>CM077002.1:161661304-162985328 GCA_039090855.1 Macrothele yani
ATATGTAAGTCGCGTATTGTGACATTTTGTTTCAAACTTTGACGTAATAATTTTCCGCTCTGTCATCCCAATGGGGTAGGGGGGCATCGGCCTCTCCCGTGGATGCACCACTGTTTAATACTAAAATTATTGAAACAGCCGTTTGTCAGACATCATGTGTTATGTTATTACACTCTCTACCAACAAGTAATTGGACACCTGTGATAGCAAAAGAAAACAAAGTTTATTCACCTTCAATAGTCGGTGGAGCCTCCACGAGCGGCGATTACAGCTGCGACCCTCCGGGGCACACTCTCAACCAGGCGTTGTACGACGGCTAGCGGTATTTTCTTCCACTTGGCTTCAGTTTCTTCACCGATTTCGGACGGTGGGGGCACCCCTTAAGTCGACGCTCCATCTCGTCCCAGAGGTGATCGATAGGGTTAAGGTCCGAGCTCTGCACAGGCCAGTCCATTCGATTAACCCCATTGTCACCCTACCAATCCATGGTGGACGTCGCAACATGACAGGTGGCATTGTCATCCTGAAAGTAACATGGGTCCACCCCGTAAAACTGCCACACCGTAAGATGCGCATGGTAATCCAAAATGGTGCAGTAGGTCCCGGCGTTGAGTCTACCAGGAATTGCGACCAAGGGTGCCATACCAGGAGAAACACCCCAAAGCATAATTCCACCGCCGCTGAATTTCACAGTGGGCACAATACATTCCGGCAGGAGGCGTTCTCCAGGCAGACGCCAAAGCCAAACCCAGCCATCCGAACGGTAGAGGGTGAACCTTGATTCGTCGCTCCAGAGAACCTGTTTCCACTGTTCAACGGTCCATTGTCGACGTTCTTTGCACCACGTTAGCCGAGCAGCGCTATTGGACTTGATGATCAAAGGCTTGTGGTTGGTGATCAAAGGACCATGGTTTCGATGGGTATTGACCTAGCTTCAACTGGACGAATGGCACGTAAATATTCAAATTTTATATGATATCATAAATGGTGTTGACAGTGACGTGTTTTGGTTAGATGCTTCCACGCGTTTGATAAAAAAGGCGTGAATGCCATGTCATGAACAAGTTACGAAGACTTATGATATACAGGATGTTCAGTTAATGCGGCGCTAAATTCAGAGGGTTGTTAGTAGACATCAAGACGAAAACAAATTGAAATGAAACATGGTGTCGCAAACCACGTTTAGTCGGTGAAAATCACGAAAATAGGTATGCAGGCTCTGACTCCAGAACAGAAGGAAGGCAGATGTCAGTTGATCGCTGAATGAGTTCGTTGCCTGGCCTCCACGTTCACCGGATCTCAATCCGTTGGACTTCTTCCACTGGGGTCACCTTAAATTACTCGTTTATGAGACGCCTGCGGACACACCGAATAATCTCAATGCGCGGATCGTCGTCGCTTTGGCAGACGTGAATAGCACACCCGGTATATTCGAGCGTGTCCGAGAATCGTTTTTACGTCGTTGTAGACTGTGCAATGACGTCCACGGTCGCCACTTCGAACAGCATCTTTAATAATTTCGTTCATATCATTCTCATCGTTCCCTTTCCAGAATTTTACTGTGCACAACAATGTAATAATTTCAATATAATAATTTTTAAAAACACCTGTAATAATTTCGTTCACATCATTCTCATCGTTCTCTTTCCAGCATTGTACTGTGCACCACAAGCTGTGTTGTAAACTTGCTGTGAAATAAATATTTTTGTAGTAGTTATTATTGTACTTTTTGTCGTCCCCGCGTGACGTCAGAACCTGCATGCGTATTTTCGCGATTTTCACCGACTAAGCGTGGTTTGCGACACCATGTTTCATTTCAATTTTTGTTCCTCTTGATGTCTACTAACAACTCTCTGAGTTTGTCGCCGCATTAACTGAACACCCTGTATATGGAAAGCTTCCAAAATATCAAGTTTGGAAGTTATATTCTCTTAATATGTATAATCGCCACAAGAGTTGTTGTCTTTGAGATCAAGATTCTTTACATCGTTGCATACATTGGGTGAAATCACAATAAAAGTGTTTGATGACTACTTTTGAACCAAAATTGACGATGAGACCGAAAAATACATCGTATTAATGGATCAGATGGAACTTAGAAGACGTCAGCACTCGAAAGTATTACCAGATTTTTAGCGCATGAATGATCTATTTAAATTACTATAATCACCAACGCACAAATTATAAGACACACACACACACAAACGTGGTGACATCGAATCCATTACTGGTATTTAGTCATTTTTAATTTTAGCATTCTGCATCATTTGAAGTCACTTTTAAATAATACGGAAACAAACTAATGCGAATAGCTTTAAATGAAACTCTGTGTAACAATGCTTCTACCTACGTGCAATGAAATATTTAATCCCCATAAATAACTGCCAATCAGAAAATCCGCCGCATAATGTTTACTCATATTTCAATCCCCTGCTTAAAACACAATTTACGAGAAGATACTCATAGCACAAGTAAGCTTTCAAAATTATTTCCCTGCGTGCTGAGAATTAACCTAAGGATTTAGTTTCGTCCTTCTTGTAAAATATCCGGTATAATCTGCTTCAAATAGCTGTTCTTCCTTCAAAAAAATAAAGGTAATTTCTTTTTATAAGGACACAGGAATAAAAAAGAATGATTTGCAACTTTAACTATAGAAAGAAAGACATTATTGATATGCTATCTATGTATTACGAATTCCTTTTGTGAGTGATAAGTAAAGGCAGGATGTTCAAGTAGTAAAACCTCCAAAATAAGCAAGCATTTGTGCACTAAGAAATGAAGAAATATGCGCTTAAATAGAAGAAGTATGCATTCGACATTAAAGTTTTACAGTAGGATTCATGTATTTACATGATGTAGATATACTGCACGTACATTTTACTCTAGAATATTTTCACCATTCCACATGATAACTAAATGCTTTTAATATTTTTGAAAGAAGAGGCATGCCTTCTGTCAGTGAAATAATTATGATATAAAGTCCTTCCGACATCCACAAAGGCTATCTGTGCGTATTTAAATCATGCATTGTAAATGGAAGACATACTCTTTAAATATATATTACCTCCTTGTAAAATTATAGTAATGTTTTCAATTTTTTCCTAGCCACCATTACAGAGAGCACCTTGCAATACTTGTACACATGACTTTGTAAGCCAGATATACAGGGTGTCCCATAAAGGGGTAACCAATTTGAAAAAAATTATAAAAGTTTTAATATAAATGATTTCAATACACAACTTGTGTTGATTTACAGAACATATCATGAATTTATACAGACATTCGTCACGGGCACCATTTGTCACCCTAACAATGTCTAAACGGTATTCCATTTCCAAACATGATCGTCCGAGAATGTCCGTATTAACTTTCTGCAGTACGTGTGCAATCCTCCTCTTTAGGTCAGCAATATCTGCAACAGGGGTACTATAAACCTCAACTTTGATGAATCCCCATAAAAAGAGTCACAGGGAGTCAAGTCCGGCGACCGTGGGGCCATGCAAAGGGACTACCACGCCTAACCCATCGATTGGGAAATTTGGTATCCAGAGACTTCCTCACAATGAAACCACAAAGAGATGGCGCCCCATCTTGTTCGAAAATGACCAGAGTTGCAAGTTCATCCATCTGTGGATACACAAACTGCTCAATCATGTCCAGATAATTATCGGCTCTCACGGTCGCTTCCTGAACGAAAAAGTTTCCAAAAACACGGCAGACCGTTATGCCACACCAAACCTTCACTTTTGGGTTAGCACGTTCATGTTGCATTGTGCAATGCGGGTGTTCAGTTCCTCAAATTCTCACATTCTGTTTATTAAGCTCTCCAGAACCATGGAAAGTGCACTCATCCGAGAAACAGATTTGTCTCAGGAAAGATTCAGCATTTGCAGTGTTGTGCAACATATCTTCAGTAATCTGTTTCCGTGTCACATGATCATCTGAGGTTATGTGAGGGTTACCTGCAGTTTATACGGGTGCATTTCCAGTCACTGACGTCATAGGGAGCCAGCTGTCGTACTGCTTGTCTAATTGACTTTCGAGGGCTACGAGTGAATGTTTGTCTCACAACCTCATCCCTTTCTAGAACCAGCGATGGTCGTCCTGGGAACCAGCGACGGTCGTTCAGGAAACCGGTGCAAGGGCGCTACCAGTTTCCTTGAATGACTCGTACCACTTTCTGATGCTGTTACGTGTGGCCGGTTTGCACCCATGTTTTATTCTGAAATTCCGCTGAACCAGCGTTTCGGATCGGACTTCAATAAATCACTCCACAATGTGTGCTTTTGTTGCAGGATTCATTGAGTACACTTATAGAAAACTTGAGGGTATTAATACCACCTGCAACAAACAAAATTCTGATAAAAAGTTCGTATCCAAAGTTATCATCATTTGAATAAATTTGGTTACACCTTTTTGGGACACCCTATATTTCAATGTTTTTCTTGTGGCTTCAGTAACTTTGAAAAAGTTTATTGCAGTTTCATCCCATTTTACAGAGCTGATACAGGGGTGGAAAGTTTTTAAAAATATACATTAAAAAATGCCAGTTCCCTGATGGTACTTGATTTTCTCAAGATTTGTTTGGCTCTAATAAAGGAAACCTCACGCGGAAGGATATTCACGATATCCGAAGTACATTCCCTGTGCGAAGCATAATAAACTGCAGGAGAGATCTTTGTTCCGCACGTCGTTCAAACTGGCTGCGTTGCGAAATTTAATTCTGGACGCCTTTTTTTAAATAATTGAATTTCAAAAGAAAATTCAGTTATTTAAGAAAATGAAAAAACAAAAGCGGAAGTGATTGCTTGAAATAAAGAACGAAACAGGGTTGCAATACAACCGAGGTTGATACCGTTTTTGCGTTCCACGGTGTGGCAGTGATCTGGCTTCCCTACCTTTAGCAACAGTACACTCTTAGGGAATAGTAACCTTGCAATCCATTTCCCGTCTTCTCTCTTGTTAAGTTCGGCGCCACGTTCTATAAGCAATTTCTCTGGCTGATGGATTTTGATGAGCAGAAAAATTTCCGTGTTAACCTTTAGAAGCACTGAAGAAACATTTGCATTGCTGGTGCGTTCGTTCAGAGAAAGTAGATTAAACATTTCACTTAAGTGGATTTGTTTGACTACCGCCATTCTATTAATACATTGAGAGATACTTTTCTAAAAAGTGGTTTCACCATTGTATCACAACGACGTTAAGAGTTAAGTCTAAAAAAAAACGATAATTTCGTTTTTTGAAAGCGCTTTTCTAGAGAGTTTTCTGGATATATGAAAAAAAATATATGCAAAATGAGCACTATGTTGGAATATCCAGGGCTTTAATGATAAGTCATTATTGTCAACCATTATCAATCCACTGCTGGATGGTGTCTTCTTCCACAACTGTCTATCTTGAGTCTGTCTCCTCCAGTTTATTCCGGCATGCTTTCGAATTTCATCCATTCGTATCCCATGTGGCCTTCTTTTGGGTCTTTTTCTGTCTCTTGGAATAAAGTCTAAAATTTCGGTTGTCCATCGGTGGTCCATTCTTCGTACAACATGTCCTTCCCATTTCCATTTCAGGGATTTTACTCTGATTATGTCTTCCACTCTTGTCATTTTCCTTATCCACGAGTTCCTCTTATCTTTCCTGGTTACACCAAGTATGCATCTCTCAATGCTACTTTTAGTTATCTGCAGACTTTGTATGTCTCTGTTCCATATGTAAGAAAGGGAAGGATGCATAGATTAAACACATTTCTTTTAAGACATAATGTCATATTGTTCTTGAAAACTGTTCTGTTTCTTTCAAAAGCTCTCCAGCCAAGTCTTATACACCAGTTAATGTCCTCATCAGTGTGAGCCTTGCTGGATCTCTGTTACCCAAGGTAAATGTAGGTATCGGTTACCTCAAGATTTTCTCCTTCAATCGCAAAATCTGCATTTCTTGAAAAGCAGCGTACATCAGTTTTGTCTTTTGAAAATTGTTTTTTAATCCCACTACTTCACCCTTGTCAGCAAGTTCCTCTATCATGTTTTGTAGGGGTAGTTTCGAAAATGATTACGTCATCAGCAAAACCAATGTGAATTTTTTTAATGATAAGTAAAAGAATATAAATGGAAACAAAATTCCTATATACAGGGTGATTCAAAAGTCCCCGAACTCTATATTTTAAAGCGTATTTGCTGCAAAACCATAAAAGATATCCGATTTTTGCTGCTTGTGGCTGTTGTGTGTGACATTGGGGAACGAGCTGCGCCACGTTATAGCACCGCGTAAGGGCATGGCAAACAGGAACGTTCAGTCATCCAAGAGTCTCACGCAAGAACAGAGAGTCGCTTTGTTAAAAGTTCATTTTGAGGAAAAATCTTACCAACGTTGCTCCAG
Source organism: Macrothele yani (assembly GCA_039090855.1). Classification (NCBI taxonomy): domain Eukaryota; kingdom Metazoa; phylum Arthropoda; class Arachnida; order Araneae; family Macrothelidae; genus Macrothele; species Macrothele yani. The sequence goes on from CM077002.1 coordinate 161,667,677, forward strand.
CTCTTTCAAAGGAAGTTTCCTGATGCTCCCATACCAAGGAAAAACAGTGTAGGACCTTGTGAACCGGTTTCGGGAGATAGGCAGTATTCAGGATTAGCCTAAACGTGGCCGGTCGGCCGGCCGTCCGTGGTGACGACCACATTACTGGAGATAATTCACGTTTCCCTGCAGCGCTCTCTCAGGACTCACTTCGGCTGCTGTGTCAAGAGTTAGTGTCATCGTATTCAGCCTGCTAGAGGGCTACTAAACGTCTAAATCTACGCATCCTAACAGAATTCGAGTACTGCAAGAGCTACGTCCTTTGGACTCGAAAAAGCGCATTGCCTACTGCCAATGGTTTAAGAGTTTCACGCGCAACAATGTGACTAACCAGCTTAACAACACTTTCTTCAGTGACGAGGCATGGTTTCATTTGAATGGATATGTCAATAGCCAAAACATTCGTATATAGGCTGCGGAGAATCCACACGCATTGCATGAGTCCGGACTTCACTGTCAGAAAGTTGGAGTGTGGTGCGCCATGTCTAGACGGCGAATTGTAGGGCCATTTCTTTTTCTACACAACTGTAAATTCCGCTGTGTGTGCAGACATCATCCATCATTTTGTAGCGATGCTGGAAAAGCACGAACGTTACTGTTGGTTTCAACAAGATGGGGCAACGTGCCACACATCAAACGTCACAATGGAGATGCACCGTGAGTTCTTCCACGATCGATTAATCTCGAAAAAACTTTGACCGCCTCGCTCACGAGACTGAAGTCATCCAGACTTTTATTTGTGGGGCTATCTGAAAGACACAGTTTACCACAACAACTCTAAGACGGTACATGACCTGCGGAACAACATCATTACAGTCGTGAGGGACATACCAGCCGATACGCTAAAAAGGGTGTCCACCAACATATTGGGTGAATCTGTGTCTTCAACAGAATAGTGGACAATTCCAGCATCTATTGTAAAGTGGTTTTTATTACCTGTATGTATGAGTGTCAACTTAATAGTACGTAATAATAATTATACATCACTATATTCGTATTAGAAATATTTGAATTCAGAATTCGGGGACTTTTGAATCACCCTGTATAAACTTCTACAAGCATATATGATTGGCATTGTGCTAAATAAAAAACTAAAAAAAGCATATACATCAAAAGATAGAAAACAGTTTTTGAAACTTCCAGCTCTGAATACATAGCAAACCAAACAGATGTAGAATATTTCAATGCGAAACACTAGAAACTGATCTGTAAGCAGTCAGCCGAATACAATAAAAATATGAAATATCTTCAATGCAGCTCCAAAGTTATACAACACTTGGATTCACGTTTCGGAAAACAGGATATTTCTCTTAGAGAAAAAAGTCGCCTTCTTCCTGATGGAACACTGCGAGAGAGTTCAATGGAGAAATAAAACTTCTTTCTGGCATTTTAAGCACAGAAATGAAAGACGATTTCCGTTACCCTCTGGGAAAACAGGGTTCCATGCCTAGGCGGTAGAAATCTAGGTTCTTAGATTTTAAGCGATCAAGAATTGGATCAGTTGATAAGGTTGCTTTAAAACGTACCCTCATGGGAAGTTTGGGGAAATTTGCAATTACACAGGCACTATTGCTTTAGTATGGCTTGCATTATATTTTAATTCCGACTTTTTTACCGACACATTTTAGCCACTTCAAATTTACAGTGCGTTGAACAATCAGGTTGCCTTTCCTCTTCTTCGAGCATACAAGCAGATAATTCAGGAGGTTTCGCAAAGCTTTAAGAAAAGATGACGGTTCATGATATCTTTACCACATTCCAGTTTCGAGCAGCAGAAGGAAATATGTTTCATTCTTACGATTTACAGAAACCCTTTGTGTTTGATCAGGTAATATACTAGGGTCATTTTAAAAGATTTGCAAACTGTGGTTTATCTCTGAAACGAATTTATTTGACAACATACTTTTACAGGCCTTCGAAGTAACCTCCAAATTCCTTTATGACAACGGGCAAGTAAAGTCATGTATTCCAGTCAGGACACGTACATTATTGAAGCGTCGGATTACTCGGATCACCTCATTAGAAGCATCCTGAATCATACTGAATTGTTTCCAGCGGAGTGGCTTCTTCAGTTTTCCCAAAACTGAAGAAGCCACTCCGTATATGGGTATACTGAACGTTTCTGTGGCAAAGAGAAAATGCAAAATATGAGTTCCATGATTTATTTCAGATTACTCTAAAGCACGCTGGAGTTTTGATTGAAATACCAAGAATCACATCAAAACAAGTCAGTAAAATCATGCAATGCATTGATTATGATACGCTTTCCAACATACCAGAAATTATTACTCAAGTTATGTGGATAATGGCTGTGGAATACATCTTGCTCCTGTGTCCTGACCTTTGACCCCATCTCGATGATATTCAACAGAACCCGTTCAGTATACCTCAGGAATAGCATACTAAAGGTTTGTCGCAATAGAAGCAGTTTTACGCAAGTTATAAGAATAATGGCTGTGGAATAAATCTTGCTTTTGGGCAATGACCTTTGATCCCATTTTGTTGATATTCAACAGAACCAGTTCAGTATACCTCCGGAACAACATGTTTGCCTTTTGTCGCAATCGAAGCATTTTTTGGTAAGTTATGATGCACAAGGGAAATGGAATAGATCCCACTCCAGTGTCCTTATCTTTAACCCCATTTCGCCCATTTTCAATGGGGTTTGTGCCCAGGTGGTTCCCTACCACATACTAAAAGTTCATCGAAATCGAACCATATCGATGCATGTTATGACGCTTAAAGACAATGGAATGGATCCCGCTTTTAAGTCTTGACCTTTGACCCATTTCCATCACTTTCAATATTGTCCGTCCCCAGGTGGTTCCTTACCACATACTAAAATTTCATCGAAATCGAACTATTTTTACGCAAGTTACGACGCATAAGGGCAATGGAATAAATCCCGCTCTTATGCCCTGCCTGACCTTTGACCCCATTTCGCTAATTTTCAATAGGGTTCGTGCGCAGGTGGTTCCCTACCACATACTAAAATTTCATCAAAATCGAACCATATTTACGCATGTCATGACACATAAAGGCAATGGAATGTATCGCACTCCAGTGTCCTTACCTTTAACCCCATTTCGCCCATGTTCAATAGGGTTCGTCCCCAGTTGGTTCCCTACCACATACTAAAACTTCATCGAAATCGAACCATTTTTACGCAAGTTATGCCTCATAAGGGCAATGGAATAAATCCAGCTCTTATGTCCTGCCTGACCTTTGACCCCATTTCGCCCATTTTCAATACGGCTCGTGCCCAGGTGGTTCCCTATCACATACTAAAATTTCATCGAAATCGAACCATTTTTACGCAAGTTAGAACGCATAAAGGAAATGGAATGGATCCAACTCCTATGCCCTGACCTTTAACCCTATTTCACCCATCTTCAATAAGGTTCGTCCCCAGGAGGTTCCCTATCACATGCTAGAATATCATCGCAATCAAACCATTTTTACGGGTTATGATGTATAAAGGCAATGGAGTGGATCTAGCTGCTATGTCCTGACCTTTGACCCTATTTCACCCGTTTCCAATAGGAATCTTCCCCAGGTGATTCCCTACTACATACTAAAATTTCATCGAAATCGAACCATTTTTACGCAAGTCAGACGCATAAGAGCAATGGAATGAATCCCGCTCCTATGTCCTGACCTTTGACCCTGTCTCGCCCATTTTCAAGAGGGTTCGTCCCCAGGTGGTCCCACACCACATACTAAAATTTCGTCGAAATCGAACCATTTTCACGTGAGTTAGCGTGCTGACGGACGGATGGAAGGACGGACAGACGGACGGACAAAGCTGGAGCATATACGCTTCTTCGACGTACGGTTGGAAAGCGTAAATAAAATAAACGCTTTAACATAAACATAGAAAACACAGAAGATTATTACAGGATTTCAGTTTGTTTACTACTTTTAGACATGTTTATAAGTGCTATGGAAATAGATTTCTCTCACACAAGTTGGTCTTATCAGGAAGTCATAATCTATTCGCTTATGTGAAGACTGTACGGCTCTCGGAGGAGCGATTACCATCTATACTTTATCAGAATGTTTCTTAATGTACGTGCAACATGCGGCCTTGCGTTGTCGTGCAAAATGATGACACCAACTTCGAGCATGTCGGGCCTTTTTTGGTGAATATTTGGGCGAAAAACATTTTGCAGGAACCTTCTGTAGTAGTCTGCTGTTACAGTGGACCCGCCGGGCACTCTGTATGTTGCTATCACTCCAACCTTGGCATAGGCCATATTCATCATCAGCTTGACCTTCTATTGCTGGAGGCGGAATTTTTTCTGGAGAGGTGATTCTGGATGTTTTTTTGTTTTTTATTGGAAGTTTAACGGCCACGGTGAGCAACACAATGGGCTATAAGCAGTCACCCGTCCCTAACTTAGGGTCACTGGTTCCAGGGAAGTGAGAGAGCCAGTGACGTAAGGCAGCCACAACATCCATGCCACACCGTGATTCGAACCCGGACCCCTTTCGGACGAATGACCAGAAGTCATCGCTTAGACCATTGCGTCATTGAGATTACAGTTCTGGTTCAAAATCTCGTATCCAGGGTTCGTCTATAGCAACATTTCTGTCCCAAAACTGATCGCCTTCTGTATCGTATCGTTGAAGCAACTATTCTGCGATCACTTTGCGAGCTACTTGCTGCTCTTCACTCAGGTTATGCGGAACCCATTTGACAGCCAACTTTCTCTTCTGTAACTTTTCATTTAGGATTCTGAAAACCAAAGAGGTAGACATGTTTGCTTTATATGCAATCTCTTCACGTGTTTTACGCCGATCTTCTTCCAAAATGCTGTTGACGATAACCACAGAAGTTTCGTCCGTTGCATCTGATGGCCCACCACTTCTTGGGTCGTTTTCGATGCTTTCTCGACCTTGGCGCAAACGAGAAGCCCACCGCGACACTGTGCTACAATCCACTACATGAACCCCACAAACTTCACATAAAGCTTTATGAATTTTGGTAGCTAATTTTCCTCACAAAGTTTCAAGTTTAATGTAGGATCGCTGGTTGCTAGGCGAGATCTGACCTGACTGACATTCTCCCTCGATTTATAAGAAGGACTTTTCGCAACAGGAACAAATTAAATAAATAAATATATCGCTCTTAACCACGTTCTAGAAACACACAGCAACCGAAAAATTGTTTTTTAGCCGCCGCTGTGGAAATGAACCAACAGAATTCCCGATATCTAGCCGAGTGCGTTACATATACGCCACGGTGGCCAACAAGCCACGGTGCTATGTGTACTTTTCTAAGTCAGCTTCTGACATCATAAATCAGTAAGATGAGCTCAGCTACTGAGACGTCTCCATCTGGTGGGCATTAACGGCACAGCTATATATATATTATAGCAATTAAATCAAAGGGCGAGATACAAGTTGAAAATACTCCAAATACGTGGCGACAAGTTAAATACTCCAATACGTGGCGGCAACACTTGTCGCCACGTATTTGGAGTATTTTCAACTAGGAACAAATTAGCCAGTAAACGTAGACATAGCTTTGCATACTGAAGTCTGTCTCACAACTGGCGCAACGATTAGATCGATTGCACCATCCTACATGCAGCGCCTGCGCAGTGTGCAAAACTTTTGAAATGACCTACTATGTACAGCAGTAGACAGATAACTGTTCTTTCATTTGAAACTAAAATAAGTTGTCCTTTGGATTCGACGTATTGAAAAAGGGTGACGTATATCTGCTTTTCCGATTCATAGGCGACACGTCAGTTAGTTTCGTAGCAACGAAAACAAATTTGCTAATGGCTATTAATTATTTGTACCGTAAAAGGATAACGTTTTCTTTGGCCTATTTGTAGCATCCGTAGCAGACCATCATCGTCACGCATGTTGCGATAAAAGGGTACTTGTCCATCCAATTCCTGGAAATCCAAATATACTCATTTTGGGGCTCATGAGTTCATAAAATATATGGAAAACACTATGGGTAATCAGGTAACAATAAGAGGCGTGACAAAAAAGTATCCAGACTGGTTGCATAAGTTCCGAATCGCACGGCATAGCAGGAAGCAATTTGGCAAAACCTTGGAACCTACTGCTCATGTGCAGTGAGTTACGTCTCTCATGGTCTTCCGTTTCTTTACAGTAGGGCTTTCTTCTTACGTGCGGGAAGCTGTTCGTTGCATTTGTCATGTTGGAAAGAACTAATCTACGAATTTGCATCAGATTTTGTCAAAAACGCGGCAAAACGTGCAAAAACACATACTTAAAGTTACAAGAAGTCCATGAGGAGGATTGTGTGAGTCGCGCAGTGGCGTGCACAAAGGACGTGTTAACCCATCAAGAACATTTGGAACCTTTCGATATTTCAAAAAAGTGATTTTAAAAGGTGACGTTTTACTAGTATTTGAAATTGCTTTTGTGTCTCGTGGCAACAGCTGAACGTGTTTTCTCCATGAACACTAGAAAGCGAGGTAAGGACCCAAGGACCAGAATGTCCCACTGCAAAGAAAAGCCAACACATGGGTATATTGAAAGTTTCTGTGGTGACGAGGAAATGAAAAATTTGAGTTCCACGACTCATTTCAGACTACTCTAAAGCAGCTGTAGGTTTACGATACCAAGAATCACATCAAAACAAAATCAACGCTGTTACATAAACACAGAAGACCCAGCAGACTACTACAGGATTTCAATTTATGCACCATTTTTAGGCACGTCTATTAGTGCGTTGGAAAATAGATTCCTCACACACAAATCGGTCTTATCGGGAGTCCAATTACCTTTCCGAGTTAGTTTTCTGCGCAGATAAATAACAAAATATTAGTGGTCAATCATTATGGGGTGACAAGGCAGTAAGAGTTTTAATAATAATTTCCAGCAATACTTATTTGAATATTTTGCGCGCATGTTGCATACATTATAAAAATTATCTCATAACACATTTAGTCGTATAATAAAATAAATTTCGTAACCACCACCCTCTGAAAAATTTCGTTATCCCCCCAGAAAAAAATGTACACGCCACTGGAGTCGTGCACAAGTATATGACTGGTATAAACGCTTTGAAGATGGTCGTGAAAGTGTTGAGAGTGATGAACAGTCTGAGAGGATCGCAGCCAGCCAGAGTGAAAGCAGTGTCGAACTTGTGCATACAACTTTTTGGAAAAGACTTCAGAATGTGTGTCGGTTCAGCTAAGTCGATTCTTACGGACCATTTGGGTACGAGACTTGTCTTAGCGAAATTTAAGCCAAAATTGGCCTCAACTGTGTAAAAACAAGCCAATGTTCCAGCTGCTGGTGACCTGCTTGAGTACATCGAAAACGACAAAAACTTTTTAAAACTATCATAACTGGTGATGAATCGCGGGTTTATGGGTATGACCCCGAAACCAAAACCCAGTCTTCACCGCGGAAAACCCAAATCTCTCCCAGAAACAAAACAAAAATTAAGACATACAGGCAATTATGTCAAGATGATGCTGACAGGTTTCTTTTTCAGTCATAATTAAATTGTGCATCATGAATACCCTCTATCAGACCAGACAATCAAAAGGTGTACATCCGTCAAGTTTCGTGGAGTTTGAGAGACGCAGTTTTCCGTGAAAGGCCGGTATTGCATGCGAGAGGCAACTCCACCATGGCAACTTGCTTCTACAGGCAACGCAACTTGTGTAGCAGTTTCTTGCTAATCACCGCATTGCACAGGTCACACAGCAACCCACTTTACCAGCTCTCGCTCCCTGTGACATTTTTCTCTCCCGCAAAATCAAAGTCCACTTGATATATACAACAGAATGCGCCGAAACAACTGTTCACTATTTCGGAAGATGCCTTCAAAAATGCTTCGAGGACTGGGAGCAGTGCTGGGCTAAATGTGTGGCTTCAGAAGGGGACTACTTTAAGTTTCAAATCTGCAAGTCTTGTACTTTTTTTAATAAATCCAGTGTGGATAGTTTTTGATCCCACCTTGTATACGAGAGATCAAAAGCTACTATTTGGGTGACCTGTAAACTTGAAGCAGATAGTTTTATTATCCTGATTTAAGCAGACTTTGTAGAAATTTCACAATATCATCTTTTAAATTTGATAGAGGCAGCTGCAGGAGATGGGAGGGACACCGTGAACTGAGTTGTTGCTAACACGACATCCTATGATCGTGCTACGTTGAAAGAGTTTCGCCGAACTGCCCATTACAGAAGTCATGCATATCCATGCATATCTATGGTGTTTGCCAAACGGGTCTTTCTTTACGCTTTCCAACCGTAAATTGAAGAAGCATATATGCTCTAGCTTTGTCCGTCCGTCCGTCCGTCCGCACGATAACTGGCGTAAAAATGAATCGATTTCGAGGAAATTTTAGTATGTGGTAGGGGACCACCTGGGGACGAACCCTATTGAAAATGGGACAAATGGGGTCAAAGGTCGCGACGTAGGAGCGGGATCCATTCCATTGCACTTATACGTCATAAAATGCGTAAATATGGTTCGATTTCAATGAAATTTTACAATGTGGTAGGGGACCATCTGGAGACGAACCCAATTCAAAATGGGTGAATTGGGGTCAAAGGTCAGGACATAAGAGCGGGATGCATTCCATTGCCTTTATGCGTCATAACGTGCGTAAAAATATTTCGAGTTCGATGAAATTTCAATATGTGGTAGGGGACCACCTGGGGACGAACCCTGTTGACAATGGACGAAATGGGGTCAAAGGTCAGGACATAGGATTGCGATCCATTCCATCGCCCTTATCCCATATTATCAAGCTGGACGTCAAGTAATTTTGCTTCCTATACTTCCAATGGAAAAACTTTTGTACATATTTCCTTCACAATTAATGTGTTCCCAAGGATGAAAATTTGAACATCGATTAAAATAACTTCTTAATATAACTTGAAATACTTAATATTTTCTATAACATAACCATAATTATATTAAAAATCAATAACTTTTCCTTTGGTGGTGTTGAAACCAGAAAAAGAATGGCGCGACCTGTACTTTGATGATGTCAGTAGACAAACAAACGTTGGATTGCATAATTATGGTTATATTTTAGAAAATATTAAGTATTCCAAGTTATAAAATGAAGCTTTTTTAATCGATGTTCAAATTTTCATCCTTGGGAACGCATTAATTGGGAAGAAAAAAGATGGCGCGACCTGTATTTTCATGACGTCAGCAGTCAAACAATTGTGCAGATCCTATTAAAGTTTTATGACGTTACACTTTTGCTAGCAGATGGCCGCGATTCCCATCTGCCTCATTACGTCACGCGTTGTGTGCGTATGATCGTCTGCACGATAACTCGCGTAAAAATCGTTCGATTTCGATGAAATTTTAGTATCTGGAAGGGAATCACCTGGGAAGGAATCCAATTGAAAGTGAACGAAATAGGGTCAAAGGTGAGGACATAGGAGCGGGATCCATTCCACTGTTCTTATGCGTCATAACTAACGTAAAAAAGGTTCGATTTCGATTAAATATTTGTATGTGGTAGGGGATCACCTGGGGACAAACCCTATTGAAAATTGGCGAAATGAGGGTCAAAGGCCAGGATATAGGAGCGGAATCACTTCCGTCGCCATTATGCGTCATAACTTACGTAAAAATGTTTCGATTTGGATGAAATGTTAGTATGTTGTAGGGGCCTGCCTGGGGACGAATTCTATTAAAAATGGGCAAAATGGGTCAAAGGTTAGGACACAGAAGCGGGGTCTATTCCATAGCCCTTATACATCATAACTTACGTAAAATTGCTTCGATTGCGACAAAACTTTATCATGCTATTTCGGAGGTATACTGAACCAGTTCTGTTGAATATCATCGAAATGGGATCAAAGGTCTGGGCGTAGGAGTGAGATTTATTACACAGCAATTTTATGATTCCTAGTATGTTGGAAAGCGTATCATAATCAATGCATTGCATGATTTCACTAACTTGTTGTACCTGTATGGACCATACATATCTGTGACGTATATGGGTAAATCACTACTCAAGAGATGTGTGTCGCTACTTTTGATAGACTACACAGGTCCTGCTACGGCGAGTGAGGATGACTACACATGTCCTGCTACGGCGAGTGAGGATGACTACACATGTCCTGCTACGGCGAGTGAGGATGTGGCGAGTGAGGATGACTACACGGGTCCTGCTACGGCGAGTGAGGATGTCGTTTTGCAAGCCATTGTTGCTAAAAACGTTGACTTTTTCTTTTATTCCGAATCACACGGGCCTTGATTCGGCGAATCGATCAAACAGTTTTCTCTCACACACCCTTCCAGATGTTCATAGGTTTGTTAACCAGATCTACGAGGCATCTTCAGTCTTCGGGTGTGCTGTAGCTGACCCCAGCATTTCGTTGCATTCTTCCGTAAAACCTGAAGTTCTGACATGGCTTCGATTGCCGGTATCTGCCGTTTTATTACTCGTACACCATTACAATGATTACATGTTCAAATGATTTACCAAACATATCCGATCTGCCTGCACACCCCTACTAAATCGAATGCCGTTACACCAACTTCTACTGGTTCGGGCAGTGGAACAGTGTATATCCATCCACAAAAGGGACATATTATCTGATTTTCTGTTTAAGTCAGGTAATAAGTTCATGTACGATTTGGCTATGAATCATATTTCAAGGATGTTAGACGACGATGTAAGAAGGTTTACACTGAGGTTCCAAAAAAAAAAAAAACTGGGAAGTTACCATTTGCATTACAGGCCACCAACCCCCTGCGGTAAATGGTACAGTCCGCAAACGACGAATGTACATAAAGGCAGCTATCTCCGCATGCTCACATAGTAGCATTCGCAGTTCAGAGGGCAGCTTATCAGGATTTAAGCGACTTCGAACGTGGTACGATAGTCGGCGCCCGGGAGATGAGTCACTCCATCTCGGAAATTCCCACGAAATTTGGATTTGCACAGTCAAAAGTTTCAAGATTGTACCTGGACTACCCAAACTCAGGGGAATAATCCAGACTGCGAGACCGGTTTGGCCGTAGAAAAGATCTTTACGCATTGTAACATCCGCCCGTAATGCAGCATTGCCGCAAAATGCAGTGCAATTCAATGTTGGAGCGAGTAGTAGCATCAGTTTTTGGACAGTGTAACTTTCCATGGAGTTCTGGAACCGTTGGCCCATCCGGGTGCTACTCCTGACCCCACGATACAAAGCTGTACGCCTCTTCTGGGCTCGGGCGCAACCGATTTCAACATGACAATGCACCCTCGCACACATCCGGTTTCCTGAATGTGCTAGAGTAACATTCTACGGAGTTTGGCTTGCTGATTTGGGTCCACGCTCGTCGGATTTAAACGTCATCGAACACATTAGGGATGATGTTCAACGTGTCGCCAAAGCTAAGAGACCATGTAAATATTGGAACATTGCATGCACATGAAAATCAAGATTCCGAACAAGGATAGAGCGAAATATTAGATTGTATAGAACAGAGCAGAATAATAATGACCAACAGCAATAGACAAGGTAAGCAATAGCTTATGTTTTGAGCTAAAGAACTTTTAATTTATGAATGTCTATGGAAATCCCATGGAAGCGTGCAGCCTGTTCCTATTAAAAACGTGTTGAACAGAAGTTCGTTCAGGACTGAATAGTTACTGAGATAATTAATATTGAAACCACGTAAACTCTGTGAATATCAATTGATTCTAATTGAGTATTTACTAATGTATGTTATAAGAGTTCTCCACCGGCGAATATTACGGAATTGTGGGACGCTCTTGAGGAAACATGCTGCTCAGTGTCTCCACAGTATTACAAAGAGCTTGTAGAGTCCTTGCACCGTCGCTTTGCTGCCGTTATCTAATCTCAAGAGTACCAACGCCATATTAGAAAGTTGTCCCAGTCTTTTTGGTAGTTCATTGTATATATACATATATATATATATATATATATATATATATATACTTTCTCTGCTATTAAATTTATCTTATACTGTATTACATACTTGCTCTAACAGATATCAATACGCTTTGATTACATTATATTAATTTTTCTGAAAACGTATTTTGAATTTTATGCAAACCCACAAAGCAAAGCTCAATGTATAACCTTTAAATCTTCGAAAGATGGCAGAATTTTAACCGTGTGGTTTATACATTTCTCCAACCTTTTTTCATCCCCATTTTCTTTCTCTTCGTGCTTTTCTTTTTACCAAAAAGTGGTATCTCGAAATCTAGAAAGCTTTATAATTGCCTGCCGGAGAACTTTATGAGAGTTTACACAGAATTTCATTAATATTTTTGCAAAGAAAATGAGCGATTTACTTGTAAAATTCCGTGGACGGCCAATTTGGTATCACGCAAAATGACGTTTTTTCGGCTCGCCGTTTCCTTTGCGTTGCAGGTTTGAGATCATGGAGCATCTGCGTTTCTAGATTGAGCACCCATTTTGGGTTCGAATTTTAATATGCATACGCCTCTTTCTAAAACTGGAAGGCTTAGTGATTCGGAGAAATAATTAATTACGAGCTTTACAACGATTTGCTGTTCGTCAATAAAAACCTTGCAAGTCTGTGTGAGGAAATGATTTCTCCCTTTCTTGAGGAATTTTGGGAACGTGATTAAAATTTATTAACCGGGCAATTAGAGGGCAAGGAGCTGTTTCAGAACATGCCGTGAACACAGTTGGAATGATGAATACTAAACAAGGTAGCAAGGCACGGCAAATCAAGGAACCGTGAAAACTAACAACAGGCATATCATGTGCGGCACAAACTGATGTTAAGGAATGGTTACTGCTCGTTTCGTTTACGTGACCTGCCACTGGCCCCACTTAATTTGTGTCCTGTGTGTATTTTCAGATCACAGTTAAAGAACGAAACGCAGTTTCTCTGCAATCAACATGTAAATTGCTACACGAAAATTGTCGAGGTGTGTTCCATGATTTATCATATTCGTGTTTAACGTCGCCATCGAATTCTGGGGGAATCACCAATCAGAATGGTGAGAATAAAAGGAGAACACAGCCATATCTTGCGCTGTTTGCTAGAGGTGTTCTGAACTTTGCTCTACACGAAAAGATTTGGGAAATGTGAAATTAACACGAAAGGCGTCAATGCTAGTAACATTACAAGTAAGAGCATGTATGGGAAACTGAGATAAATAAATATCAATTATTAACAGCAAAAAAAGAAGCAAACCAAACAATTCCAATTCATTTGCATAGGAGATTAGTGTGAGTTTCCCATACTTAATTTCGAATTGCTGCATACGGAAAAGGAAGAAATTAAGAACCAAAGGTCAAATCCAAAGCTATATCTGTTATCCCAGGAAATACTGGAACCAACCACATCAATTCTAAAAGCTGGCCACTGTTCGGTTATCAGACAAACTTTCCATTTAGAAAGGTTATTGTTTCGAGGTTGAACGACCATCAAGAGTAATTCTAAGAGCTATTATAAACAATCGGTGGTCCCTAATTTAGGGTCATTACCAGTCTAAAGACACTGGTTCCAGAGAAAAGAAAGAAAGAGCAAGCTCCAGAAGAACGAGGGAAAAAATCATGTCTTGATCTGGATTTCAATTCTGAATGATCAAATGAGAATTTTGCAGCCCATGTGTTCAACCACTTTACTACTAGACGCCAAGAGTGTCTGCAATAGATCGTATTTGACCTACGACAAAGATTTTAAGTATTCACACAGCTTAGAGTGTGACTAATATTTCGCAAAAAAAATATTTGCATCTATCTCTTAAGCAGAGGTGGGACGTTCACAGTCAATTCGTTATAAGACATCCCAGCCTTCACGAGGCCTGAAAAGTAGAAGCGTGAATTTCTAGATTATCGTCTAACTTTGGCCAGCGTTTGAGCTGCTGCTGGTACATGAATGGTGTGATTTTGCCTCATAGCACTGGTACTTTCCCCTTCCGTTAAAATAATGATCCCAAATTTGAGACTAGCAGGCTTTGTAGCCTTTGATAGTCACGCTGGTAGTTATACTCCGAAAGGTAAAACGAATGCGTCCGGCCGACAAAGTGAAGGAAAAATCGTTCAGCAGATTCACGAAATGTTCGCGAACGGTGATACAAAAAAAAAAAAAAAAAATATCGGTCGAGAACGATGTTACACATATTATTCAGATGAATCATAATAAAAGAACCAGTTTTCGGAAGAAGCCGATGCTTCCCATCAAAACTATCGACAAGGATTTGTCATGAAGACCAGGTAAGCTGGGAAGAAGTTCGTTTTGTATCCCTCAACGTTCAGTCACTATATTAGCATATTTTAATGTTGTTATTTATTTAATATACAGTATATTAGCATATTTTAGCAATATGAACTATAAGAACTCTCATGTCGCTTATTCGATTTCAACGAACCATCCGAGCGACAGATGTAGGATACGCTTTAATGCCCATGCGTCATTCAAGACTCGAATCCAGGCTAGACGATTTCCCAGAATCTTTCTTCTCTGGTCAGTGGACCGCCGATGCTGCTTAAACCCTGGCCGACAAAGGGAAAGTAAAACTCATTCAACTTATTTACGAAATGTTTGCGTATCGTCTTCTTCGGAGAAGTGGTTCTTTCGTACTAATTCATCTAAACAATCTGTGTAACATCGTTCGAGACGGGTACTTTGGTAAAAAAAGTTACAATCCATGAGATTTCAGAAAAACACACGAAACAATACACTATATAATTTATGACTGCTAAACTTGTAATGTTGAGATTTATTAAAAATAGTAACGTTTATTCACAATTAAATGATTATTTAAAATCGACTATAGTTTCTTAGAGCGTTTGGCTCGGCATCATCAGGACGAATGCAGCGTTAACATTCAAATCATTGTGACATCAGAGTCCTGACAGCAACGGATTTTGGTGAGTTGTTTCAACGCGCTTGAAAGAAATAGAGTAAACATCATGCCATTGACAAGCCATGAAGAGAACCACGAAAAGTTCCTCATTAAACATCATTTCAACCAACCGCAAGTAGAAGAAATTGTGAGACCAGTGGAAATCTGTATTAAAAAAAAACAGTTTCTTTTTTCTTGGAAGATTTTCCCAAACAGACGGACGCCTTGTAATGGGTAGCCCATTGTCGCCTATTTTATGCGAAATTTACATGCGACACTGCGAGGACAAATTATTTCAGCTTGTTATATTCGACCTGTGGATTCAATATGTAGATGATATATTTGTTTTCTGGAATGGCATGCATTTGGAAATACCTGAATTAGTTGGACCTATCAATTTAATTGATCCTGATATACAGTTCACACGTAAGACTGGAAATAATGTCTGCTTACTATTCCTGGATGTCCTTGTGTCACACTCTGAACGATTCTCTAGTACAATAGTTTATCGAAAACATCTTGCCGTTTCCTTACCCGCACATACAAAATCAAATCTTCCATGGAAACAAATAAAAGTCTGCTTTGTACACTGACGTGTATCGTGCAATACATATATGCTCAACTGAAGATTCCTTACAAAAGAGTTTGATTTTCTGAAACGCATTGCAGTACACAGAGGACATAGTCCTTCCGTTAATGACAAAGCTGTTTAAAAATTTAGGAAACCGAAGCCTTGGGCTGTTATCCCATTTTCTCTTCCTATTTGTTTCGGAATTTTAAAAATTCTCAAAAGTTTTGATTTCAAAGTTATTTCAAACTAATAAACAAGGTGATTACGTCGAAAAATCCTGAGGAATTTAGCAGATACCTTGGGAATTTGAACTTTCATATATAGGACAGACCCGCAGGGCTTTAAGTTGCCGTGTGAAGGAACACAAGACTTACGTACGGAATTATGAACTGAAGAAGTCATCTATAACCCAACATTGTCACGAAAATAAGCATAAATATTTGTTTGGAAACCTAATTCAACTATCAAGCTCAATATATTAGAAGCTCTCCACATATACCGGAACTTTTTACGGCTTGTCAACGACATGACGTCGACTCCATTTCTTTCAAGCGCGTGGAAACAACTCACCAAAATCCGTGACCGTCAGACCTCTGATGTTGTCACGATTTGAATGTTTACTCTCCATTTGTTCTGATGATGCCTAGCCAAACACTTAGCGAAACTATAGTAGATTTTAAATAAACATTTAATTGTGGAGAAACATTATAATTTTTATTAAAACATGAAGCGCTTTCATGACCCAAGAAACAGGGAATGCAATCATAGCAATGCATGTTAATAGTATAGTTTCAGACGTTGACTTCGTAATGTTAAGGAAAACGTTTGCATTCAGTTACAACAAAGGCACTATCGTATTAATGGAAATATTATTGCAAAGCCCGATGGACAATTTAGGTATTGTATTTTTTTCCGAAAATAGAATTTACTTAACGCATGCGACCATACATATACAATTTTCTTTAAAAACGTCCTGAAATCTCGGTAAAATTTTCCTCGTCCTGTGCTGCACAATTCACAAGTGCACTGATTTCCTGAACGCTAATCTCGATGATACACTTCATTTCTCAGTAAAAAGTGAAAATATTTGAAACGTTGCCAGAACTTCATGAAATTAAGCGAATACTATTAGAAGAAGTTAGTAAAATCATGCAATGCACTGATTATGATATGCTTTCCAACATACTAGAAATCATTACTCAAGTTATGAGGATAATAGCTGTGGAATAAATCTCGCTCCTGTGTCCTGACCTTTGACCCCATCTCGATGATATTCAACAGAACCGGTTCAGTACACCTGAAGAATAACATACTAAAGTTTTCTCGCAATAGAAGCAGTTTTACGCAAGTTATGAGAATAATGGCTGTGGAATAAATCTTGCTTTTGTGCAATGACATTTGACCCCATTTCGTTGATATTCAACAGAACCGGTTCACTATAATACCTCCGGAACAACATGATAACGTTTTGTCGCAATCGAAACATTTTTTGGTAAGTTATGATGCACAAGGGCAATGGAATGGATCCCACTCCAGTGTTCTGACCTTTGACCCCATTTCGCCCATTTTCAATAGGGTTCGTCCCCAGGTGGTTCCTTACCAAATACTAAATTTCATCGAAATCGAACCATTTTTACGCAAGGTATGACGCATAAAGGCAACGGAACAAATCCCGCACTTATGTCCTGCCTGAACTTTCACCACATTTCGCCCAACCTCAATAGGGTTCATGCCCAGGTGGTTCTCTATCACATACTAAAATTTCATCGAAATCGAAACATATTTACGCATGTTATGACGCATAAAGGCGATGAAATGGATCACGCTTTTATGTCCTGACCTTTGACCCCATTCCGCCCATTTTCAAGAGGGTTCGTTCCTAGGTGGTTCTTTACCACATACTAAAATTCCATCGAAATCGAACCTTTTTTACGCAAGTTATGACGCATAAGAGCAATGGAATGGATCCCGCTTCTATGTCCTGACCTTTGACCCTGTTTCGCCCATTTTCAATAGGGCTCGTCCCCAGGTGGTCCCCTACCACATACTAAAATTTCGTCGAAATCGAACCATTTTCACGTGAGTTATCGTGCGGACAGACGGACGGACGGACGGACAAAGCTGGAGCATATACGCTTCTTCAACCTACGGTTGGAAAGCGTAAAAAACGATGTCGATAGCCAGTCAGAAGAAAGTGAGCTGAACCCTATTTCACCGCTCCCCTGACCGAGTGGTCAGAGGACCGGGCTTCTAGTTAATCATTAGAGCGGAGATCGGGACTCCGAGTTTCGGCTAAACTCTACGAAATGGCCGCAACTTAGGGACAGCCGATAGCCACAATTGCTCGCTCTGAAGGTTAAACACCGAAACAATAACAAGAACAACAAAATAAAGTTTGCCTTCTCTTTCAGGAAGAGCGAAAGAGAAGACCCTTGTGACATATGAATTTAAGCTTGAAGTGAAAATTATTTCCAATGTGACGCTACTGTGTTTTGTGGGCATACGCGCATTTGTTTGTTCATTCTTTCATTTTTTTACGCTTTTGAACCGTAGGTTGAAGAAGCGTATATCCTCCAGATTTGTACGTCTGTCTGTCCGCACGATAACTCGCGTAAAAATGTTTCGATTTCGATGAAATTTTAGTATGTGGTAGAAGACAACCTGGGGACGAACCTCATTGAAAATAGACGAAATTGGGGGGGGGCAGGACATAGGAGCAGGATCCATTCCATCATCATTATGTATCATAACTTAGGTAAAAATATTTCGACTGCGACAAAACCTTAGTATGTTGTTCCGGAGGTATACTGAAACGGTTCTGTTAAATATAATCAAAATGGAGTCAAAGGTCAGGGCATAGGAGCGAGATTTATGCCACAGCCATTATCCTCATAGCTTGACTAAAAATACTTGTATTGGGAACAAACTTTAGTATGTTGTTCCGGAGGTATACTTAACCGGTTCTGTTAAATATCATCGAAATGGGGTCAAAGGTCAGGGCACAGAAGCGAGATTTATGCCACATCCATTATCTTCATAACTTGACTAAAATTACTTATATTGGGAACAAACTTTAGTATGTTGTTCCGGAGGTACACTGAAATAATTCTGTTTAATATCATCAAAATGGGGTCAATGGTAAGAACACAAGACCGAAATTTATTCCACGGCCATTATCCTCGTAACTTCGGAAATGATTTCTGGTATGTTGGAAAGCGTATAAATCAATGCACTGCATGATTTTACTAACTTGTTTATTCATTACTTCTATGGTGTATTACTGCATTCATGTGTGTGTGTGTGTGTGTGTGTGTGTGTGTGAGAGAGAGAGAGAGAGAGAGAGAGAGAGTTTGTGCGCGCGCAATGAACTTACTCCGTCTCTTCCTGAGTGTGCGCTGTAAAATTTTCTGCTTGTTCCATATTTTGCTCTGCCAATCATCAGTGGCTGATTTCACACCTTCAAATAATCTTGTTCTGCCTTTTTGGGCTTTGGTCTAGTACTACAGATTTTCAGCCCTGCACGTGCAACCTTTCAACTATGCGATCTCAGTATGTTATGATTAAACATTTCTATATTAAACTGAAAGTTTCCAGTTCAGCACTAGTGCGTGCATCACTAATTCTATATTAAAACGGAATCTACCTATTTTGAAAGATATTCCTCTGACTATTCTGATATCTAGAGCTTCCAACCATCAACAGTGCGCTTTCCCTTGAAAACAACTATCGCTGCGATAAGAGGAGGTACGTCTAACTACCGCATTGAGGGCTAAACATGACTAATACGAGTTAGTAAAATCATGCAATGCATTTATTATGATACGCTTTCCAACATACCAGAAATCATTACTCACGTTATGAGGATAATGGTTGTGGTATAAATCGCGCTCCTGTGCATTGACCTTTGACCCCATTTCGATGATATTAAACAGAATTGGTTCAGTATACCTCTGGAACAACATACTAAAGTTTTGCAGCAATAGAAGCATTTGTACGTACGTTATGACGCATAAAAGCAATGGAATGGACCCCACTCCTATGTCCTGACCATTGACACCATTTCTTCCATTTTTAATAGGGTTCGTCCCCAGGTTAGCCCCTACCACATAGTAAATTTTCATCGAAATTGAACCATGTTTACGTGCGTTATCGTGCGGAGAGGCAGACGGACAAAGCTGTTGCTAATACGCTTCTTCAACCTACGGTTGCAAAACGTAAAAAAAGCATTCTGCTTAAGTGGAAAAAGTCTAAATGATGGGTTGTTGAGGCTGCCCGGAAAGCATGTGGTGTAGTAGTACATAATAATAAAAGAGGAAGGGACCCTTTAATGGACACCAGAAGTGAGTCACGCTGTTAAGCTAAAGAGAAAAATATCTTAGGAAGTACTTGTGTGGTGTATCGCAGGCAAAAGAGGAAGATAAACAGAGAGTTTGTCGGAAGGTAAGCCATGCAAAAAGGAAATCATCGGCAAACTGGGGGAAATTATTGAGAAGATTATTTGCTTGTGATTATTTTTTTTCCAAAACACACCGTCAAGAAGTAAACTTAAAATATACTTTCCCAAGGAAATTGCTACTTCTTTGTTTAACGGATAGTACTATTTTGTTTCATATTTCACCGCGCTTTTCTGAACACACCATTTAAAAGTAAGTCTACCCTTACATTAAAGTGCTCCATAAGTTCGTGCGTATTTTTTTAATTTGAAAATTCAAACGTAAATATAACAACAACAAATAAATATTATTCTTCGAAATAAAGACCTATTAGAATCAATGGTTTGAATCCACCTTTTGGCGAATTGTCCGATTCCGCAGCGGTACCAAGCCTTGTCCTTGGAGGCAAAATAATCGCGGCACTCCGTCTAGACATCGTCCAAAGTTTGTAATTTGCGGCCATTCAAGAAATGTACCGTTATCCGAAAATGGTGAAAATCAGATGGCGTAAGGTCCGGGTTATATGCAGAATGCGGCAAAAGTTCGATGTCGAAGAGTTCTCGGAGCTTGGCCTTCTGCTTGGCGGTGTGTGCAGTGAAGAGCTATCCTGCTGCTGGAGTACCCGCTTTCTTTTGACCAAAGCAGGGTATTTTCGCCACAGCTCCGCATACATTCCCTCGAGTTGAGCGGAATACAGTTCGGCATTGATGGCTCGGTTGTGAGAGCAATACCTTCCCGAAACAGAGAGCACTACCTTCCCGAAGAATCTGTCTCGTTCGGCCATAGGTTCTGCCACTTCGCCAGGGTCCAACCATTGATTTACTTTGTTACGGTTAGAGCAATAAACCCACTTCTCATCGCAGGTTACAATACGACGGATGAAATTCTCGTCACGAGGATTCTGCAGTGGTTGACGCCAAATGTTGACACGCCGCTGAACTTGATCCGGCAGCGTCAATTCAGAACTCCACGATAGCGTTTGTTGACCTTACCGAACAGTTGAAGATGCCGAACAACTTATGTCCGTGGAATGTGGTTTTTATGGGACAATTGGCGAGTACTGGTTGATGGATTCACCTCGACGGCTTCGCGAATGACTTCAGAATTTACCGTCAGAGAGCGACCGGAGAGTGGCCGACCTTCAAGACTGGTCCCGCCGTCATTGAATTTTTTGAACCATTTCTGCGGTGAATAAATTGAAACTACACCTTCGCCTTCCACTTCGCACATTTTCTTTGCAGCTGCGGCCGATTTGAATTTCTGTTTCTAGTAGTGACATAAAAGTACACGGATTTTCAAATTTTACCATATTTTCTTCTGAATTAATATTGCGATTGAGCACAACTAATTAATCAAATGAAATAAACGTCAGAGCAAAGCAAGTCAACAGCTACAAAATTACATATTGCACATAAAAATCCATTAATTTACTCATTTCAAAAGCTAGTACCACACTCATATATCCAAAAAAAAAAAAAAAAAAAGCGCACGAACTTATTCGCCACCCTAGTATGAGTAATGTGGGTAGTAAGCTTTGTGGTAGGATCGGTCGGGTCTTTTGGGCAAAGAGATTTGCGGGGTTTCTCGATAAACATAGTTATCCTTACCTTAATTCTCATTTTTTTGTTCCTATAACTGAAAAGGAACTTCGTATCCTGTTCAAGAAATATTTTGTACCTTTAGTACCACGGGTTATTTGGAAACATGTTATTTTTTCTCAGGTTCATCACCAGCGCTAGCTTTTATTCTTCCTGTATTTTAATCTGCCCTCTATTACCATTCTCATTAAACGGGGTCCTTGACTCCATTGTGTAAGCTTTGTTTTGTGTAGAGAGTGGTTCGGTGGTGTGTTTAGTCATAATGTAATACAAAGTGTTACCTCTGTAGACATTGCATAATCTCAGAATCAAAAAGTATTCTGCACAGCTGATCATACCGATCGTAACGTACTTTCAAATTTCAGTGAATTAACATATTAAGAGTGCGTAACGTATTTTTCTGTTTGAATAACATGTACGTAACCGAACGTTTGACTGGACAGCTTTAGCAGTGACCATTTTAATACACATGTTGTCTTTTTTCCAGATGCAATACACTTCCGCAAGATAGCTTTATTTTTTTACCTCTGTGAGGAGTTACATCTGTGCTTTTTAAAAGTCGGATTTGAAAATTCATTTTGACATCACGTTTGTGTAATCATAAAATTAATTTGCTCCACTTTTTTAGCTTTTCTAATCAACAGTTTACCAACTTGTAAAATGTCCATGTTTGTTTAAAAAGCTACTAATTGCATAGTTCGAAGCTACAAATGATTACCTCGAATTGTTTTAAGGTGAGTATAATTAATTCCTTCAATTATAATGAATTCACCTTTCTTCTAATATAATTAATTCAGCTTCTACTACTAATAAGCTTCTTCTACGCTTCTTCTAATGGTTGTTGTTTGTTAATTATATCATGAATAAACTTTCTTGCTAGTAGTGTAGTAACAATAATAATGAACAAGCTTTTTAACTGCTAGTAATGTTGTAGTAGTAATTAAGATGAATAAAGTCTTATGCTGGTTGTAAATAATAACAACTAATGAAATAAACCTAACATCCAGACAGAGGTCTGACAAAACTATGAACTGAGAAAAACGTACTTACTAAGACAATCTTTTATTTGATAAACTTCTATTATTTATCCACACTCACTTCATCGGTCACACAACTACACGATATCTGGCTCTCACATATAACGAAGTTCCTCTCACATAAACGAAGATCTCTTTACACACGAAACAAAGCTCTCACCATACAACAACAGCTCTTCCTACGCACATCAACAAAAAGCTCTCTCGCACATAAACAACCGCTCTCTCGCACATAAGCAAACGCTCTCTTAGGTATCGTGAACGCGCATATTTATACTGGCTACCACACGTCATGACTTACACTCATTGCCAGATCTCATTCAGCGGGAGAAATAACATCTCGTTCAGTAAGAAGATAATTTACATAGTAAAATAAAATAACCAGAGATAGTAAAAATCAAAAGGAAAGTGAATCTAGAGTATACGTTACATAAACTTCTATTATTTATCCACACTCACTTCATCGGTCACACAACTACTCGATATCTGGCTCTCACATAAACGAAGATCTCTTTACACACGAAACAAAGCTCTCACCATACAACAACAGCTCTTCCTACGCACATCAACAAAAAGCTCTCTCGCACATCAACAAAGAGCTCTCTCGCACATTAACAAAAAGCTCTCTCGCACATCAACAAAAAGCTCTCTCGCACATAAGCAAACGCTCTCTTAGGTATCGTTGAACGCGCCTATTTATACTGGCTACCACCACGTCATGACTTACACTCATTGCCAGATCTCATTCAGCGGGAGAAATAACATCTCGTTCAGTAAGAAGATAATTTACATAGGAAAATAAAATAACCAGAGATAGTAAAAATCAAAAGGAAAGTGAATCTAGAGTATACGTTACATAAACTTCTATTATTTATCCACACTCACTTCATCGGTCACACAACTACTCGATATCTGGCTCTCACATAAACGAAGATCTCTTTACACACGAAACAAAGCTCTCACCATACAACAACAGCTCTTCCTACGCACATCAACAAAAAGCTCTCTCGCACATCAACAAAGAGCTCTCTCGCACATTAACAAAAAGCTCTCTCGCACATCAACAAAAAGCTCTCTCGCACATAAGCAAACGCTCTCTTAGGTATCGTTGAACGCGCCTATTTATACTGGCTACCACCACGTCATGACTTACACTCATTGCCAGATCTCATTCAGCGGGAGAAATAACATCTCGTTCAGTAAGAAGATAATTTACATAGGAAAATAAAATAACCAGAGATAGTAAAAATCAAAAGGAAAGTGAATCTAGAGTATACGTTACATGAGAAATATGAGCTGTTTGTCAATAGGCGCGCTCTATAACAAGGAATCTAAAGTAATCAGGTTTTTGTAAAGATAGCTGTCAGGTAGTGAATGAGATATGTGCAGAATGTTATTATGCCCGTTAAGAAAATGATGAAACACATGTAAAAGCTAAGTAGATCTCAAATAGGTAAGCTGATCTGTGTTCTACTCTATTTCTTACTGGCGCTTCTTTCATTAGATCTGCGTCTTACAAGAGATCACTTGTGTTGCATAGAAGACATACATAAAATCAGTTTTACATGTCTCTAAGATCCCAGTGAGTCTCAAGATATCGCATACTGAAAACGAGAAAAGGTACATGTGTCTTAAAGTGCACCTTTGTAGAAGACCAAGACCCTAATGAAAGAGGCACCAATACGATATATCACAGAATAAAGTCAGCTTACCCGAATTAAGCTCCATTTAGTTATTAATGTTTTCAACAACTTCTTAATCGGATGAAAGCCTTTTTTCTGTTCTGGAATTTGGCTTGATACTTGATGAATTAATACAAGGACAAATAAAGAGATAAAGCCATTGGCTTGAAGTGGTTAAATCACATTTCAGAATAATCTTCCGGAATGAATGAGTCAGTCTGCCAGTTAAATTTCCAAAATAGCATTCAAACAAAGGTCTTAGCTCTTTCCATGTTTATAAGTGAGTCACGGAAAAATTCTTATAAACGTGGAAAGAGCGAAGACCTTTGTTTGATGTTCCTGGTCCACGTCGGATGTCTGTATTAATTAAAAAAATAGCATTATTGAGAACACATAAGACCAATAATCTCGGGTATTTATTCACCAAATCGACTGAGTGTACAGAGCTACGAAACAAAGAAAGGAAAAGCAATACCTCATATATTTTTTTTATTTTTTTCCCAGATGGTTCGCTGTTACGTTCAAAACTAAGCAATGGAAAAGTTGTGATGTCACGTTTTCCTTTCTGTGTTAAAATGGCGCACGCACTCTTACCAAGATGTTACGTAACACAGCCATGCCGGTTTTGTTGTTTGGAGGTTTAACCACCCCAGTGAGTAACTCGGCGGACTATAAGCAGCCACCCGTTCCTAATTTTGGGCCACTTGTTGCAGGGAACAGGGAGAGGTAGTTCAGTAAAACAAACACAAAGTCCATGCCTCACTGAGATTTGAACCTGAACCCATCTAGGACGAATGTCAGAAGCCAGCGTTTAAACCACTGCACAACTGGGGCCGCTAGCCGTGACGTTATGTAAGCTTACAGATAGGCAAAATGATTTGTAGCTATGAAAACAGTGTCTACTTACTCAATCGCAGGCAAAATTATTGCGTAAGGTGTAGGTGAAACCATCAAAAATCGCCCACAAGGAAGAGAAAAATCAGTCTCTCTCTTTCGATACCCATTGCATCGTTTCATATGAAGTTTCTTGCATTTTCTAAGGTTTAGTACACCACGACCTACCAAAAATCTGAGAAGTTGATTTATACACCCATTCCACACTGTGATCAGCAAATTGCTGTTAAGCTGTAATACTTCCTAAAGACAAAATGTTGCGTCTGACATTTTCATAACCCAAAGAATTCCGAAGCTCTCTTCTAGGTGAGTTGCACACTTATCAGAGAAATGTTGGCGGTCACCAGAGTAAATTTCACATTGGTGGATTTACTGTGCTGTTAATAAATGTTGTTAACAAATGCGGACAAATTTCTGAAATTCTATTGTTGTTAACAGAATGCGGAAAACATTCTCAAATTCCATCTATTTCAGTTCTTAGATATTTACCTTTTGGCATCAGATGTTCAAAAATGTTGACCAGTTCCTTTCTAATGAACCAATGATGACGTTTGTATCTTCTTTGTTTGCTGCTGTGAGTTTGTAGCCATTCTACGTCATGTTATTCTCCCCGCAAAAAGAAAAAAAGGGTTCAAATCAGGGGTACCATGTCTGAAAACTCACTAGAGAAGTTTGAATGATATTTTGCATACATACTGTATAGGTTTGATTTTTCAACTCGTAAATCAGGTTTCATTTATAGAAATCAGGTTTGATTTTTCTACTCGTATAAAAAAATCAAACCTGATGAATTAATTTGTTAGAAAGTTATTAAAAGCTAAAATTAAAAGCTAAAGCTGATTCTCCAATAGTAAACGTTCTGAGGTTTTTTGTTTTTGTTTCCAATAGTAAAAACTTCTGTAGGCATTTTTTTCACAATTATTGTATTAGCAAAGATGAAAATGTGGACATCGATTAAGATAACTATGAATATAAATTATGACATGGTATACTTAATATTTGCTAAAATGCAACGATAATTATATTAAAAATCAATAATTGTTGCTTAGGTAACGTTGAGACCTTCTAATAGATGGTGAAACCTGTGCAATGATGATGTCAGTGGACGAACAAACGTTTGATGGCTTATTTAGGAATTAGAAATCAGCAGTATCTACAGTTGCGTTGGCATTTTCCGCTGGATTATTGTCAGAAAATTTAATGTAAGTGGCTCAAATCATTCTAGACATTCCAGAGTATCGCATGGGTAGGCTCAAATAGGTAATAATTAATAACAAGGAACAATACACCAACTGTACTTAAATAGTATAACTATACTAGTGATCCGAAATTTCTTGGCGTAGAATGGAAATAAAAGTTTCCAAGCTTTCGCAGCCAGATTGCTTTTTCAGGGAATGTAGACAGCTAACTGCAAACTGAATAATAGAACGGTTCAACAATTTGTACGTGGTGACTTGGCCTAACAATAACGAATAGATGCGAACGTAATCAGGTATTCGAAAACACGAGGCGTTATGCTTGTTTTCGCACGCGGAATCCTGGAAGGAAAACCAAGAGGCACTAACTATTTGAAGAACTGGTTCCAAACTCGTGGCAATTCCAGTGAGACGCTATCATTGCAGGACTCGCTGTTGGTTATGATCTCCAAAGTTTTGCGAATGGCAGTAGATTTTGGGGTGGAGTAGGAAGCTAATTTCGTTACGTCATCGCTCATAGGAGCAGCGGACTTGAACTTGACTTCCCTGGATAAGGCCGTGGTAACTTTGCTGTTCTTTAATTCCCTTTTATGTTCGTTAACTCTAGTTCTAAATGAACGTTTAGCCATTCCAATGTAGTATCGCACGGAGCCTTCCGGATATAGTTGAGGAATGGCATAAACATCTGCTTCATTGGAAGGTGGGGACTTCTCAGTGTTTCAGTTCAGCATGGTATGTAAAGATGTCGGAGATCTGATGCCAACACCGATATTCATCTTCTTGAGCACGTACTTGGGCTGACAGGAAACATTTGGTATATAGGGAATTGTGCCCAGGTAGCCTATCTGCGGCATATAAAGATAGCCTAAGTACGACTGGTTCGAGTTTTTTGGATGTAGTGATGTACCAGTTTCGGGGTGTATCCTGCCTCAGTGGCCAACTCGACGACGTTTCTCAATTTGCATTGCCAAGAAGGAACACCTGAAAAGACTGCAAAGGAAAACGGAATAAAGCTGTCTTGTAGTCATTGGGGCAGAAAGAGTTGCGCAGCATCAGGTTAGGTACAGATGTGGGTTTATAAACAGAGTTGTGTGGGAAGGCGATTTTTAGGTAATTTACTGAGTAAAACATCCAGATAAGGCAAGGCGTCATTGTGTTCGAGCTCCATAGTGAAATTGATAGTAGGGTAAATAAATAGCATTGATTTTATCTAGAAAGAGCTTCTTATTATTCAGTTTGCAGTTAGCTGTCTACATTCCTTGAAGAAGTCATCTGGTTGATGTGGGAAAGCTCGGAAACGTTTATTTCTATTCTATGCCAAGACATTTCGGATCAATAGTATAGTTATATTATTTAGGGAAAATAGTTACCGCTGATTTCTAATTCCGAAATAAGCCATTAAACATTTTAATACCTTACGGCAACATTGGGCTAACCCACATTTTGTAAAAACTATGTTGTAGCCAGCGAGAACAGACATTCAGTGATCGACCGGATGGTAACATATTTCAAATGTATACATTTGGAATTCCAAATGTATACATTTGGAATATGTTCCAAATGTATACTATTTGGAATATGTTCGAAATGTATACTATTTGGAATATGTTACCATCCGGTCAATCAGGGACAGTGGGTTAACCCAACCTCAGGGGCAAATAGAGGAGCCAGTCACTTAACCATTTTCACCATTCTCACATGTTCTGCTACGTTGTTGGTCACGCCCATTGTTGCAGTAAGGCTTTCATTTGTTTGTTTACTGTGTTGTCAATATACATTTATTAGCAGGTCTCAATGTGATGCCAGAAAAATCATTGATTTTTAATATAATTATGGTTACATTTCAGAAAATATTAAGTATGTCATGATATAATTTAAAGTTATTTTTATCGATGTGCAAATTTTCATTATTGGGAATACATTAATTGCGAAGAAAATGTCTACAGAAGTTTTTGCATTTGGAAACATAGGGTAAAGAGTTTTTAGGTTAAACCAAGGTGATTCCTCCTTAACATTACTAGTCAAGATCGTGCAAGCTAATGGATGCCGCTTATGTGGCTCAGTAGTCTAAGCGATGGCCTCTGATCAGTCGTCCGAAAGAGATCAGGGTTCGAATCCCGGTGAGGCATGGATGTTGTGTTTGTCTTACGGTACTGGCTTTCTCCCTTTCCTGAAACCAGTGACCCTAAATTAGGGACGAGCGACTGCTTATAGTCCATTGAGTTGCTCACGGTGGTCGTTAAACCCCCAATCAGAAAATGAAATTAATGTGTGCATATAAACCTATTATAAATCTGCTTTTAATATCCACGGAATGATTCAAAAATGTCGCCATTAAATATTAGGCTACCATCAAGAAATACACGGTAGAGAATGTCTATTCTCTTAACGATTCCTTTTCCTGTTATTATAGTCCAATGTGAATCAAAAAAGGGTGTTCTGAAAAGAATAGTTAAAATGCGTTATTTAGCAAAACTAAGAAATTGAAACTATAAATTACACTTACCGAAACTGCTAAAAAATCGATGTTAAATAAACATTTAATACTGAATAAACGTTGTTGCTATTTTATTCTACACTGAAGGGCAATTGAATTAGAGACAGCTGGCGTTATGTAAATGTGGCGCTGTGGGCGGCCCTCTAAACGGAAACGACATGACGTATGCAGTAATCTAACAACATAAGGCGTGATGCGACGGGAATTAGTAAGAGTGGGACGCAGTATGAGTAAGACGAAGGATCTAAGCGCATTTGATGATGGGAAAATTGTCGGGGCCCGACGAATGGGTCACTGCATCTCGGAAGTCGTGCAGGCACTGGCATTTTCCCGCGCCACTGTGTCACGGGTGCACTGTGAGTACAGCTAATCCGGTAAAACTATCCCTTCAAGGGCCAATTGCCGTGGAAAACAGCGTGTGAATGAGCAGGGTCATCGTCGGCTAGCTCGCATTATAGTAGTGGATAGACGGGCCAGAGTGCAAGAAATCACTCGGCAATTTAACGCTGGTGCACAAAAATGTGTAAGCAGCCACACCATCAAGAACCATCTCCCCGCTATGGGGTACAGAAGCCATCGTCCCACGAGGGTAGCGCTGCTGACCGCACATCACAGGGTGCAAAGAATAGCATAGGCGCGGGAACATCGCCACTGGACCCTAGACATGTGAAAAAATGTTGCCTGGACTGATGAGTCGAGATTCACGTTGGTACATGCTGATGGCAAGATACGAGTACGGCGCAAACCACATGAAGCAATGGATCCTTCTTGCCAGCAGGGTACTCTTCAAGCTGGTGGGGGTGGCATTCTCGTCTGCGGATTGTTTACGTTTACTGAAACGGGACCCCTGGTACGTGTGACATCGTCCCTCAGAGGTCAACGTTACCGGAATATCCTGGACAACCATATGCTTCCGTTTGTGCGTCTTCAACATCACACTGGGGACCTCATCCTGCAACAAGGCAATACACCGTGCCATCGCTCTCGAATCGTATCCGAATGGTAGGATGAGCACTCCACTGATGTGACCTCGCTTCCTTGGCCAGCTAGGTCACCTGACCTTAATCTCATCGAGCACATCTGGGAAGCCATGGAGAGAGATGTTCGAGGCTCTGACCGGCCTCCAATAAATCTTCGTGAACTGTGGGAGCTTGTTCAGGGGTCGTGGATCCGTATGGCTTCCCAACGCTTCCGGTGTCTTGTCGAGTCCATGCCGAGACGAATCGCAGCCGTCACCAGAGGGAAAGGTGGTGCTACACGTTACTAGACAGGTATCTCTAATTCAATTGCTCTTCAGTGTATCTTAATATCCCAGGTTTTGAAATTATACATAATTTTTAGGTGTCAACGGACCTTCGACTGCATTTTAGTGCGTAAATTTTCTGATATAACCTATACCGGGGGCCGCTAGCATAACATCTTGCTTTGCTTCTAGACTTATCTGATATCGATACTGACTTTATTCAAGAGCTTAAAATCCCAGTTAACTTGCGTTGTTTAGCAAAATAAAGCAATTTGGAACCATAAATTGCACTTATCCAAACTGCTAAAAAGCCGCGCTGGTAGCGCAGTGCTCAAAGCGCTGGTTTGTGACCATTCGTCCTAGATGGGTCCGGGTTCGAGTCCCGGTGAGGCATGGATGTTGTGTTTGTCTTTCGGCTCTGAATCTCTCTCTTCCCTGGAACCAGTGGCTCTAAATTATTGACTGGCCCATCGACGTGTTCACGATGGTCGTTAAACCCCAATAAAAAAAAACAATTGCTAAAAATAATAAATATTATTGGGAACTTAAAGGAAATTAAAAAAAACATGAAATAAAAAAGAAAAACGTGCTTTAAACAAACACAGATTGAGTGTCGTTGTACTTTCCATGGAGACAAATTTTCTTGTAGATAATTGTGCTGTACGCTGCTGTTATGTAGCTTGCACGAACTGAGCAAGAACTGTGATTTAAATTTAAAAAGAAATGAAAATGGTGACTCGCTTTTAAAAAGAAAAATAGTTCGCATTGTCATCGTATGATGGCTAACAAGAAAAATTTTAGCGACATCTTGAAAAGAATTCCTCAAGTACCAACCAATTATCGATTGACAATATCTAAAGCGATAAGACGTTAAAGTGACGGAAAAATCGTCGTTAGGATTTATTTTTATCTGGAACCTTTATCCACGCCGTGGCAGAGCCCTCCAGTCATCAACCTAGAAAGAAAGGTCTTCAGACATTTTGCAGAAATCTCCCAAGAGGCGCGTGGAAGTGTGTATGAGGGCATGCATGGGTGTGTGTGTGTGTATAAGTGTATGGGCGGTAAGGGGCTATGAACGGGACTGAAAGCCTTTAACACGCTGTGTCCTCGCAGTGCTCGGAAAGTGTTTTTGATGTCGCCCTAATGGGATATAAACAACAAAACTATGAATTTACAGAACTATCTTGAATGTCTTCTACGAACGTAACAAGAGCGATGTATTCCATAACGATTTTTCTTGTAACTATTATTTCCTTACATCTCTGTGACCCCTTTAATCTTCCTTGCGTACCAGCTAGAGAACTTAAGGAGACCCAGCGGGGATCGTAACAAATGAGTTTGTCTTTCGCGGAACTCTTCGAATACCGAGAAAAACCACGGTTTTTTATATATTTGTGTATATATTTTTTTTATTGGCAGATTTGCAATGAAATACTCGTACTGGGAATTACTTCGTGGGGAATCTAATAAATGAATCATTGCGTAATGACTTTGTTTGTACGACAATGAAAGAAGGCGCTGAACATAACGAAACGCATTTCTTCGTAAAATACGCCATGAAAATTGAATTATTGGTTATTTCGTTAACTACATCATACACGTTTTGTGAAATCCGAGCCTGTTTAAAGGTGTACGGCACATTTATGAAGAATAAACTAAAGTCAGCAGTACTTTCATTCAGGTTTGTTTTCATGAGGATCAAATGCAAATGCTATTTATTTAACAAAGAATGCCAACCCAAATAGAAATCATCGCTCTTTCTACGTTAATAAGTGAATCACAGAAAAAATATCATCGGCCGCCACCGGGAATCTAACCCAGGGTATTCCAGTTACAGGCCGGTCACGCTACCACTGCACCACATAGGCCTCGAGTTCTCTAGACTCATATGTGATTAACTGCCAAACTGCATGGCAGGTTGCTTCATGGAGCCCCGCATAGTGCTGGGGATTCACCAAAGATGGAAAGCAGTAACTGACCAAATAACTAGGAGGCGAATGGGTAATTAATTCAAACACTCGACGTGGATCAGGAACACCAAACAGAAATCATCGCTTGATTCCCATCGGCCGCCATAAAATTCTCATCGGTCGCCACCACCGAGTTCCGGTGGCGGCCGATGAGAATTTTTCCGTGACTCACTTATTAACCTGGAAAGAGCGATGATTTCTGTTTGGTGTTCCTGATCCACGTCGAGGGTTTGAATTAAAAAGAATGTTTTTACACATAGGGTATTACGTGGAATTCTGTTTATACGCTTTTCTAGGGAGTCAGTAAAATTAACATGTAACTGAAAAAAGCGTATATAAAGGAGAAATTATAGCTCAGTTCCTGGATCGAGCACATTATTATGTTGCAACATATGGGGTTCCAGTTAGAGTTATTATAACGTAGTATGTAGCATTTTTTCTTGTTCTAGCATACTACTATTTTCAGGTAGCTTTTTGGTGCTATGCATTTTCCCCAAAAGTAGTGAAGTAAATCCCATGTTAAAAATTTCAATGTAACGAAAATGGGAAATGAAGGAAATCAAACCTAATGTTGAAATCTGATTTTTGAATGACGCCCCTTAAAGTTACGACACAATGGTTAATATAATTGTTATTCAACAATATATTTTACCAAATTATCGTCGAAATTTTTATTTCATCACGTTTTACTTAAACTTAAGTGTACCTCGTTCCAATGTACGTAATTTACGAGAACTTGATGCAAAGTATGCTAAAAGTCGTTAGAAAATTGCGTTTGGAGACTACGTATCTTCCCGACAGCCGTTAAGTATGCACCAGAGCGCACTTTGGCTACGTAGAAATGTACTGTAGCTCGGTTACCTGGTATTGACAAGACCTTTGAAATTACGTGTAACGCGCTGGGGGTGTAATTTGTAGATATCCTAGACCAAATGTTACCAATTTCCTATCACTCATGCACTTGCGATTCAGCTTTTCTTTATATTAGAGGTGGGACGAATCCTAAATTTTCTCGAATCCGAATCGTAAAATGTTCTCGAATCCCTCGAATTGTTCATATAAAAGTAATTATAAGAAAAAAAGGGAAAGAAAAGACTTCGACTTAAAATTAAAAGTTTTTAATTGAAGCAAAATTTGAAATCTGTGTTTAATGAAAAACAAATTAAAGAATACAGTTTTCAAAAAATATACCCATACATATTAAGAAGATACAGGTGAAATTTATAATTTGCATTTACTAAATGAACCTCAAGACTCTTGAAATCTTGGGATTCATTTCCATTTTCTGAACATAATTTGACAAAAAAATATTTGAGTACCTTCACATTTTTGACATTTTTAATTTACAGGCAAAGATAAATCGCTCCTAAGTATGCGTATATGCTGCGTTTAGCGATATAGAATACGTAGGGAAAAAACAATAAAGCGTGAGAAAAGCTGAGATTGAGGCAAAAAAAATACAGACAGGATAACACCGAGCGTATACTGATAGCGTGTGCAAGGAAGACGCTGCAGAGAGTTGAGTAGAGCTAGAAACGCTAAGCTGTCGACAGAGTAACTTGAGTCATGTGCGCGACGCTCGTTACCCCTGTAACGGCTTCCGGGAAAGAGATAAAATACGGCAAAGCCACTTTTCTCACTATACTTGTGGTAAGGTGGCTAAGACACTTTCCGATGGGAGACGCCAGTCGCTTCGGCGGTTGCTCTCTGTGTTTGGCTGAACAATTGCTTCACGGTTTGTTGCATCCGGTTTGGAAGTAACGAGCTATTTCAAATTGCTGTGTACACACAGTAGACGATCTTCTTCGATTGCTTTCTAATGTCAGAACTGGTCATGCTGACCAAAATTCGAACAAATATCGCTCTAGAACAAGCACCAAATACCAAGTTTTTTTTTTTTTTAGGTTAAGATTCGAAAAATCCGAATCAAGAGAAAAGTGCGAAGATTCGAGTTTTCGACTCTCGAATCTTTTTCAAGATTCGCGGTATTCGAGGATTCGAATGTCCCATCCCTACTTTAAATCTTGAGGTCAGATTTTATCTTGTGCATGTTGACATTCAGTTTCTTACCTACATCACA
Source organism: Macrothele yani (assembly GCA_039090855.1). Taxonomy (NCBI): domain Eukaryota; kingdom Metazoa; phylum Arthropoda; class Arachnida; order Araneae; family Macrothelidae; genus Macrothele; species Macrothele yani. The sequence continues at coordinate 161,701,732 of CM077002.1, forward strand.
TTTCATCGATGTCAGGATTGTTTCTTACGTTCCTCTAAACCTGAGTAATAAATAATAATAATAATAATAATAATAATAATAATAATAATAATAATAATAATAACAATAATAAAAATAACAGATACTGTGTTTTGAAGTATGAAACAGTCGAAATGCTTACTATTGGTCCCGCTATAGTTTAGTACATATTTACTTGTATGACTCACACTTATCCTTTCATTGCTTTTACGAAAATAACATTCATTAATTTGCCTACCTAAGTACCACTCAAGGAATTAGTAAACTTATTTTTTGTTGTTATGATTAATTAAACTTCAGGAAGAAGTAAACTTTATTGTTTGTTGTTATGATTTAATTCATCTTACATTATGTGAACAATAGTGATTGGACATCCCCACGCAGGTGTAATGGTGTGCTCCCGCAGAAGACACGTGGTTGACAAGGTATAAATATGGCAGCGGGATAAGCTCAGATCAATGCCCTGGTACTGGCCCTCCGGTAATAAATAAGGGCGTATTACTGCCTCTTTCTACTTCGCTTCCGTGTCACTTTCGTATCGGGTGCTCTATCCCAAATCTCCTAGTTTCCTAATTCTAAGGGTTGTTTAAGACCTGGGGTCAGACACTCCCTTCCTAAAAATCCTCTGCTTATGATCATGCTCAGATCAGTGCCAGGGATAAATCTCAGGTTCGGTCATAGGCAGGTACAAACTCTGGAACCACTAAATATCCTCCGAGCGTAGGATAGGCACGATAAGCCGTCTCACCACGGGTACTGGTCCCCCAGTAATAAATAAGGGCATCTTTCTCCCCCTTTCTACCTCACTTCCATGCCACTTTCCTATCAGATAGTCTAGCCCAAATCTCCTAGCTTCCTATTTCTAAGGGTTGTTTAAGACTTGGGGTCAGACACTCCCTTCCTAAAATCCTCTCTATCTGAAATGATCACTCAGATCAATCGCTGATAAAATGGCTAGGAGGAAAGTTCTCTCCTAGTTTGAAATGGGCGTTAGAATAGGCTACTCAATTAGAGGTATGAGCGTATGACGTATTGCTGATGTCAGACAGGTCGCTAAATCTAATGTGTCCTTTATCATCAACAAATGGAAGAAGGCGGGATATTTCAGGAGTTCATCTCCCCCTGGAAGACCCATGAACGGCAACCCAGGAACCGGAGGTTGCTGCAGAGGAAGATCCCGAAAACAAGGTCCCAACAAATTAATGCCATGACACATGAGTACCAGATGGGCACAGATGTTACGTAGACAATTCGAAGAAAGTCCCATGCGCTCGGGTGTCATGGCCTAGTAGTAACCCAGACAGCACAACCTTACAATTTAACGTTGGCCCAACGGTGTGCCACCGTCTTTTAGGAATAGAAGACGGTGGCTTAGTGTTGTGCCTACGTTAAATTGCAAGGCTGGGCACCCATGAGCCTCTCATCACCAAGACCAGTAAAGCCACGATGGTGTCAACAGCACAAAAATTAGACAGTGGAGCAATAGCAGCAGGTGTTATGAGCGACGAGTCCCGCTTTACATTATTTTGATAAGATGGACGTTTCTAGGTTTGCCGGTTACCCAGAGATCGTCTGCTTCCAGAGAACAGTGGAACTAGACGATTAGTACCGTGGTGACTGTGAAACACGGAGGCGATGGAGTTATAGTATGGGGGTGTTTTAGCGGATACAGTGTGGGTCTACTGGTTGTTATACATGGCAGCATGAACTCTCTGCCGTATAGAGATATCGAAGCTAACTCAATGTTTTTAATGTTGTGCCAGTTCTACGGACACAGCGATTGTTTCTTCCAGAACGACAATACCTCTTGTCATGCTTCTAGGGCTACAATGGAGTGATATATGGAGAATCAGGCCTCGCGGATGGACTGGCCTGCTAAAGCCCGGACCTCAATCCCATTGAACACTTATGGGATGAACTTGATCCACGGGTGAGATTTAGACCAGCACGACCTTCTTCACTGACAGAGTTGGACGACGCATCCCGCTTTCCGTATTCCATGGACTTAGGACATACCCGATACTGATGTAAACACAATACTGTTTTACCATTTATTTACAGTGTCCAATCACTTTTGTCCATGTAGTGTAGTATGCGCCGGACTTTTGCTAGGTGTAGTCGTGAGTGACAAGAATAAATGCCGTGTATTATATGTACATAAATGTACAGTCTCGGATCACTGATTTTCTTTCAAACCAACAGATATCTTAGGAGGCGAAAGATGCATAGCATAAATCATCTACAAAGAGTACTTGGGCACTCTGTTGATTAGTTCTGATTTTTTACTCTATCGATTTTAATAACACTACTTAAACTTTCAGCACTTATAAATATATCATGCAGCACATGTGCTGATTGTACCGTAAGTTTCAATCTTCGGAAAGGTATAATTTTCAACTCTCTGCAAGTTGTGCTGCGGAGTTCACGTCGTGGTGGACAAACTTTAAGAAGAAAAAAATCATATTTATATTGCTAATTTATTTTTATGTTCCATGCTTTATTGTGCAATGTTTTAGTTGAATAGTTTACTGAAATTGTACTAGATACATTGTCCAAAAAAGGTCGTAGTATTATCGGCAAAAAACACTGAACAAAATTTCAATGCTTTTTGTCAATAATACAACCTTTTTTTGGACAATGTATCTAGTAAAATTTCAATAAACAATTCAAGTAAAACATTCTACAATAAAGCATAGAACATAAAAATAACTTAGCAATAAAACTATAATTTTTTTCTTCTTTACGTTTGTCCACCACGACGTGAACTCCGGCAGCACAACGTGAAGAGAGTTAAAAGTCATACCTTTTCGAAGATTGAAACTTAGAGTACAAAGTGCAGCACCTTATAATATCACAAATGTAATTGTGCTGATTGTATATACAGTAGTATACAACACATTAGTACTAGTTCATTTACGATTGATATGTTTTAGACAAGGAGATATGATGAAGTATAATATAAAATATATGTCTACTTTAATGTGGTTTAAAAAATCGTTCCTTTATTGTAATTTATTTTTTTAAGTTGAAACACTGTGTTTTCAGGGATAATGAAATTCTGCACTGTTTCATCATCAGTATTATGGCAATAAAGTATCCCTAACTGCTTTGAAAGATGTCAGTGAACCTCTTAATTTGGATGCTGATATCATCACCGTCATCATCATTGTCAACCATTATCAATCCACTGCTGGGCGAAGGTCTCTCCAAGCCTCTTCCACAACTGTCTGTCTTGTGCCAGCCTCCTCCAGGTTACTCCCGCATTCTTTCGAATTTCATCCACCCATCTCCCATGTGGTCTTCTTCTTGGTCTTTACCTGTCCCTTGGAATCCAATCTAAAATTTCGGCTGTCCATCGATGGTCTGTCCTTCTGGCAGTATGCCCAGCCCATTGCCATTTCAGGGATTTAACTCTGATCATGATGTCTTCCACTCTTGTCATTTTTCGGATCCACGAGTTCCTCTTCTTATCTCTACTGGTTACACCAAGCATGCACCTCTCCATACTTGTTTGAGTTGTGTGCAGCCTTTGTATGTCTCTTTTAGTTAAGGTCCACGTCTCTGCACCATACGTAAGCACTGGAAGGAAGCATTGATCAAACACTTTTCTTTTAAGACATAATGGCATATTGCCCTAGAAAATTATGCTTTTTCTTCCAAAAGCTCTCCAGGCAAGTTTCGTACGCCGATTAATTTCTTCATCAATGTGGCCCTCACTTGATACCTGCTGTCCAAGATAAACGTACGTACCTGTTATCTCCAGCTTTTCCTCCATCAATCGATAAATCTTCATTTCTTGTTAAAGCATTGTACATCACTTTTGTCTTCTGAAAGTTCATTTTAATCCCACTTCTTTACTCTTGCCAGATATACTTACCTGGAAATCATCAAGTTTGTCACTTGCTTGGAAGATTAGTCAATTTTGACGTGGATTTTACTACGTGCTCACTCATCCCTGTAGATGAATTTCATCTAGAGGTATCAGTGATGACGTAGTGAAATCCACGTCGCAACTGACGTAATCCTCCAAGCAAAACTTATCTTTCTGTTCAATTATAACATTCGAGTCCGATAGCTAAATGATATAATCTGGTGTTGTAGATTCCTCAGAAAAGCAAATATAAACTGAGGTCTCAAGGGAAGCGGCCGATATGACAACCTTAAGCAGGAATAGGTGGCTCCTGCTGGAGACAACTGATCCGACCAATCATAGTTCAGGATGAGAGCGTACTTCTGCAGAGTAAGTCATAGAGCATATGGGCGACACAATAAAATAAGGAGAGTGAAAGGCGGAAGGACGTGGTTAAGATAAAGAAATGGAAAACGGGATTCGTGCTGAAGTGGGAAGATGTTTGGTAATACCAATTCGTGTGATTTAAACTTCTAATTCACAAAGCCACACTACAATTTAACGCATAAATGAGGTAAAAAAAAAGAACAAATTCGATTGACGCATAATTGATGTGGGCAATTAAGAAGTTTTTGACCAGTGACATTTTTTACGTACGAATAAAAAAATAGTATAAATGAGAAACGTGTAAACAGGGTGCTACGCTGTTCACAAAATGTTATTTGCATATTATTGGCTTTACTGTAAAAGTCTTTGGTTGGAGAAGGCTTGTCTCACTCAGGAAACGTCGTACCATTTGTTAGGGCAAATATTGAAATAATTATGGCAATTCTGCTGAAATGGAAACTATTTTCAATCGTCTAATTATATGAGTGATATATTAAATGTGTGCTAACAAAATGTTTCTACGTGTCAGAAGTTATTGACGAAAATCGAATTTCATTAGAGGAATTCTTTTCAATGATCACTTTTAAGTACGCTCACAAATAGTTCCTATACTAGGTGGCTAAACATTCTTGCAGCGAGATTTTATGATCTGATTCGAGGTTTGATACAACATGAAGTTATTTAAAAAAAAACAAAAAAAAACACATTTTTGTTATTTTTTGCGTTTCGTTGTGAAACAGGAAGGTAAGTTCAAATTCTGTGTTAGTTTTTCCACAAGTTGCAGTGGAAATCCGAAAACTCTTGGTGTTTTCCTGATCCAGGAGTTTCTCTTCCTATCTTTCCTGGTTATGTTTTTTTTCTGATGTCTCCAGCCTCGCTACACCTTTTAAGTTAAGGTCCAAGTCGCTGATCCGAAAGTAAGAATTCGAAGGATGCATCAAGTATTTTTTTATTTTTTCTCATAATGATAAATTACACATAAAAATTATACTGCTTCCCCCAAATACACTCCAACCAAAATTTATACGCATCTTAATAACTTTATCTTTATTTTACATCTCATGAGCTAGTTATGAAACTGATCATGAGGGATCAATATAAACTCAATGTGGGAATATTGTAAAGAACGAGAAACATTATAACCGAGTATTTTAGCCATCACTCCAATTACCACCTAAAAGTTTCATTTTTCCAAAATAATACTTAATTTTAAATTTAAGAGTATCAACATTTTTATTTATCTACTAGAGTCAATTTCCAAGAAGCAAAACTCTGGCTTGAAAAAAATTTCTTTTTGGAAATTTAATAAAAAAAGTAATATACCTTAATTATATTCTTTATTCAAAAGTGGTTCTACACAATGTCTGCACATTAAAACGTAACCATTTCTCTACATTTGCTAAAACCAAAAAATATTAAACCCTCACTTGATATTTGATGCCCGAGGTAAATGTAGGATCAGTTACTTCTAGATTTGACCAATTAATCTCTAAATCTTTAGATCTTGAAAAAGCATTGTACACCGCCTCGTTGGCGCTAAGCAATGGCTTCTGATAATTCGTCCGAGATGGGTCCGGGTTCGAATCTCGGTAAGGCATGGATGTCGTGTGTGTCTTACGGCACTGGCTCACTCTCTTCCCTGGAACCAGTGGTCCTAAAGTAGGAATTACAGACGTGTGACTTCTTATAGGGCTGGAGTGCCGTCCCGGTGGCGCAGTGGTCTAAGCAATGGTTACTGATCATTCGTCCGAAAAGGATCTGAGTTCGAATCCCGTTGAGGCATGGATGTCGTGTGTGTCTTAAGGCACTGGCTCACTCTCTTCCCTGGAACCAGTGGTTCTAAATGAGGAATTAGGGACGTGTGACTTCTTATAGACCTGGAGTGCCGACCCGGTGGTGGAGTGGTCTAAGCGATGGTTTCTCATCATTCGTCCGAAAGGGATCCGGGTTCGAATCCCGGTGAGGCATGGATGTCGAGTTTGTCTTCCGGCATTGGCTCTTTCCCTTCCTCGTAACCAGTGGCCCTAAATTAGGGACGGTGACTGCTTACAGCACACTAAGTTGCTCCCGGTGGTCGTTAAACCTCCAATTAAAAAAATAACCTTGGAGTTGCTCACGGTGGTCGTTAAACCTCCAACAAGTTACTAAAATCATGCAATGCATTGATTATAACACGCTTTCCAACATTACAGAAATCATTACTCAAGTTATGAGAATAATGTCTGTGGAATAAATCTCGGTCCTGTGCCCTGATCTTTAATCTTATTTCGATGATATTCCTTAGAACCGGCTTGGTATACCTCCGAAATAACATGGTAAAGTTTTGTCGCCATCGAAGCATTTTTACGTAAGTTATGATGCATAAGGACTATGGAATAGATCCCGCTCTTGTGTCCTAACCTTTGACCCCATTTCGCCCATTTTCAATAAGGTTTGTCGCCAGGTGGTCCCCTACCACACACTAAAATTTAATCGAAATCGAACCTTTTTTACGTTATTTATGGCGCACAACAGCAGTGGAATGGATCCATCTCCTATGTACTGACCTTTGACCCCATTTTGTACACTTTAAATAGGGTTCCTTCCAAGGTGATCCCCTACCAGATACTAAAATTTCATCGAAATCGAACGGTTGTTACGAGAGTTATCGTGCTGACGGACATACGCACACAATGCGTGACTTAATGAGGCAGATGGGAATCGCGACCATCTGCCCGCCGCAAGAGTGTGACGTCATAAATCTTTAATAGGATCCACACACAACGCGTGACGTACGGAGACATATGGCGTGACCGCGCGCCAATATTCTCAAACGGGAGTTGTGACGTCATAAGATTTCTAAGCATTGGTAACATTAATCGAACAACGCCATCACTAAAAACGTTATAATTCGGGGTGGTTATTTAACCCACTAAACAAATTCTTCTAAAGTCGAGATCCAGCCAAATCGATTTCTAGTACCAGAAAACGGCAGGTTAACGACTTTCATCAAAATTCTTAGAGCCGTTTTCAAAATAAAATGTACATACATACATACATACAAGAATTGCTACTTCAAGGTGGACGTCAAGTAACTTTGCTTCCTATAGTTCCAATGGAAAAACTTTTTTGCACATTTTCTTCACAATTAATGCGTTCCCAAGGATGAAAATTTTAACATGGATTAAAATATCTTCATTTTATAACTTGCAATACTTAATATTTTCTAAAACATAACCATAATTATTCAATTCAACATTTGTTTGTCTACTGACGTCATGAAAATACAGGTCGCGTCATCTTTTTTCTGGACAATTAATGCGTTCACAAGGATGAAAATTTGAACATCAATTCAAAAAGCTTCATTTCATAACTTGGAATACTTAATATTTTCTAAACCATAACCGTAATTATGCGATCCAACAATTTTTTGTCCACTGACGTCATCAAAGTACAGGTCGCGCTATCTGTTCTCTGGTTTCAACACAACCAAAGGAAAAGTTATTGATTTTTATTATAATTATGGTTATATTTCAGAAAATATTAAGTTTTCCAAGTTATAATATGACGTTATTTTAATCGATGTTCAAATTTTCATCCTTGGGAACACATTAATTGTGAGGGAAATGTGTACAAACGTTTTTCCATTGGAAGTATAGGAAGCAAAATTACTTGACGTCCACCTTAATAATATGGGATAAGGACAATGGAATAGATCGCAATCCTATGTCCTGACCTTTGACCACATTTTGTCCATTTTCAATAGGGTTTGTCCCCAGGTGGTCCCCTACTACATACTGAAATTACATCGAAATTCAAACATTTGTACGCACGTTATGACGCATAAGAGCAATGGAATGCATCCCACTCTTATGTCCTGACCTTTGACCCCAATTCACCCATTTTAAATAGGGTTCGTCCCCTGATAGTCACCTACCACATAGTAAAATTTCATTGAAATCGAACCATATTTACGCAAGTTATGACGCATAAGGGTAATGGAATGATCCCGCTCCTACGTCGTGACCTTTGACCCCATTTGTCCAATTTTCAATAGGGTTCGTCCCCGGGTGGTCCCCTACCACATACTAAAGTTTCATCGAAGTCGACCCATATTTACGCCAGTTATCGTGCGGACAGACGGACGGACGGACGGATAAAGCTGGAGCATATACGCTTCTTCAACCTATGGTTGGAAAGCGTAAATAAAAAAATAGCCTTGGTGTTGCTCACGGTGGTCGTTAAATCCTCAAAGAAAAAAACCAAAAAAACCCCAATGTACTTCAGTTTTATTTTCTTTAAGTTCAGTTTCAATTCCACCTCTTCACTATTGTTAGCAAGCTCCTGACAGAGGTAAAGAGGTGCTTCCTCCCTAAGGGGTCCTTGCAAAAGTGACTTTGTCATCAGAAAAACGAAGGTGGATAAAAGGATCTCCATAAATCTTTATTCCCTTGTCTTCCCAGTCCACTGATTGAAAGACATTCTGGAATGTGGTACTGAAGAGCTAGGGAGATACGATGTCATCTTATCTCACTTCCTTTCCAGTTTTATACGTGTTTTTTCGAATGGTAAAACCTTTGAACTTGCATTTTTATAGACGTTATTAATAATACTAATGTATGCATCGTCAATACCGTAAGAGTTCATTTTTATTATAACAGCTGATGGTTTCAAGGAATCAACAGCTTTTCCATAATCAATAACAGATATAAATAGTCGCAGTTCTTATATAAACATGTGGATAGGATAGCAATAATATCGAAAACGGATAATTTCAGATTTCGTTTTAGAAAAGCTTTCTTTGCGTATATTACAAGCACTCATGATTATTATTCCTGTTAAATTAATTAGCTTTTTGGAAGCACATTTTTTCGCTAAAAGGCGGACTCAATTTCTTGCTCAACGATATCTGAGCCGCTATAAGACGGAGTAGAAATGTTTTAGCACTGATTAACTCCACTTTGCTCCAATTACAAGTAGAACTAACCAGGTTGTCATCCCATCACATGAACTATTTTCTCATTCAGAAGGACAACAGCACATTTTCACATATCGTTATATCTCATTCTAAAATTTCTGTTCTGAAATTTATTTATGTATCCGATCGGAGTAGTCATTAGCAGGACATTGCAAGCATTCGGCATTTTTAAATGGAAAATACACAGTCCAGTCACATTATTGTGACCACCTCCTACTTTTGACATCAACAGCGCTTAGCCAATGAAAGAAGGCACGTGTCATGAACTGGCTTGGAAGGTATATAAAGTGTGCTGTGGACAATCTAAAAACGTATCACTCGTTGCTGTCATTGATAAAAGGAGCTATTGATCAGTTTTGCAAAAGGGGATTATTTTCAGCTTTCGGTCCAAGACTGGCAGTATTTCTGAAGCAGCGCAGTTTGTGAACTGTTCGCTTGCTGCTGTGGTTAAAGTGTATCGTGATTGGAGATATGGCACCATTGCAAGCAAGCGACATGTGAACTGCGGAGCACCACCTGCCATTGATGTTAGAGATGAACGTCGCCTTCGAAGGTGCGTGAAGGCTGATGGACACGCTACAGTTGAGCAACTCACTGGCCGAATGAACCATGAGGCTACCGGAACTGTGCCTGAAGCGACAGTGAAGCGAACTCTGTTGCGTATGGGGCTCTGATGCTGACGGATGGTCACTGCACTTATGCTAACGAAGGTACATCGGTAGAAAAGGCTTGCATTTGCGCTGCAGCATCGGAATTGGACCTCCACTGATTGGCAAAGGATTGCCGTCTCCGATGAATCAAGTTTACTGCTTCATCGAACGGATTGACGTTGCGTATCAGGCGTGAAACATCGGAGAACAAACACTCTTCACCCACTGCTGCAAGAACACAACCTAGTGAGAGCAGCTTTATGGTCTGGGGAATGTTTTCGTGGCATTACCTGGGTCCACCCATACCTGTGGAAGGCACTATGGACCGAATTCGTTATGAATCCATCCTTGTAGACAACGTACACCCATACATGCTGATTGTTTTCCCTGGGGAGGATGGGATCTTCCAGCACAACAATGCAACGTGTCGCACAGCTAGAAATGTCCTAGTGTGGTTGGAAGAGCAGATAAAGACTTCAAAGTACTTCCCTTTCACCCTAAATCCCCAGACTTAAACCTGATTGAGCATCCGTGAGACCACCTTGATCGTATTGTTTGCTCTATGGATCCTCAACCACGCACCCTCCAGAAGCTGTGAGATGTACTGCAGTCAGCATGGCTCCACATACCTGTGAACACCTTCCAGCACCTTATTGAATCACTCCCAGCCCGTCAAGCTGCTGTCTGCGCTGCACACGGCGGTTACTCTGGATATTACTTGGTGGTCAAAATAATGTGACTCGACCGTGTATTTCTTTTACAAATGTGGCATCAAATTCCTTTTTTTCATGGAATCAAAAAAACAACAACAGAAAACTAAAATTTGGTGTACCAGGTTGGATACGCATACCAGGTGCCGTCCTCATTACAGTCTAAAATTTTGGAAACATTTTCTGATTTTCATTAGCATGCCCTTTTAAATACCACTTCTGATTCACGCACATTTTGAAGTACATATACACTGAAGTACCAGAAAAACTGATACAGACGAGCTTATACAAAATGCATAGCAACGTCACCTATGCACGTACTCGGTTGCTTCCGCTAATGCGTATATAAAGCTATAGACATCTTTGCCAGCTGTCAGAGCTGTTTTCGAAATGAGAATGACAAGTAATAATGATTTAGGCGATTTTCAACGCGGTGTCATAGTCGGCGCACATGAGATGGGCCATAGTATTTCCAAGGTAGAAACAAAGTTCGGATTTTCACGGACGCCATTACAAGGGCGTACCGTGACTACAAGAATTCCGGTAAAATCTCCAACCTACGATACCAGTGTGACCGTAAAATGACATTGGGTGAACGTGACCATCGTCGGCTATCAACAATCGTTCCACGCGATAGGCCTACAACAATCTCGCAGGTATCAACGGAATTCAATGCTGGATCCTCAACAAACATCAACGTCCGGACTGTGCAACGTACCCTGCACAACATGGGCTTTGGGAGCCGACGCCCAACTGGAGTCCCCTTGATGGGTGCACGACACAGAGCTATGCGTCTCGCTTGGGCACGGCAACACCGCCACTGGACACTTGATGGGTGGAAACAAAAAGCCTGGTCTGACGAGTCGCGTTTCCAACTGGATCTGTCAGATGGAAGCATTCGTGTGTAACTCAAACCCTATGAAGCCGTGGATCCAGCCTGTTAACAGGGAACTTTGCCGGATGGTGGGGGTTCAGAAATGGTATGGGATGTGTTTAGTTGGACTTCACTGTGACCCCTGGTACGTCTAAAAACATCTGTGACCTGCCAACGCTATGTGCGCATCCTTTCTGACGAGGTACACCCGTTCATGTCCTGCATTCATGCTAATGGGTTGGGCCTGTTACAACAGGACAATGCACCTCCATACAAGTGTGGACGCCTTGTTATGGTTAGAGGAGCATTAATTGGAGTTTGTGGTGTTGCCATTTCCACCCAAGTCCCCAGATCCGAACGTGATAGGACACATTTGGGATGCCATGCAACGCGCTATCGAACACAGAAATCCGAGACCTCGGAATACACCCGAATTGTGGAATGCACTGCAAAAAGTACGGTGTGCATTGCCTACCGCATATTTCCAGAAGCTAGTGGAGTCCATGCCCCGTCCAGCCTATTTCCAGAAGATAGTGGAGTCCATGCCCCGTCCAGCCTATTTCCAGAAGCTAGTGTTGTCCATGCCCCGTCTTAATTCTGCAGTCCTGTGTTCCCGTAGGGGACCTACCAAGTATTAGACTGGTGTACCAGTTTTTCTGGCACTTCAGTGTATACCAGACAGCTGAATTTAACTTTTTGTATTTCACACTGCATTTTTCTTGTATGTTCTGTGCTTAGGTAAGAAATTTTGTTTAAATACTTACATGCGTCACCCGCGTAAGAGAGTAGTTTTTAAGTTACGCATGAACTACTAGGTTTTGTTCTTTCCAAAACTCTGTAATTGTGCTTCACGCCGATCACAAAGTCGCTCATTTACTTAAAAACTACCGCTGCTGCTCGGATTACCTAAAAGATTCACCTGAGTCATAGAATATTTGTGCTTAACTCGAATGTTTTCAGTCTGAGAGCACAGCGGTTTATAAATTATGTATTTTTCCCGAGACATATACTGCCCTTGTTTTTAGAACGACAAGCTTCTTGAAGAAAAATAAAAGATCTGTTTTTCATGAGTCACTTTATACCTGATGGAATTTACTACTTGTTTCAGAAGCGACTTCGATTCCTTTCGTGACATGCTTTTATAACTTACTATTCCCACTACCAGTTTGTGCTTTATGTGAAATGCTCATTTTTCATAAAGATTTCGTCTACTGTTTCTTCCTATTAAACAACTAAATAACTCTGACTCATTGGTTTCCTGGACTTCTTTTCAATGGGAAATTATCGACTCTGTGGGATTTTAACCTCATTAATGGTGGACTTCTCATTTGCAATCCAAGGTAAGAGCTTCAGGGAAGGCAGAAAACCGGCGCAGAAAGAAAGAAAAGACCATCACTGCAATGGCAATATACACGATGTCTCATAAAAGTGTCACCAATTTAAACTAATCATAATAGTTTTAATATAAATTATCTCAATACACAAATTATGTTAATTGACAGAACAGATCGATGAAGTCTTATAGACTTTCGACATGGGCACCATTTAATACCCGAATAATGTCTAAGCGGTATTCCGGTTCCAACCATGTTAGTTTGAGAATGTCCGTATTAACTTTTTGGAGTGCGTGTGTAATCCTTCTCTTTAGGTTAGCAATGCGCCTGCAACAGGGAGGCTACAAACCTGACCCTTGATGAATTCTCATAAAAAGGAAACCACAGGGTGTTACGTCCGGCGAACGTAGCGGACATACAATGGGAGTACCACGCCCAATCCATCCTTTGGGAAATTTGGTATCCAGAGACCTCCTCACAATCAAAGTCCATTGAGGTGGTGCCCCATCTTCTGGGAAAATGACCAGAGTTGCACGTTCGTCCAACTTTAGATACACAAACTGCTCATTCATGTCCAGGAAATTATCAGCTCTCACGGTCGCTTCGTGAAAGGGTCCAATAACACGGTGGACCATTATGCCACACAAAACATTCACTTTTGGGCTAGCGTGTTCCTGTTGCATTGTGCAATGCGGGTGTTCAGTTCCCCAAATTCTCATATTCTGTTTGTTAACCTATCCAGAAACATGGAAAGTGCACTCATCCAAGAAACAGATTTTGTTTTATGCAAGATTCAACACTTTCAATCTTCTTCAGCATATCTTCAGCAAACTGTTTACGTTTCACATGATCTTCTGGGATTAAGTAATGTGTTATCTGCAGTTTATACGGGTGCACGTCCAATCTCTGACGTAACACTCTCTGTACTGATGACTTGGTGATGGCCAGCTGTCGTGTTGCTTGTCTCATTGACGTTCGAGGGCTACGAGTGAATTTTTGTTACACAACATCCTCCATTTCTGGAACCAGCGATGGTCCTCTAGGGCTTTTATTTGAAAGAACGCTACCAATTCTGTTGAATGATTTATACCTCTCTCTGATGCTGTTACGTGTAGGTAGGTTGTTCCCATATTTTGTTCTGAAATTTCGCTTAACCTGCGTTTCGGATCGGGCTTCAATAAACCACTCCATAATCTGCGCTTTTGTCACAGGACCCATTGGGTTCACTTCTAGAAAACTTGAGGGCATTTCTTACAACCTACAACGAACAGAATGCTGATATTAGTTTTGTATCTAAAGTTATCATTTGAAATTGGTTACACCTTTTTGGGACACCCTGTACAGTACATTGGCGAACATTGAAATTGGCTACGCCACGTAAGAAGTGCCATGCAGTCGATAAAATCAGAAGGCACAAAGTGCTAACGAAGAGATACAAACCATCAAAAAACGAAGAGTAAATATTGTTCAATACGGGTTTGTATATACACTCATCGTCAAAAAAATAGTTGCACCCAGAAGGAAGCAACCGACAGGAAGGAAACTTGGTGGGTAGGTTTGACATTGTGAACCATGTCAAAGATTTTACGCTTTAACGACCGTAACGCCCAAAACACCGGTACATACAAACGAATGTAGCTGTCAGAAAAACCTGTCTAGAGTGAGTCAGATTTCTTACCCTTATATGTTTTTTAAATTTGCACGATCTATGAGAGATCACCAGGAGTCAACGTTAGTCACCATTGTTGTTGCTAAACAAGGAAATGAAACAACAGACAGTTTCGGGCGTTATGGTACTTAGAGTGATACTAGATTTTAGAATCATGGTCGCTAAAGGGTTAAGCATCACGCTCGGCCGAGCATGTGAGAGAAGCCAGGAGGGATCGTAGCGCTTTGCATGACCAGCTATATAAGGTCATTCTGTTGCGAACGCTTGCCATTCTGACTCGTGCTGCTGTGTTGGTTGCATCCTTTGAAAGTGAAGTATGCCTCGGAGAAACGTTTGGAAGCAATACGAGCAGTTGGAATAGTTCGCGAGGGGCCGCATCGTCGGGTTCCGGGAAGCGGGAGGGGCCGCATCGTCGGGTTCCGGGAAGCGGGATGGTCTTATCACCGTATCGCGCGTTATACCAGTTGTCCGGATATTACCACAACACGCTGTTGGTGATAGTAGATAGAACATGGGACGCAGCAGCGACAGGAACGGTCTGGGTGATATAGACGAACCACAGAGAGAGAGAGAGGTCCGACAGGTTGCGCGACATGCGCAGAGTGAGCCAACAGACACCATTGCGGATATTCAGCGCGCAGTGGTGCTTTCCACGCATCGTTCGATTAGTGCCAGCACCGTTGGCTGCACGACGTAGGACTATACGCACGCAGACCGTTACGACGACTGCCCTTAACACCATTGCATTGTCGCCAAAACTGCAATGGCGTCGTTCCACACTATCAAGGAGACACTGAGAATGGCAGCTTGTGACCTTCAGTGACGAGTCCCGCTTTTTTCTTGGAGGATACTACCAACGAATCCCAGTATGGAGGCACCGTATTCAGCGCCCAGATGAACGGTTTGTTGTCGAGAGTCACTCTTGCAGAAGGCCTGGTGCCATGGTGTGAGGTGCAATTGCCTGCTATGCCATATCACATTTGGTGATCATTGCAGGCACTTTGGCAGCCCAACGTTACGTTAATGAGGTCTGCAATCAGTGGCCCTACCTTTTCTAAACGCTCACTCCGTTGCGATTTTCCAACAGGATAACGCATGTCCTCATACTGCTGCTGTCTCTAGAGCTTGCCTTCAATTCACTGACACTTTGCCAGCGCCTTGAAGATATCACCAGTCCTACAGCCGATTGAAAATGAGTGGGATGCTCTTGGGAGCGCTATCCACACTCCACATTTACCGCACAATCTGCAAGAACTGCGTTTGACGACTCAAGCTGCATAGGATGGCTTATCACTGGACACCATTAGGAACCTGTACAACTCCATGCTGAGACGTCTGGCATGCTGTGTGAGCAAACAAGACGCCCCGATGCCATAGTGAGAGACACTAGTTATTGGCGTGTAGCTCAATGAATATTGCCCATATCAGTTTCAATGTTTAATCATTTATTGTTCCTGGTAACCTTTACCTTTCTCCCTAATAGCATTGCAATCCGACATGTTCTTCTGCGTGCAATTATTTTTTTGACGACGAGTGCATATATACTAGCCTGCAGAGGGTGAGGCATCCCTGAGCCGCGGATGGCTTAGTGGTTAGCAAGTCAGACTATCATTGCAAAGTCCTCAGGTTCGAGCCTGGGCTGATCTTTCAGATATGGTGTGATTTACTAACAATCGCTGAAAATCCGCTGGGCATCGGACGAGCACGTTAAGTGACGGCCCCCAGGCTGGACCCACTGGTTAAATGGGTATCCTTTCCTATGCCCCCCCCCACATGAAATTCCCTCACTCCTCCGTGTGCAACACCGTACTTGCAGGGTGGCGCCATCTATTGTACTCTAATCTCACTACAAACTGTTCTGTCAAAGTCGCTAGACTTGCTCTCATTCCTTCCGTTTCTGTGTCCTGCACAACGGACGATCTCGCTGTAGGTGGCTGGGACCCAAACTCCATTCACTGTGGACGGAAGTCCTACAAGAAAATGACAAATACTGTGGTGACGCATCCCTAGTTACCCAAGCAGTCGTACCCGAGCAGTGGGAGAACAGATGTTATATTTCTGGTGGATCGTTCCCGGCAAGGTGAGGCCGAATGTTAAAACTGTCATCGACGTAGGGTGTCACCGTCATAGTGCCAAAAATATGGGAAATTGTTATGGTGTCGCATTGGATTCCACCCAACAACAATGTACCAGTTCCGGGTTTGATGATCGCAGTACGGTAGTGCCCCCATTTGGCACGCGAAACACATCCTAGGCTCGTCCATGGATGTCATGTACTTTCTTTCCATAATCCATTTATTTTAGCTGCATCATTATCGATATCACGTAAGAAGAACGGAGGTTCTGGTATGAGCACCTACCTATGCAGTCATGTCGTTTCGGTAAACACCTCGTTCTTCGTAGCAGCTCGTAGCACACTCTGCAGCACGGTCGCGGCGTTCATCAGGTTGTGATAAGACCATGTACAGAACAGGCAATATTCACGTGCTGTGGTGTGGCTTCAGAATCTACTTCTTTCCCGTGGCATCATTCAGTGTTCGGTGACATGTTGTGACACTCAGCATTGCACAGTGTTCACACTGGGCCTTACTGATTCGAAATCTGGTACTAAGCTGATACGCAGCTCACAGGCATCGCAGATTCTTTGTCAGAAAAATGAATTTAAAAGTCCTGTCAGAGTTTCCGCTGCAAATTCGGAAAAAATTAGGTGAAACCTCTCGATGTTTAACGTCTGCCTAACTCAAAAATACATAAGTGGAAACGTATATCAAGCTAAACGCCGTCTATGTACGTTAATTTAAACCAATATGTTCCAATTGCAGAGTTTAAATACGAGATTTAATTACAATTAAAACACAATGATTAAAAACTAATTGCAAGTTCTTTCGGGACTAACTATAATCCCACCATCAGGAAGACTGTCACAAAGAAACTGCGTGGTTGGTATTAAATACAGAGACTTCTCACGATACATTAGGCTCCACGGTGCCACAGCATGGTAATCGATAAGAAGAAAAGAGAATAGCTGATAACGTAGCTTGTTCGTCATAGGCCAGATCATCATTTGCAGAAAAAGTTATAATACTTGCCATCATTCGCAGATAAAGGCTGGCAAGTCCTCATTGCTACAGTATTGAGCATATCGAACTACACACAGACTTTCTGTGAAGAGAAGAGAAAGTCGACTAATCTGGTGTATAGAGTCCTTGATTAACAGTTCTTGCAATGGCTGTAGTAGAAGAATCGGTTCTGATATTATATTTGTGCTCTCTCATTCTAACAGCTAAAGTCCTAAGTGAAGAACCTATATAGAACTTATTCAGCATGGTAAAACCCCAGAAAACAGATCATCGTCTGCCTTACTTGGAGTCACAGTATGTAATTTTATAAAAACTCCTGTATGTATAAAGTGAAAGCACAAAAAGACTAAATCGCGACCATTTAATCGACTTTACAGCGAAATGCCAGTTTGTTGAGTGCACCTGCCCTCGTAAAATAAATCGCTCACTGCATCATGTGAATCTTTTGTGTTTATGTTTAGCTTACCGTAAATCTTCTATTAATGATTATAAACGCAGTACTGTATGGATACCTGTGTATTGTATGAAAATCTTTTTGTGAGCACGATTAGGCGGCATACATCTAGCAGGCCAACTTGTTGGGCAACAGTTAGAGTTCGACTAAGGGTCAGAATGGACAAAACAAATTTGGTCCAGGCGTGTTGGTACGGGTCTCACAAAATACATTTTTTCTGGGATTTTTACCCACAACTATAGCAAGGATTTGAAGTGAATGACACTACACTCAAATCACTTTCAGCAATCTTGGATTCTGAAGGAGAAAACAGCTAGTGTATTAGAGGGGTCAAAGAGAGAATCATCTACCAGCTGTTCTCACCACAACTGTCGGTTGCTGTTGGCCATACGCGACATAGTGAGAAGCGTGGTGCGTTCGTAGGAGATCGTCGGTAAGCTAATGTTAAGTGTTGTAGTGATTTGCAGAGTTGAGTTCTACATCTTAGCTAGAACAATTATCGCCAGTTTACTTGAACCCCTCTGATCCATCAGTTTTTTCATCCACAAGATGGCCGATTGTTATGAGTTTCTTGTGTGTCGTACTATTCACTGTATACCCCTCCTATTGATGTGCGTGAAACGTCCAAGAAGACGAAAGCTTGGGAGATACTGTAACCGACTCGCCTCGCGCCGGGTACAGTACCTCTCAACGAGTCACACCGATCACCGTTATGGCCAATCCTACTCTAAGACGAACGCTAACTGATATTCGACAAACTATTCTGCCTGATATATAGGGAACACCATGCTTGCGGTTCCTTCCTACGTTTTAGATTATTGCTGTAATGTTTTACAATGAAGTTTCGTGATAAGGTACGTAAAAAAGGGAGATGTAAACATATTTCACAAAGCCCCCATTATCTAATATTACAATGTGGAGTAATAGTTGCAATGTGGGATAATACTTGTTTTACAGAATGTTTGTTTCGAACTTCTACTCTAACAGGAAACCTCACTGTAAAACAGTTCAGTACAACAATCACAGACTAAGGCTTAACTTGCCGAGATAAATTTGCTTCACCTTAAATCGTACTAAACTACACTGCTGGCCACCCAAAATGCAACACCAAGAAAGGACACGCGATAGCAAAGCCAGATATATTAGACACATAATAACAGATACAAAGATGAAAAGATTGAGCTTACAGGCCCGTGCGATTTGCGCAACACGCAGACATCAATAGTTCGTGTGGACCCCATGACTGGCAATAACGGCCGCTACACGCCGCGACATCGAACGAAAGAGGCTTTGGATGTGGGCTTGGGGTATGTCGGTTCTGGCTACTTCCACACGTTGTCAGAGCTCCTCAGGCGTAGCCCCGGGTGGTGCTTGCCGGGCCACTCGGTTGCCGATCAGCGACCAGACGTGTTAGATGGGCGACATATCGGGAGAACAGGCGTGCCACGGCAGCAGTGATACCTGGTGGGCCGTGAAGAATTGTTGCACGATGTGTGCCACGTGCTGGCGCGCATTGTCCTGTTGAAACGTGGCCTATGGCAGTTCCTGCTTGTAAGGGAAGACTACAGGCTCTAAAACGTCGGAGATGCAGCAGTGGCTGTTGAGTGTACCGGCGAAGCGTACAAGAAGGGTGCGGGTGTCATATCCAATTGCGCCCCAAGCCACAACGCCAGGCGACGAACCGGTATGGCGATGCCTAATGCAGGTGTCATAGAGTCTCTCGCTGCGGTGCCGCCACACGCGGATCTGATCATCGTGGTGTTGCAGGAAGGACCGGGATTCGTCGGAGAAGACAATGTCGTGAAATTCCGTAGTCCAGGTGCGGCGTTCAACGGCCCAATGCCGCCGCACTCGCCGATGGTGTAACGTCAATGGTAATCGGAGCAATGGGCGCCGTGCGACAAGTCCCCGCTCCTGAAGACGACGTCGAACGGTACGTGCTGATACAGGTTGTTGCGCAACACACCCTAATACCTGCGCTAACGTCCGTGATGTGGTGGTGCGAGCCGTCAATGCCCGCCGCACGATATGCCGGTCATCTCGCCCTGTGGTGTGCCGCGGCTGCGGCAATCGCTCGCGTCGATCCGTCGGTCCTTCCTGCACCCACCGAATCAATACTCGCCTCACTGTGGCTTGATGTCGTCCCACACGGGCGCCGATGTCACGGTACGATAAACCGCTCTCGCGATAAGCCACTATTCGTCCTCTGTCGAACTCCGGAACGTGCTGGAATGACTGCCATATTCTGCGACGAGGCAGCAGGAAAATTCCCACGCACCGGTCCGGCAGCACAACACACTTCCACTACTTACACCCCGCCTTCTGTGCACCTTTTTTATAGTGCTTCTCGGTGGCGTACCGGGCGCACATGATTTGCATATGCCCTGCAATGCTAATCGTTTGCATGTCCACTCGCGGGCGACGCATGCTGCGAATTTCAGGCCAATCGAATGCTTCCTTTTTGGTGTTGCATTTTGGGTGTCCAGCAGTGTATTTATTTTCTAGTCCACCTTTTAGAACCTTTACTTTTATGCATAGTGTTTCGAAGAACATTTTAAGATTATGAAGTGGATTAACTGAAGTAACTTTTTTAAACTACTGATTTTTAAACTGATCCATGATTCGGCCCATTGCTTTGGCCTTTGCATAACCATAATACAAGCCTTGCTAAACAAAATTTCCTGAGAACCCGGACCCGGGTTTGGAAAACACATGTAATCAAAGAAAGTGGGCTGGACCCAGGTTCGAGGCCTTTGAACCCGGACGGTCCCGGTCTCCTAAAATTTATTCCGAACTCATCTCTAACCTGAACCACTGATAAAACCGTATTAACACAGTTTCTAATTATTTATTGTTTAAACTACAAAGATTAATGGAGATTATCTAACCCACCTTCGTTTTGCTGATGACGTAGTCATTTTTGCAACTACTACATCAGAGCTGCAGAGTATGATCCAGGAACTTGCGGACAAGAGTAAAGAAGTGGAATTAAAAATAAACTTTCAGAAGACAAGAGTGATTTTCAATGCTTTTACAAGAAATGAAGATTTATCGATTGATGGAGAAAAGCTGGAGATAACAGACACGTACGTTTATCTTGGAGAGCAGATATCAAGTGAGGGTCACATTGATGAAGAAATTAATCGGCGTACAAAACTTGCCTGGAGAGCTTTTGGAAGAAACAGCATAATTTTCAATAGCAATATGCCATTATGTCTTAAAAGAAAAGTGTTTGATCAATGCATCCTTCCGGTGCTTACGTATGGTGCAGAGACGTGGACCTTAACTAAAATAGACATACATAGGCTGCAGACAACTCAAAGACACATAGAGAGGTGCATGCTTGATGTAACCAGGAGAGATAAGAAGAGGAACTCGTGGATCCGAAAAATGACAAGAGTGGAAGACATCATGATCAGAGTTAAATCCCTGAAATGGCAATGGGCTGGGCATACTGCCAGAAGGGCAGACCATCGATGGACAGCCGAAAGTTTAGATCGGATTCTAAGGGACAGGAAAAGACCCAGAAAAAGACCACATGGTAAATGGGTGGATGAAATTCGAAAGTATGCGGGAGTGACATGGAGGAGACTGGCGCAAGACAGACCGTTGTGGACGAAACTTGGGGAGACCTTCGTCCAGCAGTGGATTGATAATGGTTGACGCTGATGATGATGATGATGTTATCTATACGCAGCTTGATGAAGGCGTCATTATGGAAGTTTTAGTGCGTATCACCTGAAACATCATGCATGAGCTTCCAGATTGTAAAGGCTGTATTAAAAAGACTCAATATATACATTGAAATAGTAGAAAAGAATTCCGGTCGAAATGTTTTGACTTCGTAACTCGTACCAGGAACAAAATTAAGTTGAGATTCTCTTGAGAGAATGATTCTGAAAACATAATAAAATAATTAAACAACAACGGCTTCTTCTCTTCTCTTCCCGATGCATCTGTATTAGGTGTTCCCGAAAATCTGTGAAGGTTGTAAGTCTTTTGATCTATTCGAAATTATATGTCTAAGCCTCGTAGTGTGTACATGGTATTCCCGTTCAATGAAATGTTGTGTCAAAGGAATTCCTAAAGAATATCATCCGCAATTGCGTTTATACCAAATAGCGCTCTCGATATAGACATTTTTTTCTAAAGGAATGAAATGTCACAGCAAGGGATTGTACTTGAAACCAATCCTAGTTTCTACTCCTGAAAAACTAGACAGTAAAGAGCTTTCCTTTGATGGTTGCCCGGGCATGTCTGAATTTTCCTAGGAGAAGATTCCCCACCCCCCACATCGTGATTCTGTAATTTAAAAAAATATGTTCTCTAGTTCCAGACTTCTGAATCAAAAAGAAAAATTCAGTTTTCATGCTTTCTAAAAGAATTCCCCTACTTTTTTTTTTTTTTGCACTGGATCTGGTAAACCTGGTTAGTTGCATAACAAAACAAAATCATTGCTTCGGAAGTAGATTTTGAGATTAAATTGAAATCCTTTCTCAGGCATCAGGTTCTTGTTTTTTTCCGTTTATCTCCATGGCCAAACGAAAGTATTTCCTTCTACTTTTCTTATTCCTTCTTATTTATGTGTTATATATTTTTATCTACGTTTTCTATTTTACCTTATTGAATTTCGAGATTCTCACTTTGTCGTTTACGTCATCTTCTACTACTTAAATAGATTTTCAAGCGCTTGCAAAAATTATGGAGAAAAATGTATTTTGATGTGAAAACATGAATTTATTTGTAGTGACTGAAGGGTACTCTTTGTCTTGGTTACATAGAGAAGATATCTTTTACGTTTGGAAAAGGCGATAAGGTAAGGCTTGTGCAGTTCCCTCTTATGTACGTCGAAAACAACCATTGTTTGTGCTCATTAGTAAGGTGACAAACTACCTGCACACCTATTTAATAAAGTGGACTTGCCGAGCAAAACTTACATCAGAACTGTGATAATTCGTGAGAGCGAAAAAATTGCGTGCGTGGCGTGACGGAGAGATCTGTTTTAAGTTGTAATTGTTATGTTACAAGGAAAATCTACGAGTAATTCTATTTCTGTGTGAATTTATTTTATTAAATGTCTGTGCCCAAAATTGGATTTGCTTCATCATTTAGACTTGTTTCACCCTGAAAGAGTTGCAGTATATATTTTTTTCGGGGTTTATATGTAAATTTTAGCCACTAATTCTAAAGAAGGAAGAAAGAAAGTAGCATGGGAAGGTGGATCGGCATTCGATCCCAGAACCAGCAGTATGATAAGTCAGAACGTTATCTAGACACAGTATGTATGTCACACATGTGGCTTAAAGGCTCAGGAATAAAACCAAAGAGAAGGTGTTTCTCTGTCCGGAGCGAATGTCTTAAATTGACTTCCGAGTTACTGGGAATGTATGCCTGCAGCGAGACATGAAGCAGGACACCCGAGTAAACCCATGTGCGATAACTGTTTGGTCGCCCGCGGCCCTCTCTGGAGTAAGATGAGTAAAGAAAGTCTAGAAAAGCAGCTACAGATTAGAGAAATCACAATACACCTTCGTATTCGAAACCAGGCTTGATAATCAGTTCACGCTTAGTTAAAGCCACAATGTCTGGTATAAATGAATTCGTATACCCCCTAAAACCACTGTGTGGCAGTATTTTACTAAGTCGAAAACAGAGGAATTGCCAGTTTTTCCAAAGAAGAATTAAGGCAGCAATGTCAGATCGAAAAGTCGCAACAACTGTGTGGTTCTGAGAACAGTGTGCAACAAAAAGGTGTCCTCGGTTCATCTACTAACATCACTGTTCTACTAAGAACAATTAAGAACCAAATGGATGATGCTCGTTGTTCATCTAAGCCTTATTCACTCAGAAGAAAGAGCAAAAGTCTGTTTCCCAAGATTCCTCGAAGGAAGAGACAGATCATTTTTTCTGAAGGCACTGCATAGATTGTCCAAGAAGGACAGTTGCGTGGAATTCTTTTTAAAGACGAATAAGACAATTGGGTCACATGCCGGTTCTTCTCATGTAGTTCGCTGACTGTACAAAATTTAGTACGCTACGTCTTCTGAAGAAGACCCGAGCACATATTTTCATGTTTCCGTTTTATTCTGAAGAATCGATATGCTTCTACGATGACAATTCAACTTTTAAATGTTTAAGGACGGCTTAATAAACAATCCAAGGGTTTTGCACACATTCAGGGAACCTCCTTTTCCAGAAATTTTCAATGGATAATGTTTGGGACAAGACGGAGAGATCCAATGCTGTTAAATGCATACCCACTAGAAAATATTATTTTGGAGGAATAATTGATTGGGCCTGAAACTTCGTGTAATGGCATCTCGTGAAATCCTGACATGCCCGTAAATGTTGGAATAATTACTTACTAAATAAACGTTCATAACTTTTAACGTACGTCGAGTGCACGTTAACGGTGTTTCCGTAAATATTTTGAAAATTTAAGCTATTAACTTCTTTCTGCAGGAAACAATGCTTATAAACAGAAATACCAAGGGTGGAGAAAGCTTATGTGATAGAAATGAAGCTTATGTAACAGACAGAAATACCTTCGTCGAGGAAGCTTATGTGATGCAAGGAATTCATAGAGAGGATGAAAATTTAAGGTCCTCACCGAATTTTCCTTATACTGTATTTCCCTAAATAAATGCTTCGGTATATGAACTAGGTGTGAATGAAAGTGAGAAATTCTCTCTCTCTCTCTCTCTGTCTTTGTCACGCTCTCTGTTTTTGTCTTTGTCTCTCTCTCTGTCTTTGTCTCTGTCTCTATCTGTCTTTGTCTCTCGCTCTGTCTTTGTCTCTCTCTCTGTCTTTGTCTCTCTCTCTCTTTGTCTCTCTCTATCTTTGTCTTTGTCTCTCTCTCTTTGTATCTCTCTCTTTTTGTCTTTGTCTCTCTCTGTCTTTGTCTTTGTCTCTCTCTCCGGCTTTGTCTTTGTCTCTCTCTCTCTTTGTCTTTGTCTCTCTCTCTCTTTGTCTTTGTCTCTCTCTCCTTCTTCGTCTTTGTCTTTCTCTCTCTTTCTCTCGTTGTCTCTTTCCCTCTTTATCTTTGTCTCTCTCTCTTTGTCTTTGTCTCTCTCTCTTTCTTTGTCTTTGTCTTTGTCTCTCCGTCTCTCCGTCTCTCTGTCTTTGCCTTTGTCTCTCTCTCTCTCTCTGTCTTTGTCTTTGTCTCTCTCTCTGTGTCTTTGTCTTTGTCTCTCTCTCTCTCTCTCTCTCTCTCTCTCTTCCTTCCTTCCTTCTTTCCTTGATAAATAGTTATGTATGTTATACATCACTGTTTGTTGGATGAAATGTTTCCCCGGTCAGCTTCATTTCCACCACCAGGAAATTTTTCTGAGTGTGTGTTTTTACAAATTCTCCTTGCTTTATTATACCAAAATTGTTCATAGATGTTTTTTTTTGTGTTTCCCATTTAAATAAAATTTATTTAACGACGTTCTGGGACTTTGGTTTAATGTATGTTATTTAAGGAATATTGGAAACTGATTGTTCTCTTAATTCGATGGAGTATTATTTCTTAGCCTATGATTTATTTTTGAATGTAATTTCCGCTCTTGATTCATGCATATCTTTTGCCAATTTCTCTTGTATTCTCTCTCTCACACTCTCCCCTCTCTCTCTCGGTCTGTCTCTTTCCAATCTCTCTCGTATTATTTCTACCTCTCCTCTCTCTCTCTCATTCTCTCCCTCTCTCTCTCTCTTTCTCGGTCTGTCTCTTTCTGTCTCTGTCTCTCTTTCCAATCTCTCTCTTATTATCTCTCCCTCTCTCCCCTCCCTCTGTCTGTCTCTCTCTCTCTCTCTCTCACTCTCTCCCCTCTCTCTCTCTCTCGGTCTGACTCTTTCTCTCCCTCTCTCTCTTTCCAATCTCTCTCTTATTATCTCTCCATCTCTCCCCTCCCTCTGTCTGTCTCTTTCTCTCTCGCTCTCTCTCTCTCTCTCTCTCTCCCTCTCTCTCTTTCCAATCTCTCTCTTATTATCTCTCCTTCTCTCCCCTCCCTCTGTCTGTCTCTTTCTCTCTCTCTCTCTCTCACTCTCTCCCCTCTCTCTCTCTCTCGGTCTGTCTCTTTCTGTCTCTGTCTCTCTTTCCAATCTCTCTCTTATTATCTCTCCTTCTCTCCCCTCCCTCTGTCTGTCTCTCTCTCTCTCTCTCTCACTCTCTCCCTCTCTCTCTCTCTCTCGGTCTGACTCTTTCTCTCCCTCTCTCTCTTTCCAATCTCTCTCTTATTATCTCTCCTTCTCTCCCCTCCCTCTGTCTGTCTCTTTCTCTCTCGCTCTCTCTCTCTCTCCATTCCAAGCTTTTACAACCTCCATGAACATCTAAGGCTGTAAAAAATCACCGATCACTAATTTATGGTCACTGGCTCTACGGAAGGTACGGAAACAACACTGCACCGCAAATACTCCACTCACCAGCTAGCGGCTGAAATGTATATTACTAAAGTTAACAAATTGTAAATAAAAAGTTACTCTTAGCGGAAGGAAGATATCAGAAGGAAAGCGGTTTTCAAATTAAACAGTTAAGAGATGCGATACAGAGCTAAACGTTATACCAACTTTACGCCTCCCAGCCGATAAGCTTTGTGCTACTTAAACAAGAAAATAGGTTAAAATGATCTTTATATTGAAGAGTATCCTAATTAAAAAGGGTTTCTCTACGAGATTTTTAAAATCGAATTACCAGGGTGAGTCATACGTTCGTAGCATTTTGGGGTACAATGTTCAGTATAGTACCACATGTTGACCACATATGGCTATTCGCCAAAATACAGTTCAAGGGAGTGTATTGTACTTCGCCAACGTTCAGCCAAAGATGCAATACCGTTACGATACCAGGCGGCTGGCTTGGATGGGAAAAAAAATTAAGTGATGCCATCTTTCACAGCCTACAAGGAATGGAACCGTCTGGCGACTAAGAACTGCGCCTTGGAGCGAAACAGGTGAAAACCCGAAGGGGCAAGAACCGAGCTATAGGCTTGGTGTAGTTGGATTTCGATGCCATCCAAAGCCTGAATTTTCTGGCCGACAATCAGTGACCTATTACATGGGGCGTTGTTGAATTGCAAAAGGACATTTTTTGGTTCACTATTGAAGGGTATGCTGGCGTCGAACGTCGTATACGTGTTGCAGCTGGTCGGCGTACAGGTTCACTTCGACGAGCCGACCATGTGGCACAAACTCCTAGTGGGCAGGACTCGAAATTCCACCATACACACAATATTTTCTTCACTTTAAAACGCCCTCTTTGAACCACTGCTTGAACCTCATCCCTTCGGCGCAGCCATTGGTTTCCGGGATAAGGATAACGTAGAAAGCAGTGTTAAGACAAACCGAGCCCGAATGCGCGAAGTCGAGCACGAGCCCAAACCGGGCTCGGGCTGTACAACACTTATTGGAGTTCGCGGTCGGGCGAGCTCGGGCTCTGAGAGATGGAGATAATTGTCTTCTTTTTTTTAATGTGATTTTGTATGATTTAGCTCACGAGACAGTTTGTTTTACATTTTCTAGTTGTTTAATAGAATTTTTTGACGACTGGGTCTAGATGGGGAGTGGGAATTAGGCAGGGCTGATCATTCCGGGCTTAGATAACAAATACAATAGGCCATGAATAACTGAATTTCTCCGAAGGAAAAGTTTATTTAAGAACTATAAAAAGTAGATCAGAAGCTAACAAACGTTTGCTCCCAACCTCAACGGGGCAATTCTCTGATAATTCTATTGAGAAACGTACGACGAAGATTGTTGTGCTTCCCAATTTTTCCTGATGTCCAGCTTCCGCAAGTATTTCAGGAAGAAATAAATGGCCAAAGAAACTGTAGAAATAGATAGACATCCCTTCCCCACTCCGCAGTTGAGAAAGACAGCGGTTAATTGCACGGGGAGGAAGGAATGGAAGTCAGGCAGAGAAGATTTTTTTAAATTAACGCCTAAACAGGATAATCATAGTTTTCGGGCTCGTTCGGGCGCGGCCTCTATCTTGCAACATATAATTCCGGCTCCGGCGGGATCGGGCTGATATACTTCGGGCTTGGACGGGCTGGGGCTCTTAAAAATGAGCCCAAACTCAACTCTGGTAGGAAGACCCGTTTCTCATCATTCGTTACAATTCTCCGCCAAAACCGGTCGTCACGTATATTTTGCAGCAATTCCCGACACAGAGTGACGCCCAGCTCATGAGGAACCATTCGCGGATGTCTGGAGTGAAAACCGAGCTGGTATAAGTGACGAACGATGGTGGTTTGTGATGCATGGACCTCCTCTCCTAATCGTTAGGTGTTGGTTCCTGGGTGCTGTGCAACAGATAGATACAGGGTTTTCGTGTTGGTGGTGACTGGACTCCACACCTCGATTTCTCCACGAGCTCTGTGTCTCCGGACAGGAAGCCTTGGAACCATTTTCTTGCTGTTGCATGGTGCAATGTCCTCTCACCTTCTACACTACACATTTCCTTCGCGGCAACTGTCGCATTTAACCATTTATTTCAATACTGGCATAGAGGCACACGAACAAAAAGTTTCTCCTCCGCCATTCTCGTCTCGTATGAGCGGCACACACGTGTTGAACTCATCGCATGCCTACCTGTCTGAGCAGCAGAGCTCGTCACCCAATCAGGCGTGGGACACGTTTCACCTTACTGGGCATGTCCCACCTGTTCGGCAGAGAGCTTTTCCATCTTTCCCGCGAAACGATATGAACTTGCGACTCAACCTTGTAAATCTTTCAAATAGAAATATTCGGTGACACCATCTGGTGGAAGAATTTATATTACTTTCTACTGTTCCATTATTCAAAAAGAATTTATTCTTTATAACAATAACTTTCCTGGGAATAAAGACGTTTAAAGCAGAGGTAGGGAGAAAAGCGTTTTGACACTTCCATTCCTAGCGGGAAAATTGTGTAGTATTTAAAAATGATAATGGTCCCCATTTTTACACAACTGAAAGGTATACAGTACAAAACAATTTTTCAATAGGAGTTTTAAAAGCAGAATACGGTTGAAACGCAAATATACACTCATACCACCTAGCGTCAAAACTGTGAACTACAGAAAACACACAACTGCACTCAAAATATACCACATGGTGAATGGTATCCGGAGTAAAACGACATTTTTAAATCGGATATCTAAAAGAATAGATATCGAGAAAAACATATTAAAAATTAACGCCCCTTTGCGGGGAAATTGTATATTATATTGGGCGGTAAATGCCCAGAAAAATGCTTTCGTAGTTAAAAGTATCTGACCGAAGAAATGCTTTGAAATCCTGTGTTTAGCAGCGCTGATATTGATGTAAATATGCTTTTAGCGAAACCGTGAATTTATGCCACATGATGGAAAACTTGTTAGTTAAGAAAATTGGACTCAGATGCGAAATATTTCGCATCAGTAACACCGTCGGGCAAAGAATTTTTCCCATTGGACAATCCCAAGCAGAGATATTGATAAGATATTGTTACGACTTTTGGGCTTCAAATATCAGGATGCCAGATTAATTCCGGACTGTGATCCGATCACTGGATCCGCAAATATACCTCTTTAGCCAATTAGTCTGCACAGTACACCAAAACACCAATGGAGGCACAGTATAACAATTAAAACAAGGATTTAATAGATACAGGCATAATTTATCCCCGGATACTTCATGTAATAGTAAAAGCTATAATTTCCGGCCAGCTTTGGCCCTTTTCGGTGTTTCAGAAAATATGTCTGAACGAAAAGTCTGTTCGTTTGCAATGGGCCGCAAAAGAAATTCTCATTAAAAGCACTTACGTAGTTTCTAGTATCCCAAGTACTGATGACACCGACAAACACAAACACTCACTCACATGCACTAATATGTTGGCACTACGGGTAGCTTTCTCTTTTTCTCTTGGAGGAGGCGGCGTTGCTTACGGACTCCATGCACGCATCCAAACGCACAAACTTCTTTCCTCCGTGGAAAATAAAAGGTGGCGATTTGCTTCTCTCTCTCTCTCTCTCTCTCTGCAGGGGGGCTGCTTCGTTCCTGTGTCAGACGTTTTTCCCGTCTCTCTCTCTCTCTCTCTCTCCCTCTGCATGAGCGAGGAGATTCCGGGATTATTTTCTCTCTCTCTCTCTGCATGAGCGAGGAGATTCCGGGATTATTTTCTCTCTCTCTCTGCATGAGCGAGGTGATTCCGGGATTATTTTCTCTCTCTCTCCCTGCAGGTCACCTGAAATGGCTCCTTTTCCGGCAGGCATCGGTGGTCCGGCTGGGTGATGAAAGTTTCCATGCAAAGTTAGTGCTGGTTATTCCTCAGCTTATTGGGTTTTAGCTGGCTTTCCTTTTTATGCTCAGAATTGCCATAGCGGCAGCAGACCGCAACAATTTCGAGCGCGAGGAAAATACCCTTCCTAGTTCTCTCGGCTATCAAACGGATTCTGCTCCTCTCAACAAAAATCTCCCGTCTCTAAGAGGTAGTAAGCGGTGAATTCTACCACTTGAAATCGCGACATATTTATTAGTAGACCGCTACAAGTCCAAAAGCTTTCCCATGACAAAAGCTATAAAAGCGCTTGCCGTTTAAACATTTTTTGAGCTATGGGGAAAAAGCTTTTAAACTCTGACCTGTTCCATTTCCGTTTATGGACTCTTTGTTCTCGTGCAAAACACCTGCAACTCGCCACTTGAATTTGAAGTACTAGAAGATATTTTCGTTATATACCGCCCCTCGCAAGTGTTTAAATTATAACTGTCTGTTAATTAAAACCCCCAATCAAGTTTCAATTATCGTTAATTCGCCACGCCTCTCGCCAATTATTTATGCGAGGGGGGGGGGGATCGTCAAAATATACATGGCATTATTTTAAGCAGAAAATATTCTCAAAACGGTTTTTGTGGTGAGAGGTATTTGATCACAATAGAAGTTTTTCGGTCGAGTTTTCAGAATCGCAGATATTGCTGGAAATATATCAGAGATATAAATTTACACTTATGCCGTCTAGTGGAAAAACCATACATTACCAAATCTAAAAATTGTAGGTAGAACATTTTCAACCAGGAGCTCAATTCGATGGGAAAAGAGGCTTTCAAATCGGAGATTTAGAAGCAGAGATATCGGGGAAATCGTAATTTAACACCACGCACCCTAGTGGAAAAGCTGCGCACTACTGGAAAAAGTAACTGCATCTAAAACAGTCTTCGTTATCAATGACATCGAAGGGAAGATAGAAAGTTTATAAACGAATATTTGGAAGAACGATATGGAATACATTTTGAATTCGACATCATCTAAAATTGTGTCATCTAGCTGTAAAGTTATGCATCTGGAAAATCGGGAAAACACGGATCATCGTTCTCCTATTTCAAACTTTCCAATGCAAAAAGAATTTCTCAAATTGACTAATAGAAGGAGAGATCTCTCCACAGACGGACATGCAAACGGATTATGTAAGCGCGTAGTTTTCATTTTTACAAAATACGTGCTTATGAGCGATACTCACTTTCTCGGCGCCCATTTTATCTTTTCGTCTATTCGCTGTGATTACCAAAATATGATCGAAAGCACAATCCAGGGGAGGAGGAAAGGTGTGTGTACATCCTTCCCTCAAAGAAAGAGTTAGGTTGCGATTCGTATGGCTTTGAGACGGAAAATAGAACATTTGATTTGGTGTAAGAAAAAAAAAATCATCGTTTACAAAAATGATGAGTGGCTGATTTGTACTTATGTACAGATACTTTCTTTTATCAAGAACTTTTAGGGAAGAACAAAGCGTTTTATACCTTCAATAGAATAGTGAAATATGTTACATTTCTTTCTTTCTCTTTGTGTTTCATTTATTTATGTACTAGTGGTCCTGCCAGTTCTCCGAACGGAGAATATATAACATTATTTTTCGAAAATAAAATTAAAGGGAAAAGTAATTTAAGATCCTTAACTGTTTTAAGATTTAAAACAGGGTCGAAATGTCAATGCAAAACATTAGCAAGCTTTGGCGCCCCTTAATTTTAAATAAAAATATAATGGAATTTTGTCAGAATTTTACGTTTTTAGCATAATTACATTTAAACCAATCAACTTTTTGAAAAGTAAAGTTAAGCCACCCTTTTGGATTTTTTCGTGTTCATACTTTCTGGGAGTACAAGTAGTAGAAAATTTCAAGCAGACAATATATTCCAAATTCGCCATTTTGATTTTTTTTTTCCTTTTTTTTGTTTCTTGGTTTTGGAACTTTTTTAGATACCCGGACCTTAAGACTTATCAGCATTTAAAACAGTAAAGCCTAGCTACCCTTTTGAATTTTTGGGTTTCATACATTTTAGGAGTAGCAGTGGTAGAAGATTCCAAGCAGACATTATTCCAAATCCACCCTTTTGATTTCTTTTTTTGGGAGGGTTTAGAACTTTTCTAGGTGTCCGGACACAAATGCCTATCAGCATTTTCAACAGTGAAACTAAGAGACGCTTTTGAACTTTTCGGTTTTCAGACTTTTCTACTAGAAGTTGTAGAAACATCCATAAAGACAGTATTTCAAAGCCGCCATTTTAATTTTTTTTTTGGGGGGGGGGGGTGTCCGGACGTCTCTAGGTATCCGGAACTTAAGACCTATCAGCATTCCAATTTTCAGATCTGTGGATCATTTAGAAGTGGTTGAACTATTCGCGGAAATTTCAAGGAGACAATGTTCCAAAGCCGCCATTTTCGTTTTCGTACTTTTTAGGTATCCAGACCTTAAGACTTACCAGCATAAGAATTATAAGATCACTAGGGCACTTAAATGTTGTCAAAAAATTGCGAACGGAAGCACTGGCATTTTATTATTTTCCCACTTTGCTTTATATGCAGTATATAGATTGTTCTGTGAATCATAACTGCAGCACATGGAAATTTGAAAAACTACTGGAGCCTTGATCAACGTGCTGTTTCCACTATCAACAACAACTACACAAAAGCGTATGTTATGCTCATTACCGTTATTTATTTTACATTTTGTTTCTAGTACGAACAATAATAAATCTATACTCAAGAAACGCATATAGCGTATTAAATCCGTTTGTTTCTGTGGTGTAATAAGCGCAAAGATTCGCCAATCTTTCGCACTCCACTGGGAGGTTTTTTCAAGGCAATGGTAGACATAAAAATGCACTGAATTAGAACACGTGAGAAACAAAGATGAAATAACGTGGGTGACTTCACGAGCATTATACATGAATTTTCATCACGCAATTATACGGTATTCCGCGATATCTTTCCATCTTTTAATAACGCATGCCGAAGCATTGGTAGTTCGGTAGAATCCATATCATTCTATCCAGTTTTCTAGAGATGATTTCGACTATTTCCCTGATGGCAGTCTCTTTAAAGTTCGTATAAGGGATAATTCTCCAAATACTATTCCATACAGGAGATTCCGATGAATGCATGACTTCTCTGGCGAGGGCTGTATATGTGTTTCTTGAGTACTCAGAGTCGATTGTATTTAAAAAAACGTCACCACTAAATCTATATTAAATTGCATTGAGTTCTTTTGCTGAAGCAAAAGTATATAATTCTTTTGCAATTTCTGAAAATTAATATACAATTTGTAGTTTCTACTCCTACGAAGTTAAATACAAATTATTACATAGAAATTTAATTTACCGATAAAATCTGCTTGTATTTTTGAAATAATTTGCAAATTTATATTTTATATGTCCGTTAGTAAATATATTTTGTTTAACTGCTTCGTTAAAAACAAAATATCATCGGTTTCTTGCTAACGCCGTTTGCTACAGATAAAGAGGTAAAAATTATTTCACGTCCGTCATATTCCGCCTAGGGTTCTCCTAGTCGTGTATCAAGCAATAATATTTTTCTGCTCTACTCTCTGGTCAAGTAATCGTTTTCAGCTGGTTGCTTCTGCGAAATAGCCCATGCACCAAGAATAAATTTCTGCGATGACACGGCGAACATAGTTATCATGTGAAGAACATATAAAGAGTGTATCCTATAACTGTTTCTTTCTTATTTTTCTTCCTCCTTTCCTTTCTTATCCGTCTGAATGTCTCGGATGAGAGCAAATATTTCCTGTAATGACAACATCGAAAGCTCTGGTTTCGTCAGATCGCATGACATAGGACCCATTCTGATATTTCTCCAAATGCCCTATTCTATTTTTTTTTCTGCTTCTGGCTCAGGTACACGTGGGTTGTCAGCAGAAAGACGACTTTTAAACAAGCAAAACAAATGCAGCTGAAATTTTTATCCGAAATGCGATAAGCTCTCCGTGGTCGCTCAACTGTTAGAAAAAGAACGTTTAGATGGAATTGAAATAAGAAATACATTCCCAAATATTTCATCCAAGAGATCTTTTTTGTGATGCGGTGCTAAATTGTAACAAGGAAAATGTGTTTATTGAAGCATGTTTTTCCTGCGTCTTTTGAAGAAAAAAGTTCGTGCTTATAAAATCATTTTGTTCGTCCGTTGTTTGGACCCCATATCTCTAACTAATATTCAGATTTGAGAAATTTTATTTAGATTGGGTTGAGAGAATAATGATCCTCCTTTTGCCGCTTTTTTTTATGCATTGCTTTGCTGCTAAAGAGCGTAAATGCAGATCCCATCAAAAATATATTTTATTCGATGTAAGTTCTTCTAAACACCCGGTTGGAAAAATTATTTCTTTCAATAGTAAGGGGATTCTAACAAAGGTTCTGCACACTGTCCATTTTTGAGAAAAGTGTGAAGTAACGGAGAGAACTTACCTTATTGACGTCCAATGTACTTCCCAATGTCAGCTTGCCAGATGTGAGGTAGGTCCTGGATGCCCCGTAGACGCCATCTTTGTTCAGCTGTCGTATTACTCGGGTCACGTCCAATGACAGTTCGTCCAGCGATTCAGCGGATGCCACGGAGCCGATAATTAAACTTTGGGAAAATATCAAAGTCGAGTGGAATGAGATCAGGGCTGTATGATGGGTGGGATAAAGTTTCCCAGCCATATTTCGACAAAAGTCCCCGTACCGACGCTGCATCATGACACGATGCGTTGTCATGCAGCAAGACCGCCCCCGCTTCCAACAAGTTCGGGCGAATTTGACGAATTTTGGGTCTCAACGTTGTCCTCAGAAAGACACGAAGATATTGTGCGTTGGCATTTTGCCCTATCTGCATTCGACTAGAGAACACAACATCCTGGGCATCGTACGCAAAATCATAATGTGCTTAACTTTGGATTGTTGCCTACGACACTTTCAGGGGCGTGGGAACTTGGATGCCTCCATTCCACTGATTGTGACCTCAATTCTGGCTCAAAGTCACGGGTCCAAGTCTCATCATTTGCGACAATTCTGTTGAAGAAGGTGTCTCTCTCCCTTTCGAACCTGTGCGAAGCTCACTCTGGATGTCTTCTGTTCAGGAGCGAGTTGATGGGGCACCCAGCGCGCCACAATTTTTCTTGTTACTCGTGAGTCGGTCAAAATCCGGTTAACAGACATGGCGGATAAATTTGCCTGATGAGCAATCTTTTCTACTGCCAAACAGCGATTCTCTTCCAAAAGGGTTGCTACAATGGTCACAGAGGTTTTGCCGGTTGCCGTTTGAGGTCGGCCTGAGCGGTGATCATCTTCGATACTGCTTCAGCCCCCCCCCCCCCCCCCCCCCCGAAAGCGCGATGCCCAATAAGAAATTGTGGTTCGATTAAGAGTTCCTTCCCCACAAACGTCTTGCAAGACAGTGTGGATCTGTGTCGGAGTTTGAGTTTCTATTTTCACGTACGAGCGCTAGTCTAACGCTGTGACTCAATCTGAGGAGCTGCACGCTTCCATTTCCAAACCATCCCACGTTCACGCAGCAAATGATAGCGTCAGGTCATTGTTAGACTCTCAGCTACACTACTGTGTAGCTGAGAGTCTAACCTTGACCTGACGCAATGATTCTTCCGATTGCATCATACGCTTCCATTTTAGATAATCGTGTGCGGAACTTTTGTTATCACCCTCTATTTATCAAGTTCACTTTTGTGTAGAGCTTCAGTTTTTCAAGTATCGCACAGTTTTTTCGCTAGGAGGGTAAAGAATAATTGCTATTTCTGAGGTAACTCTGCATCTGGTAGTCCTGTTTGAAAGATTTATTCTTTGCGTCAGATATAGTTTCTGTTGGGAACTGTTCTGCATACGATTTTTAATTTATGGTAAAGAAATGTTTTGCCACTTGGTACGTAAATGCATACTTCTGTTTCCGATGTTCTTGAAGCAAGATACATACGCGTATGAGTGGCGAGATCGTTTTCATACGCCAATCATTTGTTCCAGGTCGATTGCGTTAATAATACAACAGGAATCGACCTCGAAGATCAGAACGTGGCAAGACACGTGTGAAGAGCGAAGATGTGTCGCAGATGTGTAGTGTGAAGACAAATGATTTTTGGAAGGTGCAGATCAATCTTCTTAGGGGGTGTTGGCCCATGCTGAAAGAATGGATAATGAGATGCTGACTGAGAAATTGATTCAGCAAAAGTGACAGGAATGAAATGTAGAGGAAGGCCAACTAAATCATGGAATGACGAGATTCACTGCATGAGTAAAATATAACGAAAATGAAGTACCATAGTTCTTGTGTGAGACCTGAGATGGCTGTGAGTGAAGCTCAAGTTATATGCCAAGAACGCTTTGAAGGGAGACGTTTGTTACATGAACTGTAAGTTAAAATCTAGTTCAATGAGTCTTAAATTTCATTCTGGCAAATGATCTGCTTTGAGGTGCTAATCTCTGAATCTCCTGGAACAGCGCAGTGATATGCACTTGATCAAAAGACCTCTGGAAATATTAATTAGGTGCTGTTGTTTATTAAGTGGCTGTTTTCTCTGGAGATTTTCACTCAGCAAGCAATCTGTAAAACAAAAATCGAAAATATACTATGTTGAACATTATAACGGGAAGGATGACTTTTTTTTCTTTTTGATTAAATACTTTCCATCCAGGAAAACATGGTAAATTGCTCAAGAAAATTGCATGATTTCTCCCAAAGGTATTACAGCAAATTTTCAAGTTCCATACGCATTTTAATGTTTTCTGCGATGTGGAGTGGAATTGGTACGTATCTTTCTTCGAAGGTAGGCATCAGTTCTCTCTAAATCTGCCCCACTAAACTCCAAATCATACAACTTTTGAAGTGGTGAATCCGTTTTTTGGTGTAAATATGGCATGGATGATATGTCAGATAATATCCAAAAACTTTAAAATTTCGTCGTTTTGGAGCGGCAATCGAATCCGCGTCTCACGGATAGCACCCGAGTATGCTATCCGGGAGACGCGGATTCGATTTTCCCGGATAGCACCCGAGTATGTTATCCGGGAGACGCGAATTCGATTCCCGCTCCAGGATAGCACCCGAGAATGCACTTCAGGAAACGCCGTTTCGAATCCCACTCGAGGATAGCACCCGAGTGTGCTCTCCGGGAGACGCGGTTTCGATTCCCGCTCCAGGATAGCGCCCGAGTATGCTATCCAGGAGACGCGGATTCGATTACCGCATAGCACCCGAGTATGCTATCCGGGAGACGCGGATTCGATTACCGCATAGCGCCGGAGTATGCTGTCCGGGAGACGCGGATTCAATTCTCGTTCCAGGATAGCACCCGATTATGCTATCCGGGAGACGCGTATTCGATTCCCGCTCAAGGATAGCACCCGAGTATGCTATCCGGGAGACGCGGAGTCAATTTCCGCTCCATGATAGCACCCTAGTATGCTATCCGGGAGACACGGATTTGATTCCCGGATAGCACTCGAGTATGCTATCCGGGAGACGCGGATTCAATTCCTGGATAGCATCCGAGTATGCTATACGGGAGACGCGGAATCAATTCCTTCTCCAGGATAGCACCCGAGTATGCTATTCGGGAGACGCGGATTCAATTTCCGCTCCAGGATAGCACCCTAGAATGCTATCCGGGAGACACGGATTTAATTACCGCTCCATGATAGCACCCGAGTATGCTATCTGGGAGACGCGGAATCGATTTCCGCTCCAGGATAGCACCCGAGAATGCTATCCGGGAGACACGGATTTAATTACCGCTCCATGATAGCACCCGAGTATGCTATCTGGGAGACGCGGAATCGATTTCCGCTCCAGGATAGCACCCGAGTATGCTATCCGGGAGACGCGGAATCGATTCCCGGATAGCACCCGAGTATGCTAGCCGGGAGACGCGGAATCGGTTCCCGGATAGCACCCGAGTATGCTAGCCGGGAGATGCGGAATCGATTCCCGGAGAGCACCTGACTATGCTAGCCGGGAGACGCGGAATCGATTCCCGGATAGCACCCGAGTATGCTAGCCGGGAGACGCGGAATCGGTCCCTGGATAGCACCCGAGTATGCTAGCCGGGAGATGCGGAATCGATTCCCGGAGAGCACCTGACTATGCTAGCCGGGAGACGCGGAATCGATTCCCGGATAGCACCCGAGTATGCTAGCCGGGAGACGCGGAATCGGTTCCCGGATAGCACCCGAGTATGCTAGCCGGGAGACGCGGAATCGATTCCCGCTCCAAAACGACGAAATTTTCAAGTTTTCGGATATTATCTGACTTACCATCCATGCCATATTTACTCCAAAGAACGGATTCACATCTTTAAAATTTATATTGTATGGTGTAATCCCGTATTTCATTCATGACCGAAATCTTCATTTCTTGCTGTAAACAGTCCATCACGAATGCATTTTTTAACCCGTGCTGAAAAACTGTTGATAAGATTTGGTTTAAATGAGTTCACGCAGTCCACACCGAAAGCTTGTTTTTTAACTGTCCGTTTACTTACAAAAATTGGTTGTTTTATTTTTTTTAACCCATAGGATTTTTAATCATCGTTTCCCACGATCATCCTCTCCATGTTTGTGGATTCTAATAGATGAAATCAAAGTTGTTGCATGCTGCGGAATTGGAACACGAATCGCAACTGTTGAACCATAATTCTGCTTCAATGTTAGACGCTGATTCGATATCGAAACGCTCGCAGCGCTAAAACATAATCGATTTATACGGAAATGGAAGGTGAAGAGTAACTCATAAACTAATTGATTTCTAAGAAACTGGCAAGCATAGTAGTTTCCAATATTCACTGAGGAGATCTCCTCGATTTGCTTCCATAACTTTGGGATAACTTCAAGATGAACCAAAAAATGAACAAACTTAGAATTACTTCCAAAAATGTGGACAATGTTTTTTTCCAAAAAGGAATTGTGCTATAAAATTTTATAAACGGCATTACTATATTATCTCCATGTGCATGCACATGCACAGGCATCCGTAAAAAGTAATGTCTTGGTTCTTTAAACAAACTTTTTATTCTTAGAAAGAAAAGATGTAATAATGACAAAGGTCACCGCAACATAGAAATTAGTGAAAATCTTAGATTTTTAATAAGAGGACTATGAAGTTCTGAAACAAGATATTATTTCCTGAATAACGTACCGACTTTAATTACAACGGTCGGTCCATTAAAACTGAGAGTAAAATCACACAAAATGAAGAAATATAAGTACATCAAAATATATGTTATTTTTTCCAAGTATCTTCTCTCAGATCGTATGCAACGGTTCCATTGTTCAGTAAACTTTTCAAAGCATGTGGCGAAGGTATTTTGTGGAAGTTGCTTCAGCAACCCCTGTACAGTTGGAATAACGTCAGTATCTGTGTTGAATGTTGCGCCACGGAACATCTATTTCATTGTTGGAAACATCCAGAAATCGCAATGGGCGAGGTCAGGACTGTAGCAGGCTGTGGCATGATTCCAATACTGCATTTCGTAAGAAACTGTTGAACACAAGCAGCAACATGTGGGCCGGTGTTACCATAATGCAATGTCCAGTTCTGGTCGCTTATTCGATATGTGTCGTCGCACACACTTTAAGACTGAAATGTAATATTCGGCATTAACAGTGATTTGTGGAGAAACGACATGCTGGTAGATTAGACCTTTATGATCAAGGACAAATATCATCATCAAACTTCCCAGCTGATTTGGTTTGGCGGATTTTTTCGGAGGAGGCTGGCCTGTGTGTTTCCAGACACTCGTTGCACGCTTCATCAGAAGGTCGAGCCCATGTTTCATCTGCAGTTATTGCTGTGTTTAGAAAGTTTGGACTATTTGCAAACATTTGTGTTAACTCATGACACACTTGAACTCTGGCTAACAATTTCCCATCTGCAACACACACGATGCAGCAATAATATGTCGCGTAGAAGGCGGAATGCCGACATTTTTGAAAAATTAGTTGAGGCCACTATGTCTTCACACATCGTTCGTCGATCTTCTTACGGGATTACCCAAACAGTGTTAACAATACCTTCCGTAACAGCACTTTCAGGTTGACCAGGCCTGGGACCGAGTTCAACCGACAAACGCCCTTTTTTGAAATCGTGGTGCCGTCTAAAAATCGTTGACTCCCGCAAACATTTATACTTCTAAGTATTTTTAATTAAATTAACTGTTTCTGAG
The DNA here is from genome assembly GCA_039090855.1 of Macrothele yani. NCBI lineage: Eukaryota > Metazoa > Arthropoda > Arachnida > Araneae > Macrothelidae > Macrothele > Macrothele yani. The sequence goes on from CM077002.1 coordinate 161,742,150, forward strand.
CCGTTTTACTCAAACGATAGCAAAATTTTATCGCGTAACACATTTCAGTTCTTAATTGTGAATACCTCACCTCCATAGCTGCATGACGAAATGCAGACGTACCTTAAACAACTGCGCAATAACAAAACTAGAATCATTTGTCACGGCTACGAAATGTTACCATAGATACTTCCTTAATTCAGTTAGTCATCTGCGTAGTTGTTTTTTGTTTTTTCACTTTTGCCAACTCCAAAAAATTACTCTCAGCTTTTATGGAACGGCCTTTGTACTAAGCGGCCTTGTACTATTTTCCACTTGAGCGGAAAACGGTCTGACAATTCTTCACATTTGATTTACAAAACATAAAATTTTTTCATTCGCACATACGAAATTATTTCTACAGAGAAATATCATATCAACCTCATACTGCCACTCCGGTGGCAGTATGAGGTTGATATGATAATGGGGTTCGGGTTCGAATCCCGGTGAGGCATGGATGTTGTGTTTGTCTTATTGTACTGGCTCTCTCCCTTCCCTGAAACCAGTGACCCTAAATTAGGGGCGGGTGACTGCTTATAGCCCATCGTGTTGCTCATGGTGGTCTTTAAACCTAAAAAAACTAACAAAAAAACTCCTCATACTCGACTCTGTCGCCGAGGCAACAGCCTTTTACGCTTGCCGCCTCGGTTACTGAGGCGTCCTAAGTTTTGGTGTTTAGTCATTCTTCTGAAATGGGTTCGAATTCCGAGTGAGGCGTGAATGTTGTTTTTCCTTATAGCATTGGCCGTTCCACTTGCCTATAGATAGTGGCCATAAATAAGGGATGGATATTTCTAGTTCCACACTGCATGGTTAATTCCCCTTTTTCCGCCCTAAAGTAACATTAGTCACCGTGCAGGAGTTGTTCTCCTCCTCTGGGACAAATTAGTTTGTTCGGTCAAATTGCAGTTTGTTATTGATTCCTCAGAATTAAGCGCATAACCATAATAAATAAAGGTTATTTACTTTGCAATATGTAAAAAGAAAAAGAAAATACTTCTCATTCATGAAAAAAAATGGAAATTTTTATAGTGTGATTTGGTTGAAGCTCATAAGTTACGTTTGGAAAGGGTTGGATTTGGCACATATAGGCTTGGTACACACAACTGTTGTCTCTTCCCATCAAAACCAGTGTAAATAGGCCAGCACTCAAGCCAGCAGTGGCCCAATACTATGTTACCGCTGCCCAATTGTCAATAAAATGTTCCAGCGGCCACCAAATGGACCAGCAGTTCAGACCAGCAGCTGGCCAACAGTTGGCACCTCATCAGTTGTCATTTGTCAGAACAGGGCCATCAGTTATCCATTGCAGGCAGCGCCTGCTACAAGCGGCCCTTAAGCGGTCCTGCAAATACGTGCCATAAATAATGGCTAGCCTAATATGGTCCGCTTGTTTCCCGGAAGTGGAAGCCGGCAATTACGTGGCGCAACTGACGGCTTTCCGAATCTTGTCCGCCAATGTCCCGATAGTAGTCATTAAAAAACGTGATAAAGACCATAAAAGTAATTTAGCAACTAATGATGTTAGTATTTTTTTAAACCCCTTAGAGAATCAAATAAATAAAAATAAAAATAAAGTAAAATTATTTCGTTTCCTTAATTGTGGCCGATAACAGTTAATGTCAATGCTTTTAATCAATCTTTTCCATTGTCCTGCTACAAAAGCAGGTAAGCTGTCATTACAGCATATGGGACCTTTGTTAAAAATAATCATACTTTCATTAAACAGCAGTTAATAACCAGAATGAGGAGTTATGAGTATATTGGCATTCTCCCAATAACCAGGATGAGGAGTTATGAGTATATTGGCATTCTCCCAATAATCAGGATGAGGAGTTATGAGTATATTGGCATTCTCCCAATAACCAACATGAGAAGTTATGAGTATATTGGCATTCTTCCAATAACCAGGATGAGGAGTTATGAGTATATTGGCATTCTCCCAATAACCAGGATGAGGAGTTATGAGTATATTGGCATTCTTCCAATAACCAGAATGAGGAGTTATGATTATATTGGCATTCTCCCAATAACCAGGATGCGGAGTTATGAGTATATTGGCATTCTCCCAATAACCAGGATGAGGAGTTATGAGTATATTGGCATTCTCCCAATAACCAGAATGAGGAGTTATGAGTATATTGGCATTCTTCCAATAACCAGGATGAGGAGTTATGAGTATATTGGCATTCTCCCAATAACCAGGATGATGAGTTATGAGTATATTGGCATTCTTCTAATAACCAGGATGAGGAGTTATGAGTATATTGGCATTCTCCCAATAATCAGGATGAGGAGTTATGAGTATATTGGCATTCTCCCAATAACCAGCATGAGGAGTTATGAGTATACTGGCATTCTTCCAATAACCAGGATGAGGAGTTATGAGTATATTGGCATTCTCCCAATAATCAGAATGAGGAGTTATGAGTATATTGGCATTCTCCCAATCTGGATAATGCACACCTTCATGAACTTTACGGGCTAATGCTGTCTTCATTAAACCATTCTTAATATCATATTTTTGTTCTTTAAGTCGAATGTTCAAAGAACGAGCTGTAGAGCCCACATACATACAATCTGGTGTACCAACTACAATGCTCTTTAAAGGAATGCTGTAAACTCCATATTTGGATTGTTGTTGCGCTGAGTCACGATCCCTTTTGACCATTCTACTGATATTGTTGGTCTTAACACCAAAATTCATGTTAAATTGTTTACATAGCAACACATTTTGAGGTAGGTGTAACTAAGGGATAATAGGTCATAGAGCCAATAAACTTCACCTCTGGTCCAATATATTTATTCGTTCATGTCACATTCCGTTACATTTTCACGTTGTATCTTTCCTTTCCGCGGTCCGAAGCTACATCCGTTCTAAAGAGGAAAGACATATTATTTTACTTGTCGTTATTTTTAGCAGCGAAATCCATTCAACCCATGGATGAGTACATTATATGCACATAACTTTGTTTTTTTATTTTATTTTTCAGATAATTGATAAATGTTTTACGCATATAATTCTTGTATGTTTTTTCTTACAGCATAACGATTTTTTAATGTTTTTACGGAACGTTTGTTTGAAGTGGTTTAGTGTATGTTAAAACGAAGGGTTACACAGAACTTTTTTCTTGTTATTGGTGGGAATAGATTGAGTGTATTCCATGGCTGTCTGTATTCTCGACTCTTCGTGTCTTGCTTTAGGAATTTTGCTACGAAATGAGTTTCTATAAATACATGAGAGTAATTGACTATTTCTTACATTTCATTAATAAATGACTATGTATTTTGCTTTTGACGGTATTCTTCGTCGACGTGGCATTTCATAAGGTAATTAAGTCGCCTCTCTACATATGCATTTTTTCTTAACATCCACTAAAATAACTCGATGGCGATAGCGTCGTCTTCAGTTAATTGGTACCACGAGAGACACACCACGTGTTGTTCCGCGCAGTCCCTTTGCTTACACCTCGTGTCGGGGTTGCTTCTGTTGCCAGCTACGGTCCAGTAGTGGCACTTAATTGGAGAACCGCAATTCACGTGGATGCTTCAGGGCCATCAATGTCTGCCAACTGATGACGCTGCCACCAACGGACGGCTACCGTGCCGTAAGTGGCAGATTTCAGCCAGCAGTGATCCATCACTGCCAGCTGCTGGTCAGCAGTTTCCCAACACTTGTGTTTTTGCTACGTTGTTCCTCTATGTCATCATTATTTTGTAACCTCATGATAGAGAAACAGATTATTATTTAACCGATGAGCCATTACATTATGACCACCTACCTAATAAGCTGTAGGACCCCCTTTAGCCCACGAAACAGGGCCCACTCCGCGAAGCATCGACTCGATGAGGTGGCGATAAATATTCTGTGGTATCTGGCAGTATAATGTCAGCAGCATGTCCTCCAGTTCCCGTACATTTCGGGGTGGTGGTGATTTAGCACGAAATCGCTTTTCCGAGCCGAGCCACATTGGTTCGATAGGGTTCATGACAGTTGAATTTGGAAGCACGGGCATTAGCAGAAAAAACACAAGCATGTTTTGTCCTGATCATCTCTGTTACATCTGCGGGTGATTTGCCGCACTGTGGCGCTGCGCTCGCTGTCAACAATGCGTGACACTCTGCGCTCCATTCTGGCGTCAATGAGCTACGGACGACATATGGCTGGACGACGGTTTGTCGTTTGTACCATCTGTGCACCACCTTTCAAACGGACTCACTACAGCTTCCTTTAAATAACCCACAAGCCGCGTAGTTTCCGAGATCGTAGTTCCGAAGCGTCGTGCTATAACAATTTGTCTTTTAGCAAATTCCGATAAATCGACATCTTTTCCTTTTCTGACTCTGAGCACTCTACTAACAGATAGCCGGTCCTCGTGAACTTCACATGCGCCACAGCTCGGTCTCCAGGCGCGCTCATTTCTCTAGGCTGTGGGTGGCCATTATTTAATGAGTCATCGGTGTACATCTAAATGTTGTTTCTCATTTGGAGAAAGGGAGCCGCTAATGTTCACAATGAGTAACTTTATGGGCTTTAAGAAGTCTCCCTTTCCTAATTAGGGAGCTAGATTTTAATCATTGTATCATGTTTTTAATACTGTTTGTTTCATTATCTTTTTTAGCCCTTCCATCGTTCTCATTTTTCAGTTTTACATGATCAGTCAGATTTTAAGCTTTTTACCATATTTTTAATGCTGTTTGTTTGTCCTATGTCTGGCGCTCTTTAGCCAACCATGGCCCTTGCGCCATAAAAATCAATCAACCAACCAACCAACCTAATTAGGGAATACAGATTCGGCGCGATGGCGAATGCCGTTGTGTGTGCGCTGCATCTGTGTCTCGATCACGGAAACTTTCGTTCGTAGGCCAGCAGTTAGAACCTGGCCGGAAATGCTCAAATATTTTTTCAGTTTCTTTAATCTCAATTTTTTTCTTCCTGAAGAGTCGAATTTTACAATAACTAATTTATGAATAAATCCCTGAAAGCGTTACAGCTTGGAAAAACAAAATCATCTGACGGAAATACGAGTAGATACCAGCGTTATATTTTATTCAAATAACCGTCACACGTAAACAAATAGGCTATGCATCAGCTTTTCAGAAGCCCTTTCCTTTTAAAATTTCGGAACTGTGTATTAGACATGACGGATAGTAGATAATCAATAGAAATGGTCAACAACGGTACAAAAGCAAAAAGCTCTTATTTCGTATTACGTTTAAAGTGTCTAATGCATATGAAAAGACTCCATAACCAAATATTTCGGAATACCATTTACCTCAGCGGAATTTTTCCCCTTCTGTTGGAGGATGTGAAGTGCCTGTACTACATGACGCACATGGGATAAAGGCAGATAGCAGTGAGAGCCCATGTCCGTGTACCTTAGTTGGGAGAGCGACTTACTCCGGAGTGAGGGGACCCCGCTTCGATGCCCAGCCTGCCTCTACAGCGACACATGGTCCCGGATGACCCGTGGGCTATGGCCCAGGCCATATAGTGAATGCACATGCAGTGTAGTACAGTGGATATACTTCATACTCATAATCTTTTTCTCAAGCAGACATTCCTGAATCTTGTCCTCCCATGAATTCCTTGGCATTCATCTACCTTTCTTTCCTGCCACATGGGCTGAATAAATTCTCTTAGTGAGCACCTCATCACTCATTCTTTCAACATGGCCAAACCACCTAAGAATATTAGTCTCCACCTAACTAGCAACATTTTGCCTCACATATTACACATCTGTAACACATCTTCATTCCTAACATGATCAGCGTTATATTGGCGTCCGAACTTCCAGGATAACCCGGCTTTAAGGTTTCTCGCAGTAGTGTGATGTTCTTTCCACAGAGCGTGACAGGAAAAATGAGAATCCCTTCTTCAGTGCTTCGAAAAAGTAGAAATCCCAGACACAAAATTGTCTGGGACTTCTTAAATGCACGTTCTTCATGGGATGACTGCTTACAGCGACACTTGGTTCCTGCTGACCTGTGGGCCATGCCATCGGCCATATTTCAGGAGGGTGGGGAGATGTGACATGCCTGCCCTGCCGGACGCACCTAAAATAAAGGCAGACAGCAGTTAGAGCACACGCCAATGTAGTATAGTGAATAGCACTTGCAACTCCGAAGCCGAGAGTTGTGTGTTGAAATCCCGCCCCTGGAAAAAAAATGATGGAAAATCTTACTTCGGTATATTGGCGTCCGAACTTCCAGGATGACCCGGCTGTTTAGTTTCTTGCAATGGTGTGATGTTCTTTCCAAACCGAGACACAGGAAAGATGAGAATCCCTTCTTCAGTGTTTCGAAAAAAAAAATCAGTGGAATGTTAGATTCCACACACCAAATTGTCTGGGATTTCTCAAATTCACGTTCTTCATGGATGACTCTCTACAGCGATGAGATAAAGGCAAATAGCAGTGAGAGCAGATGTCCGCGTAACTCAGTTAGAAGAGCGACTTACTCCGGAGTAAGGGGACCCTTGTTCGATGCCTGGCGGGGACAAACTTGTACGTTATAAGGAGTATAAACGATGCCAAATATTTCCACATTTTGCTTTACCTGAAAGTGATGAAATTTATCTGAGCCATGAATGACTATATATGATATTTTTTAACTGTACAGTTGAAATCTGTTCTGGAAAAAAATTAAATATCAGGACAACGGTTTCGAGTAATTCAAGACAGCTTCTGTTCACAATCCCAAGAATTGTATTTGTGCGGTGATCTCACTGAATACTTTTCGGAACCGGGATATTATTGCACGAGTTCTCAAGTAATTTACATGGAGATTCCCTTATCTTTGAAAACTTTATAACCTAGGGTTCCAGAGGTAGATGTTGCAACTTGTGGATTAACTAAACTTAAAAACATTACAGGTTTACAACACGATGACACTACAATAAAATTGTAAAATAAGTCGAATTAGCTAACATTTTTTACACACATGCTGTGCATATTTCGTGTTAGAGATAATTGAGTCTGAGAATGGTTTCCACTTCCAAATAGCAGTAAGGGTGCAATAAGTATTTATATTGCTGAAGAAAGTATTTTGAAAATTATTAGCATCCTATCTTTCTAAGTGAAATATCTTAGTCCATGTGGATACGGTACCGATAAAATTTTGATCATCCCTCCTATTAATATAACTGAGCTTAAGAGGTGCTGCCAGAGAGAGAGAAAGAGAGAGAGAGAGAGAGAGAGAGAGCTAACAGGAAAGGTGGAAGTAGTGCTGAAGCAGCGATTTTGAAAAAGATTAACCTCCCGCCGCTGGAAATAGTGTCTTAATTTTTACGGATTCAATGTCGATGCATTTGTGATCATTTCTCGTATCAGAGCGATTCATAAAGAAGTATACAGTTTCAACGCACTATAAAACAAGAACAATGTAAGATATTTTATGTTACCTGTAACAGAATTGTAGGGGAATGTTTCAAGGTTTTTTTGAGACAGTCACAGATGTTCTATGTGTGCACCCTTAGTCACACAACACACATCAAGCCGGTAATCCATTTCCTCCCATACGTGAAGTAAGATATCTGAATCAAGGGCAGTGATAGTGGCTGTGATATGCTGTTTCAGCTCCACTAGATCAACAGGAAGGGGAGGGGCGAATACCTTGTCCTTTACGTACCCCCACATGAAAAAGTCACAAGATGTTAAGTCAGGACTTCTGGGTGGCCATTGGGTGTCAGTGGCATGTTGTAGTCCGCGGCTCGTCCAATCCATCGGTGAGTCCATCGTCCAATCCATCGTCCAATCCATCGGTTCATCGAGAAAATCTCGCACGCCGCCCAACCAGTGCGGTGGAGCACCATCCAATTGGAGAATAATGTTGTGACTGTCGTCCTGCAACTTTGGCATCAAATAAAGACTTAACATATCCAGAAAAGATCCTCCAATGACAGTGTTTCCGTAAAAAATGAAGGGGCCGTACACTTTCTTTTTGGACACAGCACAGAACATATTTACCTTAGGGGAATCTCGCACGAGTTGCACTGTAAATCTGAGATTCGCCGTTCCCCAAAAAGTGAACATTGTGCTTGTTTACCTGACCACTCACGTGAAATGTAGCTTCATAGATGAAAATTAAGTGATCGGCAAAATCATCATTTTCAAAACGGTGCGGCATTTCGGCACAAAATTCAAAGCGCTTTGCCTTGTCAAGATCAGTGAGATTTTGCATCATCTGCACTGTGTATGGACTCATTTTTATCTTCTTCCTCCAAATTCTCCAGGCAGAGGGCTGTGAAATCTGCACTTCACGACTCACTCTCAGCGTTGATTTTCCCGGGCTTCGTTGAATGGCGGTGCAAACATTATCGACGACTTCTTGCGATACACGCCGATCGTCCAGGACTTTTAGGTTTGCACAAAAAGCCCGTAGTTTAAAATTTTGTATGCCAATCGTAGATATATTTTCTGGTTGGAGGTTCTTTTCCGAATTGTGATCGAAAATGCCGTTGTACAACAGTTACAGATTCCGTTTTGGTCAATTCAAGAACACAAAACGCCTTCTTCACTGCAGACGATGCCATTTTGACCGACTAGTCACGTGACACGCGCGTTATCGCCTACGTCACTTCTCTCAGTTGCGGGACGCAATCTTTATGAGTACATCTACCTAACAGTTCGCAGTTGTGGTCCGTGTCGTCAACTGTTACTGTTTTACAGCATCTGGAAGCTGTATACTTCTATATGAATCAGGGTGTATAACTTCGGTTGGAAGAGGCTCCGAATGTGCCGTGGCAAAAAAGCATGGAATAAGTATTTGCACTGTAAAGCACCCGACTTGGAAGAAGATTAACCTCGTACCTGTATAAGTAAAATTTAACACAATCAGTCTTGATACGATATGATCATCTGTCATATAAACATAATTGAGCTTGAGAACTGCTTTCAGTCAACAACGGCAAGAAGGGTAGTATAAATGTTTGTAGTACTGAAGGAGCCTACTTCAAAGAATATAAAACTCCATCTCTGTATGTAAAATATTTTTAGTATTTCTAGATACGGTGCCGATAAATTTTGATCATTTCTCGTATAACTGAGTGTCAGAGATGCTTCCGTTGAGGACTTGCGTGAAGGGCGGAATACGCGTTTGTAGAGCCCTAGGAGTTTACTACGAGGAGGATTAACTACCCGTCACTCTAAATGAAGTATCTTAAATTTTACAGATCTACTGTATCTGCGATTTAACTATATTTCGTATAAACATAATTGAGTTTGAGAGGTGCTTCCTTGTGCTGTGACAAGAAGAGTATTTGTGGGAAATTTTACAGATTTACTGTCTCTGGATTTTACCATATCTCGTATAAACATAATTGAGTTTGAGAAGTGCTCTCATTGCGCTGTGACAAGACGAGTGCTTGTAGTAAAATTTACAGTTTGTGTACTTGTAGTAAATTTTACACCTGTATAAACATAACTGAGTTTGAGTGGTGCTCTCATTGTGCTGTGAAGAGTATTTGTAGTGCTGAAGGAGCCTACTTTTATAAGGAATAACCTCATACCAATGTAAATGAAGCTTATTAACTTTTGCAGAATTAATGTTGATACATTTTGATCATCTATCGTATAAACACACACTCGAGTTTAACAGGTGTTACCAGTAAGCACTTTTTTTTTTTTTTTTTTTGATTGGAGGTTTAACGACCACCGTGAGCAACTCAATGGGCTATAAGCAGGCGCCCGTCCCTAATTTAGGGTCACTGGTTCCAGGGAAGGGAGAGAGCCAGTGCCGTAAGACAAACACAATATCCATGCCTCTCCGGGATTCGAACCCGGACCCCTTACGGACGAATGATCAGAGGCCAGCGCCTTAGACCACTGCGCCACCGGGGCGGCCCAGTAAGCACTGGATGCACCTTTTTAGTACTACTGAAGGAGCCTATTTTAAAGAAATTCAACATCTCATTCCTATGTAAGAAGTATCTTATTTTTCGCTGATCCCCCTGGAGGACAAGGGGAACTGAATTTGGAAAGTACATCCGAAATGTATTGTTAGGAATACTACTGTATAACATGAACTTTCGTTACAAAATGCTTTATTGTAGTTGTCTTAATGTAATGCTTTTAAGTAAAATAGCTAAATATTTTGCACGGAAGTTTCGGGTAATTTACCAGATTTCAAAGCAAATGTTTTATTATGGTAAAGGTAATAGTGTTCGTTTAGGTGGTATTCTAAAATGCAACGTTTTGGAGGCCTTCATTTTGATAAACTGTAAGATTCATGTTAATCCACCTCTTGGGTAAAGAACTTTTTATGCAAAATGTTTGTTTTTAGTTTCCTAAAAAATACATTTCGTTGGCAACAGTTATAAGCTAGAATCATCTCTTCTTTATTAAACTGCGCTGCTGTCAGAGAAAATTCTCGGCATGTAATGTCACACCTGAGTCAAACATTTTCTCGTCGTGTGTTTCCATTTCTTGGAAGTAAAAAGCAATTACTTTATTATTTTTTCTAATTCCGTTTCACGTTATAATTAATCACATTTCTTACTTTGAGCCCAAGTTTTAAAAATGTGGGAAAGAAAGGAAAAAGAATTTGCGTATATCATACTTCAGACTTACTTTCCACGAGAGAAAAAAAGACAATTAGTGAAGTAAAGTATCTGCTTAATATGAAAATAAAGAGCATGCAGAGAATTCTGGTGCAAAATCATTTCAAAAACGAAAGAAATTATCAAGGTGTGAAGCGCTTGATTTTTTAATTAATGCGGGCACATTCTGTGAATACCTTTTTCCGTGAGAAGTGAAAGCCACTCCATTATGGAGAATCACTTTTTCACATTTCTCTAACATTTTCTGAAACTTTATGGTTTCAGTACAGGGTTTGAAGTAAATAATTTTATTAATATTGTAACTCTTTTGTCGAAATGGAATTCTTGAAATTATGAGATCATCAATACTGGGTTCCACGCAAGTTTGAAAGTTTAGTCCTTAAAGAGTAAAAGAAAAAAAATGAATAGAGTGGATAAGAACCAAGTTGAAAACTTTAAAACACTTCATTTAACTCATTCTGACTTAGATGAACACATCACAGCAGGAAGCGGTTCCTAACATTTTATGTGATTCACCCAAAAGTAACAAATGGTTATTTACTACCCTTAAATGTATAATACCTAAACCGCAATACCCAGTGATATTTAATATAAATCAGCTAATAAATGCCAATATAGACCTTTTCTTGAGCATTATAAAATGTTTAGTGACTGAAAATATCATATATAGTTATTTATTTTAATAAAAACATCATTACATTCCTAACATTGAAGTTAATGCAAAAGTTAAAATGGAATAAATTTGTAATGTAATATACTATACATATGGATACTTCGTATAATAGGAATTGAAAAGTATGAAAACCTGAGTAAGTGAAACATAGATACGTTTTATTTCTTTAAAACTTCTTGGGTACTAACAATTTGTTTGACAAGGACTTTGATTGAGACACATTACAGGATTTAGTTATCACAGAACTTCGCAATTAAATCCCAAACAGGAAATATGTACATGGAAACAGGAAAAGGAAGGCAGGAGTTCTCCATTGTCGTTCGGAAAAGTCAATAAGGCATATCATTGCCTCTAACAGTCATATAGCTCTCGCAATGAATCCCCATAATGTTGATGAGACTGTCATTTAAGGCATGTGGAATTAACTGTCACTCCTGTGAAAGGGCTGTTCGTAGTTCCTAGAGCGTCCTACGTGGGTGCTGACATTCTGTAATTCGCCTTCCCAAGGCCTGCCAGACATGTTCAATAAGATTTGTCCGGCGCATACGCTGGCTAACCGGTTCGAGCACTATATTTTATTTGCTGATACTCATCCACCAGTTGAGTCCAATATGATCTAGTGCCATCGTCCTTCGGAAAGAAATCTATGCCGACGACACACTTGAACATGCAAACACAAGGATCCAGAATCATATCTGTATTTCTGACCCTGAAATGGTGTGCAGGTCTGTGTGACCATTTGTACCCATGCCTCCGCAGGCAAGAAATCCATCTCCATAAAAACTAGACTTTTAAAGGATATTTGAGGAGCTGTCGGGAGTTTTTGGTTCTCGACAGATGAGTGTACATCGATAATCAGTATTTAAACTGTATCGTGACTTATCCATGAAGAGCACACCAGAAGAGGAGCATCATCATCTTGGTATATAGAGGTGGCTTAGGATGCCGTCCAACAGGCTGTGCCTTGCTTAACCATTGTGCTGATCGTTTCTGATTATCATAAATGACCCACTTCTCGTCGCAGGTGATGATTCGATGCCGTAGAGGTTCCTGTTTATTCCTGGCAAGCAGCAACGTGCAGACTTCCAAACGCCTAGTCTTCTTGGCAGTTGTCAACTCATGCGGCAACCACATGTCCAGCTTTTTGACCTTACCCAGCGCAGCCAGATTCCGAATAACTGTCGTTTGGTGGGCAACTACCTCTTCCGCTATCTTAATACACGTTTTTCGGGGGTCCGCTTCAACCACACGTAACAGAACATCGTCAGAAAACAGTAACAGGTGGGTGACCACGTGCTTCATTTTGCAGGCTCGTATCTCCGCTTTGAGACTTCACAAATCATCCCCGAATGGTTCATTCGTTGGCTGTATTCTCCCCAAATGCTTTGCTAACGTTTCGAGCAGCGGTTCCTGCAGAAGGGCCCAGTTTAAATTTATAAAGGATGATGGCTCTCGAACCCGGCGTCTGCATGTTTCCTTTGCAAGTCACGTTACGTCCAAACAAACCACGCCTGAACCTTGTTCTTCACACACGTGGTAGTTATTTATAGTAACTCTGTGATTTAATACCCGCAACATCTGTGTGTGGTTCCATTCCACTGTGGTGGGATGGAACCACCCGTTCTCTCCGGCCATGTAATTCGCACCAATCCAATAATAACTTTCTCTACTTATACAATCATAAGCAATTAAATAATTACTGTGCTTTACAAATTTAAAATTACTTTGCTCAAAACCAGGGTTTTCAACTAACTTACTGCTATTACAACTAGCAACGACATAGCACTTTAGTTATGAAAAACTACGCTCCTTCTGTTTTCTCTTAAAATACTTTTAAATTAGTTGAGCGACCTCTCGATATCACATGTGATGATTTGGAAGAAAAGTTGAGCCCCGCTATATTCGATGGCGAGAATTCTTTATCTTTGAAAACAGCACAACTGACAGTTGAAGTTCTCTGGAGTTTTACTTTCTAGTTGTAATGGTTTCTAGGTTTGGATATTTTTTCACCGCTATTCATCTTGTGTTTTAAAATTCCTCCTATGTGGCCGGCTATCTTTCCTAATATTTCAGTTGTCTGACATATCACAACACAAAATAGTTCCGTCAGTTCTCAGTCCTTCATCGTGAAACTCGTTAATAAGTGCCTTTAATTCGGATGATATAGTTGGTTTGATTTCGGGCGTGTTGATTTATTTAACAACTTGAACAGGAAAAACAAACTTCTAACAATGACGTGACCGAACTGATTTAGAAAGAAACTGGACACGAAACTACGCATTAAAAGGCAGATGACTCAGTCTGATTTCCTCATCGCTCATCTGAAATGAGGAAGCAGTCTGATTCCGATCTGGTGCTGTCATATGTCGGATGTGATGTGTTGTGGTACTTGAAAACGCAAACCTTGCCTTCTGTAGGCTCACAGGTTGCTACAACAGAAAATATTGGGAGATTTTGCGTGAAAACTGGCGGTGATTTTTTCTAAAAAAGTTTTAAATAATGTGAAAATATGTAATATACGTACGTAGTAAAACAGTAAATATATACAATAACAGAAAGAAGTCATTTGTGAGAATATTTAGTTGCTTATTAATTCTAACCCTTATCATAACACATGGCGACACATTTTTATTACCACTGTTTAGCAGTCTTGCAAGTGAGAATGACCGTTGACCAATAAACAACGGTCACTCTCACATAGCGCTCGGCTACGTCAGAATGACCATAGTTCATTGACTCACGCGAAGCAAAAGAAACACAAATTTTCTCAATGTAACACTCACTTGGAGGGTGAAAGAAACAATCAATGAACAGGGATTGTCGCCTCGTGTTACTCCTCGGGCCATATCTGTGTTCCATTACTCCTCTATTCTTGTCTGCAATCATCCTCCAGTGATCCCCTTAATACACGTGAGTGAACTCCATCCATCATATTTTTGCCCAGGAATAGAGCGCCTGTTTTCGACGCGACAATTCCAAGGCACAGCCTTTTGGATTATGTGGCGGAGATTCTCTTGCATATTTCTCTACGCATTCCCTTTACTTTGCTTTTCTATCAACAACCTTTCATTAGCACACCAACATTTCATTCCGGTGTTGCAATTCTGTCCTGTATACCACGATTTGTGTTCTTCCATTCCAGGACAGTTCGCAGCAAGTTTTGTTTGCCACGTAAAATACGGAAATTCGTTAATAGTTACGCGTAAGTGTCGCCTCTTTTCTGTACATTCGAACTGACTCCCGGCTCAAGGGGTAGTGGGTAACTTATTATTGGTTGTTTTTTCATTCGACGAAATCTCAGTTTGCAGGTCAGAACGTTAAACAGAAGACCATTTTCTGATTCAATTGGAGTTCAATGCTACCCCCATACTTCTGGTCTTCCACGTGCACTGTTTTTTCTCTCGGAAGACGAATTACTCAGTTTTATATATTATACATGCGCTTCAAAAAGTCATGTGTTCTAAAATATTTCTTATTTTGTTGCTTCAACTGCAGCAAGTATTTTCAGCTCATTTTAAGGCTTATCTGATGCAAATTTTCCTGCTGGCTTACGAACTTCAATCGGATTGCTCCTGTTCTCTTGCTTATGTAACGGTAGCAGCATGACAACAACGAATGGTATGCACAAAAATGGCCTACTGGTCCTAGAAAATTGGTCATCAGTGTGTACTTAGGTACACTGGTTTCCATAAAATACGGAAAAAACGAAACATTCGCTCTTATTTATGAAAGAATAGTTGGAAATACATTATACGTGGATATACGATGTGAAATGTAATGTGGGCACAGCGTATCGTATGCAAATTTTGACGATGGCATAACTTTATGCAAAGGAGCCGCAGCACTAACACGGGCTGTAGTGGAGCTGTGCGTTTCATAGTTTGCGGAGTGAAGGGAAAATGTTTTGAGACAGCAGATTTGTTGTAACGGCTGCAAGACATCAATTAACAGATGAACTGAGGTACAGAGCTATCAAAGACTAGAAGCTGGCCAAAGTCAGTTGGAAGTTGCAAAATGGTGGCATGTTAATCCTTCCGGTGCCCCACAGACTGTGGAACCAATTTCAAAATACATTATTAGGCTCCTGAAGGTGCAGGGAAGGAAGCCTGCAACGTCAGTTGATGAGAGAACACTCCAATTAACTGCTTGGAGAAACAGGACGATTATCCCGAAATTGCTGCGATCTGTCCTTGCAGTGGCTGCAAGAACAATGTTATTTGCTTTCACTGTGGGCAGAAGGCTTGACGAAGGAGCTGTTTATGTTAGTCGATCAGCACTCTGCGTGCTGCCTACCTCCTATCACGGGGCAGTATCGTTTGGAGTGTACACAAGTCATGTTACTTGCTCTGAAAAGCAATGAAGGCACAGATGACCCAGATTTGCTTTGCAGAGTGATTCTAGACATGATCTGAACTAGAGGGGCAATGGTATACGCTATAATTCCGTTATGACACGTGAAAGATGAGGCACGTGTCATAAGGGAAAGACACCATAAAGGTGTCGTGCTGGGTGGCTTCTCGTTAGGTGGACGCACAGATCTCAGTGGCTTTCAAAAGAAACCATGGATGTTCGATGCCATAGGGATGATACCATGGACCTTCATGCTTGCTGTTAAGGAGATGCCATACGAAAAATATTTATTTTTCAACACGATAACTCTCGTCCCCACGCAAGCTAAGAAGGTAGAAGAATACGTTCAGGAGAAGACCATTGCCAGCATGGACTGAGCAGCCAGGTCTTCAGATCTTAATCAAATCGAGCACGTCCGGAACACGCTTCGGAGACGACCTGCTGCCTTCTATTCCCTCTGTAAGGACTGGATTGATTTGATCAAGCTTTGCACGAAAAATGGTCGTTTGTACCTAATGAACTCCTAGCTACATAGAGTTGAACTGCATGCGACATCCCTGTGAGGAGTGATCAGTCTCTGTTTAGGTACTTTGGTTATTTCTTTTTAAAAACCTTGTATTTCAAGTGGATCTGTATGTGGTCATTTTTGTCAGAAAAGGTTTTTTCAACGAAATACATGGCGATCTATTTGGGTAGGGTAAATTTAAAAACATTGTGGGAATGGTTTGTAACATGTGTACTAAATCAATATTCCGCAGAAATTACCTTTGTGGATGGGAGTTTGTCTAGATTTCTACATGAGTCCCTTTGCGGACTCGGCAGAGTTCATAGCGGATGCTAAATTCTTGCCACGTGTTTTCTCACGTGCCACCGGATGAAAGCTGATAACACTGTTTAGGATTGATGGTTATTTACAGACGAGTCTACATTTCATGTGAATGGAAGAGTTATAATGAATATATATCGCTTCTGCTACTGAATTATAATGAACATATGCTTCTTCTAAGCTAATGCTTCTTCTAATGCTTGTTGTTTGTTAATTATATCATGAATAAACTTTCCTGCTAGTAGTGTAGTAATAATAATGAACAAGCTTTTAACTGCTAGTAATGTTGTAGTAGTAATTAAGATGAATAAAGTCTTATGCTGGTTGTTAATAATAATCAACTAATGAAATTAACCTAACAGCCAGACAGAGATCTGACAAAACTATGAACTGATAAAGACGTACTTACTAAGACAATCTTTTATTTGGTAAACTTCTGGCTCTCACATAAACGAAGATCTCTTTACACACGAAACAAAGCTCTCACGCACATAAACAACCGCTCTCCCTATACAACAACAGCTCTCTGACACATAAACAACAGCTCACTTTGTACAACAACAGCTCTCTCCGTACAACAACAGCCTTCTCTACGTCACGTTGAACGCGCCTATTTATACTGGCTACCACCACGTCATGACTGACACTCATTGCCAGATCTCATTCAGCGGGAGAAATAACATCTCGTTCAGTAAGAAGATAATTTACATAGTAAAATAAAATAACCAGAGATAGTAAAAATCGAAAGGAAAGTGAATCTAGAGTATACGTTACAGAGTGAATACGCACAACGTTACCTATCATTTGGGGTACCCAGAATCCCCATGCGTTTTACAAAGTGTAAAAGAGAAAGCACTAAGGTAAATGTGCGGTGCGGGGTGTGTCGTCACCGGCTGTACTGTCTATTTCGCTTCTCTGAGGACACTGTACGAAAAGAACCATACCTGGATATAGATCTGCTTGGTAGCAAAACTGAATAAGGATGCCATTTTACAGAGAAGTGGGACTACACCCCACTGGTCAATTGATTTCAGGAACTTCCTTAACAACACATTCAATGAGAACTGGTGTGGCCGCTATGGCCCAACACCTTGGCTTGCGAACTCACTGGATCTCCCTCTCCGATTTTTTCTTCTGGGTGGAGATGTGAAGAACATCGACTAAGCACAACGACATCAAAGCCTGAATGATGTAAAGGTGAACATTTCTGCAGCGTTCGCACACGTCACTCCGCAGATGTTAGAAAACATGTGTCAAGAATGTAATATTCCTGTGTGCAGATTGCTGTATGCTGATAACACAGTCCTGTTGGAAGCGAGCAAAAGTGAGTTGTAGAGTATGTTGTCCCAGATGTACGAAGTTTATGTGAAATTCAAACTCAGTATAATTAAAGGAAAAAAAAACAAAGTTATGATTTTTGAGCAAGGAACTGTTAGTACGGAATGGTACAGTGATTGGCCAGGTGAATGATTTTGTGTATTAAAGAAGCATATTTAACAGAGAGAACAAATTAGATGGTGAAATTAGTAGAAGAGTGAATTCTACATTGAAGGTCATAGCTGCTTTTGGAGGTTTTCACGGGAACGATGGGTTCTCAAAAGAGTCCCACACATATGGTTCTGTATGAAAGTGTAATGTTTCCTACTCTGACATATGGGAGTGAAACCTGGGTACTGCAGAAGAAACATAGGAGTCGTTTGTGTGCTGGAGAAATGCGTTACTAACGGGGTGTTTGTGGCAAGACACGTTCTGAACGTGTGAGGAATGAAGATGTGTTGCACCTGCGTAATGTGAAGCAAATTGTTGTTAGCAAGGTGGATACTGATATGCTTCGGTGGTTTGACCATGTTAAAAGAATGAGTGATGAGATGCTTACGGCAGAGGAAGGCCAATGAATTCATGGGAGGATCAGATTGAGGAGTGCCTGCATGAGAAAAAGATTGAGTATGAAATATAGGTCTTGTGCACGTCGTGTGGTTGAAGTCAGTGAAGCCCGAGTTGTATGTCAAGATCGCTGTAAATGGAGAAGTTTAATACGGCAACTGTAAGTAAATAATCAGTTAAACATTTATCTAGTAGTTTGTGTTTCTTTGTGGAGCTAACTAACCTCTGTAGCTCAGAGGTTAGCTCCACAAAGAAACACAAACTACTAGAGAAACTCCCATCCGTAAAAGTAAAGTCTGCCAAATATTGACTTGTTGTGTCTGTCGAAAGCCATAAAACAGTACTTTTAATTTATCAGTCCTTAAACGGATCACCCTATGCTCTAGAAGCTTACTGTAGCGCGGAATGTGGTGCAGAATTTCACCAAATTTGATAGCCTTTCATCACGTAATTTTTGAGAGAAAAACATTCTTTAGATCCCTGTGTTGGAAATGACACCAATATGACAATGAACTCTTCCGGTAACGCTGAAACCTATGTGTTCCGGAACAGAAGCATTTATTGTCTTTGGAGAAATAGTGCCGATATGTAGATAAACCGACACACGCACAGATCGCCTTTTGCATTAATCATTCACGGAACATACTAATACTTGAATCGAAAAGTGTCATGTTTCTCCAACTGTATTTTCACAAGCGACCGCATTCAGAAATTTAAACTTTTTCCCTCCTATGAATCCTTTATTTATTCGTATGTCTTTTGCATGTGCTCCAGCTTGTGGTGCATACGTGGTTAATTCAACATTATAAAGCCTTTGTTTGGGAAAGCAATGTTTACTTCACTGATTTGCTATTTGCGTAAAGGATCACGCTTAATTTCTGGGAGAAGTCTTTTAAGCACAGAAAACAGAAGTGTTTAACAGCGAGTCTTCGATTCCTAGCCGACCACTATATCAACTTCGCCAGCCGCGTGAAATAATCGCTTCTATGGCAACTATTTCCGCGGTGGATACCGGCGGCCAGGCATTGCAGTCGAGCTGCACGGATGAATGAATGCACAGTGAGCCCAACTCCGAGGCGCATCTATATATCTCTCCCGCAGAATATTCACATGCAACCTGAGCATAAGCAATGATGGCGTATCCATTCATTTATCAGAACGTGCAATCAGAAAGGGCTGAATTATTTAGCAGGGCAAAGAACGCAGGCTGCGTTGAGGGGGAAAAGTAATCTTACTCCTGATCAAGCAGAGGCTTGTGTGTTTTTAACGCGACTGGTACCAGGAGTTCCATGAATAGTACATTAGACAAATATCAGAAAGAGGTTATAATTACAGGAATCGGGAAATTATTCATTCGAACAAAATACATACCGGTGCTTTTAATTTCGTGATTGAAGTCTGTCGTTCGTAATTTGCCAAAGCAAATTTATTTTGTAATTACTGAATAGATCGTAATCAGATACAGAAAGAACGAAGAGGGAAAAATATCAATTTGTAGTGTTCTTCAGTGCTCTAAACGTGTATCTGTATCTCAGAGAACACTACGTAAAGTCCATTTTTCTTAATCCCTCATTTTAAGTGAAAGAGAAGTCACTCAAATGAAGTTCAATAGAGTTGCTCTTACAGTTGTTCTTTTATTCCGTCAATATCTCATAAGAACAGTACTTCACTCGGATATTCCAATACTCGTGAAGGATTAATTCGTAACAGTACTAATACTTGACTTTGGTTAACGTGAGTTAGTAAACACCATAGCAATTTGACGAGACTCTAACAACATACACCGATGAACCATTAGGTTATGACCATCCCCATCCTAGAGAAATGAGTGAGCCTGGAGATCAAACGGTGGCGTAGGAGAAGTTCACAGAGCAGTATATATATATACAACCCGGGGACGTGCTTTCGGTTAGTAGAGGGTTCGGGGTCAGAATGGGAAAAGCTGCCGACTTATTGGATCTGATAAAGTACAAAATTGTGATGGCAAGGCGCCTCAGAACTACTATTTCGGAAACGGCACAGCTTTTGGTTTGTTCACGTGCCGCTGTAGTGAGTACGTATCAAAAGTGGTGCACAGATGGTCAAACGACATACCGTCATCCAGTCATGTATGGTCCGCAGCACATTGATAATAGAGGGGAGCGGAGACTGTCTCGCATTTTTCACAGCGACCGCAGGGACGCAGTGCGACAAATCACCCGCAGCGACAGCAGTGGTGGTCAGGGCAATGTCTCACAGTACACAGTTCATTGCAGCTTTCTGCGCATGGGCCCGTATGCTCACTGCACGTAATCGCTAACAACGCATGAAATGGCCCAACTATCATCAAGATTGGACCGTGGATTACTGGAAAAAACTGGCCTGGTCTGAAGAATCCAGATTCTTGGTGCATCACGTAGACGGCCGAGCGTGGACATGCTGATTACCAACGGATGATATGGCACCTGGATGCACTGTTGGGAGGAAACAGACCGGCGGCGGCGGCGGCGGTGTTATTCTGTGTGCGATGTTTTCTTGAGACACGTTAGGCCCTATTTTCCCAATAGCACAATCCCTGACAGCTGTCAGATACCTGAATGACGGGTCTTGCGGACCAAGTGCCCGCATTCATTGCAACTGTGTGCCGTGTTGGTGATGGCCATTACCGACAAGATTATGCGCCATATCACAGTGCCAGAATCATCAAGGAATGGTTAGAGGGACATGCTGGTGACTTTGTGTTAATAACCTGGACACCAAATTCACGTGTCGTGAACCCAATTGAAAATTTGTGGTTCGCCTTGGAAAAGTGGGTTCGCGCTAAATCACCACCACCTCGAAATGTACGGGAACTGGAGGATCAGCTGTTGACATTATGGTATCAGATGCCTTAGGATACCTATCGCCACCTTGGCACGTGACCGCTGTTTTAAGGGCTAAAGGGAGTTCTACAGCTTATTAGGTAGTGGGTCATAATGTAATGAAACGCTTAAAAAGACCGAAGACAAAGTTTATATACAGGAAATCAACTAAAAATGAAAGCAAAATTATATTATGTGTCATAGAGTTTAATTCCTAGTGAAAAGCAAGTCGTATGCGTTTACAATGTCTTGTCAGCTCCGCAGAACCGTTGTGGTATGGAGTAAGTGAAAACGTTGAATTTGGTTCAGGAAAATTTCCATTAAACAGTTTCGTGCTTCCTTCGTAAATGTAACGAAAGGAATCGTGTCTTGCTATGACCAAATAAATATATCCATTAACTTTTTAAGCGGCCGATCATTAAATTCTGAAAGAAATGTTCTGCTCCAACTATATAAAGTTTTCACTTAGCAGCCTCGTTTTTCGAAAACTACGGCGAAACAATTCCTTTTCCCCTCTCATCTAGGCAGTACAACCATAAACCCGTTAGGGGTGATAAGCATTATCCTCTGGGATAAAGCGTTATCCTCTATGATAACCGTTATCCTCTGGGTTATAGTCTGTTATCCTCTATTCCACGACTCAAGACATAATGGGAGTGGGGTAGTCCACCTGACAGGAATATCATGAAACTGGATTTGAACCAGGTGGTTTCATCCATTTTTGGTTAGTGAGCTTTCAGCAGGCAGCAGATGGCCAGTCAGAAAGGATTAGTGTCAATCATTACCCTAAATGACTTGTGATATACTACAGAGGTGAAGCTCGTGTCAAGACGACAAATCTTCAGCGATAGATTCCGTCAGTGTAGTTTTGTCCCTTAGAACAACTGGCTCCAGAGCAATAAGGCGCGTTATCGATTCTAATATCCGAAACACTTTAAATTTTACATAGGCACCTGATTGTGGAAAATAGATTTACTGACCGTTTGGGTTCTACGAATAAACGTGTGATGTTTTTTCTACACACTGTCTAGAAATAATAAAAATTCCTTCTTGGCTTAAAAAATAAAAAACAACATAAGAGAGAGAGAGAGATAATGTGACGTACTACAAAGGTGGGGATGTAAGGTCAGGTGATGCGTAACATCACAGCCTCTCCTTGACAAATGTCAACCCCGCCTTCTCGTTGTGCATCATGTTCCCACTAAAGGGGCTCTGACGACCACCAATAGCGGTATAGCTATACCATCGGGATTAGAGGAAATGCTATCCCACACTCACCAACCCGCTTGTCCAGCGTGGTGCGTTATTGCCCAAACCCCTCCAAAATGACTCCACAACTTAAATCTTGGCCCTCAGTCTCCGGCAGCTGGGATGTACCTGGCCAAGGCAGCGGCCAGTGCGACATGAAGGCAGAGGGTGCTAAGAATCCCCGGAGGACCGGACTAGGCTGCCATCTGATGCTGATCTTGGCTACGTATAATGGACGCTCCCTATCTTCTGATTCAAGGCTTCTTGAATTGGAAGAGGAACTACAAAGTATCAAGTGGGACATCGTCGGGCTAAGTAAGGACAGGAGAAAAGAAGAAGACCTAATTGAACTGAAAAGTGGACATCTCTTCTACTATCGTGGGACTGATACTGGCAGAACTAGTGGTGTTGGATTTATAATAAACAAGAAACTGAAGGATAAAATTGTAGAAGTTGAAAGTTTCTCTGACAGAGGTGCACGACTCGTTATCCAACTCTCGAGAAGATACCAGGCTCAGATTATTCAAACTTATGCACCCACCACAAGTCATCCTGAAGAAGAAATTGAAGAATTTTATGAGGAAATTCGTCATCTAAATAACAAAGGTAAGCAGCACTTGAAGATAATTATGGGAGATTTCAATGCAAAAATAGGGCAACGGCAACAGAATGAAACTTCAGTAGGTAAATTCGGTCACGGCAACAGAAACCAGCGTGGAAATACTCTCGTTGAGTTTGCAGAGGCAGAAGGGTTTTTCATCTTGAACTCCTTTTCAAAGAAAAAGCCGCACAGGAAATGGACTTGGAGACATCCAAATGGAACGACAAGTAAAATTGATTTCATTATGTGTAACAAAAAATTCGTCATAGAAGACTGCAGTGTGCTGAACAAGTTCAACACAGGTAGTGACCATAGATTGGTGAGATGTAAGATGCACCTCAACACTAAACTCGAACGTGGCAAGCTCATAAGACAAACAAAATGTATTGACATAACCAACCTTAAAAAACACCATAATACCCTCAAGTTGGAACTGAAGAATAGATTCTCTGCTTTAGAAGGCCTAACATCGGAAGAAGTGGATATTTCTGAAGTTAACAGAGAAGTAACCAAAGCTCTTATGGAAACACCAACAAAATTAGCTGGGTCTAAGAACAAGTTGCATGTGAACAAATTATCAGGAAAAACCAAAATGTTGATGCAAAAAAGATGAGAAGTGAGGACAACTAAAGAAGATGTGATTTCCAAAGTGGAATACATAGAGCTATGCAAGACAGTACGAAAAAGTATCACTGAAGACGTAAGGAAATTCAACTGTGAACTAGTGAGGAAAGCAATTGAAAACAACCAAAGCCTAAAGATAGCAAAGGGACATCTCAGTCAGGGAAGAAAACAGATTATGGCACTGAGAAAAGAAGATGGTTCTGTAACAAGAAATACAGGCGAAATTTTGACAAGAGTGAAAGATTTCTACTCCAAGTTATATGAAAGGGATGATGCATGTACTCCAGACATCATGGAAGGTACCAGTACCAGAGTTCCTCCAGTCCTCCCAGCAGAAGTTGCACATGCAATTAAGAACATGAAGCGGGGAAAAGTTCCAGGAGAAGATGGAATTACTGTAAACGTCATACAAGGAGCAAGTGGAGAAATCGAAACAATACTCGCACTAATTTTCACTCGATGACTTAGTGAAGGGAAGATTCCTGAGAAGTGGAACAACGCTATAAAGATCCTGCTACATAAAAAAGGTGACATTGAGGATCTCAGGAACTACAGACCTATCAGCCTCCTATCAGTGGTTTATAAAATCTTCACTAAAGTTTTTTCACACCGTTTGAAGGTAACACTGGATATGGCTCAACCGAGAGGACAAGCTGGATTCAGGAGTGGCTACAGCCAATAGATCATATCCACGTACTGAGAGAACTAATTGAAAGAGCGAGGGAACATGAACTTTCATTATGCATGGCTTTTATCGATTATGAAAAAGCCTTCGATTCGGTGAAACTATCAAGAGTTACAATGGCTCTGAAATCCTGCGGTATTAAAGATGCATACATTAATATTATTAATAATATCTGTGAAAATGCAAGTGCAAAGATTCGGCTGTTTGAAAATACAACACACATAAAAATTGGAAAGGGAGTGAGACAAGGTGACACCATATCTTCGAAGCTCTTTAACGCCACATTGGAAAATGTCTTTCAATCACTGAACTGGGAAAACAAAGGAATAAAGATTAATGGAGATTATCTAACCCACCATCGTTTTGCTGATGACATAGTCATTTTTGCAACTACCCCATCAGAGCTGTAGAGTATGGTCCAAGAACTTGCTGACAAGAGTAAAGAAGTGGGATTGAAAATGGAATTTCAGAAGACAAAAGTGATGTTCAATGCTTTTACAAGAAATGAAGATTTATCGATTGATGGAGAAAAGCTGGAGATAACAGACACGTACGTTTATCTTGGACAGCAGATATCAAGTGAGGGTCACATTGATGAAGAAATTAATTGGCGTACAAAACTTGCCTAAAGAGCTTTTGGAAGAAACAGCATAATTTTCAAGAGCAATATGCCATTATGTCTTAAAAGAAAAGTGTTTGATCAATGCATCCTTCCAGTGCTTACGTATGGTGCAGAGACGTGGACCTTAACTAAAAGAGACACACAAAGGCTGCAGACAACTCAAAGAAGCATGCAGAGGTGCATGCTTGGTATAACCAGGAGAGATAAGAAGAGGAACTCGTGGATCCGAAAAATGACAAGAGTGGAAGACCTCATGATCAGAGTTAAATCCCTGAAATGGCAATGGGCTGGGCATACTGCTAGAAGGACAGACCATCGATGGACAGCCGAAATTTTAGATTGGATTCCAAGGGACAGGAAAAGACCCTAAAGAAGACCACATGGGAGATGGGTGGATAAAATTCGAAAGTATGCGCGTGACATGGAGGAGACTGGCACAAGACAGACCGTTGTGAAGGAAGCTTGGGGAAACCTTTGTTCGACAGTGGATTGATAATGGTTGACACTGATGATGATGATGATGACTACAAAGGTGAAGCACGAGTTAAAACGACAAATCTGCGACGATACACTTCGTCGGTGTAATTTAGTCGGTTAGAAACTGGTTACCGAGCGAACAGGCACGAATTCGATCCCCGTCACCGACATATTTGTGAATTTCATAAACTAAGGGTAAAGCCACGCTTTCTGATAATCAGGTGCTTCATTCCAACACAAACACATGGGAGAACGCAGTTATCAATTTATGTTCTTAAAAACTCTTCCAACTGTTATGCTACTTTCAATTATTAATAACCCGATTACAACTCCATCTGTGTGATGTATTCATATGTTTAAAAATAAGGTAAAGTTTTTGATGATAAGCGTGTGGCTTTATACAGTGAAGCCTGAGAATAACCATCGCTGGTAGAACCAGGAAAAAGTTACCATTGTTCGAAGGTTAGGCCTAGGTTAAGATTGCTAGTCCGTTGCGTTGGTAGAAAAGGGGAATAACTGTACAAAGCTTACGCACAAGCAACAAGTTAGTGAAATCATGCAATGCATTAATTATGATAAGCTTTCGAACAAACCAGAAATCGCTCGCAGACAAACCCTCCTTCCTACCCTGACTATTGATTTGTTCGGTATACCTCCGAAGCAACATGCTAAAGTTTTGTAACAATAGAAGCATGTTTACTCAAGTTATGAGGATAATGGCTGTGGAAATAATCTCGCTCCTGGGCACTGACCTTTGATCCCATTTTGATCATATTAAACAGAAATGGTTCAGTTTACCTACGGATATACATGATAAAGTGATGTCGCAATCGAAGCACTTTTACGTACGTTATAACGCTTAAAGGCGATGGAAATGATCCTGCTCCTATGCCCGGACCTTTTACCCCATTTCTTCCCTTTTCAATAGGATACGTCCGCAGGTTGTCTCCTACCACATACTAAAATATCATCGAAATTGAATCATTTTTTCTCGAGTTATCGTGCGGACTGACAGACAGACGGACAAACCTGGTACATATACGCTTCTTCAACCTACGGTTGGAAAGCGTAAAAAACGGTTTCAGAGCTCTCTTCAGAGGTAGAATGCGGAATGAAAGTCAAAATAACAATTTATATTAAAATCATGGTGTACAGGATTTTTGGAAAGTGGTGTCGGATCCGTTCTTTCAAACTTCCCTTTAACGTAAGTTAAGTTTAGGGCACGCTAACGGAAAGAAACAAATATCTAAAGAGGCAAGTGAAACTACGCAGTTATCTAGTAACTCGCCAAAAATTCGGAACAGAACCCAAAGGAATCAATTAAAAATATCCCCGCATCAGGGAAAGGTATTGCACGCAACAGCACCCCCTCCCCCAACCCGCAACACCCGTTCTCTCCCAAGGCTGCGACTGAAACATACACAGAATCTGAAGTTCGCTTGACGTAGAACTAAACTTTAACTTCTTTCTTTTCACTTTTTCACTTAAGTACACCATTGTATTCGCCATAATCCAGCCCATCGAGCTCGAGGCAGAGTAGCATTCTAAGTAACATTCTTTATTCCTATGTTATCCTCTTCGCCAAAGTAACTGTGTAAAATCCTAAAGGACAAGGTATCCATCAGATCTTTTTCGGGACTGACTAAGATGTCCGTTGGCCGCTGTTAAGAAGTTTCGTTGCTCGGCGGTTATCCTTAATGTTAATCCTAGGGCAGCTGTTTTGTACCAATCAAGACTTGCCGTTGTATCGAGGTTACTGTTGCTCGGAAGTGCCCGTTAATGGAGGTTTCGCTGTAATATTTTGTAAAAAAACAAGTTAGTAAAATCGTGCAATGCATTGATTATGATACGCTTTCCAGCATTCCAGAAATTATTACTCAAGTTCTGTGGATAATGGCTGTGGAATAAATCTCGCTTCTGTGTCCTGACCTTTGACCCCATTTTGATGATATTCAACAGAACCGATTTGCTATACCTCCGGAACAACATGATAAAGTTTTGTTGCAATAGAAGCAGTTTTACGCAAGTTATGAGAATAATAGTTGTGGAATAAATCTGGCTTTTGTGCAATGACCTTTGACCCCATTTCGTTGATATTCAGCAGAATCGGTTCGCCATACCTCCGGAACAACATCATAAAGTTTTGTCGCAATACAAGCATTTTAGGTAAATTATGATACACAAGGACAATAGAATGGATCACACTCCAGTGTCCTTACCTTTGACCCCATTTCGCCCATTTTCAATAGAGTTCGTCCACAGTGGCTCCCTACCACATACTAAAATTTCATCGAAATCGAACAATTTTTACGCAAGTTATGACGCATAATAGCAATGGAATATATCCCGCTCTTATGCCCTGCCTGACCTTTGACCCCATTCTGTCCATTTCCAATAGGGCTCATGCCCATGTGGTTCCCTACCACATACTAAAATTTAATCGAAATCGAACCATATTTACGCATGTCATGACGCATAAAGACAATGGAATGGATCCCTCGTTTATGTCCTAACCTTTGACCCCATTTCTCCCATTTTCAATAGAGTTCGTCCCCATGTGGTCCTTACTACATACTAAAAATATCAAACCATTTTTACGCAAGTTATGACGAATAAGGGCAAAGGAATAAATCCCGCTCTTATGCCCTGTCTGACCTTTGACCCCATTTCGCCCATTTTCAATAGGGTTCGTCCCCATGTGGTTCCTTACCACATACTAACATGTGATCGAAATCGAACCATATTTACGCATGTTATGACGCATAAAGGCAATGGAATGGATCCCGCTTTTATGTCCTGACCTTTGACCCCATTCCGCCCATTTTCAATAGGGCTCGTATCCAGGTGGTGCCCTACCACATACTAACATTTCATCGAAATCGAACAATTTTTACGCAAGTTATGACGCATAAGAGCAATGGAATGGATCCCGCTCCTTTGTCCTGTCCTTTGACCCTGCTTCGCCTATTTTCAACAGGGTTCGTCCCCAGGTAGTCCCCTACCACATACTGAAATTTCGTCGAAATCGAACCATTTTCACGTGAGATATCGTACGTACGGACGGACGGACGGACAAAGCTGGAGCATATACGCTTCTTCAACCTACGGTTGGAAAGGATTTTATCTGTTGTATGAGATTTTCCTGCGTGCAGATATATTGAAATAGCATACTTTTAGGAATACCTACCTCGTAACGTTTTGTACCACCTATTCGCTTCACAGCAGCTTTGATTTCTTGTGGCACGGATGAAACGAGGTGATTTTACACGTGTTTTGAGCTAGGCGGATATGGTGGCATCTTTTAATTTCCAAATATTCACAGGAAAGGATCTCTGGTACGAATGGCACCTCTTAATCTCATCCCACATGTATTGCATTGAGTTAAGATCTGTCGACTGTGTGGGCCATTTCTAACGATTCCGATCCACTGACGTACTTTTAGAGCCCTTGTATGATATGACGTATATTCTAATCTAACTTACATTTTTAGTTTTCTAATTCTAGGTAAATTTGAATTCGTTCGCTTTTAGCTTTTCAAGCTTAACGTTATATTATCTCACTCACTGAATGTTATGTTTGCAGCAGTCTTGAGTACAAGAGTGAATGACGTGTACAAGTTTGACAAGCTAAGATCGAGATACAATGTCGGGAGCTAGCAGACAAAGTGTGGTAGGGTGTGATGTTGTGCCGATAGATTACTGTAGCTATTTGTTGTAGTTGGTAAATTAGATGTAAACACGTCAAACCTAATTTTATAGAAGTTCAGCAATCTGAATTACACTGCCGTGGAAAACCTAAGGACCGTTCGGTTTTTTCGCCGTAGCTTCGCAATGAAGCAGTCTGGATAGATGAATGTCATACCACAGAGACCTCAGTTTGTACCAAATGGCGGAATGAACAAACACATGTGCAAAAATGAATACAAAAGTGTACACTGGGACTTTACTAAGAAATGACTGTAAAGCAGTACACACCATGGTACAGAGCCATCGTTTCCACAGATGGATTACAGAAAAGATGTGGTCGTCAGTAAGGGATATGATGTCCCCTAACAGCAATGGCTGCGTCGCAGCATCTTTTACTTAACACGAGACTGTCGGTGAGTTCTTTGGGCAACTTTGTCCATTCCTCCCGTAGAGCACGTTTCAACTGATGGACATTTTCCAGCGGATGTAAGCGTGTCGCAAGACGTCTCTCCAAAGCGTCCCACACATGTTCTCTGGGATTCAGATCCGGGGAGTACGCAGGCCAATCCATACGAGTGATATGCTCAATTTCCAACAGTTTATCTACTGCATGTGTACGATTGAGTCTCGCCTTATCGTCTATAAACTCAAACTCGGGATCAATGTCACCTCGCTATAGGCGTACATGGGGAAGGAGCACCTCATCGCAGTAGCTGTTTGTGGTTGCGGAACATCCTTCGAAAATGAGAAGATCAGTACGTCCATTCAGTGTAATGCCTCCCCAGACGAGCACACCAACACAGCCATACCGAACTCTTTTGGGAATGTTAGCCGGTCGATAACGTGTTCCCACTTCTCTCCAGTTCAGCTGACGTCCAGAATCGCTCGTGGTACTGAAACGACTCTCATCCGTGAAGAATACTGTACCCCATTGCTCTATGGTCCAATCCTTGTGGTCCTTACAAAATTGTAATCGATGTCTCCGATGGATAGGCGTTAATGAGATGTAACGTTCAGGTAGTCGGGCAAATAGTCCACCTTTATGTAGACGTCTGGCAACGGTGAACCGCCATACGGCGCGTTGCACGCTGCTGGCGTCGATCACGTTTGACCTGTAGGACAATATATCGGCCATCTCTTGCTGTTATTTTCCGTGGCCGACCATCATCGACCTTTCTAACAGCTGTTCCTGTCGTTCTTAAGATCTTCCACGCACGTGAAACAATGCTTTGCATCACGCCGAACTCGTCGGGGACACTCGTTACGGTTCGGCCCTCCTCCAGCTTTCCGATTATTCGGTCACGTGTAAAGTACATATTACCACGAGAACGGACTATCAGTGAACAACCGAAACTTTAGACTGGATTCCAAGCTGCAGGAAAAGAACCAGAAGAAGACGACGTGGGAGATGGATGGAAGGAGGAGACTGACCCAAGACAGTCCGTTGTTGAAGAAACATGGCGAGACCTTCTTCCAGCAGTGGACTAATAATGATTGACAATGATGAAGATGTTCGTATATTCAAATTTACAGCTCAAAGAAGATTTGTACGGGTCAGGTCTAATTATCTGACGGCCGGGTCTGGGTCGGGTCCGGGTTAAAAATGTTTGACCCATTTCCAACTCTGCCCTGTATCCCATTTCGTTCCGGCAAACGACGAGATCTAAATGTGGAAATTCTCCTCTTTATTAACACTGTCGGACAGCGTGATACTTCATAACCTCCACAAATCTGTATCAGAATATCAGATCTCAGCAGTGTCTCGCTGCGCTCCATTACCATCATATGACTTCCAAACTTTGTCTCATCTGGAATGTAGTAAAAGTATCTACACATCCTCAAAAAACGCCCATTAGCCCTATCTACATCACAGATTTCTTGTCTCGACTATACTTCATCTTTGAGCTTACAGCATCTGCAGACTGCCAATACTGCTGCATGCAACTGCATACAAAGTCATGTGCATCTTGTTTACTCAACTTCACAATGCCTTCCTTTGTTGTTTACCAATACTTTATATTACTTTCCAAGATCTGTATTAGCTAATACATCTACTATGAATATCTTTACCTCCTATCTTCCGCCTGTACCACTCTTTATAGGCCAGCTATATGTGCTTGCCTTTTTTTGTGTTACTCAAATTAGTCATTTACTCCTTCCACTTAGATGACGAATCAACCCTTCCAACTACTGAAATACTATGTTCAACTGAAACTCTTGATGTTATTTTACGGCGTCTAACGGCCAGACTGCAAGCAGAATAGATTGAATCTTTAAGATAGATTGAATCTTTTCGTTCGAATCTTAAGATAGATTGAATCATATCAGTGCCAACATTTCATAAAGACTGGGCACACAGCGGTACAACATCACCAACCATGTTGTAAGACTGAGTATCTAAATTATAAAATTAACCACCTTACTACGTATTGGACGAACATGTATCAAAGCGTTCTACTGTTCATGAAACGCGCCAGCACCAACAGAACTAAATTTGTAACGGCGTCGAGATAAGTCTGTAAATTGCAAAGAACTTTTTTTCCTTTATTTTCGTCTTCTTATTTATAATATACTCATAATGTAAATATTCATCATACACCACCTGTATACATTGTATTAGTGCTTGTGTATTACACAGTAAAGAACATTTGATCTCCTCTATGGCAGAGTTGGGCAAAATCGTAATTGAATTAATCGGTAATGCATTACAGCGTAATGGTATAATGGGAACAAGAACTTAGCATTACCATTACATGGCAATGGTGAACTGGTCATTAGAATTACATGGTAATTGTAAGGACATGTAGGAGTTACCCATTATAATCGTAATGGTTAACCATATATGGGTAACAATACAGCGTGAATAAACTAGCAACCAGTACACCATTACACGTTGTGTAGGTCATTTGTCAAGGCATCTAAGGGATATCATGGAATCCACAAAATATGTAAGTACATCCCTGTCGAAATCTTCTTACGAATAATATTTTCTTTCGAATTTATGACGTGATTCCCCTGATGTGCTAGTGGTTCTTTGTGGTTTATTCACTTCTTTCAAATACTCACGGTACTCTTCTATCTAATCGGCTCGTGGTTTCCTCTTCAAACGCGTTGTAAATTTTAAAGTACACCTTCTTGATTCTTTTACTTCGATGTTATATTTGGTACACTTTGTTATAATGTTGTCTCCACTACATTTATTCTCCACTATTTCAAAAAAAGACCGTCTAATACAAAACTAGCATACTTACTCACAGCTCCTGTGATATCAGCTATTGTTCCCGTGTGGCTGCCACTGGTTGACAGATTGTTACAATCCGTTGTCGAAATACTCTAAAGTACAGTATTCTCGTCCATTGCATACGTTTTACTGTCCCAAATAATTACCCCACTATGGTCACAAGCACATATTAACACTACACTCAGAGTTCAGCAACTAAGGGTGCAGTGCCGAATATTACCGAAATTTGCGAGCTCTTGACATTTCTGCCGTACTTCTCAAGTGTTGTTGTCCATTACTTCTCCGATGCAAACATTGGACTAGCGAGCGACTGACTCCTTTATACACTGCTGGACAATTGCTAAGGACGGATCATAAACGGCTATATAGCGCATGAAAAAGTAAGTGTGGTTGGATGCCAAGTGAAATAAAATAATGTCAGAATGCCAGGACATTACAAGAAAGACAATTTATTGTGCTCTGAAATCCAGAAGGCTTTAGAACGTGTTCAAGGGACAAACAGGCCATTTTGTGCAGAATACGTAAACGTGAAAAAAATGCAATTACCGTCCGCAGGCGTTCCGGCGTAAGATGACAATACGGGATAAGGCCGCCATGGAGGGCGATGCAAGATTCCACACGTCGTGTCATGCTTTGCACAACATTATCAAGCAGCTGTTGGGGTAATTTATCCCATTCCTCTGTCAGTACATGGATGAGGTTTTCCTTGTTTATTGGAGGGCATTGGTGACCAGCAAGACTCCTCCCCAAAGCATCCCACACATTTTCAATGGGGTTCAGATCTGAAGAAGGTGCTGGCCATACGAGACGTTGAATATCCACGCTCTCAAGACACTCCTGGACAGCGACTGTTTGATGACATGTTGCGTTGTCGTCCATGAAAATGAATCTATCACCGACAGCCCCACGGAGCATGCGAACATGAGGTAGCAGAACATCATTAATGTATCGTTGGCCAGTCATAGTCCCAGTTGAAAGCACATAGAGGGACGTACGGCCATTGATCATGATGCCAGTCCATACCATGACACTACATGTCGGATATTGGTCCCTTTCCTGTATGTTTGCTGGACAATATGCAGTACCACTATCACGCCAGATCAGTTGTCGTCGACAATCAGACGATAGACTGTATCTACTCTCATTTGAGAAGAGGACAGCAGACCAGTCGTTATCAGTCCAATTGCGATGTTGATGGCCCCATTGAAAACGGGCGGTACGGTGACGTCTGGACAATGGGATGCACACAACAGGACGTCGGGCGTATAGTTCTCCTTCATGCAAATGTCTGGCGACAGTTTTTCGGGAGATCCGGTTGCCAGTAGCAGCAATAAACTGATTTGCTACCTCACTAGCTGTGCTGCGCCTTTTGTTGATAGCACTATGTACCGATCTTCTGCAGGTGTCGTACTGCGAACACGACCTCCCCCGTGACGTTTGCTACACTCTCCATTTGTTTGAAATGATTTCCAAAGCCTTGAAACAACACTGTGGCTGACGTCGAACTCCCTGGCAACATCTGTTATTTTTCGCCCTTCTTCAATCTTGCCAATAATACGGCCACGCGTAAAATCATCTAGGTGATGTCGGGAAGACATACTGAAAATTGCAAGTTCGTCAATTGGTTCTTTCCCTTTCAACTTTGCGTTTGAACAACAACGGTTAATACGCGTCAAATCATTTATATCTCTTATCAGCGCTATGACGTCACGAACAAGTTCGGCAATCCAAAATTTGCATACGCACAACACGTCTTACTGTATCCCGCACTTATGCTAATTTCCACATTTTCCTGACTTCCATTTTATGGTTGCTATCGTTGCTATTGTCATACGTCCTTAGCAATTGTCCGGCAGTGTATATACTTTACAACATGACCTGAACCTTCTGGAATATTCTTGATTTACAGAACGTTCTCCAACTTCCCACTGCGTGATCATTCCGGAACATTTTACAAACGTCTAAGCTATTCTTGCCACTTCTAGAACATTCAAAACGGCACTTCGTCCTCTGTCTGCTATGTTAATTGGCTGACTTTTCTAGATATAACTTTTGGCATACGCATATTTCTATAAACTATTTATGTAATAATTATTGGCAAATTGCGTAATTTCATTGCCAAATAATTCATTGCGTTTGAATGGCATTATTAAATAAATGAATTATATCCTGTTCATTGTAATGTGTTACAGATTGATTCCATTACCTTGTGAAACCTTACTTGGGATTACCTTGTAATGCATTACCTGTTACTGCATTAGCTTGTATTGCATTCCTGCCCAACTCTGGTCTATGGCTTTGTATAATCCTCTTCAGCCGCCGATGCCCTCGAATATCGACCAGTCTTTTACACCCACAGGTATACCGCTGAGTGCGTGTTCTGTTGTTCGTTCACCAATCATTGTGCAGCCTCGATACAGTTGCTTTTGCTACACGTTTGCCGTTTCTGTGACGTTCTTGCCCGCTGTCTTTCAAAGTCGTTTAAATCACGGTTATTTGCTACGTACATTACTGCTATCTACGCTTCGTGCATGTATAAATCCTTTGTTCTGAGCTTTTACAAAGTCATCTCAAAGTCATAGCTGCATACATAAGTGAGAATGATGGCACGTGTCTTAGTGCCATTGCTTGCCTTTTCTTAGGGGTTTCATACAAGTCAGAGACACTATCATGGTAGTGTTGTCACTTTATTTTTATCTTTAGCAGAAAACAAAAACATAAATGCGTGAGGTTATTTTTTTATAAAATCTGATTGACGTTTTCTGAATATTATTGTGTTTTTAATTTTCAAAAATATTAGTCATAGAGCTCACCGAAATATTTGTTAGAGATATTTGTTCCCGAACGCTACTACGATATATCATTCTTTCGTTTCCTGTCTTTGTGTTATGTTTTTTTCCATGAGTGGTTTTAATAGTGGTGTACCTTTCGCATGATGCACTGTGTAGTTACTAAATATTTCGATCTGAGTTGCTTTTTCCTGATTTATCCGAAATAACATAAAATATGAAAGGCAACGCGAAAGCTAAAGAAAAATGCTTTTCATAAGCAACATGCCATAGAAATGAAAATAGGTAAAAAAAAAAAAAAAAAAAAAAAAGGAAGAGCGAAAGGGGATAGGCCTGCACTACTCGAAACTTTATACACTCAGTAGGCAAAAAATTAGAGCTATAGGTAATGGACAGTAGACATTGGCATCCCCTGCCTAGTGTGGAACAGACCCAAACCGAACGCAGGCGATAGGTAAGCTGACACCAGGGCTCTCCAACAGTGTATTGCAATAAACGAACATGGGTACAGAAGGTGATCTGAGCGACTTTGACCGTTTGCACATGGTCAGCGCCAGATAGGTAATTCTATCTCCCAAGTGGTAAGAACTCTGGGATTGCCGAGGGTGACCCTATGGAGGGTGTATCGCGAATGTACTATCAACCGATGTACCAGATCACAGTGAGTAAGCTGTAGCAGAACACACGGTACTGATAATTGGGGTCATCAGTGGCGCGTGGTCTGAATCACTTCCAGTTTAATTCTCGGAGGCCGAAGCAGCTCAGTAAGCTAACGATATGGCGAACGCTGCATGCTCTGGGTTAAGGGAGCCCATATCCTATTGATGTGATGTCAGATTAATCCCGCTTTCAACTGTGCCGAGCTGACGGGAGGGTATCGACAGCATGAGTACATAGCCCAGTCGTGACATGTCGACTCTGTTTAAAGCAGTGGTGCCTCTGTGATAGTTTGGGGAGCCTTCTCATGGGACAAATTATGTCCGGCAGTGTATCTGGAGAGGTTCATAACCGCAGCGCGCTATCAGCATGCGCTGGCTGATACACACACACTTTCACGCGTATCCTGCGGCCGATTACCTGTTTCAGTAGGCAATGCCTAGCCTCACTGGGCAACAACTACCCAGGCAACACTCGAGGAACGCTCAGCTGAGTTTGGAATCATTCAGTGACCACCTCTCCTCCCCCTTAGGTCTCCGGAATTAAAACCTGTGGAAGCTCTCTGTGCGGCCGCGGAGTGGAACATCAAATTCATGGATCCAGAACCAACGTTTTATGCAGAGTTGTGGACAATGTCGTAACAGGAATGACTGGCATTACCTGCGGAAAGTCTTCGGCATCTGATGGAGTAGATTCTTCGGCGTGTGCACGCGGTTATTTAC
This sequence comes from Macrothele yani, assembly GCA_039090855.1. Classification (NCBI taxonomy): domain Eukaryota; kingdom Metazoa; phylum Arthropoda; class Arachnida; order Araneae; family Macrothelidae; genus Macrothele; species Macrothele yani. The sequence goes on from CM077002.1 coordinate 161,778,651, forward strand.
GCTAGAGGAGATACAACACGTTATTAGGTAGGTATTTTTAGTGGTTTGTCCATTGAGTGTATTGTGACTGAAGAAAAATACATAGCACTGTTACATTTAGTCTAAAGCCTTGCATGGACCGGGCCTGCTCGGTAGTTTAAAACCCACAGGCACGGCCTACAACTTCGTAGGCGGGCTTGGGCGGGTCTGCACTTGGAATAATTATTACTTAATGTATATACAAGGAGTGTTCAAATGAAAAAGTACGAAACGACACTGTGGGTATAAATGAAGACTTTATTCAAAGTATACACCATAGGCGGTAGCACAACGATCCCATTGATAAACGAGCCGAAGGATTCCTTGTTCCCAGAATTCCTGTGGCCGTGACGAGACCCAGTCCTGCACAGCGTCCTGGAGTTCGTCGTCCGAGTGGAAACGCTTCGCTTTCAGATGATTTTTCAGGGGACCAAACACATGGAAATCGCAGGGCGACATGTCCGGGCTGTAGGGCGGATGGTCAAGCTGCTCCCACTGAAACTTGGCCAGTTCCGCGTGTGTAACCCTGGAGACGTGAGGACGCGCGTTATCATGGAGCAGAACCACACCCTCCGCAATGAATAGCGGCCGGTTTAACACCTTCCTCTGTCAGAAATCGGATAACGCCTCGCTGCTCCTCAATAGTCGAATTTTGCAATGTGAACGCCATCCTGTTCTCACACGCACTGCCGCGTCAATTGGACGGCGCTCTTTATAAGAGCCTCTGCTCTCTCCTGCCAATGCGGGCTCCAGCGCATGCTCCGATTCACACCGGCGACTCCAATCGCATCCCTATATGTGTCGCTACGTTCTCCCATAGCGGCATAGGCAAATATGTTAACGGTTACGTTCTTATGACGCTTCGTACCTTTTCATTTGAACACCCCTAGTATATTATTATGGTACATAATACTTATTACTATAATATTATTATAGTGGAATAGTTATTACTTAATTTATATATATTATTATTATATACAGTAGTGGCCAAAATTGTGGAAATCTTTTGGAAATAGGGCATTTTTGAGGTTTGAGGGCTCGTAACACCACTTTTTGTTGGAGTAATACCATAAAATTACATATCAAAAGAAAGATAATTTCATCAAGAATGTAATGCAATAACGCTTATGAAGGACGTTGTATTAGAACAGCAGTTATAAAGAAGAAGAGTGAAACACATAGAAAAAATGAGAAATACAAAAATTCTCACTAGGTCAATTAATACTTAGTTGGGTAATCTTTAGTGTTAATTACGGCTTTACAACGCCTTCCCATGGAGTGAACCACGTTTTTTAGTTCTGTAGCTGCTATAATATGAAACCAAGATTGAATTATTGCTTTAATTAATTGTATTTTATTGCTGGGTTGCTTCTGACTAACAAGTTTCTTTAGTGGGCTCCATGGATTTTCGATGGGGTTAAGGTCTGGGCTATTCCTGCAATGGAATGTGATTATCTTGAAACCACTTTTTGCACACAGTAGCAACATGCCATGGAGCTGAATCCTGTTGAAATATAAATGCTTCATTATCTTCGAAAAGATCACGTGTGGAAGACTTCAGTTTGAGCTCGAGTATTTCATTAATGTATTTTCGGCCATTTATATATTCCCATCAATCTCGCAAATTCTGCCCACACTTTTTTGGTGTCATACAACTCCAGATCATAACACTAACTGGGTGTTTCACGGTACATGTAATGCAATCAAGATGCAAATCATCTCCGATTCTTCTCCATACGTATTTTATGCCATCACTACCAAACAGGGAAATTTTGGTCTCATCACTCCAAATAATACTGTTGCATTGTTCCGCTGTCCAGTTAACATGGGGTTTAGCCCAGTTCAATCTTTTCAGTCTTTGTTTGAGAGATAAAAATGGCTTTTCTCGTGGAATTCTAGCACTTAAACCAAATTCCTGCAGTCTGCGCCGAACAGTCCTTGAACTCAACTTCACATTGCATTGCGCCATTTCATCTTGTATACACCCAGATGATTTTCTTCTGTCACTTAGGCACAGTCTCTTAATTTTTCTATCATCACTTGCAGTTGTGCACCTTTTTCTGCCTTTACCAGTCTGGTTTAGTAGTGACTGAGTATCTTTATACCTCTTCAAAAATTTAGAAATGCCACCTTTAGTTAAGTTTCCAACAATTTTTCTTCTAATTTCTTCATAACTGAAGTCTTGTTCACTTAATAGTACTGTTTTACATCGCTTTCTGGGTGACCAGTCAACTCTTTGTACCATTTCTTTAATACTATTACGTTTTACAAGCTCACTAAATGAAAGAACACAAAAAACCCAACCAACTTGATAGAAATCACATAACACACTGACAAATGCCTTCCTCTCAGCTATAATACATGACATCAATAGCTGACCTCTGATTGGCTCATCGCCAAAACAAGATGACACCTGATTGGCTCTCTAAACACTCATGCTCATTGGCTACATTCAAATGATGGAAAGCTACTTCATATCAACCTCAGCAAATTGTGCTTCCTTTTTCTGTTTATTTGGCTATAACTTTTCATAGAATACAGATAATTCAACAAACTTTGTTGCATTTCATTCTTGATGAAATTATCTTCCCATTGATACATTACTTTATGGTATTACTGTAGAAACATGGTGTTATGAGCAATCAAACCGCAAAAATGCACTTTTTCCAAAAGGTTTCCACAATTTTGGCCACTACTGTATAATAATTATTATAATATTATTATAGTCGAATAATTATTACTTAATTTATATATATATTATTATTATATTATTATAGTGGAATAATTGTTACTTTAATTTCTGCGTATACCGTTGAAGTTATAATTAATAAAGTCCTCCGCTGGACGTGTAGTGCAGGGAAGCTTACGTTAAGTCACGTTAGGTTTATTGGAAGGTTACTTGACGTAGCTAAAGTGTGCCCAATCTTCAAAGTGCTAGAGTTTGTTTAGGTAAGACATGCACGTGCAATAAGTTTCTTGAATATGGAACTTCCTTTTACTCAGCGTTCCTCATTATCTTGAATATCAGTACTATAACTTCGGTTTTAGTACATTAGTACCTTGAAGGCTCCTTATTAGAGCGGTAAACACAATATACCCTGGACTTAATGGAGACAATGAAAGAGACTTAACGGCCAGACAGAGGTCTGACAATAATATGAACTGAGAAAACGTACTCACTTTAAACCTTTTATTGGAGAGCTCCTGGTATTATCAAACACACACTCAACAAATCACACGACTACTGAATATCCGAACTTTCGTAGAATCGCATAACAATAATTAAGAAGAACCTATCACATAAAACGAAGCTTCTTGGTATAGTTGAGCGCGCCTATATATACTGCATACCACCACCTCATGACTTACACTCGTTGCCACATATCATTCAGCGGGAGAAATAACATCTCGTTAAGTGAGAAGATAATTTGCATAGGAAAATAAAATAACAAGAGATAGTAAAATCAAAAGGAAACTGAATCTAGAGTATACGTTACAAAGTGAGGTTTATATAAAAAATGGAAGTACGAGTAAATGACGTGCATTATTTTAGGAAGTGGAGTTGCATATTAGATTGGTAAACGCGAGTCGAGTTCAAGCACATAACAATTATACAAGTGGAAATATATAAATTTTGCTAGAAAACTATTCTTTAGGCTCTGTGTTTTTAATTTTGATTTGTTACTTGCTTGTTTTAAATATGAATGAATATTGGGTTGGATAAATTAGAGGTTCGAGGAGCAAAATAATCAGAAAATTCTGTTACATTTGGATTTTGGGAGTTATATCCTGAACCTGAAGAATTAAAATCAAAGACGTCGGTCCAATAGAACCAAATCGTGCTCTGCGTAGGAGAGTTTGTTGTAAATATTAACTATTAACCATTAAGCAAGATAGTGTGTGTGTGTGTGTGTAACTGAGCATCAGTTTATGTCATGGTCTGGGCAAAAGTGTTAAAGAAGACAGTACTGGACTCGTATAAACAGTGGTCTGACCCTACGAATGGTTGGATTATGAAATGACGATAATTTACTTAAGTTCACTGAATACTATTTATTGCATTTGCCGTATTTCTGGTTACTGGTGGGTTAGTTAACTAGCTTCTGCCCTCTTTTTACACGAATTTCGAATTATTCCAAAAAGTTACAGTTAAAATACCGTCTGGGTTAAAGCAAGTGACAGTTATGCAAATGAAACCAAAGCGAGCCTAAATGGCCGGACCGGGCCCTGAAAAAAAAAAAAAACTGGGTCGGGTCTGGCATTAACTACGTGAGCCGAGGCCGAGCTCGGGACTAAACATTTTGCCTGTGCTGGGCTCTAATTTAGTTTTAAAAACACGCTTTACTTTTTTTATGATTTTTTTATTTGAGTGAAGCTTTAACTACCAATGTGCTATTAGGAGATGCCGATTCCCAATTTAGGGCCACTCGTTCCAGGGAAGGAGGAGAGCCAGTGCCGTAAGACAATCACAAAATCCATGCACCACCGGCATTCGAACCCGGACCTTTCTCGGATGAACAGTCATAAGTCAGCGCTTAGACTACTGCGCCACCGGGACTGCCATTGTGAATTTAATGTATCATGTTGCAAAGCTATTTTTTTTTTTTTTGGACTGAAATGTCACATTTGAACAAAATCTTTAAATCACATCGGCGAAAATTTATCTCCCTTTTTAAAAATGTGTTTTATTTCGTGACATACCAGTATAACGTATCGTGTGGTATATATCTTAGGCACACAACACGTGACTCCGAGATTCACATTACGCACCGCTTTGCCCTAAGGATATGACTCGAAAATGTGGAAGCGTAAATTATCACGTTTACTTTTGTGGAACCAAACTCAGATAAGGGAGCATTATTAGCTATCACTGCTTATCTACCAGAGGAATCTCAGCTAATGGCATGCTCATGAAGTTTATCTTTGTTTTGGATGAGGGGAAACATGGAGTTTTCAGGTGATCAATATCTCAGAAGTCCACGCTAGTCTCGGGCGAATGACACAAGGAAAACAGCGAGACGTGGAATATTAACCACTGAGAAAGAATTCCCATTAAGGGGGCGATACGGCAATGTGTGTGTGTGTGCGTAATCCACCCCGTAACCTTAAATACTCTGCTGTGAATGTCACTGTCGTATATTCGTATTCTTGTTTCTGACTGATGGGCAGCTAGGCAGCTGCATTAAGTCTCTTTATATGATATCAGCTTTAAGAGATATCATGCACCAGAAATTAGTTAAGACTTAAAATAAAAGAGAGTTTGTACGTCGTCTTCCGATTTCCGTAATTCGTGAATGCGAATTACAACTTAATAAAAATTGTGCGTCACCACCTTGTGGAAAGCCGCAACTTTATAAAAACAGCGCATTCATTCGATGAGTATATACGTTTATATATTCCATAAAGTGTTTATTAAACATTAATTGTATTAGGATTTAGAACCTCAAGAGATACTTATGCAAATATCGCAGGTTCAAGTAGATGGTGGAAGAACAAGAAACTCAATGGGGGAGGAATACGTAACTGTCGGGTTCCGCATTGTTTTGACTTACACACAAGCGCAAGTAAGTTGTACGAGGAAAAAGTTAACTGATATATGATCTTATTAAAAACGTAAATCAAAACAAAAAAAAAACAATACAGTAAAACCTCGTACAATAGTATCAGCTAAGTCTGTAGTTAGCAAGGCATATACACGGTCATATCAGAATAATATGACCACCCTCGGAAACACAGTCTAACCGCGCCGCCCCGGTGGCGCAGTGGTCTAAGGCGCTGGCCTCTGATCCGTAAGGGGTCCGGGTTCGAATCCCGGTCAGGCATGGATGTTGTGTTTGTCTTACGGCACTGGCTCTCTCCCTTCCCTGGAACCAGTGGCCCTAAATTAGGGACGGGCGACTGCTTATAGCCCATTGAGTTGCTCACGGTGGTCGTTAAACAAACAAACAAACAGTCTAACCGCCTAGGCGCGTCACAGATTGAACCTGACAAGGTCGACCAAACGGAGATCTAAGCGTTCGGCCGGGACAGATGAGCCATAGTGCTTAATGTGAGCACAATGGATAGAGGTAGGGATTTGACGGACGTACAAAAAGGAATGATCAGCGGCTACCGCGCCAAGGGTGGAAGAATCTCCGAAACAGCAGACTTCGCGGTCTCTTCGTGAGGTGCTGTAGTATGGGTGTACCAAGAATGGATCGCTGGCACACGGAAAAGTTCCCCATATCATAACTGTGGAGCCCCAAACTTTATGGACCCCACAGGAGAACGTTGCCTTCGTCGACTGGTAAAGGACAATCAACGCGCAACAGTGAAGAAATCGACCAGGCAAATGAACGCTGAGACATCCGGGTGCGTGTTCTCGATCACAGTAGAGCGAACCCTGTTACGCATGGCTCTCCGGAGTCGACGCTAAGTCAAGGCGCCCATTTAAACCCAAGTCCATCGGCACGACGCCTGCAGTTCTCATGGCACTACCGTCATTGGACAGTGAAAGAATGGGAAAGTTCGTCTTCTCCTGCGAATCACGATTTCTACTCCACAGAAGTGACGGACGGTGGGGGATACGGCATCAGACACGCAGAATCCAACACCCGAACGCGCTTGGCAGTCGAGTCCAGGGCTGCGGTGGCAGAGTGCATGTCTGGGGGATGTTTTCCTGGTATGATCTGGGACCGCTGTTACCACTAGATGGGTCCCTGAATGCCAATCAATGGCTTCCTGCCCATCCTACACCCTCGGTGCAGTTTCTAAGATGCTTGTTTTCCTCTGTCCGCCCAGCTTCCAGTATCATATCCCATTTCAAATTTTCTTCAAAAATAGTATTTTTACAAATTTTGAAGATGACAATCCGATTTTTGGGGTAAATGTGACAAGGATGGTAAGTCAGATTATATCCGAAAACTTGAAAATTTTCATCGTCCTGGAGCGGGACTCTAACCCGCGTCTCCCAGATAGCGCCCGGGTATGCTGACCACTACACCACCCAGAACGACCAAGTTTCAAGTTTCCGATTAATTTGAATATAACTATCATAGGATTCGCTAGTCGAAGCAACCGACATTCATGTTTAGCGAATCTGGAGGCTAAGAATCCTATCCCATTATTGCCCAGAGAAGCAGAAAAATCATGAAAAAAATACGGGATTACGCCATATAATACAACTTTTGAAGATGACAATCCGATTTTTAGCGTAATGTGACAAGGATGGTATGTCAGATAATATCCGAAAACTTGAAAATTTTCATCGTCCTGGAGCGAGAATCGAAACCGCGTCTCCCATTTAGCGCCAGGGTAAGCTAACCACTACACCACCCAGAACGACCAAGTTTCAAGTTTCCGATTAATTTGAATATAACCATTACAGGATTCGCTAGTCGAAGCAACCGGCATTTATGTTTAGCGAATCTGGAGGTAAAGAATATATCTTCAAAATTTGCATTATTATGGCGTGATCCCGTATTTCTTTCATGAACAGTATTTTATATTATCACTATTTGCTCTTTGTACGCGTCTGAATGCAATGAACTGTTTTTAAATCATTCTCAACGTCATGGTGGCATAAGTACAAGACAATGGCACATGTGTGATTGGTATTGGGCATTTCTAATAATTTATTACTTCAGTGTAGATTATTTTGATGATTACCAGATCATCACGATAGATATTATAGATATAGACTAGCAGACATAAAGATATCTTAAACATCTAATTTCTTGGCACACATGTCTCTGTATTACAAAAAGTGAACACATTGTAAGATATCTAAACCAGGTTTCCGAAATGGTTGCATAAAAACTAAGGTGTTCATCCATGGCATGTTTATCAGAATTTTTTTTCGTTTGACTGCTGGAACTCTTTACGAGACAGGTACTGCTCAATGCAGTACGCAATAATGCAGTCATAACTAGTGGAAAAAGATGTGCGTTATATAACCTTTCAGTTTTCTTTCTAGATATGCTATTTAATCATCCGTAATTAAGTGAATTATGAGAAAAAAGAAACGAGGTTATAGCATTTCAAAAGAGAATTTATTTTTAAAACAATGCAACAAAAAGTTCTCATTGCATTTTTATGTCTTCTTTAAGTCTTATTTTGCGAGATCATTTTAATTACTTCGCAGATTCGTTCAGCTTTGAAGTAGGACTCCGATTTCGGCATTAACCCAACAAAAATATTTTTTTTTCAACGTTTGCGCCAAGATTCTGCTCTATGTTTTTGTGAACATGACGCGCATCAGTCGAGCTTTTTGTCACGCTGATTAATTAATTTATGAATTTTTAAAGGCACTTAAACTTTTGCCCTTTGTAGCCACGTCACTGACTAATTAAGATGAAATTTCAGTTGTTTGGACAAATTGGAATTTGTAACGGCCTTTATTGTTAATTAAGTGCTAATGGGTAATGAAATGTGCTTAGAGTGTAGTGTTCGTGTTTTCGTCCGTACTTTGAAATCTATTATTACTGAGTCGCTCTTATGCGTGACGTTTATTACAGTAATTAGCAAATGAACGAAATAGAGCATGGAAAGTCAGTTTAGTTTGATCAAACATGTTTAAAAACTCGTTAATCAATAAATTTATCAATTAATTATTTTTCATAAAAACTGTTACAGAATTTTCAGATTTTCAGTTAGACGCGAAGCATAAACTACAGTACAATGAAAGCATACACCGAAAAGCTAAAGCATTATAACCACCTGCCTCTTACCTTTCCAGTTAACAGTATTATATTTTTTTTAATGTTTTGTTACTCGTCTGATTAAGAGCACTACCGCTTTTTTTTCTTTCATTCCTGTTATTCTACTGCATAACTGCATTAGTTCTTTTACAGTTTTGATATTTTCTTCTTAAGAGCATTAGTGTTGTATTTTTAGCACGTCTTTTGTAAAAAAAAGATCGTGTTTATGTTATCGTATCGGTTTGTCCGTTCGTCACCCTGTAGACACCATGTCTCTGCAACGATTTGCCCAAATTTAAAAACTCTTTTTGCATTGGGAAGCCTAAAATATGCGAATGATGATCCTTTATTTCATTTTTTTTACGATGTACAATTTCGCAGCTAGAGGGCAGGGCGTAAATGCAGATGATAACGAATTCAAAATACATTTTATTCCTTATATTTGCTTCTAACATCCGATTGAAAACATTCTCTTCACTTTTGATTTCATTTATGTCGAGGAGTATTTTAGGTATAGTTACTTTTTAAAGTTATGCATATATATCTTTTTTGTCGATATCTCTGCTTCTGATATCCGATTTGAAAAATTTCTCCTTTATTGGATAGTTTCTGGTGCGACATGTTTTTCATACACACTGCTGGCCACCCAAAATGCAACACCAAGAAGGACACGAGATAGCAAAGCCAGATTTACTGGACACATAACAACAGATACAAAGATGAAACGATTGAGCTTACAGGCCCGTGCGACTTGCGGAACACGCAGACATCAAAGTTCGTGTGGCCCCCATGGCTGGCAATAACGGCCACTTCACGCCGCGGCATCGAACGAAAGAGGCTTTGGATGTGGGCTTGGGGTATGTCGGTCCAGGTTGCTTCCACACGTTGCCACAGTTCATCAGGCGTAGCCGCGGGTGGTCCTTGCCGGGAAACTTGGTTGCCGATCAGCGACCAGACGTGTTCGATTGGCGACATATAAGGAAAACAGGCGGGCCACGGCAGCAGTGACACCTGGCGGACTGTGAAGAATTGTTCCACAATGCGTGCCACTGCGGGCGCGCATTGCCCCGTTGAAACGTGGCCGCTGGCAGGTCCTGCAGGTAAGGGAGGACTACAGGCTTCAAAACGTCGGAGATGTAGCTTTAGCTGTGGATATTGAGTGTACCGGCGATGCGTACCAGAGAAGTGCGGATGTCATATCCAATTGCACCCCAAACCATAACGCCAGGCGACGGACCGGTATGGCGATGCATAATGCACGCGTCACACAGCCTCTCGCTGCGGTGCCGTCACAGGCGGATCCGACCATCGTGGTTTTGCAGGCAGAGTCGGGAATCGTCGGAGAAGACAATGTGGTGCCATTTCGTAGTCCAGGTGCAGCGTTCAACGGCCCACTGCCGCTGCACTAGCCGGTGGTGTATCGTCAATGGTAATCGGAGCAATGGGCGCCATGCGACAAATCCCCGCTCCTGCAGACGACGTCGAACGGTACGTGCTGACACAGGTTGTTGTGCAATACACCCTAATTCCTGCGCTAACGTTCGTGATGTGGCGGTGGGAGCCGTCAGTGCCCGTCGCACAACATGCCGGTCCGCTAGATCGGTGGTGTGCCGCGTCTGCGGCAATCCCTCACGTCGGTCCGTCCGTCCCTCCTGCAGCCACCGAATCCATACTTGCCTCACTATGGCTGGAAGTCGTCCCACACGGGCGCCAATGTCTCGGTATGATAAACCGTTGTCGCGATAAGCCACTATTCGTCCTCTGTCGCGATAAGCCACTATTCTTCCTCTGTCGCACTCCGAAACGTGCTGGAATGACTGCCGTATTCTGCGACGAGGCATCAGAAAGCTTCCCACGCACAGGTCCGGCAGCACAACACACTTCCACTACTTACACCCAGCCTTCTGTTCACCCTGCTTATAGTGTTTCTCGGTGGCGTGCTGGGCGCACATGATTTGCATATGCCCTGCAATGCTAATCGTTTGCATGTCCTCTCGCGGGCGACACATGCTGCGAATTTCAGGCCTATCGCATGCTTCCTTCTTGGTGTTGCATTTTGGGTGGCCAGCAGTGTAATTTCAAAATTCTCAAGTAGTTAGTAGACTTTCCGCTAGGGGACATGAAGGTAAATTGTGTTTTCCCTAAATATCTCAGCTTCTAAAACCCCGATTTAAAAAATTCTTTCTGCACCGAAAACAGCTCCTGATGGTACATATTTTGCATATAATTTCTCATTTTTGGTAAAAAATTGTTTGGCCACCAGAGGGCGTAAGTCTTAATTTCCGTTTCCGATACATTTGCAGCAAAATCTGAGCTTTAAAAATCTAGACTGAAGAAAATTTGTTTGTGGACCCATACTACAGTCACGTCGACAAAACTCTTCGAAATATTTTATTTTTAAAGTACTGCATGGTTTCTCTGTCAGGGGGCCTAGATGTATGTCTTATTGTTGTCAATAATCCTACTTTTAAGAGTCCGATTTGAAACATTCCTTTTTTGTTTGGTAGAGTTTCGGTGCGAAATGTTTTTCGTATAATTTCAAATTTTTCATGTAAATCATAGATTTTCCTCCAGAGGCGTAAACGTAAATCGCGTTTTCTCCGATATTTCTGCTTCTAAAACTCCTATTTTAAATTTTTTTCCTGTATCGCATACGGCTTCTAATAGGAAATATTTTAATAATATTTGTATTATTTCATAAAGAATGATTTGGACACTAGGGGCATAAGTGTTAATTTCTGCTTCTGCAGCAAAATCTGAGCTCCTGAAAACTGGACTGAAAAATATTTTTGCTGGACCGATACCGCTCGCATTGAAAATCATTTTGAGAATACTTTCTTCTTAAAATAATGCATATTTTCCTCGCAATGGGGCGTAGATTTATATCTTATATTTGTCAATATCTCTGCTTCTACGAATCCGATTTGAAAAATTGTTTGCCGCCCCGGTGGCGCAGTGGTCTAAGCGGTGGCCTCTGATCATCGTCCGAAAGGGGTCCGGGTTCTAATCCCGGTCAGGCATGGGTTTTGTGTTTGTCTTACGGCACTGGCTCTCTCCCTTCCCTGGAACCAGTGACCCTAAATTAGGGACGGGCGACTACTTTTAGCCCATTGAGTTGCTCACGGTGGTCGTTAAACCTCCAATCAAAAAAAAAATGTTTATTTGTTGGAGGGGGTTTCCGCTGCGAAATGTTTCTCATACAATTTGAAATTTTTCTTATTGCATAAATCCGCCACCAGAGGGGGTAAGTTTACTGTTCCGTTAAAAGCAACATCTGCGGGATTAAAAACCCGATTGAGAAACTTCTTTCTTCGGTCAGATACTGCTGTTTTCCATACCGGTTCCAGTGACTTTGGATAGATTTAATAAATTCAATTCACTCCAGAATGGATTCAAAAGACGTGCTCATTACACCCGAAAATTCAGTGTTATCTGTCTGGTTTTCATTTTTGTTTAGGCTTTAAAAACGCACATGAGCATCGAAGGCTATAAGGAATATCCGATTCCCATTTTCTTGACACTAGCTCTTCCATACACTCGTTCATAGTGCAAGGATATGGTCATTTGTAACAAAGAGTAGCAACGGTGCTATGAAACTACTCTCTCGATGCTTTTCAGAATTATATTTTTAAAAGATGTATTTATCTTTATAAAATGTGTATCCTTTTGCGGCCGGAGTGGGTGTATTTTTTTTTATCCGACAGCGAATGCTGCGGCCTTCTGATTCTCTCTTAGAAGTTTATCTATTTCGACCACTGTTTAGTCTTGTAGATGCTAGCCGTTCCTGTTTGGAGAATGATGGCATGACTCTGTATAATATTTAATCTGTACATCAATATTGTTTGTATACTAAATTCGTAAAGGCACTTATCATGATATCCACACTGCTTGAAAACATTTCTAGCACGTAATGTTATGCAACCCGAGGGAGGTACACGTTCGTCCACGATACTTGACATAAAATAAATATAAATAATTATACTATGTCAAGTGTAAAAACACAGGTTCTTTCGCGGCCGGAATCCTCACTCCGGAGTAAGTCGCTCTCCCAACTGAGCTTCGCGGGAATGGGCTCTCGCTGCTATCTGCCTTTATCTCGTGTGTGCCCTGCGGTGCAGGCACGTCATACAAGTATCTCGGGTTGCATAACGCTACGTGCAAGAAATGTTTTCAAGCAGTGTGAGTACCAGTGATAAGTGCCTTTACGGATTGAGTATGTGCACAATATTGATATTTTGGTTACTTAGTGCACATTTTTTATCGATTATTAACACGAAAGATTTTCCAGCAGCTAAAGTCAGTGACTAAATATTCAAGCTATATACATTAGATAAATAGGTCATCTTAATCACGAATGCCATTTGCCAGAAGATCACCCACAGATTGCCATTATTTGTTCACGTCTTGAATGCCCACATTTCGAGCTGACTGGGAATTTCTCTCTAAATTTGATTCAATTATCTGCCCACCTCTGGTATCTCCAGATGCCAAACAGTTGATTATTAATTTATAAAGAAACTTTCATTCTTTAAAATAATACAACTGTACTAATAATGCGAATTTCTTGGCGTAGAAGAGAAATCAGTTCCTAAGATTTTGTACATCAAGCCATATGGGCTTTGCAAGAAAGGTAGACATCAACCTGCCATTTGCAGCATGCTGTCTACCTTCCTTAAAAGAGCCATCTGGTTGATGTACAAAAGCTTGGAAACTTTGATTTCTATTCTACGCCAAGAAATTCGGATTACTAGTATAGTTAAACTATTTTGAGTACAGTTGGTGTACAGTTCCTTGTTATTAATTAGCTCTTCCGTTGCTTTGCGTAAAGCCTTTCTCTAGGTGATAGGATTTCGAAACCACGTCTTCCAACTCCTAAGATGGCTGTCCTCCCAACTGAACTACGCCATTAGTCTTATCGCTGCAACTTTGCCGATTTGATATTCGGATTACTAGTATAGTTGAACTATTTTGAGTACAGTTGGTGTACAGTTCCTTGTTATTAATTAGCTCTTCCGTTGCTTTGCGTAAAGCCTTTCTCTAGGTGATGGATTTTGAAACCACGTCTTCCAACTCCTAAGGTATCTGTCCTCTCAACTGAACTACGCCATTAATCTTATCGCTGCAACTTTGCCGATTTGATTTATTCGTTACCGTAGTAGTACGCCATCTTACGGAACACGTTACGAATGTTTATTGAGCTTTAATGTCTTGAAGTTGACGTTTTTAGAAAATTACTTGGACGAACAGCACAGTCACTTAACTTCAACAAAATAAACAGCTGCTCAGATTTTTAGTGATGTGCAAATTACGTAAAATTCCAGGAATCTTATTTGCATCTACTTGGGTAAGTTACATTTGTAGAAGCTTTACGAAAAAGGCAATATCTGCTACAACACTTAAATACTATCATTTAATTGTCGTAGTTTCAAGTCAACAATGATTAGCTGTGGGATGTACAGAGTGGTTTTATGCCTGGTAAGGCCCGCACTAATCAAATTTTTGCTTTACGCATGATGATTGAAAAGTATCTATCTGTTGGTAAAAAAGTGTTCGCGGCCTTAATAGATATAGGGAAAGCTTATGACAAAGTAAATAGGACTCTTCTGTGGAGGTACTGAATAGATATGGAATTACTGGCAATCTGCTTAATAGCGCTATGTACTCTAGCAGTACAGCATGTCTACGAAATAGTTTCCTATTGGTTAAGGAGTCAGGCAAGTTTGTGTAATGTCACCCTGGCTATACTTATGGATGCATGCATGCGTGATGCCAAAATAGATAATACTGGTTTATGTCTTGGTAACATACCTGCGTGCAGATTGCTGTATGCTGATGACACAGTCCTGTTGGCAGAGAGCAAAAGTAAGTTGCAGAATATGTTGTATCGGATGTACGAAGTTTGTATGAAACTTCTGTAATATTATATTCTGGGCCGCTGGAGTATGTCAGCGTATCCAGGCTGTTCCCCTTGAAGTGTCCGCAAGATCCATGAGCTAGGGGGCTTTCCCCCAAAATGTTAAAATGGACGTAGAGCTGTAAACATTAGCACCATGCTTTATATAATGATTCTGTACACGACCACGAATTTTCAGGAGGGAGCGTTAACCCACTCCCCATCCCGTTTCTAAGAGCTATTGAAACCCTGACCTACTCTAAAGGTCCAGAATATAAAATTACGGAAGTTGGGGGTAGAGCCTTCCAAATCAAGCACCTCGTATCTCTTTCACAGGCTTCACCAAAGTTCTGGGGAGGAGGGAAAGGCATACATAGTTTGCCATTAAACACAACATGAAGCATAGAAATTGCGAGCAAATCATTTACCTTAAACACTTGCCTGCGCTCTTAGAAACTTGGGGGAGGGCCAATTCACCCCACCTTCCTGAAAATTCGTGGTCGTGTACAGAATCATTATGTAAAGCATGGTTTCTAATGTTTACAGCTCTACGTCCATTTTAACATTTTTTGGGGAATCTCCCCGCCCCCACACACACAGATCTCACGGAACTCGCGGGCGCTTCAAGAGGAACAGCCTGGATACACTGACAGACTCCAGTTGCCCAGAATCTAATATTACAGAAGTTGGGGGTTCAGCTCCCCCCCCTCCAACCACCAAGTGGACCTCAGATCCTCGGCAATTTCTTTCTTCAAATTAAAGTGCAATTCTCGCTTGGCTTACATGGAACGTTTTCGCGAAATTCGTTTGGAGTTCCCAATTCAGTTCTCAATACAGGCCCAGAAACGACAATCTTTATAGCACGCCAGTCCCTTCCTACCCTTTGAACTTTTGTGGCCAAGTTTCTGAAAGATGTGTGGCAGGGTTGACGGTAAATTGCCACATCGGAACACTGCCACACATCAGTGTTCCTGTGTGGCAGTTTATAGTGAACCGTTTGTTCTGGGGGTATTTCTTCCGGCGGTATTTTTTCCGGTGGCATTTTTTCCGCTTTTCAGTTTTCAGGGGTATTTTTTCCTGGGGTATTTTTTACAGGGGGTATTTTTACCGTTTACCCTTTAATGATACGTATGTATCCGATCATACCTCCACTCTCTTCACAGTCTCTACAATCTTGTTGCTCTCATCGTAGCTTTTATTTACCTTTGACAGGCTACAAGTGTTACAAGAATGCATAAAGGAAATTCGATTCGGGAATTTAAATGCTTTTCAGAAAGAAATTGAAATACAAAAGTAACATGATTTACATTAGAATAGAAACTTAAAAGGATGTTTAAATTAGAGATGCAGTGGGAACCGCTTAATGTGATCACGGTTAATGTTATCAACCGCTTAATGTGATCACGGTTAATGTTATCAACCGCTTAATGTTATCATCCGCTTAATGTTATCGAATCGCCGCCCCGGTGGCGCAGTGGTCTAATCGATGGCTATTGATCATTTGTCCTTGATTGGGGTCCGGGCTCGAATCCCAATGAGGCATGGGTGTTGTGTTTATCTTACAGCGCTGGCTCTCTTCCTTCCCTGGAACCAGTGGCTCTCAGTTAGGAACGGGAGACTAGTTATAGCCCATTGAATTGCTCACGGTGGTCGTTAAACCCCAATCAAAAAAAAATGTTATCGAATCGCGAAATCACAAACGAACGTATTTACAACCATGTAAAAATCACCGGTCATTGTTATCAAAGCACCGCTTAATGTTATCAGAAATTTGACACATCCCAGCAAAAACACAAGTGCTGGGAAACTGCTGGCCACCAGCTGGCAGCGATGGGTCACTGCTGGCTGAAATCTGCCGCTCACGACCCGGTAGTGGTCTTTTGGTGGCAGCGCTATCAGTTGGCGAGCCATTGATGGCCCTGCAGCATCGCCGTGAATTGTGGGCCTCCAAGCAAGTGCCACTAGTGGCCCGTTGCTGGCACCCAATGCAGCTCCCAAAAGCAGGTGGAAGTAACGGGTCTGCGCATGCTCAGAAGCAATACTTGCTGTGTCTCTGATGGTACCAGTTAGTTGAAGACGACGCTATCGCCATCGTGTTATTTTAGTGGATGTTAAGAAAAAATCCATATGTGGAGAGGCGAATTAATTTCCTAATGAAATTTTACGTCGACGAAGATATCAGATTAAGCCGTGAAATATTAGATTATAGCCATGAAATACTCCCACTCCATTCCCATGGAAAATAATTCATGGAATGGAGTGGATAAATAACAAGAAACAATTTGAAACCGCTTGAAACAAATATCCTGGAAAACCATTAAAACAACGTTTGTTGAAACAAAAAAAGAATTATACGCGTACAAAATTTATTAATTATTTGAAAGAAAAAAAAAGCAACGCTATGTGGTGTACTCATCCATGGGTTGAATACACAAGACTGGGAGGAATTCGCTTCTAAAAATAACGAGAAGTAAAATAAAATACATTTTACTGTTTAAAACTAATGTAGCTTCGGACAACGGAAAGGAAAGACACAACGTTAAAAATGTAACAGAATATGACATGAACCCGAGTAAATATATATTAATTCAACAATCTCCTTTCAAGACGACAAGGACAGTGCAAAACTTTGGAAAGCGACTCTAAGTTGTACACTCCTTGAAAATGAGTGAAGTTCACTTAAGGTAAAAAAAAAAAAAGCTATCCTTCCGTTGAAAAAATGTATTTATCAATTATATGAAACTGACTTTTATGAAAAATACTTCGCAATATTGTAAAATGAAAGAGGGAAGCATTCGAGTACACATTGCATACCAAACAGACAGCTTTAAGCATATGGTCAAACGTTGGAAATTAGTCCGGTCGGTAGAGAGCTCAGCTATCACGCCAACGGCCTAGGTTCAAAACTACTCAGATACAAACGGGTGTTTTTGCGAGCTGTTGAAGAAATTTCCCCAGCGCAGTGCGTTAACTCACAAGCTTCGTTAGGGTAGAAAAAAAATTGTAGTTTTGGGACCACATTAGGCTAGCCGTCATTTCTGGCGCGTGCTTGCAGTGCCACTGAAGGGCCACTTGTGGCAGCTATTGCCTGTGATGGGACCACTGATGGCCCTGTTGTGGCATATGACAACTGATGGGGTGCCAGCTGCGGGCCCTTCTGTTGGCCGCCCGGACATTTTATTGACGGTTCGGCAGCGGCAACATAGTGCTGGACCAGCAAGACTGTTTTTGCTGGGATACGCTTATCTCAAACGATCTCGTGTTCCTTGTCAAAGCTTCCCTTACAGGCTTCGTTTGTGAAACAAGAATGCTTTCCCCTAGGGCACTCATAGGACAGGATGTTTATAGAAAAGCAACTCGGATAAGAGTAAAGACCCCCCCCCCCCCACACACACACAGCGCATCGGGCATTTTGGGAACAAGAAGGTTACTAGCGTGTGCAAGTGATTCCAGGAATTACTATCTTCTGACCTTCCCCGGTCTCCACAGTGGGATGGGTCGGCATCCGATGGGGTGGCATGGGGCAGTTCAGAGAGTGCAGCGTGCGGCAGTGTTCTGTCTTCATTCAACTGTGTTCACTCTGCTCTGTTTGCTGCCATAAAATACGCTGGCACTTAAATTGTTAAGGCACAATTTTTTCGTCTTCTTTTTCGTTTCGATGTCTTCGACACGAAAAGATTTGATAATAAGTCAAAAGAAAGAAATTTTGCAGAAGTTTGATGTTATGGGAAAATGCCCCCAACGAACTGCTCCAGCTACACTCGGAATTTCCCAGCTGTTGTTGTGTAAAATTCTGAAGTCAAGGGAGGAAATTGAATACGCTGAGATAGAGACTAAGCAATTGCAAAGAAAACGAAAGCGATGTGGCAAAAGTGAAAATCTGGAAGAAGCACTTCTACGTTGGTTTAGATAAGCCAGACTGCAAAATGCGCCAATTAGTCGGAGTCTTTTAAAAGAGAAAGTGATAAATTTCTTCTAGAAATTAGGGGAGACAAATTTTACGCTTTCAGAATGTTGGATGATGCGATGGCAACATACGAACAACATCGTCTTTAAGAAACTTTATGGCGAAAAGCAAGATGCCGATAAGTCCGCTGCGGACGTCTGGTTAGCATCAACCGTTCCTGAGCTTCTCAAGGCATTTTTACCAGAGGAAATCTACAATACAGATGAAACGGGACTGTATTACAGTGCACTTCCAGACCATACCTTAGATTTAAAAAGTTCTTCAAAGTGGACAGGAAAGAAGCAGAAGGAGAGATTAACCGTTCTGTTAACCTCCAACATGGCAGGTAAGTAGACTATGAAGCGAATTCCAGTGCATGGAGGACTTTGGCGATATTCTCAAAGTTCATCAGAGAGTGGGAAGTGCAATTAGAAATGGAAAAAGAAAAAGATCGCGTTGATTCTCGATAATTGTACAGCGCATTCTACCGATCCTCAGCCAAGGAACATTAAAATGGTTTTCTTGCCGTCAAACACGACATCTCTCATTCAGCCTCCAGTTCAAGACGTAATTAAAACAGTGAAAACCCTATACAGGCGAGAAATGTGAGGGAAAATCGTCGAAGTGATTAATTCCAGCAATCAAGTCACGGCTGCGGAAACTACAAAAATATATATATATATATATATATATATATATATATATATATATATATATATATATCCGTACTAGATGAGCTGCACATGTTGGCAAGCACCTGGAAAGATGTGACCGCGAACACTATAGTCAACTGTTTTGCTAAAGCAGAATTGCGAGACGAACGAGAAAATGGAATCACGGAAAAACGTGGTGATGAAGAGGATAGCGAGGAATTTCAGCAGTGGATAAACATTGATGAAAATTTATAAACGTTTGCACTCTTCACCGATGATTATGGCTTTCATGAAATCATGAATGTTCTGGTTTAATATGAGAAAAAAGTAAAGATGTTGAGATGCAGCCTGATACAACATCTCCAACGACAAACAAAATTTGTGAAGCCCTTAGCGTTATAAGTTGGTGTTTAGAACATAATGGTGCAAAAAGTGAAAATTATGAAGATTTTTACTGTATGCAAAACTTTATGGGGGAAATTCTAGCGCCAGTAAAGCAAACAACAATTAACATGGTTTTTTTTAAAGGGTAAGATATCACAAAGGTATGTAAAAATAATTTTTATGATTATTTTATGTACAGTATATCCTTCCTATTACGTATGATCCTGATTTTGGGCGAAAACAAAATGTACGATAAAATGTTAATAATATAATTACGAATTCGAAAAATATTTAAAGAAAGGTCAATTGTAATACAGTGTATATTACAGTACCGATGAGGTAACATTTTTCGAAGACGCCTAATGTTATCAAATTACCAACGCACCAAACGTGATCATATCAAGCGGTGCCCACTTTATATCGTACGTGTTTGAACACTTATTTATTTACCCAGACATAGAGAGGCTACAATTTCATCTGTATACCTGGTCCCTATGGTTTCCTTTGAAAGCATTAGAGCTTCCCGTGTGTCGCAGTGAGCGAAGCTTTGGCTTGTGACCTTTCGTCCGAAATGGGTCCATGTTCGAACCCCGTAAGGAATGGGTGTTGTGTTTGTCTTAGGGAGGCACTGGCTCTCTACCATCCCTGGAACCAGGTACCTTGAAGTAGGGACGGACGACTGCTAATTGCCCATCCAGTTGCTCAAGATAACAGTTAAACCTCAAACAAAAAAAGAAGAAACTTTTAGGTGTTTCACATCACATTCTCAGCGAAGCTGCCTACCACTAACGCGAAATTAGTGACTACGGAAAGAAGTAAATTAGAAGTCCATATATGTAGAAAGTTTTTCTTCTGATCATTGATCTCGAGTGTTAAATAGTTCGAAAATTTTTGGATGTATATCGACATTCATGAACACTGGAGTACAACAGGAGGAGCCACCCATCCCAAATATAAGGTTGCCTGCTTCCAGTAAAGCCCATGCACGGAACCAAAGGATAAACAAAACAAAAATCTCTATCAGGATGTGAACCCGATACATAAGTGCAATTACAGCGATATGGAGCCTCTCCACAATACCGTCCTTGTTGCTCTGGCTTCCCTTATATATTTTGCTTTTCATTTCCGAGTTTTTGAATTAAGCGGCGAAAGCTTTTGTCGAATCTTCTTCCTTTATTTCAAGAGTTACAGTCACGAAACGACATTTTGAAGGAAATTTACAGCAAAACCTTTGATGATATATCAAAAGCACTCTTTCCGCTTTTCACAATACAACTACCCGTATTATGATGTTCGGAGATCCCTCGAGTACGTATAACCACAGGCCAAATTTCCAGGTTTCTCATCATTCAAATTAGTCTTTATGGAAATACCTTGAAGTTTCCGCAGAGGAAATCTTCTCTAACCCTTCCCTTCTCAGAAATCTTAATTATCTGGTTCATTAAGTAATTTTCGAGCTGCTTCGCGTTGATATTATTTAATATATTCGTGTAGGGATCGTTCTAAAATGATAAACACCAGCATAATACTAAGGTCATTATTCCTCATAATAATCTCTAAAGGAGCCAACTGCCTATTTTAACCATTTTCTTTCGGAGTTTTAACATTTGTGCTCTGCCAAAATATCGATTTCCTTGAAAGGATATGAAGTTGAAGCTCCAAAATCTGATGGTAAAATATTTCGATCAAAATATATTATGGCTTGCATAGAAGCTGGTGAATCATTTTCGTTCCAACTGTAATATTTTCTGCTGTGCAAAATTTCTGTTTCCCTGAAAGTGTACATTTTCAAATAACTAAGTTAACAATAAAAAAAATTAAAAATTTGCAAGTTTTTTAAACCTCGACGAAATAACTGGGGTTAGAGAGCGACTACCATAAGCAAATCTAAGGTCTATAAGCAGTTGCCTATCCCTAATCTAGGGACACCCACATTTTCCAAGGGAGTACAGAGCCAGCAAAATCAGACACACACAGCATGCTTCTCTCTGAGTAAATGTCAGAAGTTTGCGCTTCTGACCACTCGGCCACCTGGAACACAGAAGGGTTTGCATTTGTTGGCTTGTCTCTTTAATAACAGCCAGATGATGCCATTCAGATCAAATTTCGTGTTACTCAAATGGCTAAGTAGCGTTTAGTACCTTCTTATGTGAGTCATTTATCTGAACAGGCCATATGTTTGTAAAAAAAAATCCCAAATGTGTAGACTGGCTTCTTTGTGGTCGTATTCAGAAAACACAATGCATTGGAGAACACATATGCTTTCACCATATTAAGATTGATCATTTTGGCTATGTACTCTAGTTCAAGGACTGCAGAACCGAACGGCACGCTGGCATTCGGCGGCCGAGGACAACTACAGAGGGCGAGGATCAAGCAATTCTGAGAGGAGTCGCACTACGAGAACCGAATTCGTCGTTCTCAACCATCTATGGCCATGTTACGTCGTCTGCAGGTACGGAGCTGTCCATCCGAACCGTTGCCAGACTACTTGCGACACGGCGACTACATTCAAGAAAGCCACTCCGCCGCCTAACACTGACCAGCGATCGTCGCCGGCACTGAATGCAGTGGCGTCGTGCCCGATCAACGTAAGATAGTGTCCAGTGGCATCGTGTTGTCTTCAGTGATGAGTCACGATTTGCACTTGGCGCCGACGATCAGCGTGTGAGGGGACGAGCAGGCCAGTGCACAGGTCCTCTCTTTACTGTGGAAAGGCACACAGCTCGCACACCGAGAGTGACGGTCAGGAAAGCCGTCTCATTGGATAGCCGGACAACCTTGTTATTCCTGCGTACCAAACATAGGACTCGACCGTCGACGACATTCTACGACCTGTTGTGCTGCCATTCTTGTCGCAGCATCACCGAGCAATTTTTCAACAGGAAAATGTCCGGCCACACGCTGCACAGCTTTTCCTGGCCTGCTTCAGTGATGTCTACACCCTTCCATGACCAGCCCGATCGCCCGACCTCTCACCGATCTAATATGTTTGGGACATGATGGCACGCCACCTGCGCCTATCACCCAATGTCGGCAAACTGGCCTGCAATACGATACCATGTGGCATGCTATAACTTCAGGACAGTATCGATGAATAGTATGCTCTATGTCACGCCTAGTAACAGCTTGTATCCGTGAGATAGTGTCCTGTGGCGTCGTGCATAACGTGGGATAGTGTCCAGTGGCGTTGTGTATAACGTAGGATAGTGTCCAGTGGCATAGTGTATAACGTGGGATAGTGTCCAGTGGCGTCGTGTATAACGTAGCATAGTGTCCAGTGGCGCCGTGTATAACGCGGGATAATGTCCAGTCACGCCGTGGGATAGTTTCCAGTGGCGTCGTGTATAACGTGGGATAGTGTCCAGTGGCGTCGTGTATTACGTGGGGCCAGTGTCCAGTGGCGTCGTGTATAACTTGGGAGAGTGTCCATTGGCGTCGTGTATGACGTGGGATAGTGTCCAGTGGCGTCGTGTATAACGTGGGATAGTGTCCAGTGGCGTCGTGTATAACGTGGGGCCAGTGTCCAGTGGCGTCGTGTATAACGTGGGATAGTGTCCAGTGGCGTCGTGTATGACGTGGGATAGTATCCAGTGGTGTCGTGTATAACGTGGGATAGTGTCCAGTGGCGTCGTGTATAACGTGGGATAGTGTCCAGTGGTGTCGTGTATAACGTGGGATAGTGCCAGTGACGTCGTGTATAACGTGGGATAGTGTTCAGTGGCGTCGTAGTGTCTTCAGTGATGAGTCACGGTTTGCACTGGGCACCAATGATCACCGTGTCTGGGGACGAGCAGGCCATCACACGGATCCTCCCTTTGCTGTGGAAAGGCACATTGAGAGTGACAGTTTAGGGAGCCATTTCCTTGTATAGCAGAACATCCTTGCTATTCCTGCGTATCATACTTACGACTTAACGGTACGTCGGCG
Organism: Macrothele yani; assembly: GCA_039090855.1. Taxonomy (NCBI): domain Eukaryota; kingdom Metazoa; phylum Arthropoda; class Arachnida; order Araneae; family Macrothelidae; genus Macrothele; species Macrothele yani. The sequence goes on from CM077002.1 coordinate 161,802,153, forward strand.
ACATTCTACTACCTATTGTGTTGTCATTATTGTCGCAGCATCACCGAGCAATTTTTCAACAGGATAATATCAGGCCAAACAATGCATGGCTTTCCATGCCCTGCCTCCATGATGGCGAAAACCTTCCATGGCCAGCCCAATCACCCAATTTTCTCACCAATCGATCATATTTGGGACATGATGGGACGCTATTTACGCCCATCCCAGAACGTCGGGGAACTGGCCAGCAATTCGAACAGCATCTGGCATGCTTTACCTCAAGGCAGTATCCGTGAACTGTATGAGTCAATGCCACGCCGGGTAACCGTTTTTATTCGAGCCAGAGATGGCGCTACAGCGTGCTTACTTGGTTCACTCGTGTAGCTGTTTTATCGGAATTTAAAAAATATTGAAGATAATTTGAAAAACTGTATTGTAATATAACTGAATATAGATTTCAAAAATGTTGTAATACCGAGGATGAAACCCTTTGCATATCAATCAGAACAAACCGTATCAGAAGAAAAGAACACAAGACAGAGGTGATAGAGTATTTGTTTCAGCAACTCTGTTTGTTTCGTAATCTATACCACCACTGAGGGTAAAACTGTAGATTTTTAACCAGAAATGACTGATTTACAAATCAGTCAAAGTGTGAAATCCGAGGCAAAGAATTATTAAACTTTTGGTGATCCTACATAAAGACTACACTGTTAGAAATTTCAGTTCAACGTTGCAGCAGAATATCGTGCAGCATCTGACACTTACCCCATGATCTGATGCGATCTTCACACATGCAACATAAAGTTGTGCATGAAAACGTTTGACTTGCACCAAGTTTTTGTGCAAATTACCAAATACAGCCAAAGATGCGTTATCGTGCACCACATTTTGGGGCAGTGAGAGAAACGGCGCATGCCTCTTTGTCATCAAGCCATCCAAAGGAGATAGATGTTGTGTTGTAACGCCATGTTGGTTTTGTCGTCACAGTGAGTGCGAGTTCCGAAAACTTTAAAGAAGTGTTCACTCAAGTTAATAAGGTAAGTGATGAAAATATTTTTGTAGCATACTGTAAATATATATCTGGTGTTGCTGACGTAATTATTTTCACGTTGAACTGTCTGATGTTATATATGTGCCTAGCTATGTGTAGGGCAATATAATTTTAGTTTTCTGAGGAGGTTGTTCTCATGGAAGTAGCTTCTAATGTAGTATAAGAAGCTCAAATTGCAGCATCGATTCGCCCAATGTATTGATCTCTATATTGAGACTATGTGTGCTAACATAAGCAATGAACAATAAAATTTTCCGAATATGCGAGAAAAATTTGAAAAAGAAAAAAAAAACAGGAATCTTTTATTCCTAAATTAATGAAGTAAACACACACTTTTTGTAACTGTACACAGAAATACTGTTTTCTTATGGATATAGCAAAAATGCTTCGTTAGGGAGTGGAGCCCATGTTTCATCTGCAGTTATTACTGTGTTTAATAAGTTTGAATCCTTTGCAATTATTTGTTTGCAGTCATGACACACCTGAACTCTGGTTAACAATTGTTCTCTCCTCAGGTGATTAGGTACCCATCTGGAACACACACGATGCAGCAGTAATTAGTTGCGTAGAATGCGGAATGCCAAAGTTTTTAAAATATTAGTTGACGCCGCTATGTCTTCACACGTCATTCGTCGATCAATTGATTGCTCAAACAGTATTAACAAAAAGTTCCGTAAGAACACTTGAGGTCGATCAGACCTAGGAGCAAGTTCTGCCGACACACGTCCTTTCCTTTTTGGAAATCATGGTGTCATCTAAAAATAGTTGACTCACCCAAACATTTATCTTTGTAAGCTTTTTTCATTAAATCAACTGTTTTTGGAGCCGTTTTACCAAAAAGATAGCAAAATGTATTGCGCAACACATTTCGTTTTCAATATTACAGATGAATGTGATACGGCAGTCAACTAAGGATGAAAAAATGTTAAAATCATGAATAAGGAACAATACATGCTTGAGGAAGATGATGCACAAGCAAAAGTAATGATTAATTAATAAAGCATGTGATGACGTGCACAGTGAAAGCAGAGCACAAAACAACAGGTAAATATACTTACAAGAATATGGCTGTACAACGCAGTGCACAAAAGGAAGGGAACATGTAAAACACAACAAAAGCATATACTACGATAAAGGTGCAGAAGTTCCCACAATCGAGGAAATCACACGATATGTGACAAAAACATGATAAGTATTACAGAACACAGTGGAAACTTGGGCAAACTCCCCACGTGAAACACAAGGATACACAAAATACAAACAGCAAGCCGTGCAGCATTGCATCGGTCCAAAAAAAAACAATGAAATGGGACGAGCAAGAAATACATGACGTCAAAAATGTGAAAATGCAAGACAGTAATAAGGTATAAATTAAAAGATACAACACAATGCAGCAAAAACAAAGAGAAAGAGCAAAGTCTCGCAGGGCAATACCTCTGGTATTGCTCCTAGAGAACAAATACACGGTGCGCAACTCAATGAAGGTACAGGCAGCAAAAGCAGACACATGAGTGAAGAGCAAGTATTAAGGACAGGTGCAACGAAGAAACAAATACAACACGGTACATGCACACGAATTACACAAAAATTGCAGAAAACCCCTACAATACAAATCATAAGCAGTTACATGACAAACACTTAGTAGACGCTGTGACGAAGCACCAGGAAGAGAGAACACAAAATCTCAACTGATGCAGTCAGATCTTCGAATTTCACTTCTTAAGTCTGAATCACGTGACCACCTCCATAGCTGTATGGCGAAATGCAGACGCACCTTAAATAAACAATTGCGCAATAACAAAGCCAGAATCGTCTGCCATGGCTAATAACTGTTGCCATAGATACTTCTTTAATTTCAGTTAGTTGTCTGCATGAATAATTTTTCCCCCTTCGCATTGTTTTGAAATCAAAAAATACTGTCAGTGTTTATGTAACGGCCTTTCATATATTCCTTCGTTTTTTTCCTTGACATATTTCAGGAATTAATTAAAAATAAAAATACTTACATTTGGAAGGTAAAACCGCAAATTTGTTCTCCAGTTATTTTCCTGTCCCCAGCGGAGAGAATCTAGGTCCCATTTTTAGTGATGAAATATGAAATCCTTTCAAAACAGCATCTTTCTCCTTAGTTTTGAAAGGGAAGTAGTATTATGATGAAACTTAAATGAAACTGGACAGCGCTTGTGTTTCTGAATTCCACGAATGAACTAGCTGACTGATATCTGCGTGATTAATGCATGTAAATGGCGCAGAATTGTGGTGTCTTATCGCGTTCCCCTTGATCTCAAAGGCAGAAAGTTCAGACGTTAAATAAAAATAAGAATAAGTAATGACTGGACGCACTTCATAAAGTATGTACAGAACAATAAAACATGCATTATGGAGGAAACAACTCCCTTGAATGAAATGGGATTAGGGAAGTGAATGAATTCTATTTCTAGCAGTAATCAAGTTGTTTTGAAGTGATGAATGATTTCATTTCTTCATCAGCACTTCCCCGCGACGCATGCTTAGAATATAATTGGAACCTGAGTCATGTTTTTCCAATGGCTTATCTTTCTCTTTATGAGACACGAAAACCATACAAAGAAGTGAACTTAGCAATGTAAAAGCCTCCCTCTGCAAGAAGAAGAATGCATAATTAAAGACTGAAACCCCCGCTAAAAAGTCCTCCCCTTTTACCAACCTATTTTATTCCCCCACAGTTTGATAACACGGACCAGTAATTCTGCGCGTCAATTGCAGCCATGCATTTGTTCCAAGTGAAGTGAATGTTTCGAGTGAAGCCGTGAACGAATATATACACCCATAAAACGCTAGTACGTGACTTTGAGCCGCATTTGGTGCACAGCAGACAGCGCTCCCAAGCATTGTGCTTTATGGCAGGGAATCACACTTTTAGAGCAGCAATTAGGTTTTTGTCCTCCGGTTATAACCTTTTTAAAGGGAGGATACGCTACGAGATAAGGAAGTGAGGGTATTTCACTTACAGCGGCATTTAAATCATGTTGCTCACTATTTTTTGTCAGCAGTCCTGTAGGCATGACGAAAGTCAGGATTTCTAAGAAATAAAAATATTCTGCTTTTGAAATAAGCGAAATGAAGATTCCTAAAATTTCTTTTCTTTCTGCAATATTTCAGTATAAAAAATGCATTCATGTGGTTTTATTTGACGAATTGTTTTCTGGTGAACGTTTTTAAAAATTGTAGATCGGGATAGCGCTTTCGTGTCCGTGTTTGCTATTCTTGTTGCTTGTAATTTGTGATACATACTTCTTGAGTTTTTCACATCAAGGCATTTTTGTCTGCTTTTCGTTTCTACTTTAACGACATGAATGATAATTGTAGGATTGCAGATTTATCTCATCGCGTATTTATTTTTTCGGGTTCAAGTAAAAAAATGAAAAACCGGAAACCACAGAAGCTTACATCAATTAATAGCTCGCCTATAGACCCATATCATCATCATATAGTCGTGTGCAAAAGTGTTACTACATCACCTGCAAAAACCGTAAATCTTTAACTCTTTTTTAACTAACTAATTTTCATAGTTATTTCATCATTTATATGCACTAGATGTGAAATTTAATAAAGATTTCAAAAATGTCTTAGTTTTTCCTGTAGCAGCTTACTTATGTTCGTAAGATATGACATAAAATATGGAGTATGGCAAACACGTTGAAATTCACGTTACCTGCGTATCAGTTCTTACAGCTAATCATATACATTATTTTACCTGATTCCCTGCTTCTTAATGCTATCCTAATCCTACTACAGCCTTTATACAGGTTGGCGCAGAGCTCCTAGAGAAATGTAATGGTCGCATCTTGTTGTTAGTAGGGTATAATTTGTGTACATTCTCAATAATGGTTAAAACTGCGCAATTGTGCACAGCGGACATAGTAAAAATGGGTATTCTGCATGAAGAGGGATATTCTTCAAGGCAAATTGTTGAAAGAGTGAGCTGTAATCAATCTACATCTATTTGATTACTGAAGAAAGTACAAGACTCTGGTGAGATATTTAAAATATGCATTACTGTCCCCAAATCAACTAAAACCCGTCAGGACAGAGAGCTCAGGGAGCTAAGCTTGGCAGACAGGAGGCTCAATTCACCTGTACTGCTTCAAAGATGGATTGAAGTAACTGACATTTCTATTAGTACATCTAGTGTTAGGAGGAAGCTGCTTCGCTTTGATTTACGTAGCTGCGAAGACAGGCGTAAGCCACTGTTAACTGTAAATCAACGACAGCGTATACTTAAGTGGGCAAAACAGCATGTCTCATGAACAAACAAGCAATGCCAAAAAGTTCTTTTCAGTGATGAATCAGAATTTTGCCTTTATGGGAATGAGAGTAGTACTTATGTAAGGAGATTCAAACATGAAACATTCCATCCAAGTTACTTAGTGACTACACTTAAGAATCCAGTGAAGGCCATGCTTTGTAGCTGCATGTGTGCACATGGCATTGGGAACCACCATATTGTCGATGGTACGGTAAATTACTAGCATACATCTGCATATTAGATAACAAGATGCTACCATCATCTAGAAGACTTTATAACTGCAATTTTAGTTTTCAAGATGACAATGCTCCTTGTCACCGTGCTAAAGTAGTGAAAAAGTGGTTTCAGGAAAAAAATGTTCAGCATCTTGATTGGCCAGGATTTAACCCGATCGAAAATTTGTGGTTTGAAGTGTCGTATAAAATATCAAAAAAGAAGTCAACAACCAAAATTCAACTCACTGAAGATGTAATTCAAATTTGAAATCGTATTGTTCGATCCATTCCTTTACAAAACCTTGTTCACAGTATGCCATCAAGGTGCAAAGCTGTGATTATTGCAAAAGGCTTGACAGCAAAATATTAGGTACATTTTATAATTTTGTTTCATTACATTTCTGTATCTAAATGTTACTTCATTCCTTATTAATTACAGAGGCGATTTTTGCTGTAAGTCTAAGTGTTGGATAAATGATCCTTTTCATAATAGTTTTAACTTCGTCATGATTTTTGTAATGTGTCTTAAGAACAGAAGTAGCTACAGGAAAAACTAAGACTTTTTTAAATCTCCATTAAATTCGCATCTAATGACATATAAATGATGAAATTAATATGAAAATCAGTTAGTTAAACAAGGAGTTAAACTTAAATACTCACGGTTTTTGCAGGTCATGCAATACCTTTGCACACCAATGCAGCTATCGGATCATTGTGTTACACTGACAGTTACCACCCCACAAGAGCACAAAAATATTTCAATATTTATGTAGGTAAAAACCGTACATAGTGTTCCTAAAATGCCATTTTGTCGCGATCTATATTACACAGGTGTGCAAAACTAAAGGACGATCCAGGTTTTGACACGTAGCGTCGCACAGGAGCGGCCTGGATATGTAAAATCCAAACCATTGGAACTCCATTACTTACCGAAATAATGACGGAAACAACGGCGGCACAACTACAGATACTAAAGCTTTTAGTGGAACATTATTCAGAATTAACAGCATGGTGCCATGATACAGATGCATCACTTCCAAAGACGGTATGAAGGGACGAATATGCCCTCAATAGGTAAGCTGACCAGAAGTCCAGAATTCTTGAGAACAGTTCACGAATTCAGTTCACTGTCCCCAAAAAGGTCTGATGCCTTTGAGGACACAAAGTGTCCTCAAATTTACACTTCCTCATTAGCTCCTTAGATTTCTAATGAAAAATGTTCGTAGAAACAATTTTCGCTGTACTGATTTTTCAACATGCTTCTTGTGAAAACAAATTTCGACTCTTTTTTTTCCTTTTTCCGAGCACCGTGAGTAACTCTAAAGACAATAAGTCATCTGTCTCTAATTTGGGGACATTCGTTCTAGAGAAGGGAGAGAGAGCAGGTGCTTTAAGACAAACACACCACCCATGTTTCAAAGGGAACTAGAACCCGTTCTAACGGTCAGTAATGAAATGAATGGTCAGTTAATGAATGGTCAGTTGCCAGTACTAACAGCACTGCACCACGGAGAGGCCAAATTGCGACTGTACGTGTTCTGAGTTCCTCCAAAAAACTTTGGCGAAATGAAATATTCACCGTGCAATTACTTCATTAGTGTGCAGCTTAATTTTAATTCAGCGTATATGCCTAAGGTAAAGCATTTAACTTTTGCTAATATGTTCGCACCATCATAGCTCTGCTTTGTCAGTGCGAAGTACCCAAGTTCTACAAGACATAACCTTTTAAGACATACATTTTCATATTATATGAAATCACCTATAGAAACAATGCAGTTTTGTGACAAACATATTTTAATATTTATTTTGAGTACGTTTGTGTCCCCCAATGATCTCTTGGTTTGTGGACACCACGCCATTTTGTCCTCAAATCAGTGTTCCAATATCTGATTACCTTATCAATAGGGAATATCATCACCCCTAACATCGATGCATGATTTGAACCATCTGTCCATGCTTTGCACTAGGTTGTTGAAGCGTTCTTGCGGTAACTTTGCCCATTCTCCCCGCCAGCACCGTATTCAGTGGTTGGACAGTTTCCGGGGGTTGTTGACGTGTCGCAACGCGTCTACCCATACCGTTCCATACGTGCTCTATGCGATTTAGGTCGGAAGAATGTGTGGCCAATCCATCCGCCGAATGTCATCACGTTCCAACGGCTCTTAAACAGCCATCGTGCCATAAGGTGTTGCGTTATCATACATTCCCATGAATTGTGGGACAATGGCATATCGGAACACAAGAAAATGGGGGAAGGATTACCTCATTACAGTAGAACGCACCGCGTGCAGTACCTCGTTCTAATATAAGGAGCTCTGTATGTCCATCGATCAGATGCCTCCTTGTACGAGGACACCGCGGCCGCCAGATCTATCCCTTTCATTGACGATTTCGGGGCGATACCGAGTGCGTACTTCACGGCATATTAGCTGAAGTTCAGAATTGCTAGAAAGAGAGAGACTAAATCTACTCTCAGTAATGAACAGTACTGTATCCTATTGTTCTGTTGCCCAGTCCTTATGTTACCTGGATAAGAGTAAACGGTTTTTCCGGTGAGCAGTTGTAAATGGAACACAACATACTGGTCGTCGGCCAAACAGTCCACCTTTGTATAGTCATCTCGCCATTGCAAACAGCGATTTTGTGCGCTCTGTGCTTACGTTCAGTGGTCTTACGCGGTTACTTCCTGTCCGGTGTCTACCACTTTTGGCCTGCAGGAGAAGACACCGTTCCTCACTATGGAGTGGTTTTTGGTGGACGACAGACACTGGGTTTTCGCACAATTGTACCTGTAAACCTGAAGGAAAACCACCCACGGGATACGATGCTATAGCGATGCCGAAATCTCGTGCCATACTCACCACAGTTCTCCCCTTCACGCACCTCCCAATTATTCGATCACGACTGATATTGCCAAGGTGTTCTCGAGACTCGAAATTTGGTTTGCACTTTCAGTAGAAGGGTGCGTTGTGAACCTCGGAGTGCTTTCATGTAAATCCAATGTGCTAATTTTAATTAATTAATTTTTAAAACATTCCAACATTGTTGAAAAAGTCATTGCTGAAATAAGACCATGTATAGTTTCTATAACTGTACTAGTAATCCGAATTTATTGGCATAGAATACAAATCAGTTTCCAAGTCTTCCGGCATCAACTAGATGGCTTTTTAAAGAAAGGTACACATCAAAGTGGATAATAGAACGTTTCGACAATCTGAATGCATTGAACATTAACAACAGTGAGTCCTGCAATGACAGCGTCTAGCTAGAGCTACCACGAATTTGAAACCAATTCGTAATAGGAATGCCTTTTGTTTTCCTCAAAGGATTGCGCGAGCTAAACGAGCATGTTGCCTCGTGTCTTTGATTGAATAATTACATTTGGATCTTTTCGTTTATTGTCAAGTCAAATCGCCGCGTTCAAATTGTTGAAAAAGTTTTATTATCCAGTTCGCGTCTACCTTCCTTGGAGAAGCCATCTGGTTATTAAAAAAATTATTAAAACTTGGAAACTTTGATTTTTATTCTACTCCAATAAATTCGGATTACTGTAGTTATAATATCTCATATACAATTGGTGTAAAGTTCTTTGTGTTATTATTTATGATCATGTGTTTTGTCTGTAGAAAAGGCGCACTGAAGGATATTTCATTCGAGTGCAATATGCAATAGCTTTATACTCTTGCACAACAATACTTTATGACACTTTGAATAAACACAAAAATATTTCACCATTCTATTGTGCTTAAAAGGGCGAAACGTTTACCTCCAAGGACTTTATAATTGTTTGGGGAAAGAATTATCTTACAAACGTGAAGCTTTTTGAGGTCAACCCTGAGTTGACTGTCACGCCCGGTGATATGTTACGAGTACTTTTTCACCACTGTGATACTAAGGAGTACTAGGGAACAGATATGTTTGTAAAACGCTTACGCTTTTATTTGAAATGGGGTACGTCTGTGCATTTGGAGGTGCCAAATTTCTCACACATGTGTGCATATAACTAGTTAACAAATGTTTAATACCAAGGGATAAAATAGTGATCGCATATTTTGCTCTCATTACGTTAAATGGTAGTAATAAATGTAAACGAACTTCCATCATAAAAAAAAATGTCAAACATTTTCATTGACTAACACTGCAGTTCATGTGTTCTGAAAAGTTCGATTTGCAAAGGTACGGCCCATGAACTAATACTTAGAAAAAAGATACTCATGGCTGATGTACACATGTCTGATGTTCTAAGATCATAAATATGTGTACAAGTCATAATGTTCTAAGAACATCAGACATAAATGAACTTGTCTGATGTTCAAATTATCGGTAAACATGTATTATTGCCAACCTTAAACATATATTACATGTTACCTAATAATCGCTAATATTCTTATTGTTCAACATGGTGAAATTTAAAGATATTGAGCTAAAGACACGGTGAACGGCAGTCTCATCATCAACACAGAGTGAAGTTTTAATCTCAGTCCTCTCAACAGCATGGCGGCAGAGACTGTGATGTCATGATCGTGACGTTTCCATGGAATCATTTTGGTTACACGACGTGGACCAGCGGGCCTTTATGCCGTTTTTTCTGACTCCTTTACTCACTCCAACCTTGATAGCAGATATTGTAAAAATCCCTTTTTTATTGGCGTAGGAACATATATGTGACAACCTTTCTCACTGCTTGGGTTTCTTGAAGCTTCAGGCTGCGGCTCTACATATATTACTACGCGCTAAAACTGGTTCCACTATTTAAAATATAGTAACGGGCTTCTCTTTTAAAGAGGAAATATATTTAAAAAAAATGCAAATAGAACACAAGAAATGGAAAGTGAGCAAAATATGAATATTCTTGCATTTCAATTCTTCAAAGCTTTACATTACTATTTCTCCTTTCATGCATCCTATCACCTCATTTTGTCTTTTATAGCACGTCTTTTGTATAAAAAGTATCTTTGATACCTCTTTGTCCTCCCGTCTGTCTGGCCGTCCGTTTGACCCTCCGTCCGTCTGTGGACTCCATATTTCTGCAACTATTAGTCCTATTTGAACAATTATTTTTGCATTGGGAAGCTTGAAATATGCGAATGATGATCCTTTATTTCGTTTTTTAACGACGCACTCTTTCGCCGCTGGAGGGCGTAAATGCAGATTATATCGAATTCAAAATACATTTTATTCCATATATTTGCTCCTAAGCATCCGATTGAAAATATTATTTTACCTTTCGACTTCATTTATAGCGAAGACTATTCTAGCTATCGTCTCGTTTTCAAGTTACGTATATATTTTCCGCTAGCGAGTGGTAAAAGTAAATTGAGCTTTCCCCCATATCACTGCTTCTAAAATTCCGATTTGAAAATTTCTTTCTGCAGCGGAAAAAGCTCTTGATCGGAAATCATTTACAAATAAATTCTAATTTTTGTTAAAAAGTGGTTTGAGCACTAAGTGTTAATTTCTGTTTCTCATGTATTTGCAGCAGAATCTGAGATTCTAAAATCTCGATTGAAAAATTTCATTTGTGGACCGATAACACTCACGTTAATAAATGTTTCCGGAATACTTTCTTCTTAAAATAATGCATCGTTTCTCCGCCAGGGGCCGTGGATGTGCAACTTATTTCTGTCAATATCTCTGCTCTGATGGTCCGATTTGAAACAAAATCCTTCTTTATTGGATAGAGCTTCCGGTGCGACATGTTTTTCATATAATTTTACATTTTTCTTAAAGCACAAGTCTGCCACCAGAGTAGGTTCACGTTTTCGTTTACAGGATTATCTGCAGGACTAAACACCCAATTGAAAAACTTCTTTCTTAGGCCAAATACTAGTAACTGTGCAAACCCCTGGTGCGTATTTTCTTCCCAAAATAATGCACAGTTTCGTCGATGGGGGAGTAAATGCTTGATCTGTTTTTATCAATATATGTGCTTCTACATCTACGATTTAAAAATTCTTCTAACACCGAAAGCCATTTACCTTGTCGAATATTTTAAGCTAGCATATGAGGAATTTTGTAGCTCACAGTTCTGTCGGTAGCTGGTGCTTGTCTACTTCATTTTGCGGCTGCATCACACTTCTAAAAACACTATTTAAAAATTCATTCCTTACTGTATGGCATTCGCTGCAACAGAGATGTGCGTAATTAATCCTCTTTAAATAATGCATAAAGTTGACATCTTTTTTCTAGCCATCTCTGCTTCCGTGAGATATATTTGAAAAGTTATTTTTCCTTGGCATAGCTTTTTACATGAAGATATTTTTCGCCTATTTTCAAATTTCCCATTATGCAAAAATTTTCCCCTGGAAGAGATAGACTTATATCATGTTTCTTTCTATATTTCGTCTTTTAACTGTTCGATTTGAAATCCCTTTCTCTGCGATGCTGTCCTTGTGCTGTGAGACACTTTTTGTGTGGTATTTGCTAATTTTATTAACATGCTTTTTTAACCGCTAGTGGAACTAAGTAGATGTTTCTATTTCTGGATGTTTCATCGATTGTAGAAACCGTTTTATTGTTTTCCAAACCGTTTCCATTGACTTTGAATGGCTTTGATAAATTTAATTTGTGTCCGAACGGATTCAAAAGACGTGCTCATTACACCCGAAAATTCGGTATCATCTTTATTGTTATCATTTTTTTATCTTTACGTAATCTGAATCCACCAACAATCTGCAATGAAACAGGACGGACTGTCAAGAAAGGCATGTAAAATGCCACCGAAGCCTACCATCATGATTCGCATGCTGCAATAGATCCAGTCGATCTATCTTACGTTCCATTTCAGTTTAAACGTCTACAGTTTCCTGTTTGTCTGAGTTTCGTAATGAATATGAAGACACACAAGGTAAACGTTAAAACGTGGTTGGATTCAACCTAAAAGCCAACGTTTTTCCAATAGTCAGTTTTATATTGATTGTCCAAGATTTGACAAAAATTCAAACTTCTTCATCTTAGCTCGAAATAAAGAACAATCAATGTATCTGACCAAAATATCTTAAAGGATAAACTTATTTCAACTTCGGAAGAACTGCAAATTACACTGATTAAAATAAAATAGAAAATTGTAGATGTTTCAAATATTACAAGTTTCTTAAATTCGCAGTCAGTAAAGACTGCTGATTTCATACAAATAGGACGGCACAAGTCAAGATTTTATGATGTTTTTTTTAAACTACTTTCTTTTCATTAGTTCACCATATTTCATCAAATGCCTCCATACAATATATCGTACTCGCAATTTCAGGAAAACACGTAAACGCTGCCCCGAGAAGTTCAGTTATTGCTAAACCTGGGCAACGCAGTGTACCTTTGCTTGGAAGATAAACGCACAGCACCCGGTTATTCCTTTAACGCTAGCTCAGCAAAGAGAAAAGTCATGTTTCGAAAGGCATGGTAACAACTATGGCGTTCCAATTTGTAGAAAAGTCTTAGAAATACGTGATGTGATAATCCTCAAAACATCAGATATTAGCAAAGGGATCCTTTGTTTTCACTGAAACAGAAAACCTGCCTTATTTCTTTCTAATTTTCCACTTTATTTCCACTTCTTTTAGGGCTATTGTCAAATAATTGAATAGTTATGAAACCAGTAGTCTAGACAAAACAGATATTTCTTTACATTTTAATGATGCCGTTTTGGTACGCTCTTTTAATGATGTCCAGTCCACACCAAGCTTTCTGCTACACTATTTCAAAATAATCCTCGAAGTTTAAGGCATAATGCATCTCTGAACCTCTGCCCAACATGCTCTCGAATTGTTTTTGTACTTATTGATTTATCAGTATATGTTAGATACACAACCTTATTTGATGGAAGCTTTATTTCTACAGAAATGTGCCTCCACAACTCACAAACACCCTTCCACGTCAGATTACGTGGTGATTAAAAATGAAGTGCAAAGGCTGTAGAAAGAATTCTTAACCTGCGTCTAAACCTGTGCTAAGTATTGTAGAGATAGGCGTGGATATTCCAACTGCAATCATTAAAAAACAAGGAAGCATATTTTCTTTAGGTTTTTGTTCCCATTGCTTTCAGTGCGTGTGTGTTTGACAATATCAAAAAAGAAGAGAAAAGCAAATTGAAACTTTTAGGAATAATTATAACAAGTTCTTCTCTTTTCTAAATATAAAATTATATTATAAATAACACCTTTATTTGTCGACAATGATATAATCGTAATGACTTGCAGCTTCAATAATGTACAGAGCAAGCAATATTTGATTGAAGCATTTATATATACAGGGTGCATGGGAAAGTCCCTTTATCCTGGAATAACTTGCGAACGGGAGAGGTACAGTTAGGCAAGTGAGATAACGGTATAGTAAAGGACTACGCCCGATAAAATGCAACCAATAGCAGCACGCCTATTGGCAAAATGCGGAAGTTAGTCATTGTAAATCGAAAATGAAAAGAGATAGAGCAAAATCTCCAATTACAAAGTTGTAAGCATCAATTAATTAGTACAAAACGACAATTGTTTCACACAGATAAGATAAAATTGTCACCTGAATACCCTACAATGTCCTAAATCGATGTACGACCTTTTGTGTGAACGTTTGAAGGGAATAGGCATAGGTATGAGCAAATGCACACAATGTATTTCATAAATGCGTACTTATGTCAATACAGTTTGATGACGTCAGACAAAACAGAAACAAAAAGGGCAAACCAGCGCACAGTGATAAAAAGTTAATGTCGAATATGTTCGAAGAGTTTGCCATTGCCCACGATACACATTTGTATTCGTAAAAGTAACGCTGCATGCACATTCCTCAGCATGGAAGGTGTCACAGCATCTGTAACACGACGACGTACATCCAGCAGACTTGTAGGCGCTGTTGCATACACTTGATTTTTTACGTAACCCCAGAAATCCAAGCTCGCCATTCTCACACAGCGTACGTAGACCCAAACTTCTGGTCAGGGTACATCCTGCTACTGGTTTTTATATCGTAGGTACAGTACAACGTCACAATCTAGATTTGCATACGACTACATTTGCGAAATGTGAATATGCAGATTCGAATTGTCGCACATCGATTTTGGACATTTTAGGGTATTCGGGCGACAATTTATCTTATCCGTGTGAAACAAATGTCGTTTTGTACTAATTAATTGTTACTCTACAACTTTGTAATTGGAAATTTTGCTCTATATCTTTTTGTTTTCGATTTGCAATGGCTAACTTCCGCATTTCGCAACTAGCGGCGCTGCTATTGGTTGCATTCAATCGGGCGTAGTTGCTTTACTATACCGTTATCTCACTAGCATAACTGTACCTCTCTCCGTTCGCAAGTAATTCCAGGCTAAAGGGACTTTCCTATGCACCCTGTATATGTTCCAGAACATTTCTTCGTCCAATGTATAACGAGACGTTGCATCACTTTCTGGCATTTCTGGTGGCATTTCTCTTTTGTCATTCATCTGTGATGCACCTAAAAATACTTTTTCTTTTTCATTTTATAAAGAGTAACCATTTTCTAGAATGAGGGATAAAATGCTATGGATTGGAATTAAAGGTTTCATGGAAATCAAACTTATCCTGTCAGTTGGCTCTTCGCCCGACCGGTGGCCGAATTGTCCGAAATGGGCTTAGCTTCTAGTCCCCGAGGGGGCAAGGGTATGGTGTCTGTCTGAAGTGCTCTGTAATTCCAGCTTCCGAAATTCCTAGCTCCAAATTAAAGAGAGGGTGCTTATGGTCCTCAGTGTGGTTAATAAACGCCCAAAGAAACAAGCAATTATATCTTTATAAAACTCGAAGATTATAAAATATTTTCGTTGTTGTTTGCCAACCTGATTATGACTGCAATTCAAACATCTCATATTCTTAAGTTAGGTGGTGATGTTTGGAAAATTCAGAATTCTGGTGTCCTGGAATAAAATCAGTAAAATGCACTGCTGATGCATCCAGAAAGAGAGGCTCGTGTAACATCGTACGCGCAGTCAGTATCTGGTACGGATGTACTTTGAACATATATCATTACACTGGCTTTGTCGAAATGCACAAAGCATGAATTGGAAAACAAGGTCGTCAGCAAATTGAAACCTGGCAAACACGCAATTTAGTTCGCTATACTTTTGAAAGCTATTCAAAGAAGATTGTGCTGGTAGTAGTTTGTGCTACACAGAAATCATGGGACACCTACCTAGTAACAGGTAAGTCCACTTTTCTCCCGAATAAGTGCAGTCGTGCCGGGTAGCATTGAGTCCACTAAATCACGGAAGCATTCGGCAGGTACTGTATTTCCAACCATGCTTGTTGCCCTTGTCGATAATTCAATTGCATTCCTGGGTAGAGGATTCATAGGTCGAATAGACCTTTCCGCAGGATCCCAAATATTTTCTACGGGGTTAATCGCCTGTGAACTTGGAGGCCATTCCAGGGTGAGAACCTGAGGAATGATCTTCTAACCATTTTCTAGTTAGGAGGCGTATTTTCTTGCTGGAAGAGAGTCCATTTTCCTGTAGGTGCGTAATGACTATGAACGGATGCAAAAAGTCTGCAAAGGTGGACACTTAGCATGAGCCGTTTAGAGATGTCAGAGTCCGTAATTGTACCCACTGAACACGCCACAGGCAATAGCCGAGCTTCCACGAACCTGCAGAGTTCCTTATGGACATACCTGTTCCATAGCTTCGTGCGTTTGCCAGTTCCTCACTCTTCCGTCTAAGCGAAATAACTGGAAACGGTACTCATCGGACCAATAGACTCACCTCCAATCATCCAAGGTTTGGTGCCGAAGTTCTTTTGCCCAGTTTAGGTGAAGAGTCCGGCAATGTGGCGTTAGCAATGGGACTTGCGGTAAATGATTGCCTTACGGACTTGGTGGACACGTTTGCGGAACCTCTCGCTTTGAAGTTGGTGGTGATTTATGCCACTGTTGCTCTTCGGTTTGTTGTGCATGTATGAGACAGACCTCCCAGGCTACGTTTATCCACAACCTTACTCTGCCCACAGCGCAGTGCGTTAGTGGGAGGGCTGAGGTACTCGTGTTTCCCATGAACCAAGTATCTCATTATTCTTGTTCTCTCAGTGCATAAGCGAGACGAAAATGTTGCAAAGCTAAAATAAAAAAAAATGACGAGAGCCAAAAGGCACCAGATGATGTTTTAAATGCCATAAGATTATTTAACACTTAGCGTGTTAACTAGATGAACACAGCATAATAAAATAAAGCATTGTAGCAACTGTGCCAAAAATGTAACCCATAAACTTAATGTTTATCATTTAGTTGAATTATGGCTGTAATAAAACCAGCCACAAGAATAAACTTTAAGAAGCTCAGAAATGTGTTCGCTTGTTCGTCGTACTCTTCATAAAAGGACACGGGGTCATTTCATACAATTGAAACGATACGAAAATGAATATCTCTGTTTGCCAAAATTTTTGTGGATCGATGAAAAGAACATCATTTAGGATATTATGTTTAAAAAGGACTAGCCTAACTTTTTTATGAATCTCATTTAGAAAGTTCCACCAACATGTACTAATGGAAGAGGAGTAGATGTATGATATTATTGATCATGGCAGGTGTTTTAAATAGGACAAATCACTATCTCATCGATCATTCTGAATTCTGCGGATCCCAGAGGACATAAATGACGTTTTATGTCCGTCAAATGTAGGGGAATATGATTCACAAAGGCAGAATTATGCACTGTGAAACATCAGCGCTTCATACTATTTTCTGTGACTGCCTGCATTTCGGGTTGAGTGACAAAAAAAAGTTTTGCATTCCATAAGGAACGTAAAGCAACCTAGTGGGCAAGTCTCTTAGCTTTGAAGAAAGCAAATTGTGCAAATGGTAAAGCACATACTTTTAAAAAAGTAGTTGGAAGAAATGTTCTCTAATAAGGAATGCGTTAAAGGACTAGGTGGTGATCCTTTTATTTTTGGGGAGCCTGAAACGTGAAGGTGATGTTGCTTTGGCGTTTGTGACGTACTACAGAGATAAAGCACGTACCAAGACGACAAGTCTGCAGCGAGACATTCCGATGGTGTATTTTAGTCGTTCAGAACAACTGGCTCTGGAGCGAGAAGGCACGATTTCCATCTGTGTCACCGACAGATTTGTGTTTTCACACTTTTAAAGTGAGTGGAATGATGTTTTACGACTTTGTTTCCTTTGAAAGAACGTAAAGACTCACAGAATGCTGTTGCCTTTAGGGTAAAACATCGTATACTGCATATACATTGCCCTATCGTTAATATGTATTTATCTGCATGTCTTCAAAAATCTTTTTACAGGACATGCAGTGCTCTGTGCTGAATCCTTTAGCTCTAGTGACGGCCTATTCCCACTTGTTTTCTGTGAATTTCCGGCGATATGGCTTTCAAAGCAGTAACTAATTCAGTTTTGTTTGGTTGAGATCTACCCTTTTACGAACCAGCCGATCAGTTTGAGGCATACATTCTTTTATAGGGTTTCAGTAAGGATTCTTGACTTCCCAGTCCAACTTTTGCAGCACCCATTTCCTTAATCTAATCTGAAACAATGTGAGTAATATGACATGGAGCGCTGTCCTTTTAAGAGAGGTATAGACCTTCGCCAAAGTAATACCACAATGCTGGCAGTGCATGCTATGACAGAACATTCAATGTAGAACTCCGTGTCCAGGAGTTTGTCCGAAGGACTAATAGGCTCAAGGTTCAGCACTAAAAACAGGTTTATACCATCAGGCTGTCTCCACTAAACTTCACTTTTGGTACGACACAGTTTAGAAGGTACGTTTCTTCTGGCATCCGCAACATCCAGAAACGGCCATCAGATTCGTAGAGTGTGTACAGAGATTCGTCAGCCTAAAGCACAGTTTTTGATTTGTCAACATTTCAAGATCGTCATCGGTTACACCAAGCTAATCGGCGTCCGGCATTTCTGGAAATGATTAGTGTCCTGTGGATGGTCGTTCAAACGTTGTAACACATATGTTCGAGTTTTCTGAACACTTTACTGGTGCTAACAACAGTCTAAATAGTCTGATATGAGGCCTGCGTGATTTCAGACAAAGTTAGTTTGCCCTCTGAGCGGAAAATAGCTTTCTGAGCTCTTTTGTCGCGTTCTGTTTGATTCGTAAGGGTACCACGTAATTTCTTGGACGATCCAGTCCTACGTAGTTACTACCCGCATATCACATTACCATCCATCGACTTAGAGATCTTCAACGCTGCTGAAATATAGTGTGCTGAGCGATTACTTCTGTGACACAATATTATCAATCCCAGCTACAGGTGAAGTCACTCCCCACTACAGGTGAATTAACTCCGTCCATTGAGGCCTCTTGCTTTCACTATGGTTTACATTTTCTTATCTTAGCCCTACAAATATATTTATAGTTTGTTCTGTGATGTGGTGCATGATTAAGACCAGAATGTCTATCGATATAGATTATTGTCCGGATATTAATCGTGGGCCAGGGTATTATATTCTGGAATAAGGGTGTATATCTAACTATTCATAGAAGTATGTTAAAAATCGTATAATGTGTATACCGTAATTAACATGGCGTGAAAAGAATGAAGTCCCATTTAACTATTTCTATTTTAGATACCTAACAAAAAAAAATCAAGGCGCTTTACTCAAAGCACTAAATAAAACAGTACAACCATTCAATTAGATTCCATACACAGTACATGCAAAAAGGCTGGTTAGGGTGGTGATAACTATGACAACAAAGTTTACGCTTCTAGAAGATTATGCGCTAGTTCCCAAAGCTTGCCCATGATGTAATATATATTCAGCAGCAATTTACAACCTACTACATTACCACTGTAGTTCATCATGTAACTTACACAAGTCATTTAGAAGCCGTTATGCAGATTAACGTAAACATCATTTGTGCAGCGTATATGCAAAATACGTGGTTACGTACGTTACCACGTGGTTTAGCCAACCATGTATGATTACTGCTCGTCAGAAATCGTCAGTAGTGTTGATAACAATGGGAAAAAAGCATCTTTAGGAGTCCGATAAAGGTCTTATTGTGGCTGCCCGTTCGGATGAAGCAACGCTTTTGAAAACAGCAGAGCTGAATGGTTCTTCAAAAGGTGAGATATCTCATGCTTTTAATTAGTGCAAAACTAACCCACATTGCTTGGCTAAAATGCAAAACTATAGCGCAACGATAATCTGACAGGAACGAGATCGCCGTCGTCTAGTTTCTGATAGATTATATCATCGATATTTTGTGTGCAGCACTTGACCGAACCATTCAATGAAAGCTGTTTCTGACACATGTAGCAGAGAACTCCACGTAGAGGATTGAAGACGACTGGTATTTTCAGTCTTATGTCCATACAGAAACCACTAATTTCTGCGAAGAACCGGAAATTTCGTCTAAATTTGCGTCAGTAACACCGTAACTGGACACTGAAAGACGAGAAAAGACACGTGGTCCGACGAGTTGCAGAGAGTTTTGCGAAAGCCACATAAAACAATAGACCAAGCTTGCCTTGTAAATTCGACTCAAGATTCTGTAAATAGTGTCATAGTATTGGGCACTTTCTTTTGGTATAGAACGTATCCTCGTGTATTGCTGGATGATCGGGCGTCCTCCAAAGATTATTTGGAAGTCGAAAGACAGCGACGTCTAGTATCTTCTCTGTTCACCACAAAGCCTAGATCTGAGTCCCATGGAAAATTTATGGGGCATTTTAGAAAAAAACAGATGGTGGAGCAAATTTCTCTTCCGTCCAATCTGATTCAGCTAAATGAATGTCTGATGATCACCTGACATGCTATAGATCTAGATGCACTGCTACACCTTGTGGAATCTGTGCCATACCTCATACGTTCTTTAACTCTGGATAAAGGAGGTTCAACCCGATATTGAGTAAAATTTTCAAATTCAGTGGGTGGTTTGTGTGTGATGGTTTAGAATGCGCTGAAAATTTGATATATACCATATGTGCATTAGGTATCCCATCCTCTATTTTTGTGTTGAGGTTTATAAACGACCATGAACTAGTATAAGTGCTACCAACTATCGGCCGTCCTTGATTTAGAGCCAATTGTTCCAAGGAAGGATCTAAATCCATGCCGTACGACACAGACACAACACAATACTCGGGTCTGATCCCGGAACCAAACTCCTTCCCATGTCAACAACTCGTCAGAAACCTCTTTCTTTGGCCAATCCTGTAGGACATAGTCACAACAAACGTAGTCGTGTCTGACCCGGAAATCAAACTCGTTCTCATCTCGACAATTCGTCAGAATACTTTTTTGGCCAATCCCGTTGGACAAAGACACCAAACATATTCGTGCCTGATCCGTGAATCAAACTGGTTCCCATCTCGACAACTCGTCAGAAGCCTCCTCCTTTGACCAATCCCTTAAGACAAAGAAACCAAACATAGTCGTGCCTGATCTGCGAATCAAACTCGCTCCCACCTTAACAACTCTTCAAGCCTCCTACTTTGACCAATCCCTTAGGGCAATGAAACCAAACATAATAATGCCTGATCAGAGAATCAAACTCGTTCCCAAATCGACAACTCGTCAGAAACGTCCTTTCACAACCAGGAAACGGGCAGCAATATAATGCACTTCGTGACATGTCCAGAACAGATCACAAGAACAAGGAAAAAGTACAATATCCTGTTTGAAAATAGTTAATTGTTACTCAGCTTCACTTTAATGTAATTTAATATTACTATATGCTTTCTTCTCAGTAGACATAATTCCCTTTCTGACGGTACGGAAATTATTTAACTGCTCATTTTCCCGATTTTTCCAGGTTGTGTAGCTATTTCATTAAAGCTCAATTTGATCATTTAATGCATGAAATTACCTTACTGGAAGATTGTAGCTTGAAAAATCCGATAAAGGTAACTTCCACATTTACTTGCGTTTTAATCGGCTGTGTTAACATGAAATGACGTTCTTCTATCTTCCTCCTAATGAAAATGACTTATCCGTACGTATCTTGAAAAACAACCCATGAAGTCATCTGTGTTCACGTCCTTGTTATATACGTAAATCATATATCCCGAATCAACCCGTAACTTCAAAACAAACAAAAAAACAAACAAAAAAATCAAAGAAAGAAGAAGGAAGTGCTCTTCTTGCGACAGAACTCCACAACCTATCTTCGTGAACATACGCAGAAAGTACAGAGATTCTCCAAGTCATTTGCGTACTTTCCTTCTTTACTTTGATAAAAGCAGAATATCTAATTTGCGGGAACGACCACTTTGTTGAAATACGTAGATACACAGACCCATCAACATAGAAGAAAGAGACTGAAAGAAGTATCTCAATCGTAATTAAGAACCAGTGAAAACAGGGACCCAGTACCGTATTAAAGAACATGCGTATCCTGAACCATATTTGAATGTATAGACAACAGTACAGCACCAAAAGCAACATCTTTAGGTCACTTCATTAGTCATGGGGTATTCAGTCCAGGTTTTCACGTATGGGTTGCATTCCCGGTTTTCACACAGGCAGTTACAATCTTTGAAACTGAGAACACAACTGTATTTTTAGCACGTATTTTGTAAAAAAAGATCGTACTTATGTTACCAGTTTGTCCGTCCGTCCGTCCTCCTGCACCCACGATATCTCTGTAACTATTAGTCCGATTTGAAAAAATCTTTTTGCATTGGAAAGCTTGAAATATGCGAATGATGATCCTTTATTTCGTTTTTTTTTAGGATGCATAATTTCGCCGCTAGAGGGTGTAAATGCAGATGATGTCGAATTCAAAAATACGTTTTATTCCACAAATTTGCTTCTAAAGATCCGATTGAAAAAAATATTTTATCTTTCGATTCCATTCATGTCGAAGAGTATTTTAGATGTAGTTACATTTCAAATTACGCATAGATTTTCCCTAGAGGGGCGTAAAAGTAAATTACATTTTTTCCGATAACTCTTCTTCTAAAACTCCGATTTGAAAATGTTTTTCTTCAGCGGATACTCCTCCTAATGGAAAATCTTTTGCATATAATTTCAAATTTTTGGTAAAAAATACTTTAGCCACCAGTGGGCGTAAGTGTTAATTTTTGCTTCTGATGTATTTCCAACAAAATCTGAGTTTCTAAAATATCGATTGAAAAACATTTTCGTGCACTGATGCCACTCACGTCGGTAAAAATTTTCGAAAGATTTTCTTCTTAAAATATTCCACAGTTTCTCCGCCATGGGGCGTAGATGTATATCTTATTATTGCCAATATCTCTACTTCGAGGAGTCCGATTTGAAACATTCCTCCTTTGTTGGATAGTGTTTTCAGTGCCACAAGTTTTTCATATAATTTCAAAATTTTCAAGTAATTCATAGACTCTCCGCTAGGGGACACAATGGTACATTGCGTTTCCCCCCTATACCTCTGCTTCTAAATCTCTGATTTGAAAAATTCTTTCTGCACCGGATACAGCTCCTGATGGGAAATCGTTTCCACATAATTTCTAATTTTTGTAAAAAAAATGGTTTGGCCAGCGGTGGGCGTAAACCCTAATTTCTGCTTCTGATGAACTTGCAGCAAAATATGAGCTTCTAAATTCTCGATTGAAAAAAACGTCGTTTGTAGACCGTTACTACTCATATTGACAAACCTTTTAGGAAAATTTTCTTCTCGAAATAATGCATGGTTTCTACGCCAGGGGGCGTAGATGTATATCTTATTTTTGGTAATATCTCTACTTCTAGGAGTCGGATTTGAAAAATTTCTTTTTTGTTGGATAGTGTTTCCGATTCGAAATGTTTTACTTATAAATTCAAAATTTTTAAGTAAATCATAGACTTTCTGCTAGGGGGTACAATGGTAAATTGTGTTTTCTGCGTTATTTCTTCTTCTAAATCCCTGATCTGAAAAATTCTTTCTGCACCGGATACCTCTCCCGATGGGAAATCCTTTGCACATAATTTCAAATTTATGTAAAAATGGTTTGGCCACCATGTGGCGTAAGTCTTAATTTCCGCTTCTGAAGTATTTGCAGCAAAATATAAGCTTCTGAAATCTCGATTGAAGAAAAAGTCGTTTGGTGACCGATACTACTCATGTCGACAAACCTTTTAGGAAAATGTTCTTCTTGAAATAATGCATGGTTTATACGCCAGGGGGCGTATATATATATATATATATATATATATATATATATATATATATATATATATATATATATATATATTTTTGCCAATATCTCTACTTGTAAGAGTCCGATTTATGCCTTCTTTGTTGGATAGTGTATGCGATGCGAAATGTTTTTCTTATAAATTCAAAATTTTCAAGTAAATCATAGACTTTCCGCTAAAGGGGACAATGGTAAATTGCGTTTTCTGCTTCTAAAACTCCGATTTGAAAAATTGTTATTCCTGTATCACATACAAGACCGGATAGAAAATATTTTTCACATAATTTCTAATGTTTGTTAAAGAATGGTTTGGCCACCAGGGGGCATAAGTATTAATTTCTGCTTCTCATGTATTTGTAGCAAAATCTAGGCTCCTGAAAACTCGCCTAATTTTTGTTTTCTTGGACCGATACCGCTTATATGGAAAAACCTTTTGAGAATACCTTCTTCCTCAAATAATACATGGATTTCCCACCAGAGGACGAAAAGTCACATCTTATTTTTGTCGATATCTCTGTTTCTAAGAGCCCGATTTGAAAAATTGTTTCTGTGTTGGAAAGCGTCTCAGGTGCGAAATGTTTCTCATATAAATTTATGTTTTTCTTAACGCAACTAATCGGTGTAAGCTCACGATTCCGTTTACAGCAATATCTGAGCGATTAAGAATCCGAATGAAGAACTTCTTTCTTCCGTCAGATACTATTGTTTTCCATACCGGTTCCATTGACTTTGAATAGCTTTGATGAATTTAATTAGCGTCAGAACGGATTCAAAAGACGGGCATATTACACCCGAAAATACGGTGTCATCTTTCTTGTTATTTCTTGTTTGCACTACGTTTCTGCTTCATTCATCGGTTTATTTGTTCTCTTTTTCATGAACACGCTTCCATAAGAAGTATTCATTTAATATTCTCACTTTATCTCCGATCATATATTTTTGACAGCACAAACCAGTTTTTTCCACTGAAAATAACACTATGCATTTCATGCCGTGAAAACCGCATTCACGAAGTGGAATTCACAATCAGTGTAATCTCCGGAGAATTGTTATGAGATTTGTACTGAAAGTAATGCAAAAGTGGGCATAATGTTTTTATTAACTGACAGAACTCGTTCAAATTGCACATGTTGGGAGAGTAACACTTTCTCTATACAAAGGTATTACTCAGCATAGTCTCCATCACAAGCGATGCATTTGCGCCATCGTTGAACCCAACTCTCGAATACTTTTTGAAAATTTTCAGGTGTGGACTGTTGTACCCACTTCTTCACAGCCACTTTCCCCTCGTCTGTGTCCTCAAATCGTTGTCCCCCGGTGACTGTTCTTCGTTGGACCGAATAGGTGGAAGTCGAAGGGTGCCAGATCTGGGATGTACGGTGGATGGCGGACCACCGACCAGCCTAAATTTTTGATCGCCTGATTTGTTACCATAGATGTGTGTGGTCTCGCATCGTCATGGTGAATGTGGATCCTTTTCAGATTGTTGTTCGCTCTCTTCCTTCTTATGGCTTCTCTAAGCTTTCTTGTGTGTCTAAACGTACCGCTTGCTGGTCACGGTACGACCACGTTAAAAAATATCAAGGAAAATGACACACCTGTCATCCACCCCCGCCCAAAAAAAAGTCAAGTCACCGTGGCTTTCTGTGGTGATCGCTGGCTCTTGAACTTCTTAAGCTTTGATGAAGAGGTGTGAGCTCTTGAACTTCTTAAGCTTTGATGAAGAGGTGTGAGCTCTTGAACTTCTTAAGCTTTGATGAAGAGGTGTGAGCCGCCCCAGTAGCGCAGTGGTCTAAGCGATGGCCTCTGATCGTTCGTCCGAACGGGGTCCGGGTTCGAATCCCGGTGAGGCATGGATGTTGTGTTTGTCTTACGGCACTGGCTCTCTCCTTCCCTGGAACCAGTGAGCCTAAATTTGGGACGGGCGACTGCTTATAGCCCATTGAGTTGCTCACGTGGTCGTTAAACCTCCAATAAAAAAAACAGAAATAAAAAAAAATAAAAGAGGTGTGACGCCATTCCATGGATTGATTCTTCGTTTCCCGATCGTAAAGATATGCCCACGTTTCATGCCCTGTCACCAGAGCGTAAACAAAACGTGCCTTCATTGGCTTCAAACGTTTCCAGCACACCAGAGCAGACTTCCAACCTTCTCTTTTTCAAATCGGGTGTCAGCTGCCGAGGTACCCACTTATATTTTCCGATACCCTAAATCTTCCACCATCTTCTGTATGGCATTCTGACCACAGTCTAGTTGTGTAACAAACTCACGGGTTGTGACTCGTCTCTCCGCGCGAATCAATTCAACCACTCGCTAACGATTTGTGTCAGTGGTCGCAGAGGAGGGTCTGGGTGGTTTGTATTTAATGCTAGGTTTTCCTTCTTTAAACTTCTTCATCCATCTTTGAACGTTGCTCTTGTCAATGGTGCCATATCCGTAAACATTTTGTAGCCCTCTGTGGATGTCGGACAGTCTGCACCTTTACTTCGTCAGGAACTCTATCACGACACGTTGCTTCACCTAGCTTGGAATCCATTATTTAATCTGCAATGTAAAAGAAGTGTTACTCTAGAGGAAGAATTACAATAAAAAGATGTGCAATTTGAACGATCTCTGTCAGTTAATGAAACAGTTATGCCCCACATTTGCGTTACTTTCGGTACAACCCGCGTATTAACCACAAATAATTAAAAAATATAATATAGGAATGCATATTCAGGATTTCTAATGCTATAATCATTTCATTTTTATACTAAAACATGAGACAACTGAAAATTGTTGTGATGTTTAGAGAGGTGGAAATATAAGATTGAAAAGAACACTAAAACCCCAATTGCTCGCCACGCAGTAGTAAAATAATTTTCTCTATTCTTCATTCATGGTAGTTAATATCAAAATAGAACAGATTACTTCATGCTAGCAATAATAAATTTATATACAGACCTGAGTCGTATGCAATAAAAGATATTTAATAAAAAATATAAAAGATGACACGATGATATCCATTAGATGAAACACGTTGATAAATAAATGCACGATAACTAGAATAAACGATGATTCGGACAGACATCAACAGACGCCATGTTTGCTGAAATAAAGATCGCAGCAGTCGCGCACACTGCTGGTGACAGAAACTATGTACATGACATCATGAAGCGTTCTGAAATTTACAAATTAGGAACATCTTGCAAAACAGTTTGCTTCCTAATAAAAAGGAGCAGTTCTATTTGAAAGAACATATACGCGGAACGTCATTGACACACCACGGCACACAAGCAAAGACGACAGCAGACTGTAAACAGAGAAGGTTCTCGTCTGAACTTTGCTTTCGTCACAGCTCGCGAGAGAGTGAGATCCTCGCGTCGTGAAGTTTCAAGGTACGCGTAGTTTAGTACACAACAGCTGCACCTGGTACGTGGCAATTCATTTGGAACACTGTAAAATTCTCGTCTGACGATCTGCGTTTTTGTTTTCTTTTTTTATCGCTGAGAGTCTGTGATTCCAACAAAAATGACTTAAAAATATGAAATTTTGGGAAAATGATTTAAAAATAGGCAAGTATTTCAGACAGTGATCTAAAGGTATTACGAAGTTATTTATGAAAGCTGTTAGATCAATGGATAAGAGATGACTAAACCTTGCGGTGAGGCGCTTACGCAAATTTGTTACCTAAAGAGCGTTTTGTTAACAGGTGCGACTCGTACGCTGATGTGACGGTTAGCGCGAAAACTTTGTAAAATTTCTTGAATCGCATGACCAAAGGGAGCCAACTACTGAAAGGAATGCCCCTAAATTCGCAAAACCCTTGGCCCTTAAGTTTTCAACAATGAATGGATATTTTCTGATTTTCTGCTGATAAGCTCTGTCAGACGTGGTCGTCCAATTTTAATACCAGTAGTCTACAGCATATTTTCACTGATCCAAATCTTACTAATATGTCCCGCCAATTTCAGTTAGCATCTTCTAGCAGATAAGTGTATTTCCTGGGAATGCAACCTCAGTTTTTTTTCAGGTACTGAGTTGATTACAACCTAATCAACAATCTCATCAGTCATCCATCTGTCAAACGTTTTTTTCATACTACGGTTTACAGTGTTAGATAAAGATCATTGAGTAAGCAGAAAGATAGTCTAAACAGCCAATACGTAGATATACAGAGTGAATTGATTTGCATATTTAAGCTCATGTTTGGCAGAGAAAACAAATTAGCGGGTGAAATCAGTAGGAGGGTGAATTCACCTTTGAATGTCCTAGCTCCTTTAGGAAGATTTCTCAGGAGTGATGGATTTTAAAAAAAAATCTCAAATGGTTGGTACGAAAGCGTAATTGTTCCTACTCTGATGTACTGCTGTGAAAACTGGGTACTGCAGACTTCACATATTGTATGTTGCAGAGATGGATTACTTACGGCAAGTTCCAATCACGTATGGAACTAATATACTCGGGTGGTTTGGCCATGTAGAAACAATGAGTTGTGAGATGTTTATTAAGAGAATTAATTCAGCCGAAATGGCAGAAAGAAAGGTGGAGAAAGGATGAGGAAATCATGGGAGGAGCATATTCAGGAATATCTGCATAAGAAAAAAATAATGAGTATGAAGTAGAAAAGGTTTTGTATTAAACATGTGATGGATGTCAATAAAGCTCTAGCTGTATTCTGAGATCGCTATAAATGGAGACTTTTGACACAATAGCAGCAAGTAGCATTTATTTTCATCAGTTTTCAGCTTTAATCCAGCTGATGAATTTTCTTTGAGGTGCTGAGTTTGAAAATCACAGAATACATAAGTGATGTATGTATCAATATACTGACGTGCCTCTGCACACATCCACAATCACAAAATCATGGCTAGAAGAATATTAAACCGATTATTGGCATATTTGCACTGTATTCCATGTATTTACTTCATTCAACAAACTTGAAAAAATTTAAATCGGGAGGTGCAGCTTCGATTTCCGCTCCAGGACAGCAAAATTTTTCAAGTTTTCTGAAATGAAGTAAATACATGGATTATAGTGAAAATATGTCAATAATCCAAGGAATATTCCTCTAGGCATGATTTGTTTATTGTGGATGTGTGTGTGGGCACGCCTACATTAAAACATACCATGTATAAATGAAGATCTATTTTTTTCGGAGAAATTCGTTTCTCAAATATATGATGTATGTATGCAGAAAAGTAGGTGTGCTCCACGAAATTTCAAGAATAACGGAAATTTCTTTTGACGGAAAGAACTTTAATTTGGAATATTCCAAATCTCCCGGAATCATGTGCTTGCCAAGTACTCGACTCCGTGTAGCTGACAAAGATTGTGAATCAAAGTCTCTTTAGACAAAAGAATGCTTTTTCTCTCTTAGATGGTTTGAATATGTGTATATTTCTTTTTCAAACCTTAATCCATTAGTTATATCAGGAGTAACTTGCTGGATATGTCGTCCTGAAAATTTGTTTAAGGGAAATAGGACAATGTGAAAGAGTGATTTAATAAAGTGAGTCTTTTCTTTTATCGTGAAAGAGGAAAGAAAAGTGGGATTTCATCTTTTTCTGTTTGAGCACCTCTACAAAGAAATTTATCGAAGGATTTTACTCTGTAGCTTATCTCTCGCAACAACGAAATGTAAGAAGAAAAAGAGAATCCATTTTCGAGCTTTAAAAGAGCAGCAGTTAAGCAGAAAAAGATCAAAATTGCCTTTCAAAGAATTAATTTAACGTCAAGAAGAAAAGATAATTCCTGAGACCACAGCGAAAACATTCAACGAATGAGATAGGCCACGGTGCTCACTGGGGACTCGAGCTTTCAATCAATAGTTTCGAGGCAGGTCGTTAAGGGGTCTCTGTATAAACATTGAGGGAAGCCATTTAATGCTCTTGCGACGACCGTTTCCAGAGTTTGCGAATATATCAGATGGTTCCTTTCCATCGTTTCTGTAGTTATTGAGGATGTCTGTGCTTGTTATAATGTTGCACTCCCTTGAGGACATGATCCCAACTCGTTGCCCTCCTAGACTTTTTAATAAACGAGATGTTTACCCATAAGGAAGACTGCTTAAATCTGAAAACCCAGTTTTGTTTCTAGAATTGTCGAACGTGCATTTCCTTTACTTCGCCCAAGGTAATACCTTCTTTCCCGTCGCTTATACGGCTCATTTTGAACGCACAATCCTGTAGATAAAACTTGGTTTAAATAAGCTTAAGATAAACCTATTCTTTCTCCTAAGGGAATTTCCATGAGTATTTGATCGTTCTATAATGAGTAACCTGGAGTAACTTTTCGGAGGGTTTTTAAAACGACAGATACAAAACTATCAAAGAGAATTTTGAACAAAGGATAACTCAATCGAACATCTCAGGCAGAATATTGTAGTGGTAAGATATTTCACTTAAACTCTCCCAACATGGTCATGAATAAGAAAGTGTGTGATGGAAATACGTAATAACCCAGAAACTCGCATTCCACCACTACGACATAACGCATCGTTTAAAAAAATTAAAAAAAAAATAAATAGTGTATGTACACACACGCGTGCGTGCGTATGTACATTATTACTTTTTCGCATAAGCTGCTAAAAAGAATTTTCGAGCGCTACAATCTGACGAAAAAACCAAGCTGAAAATACAGGTCAAAACTAACAAAAAGAACTAAATAAAGTATCATAAATATAGCATGCTGCTTTATTAATTTTTTGTTGGTTTTGTCATTCATTTTCAGTTAGATAGATCGATAGACAAATAGATAATAGATAAATGGATAGACAGATAGATAGATGGATGGATGGATGGATCGATGGAACACTTGGATAAGGAAAATAACAAGAGTAGAAGACATCATGATCAGAATAAAGCCCCTGAAAAGGCAATCGGATATTGCCAGGAGGATGTACAGCCCAAATTTTAGACTGGATTCCAAGGGACAGGAGAAGACCCAAAAGATGACAACGAGGTAGATGGTGGATGAAATTTGAAAGAATGCGGGAGCGACATGGAGGAGACTGCCTCAAGACAGACAGTTGTGGAAGAAATTTGGGAAGAACTTCATCCAGCAGTGGATTGATATTGTTGACAATGATGACATATATATATCATCATCATCACTGTCAACCATTTTCAATCCACTGCTGGACAAAGGTCTCCCCAAGTTTCTTCCACAACGGTCTGTCTTGTTCCAGTATCCTCCATGTTCCTCCCGCATACTTTCGAATTTCATCCACCCATCTCCCATGTGGTCTTCTTCTGGGTCTTTTCCTGTCCCTTGGAATCTAATCTAAAATTTCGGCTGTCCATCGTTGGTCTGCCCTTCTGGCAGTATGTCCAGCCCATTGCCATTTCAGGGATTTAACTCTGATCACGAAGTCTTCCACGCTTGTCATTTTTCTGATCCACGAGTTATTCTTCTTATCTCTCCTGGTTACACCAAGCATGCACCTCTCCATGCTTCTTTGAGTTGTCTGCAACCTTTGTATGTCTCTTTTAGTTAAGGTTCAAGTCTCTGCACCATACCTAAGCACTGGAAGGATGCATTGATCAAACACTTCTCTTTTAAGACATAATGGCATATCGCTCTTGAAAATTATGCTGTTTCTTCCAAAAGCTGTGCAGGCAAGTTTTATACGCCGAATAATTTCTTCATCAATGTAACCCTCACTTGATATCTGCTGTCCAAGATAAACGTACGTGTCTGTTATCTCCAACTTTTCTCCATCAATCGATAAATCTTCATTTCTTGTAAAAGCATTGAACATCACTTTTGTCTTCTGCATCATATATATCATCATCATCATCATCATTGTCAACCATTATCAATCCACTGCTGGATGAAGGTCTCCCCAAGTTTCCTCCACAACTGTCTGTCTTGTGCCAGTCTCCTCCATGTCACTCCCGCATATTTACGAATTTCATCCACCCATCTCCCATGTGGTCTTTTTCTGGGTCTTTTCCTGTCCCTTGGAATCCAAGCACCCTCTGCCTTCATGTCGCACTGGCCGCTGCCTTGGCCAGGTACATTCCAGCTGCCGGAGACTGAGGGCCAAGATTTAAGTTGTAGAGTCATTTTGGAGGTGTTTGGCCATAACTCACCACGCTGGCCAAGCGGGTTGGTGAGTGTGGGATAGCATTTCCTCTGATCCCGATGGTATAGTTATACCGCTATTGGCGGTCGTCAGAGCCCCTTTAGTGGGAACAGGATGCACCACGAGAAGGCGGGGTTGACATTTGTCAAGGAGAGGCTGTGATGTTACGCATCACCTGACCTTACATCCCAGATCATATATATATATGTGTGTGTGTGTGTGTGTGTGTGTGTGTGTTTGTGTGTGTGTGTGTGTGTGTATCTGGTTCCAAAGTTGTTGATTTTTGTTTTTTTTTTCTTTTTGGCAAAATATAAATCTCGGAATAGGAAAAAGTAGTTATTCGCTAAAATTACGTTTGAGCGTTATTATTTTACAAACCCTATACTGAAGTCTTCATTTTTGCACACAGACAGTTCTTATTAGGTGTGCAACTTAATTATACGCCACAGGCACGACACGTTGACAGCAAATAATAGCAAATCTAATGCGTACCTAATCAGGGAAATAATCCTTGTTGTGTTGGACACATTTAAGCCGTTGGTCAGAGAGCTGCCGAATGCCACTGCGGAAAAATGAGGGATGTTTTGAGTTGATAATGTGATCAATACAAAATCTCCCATCCCAGGACAGTGAGCGTGTTTAAAGTTGTTTTCGCGGTGTGAGGACGCGCGTTATCCTAAAGCAACAAGACCGACCTTCTGACCTTGCCGGTGTATGGCCTTTTCGTCTCCATTGCTTCACTCACACGAATGAGATGCTGACAATAACGTTCAGCATTGACCGTTTCACCAGGTTTGAGCAACTCATA
The DNA here is from genome assembly GCA_039090855.1 of Macrothele yani. Taxonomy (NCBI): domain Eukaryota; kingdom Metazoa; phylum Arthropoda; class Arachnida; order Araneae; family Macrothelidae; genus Macrothele; species Macrothele yani. The sequence continues at coordinate 161,834,646 of CM077002.1, forward strand.
GTGTATGACATCGCGTTGATCCCACCATATGCACAGCAACAACTTCCTGGCATGGGTATTGTGTTTGGCTGTACTGGTGGTAGGCTGACCTGGATAAACCCACGATTTGCGCCGCGTAGGATTATCGTAGTGGATCCACTTCTCATCACAGGTAAAACTCTTGTAGAGGAAATCCTTCTACTTGAATAGGACACAGCAACATCGTAGCGCCTAGACCTATTCGCAGCTGTGAGTTGGTGGAGCACCCAACTGCCCTTATTGTGAATCCGCCCCCGCTTGTGCAGGCGCTTTGCAATGTCTTTCCCTGTTACTCCGAGTTCCTAGTCGAGCTTTGACTGTGTGCGACAGGGATCCGCGTCCAATAGTTGTTCCAGTTCCTCATCGTCAATTTTCTGTGGCAGTCCCGGACGCTCTGCACCACGGAGATCGAAATTACCCTGCGTAAACTGCTGGAACCACTTCTAACACGTACTGTAGGACATAGCAGCCTCACCCAAAGCAGCGCAGCTCATTTTATGTGCTTCCGCGGCACTTATTTTCAGCTGACACACGAACAAGAGGCAATGCCCTAAATGTTGCTTCTTGAATGACATTGATTTCACCGTCAACCCTCCTGTTGCTACAACTGTGAGCGGTTACGGTTGTCTGGAAAGCTGTTGGATGGCGCTGCAATCAGCCATTATCGCACAGAGCTATTTGCATTTGTCGACGTTTTATGATCGCTTGCGCTTAGGACACTACAATTAAGTTGCTCACCTAATAAAACAACAGAAACACATCTTCCATTGTACAGCCTTCAAGAGTCACGAAAACATGATTACGAGTCACGAAAACATGGATTTCCATTTCGAATTTGCTGCATTAAATTTAAAATCCAATTTTTGATTTCACTGCATCTTGAATACTCGAGGGAAAGCCTATTTTAAGATACTGAGCTCTCGTTCGAGTAATCATTAGTGTATCATATGTTTGGCATTTAAAAATGTCCACTGAATTCATTAAAATGGCCTTTATACGTGGGACATATTTCGTACTTTGAAGTGCGTTTTGCGTTTTCCCAGATGACTATTTCCTATGAGTAGTACACGCCACAGATATAAGCTAAGATATTCTCAATGTTAAATGTAAGGATATCGTCTTTGTTTCAAAGCATACAAGATTCACAAATAGAATGTTGACTAACTTAGATGATAAATGAAGAAACGCAAACCTGAAAATAACTGTATAAAAACAGAAAGCGGCTGAGTAACTGATATAAAGGAGCTGATTTCTTTACATAGAAAGAGAAAGCCATTTCTTCATTTTCATGGAACAAATCACGGAAAAGTGGAACATGAGTTTCAACAGGTTTCTTTTCAAAAATTAAGTTATATTTTCAGGAAAAATGCTCACATTTTTCCCTAAAGAAAAACTTTTAATATAAACGTATTTAAACAGTGGCAGTCAAATGCATGCTGTACACAGATTATAAAGAAAGGAAAGGTGAAAGATTGAAAAACAGTAAAAACATATCTAGGTAAGACAATCAACTGAACCAGATGATACTTTAATGCAAGTTAGGCCAACAGCATGCAAATGGGAAATCAACTAAACCCAATTAAGTATGAGAAATGGATGCATCAGTTTTAAGGAGCACAGTGAGCAACGTAATTGCCTATTAGCAGCCGCTGTTCCTAATTAGGGACCATTGATTCTAGGTAATAGAGGGGACAGTGCCGTATGATAAGTGCACCAAGCATGCCACACTCGGACGAACAGTCAGGAGTCAACGCTTAGACCACAGCGTCACCAGAGCGACTAGGATATGGTGCAGTGAAATTACTATATTCCGTCTTCAGCTGGAACGCAGAGGACGAGGAAGATCTAGGCAGATATAGCTCTATCGGATAAGAACTGCAGAGAAATTGAAACAAGAATGAGATGGGAACTAATTCAGTGAAGCTGGTCCACTTGAGAATAAGACAGAGACCACTAGAGTGAACCTGTACCACTTGTGAATAATATAGGAACCACTGGAGTGAAACGCAGTGTATATTTGTACATCACTGACCCGAAATAGTGTGAAAAGAAAGACGACAAAAAGGTGCCTATAACGAGTTCCAGATACGTAAGATCCCACACTTTTGTAATCCTGTCCAGACGAAAACTGTCTACCGTTGGTAAGGGACTGCACATAGTGTGGTTTAATTCGTGTGGCGTATTGCCTCCATACGGGTCCTCGTCGAGTAACTCGATAAAGAGCGAAACAGGACTTGTCTGTGGAAAATACATGGTGCAAATCTATATTCGAGGACATGTACTGTTGGATCCAGGTATGTCTTTAACGACAGTAAGATTATGTGAATGTTTTAGATCTCAGCAGCCTTGTCGCTCTCAGTCCGTACTCGTGAAGAGGGTTTCGTACCATTTTATTACATACTGTAACACAAGAAGCAGCTCGAAGTGATCTCCAAATCTGGATACTGGTGGTCCTAGGCCTTTTCCGAGCACTTACTGTCAGGTAGCGATTTTGCCTCCTGGTGGTTATCCTCGATCGACCACTGCTTTGTCGATTGGTAACATTTCCATGCCGTAGAAATATGTGTAGATCGGATTTCCTAAAAATATGTCCAACACATTGTCGTTTCAGGAATTTTACTCTGATCATTATGTCTTCCACTCTTGTAATTTCCTTTATTCACGAGTTCCTCTTCTTATCTTTACTGTTTATACCAAGTATGCATCTCTCCAGGCTTCTTGCAGTTCTGCAGTCTTTGTATGTCTTTTTTTGTTAAAGTCCCCGTCTCTGCTCCGTACATAAGCAAACTTAGTTGAATAACTTTTGAAAGAAACGGCACAATATTTAAGAGCAGTATGCCATTACAACTAAAAAAAGTGTTTAATCAATGCATCCTTCCCTGTAAGCAGTAGAAGGATGCATTGGAAGGATCGTCGCGCAGTGGTTTCAAAGTGATAAAATGCCCCCCACAGTCCACAGGTCATAACTCCATCGAGCAAATGTGGGGTTAATAAATAAATACATCGCTCTTTCCACGTTCCGAAACACACAGCATCCGAAAAATTATTTTTCAGCTGCCGCTGTGGAATTGAACCAACAGAACTCTCGATATCTAGCCTAGCGCGTTACATATACGCCACGGTGGCCAACAATTCACGGTGCTATGTGTATTTTTTAAGTCAGCTTCTGACATCATAAATCCGTAAGATGGGCACAGCTACTGAGACGTCTCCATCTGGTGGACATGAACGGGATATATATATATATATATATATTATAGCAATGGTGCCGTTTATGCCCACCAGATGGAGACGTCTCAGTAGCTGAGCCCATGTTACGGATTTATGATGTTAGAAGCTGACTTAAAAAATACACATAGCACCGTGAATTGTTGGCCACCGTGGCGTATATGTAACGCGCTCGGCTAGATATCGAGAGTTCTGTTGGTTCAATTCTACAGCGGCGGCTGAAAAACAATTTTTTGGATGCTGTGTGTTTCTGGAACGTGGAAAGAGCGATGTATTTATTTATTAACTGTCGCCACGTATTTGGAGTATTTTCACCAAATGTGGGGTGATACGGAGAAAGTCGTTCGTAACAGAAATCCACCATTACCGAATATTCGGCTATTGGCCGACGCCATCATCTCCCTCTTGTATAAACATACCTGTAGAAAAATATCAGCAGCTCGTTGAGTCCATGCCACATGGAATCCAGACTGTTTCGAAGGCCAGTGTCGTCCCATTATGCTATTAAAACGGCATTCCTACTTATTTGCTACTTCAGTGGATACGTGGAAGATTTACATTGAAAAATAAAAACCATGTTTTAACCAACCAAGTTTTATACGCCGATTAATTTCTTCATCAACAGGACCCTTGCTTCATATCAGCTGCCCAAGGTAAATGTACAAATAGCTTAGCCTATCTCCAGCTTTTACACATCAACTGATACATTTTCATTTCTTGTAAAAGCATTGTATATTAGTTTTGTCTTCTGAATGTTCATTTTAAGTCCCACTTCTTTATTGTTGTCAGCAAGTTCCTAGATCATACTCTGCAGCTTTGAAGGGGTAATTACACTCATGATTACGTCGTGAGCAAAACGAAAGTGGGTTAAATAATTCCCATTAATCTTTATTCCTTTGTTTTCCCAGTTCGATAATTGAAAGACATTTATATATATTTACATATCAGAGGAATAAGGGTATGAATTAAAGTAAAACACGAACAAAAAACACGTGAAACTTTATTTCCACGAGCTGAAAAGGCATACAATGTCGTCAAACAAAAAGCATTCTCATGCGAACAAAAAATGCTTAAAAATGTATATTGACTTGCAAATAACTAACGAATACCTGAAGTGGAACCTTTGGACAAAAAATATGAAATTAATCATGATGTGTATCTTCACATTAGTGAATACTAATTGTAAAGTCTATGGAAAGGGATTACTTCTCTGCCTCAAAATACGGAATCACATGCTCTCCTATAAGAAGGAAGAAATGAATCCGAAAGATATATTGATGATAACAGCTCTCTTCGGGAAAGAACATTACAAAAGGGCAAGGAACAAAAAAATAAATGGTCTGAGGTCTGCAATCAGTAACGAATACCTGCAAAGCACGCTCATATGACAGAATCATCGCTTATTCTGGGTATCGATAATCTGGAAAGAGATAGGGCAAGGTCATCTACTGCTTTCATTAATCATTAAACGAAGCATATCTATCTAATGTTCTTATTCACCGAAACTGTAAATCCGTGGTCGGTAAAGCGGTGTTTTAGGAGATTGAGAAATAAAATTGGCATGTAACATTGGGTTAGGTCGTATCGCACCAGGTTACAAGCTCGGCTGAAGAATTAGGTTGTCCCCATGTTTGTTTCATTATTTTCTATTTAACAACGAATGAAAACGTTTCACACTAGAGTCCTTACAAATGAGCTAAACTGTTAGGGATAAATCAAGGGGTTGAAGTCTATTGAAGCCGTTCTGCTTCTTTAAATTCAAATTTAATCCAATTTTTTGCTGAATAGTGTTATTCTCTTGGTTTCTCGGAGAACAGTATAAAACCTTTTCATATTCAATTTTTACATATATATCCGCTTGAATATATATTTTACAGGAAATTGTGTTCAGTGAAATATTTATTTAACATTGTTCACTGAAACATTTAACAAGCAGTAGTAGTCTTCTAGGCCATGCATACTCCAGAGTACTATTTGTGTTAAACGTTGTACCACAAAATATATATAAAAAAAACAAAAACCCACGATTAATCTAAAAGATTTGCACTATAATTCATAGATAGCACGAATCAGTTACGTGTGATACATTCTCTGTAATACTGAAACTGATACACCCATAATCATTGGGAAAATTCAAGTGATGTAAGCTGATGGAACAGCATGGAAAAAAAGAAAGACATGAATAAGCTTTCAAAATTAATGGGCAGATTTATTACCCGAAAAATCAGAGATACAACCGAACTTTTCTCTGTTGGTAAGGCATTTACCAAGATGGCGTGGCCCTGAGTCAGAGCAGTCGTTGCTTCTCGTAAATGGTATTGCAGATGCGGTTGTTGTCTGCGCTGAGTCCGTGTGGGTGCTGAAACGTCTTCCAGCAAATGGTATCCCATACATGGTCAATTAGGAACAAAGTTGCGGATATTGCTAGCAATTCCAGGACGTTGACAGTGCGTACACGTTTTTTGGAGATGTTTGCACTATTCAACTGAACCAAGGTGTCAGGTTTCCCCTTTACAAAAGGGATAGCAACGACATCAAGGGTATACTTCATGTACCTCTAATCAAGGAATATTATGGATGTTTCTTTGTCATAGCTTTTGACCGTTCTACAAACTTTGAACCCTGATGTTCCTGCTGTATGATGCTGGCTAATTGCTCTTGAATTGGTCCGTTCGCGAGATACGTATTATCTCCAAACGAGTTCCTTCAAATCACGAAGCCTACCCCCAAATAAAGCCAGATTCATCCCTGAAGATAACACGAAGTCATTCTGTCTGTCAAAAGCGAAAACCATCGCTAAATATTACAGAAAAAGTAGAAATCCTGGATCGAGGTTCGACTTTTTCAGTGATATTCCGCCGCTGGCAGTGATGATCATTAGATAGAGACAAGAGACTCAATGGACGACGTACATGAAGTATTGCAACAGCCGGACTGTGAGATGACAGCTGTTTTGTGACGGGACGACTTGAAACAACATTTATCGTACTTCTATTGGTAAACTGATTGGTTGTCAGGTCGGGGAACCTTTTCGCTCTATCAAAACATTTCCTCTTATTGTGGTCGTTCTGTCTGCTCCAGTTTCAGGACGACAGGAGAAAGTACAGTCGTTCAAAATCCGCTGCCAGTAATTATGCATCCTTGCGTTGTCACGATATAAAAGTTGTGCTGTCCGGTGAGTCTACTACCCCATTCTTACAAACCAGTATTCCACATTGACTCAAATTCACTCCGCCGGAGATTCGGTTGGCGAATTAGTGCTCTGGCATGGAGTGCGGAGATCGATTCCTTCTAGAAATCACAGCTCGATTCGGATGATACTTCTCACGAGAAAACCGATCTTAGTTGTGACGTTACGGTAGAGACTTTCTCTCTTACATGGGTAATGGATTGTTCCCATATTTTAATAGTGCGCATAGCACAGCTTTATTTAAGCACCTACTGTTTTGCATGTGATTCCGATCATTCCTTTTGGTTGTTGAAATTTCAATCCCAGAGAGTGTATTAAGTATTAAATGAATTATGCACTGTAAAAAATAAGTGGTTTGAATCCCCGCAAAATTTCTGAAAATAACGTGCAGTAAAGCTGCCGGTAGGCGTCGATCATTTAACGAAATTTCCATTTTGAAATGTTTCCGTTTCTCACTTTATCATTTTGACAGTTTTTCCATTATCAGTTTCGGGCTTTTCCATTTTTGTATGAGAATTTTTGCAAAATATTTCGTTCTTGACATTTACAACCCTGGGCGTACGAATTCTTTCCTTTGTCCCTGGTGTGTGTCGAACGCGATACGTCGTCAAAGACAACAGAGCGTGCAACCGATTGGCCCAGATAGACAGTTAATCCCAAACCTCGTATAAGATAGAAATGAAAAACACTTGAATCTCGCGATGATTAAATGTTTTTCGCTATGAATGCTGGCTAGCGATTTTATTTTCTGTTGGAGTTCTTTATTTCTCTGAATGGACTTGTAATTCATTTATTTTTTCTGCAGGAGGACTTATCAATCACAAATAATATTTTTTATTTCATCGTGATTTTTCGTACTAACCTAGCAAAAACAGTCTTGCTGGCCCAGCACTATGTTGCCGCTGCCGAACCGTCAATAAAATGTCCGGGCGGCCAACAGAAGGGCCAGTAGTTCAGGCCAACAGCTGGCCAGCAGTTGGCACCCCATCAGTTGTCATATGCCACAACAGGGCCATCAGTGGTCCATCACAGGCAATTGGCCCTTCAGTGGCCCTGCAAGCACGTGCCAGAAATGATGGCTAGCCTAATGTGGTCCACTAGTGCGCCGTTAGTGGCAGCCGGCAACCACGTGACGTAACTGGTGGCTTGCCGAATCTTGTCCGCCAATTTCCCAGTAGTAGCCATAATAACAAAAAAAAAAAAAGCAAAGATATCCGCAGTTTCCCAAAGCTACAATATTCTTTTTTGCTACCCTTACACGAAGCTTGTGAATTAACGCATTGCGCTGGGGAAATTTTCTCAACAGATCGGAAAAACATCAGTTTGTATCTGCGTAGCTTTGAACCTGGGTCGTTCGCGTTCATAGCTGAGCTCCCTACCGACCGGACTAATTTGCTACGTTCGAGCTTATGCTTAAAGCTGTTTACTTGGTATGCAATGTGTAATCGAATGCTTCCCTCTTTTATTTTACAATATTACGAGGTATTTTTCATAAAAGTCAGTTTCATATAATTGATAAATTAATTTTTTCAACGTAACGACAGTTTTTTTCTTTACGTTAAGGGAACTTCACTCATTTTCAAGGCGTGTACGTACTTGAGTCGCTTTCCAAAGTTTTGTACTGTCCTTGCCGTCTTGAAAGGAGAAAGTTTTGAATAAATATATATTTACCCGGGTTCTTGTCACATTCTGTTATATTTTTAACGTTGTGTCTTTCCTTTCCGTTGTCTGAAGCTACATTTGTTTTAAACAGTAAAAGATATTTTATTTTACTTCTCGTTATTTTTAGAAGCGAATTCCTCCCAGTCTTGTGTATTCAACCCATGGATGAGTACCCCACATGGCGTTGCTTTTTTTCTTTCAAATAATTAATAAATTTTGTACGCGTATAATTCTTTTTTTTTTTCAACAAACGTTGTTTTAATGGTTTTCCAGGATATTTGTTTCAAGCGGTTTCAAATTTTTTCTTGTTAGTCATACACTCCATTCCATGAATTGTTATTCATGGGAATGGAGTGGGTGTATTTCATGGCTGTAATAGTATTTCACGGCTTAATCTAATATCTTCGTCGACGTAAAATATCATTAGGAAATTAATTCGCCTCTCTACATATGGATTTTTTTCTTAACATCCACTAAAAAAACACGATGGCGATAGCGTCGTTTTAAACTAACTGGTACCATGAGAGACACAATAAGTGTTGCTTCTGCGCATGCGCAGTCCCGTTGCTTAATCCTGCTGTTGGAGGTTGCATTGGTTGCCAGGAACGGGCGACTAGTGGCACTTGTTTGGAGGCCCACAATTCACGAGGATGCTGCAGGGCCATCAATGGCTCGCCAACTGATAGCGCTGCCACCAACGGACCACTACCGGGCCGTGAGCGGCAGATTTCAGCCAGCAGTGACCCATCACTGCCAGCTGGAGGCCAGCAGTTTCCCAGCACTTGTGTTTTTGCTGGGAAGCTAATGTTTTGAAACTGGAACACTTTTTAAAATGCCAATGACGAGTGATTAATTTTAGGAAAATGTCAAATGCACTGCTTAATGTTATTATTCCTCAAAACCCCTAAACGTAAAGTCTACTGTTAATTGCTGTAATAGCTATTGTATTAAGGGTTCCACAGACTCATTAACAGACATCATACAATCACCCGTACAATTTGTTAAGTACGCGGTTTCTTACGGTAATACAATATACAACAGCTCGTGCGCCAAATGGGCAAGAGGTAAAGGAAAATCTATTATCAGAATAACCTAAATATTAAGCAAACTGTTGTCTACGACATCCGTTCTCGGTACAGAACTTCAAAATTAGGACCTCCGAAACACGATTGCAATTTAAAAGTTAATCAAAGCTCAAATATTTCAGCAAATTGATCCTATTACCGGAAATTCCTCGTCATATGAATACGGAATAAGTGAGAGCAGAAATATGCCTTTAATATCCGAAAGAAATTGGGAAAAGGTTTCGGAAGATTAAAAATGTTTCGTAAACACTTTTTTAAATCGGCATTTTCCCCGTTAATTTGCTAAAAGAACAGCAGAAATGTGCATGAAAATTCAGAATTTTCCTGGCGCATGAAAAATCTATGATAGTCAGGTTCTTTTCCACCATTTCACGGAAAATGTTGTATCACGAATATACTTCGGCAATTTATGAAAGGAATATTAGAAAATTGCTCGTGAATTTCAGAAAGTTTATTAGAGTGAACGCGTGTATTTTGTAATTGTGCCATAATGAGAAAGAAAAGGAAGTCTACGCTCTTCTCAAGGTTATGTCTCTAAGCTATGAGATAACTCTAGGGCTTGACAGCACGTAGGATCGTCAGAAACTGCATTTCAAGATTTTCACTCTGAAAACATGAAAGTGGTTGTAATCCATGCGGCCGTTAATTTTAATAATAAAAGCAACAAAATTTAAATAACTAAACAATATTGTTATAGACTAAAACTGCTTAATTTTTATTAGCACCTTATTTTTCTTTTTTCAGGATACGCCAGTGATGTTGACCTCTCTAAAACCGAGAAAGAGGTATGCGCGCGTTTGTATGTGAGTGTATGTATGTGAGAGATCCTCCTAATACCTAAAACACCTTCACCAAGAGTACATTGACACGGATGTATTTGAACCTTATTAAAATACGTCAAGCGTACAAAAAATGCTGCTTTTTACTTTTCATTTTTAATGATTTCCGATTTGGACAAATTTTGAAGAGCAGCTAAGTAAAAATCTAAAATCTCTAATGCAAGACAAACTTGAAGATTCTGATACTAACTCAGTTGTGAGAATCACAACACTTGCATTCCTGATTAAGAGCATTAACAGATATACACCCAAAAGGCATTTGAACCATCAGCATCTTCGAATTGTAATCAAAAATAAAATTCATTTTTTTCGACATATAGAAAAAATGTTGAAACCGTTTTTGATACGCATCATTACAAACTACTCACCGGAAAGATTGTTTTCACATTTAAAACATATAAACAACGAAATGGGAATATCCCGATAACAAAGATTTCCGTGCCAAGCATGCATACTGAAACTGGAAAACTTCGGAGATTATCTTCTAAACCTATAATCAATGACTTTGCTATCAAAACTAAACTCAGGAGCGCGTTAACATCTTAATACATTCATCAATTTGTAACGGAAACTTATCGCGTGGTATTGGAGAATTGTTGTCATTAAAATTCAAATTTTTCATGGGTTACTTTAGTCATTACTGTTATTTTTTTAATATTGATCCTTTCAATAAAAAGTAACTTGTTTTAACATTTGAAATTTCACAGGATTCTTAAATTTAACATATCTTAGGAACGCAGATTGCCTGTAGCTAGTAACGGCAATCCTTTTACGTAGTACAAATTCCTTATTTCAAACAGATTTTCGAAACACAGCCGCAAAAAATTCTGCAGTACTTTAATGAAATGAAACAAAATATTTAACGAAAGATCTCGTAATTTAATGGAACAAACCCATTCTCAAATTATCGTGGGATAAAGTTTTCCCCAATTCTCTTCCACAATACTTTGTCTTGAGCATTGCCCTTCCATGTCATTCTAGCATGATTTCGAATTTCACCTATCAATCTCTCACATATATTTCAGCGACTTTTCTTATTCTTTGGTATCCAGACTAGTATTTCACTAGTATTTCTTATGACTGAAAAATATAGTATTTCAGTTGTTTAATGGTTTTCAGGTCTTCTAACAACATGTTCAACTCATTGCCATTTGAAGGTCTCTGTTGTGATCATTATGTCTTCAACTCGTGACATGAGTTCCTTTAACTTATCTTTCTTTGTTACACCAAGCATGGATCCCTCCTTTAGAATGGGGACATTTTTTTGCAATTTTAGCTGGGTTGATTTATTGGTTTTCTTTATTTTTTGGGTCTATAATGAACCCGAAGCGTATGAAGCTTCAGTTTTTTACGTTTCCCAACCGTAGGTTGAAGAAGCGTATATACTCCAGCTTTGTCCGTCCGTCCGTCTGTCCGCACGATAACTGGCGTAAAAATAGTTCGATTTCGATGAAATTTTACTATGTGGTAGGGGACCGCCTGGGGACGAACCCTATTCAAAATGGGTGAAGTGGGGTCAAAGGTCAGGACATAGAAGCGAGATGCATTCCATTGCCTTTATGCGTCATAACGTGCGTAAAAATGGTTCGATTTCGATGAAATTTCAGTATGTGGTAGGGAATCACCTGGGGACTAACCCTTTTGAAAATGAACGAAATGGGGTGAAAGGTCAGGATATAGAATTGCGATCCATTCCATCGCCCTTATCCCATATTATTAATTTTGACGTCAAGTAATTTTCCTTCCAATACTTCCAATGGAAAAACTTTTGTACACATTTCCTTCACAATTAATGTGCTACCAAGGATGAAGATTTGAACATCGATTAAAAGAACTTCATATTATAACTTGGAATACTTAATATTTTCTAAAACATAATCATAATTATATTATAAATCAATAACTTTCCATTTGGTGGTATTGAAACCAGAAAAACGATGGCGCGACCTGTACTTTGATGACGTCAGTAGACAAACAAATGTTGGATTGCATAATAGAGGTTATGTTTTAGAAAACATTAGGTATTCCAGGTTATAAAATGAAGCAATTTTAATCGATGTTCAAATTTTCATTGTTGTGAACTCATTAATTGTCCAGAAAAAAGATGGCGCGACCTGTATTTTCACGACGTCAGTAGACAAGCAAATGTTGGATTGCATAATTATGTTTATGTTTTAGAAAATATTAAGTATTCCAAGTTATACATTTAAGATATTTTAATCGATGTTCACATTTTGTTCCTTGGGAACGCATTAATTGGGAAAAAAATGTGTACAGAAATTTTTCCATTCGAAGTACAGGAAGCAAAATTACTTGACGTTCATCTTAAAGGAGCAATTTTTGTATGTATGTAAATTTTATTTTGAAAACGGCTCTAAGGATATTGATGAAAGTCGTTAACCTACCGTTTTCTAGTACTAGGAATCGATTTAGCTGGACCTCAACTTTAGGAAAATTCGTTTAGTGGGTTAAATAAGGACCCCGAATTACCACGTTTTTAGTGTAGTGTCATGGCGTCGTTCCATTAGATGTTGGCGCGCGGTCACTCCATCTGTCTCATTACGTCACGCGTTGTGTGCGGATGCTACTAAAGTTCTATGACGTCACACTCTTGTGAGCAGACGTTCGCGATTCCCATCTGCCTCATTACGTCACGCGTTGTGTGCGTATGTTCGTCCGTCCAATAACTCGCATAAAAATCGTTCGATTTCGATGAAATTTTAGTACGTAGTAGGGGAACACATGGAAAGGAACCCTATTGAAAGTGAACGAAATTGGGTCAAAGTTCAGGACATAGCAGCGGGATCCATTCCACTGCTCTTATACGTCATAACTAACGTAAAAACTATTCGATTTCGATAAAATTTTACTATGTGGTAGGAGACCACCTGGGGACAAACCCTATTAAAAATTGGCGAAATAGGGGTCAAAGGTCAGGACATAGAACCGGAATCACTTCCATCGCCATTATGTGTCATAACTTGTGTAAAAATGTTTCGATTTGGATGAAATGCTAGTATGTTGTAGGAACCTTCATGGGGACAAATCCTATTGAAAACGGGCAAAATGGGGCAAAGTTTCGGACACAGAAGCGGGATCTATTCCATAGCCCTTATGCATCATAACTTACGTGAAATTGCTTCGATTGCGACAAAACGTTATCATGTTATTTTGGAGTTATACTGAACCAGTTCTGTTGAATATCATCGACATGGGATCAAAGGTCAGGACACAAGAGTGAGATTTATTCCACAGCGATTTTCCTCATAACTTGAGTAATAACTTTAGTAATGATTTCTAGTATGTTGGAAAGCGTATCATAATCAATGCATTGCATGATTTTACTAACTTGTTTGTTATGTTTTTGGGTATAAATATGACGTTTTTATAGTTCTTTGAATCACCCTTAGCCTCTGAATGTCATTTTTAGTTAACGACGTTGTGTTTGATTCGAAAGTAAGAACTGAAAGGATACATTGAACACTTTCTTTTATGACATAGGTAATTTGCTTCGGAAAATGGTACTTGTTTCTAATCGCTTTCTATCCAAGTTTTTTACGCCTATTTATTCCTCTTTGAATGTGGACCTTTCTTAATATCTCTTGGTTTTTTACCTTTGATTGGGTTTAACGACCACTGTGAGTATCTCAATGTACTGTTATCTGCTTCATGCCCTTAATTTAAGGCCACGGTTTCAAGAAAAGGGAGGCAGCCAGCGCCTTAAGACAAAGCAAAATCCATGCCTCACCGGGATTCGAACCCACACCCATCTCGAACGAATGGTCACAAGACATAGCTTAGACCACTACGCGACCGGGAAGGCTGATATATCTTGTTATTTGTAGATGTAGGCATCAGTACCCAAGTAGCACACTGACATTGGCCAACGGTTGGCCCAATGATATTTTTCGGTCAGCAGCGTTGGGCGAAGTTTGCGTTGTTTATCGAAGATTAGGCAACAGTTTTTCCAACCACACATGACCAACCATTTATCAACAAATGACCACTTAACGGTTGTCCGATGGTTGTCCAACAACACATGACCAACCATGGTTGTCCAACAACACATGACCAACCATGGTTGTCCAACAACACATGACCAACCATGGATGTCCAACAACACATGATCACATTGGAAAACTGTTTGCAACAGTTTTCCAATGTGGGTCCAACCGTTGAACCAACACATATCCAATTGTTGGCAGCCGAGTCACCTCGTCGCTGGGCCGACCGTTGAAAGCCCACTGTTGGTCCAATATTATATTGCTACCTGGGTATGTAATATATGATATACGTATATCACAACATTTCTAAGTTCCTGTTCCTGCGATGGTTTCAAATTGCTTGATGTGACGAACCGGTACCACCTTCCAAGCATAGCATAGAACACAAAAATTAAAAGAGAGGGAAAGGCTGTCTTTCGCTGTGACGCACGAAATCACTGCGATATTGAAAAAGATCAGAAATTACTGTAGAAAACGCTGCCATATATTTGTAGACTCGAATGTAGTGTCGTAAAAGTATGAAGACTCACTGTAAGATGACTGTTCAAGACCTACTGTTATCCGTCAAAATCAATTCAGCACTACTGAGACAAGTTCATCGCTAAAAAAGAAATTTTAAGTTTGCTGAATAGATATGTTGTTGTATGTGGTGCTTTTAATTCATTTAAGTCCGTACTAATTTGGAATGTTATGAAAAACTCAGGCTGTGGGGTGGCATGAAAATATTAAGATTCCAAGATGGAAATGCATTTCCTGTGATAGAAGTATAGTCATGGGCATCATGGTCAGTGTGTATCAACTGCAACGAAAATATTGAAGAATGGTTATTTAGCTTCATTTGCTGGCTATGTGTGTAGAGTTTTGTATAATGACTCTCAAGGCTTGACATCTTTTTAAACTTCCAGGAAACAAGGTTGTTGTGCAGATTTGTGAAATGTATATTTTTTCTTCCACACGTTGTTTACCGATTTACCATATTTGAATATGTTTAATATGTCCAGACGTATCTTTTCCCGTTTCGTTTTTCTTGTTCTGTGAAAAGCGATGTTCTAGAGGCCTTGTGGATTCGTTTTAATTTTTTTTTTAAATGAAAACTATCTTCAATACATAGAGAATCCGCTACACCTTCGAAATTCTCTTGATGCTCACGCAACTATAAAACATGCTAGGAATATTTATTCTATCTCTAAAGTATCTCATACATACGTACCACTAAGCTCTTCCGTGACTTTCAGAGGTTATTACCCCGACGTCAGAGGTAGAATCTTCACCGCAAAATCACCTAATACACCAAAGTGATCGACAGTGTAAAATTTTATTTACTGCTGGTGTTTCTGATTCTCAATTTACAACTATCTTACCAAATACCTTACAATGTTTCAATTGTTTTGATAAGTTTATTTTTATAATCTGAAGCAGTGTTATAACATTTCAACACTAGTACTTGAATAAGATCAACGACAGTAGTAATAATAGAACCTAACAGTACCGCGAAGCGTGATACTAAGAAAAAGTAACTCAATTATTGGGAAATCGAAGACTTATTGTATTTGTAGCCAATAACTGTACAAACTTGGGACACCCTTATGTACATAACTGTACCACCAGCATCAACAATTAACGGAGACTCTTAGAGGCCACTGCAGATTGAAAATACTACTAAGAGGTACCATGATATGTATGAGAAACTAAACACGAAGGTTAAAAAAGAAATATACATAATAAATTCGGGCTTGACTAATATCCATCATATCTCTCTCGTTCAAGACATTTTGTATTTCACACTCACTAAATCATTCCCCTACATTCATAACTGAATTTTCCCCTCCCATAATTTTGTCACTCTTCCTTTTCCTTTATTTCCTTCCATTTGGGCAGAAAAAAATCTTCTACTGTAGAACAATAGTACTAATTCTTTCAACATGGCCAATTTTTGGCCATGTTGAAAGAATTAGTATATTTTGGGGCCAAAGAACCCCAAAATATTTTTCTTCACAAAACTAAAAATATTTTTCTTCACAAAACTAAAAATATTTTTCTTCACAAAACTAAAAATATTTTTCTTCACAAAACTAAAAAGGTTTTTCTTCACAAGACCAAAATTTTTTTCTTCATAACACTGAAATATTTTTCTTCACAAAACTAAAAATATTTTTCTTCACAAAACTAAAAATATTTTTCTTCACAAAACTAAAAATATTTTTCTTCACAAAGCTAAAAATATTTTTCTTCACAAAACTACAAATATTTTTCTTCACAAAACTACAAATATTTTTCTTCACAAAACTAAAAATATTTTTCTTCACAAAACTAAAAATATTTTTCTTCACAAAACTAAAAATATTTTTCTTCACAAAATTAAAAATATTTTTCTTCACAAAACTAAAAATATTTTGCTTCACAAAACTAAAAAGGTTTTTCTTCACAAAACTAAAAAGATTTTTCTTCACAAAACTAAAAAGGTTTCTCTTCACAAAACTAAAAATTTTTTCTTCATAAAACTGAAATATTTTTCTTCACAAAACTAAAAATATTTTTCTTCACAAAACTAAAAATATTTTTCTTCACAAAACTAAAAAGGTTTTTCTTCACAAGACCAAAAATGTTTTCTTCATAAAACTGAAATATTTTTCTTCACAAAACTAAAAATATTATTCTTCACAAAACTAAAAATATTATTCTTCACAAAACTAAAAATATTTTTCTTCACAAAACTAAAAAGGGTTTTCTTCACAAAACTAAAAAGGTTTTTCTTCACAAAATTAGCCAATTTGTTCTTCACAAAACTAACAAGAATTTTTTTCACAAAATTAGCAAATTTGTTCTTCATAAAAGTAACAATAATTTTTTTCAGAAAGGTAACAATACTTTTCTTCACAAAATTAACAAGATTTTTCTTCATAAATCTAATAAGGTTTTTCTTCACAAAACTGGCAAGATGTTTGTTCATATTACACATCTGCAACTAGTGGCTTAGCCTTGTTTCAAAATCTGGGGAGGCGATCCGTTTTCACATTGACACATTCTATGTATACATATACATACAATATTATGTGCATACTGTATAATAAGATAGAGTTTGGAACCCCCTCCCCTACACACACACATACACGCAGGAGCAAAGCAGTTGCTGAGGCGTGATCTAACGGGTACGACATAGGCGCCTCTGTTGGAGAATTGTGGAACTTAGCGAACACAACTGTAAAACTACGATAGATAGGACAGAAATGTAAATTGCAAAGTTAAAGAGCTGACTTTAGGAATCGATATCGCTGTTTTATTATAATTAGACATTATACACGTGTTTGCATTCTACTAAAAATTGCAATCTTATATTATTAAATTTAGTTGGTTCACATCATAAAAAAGCGCATTATATCATTATATTCCCAAAACATTTGAGGTAGGGGGTCCTTTACATTGGGGATCCTCGACTCTGAAAATCTGGGAGTGTCCTAACCCTCCGACTCCCCAGTGGTTACGCTTATGTCTGCAACACATCGTTGTTCCGTGCGTGGTTACAACATGTTTTGCCACTTCCGCAGGTAACGCATCTCTTCTTCACATCAAATAGTCTTTCTGTAATACCCAAGTTTCACTACTGTAGCTTACAGTTTGAAAAAAAGGACACTGGCCTGCATAGCCATTCGGGGCCGTTTTGAGATCCCATGGGGTGAAGTCGTGCTTAAGGAGTAAGGTCTTTCAAAGATGAATTTTTTCGCCTACTAATTTCACCCATAAATCTAGTTTACCTAATGATATAAAATTCATCACATAGTTATTTTCTGTTTTTGCGGCTTCATTATCGTTTCCTCTTCATTATCTTTTCGGCTGGAAAACAAGTACTGAACTAATCTTTCACTGTGCAAACACAAATTACACTGAAAAAAAAAGCGATGCGAATTCACGGAAAATGTCTGAAAATAACGTGCAGCAAAGTTGTCGGTAAGTGTCCGTATTTTAACAAAATTTCTGTTTTTGGAAGTAGCCGTTTTTTTTTTTTTGTAACTTCCGTAGTTTCACCGATTCTCGTAGTCACTAATTCTGTTTATTTCAGAAAAGTCCGTTGGAAGTTTTACCGTGTTTATAAAAACAATTCCTAAAATCGAAGACGCTGATTTTTTCGGCCCTTACGCCAGAGAAACTTTTCAAGGTAGTGTGGTTCGAACTGTGGTTGTGTGGGTTTGAAACTGTGCGTTTTAACCACTGAATCAGAATGTCGTTGGAATGGCACTCACTTTCAAGGAGAAACTAACTTTGCGATGACAATTTATTTTCATTAATGCGAGAGATTTAGTAATTTTATTTTCTGTTGGAACTTATTATTTTTTGAATACGTATGTAAAAAAAAATGTTAAAAAGGTATTGGAATGTTGTTTTTTCATGCTTAAAAGGGTAAAGAATGACTAATTTTCTTCTTTAATTTCTTTGATTGTCCATAGCTATTCTTACTAAACTAGACGTAAAACCTCACTGATCCCTTGTTTCCCTTCACACGAAATTTCTAGAGCTTGTGAAAACACAGGCTTGTCCACGCCGGTCATCGAATCCGGGTCCTCTCACTCCGGAGTAAGTCGCTCTCCCAACTAAGCTACGTAGACATGTGTTCTTATTGCTACCTACCTGTATCACATGTGCATCCTCGGCTCAGGCACGTCATATCTCCCCCCCCCCCACCGAAAGAGGGCGTTGTAGGTAGTCATCCGATGAAGAACGTGCTTTTGAGAATTCCCAGATAATTTGGTGTGTGGAATATAACATCACACACATTTATTTTTTTCGAAGCACTGAAGAAGGGATTCTCGTTTTTCTTGTCTTGCGGTGTGGAAAAAAGAGCACACCATTGCGAGAAACTTAACGGCCAGGTCATCCTTGAAGTTCGGGTGCCAATGTAAAAACACAGGTTTATCCACGCCGGAAAAAGTTAGTCTCCCAACTGAGCTACGTGAACATGAGCTCTCATTGCTATCTGCCTTTATCTCATGTGCGTCCTGCGGCGCAGGCACGTCACAAGCTTTCATTAGTTATGCGGGTCCGCAGATTTGGAAATCGATTCCACCACAGCTGTTGCATTGCATTGCATATCACTAAGCTGTTCTCTGATATTCAGAGTCTAGCTCCACAAAGAAATACCAGATAATTTTTACTTACTGTTGCCGTATCAAACTTCTCTATTTACAGCGATCTTGGCATACAACTCGGGCTTCACTCACACCCATTACACACCGTACACAAGATCTGTTGTACTTCATACTTATCATCTTCTTCTCATGCAGACACTCCTGGATCTGATCCTTCCATGACTTCCTTGGCTTTCCTCTACCTTTTCTTCCTGACACTTGGGCTAAAAATATTTTCTTAGTAAGCATCTCATCATTCATTCTTTCAGCATGGACAAACCACCGAAGCATGTTAGTCTCCATTTTGCTAACAACAGTTTGCTTCACATTAAGCAACTGCAACACATCTTCATTCCTCACACAATCAGAACGCGTCTTGCCACAAACCCCCTATAACGAAGTAAATTTCTCCGTCATTTTTTGTCCACGCCGGGGCTCGAACCCGGGTCCCCTCATTCCGGAATAAGTCACTCTACCAATTGAGCTACGCAGACGTTCGTTGTCGCTGCTATCTGCGTTTACGTCGTGTGCGTCCTGCTGGGCAGGCACGTCAAACCGACGTAAGTAACGCATTTCTCCAACACACAAATGGCTCCTATGTTTCTTCTGAAGCACCCAGGTTTCACTGCCATACATCAGAGTAGGAACAACTACACTTTCATACACAGCCATGCGGGACTCTCTGGAGAACCCATAATTCCTGTTGAAACCTCCCAAAGGAGCCATGATTTTCAATGAAGAATTCACTTGCCCAGTAATTTCACCATCCAATTTGCTCTCTCTGCCAAACATGCTTCCGAAATACACAAACTCATTCACCTGGTCAATCAGTGTTGTTGGCTATTAATAATTATAAATTGTTTGAAAGAAAACTTAAACAATACTTATTATCCTGAAGTCAGTTTCGTGATGCCTTTATTATTATCATTTTCACTTTCAGAAAGGGTTGTACGGTGTGTCTGGCTTGCTTTGGTTTTGGACTTTTTTATGTATTCAGTCGTCAGGATGAAAGGTTTCGTCGGGCCCCGTGGAGACCCTTTTCCCTCTTATTTCCTGGTTGTCTCTGTATTTATTCGTTTTACATTTGAATGTCTACTGCATAATTGTAACAACCGAAATACGAAAAAAATAATTAAATGAAGTAATAATTTCATTTTTCCTGTAAGGGACTCATCACAATTAAGTATTTCTTTTCGTGATAGTTCGAAGAAACAGAATGCGTTGGAACTTAAGACCTATTTAAATTAAAAATGTCTTTCAATTATGCTTAAAAAAAGTGAAATGCACTGTTTTACAGTATTATTTCACAAAACTCTAACACATAAGAATTACTCTTGAATGCTATAATAGCTTTTGTCTTAAGGACTCCACAGACTGGTACATAGGCTTCGTACAAATCCCCTGTACAATAATTTAAGTACCGGCTTTCTTACGTTAACACGATATATAATAGCTGGTGCACAAAATGCGGTAGAGGAGAAGAAATATCCTGTGCCACAATAACAAAATTCATGCAATATGCTATCCATAATATCCATTCTTGCTGTAGAACTTCAAAATCAGGTTTTTCGACAGACTACGGAAATTTAACAATTAATCAGACCTTAGGTATTTTCGTGAATCTGTCCTTACCGGAAATGTTTCGTCATATGGATATGGAAAAAGTGAAAACGCAGATTTTCCGTTAGTATACGAGAAAAATTGCGGAACGGTTTCTGAAAATTCATAATTTTTCGTTCACACATCTTAAAAACGGCACTTTACCGTCAATATAAGAAAGGAATTGCTGAACGTTTTCTGAAAATTCAGAATATTTCGGGCTTACAAAAATTCCATGAAATACAGATTTCCCTCCGTCATTTCACGGAAAAGGTTGTATCAGAAATATGCTTCGTTAATTCACGAAATGAATCCAGGAACGTGGCTCGTGAAATTTAGAATTTTGTTTGAGTGTATGTATCAAAAGAAGGTAATTGTAGCAATATATTCAGGTTTTAATAAGCACATAGGGATTTTTAAATTATGACGTATCCTTTGAATTTCATGTGCAGCTACACTGATCATAACATTAAGGGCATGTTGCGGCAGCGACAATGCAAGTGGTCGTTACTCAATGACCATGAATTGTAGCAGCACAAAGCACGCGATAGTAAAGTGACATCAGAACAAATAAACAAAAACATGTACATATCGATTTCTAGTAAGGTGTAAGGTTGCCAACAGCTGCCTGAATAGCACCACATCGTTGAAGCATTAAAATAATTAAATTATCTTTTTAAATTATCAAGCATTTAGTAAGTGATTCTTGGACATTTCTTGTTAAGGTCTTGCTGAGAGTCATGGAAGGGGATGGAAGAGCTACAACCCATTTTTTTCTAGTAGATCCCACTCCTATTCATTTTGGGTAAGATCAAGAAATAATGCTGAAATAATACTGATGTTCGCTCACACTAGAATTGTACCAACACGGAAAACTCAGTTTTCTGCATTAAGGCTAGATTTGTCAGTGGTATGTGTGTTCTACAGAGAAGGGCAAGACGATCATTATCAGTCTACGTTTTTCGGCCTCTATAGTGATGTGCAAATAGGTTCACAACCATCATCGGTCATCCGGCATAGAATCATCTTTTATCAGCCTACGTTTTTCGGCCTCTATATAGTGATGTGCAAATAGGTTCACGACCATCATCGGTCATCCGGCATGGAGTCATCTTTTTTGAAGCCAATTGCGCGGATATAAACAGACCTTGCAGTTCAGCTGATTTCTGTATCCAGTGTTAACTGCTGTCCCGTCGCTTTCAACTGCCATATAGAGGCTCCTGTGTCAATGTCCTTCTGCCAGAGGTACTCGATAATGCTGGCGTTAATAGATTCTTCTGAGCCACTTGCTGGTGAAACATGGCCGAGATATTGAGATACTGGCTTTTGTATTAAAATCACATGCTCTTCAGTAACCGTTGTTTGTGCTTCTTCTCTCATCTAATTTCATTTGTCAAGGCTATATCTGCGCGTCCATCAAAAAAGAGGGCTTGAAGCTCTACTGTTTCCTCCCGTCTTTGCTACTCAATGTGTTTTCTCTTTCTCTCTCTTCTTATCTTATGTTTGTCTGTAACTTTGGAAATATCAGCATCAGTTATCATTCCGACATCTTGCAGGACTGCGGAAATTATTTTTGATGCATGCCTGTCTCCAATTCTTACACTATCACGTGCAAGCGCTGTGGTTGGCAGTTTTATTCTCATGTGGCTGACGTTCTTGGGCATTTTGGTTTCTTCCAAGGATTTTTTGGGATGGTACTCTCTGGATCTAGGAGGTACGTAATCCTTGTCATTAGCCATTTCACTGTCAAATTCTGCTTGGTTGCCACAGTCTTCGAGGCCATGTGACTCGACCATAGACGTGGGGTCTTCGCATTCCTGCTGCTTACTGAAAGAACATGAAGCAGCTGTTTCTAAAGCCAATCTTGGATTGGCTATTTTGTTTGTGGGGTAGGTTTTTACTTGTTTTTGAATCGACGCCAGCAATAATCATTTGCCTGACTGTTCGGTGATCAATCAAAAACGGTTGTTCCATTTGTGGAATCTTTCGACTCTTTTCGCTGGAGCATGATAAAAATATATGACACTTGCATGTGGCAATATCGAAAAGAGTTTTCTCAGCGTCATCCTGAAATTGCTTTATTGTTTCTCTGTATGACTCAGTTGACTTGCTTTTGCTCTTCAGTATATTTCTATATTTTGTTTGATAAGATCGTAGAATATGGAGAATTCTTTTGTGAGAAATTGTGGGAACTTAAACTTTCTTCCATAAATCGGCCACCTTTTCCACAACAACATTGGCAACATCAGTAAATGCCGTGGTTTGAGGATTTCAGTTGTTGCCAAACAAATAGGCAAAAATTCATAATTTGACTGTGAGTTGGTAAAACGTTAGTCTTCAGCTCTACAGGCCATCCAAAAACGAAGCAATCAGTCGTTTTTCTAGTTGATTGATATCGTGGGGCTATTGTGATTGAGTAACTCTAACTAATGACTCAAATGAATGAGTATTGAGTATGTTTTGAGACCTTATTTGAAATGAACATGAACAAACGGTATTAAGTGTACCCACCTACTACGATGCCTCCGCGCTAGACCACCTCTGCGCGTTGACTGATAAATAAAACCTTTGTCCTGAAAGTTTCCAAACCTATTTTTTATCTCAGAGAAGAAAAGAGACGCATGCGCGAATTCACGGCGACTGGCATAGGCGGTTCCGAGAGGAGAGGGGAAGCCGAGGACGACGTTCGATCCGGACGACCTTCAACCTCGCATACGGATGATGCTGTAAGGAGAGTGCAGCACGCACGTGACTAAGGGAGGATGCGTCAGTCCGAGTGACGAATGCATGCCATCGCTAAGGGTGGGGAAGATGTTTCAACGATGATAAGAAATGTGTAAGACTAAGAGGTCTTTTAGGGGTTGAATTGCAGTTTTAACTCTGAGAGTGTATCATGTAAAGAAGATGGGCCGCCCCGGTGGCGCAGTGGTCTAAGCGATGGCCTCTGATCATTGGTCCGAACGGTGTCCGGGTTCGAATCCCGGTGAGGCATGGATGTTGTGTTTGTCTTACGGCACTGGCTCTCTCCCTTCCCTGGAACCAGTGACCCTAAATTAGGGACGGGCGACTGCTTATAGCCCATTGAGTTGCTCACGGTGGTCGTTAAACCTCCAACCAAAAAAAAAAAAAAAAAAGATGGGGAGAGGTGGGGGGATCCCAAATATAAAGGAGCCAGCAGCACCGGAAGTTATTTTCCAATTTCAAAAAAAACATTTACACTTTTACTAACCAACCCAAGGAGCAACTTTATCACATTCGGCTGATAACGATTTCGAAAATCATTTATTTTCCGAAAAAAAAAAAAATGGCTTTTGTGGCCCAAATTCCCGAATTTAAAGGCGTCAGCGACACCGGAAGATATTGTTCAATTTCAAAAAAAGTTCCACGTTTACTAGCTAACCCAAGAAGCAACTTTACCGCACTCGGCTGATAACGATTTCGAAAATCATTTATTTTCCGAAAAAAAAAATGGCTTTTGTGGCCCAAATTCCCGAATTTAAAGACGTCAGCGACACCGGAAGATATTGTTCAATTTCAAAAAAAGTTCCACGTTTACTAGCTAACCCAAGGAGCAACTTTACCGCACTCGGCTGATAACGATTTCGAAAATCATTTATTTTCCGAAAAAAAAAATGGCTTTTGTGGCCCAAATTCCCGAATTTAAAGGCGTCAGCGACACCGGAAGATATTGTTCAATTTCAAAAAAAGTTCCATGTTTACTAGCTAACCCAAGGAGCAAATTTACCGCACTCGGCTGATAACGATTTCGAAAATCATTTATCTTCCGAAAAAAAAAATGGCTTTTGTGGCCCAAATTCCCGAATTTAAAGGCGTCAGCGACACCGGAAGATATTGTTCAATTTCAAAAAAAGTTCCAAGTTTACTAGCTAACCCAAGGAGCAACTTTACCGCACTCGGCTGATAACGATTTCGAAAATCATTTATTTTCCGAAAAAAAAAATGGCTTTTGTGGCCCAAATTCCCGAATTTAAAGGCGTCAGCGACACCGGAAGATATTGTTCAATTTCAAAAAAAGTTCCACGTTTACTAGCTAACCCAAGGAGCAACTTTACCGCACTCGGCTGATAACGATTTCGCAAATCATTTATTTTCCGAAAGAAAAAAATGGCTTTTGTGGCCCAAATTCCCGAATTTAAAGGCGTCAGCGACACCGGAAGATATTGTTCAATTTCAAAAAAAGTTCCACGTTTACTAGCTAACCCAAGGAGCAACTTTACCGCACTCGGCTGATATAGATTTCGAAAATCTGAAAAAACGTACTTCATTTTCGGAAAAA
Source organism: Macrothele yani (assembly GCA_039090855.1). Classification (NCBI taxonomy): domain Eukaryota; kingdom Metazoa; phylum Arthropoda; class Arachnida; order Araneae; family Macrothelidae; genus Macrothele; species Macrothele yani. The sequence goes on from CM077002.1 coordinate 161,859,688, forward strand.
AAAATTACTCATGTGGCCCGAATTCCCGAATTTAAAGACCCCAGTGGCACCAGAAGTTTTTTTCCAATTTCAAAAAACATTTACACGCTTACTAACTAACCCAAGGAGCAAGTTTGCCGCACTCGGCTGATAACGATTTTGAAAATCCGGAAAAATTTTATTTTCGAGAAAAAATGGCTGTTGTGTCTCGAACTCCCGAATTTAAAGGCGGCAGCGGCAGATAATGTCCAATTTAAAAAAAAAAAAAAAATACAGTGAAACTAAACAACTTAAGGGGCAACTTTTCCTTACTCGACTGTTATTGTTTTCGAAAATTGGTTGAAAATTTCATTTTCGACCCACCCTATTAAGCATGTTTTAAACTTTTTACCAGTTACTGGTCCTTAAACTTCAGTCTAACGTAGCAAACTATAATTTTACTAATTTATTTTTGCCTGGCTGTTGCACTGTGGATATAATCACCACACAAGGAACAAAAATTTTGGGGTAGGTATATTCGGATACAATAAGTGGAATAGAAATAACTTGAATTTCAACTAAACTTTCGTACTTTAAAAGAATGATCCACCCTAGTGTATATGTATATTTATTGATTTTAGCCAAAACCATGAAACAGAAAAACACAGAAAAGAATTCCCAATTTTAAAAGTAACTTTATTTTTTGTAAAATACTTATCTGAAAATACTTAATCGCCATTATTATTTTTTGGCAGAGAAAAAAGTACTGGTGTAATATAATGCGCATTGACTATCAGGCAATTATCAACCTGTTGAAGGAAAGTAAGCAAGATGTGGCAGATGTTTAAGAGAATAGATATTTGGATAGGGACTTTGTCACTTTTGTTGCTATTCAATTTGATGCGGTTTTTTTTTAGATGTTCATGAAATATTCTTGTATTGGAGATAACAATTGAAAAATTCTGGATGTGCTGTTGCATCCATTGGGGCTTGACTTAGGATCCAACTCATTGTCTTTCTTGATAGAGTGATATACATATTAAAAGCTAACACCAAGAAGGAATGGAATAAATGAGATGAAACTTACCAGACATGCAAACAAGTTGTGTGAAAAAAGTGGTTTAATTTCCGAGGGATAACACGAATGTGATGGGCGGCGAGATAATATTGGGCAATACGACGTGGTACCGAGTGAAATATTTCCTAGATTGCATACTAAAGTTTTGCTGACCATGCGTCTTTGACATGTGCCGACAATTCATTCGCATTGCAAGAGGTTTGTGCAGAGGCCTGCTTGCCGTAGAATGCCGTATAATGTCTCCTGCTTGCCGTAGAATGCCGTATAATGTCTCCTGCTTGCCATAGAATGTGGCTATCGTGATGTTCGGACGTCGAGCAACGTGTACCAACAGCACTACGGCGACGCCCATTTCTTTTCTTCCAAACACTGTCGCCGCATCTGTATGACAGCGGTTGCAAACCGATGCATTTCCGACGTAATGTGAGGCAACGACCAACCACCCATGCGTGGACCTATTATGAAGCTTCTGGTAAAGGTGTCCGTATAACAGCAGGATTTCCTACTCCGTCCCTTAGGTAGTATCACTCAAAGATATGACCTCTGACACCCCATCCGAGATCTGTGACCTCTGACTTCCTATCGGAGATCAGAGATCTGACCTCTGACATCCCATCCGAGATTTATCTGATGCAGGGGATCAAATTTAGTCACGCAGAGCCGGTTTGCCCCTCTTATCTTCCTTGCCTATCACGTGATTGGTTTGTAACTGCGATCATTTATATAACCCAACTGTAGAACATACACATCAATATGCGTGGCGTTCTGATAAATTCTTCTTGATGTAGCGTTTTCCATGTCAAGCAGTGTATTTTTACGATAGACCTTCTGAGGATTTCTATTTCGTCCTCTTATCTACAGAGTGGTCCGTTTGGGTAGGAATAACTCAAAAATGTTGTGGTATGGCTTGTAACACATAATAATAAGTAAATATTTGGCAGAAATCACCTTTATGGTTGGTAATTTATCTGCGCATCTACATGGTTTCGGCAGATGTCACACGGGGTGCTCAATTCTTCCCACGTGTTTCTAACATCTGCGGAGTGACTCTGCAGTAAGGAGGTCAAATTATGTCCAAAATTCAAGGAAAGATAGGTGTATATCCATACCTAGTGTTATAGGGTGCAGCCTAACTTGCGGAAAATTTTTATATTTCATTTATGCGGTAAATTTGTGTTTCGATGTAACTGCAAGGCGGCACTCATAGTTATAATTAATTACGGTAATTGATCCCCTAATTTGTTCATCACTGCCATTGTTAAAATTTATTCATTATTTGATAAGTGCATAATTCGTAGCCTTCTGGCAAACGAGAATTGTGAAAGGCCACATGGTGACAGACCATCTCTATTTCGGACTCATAGCAACAGTCGTGTGCATTTTCAACTCTAACGAAAGTCTGCAAAACTCACCCCAAAATTCCCTCTGGAAGCCAAGAGACATTCTGGTGGTTGCATTGTTCTCCGAACTGAACGGGATAAGGGAGAACCGACTACCACCCACAGTTGAAAACAAGGTGATAAATCCCTTTTCAAGTGGCTAAGAGAAGCCCTGTGACAGGACAAAGAAGAGAAAAACAAGCGGCGATACATTCGGAGGGCGGATTCGAAAAGACACGCACGAGACCAGCACCAGCGAGGGGCATGGAACCAAGGCCGGAGAGCTGACCGCTGGGAGAGCTCGGAAAAAGAAGAGAGAAGCAAGTAAGGAGGGCTATGAATGATCCCCTCTTAAACGAGGACATCTCAGTCCTTTGGACTTCTCGACCGATACTAGGTCGACAGTAGTGCACTTTTGCCTCGGCGGTCTACATACGAAAACAGGCAGGATATTTCTTGCCACTTCTCTGCACTGAGGACCTCAGACAACGGTTGCCAAGGTATGTGATCTTTATATGAACATTTGCTCATGACTTACAAGTGCCGTCGGACAGTGAACAGCGTATAGAACTCTGTCCCCTGTGAAAGGGAGTACGCACGACAGCGGAGGCCTCCAACACATTTATTCGTGAATTTTATTTGTGTTATGGCCATAAGTCTTAAGAGCTCTTCCCTGCTAATTTGGCATCAAGCCTATGCAGGTGTGTGTAATAATGGTATAGAAATATATATAGCTTATAATTAAACTGCGGCAGTCATGATAATTACTGTATCATTTTAATTGCTGGTACCCACGCTCGTACTCAATTATCGTTTTCTAAAGTGTGTATTTAAATGTTTTTGGTAATCTCTCACATGTTTCCTTCGCTCTATTTGTTTATTGTGCATACTAGAATTTCATCAGTGAACAGTGTTTGAATCAGTGTTAATTGTTAAATCAGAGTTAGATAAATCAGTGGTATCGTTTAATCAGTGATAAAGTGTTTAAATCACTGTGCATAATTAAGCTGCCGATAGAGCAGCCCACCATACATTCATCTCAGCAGATTTTTGTGCCACTTCATGGATAAAGGTGGCAGTGTATATGATATAACGTTGGATATTAAATGTCAAGCGTATGTGAAATGAGCGTTGGGTATCTTTTCGAGTGTGTGTGTGCGTTGCTGTGATTTTCGGTAGATTGGGACGTGCTGGAGTTAAATCCAGGCATCCACGCCCAATCGCGGTACGGGTTTTGCGGGAAGTTAATAATTAATTTGTTATAATTAATTATGGGAGATCATTATTAATTATGGGAATCAGATAATTAATTTGTTGTTGCATAATTTTCGGTTGTCAACGCAAGTAGGAAAACTCCTTGCTAGCCTCTAGCAGCAGAGGAGGAGAGCAAAATTTTTGACAAAATTTTCTTTAGTGTTTTTTATTTTTATTTAGATATTTTTTTTCGGTGGAGATATCGGGTGCTTCACTGCATGCGATACTTCACCTGGTGCCGCGGCCACATCAGCCTGTAAAGGTAAGATCCAACACTAGACATTGTACAGATCTTCTTGGTACCCCAACTAGATGTCATTTTACAGCAAGACATCACATACCATCACCAACCCAGTGGTCACTGGAAGTCAGGAACTTCCTCAACAACACGTGGAATGACAACTGGTGTGGCCGCGGCAACCCTATTCCTTGGCCTGCAAACTCCCCAGATTTTACTCTCCTCCCCGATTTCTTCGTGTGCGGGATTGTGAAGAACATCGTCTACGCACGACGACCTCAACTCCTGGATAACTTCAAGGTGAAACTTTTTGTGGCGTTCGAACAAATCCCTCTGCAGATTTTAGAAGACAAGTGGGAAGAATTGAGCACCCGCTATGAACTCTAGGGAGTCTGCAAAGAGAGTCGTGTAGAGGACTAGAAAAACTCCCACCCATAAAAGTAATTTCTGCCGAAAATTGACTTATTACAACTTTGAGAACCCGTTTGGAAGACTGTCTGAATTTTACATTCCTGTGCATTGTAATAATTTTATAGAAAAAGGAAATACATATGTTGAAATAGTTCGTTTCTTTTTTTTTTCTGTGTGACTTATACAAGGAAAATATAAAATTCCGGGATGTGATGAAATTGTTTGACAAGCTCAGAATTTCTTTTTGCAAAAATATTAGTGTTTATATAATACTTTTAATTGAAATATGGTATAATAAGAACGTCTTACAAAATGATAGACACATTTCGTGTTTAGATGTTTTTCAGAAATGGCTTAAACCGGCATTTATGTCAAACCCAGCATTTTTTCTTTTCTTTCTTCTGTTTTACCTAAAACCATTTCCAACTTATTTTAACCTGAACTTCCATCTTCAAAGACCTTTTGAAGTCTTCGATCGAACAACATCGAAAATCCGATAAGCATCTTTCTCACGAAATGGCGTTAGCATATGCTGGCAAAGATTCACCCTATTTCTTCAAACATTTCCTTTTCCTTATTTTCCAGGGCTACATGAAATTGCATTCCAGCTTTATGCGTCATCCTCATTTATTCATAAGCGTAACTTACCAGTGAGATATGAAAGAAACGTGAGCCATAGTTTACAGTGAAGATAATTAATTTTCAATTTTAAGTGCTATAAACGGGATAACTATAAAAATATTTAATGCCATACACATCCATTGGGAACAAAATGTTAAAGCGTTCATAATTGGAAATAATTGCAACAACAAAGTCGTTCAGATTGAAATTTCTAATGTTACGATATCGTCCCGGTGGTGTAGTGGTCTAAGCGATGGCTTCTGATTATACGTCCGAGATGGGTTCGGGTTCGAATCCCGGTGAGGCATGGATGTTGTGTTCGTCTTACGGCGCTGGCTTTCTCCCTGCCCTAGAGCCAGTGACCCTAAATTACGGACGGGTGACTGCTGTTGCTCACGTCTATCGTTAAACCTCTAATCGAACAAAAAGGTTACGATATTTTAGTCCTTGCCAGGTAGAATAATAATGATTTATATATATATATATATATATATATATATATATATTTATAAAAAAAAAATATATATATATATATATATTTGGGAAAATATATATATATTTGGGATGTAAGGTCAGGTGATGCGTAACATCACAGCCTCTCCTTGACAAATGTCAACCCCGCCTTCTCGTGGCGCATCCTGTTCCCACTAAAGGGGCTCTGACGACCGCCAATAGCGGTATAACTATACCATCGGGATTAGAGGAAATTCTATCCCACACTCACCAACCCGCTTGGCCAGCGTGGTGAGTTATGGCCAAACCCCTCCAAAATGATTCCACAACTTAAATCTTGGCCCTCAGTCTCCGGCAGCTGGAATGTACCTGGCCAAGGCAGCGGCCAGTGCGACATGAAGGCAGAGGGTGCTAAGAATCCCCGGAGGACCGGACTAGGCTGCCATCTGATGCTGACCTTGGCTACTTACAATGGACGCTCCCTATCTTCTGATTCAAGGCTTCTTGAATTGGAAGAGGAATTACAAAGGATCAAGTGGGACATCGTGGGGCTAAGTGAGGTAAGGAGAAAAGGAGAAGATCTCATTGAACTGAAAAGTGGACATCTCTTCTACTATCGTGGGACAGATACTGGCAGAACTAGTGGTGTTGGATTTATAATAAACAAGAAACTGAAGGATAAAGTTGTAGAAGTTGAAAGTTCCTCTGACAGAGCAGCACGACTTGTTATCCAACTCTCGAAAAGATACCAGGCTCAGATTATTCAAACTTATGCACCCACCACAAGTCATCCTGAAGAAGAAATTGAAGAATTTTATGAGGAAATTTGTCATCTAAATAATAAAGGTAAGCAGCACTTGAAAATAATTATGGGAGATTTCAATGCAAAAATAGGGCAACGGCACCAGAATGAAACTTCAGTAGGTAAATTCGGTCACGGCAACAGAAACCAGCGTGGAAATACTCTCGTTGAGTTTGCAGAGGCAGAAGGGTTTTTCATCTTGAACTCCTTCTTCAAGAAAAAGCCACACAGGAAATGGACATGGAGACATCCAAATGGGACGACAAGTGAAATTGATTTTATTATGTGTAACAAAAAATTCGTCATAGAAGACTGCAGTGTGCTAAACAAGTTCAACACAGGTAGTGACCATAGATTGGTGAGATGTAAGATGCACCTCAACACTAAACTTGAACGTGGCAAGCTCATAAGACAAACAAAACCTATTGACATAACCAACCTTAAAAAACACCATAATACCTTCAGGTTGGAACTGAAGAACAGGTTCTCTGCTTTGGAAGGCCTAACATCGGAAGAAGTGGACATCTCTGAAGTTAACAGAAAAGTAACCAAAGCTCTTATGGAAACAGCAACAAAATTAGCTGGGTCTAAGAACAAGTTGCATGTAAACAAATTATTAGGAAAAACGAAAATGTTGATGCAAAAAAGAAGAGAGATGAGGACAACTAAAGAAGATGTGACTTCCCAAGTGGAATATATAGAGCTATGCAAGACAGTAAGAAAAAGTATCACTGAAGACGTAAGAAAATTCAACTGTGAACTAGTGAGGAAAGCAATTGAAAACAACCAAAGCCTAAAGATAGCAAAGGGACATCTCAGTAAGGGAAGAAAACAGATTATGGCACTGAGAAAAGAAGATGGTTCTGTAACAAGAAATAGAGGCGAAATTTTGACAAGGGTGAAAGATTTCTACTCCAAATTATATGAAAGGGATGATACATGCACTCCAGACATCATGAAAGATACCAGTACCAGAGTTCCTCCAGTCCTTCCAGCAGAAGTTGCACATGCAATCAAGAACATGAAGCGGGGAAAAGCTCCAGGAGAAGATGGAATTACTGTAGACATCATACAAGAAGCAAGTGGAGAAATCGAAACAGTACTCGCCCAAATTTTCACTCGATGCCTTAATGAAGGAAAGATTCCTGAGGATTGGAACACCGCTACAATGATCCTGCTACATAAGAAAGGTGACATTGAGGATCTCGGAAACTACAGACCTATCAGCCTCCTATCAGTAGTTTATAAAATCTTCACTAAAGTTCTTTCACACCGCTTGAAGGTAACACTGGACATGGCTCAACCGAGAGAACAAGCTGGATTCAGGAGTGGCTACAGCACAATAGATCATATCCACGTACTGAGAGAACTAATTGAAAGAGCGAGGGAATATGAACTTCCATTGTGCATGGCTTTTATCGATTATGAAAAAGCCTTTGATTCGGTGAAACCATCAGCAGTTACAATGGCTCTGAAAACCTGCGGTATTGAAGATGCATTCATTAATATTATTAATAACATCTATGAAAATGCAAGTGCAAAGATTCGGCTGTTTGAAAACACAACACACATAAAAATTGGAAAGGGAGTGAGACAAGGTGACACCATATCTCCGAAGCTCTTTAATGCCACATTGGAGGGTGTTTTTCAGTCGCTGAGCTGGGAAAACAAAGGGATAAAGATTAATGGAGATTATCTAACCCACCTTCGTTTTGCTGATGACGTAGTCATTTTTGCAACTACCCCATCAGAGCTGCAGAGTATGATCCAGGAACTTGCTGACAAGAGTAAAGAAGTGGGATTAAAAATGAACTTTCAGAAGACAAAAGTGATGTTCAATGCTTTTACAAGAAATGAAGATTTATCGATTGATGGAGAAAAGCTGGAGATAACAGACACGTACATTTATCTTGGACAGCAGATATCAAGTGAGGGTCACATTGATGAAGAAATTAATCGGCGTACAAAACTTGCCTGGAGAGCTTTTGGAAGAAACAGCATAATTTTCAAGAGCAATATGCCATTATGTCTTAAAAGAAAAGTGTTTGATCAATGCATCCTTCCAGTGCTTACGTATGGTGCAGAGACGTGGACCTTAACTAAAAGAGACATACAAAGGCTGCAGACAACTCAAAGAAGCATGGAGAGGTGCATACTTGGTGTAACCAGGAGAGATAAGAAGAGGAACTCGTGGATCCGAAAAATGACAAGAGTGGAAGACATCATGATCAGAGTTAAATCCCTGAAATGGCAATGGGCTGGACATACTGCCAGAAGGACAGATCATCGATGGACAGCTGAAATTTTAGATTGGATTCCAAGGGACAGGAAAAGACCCAGAAGAAGACCACATGGGAGATGGGTGGATGAAATTCGAAAGTATGCAGGGGTGACATGGAGGAGACTGGCACAAGACAGACCGTTGTGGAGGAAACTTGGAGAGACCTTCGTCCAGCAGTGGATTGATAATGGTTGACAATGATGATGATGATGATATATATATTTGCTATTAAGCTAACATGACTTTGATTTCATAGAAATGAAATTCTTTGTTGAGGCATCACATGAATCAGCGCTACACGTAAACCTGTTCCTTTGTTTTTATTCTTATTCTTTCGAGAAATTCGTGGACAGTAGACAAAAATACATAGCTTTGGACAAGCTCTTTTGCAGTAGGCAAAGGTACGCCAAAACTGGACACTTGAGGTTTAGAGAAAGCGTCTCTTGGTACGATGAATCAGGATTTCAGTTAACACACGCCGATAATGGGACAGAATATTGAGTTATCTGCATGAAAGGATGGATCCTAGTTGCTTAAGTTTAATTGCTTAAGCTGGTGAAAGCGCTGTGACAGTCTGGAGCCTGTTTCTATTACAGGCATTACATTATTTAATACCTCTCAAAAAGCATTTGGATGGCCAAGCTGTTTTAACATAAACTCGGTCTAGACACACTAGCACGTGTGCATAGTTCTCCTAGGGCTTCGTCTAGCAGGATAATGCGTCATGCTACAAAGCTCGGATCGTCGCACACTGGCTTCAAAGTGATAAAATGTCCTTCACAGTCCACAGATCATAAACCCATCGAACAAATGTGGGATGATACTGAGAAAGTCATTCGTAACAGAAATGCCCCATTAGCGAATATTCGGCTATTGACCGACGCCATCATCTCCCTCTTAGATGAACATACCTGTACAAAAATATCAGCAACTCGTTGAGTTCACTCCACATGGAAACCAGACTGTTTTGAAAGCCAGCGGCGTCCCATCATGTTTTTACATAAGCATTTGTACTTATTTGCTACTTCAGTGAATAAGTGGGAGATTTACATTAAAAAGTAAGTAAATGTATACGAAAAAATGACTAGTTACGTAAACAAACCACGAAAATATCCCGTCGACAATGACGAGAAAAAATAAGATATGTAGAGTAAATTTTTATAACCCGGTATTTTCTTTTTGTTTGTGAAATTCCAATTGCGCAGTTGCAGATGTTAAAATATTATGGTAGTTCATGCGGAGAAGCACAAATAATTTTTCTTTTCTTTTTTTCTTTCTTTTTCGTTTTTTCTGTAGATATACAGTAAATAAAAGAATACCTGGTTATATTCTGCGAATGAAATTTAGTTATATTCAGAAAACGTCGTGGTCTAAGAAAAAAGAAGGTTCCTAAATCATATTTTATCAGCATGCGCATGAAGTAGTAATAATAGTAATAACAAAAACACACTGTTACTTACTTTATTGGAACCGTTGATTTTTAGGTTTACGTGTGAAAAGAAACTGGTTTGAAAATCTAAAATAATATTTTGTAGTGTCCAAGAAGAATCTAAAAATTAAATTTCATACGATAGGATTCTAAAGGAAAAATTCTATGTCATTTATGAAGGACAAAATAGAATCGAAATTTCTGATGTAATGTTTTCCTGTTTCTGAAGTGTTGTTGACGCGATTTATATCGTGTAACGACAGCATCTCTGACGTCATGTCAAAATAATTTGGATGAGATGGCCTCACACCGTAGCTGTAAGAAATCGATTTCTGTTGCTATGACAACAAAAACAAAGTGGTACGGGCGTGCGCTGTGTTGATTGGCTATGTTTTATTGTTGTAAGAATCTTACTTTGATATGGAGTGTCACAAAAATACACACGAAACAACATTTCGTCTGAGTGAAACAGGTGTTTTCCAGATGTGAAACAATGAACATTACAGAAATGAACATGAACATTACAATAATAAAAAACTATATTGTTTGAGGCAGAAATTCAACAATTAAAACAGGCAAGCACTAGGAGTCGCCAACAAAACGGGACAAAAGTTCAAACGTTCTGACATTTAGACAAATAAATTATATTGTTTAGATTGTATTCTCATACTTGAATTCACTCTTTCGTTACATTACTTAATTGGACTTCTGAGGTGGTATATCGTTATGAACGTATAAAGCTTGGTTCCACAGCATTTGGAAGAAACAGTAACATTTTCAAGAGTAATATATACCATTTTGTCTTAAGGGTGCTTAATCAATGCATATTTCCAGTTCTTGCACCTAACTAAAAAAACTACAAAAGTAATACATAAGCTGCAAACAACTGAAAAACACACCGAAAGATGCATACTTGGTGTAACCAGGAAAGATAAGAAGAGGAACTCGTAATCAGGAAAGTGACTACAGTGGAAGGTGTCGTGATCAAAGTAAAATCCTTGAAATGACAAAACACTATACACATTTCTAGAAGAACGGGCCACTCAAGAACAACTGAAATATTTGACCGGATACCAAGAGATATAAAAAAACCAAACGGTCACAGTAGTAGCTGGGCCGGAACCTACAACGTAGAACTCCGTCAACTGTCACTCTCTAATTCATGGCACTAATTCTACGTCCGTAAAGTATTCAGCGAAAAGCAGCTCACGTAGCCCTACGTTGTTGGTTACCGCACAGTTGCTACTGTGCCCCCTTGATTTTTTTTTTTTCAGATATAAAATTTGTAAGAAATAAAACGAAAGAAATGTTTTAGTTTATTTATATAAAAAGTAACTTACACTATAAAGTACACAGTAACTTATGCTGACTATAAACTAATGTTAGTAGAATTAGAAGACGTATTATCATCCTTGTCAGTTGTTATTGCTAGTATTGGTTTGTGATAGAAATAAGAGATGTTTATCGACGTGTCTCCCGAACACCATGTCAATGCAGGATCCACCCAGTGTTGTAGGTGAGAGATGCAAGCCAAACTTTTACAACTTTTCGTTGTCCCGCTTGGATACGTCCAAATTGAAGTCACCTAAAAGTATGATAGATATAACGTTCCAACCTTTCATTTGCAATATTGAATTTATTTTACCAAAGTTGGGGCTGTAAGGAAGTAAATTGAGAGAAATGAAGAATTCTATGTTCTCCAAGGAGGTGTTGGGATGTATAAACGGACGCCAATTTTTTTTTTTTACCTAAAACAACAATAATTCCGTTAGCTTGGCTACGGGTGGCCTAGTGGGTAACGTTCGTGACTGCCACAGAAAGGACCTCAGGTTCGATCCCAGGCAGGTACGAACGCTCGATCCACTAAATATCCGCCGTGCGTCGGATGGGCCCGTTAAGCCGTCGGACCCCGGGTACTGCCCACCCCCGTTAATAAATAAGGGCGTCTTCCTTCCCTTTCTACTTCGCTTCCGTGTGACTTTCTTATCGGGCACTCTAGCCCAAATCTCCTAGCTTCCTATTTCTAAGGGTTGTTTAAGACCTGGGGTCAGACACTCCCTTCCTAAAATTCTCTACATATGATCATTTGATCATTAAAAAAGAATTCCGTTAGCTCTGACCGTCAGCTACGGAATGTGGGGCTGAGGTCATCGCTATCATTATATATTCACTAGTTATCAACCTTAAAACGGTGTGCGGCAAAACAAAATCACGCGAAATCTGTATATTAATTCTAAAAGGTTTTTTACTGTGAGTCCTATTTTAAGAGAACGGCTGAACGTAAAGATATGGTTGAGGTATCAAAACATCAAATAAAGGTCTTACCATGTAGATATGCCAGTCGAAGAGAAAAATGAGATTGGGGCAACGGTTCGGGCGTTGTGGGGCAGCAAATTTCACATGTAAAGTCTATGGGAGAAGCGTGATCGCTTGCGGTTGACTCACGCGCTGTTGAAGGCGGAGGTACGTGGGACTAATACAGTCCAAAGTCTGTTTTTCAACATGCATTGGGATCATAGTTCTCATCGGAACAGCGAACACTCTCGAAGAGCTGATTGCGTTATGCCATTGGACTGCGTGATGTATATATATATATATATATATATATATACAACCTAATATTAATTCGATTCAGTTTATTTACGTAGGTGAGATGTTTCCCATTATGTAAAAATGTAGATAACATTACGTTGACTATTGTTAGTGAAAATATTACGGGCTACTGCTTATAGCCCATTGAGTTACCTCACGGTGGTCGTTAAACCTTCAGTCAAAAAAATTACGAACCTGGACTATTGTCTTTACTGAAGTGGTTGAATGAATTCGTCAATCAAATAAAGTTTGCATTTGTTGTTTCATATGAGATTATTGTTTTGAAAACAAAACAAGAAAAAACTGACCGTCGATTTCGACGGGTGAACAGTACTCGCAACGCGAATCTCATTGCAGCAATATTTACAATAACAGTTTTGACTGAAGATGAGAGTGAAAGAGTGCACTATCCAGTTGAATATTTGCACACGATCGAGATGAGTGGACTTTCTCCTCATATTTTACGACTGAAAAAGGGTGCAGTCGTGATGCTCATCACGAACCTGGCCGCCCCTGTGGCGCAGTGGTCTAAGCGCTGGCTTATGATTATTCGTTAATGAAAGACCATGATTCGAATCCTGGTGAGGCATGGATGTTGTGTTTTGTCTTACGGCACTGTCTCTCTCCCTTTCCTGGAACCAGTGACCCTAAATTAGGGACGGGTGACTGCTTATAGCCTATTGAGTTGCTCACGGCGGTCGTTAAACCTTCAGTCAAAAGAAAAAAAAATCACGAACCTGGACTATTGTCTTTACTGAAGTGCTTGAATGAATTTTTCATTCTAATAAAGTTTACATTTGTTGTTTCATATGAGTTTATTCTTTTCAAAAAAAAAGAAAAAAACTAACCTTCGATTCCAACGGGTTTCTTCTAGTTTAGCTTAAATTTCTAACGCTACTGAATCGACGGGTTGAAGGCTGGAGGGTTAAAACTTCTTTTGTTATAAGTGGGACTCCATAAACTATCTAATAATGCATTCTTTATTACTCTACGATTCTTTGTTTCTAAAATAACGTCGGCACTATCCCAAAACGATGAATCTGCATTTCGGGCCGTTTTCACTTGACTATAGTAGCTGAATGGGTATATGCCAATTTACGCTATACCAAAGGCAGAAACACGAACTCTTACGCAAAAGTGGGCAAAAACGTACGTATGATTTCGCGTAACTGCATAATTTTCGATTTATCAGGGAGCTATTAGTCTTTAGACGTGATTTTCTTCAAACTCGTATTTTTCAGATTCGTGGTTTTGGCATAGTGCCGACGATGTAATCTTTTAAAGTGCTACACGTTTTCTTTCCGTCCGTGCTCCTGATGTTATCCCTACTTAGCGAGGGGAAAGACGTAGTTCTACATAAAAAATGTTGCGATTTTTAGAGAGGTGGAAATATTAAATTAAAAAAGATAACATATCGTTCGCTAGCCTTCACTGATGGTAGAAGAATATGAGCTTAACGACAAAATAGAACAGATTACTTCATGCTAGCAATAATAAATTCATATACAGAACTGAGTTCTATGCAATGAAAAACGATATTTAATAAAAACACAAATGATGACTCGATGATATCCATTAGATGAAATACGTTGACAAGTAGATGCACCATAGCTAGAACAAACGATGATTCGAACAGACACCAACAGACGCCATGTTTTCTGAAATAAAGATCACAGGAGTGGGGCACACTTAATCACCTTGCTGGTGACAGAAACTATGTACATAACATCATGAAGCATTCCACAGTTTAGATATTCTAAACATCTGGCACAATAGTTTGCTTCCTAATAAAGAAGAGCAGTTCTATTTGAAAAGACATACACGCAGAACGTCATTGACACACCACCGCACACAAGCAAAGACGACAACAGACTGCATACAGAAGAAAGTTCCGTCTCAACTTCGCTTACGTCACAGATCACGAGAGTGAGAGAGAGATTCCTGCGTCGTGACGTTTCAAGGTACGTGTAGTTTAGTAAAGAACATCTGCGCCTGGTACGTGGCCATTCATTTTGAGCTCCGTAAAATTCCCGTCTGACGATCTGCGGTTTTTTTTTTATCGCTGAGGGTCTGTGATTCCAACAAAAAAGACCCAGAGGAAGATAACGTGGAAGATGGGTAGATGAAATTCGAAAGCATGCCGGATTAACATGGGGGAGACGTCCTCAAGTGCATTCAAGAGTAGATTGATAATGGTTGACAATGACGATAATATCCTTAGCTAACTATTCTGGTGACTCTTTCAGATCTTAAATTGCTCTCAGTGCATGAGAGGTTTAATCACTTACATGAAAAAGACAGTGACTACGTAATTCAATGGTTTGTGACTGAACTAGATTGTATGGCTTCTTTTTCTTTTCTTTTCGGTCTTTTCATTTTGTTTCAGTCTTAAGGACTTTCTTGAGCACAAAGATTCGCCCCTATCAGATTTAGGGCCACTGGTTCGTGGGAACGTGAAGAATCAGATTCCGTAGAACAAACACTCTTCTTTTGGGCCCAATTCTTGTAATCAGGCAGAATCTGGTATCTCTGAGAACTCATAAACTGGGGCTTCTATGTTTTTGTGCAAGGTTGATGATCTGGTGCCCACGGTCTGCGTAAAATTCAATTTTGGTCTCCACGTTGCCAATCCATGCTCTGAATAAGAGTATATTTTGAAACTTGGTCAATTTCGGAAATAATCGAACATTTGGTTGTCATTTCCCTTTTCCGGATACGGATAATTAAAAAAGCACATTAAGGTTAACTGACGAATTAACGAGATTGATTATTATGTTTGAGACTCAAATGCGCAAAATTGCAGAATCCTTGCTATTTAAATCATAGGCAATATAAGTACTTAAGATCAATTATGAACTAAGAGCAAGTTATAAATTATTTTCCGTTACGTAATCATAATTCTCTATGTGAATTTCCATTAAAAATACTTCCGCAATCTATTTTTGTTTTCAAAATCAAGCAATATTTTGTGTAGTTAAGACATATCAGTCGAATCATTTTGTCCTCCTTTTGTTGAGTAATCTCGAGAAAGAGAAAATAACGAGGCATATTACGAAAACTAATTAAAAGTTAATTTAATATTTTAGTGCTTCATAAACTAGAACGTTTCCAATTCCTGATTTTTTTTGTGGCTCTTGACATCAGTTGTTAAAAAGTTGTTAAACGTTAGCTGAACCTTATCTTAACTTCTCCTCTTCAAATCAAATTGAAATCCAAGGACTGCATTTAGAACGAAATTTAAAAAGTGGAGCTCATTAAATCGATTATGTTAGGAAACCTTTTTTATTTTCGGAGCAAATAAATGCATACATGTGATCGTAAGATTCGAATTTCTTGAAAAACCCAAATGCTAAGAGGCTTAAAATTTTTGGAGTAAGGAAAATGTTTGTGAATAGAAAAAAAAGCTCCTGTACTAGTTAGAAAATTTAATGAGTTCATTTTGATAAACGGAATATTTTGTTCGCTAGCGTGCTCTCAGAATACTTTTTATTTTCTCTGAATGCAAACAGCTAACGGCGGGATCAACTGTGTGGAGTTTCTTACGTGTAATCCCCAATGATCGATGTAAGTTCTAATTCTGACGCAAAAATAAAAAAAAAGGAGAAAATATAGAAAGGTTTTAGTTCTGAAACGCAAAAATCCTCGGATGTAATTAAAAGAATTATACGTCTGGCAAAGTTTATTTTACATGTAACGATTAATGGTCAGATGACAGTCAGAGGATTACGAAGCGAAGGGATTGGGGAGAACGCATGTAAGTACAGAGGATAAGGTCGTTAAAATAGAGCGACCAGCTTTGTAGCGGATCAGACAACATCTACATCAATAGATTTACTGATGCTGAGATGTGCACTTCCGGCGCATGCGCTGAAATAAAAAAACGGATCAATATTTGAACCGCGACATTCCTCGGGTTTAGAAATTTCGCGTGAAAGATATATTAACAGAAAAATGAACTTGGCAACTTTCAGTTTTTTTTTTTTAACATTTCGTCATTTTTATTTCGCGTTTATTCAGTGATGAGCTTAAAACTGAAACCAAATAGTTTTTTTAGCGTACGAAACCTACTTAAGGGACTTTGACGATTCCGAAAATTATTCATAAACTGTTTTATTAGCCTCACAGCAGAATACTTTTTTGAGGCATAAGCAAACATTAGAAAAGAAAATGGCATTGGATTTAAGAAAAGCGGGGGAAGCTTTTCAGCAGTTTTCATTTCCGAACGCTATTTCAAACTTCAACCGGTGTAATACGTTGCGTGAACGCTGAAACAGGTGGATGTAGCACAATTTAATTCGAAAAATTGAATAAAACTACTTTTCTTTAAATCATCAAGGCAGAAAAGCAGTTATGCGATTTTACGAAACCGATTACATAAAATAATCAAAAGTTTTGCCAAAAATGCAAATATATAAAATTGTGTTGTGAAATAAGGAATATACACGTTCGTATCAGAATAATATCAACATCCCGGAATCACAGTGTACCCGCGCAGTCGCGTCACAGATTGCACGTAACGAGGTTGACCACATGTAGATATAAGCGGCCGGCCTTGATCAGATGAGCCATAATTCGTCACATGAGCACAATTCGCAGAGGTAGTCATTTGACGGACGTTCAAAAAGGAATGATCATCGTCTACCATGCCAAGGGTAGAAGCATCACAGAAACAGCAGTCTTCGTGGGCTGTTCGCGAGGTGCTGTAGTAAGGGTGTACCAAGAATGTACCGCTGGCACACCGAGTATTTCCAGAAGTCATAACGGCGGAGCCCCAAAGGACACGGACCCCAGACGCGAACGTCGCCTCCGCCGACAGGTAAAGGGTAATCGACGTGCAAGTGTGCAGCAATTGACCACGCAAATGAACGCCGGAGCACGAAGGTACGTGTCCCCGATAATAGTAGAGCGAGCACTGTCACACATGGGTCTCCGGAGGCGACGCTGCGTCAAGGCGCCCATGTTAGCCCAAGTTCATCGTCAACGACGTCTACAATTCGCACGGGACTACCGTCATTATACAGTGGAAGAGTGGCAAAAGGTTGCCTTTTCCGATGAATCGAGGTTTCTGCTCCACAGAAATGATGGGCGGTGGCGAATAGGGAGTCTAACACACAAGAACCAACACCCGCACACGCCTGTCGGTCAAGTACAGGCCGTCTGCATATCTGGGGGATGTTTCTGTAGTATGACCTGGAACCACTGGATCACTGAATGGGTCCCTGAACGCCAATGACTACCTGACCATCCTCGCTGACCACATGCATCCCTTAATTTTGGACGTTTACCCTCGTGATGATGGTGTCAACCAACAGCACAATTTGCCGTGCCACGTCGCTAAACTGGTGAGTGACTGGTTCACGGAACACGATGGAGATGTCCCTCTTCTCCCTTAGCCGTAGAAATCGCTTGATTTCAATGCCATAGAGCACTTGCGTACAACTATTTGGATGGATAGGTTCGACGTGCCGACCGACAATCACGTTATTTCCAGGACCTCCGTGCATTGTATATCGTAGCCTCTCCTTGACAAATTTCCACCCCGTTTTCTCTGGGTGTACATTGTTCCACTAAAGGTTAGCCAGCTTCTGATTCAGGGCTAGCTTAATTGGAGGTGGAACCTCAAAGGTTAAAAAAGGCACATCGTCGGGCTAAGTCAAGTAAGAAGAAAAGGAGAAGATCTCATTGAACTGAAAAGCGGACTTTACATCAGGGACAGATACAGACAGAACTAATGGTGTTGGATGTATAACAAAGAAGAAACTCAATGGCAATTTTATAGAAGTTGAAAGTTCCTCGGACAGAGCTGCGCGACTCCTTATCTGACTCTCAAAAAGATACCAGGTTCAGATATACAAGCTTACGCACCCACCACAAATCCACCTGAGGAAGAAATTGAAGAATTTTCCGAAGAAATTTGTCATATAAAAAAAGGTAAGCAGCACATGAAAATCATTATGGACAACATCAACAGAATGAAATTACGGTAGGTAAATTCGGTCAAGAGAACGGAAACCATCATGGAAGTACTCTAGAAAAGTTTGCAGACGAAGAAAGGTCTATCATCATGAATTCTTTTTCCAAACAATTCCACAGAGGAAACGACATCGAGGGCATACCAACTGGATTGCAAGTGAAATTCATTTCATTATGTGTAACAAGAAATTTGTCAATGAAGACTACAATGTGCTGAACATTCTGTGATCACAGGTAGTGATCATTAAATGGCGAGATGTAAGATGCACCTCAACATTAAACTGGAACGTGGCAGTGTTCGAGTTTATGTTGAACTTTGATTTTTGAATGCTGCCCGTGAAGTGGCGCAAAAATAATTCATTTAATATATTTACATAACTATCGTTACGGCATTTCTTCCTATCTTGTACTCAGTCACTGAACAATGTATTTTACTATACTATCGCCAAACATTATTTCATCGCGTTTACACAAACGGAACAATATTTTATTGCAATATGCGTAGATTGCGAGAACCTCATGCTAAACGTAAAAAAAGCCATTATAAAACTCAATATTCTACTCCATCACCTACAACAATGCGTCGTAACAGAATTCGGCTTCCTCTGGACCCTACCCCAACGGGAATGGGTCGGCACTCTGCCATTAGTGAGAAGTTTAAAATGATGTACACTATATTGACAAAAGTCACAGGACGCCTAGAAGATAAACACAACATAGCATTTTTTGTCATACATTAGTACGGCGTTGGTCCACCTTTGGACTTAATGCATGCATTGACCCTTCGAGACATGCTTTCGACAAGGTTTTGGAACACAGCGACAGGTATGCGCTTCCATTCGGTACATAATGCTGCCGCTAACTGTTGCTTGGTAGTACGCCTTGGTTCTAAACTTCTTATGTGGCGCTATAATTCATCCCGTAGGTGATTTGTGGGTTTACGATCAGGGCTCTGTGCTGGCCAGTCCACACACGATGTGGAATTGTCGTCAAACCACGCCGTAACAGTCCTTGCTTAATGGCTCGGTGCATAATCCTGCCCCACAGGAATACACTGCCAGCTGCAAACTTGACCATAGGAACAGCACACTGTGGTAAATAGCGCTCTTCCGGCTGCCGCCATACCAACACACGGCCATCAAACTGATGGATCGTGTATCTGCCGGTACGTTATTCATCAGTCCATAGAACCCGTTTCCATTGAACTACGGTCCACGATAAATGTTCTTTACGCCATGCTGAACGACGAGTAGCATCCCGGGTGGGGATGAAAGGCTTATGAGCAGCCACACGACCGCGGCAACCCATGGAATGAAGTTCTCTGCGAAAAGTATGTGTACATACCAAAGTTCCAGCATTTTTAATCATCTGTACACTAAGGTCTTGTGCAGTACTCCGTCTATTAGCTGTAACGACTGTCCTGAGGCTTTGACATCGTCTATCACTGAATTTCTTTGGTCTGCCGGTACGTTTTGCTGCTTCAGGCACGCCATGTATCTTCCACTTATTCAGTACATTCAAAACAGTTTACTTGGGTATGTTTAAACGCCTCTCGGCTTCTTTTATGGACAACCAACTAATGTAACATCCAAAAATCTTTCCTTTCTCAAAGTCAGTTCTCTCCCTTCGCAGCATTTTCACTCAACCTGACAGTGCAATATGAATGCGGTCTGCTGTAGGCTTGTTTTTATACCATTTCCAGCTGTACCCAGAATCTTAACAGCGCAGCGGATCCGTTCATATAGTTTTAAAGGGGCGTCCGGTGATTTTTGTCAATATAGTGTATAACACGACGGGGTGTAACCTGTATTGATCCTGAACCAAACATTACTAATCTCCCTCGCTAGCGTACTTGCAATTTAGCATTTCTTCCTATCTTGTGCTCCGATTTCAGTTAGCTCATGCGCAAATGGAGTCATGATCGTATGAAACTCACCTTCGTTCATTGGTTTTACGAAAATAACATTCCTACCACACAACGTCAAGAATAGTAAACCTTGTTGTTTGTTTTATGATATACTAATTCCTCTTAGTATGTACAGGACTGGGGCCCGGTGTATCGTTAGTGGCATGATTTTTTTTTAATTGGTGGTTGAACGACCACCGTGAGTAACTAAATGGGCCATAAGCAGTCGCCCGTCCCTAATTTGGGGTCACCGGTTCCAGGAAAGCGGAGAGAGCCAGTGCCGTAAGTCAAACACAACATCCATGCCTCACCGGGATTCAAACCCGGACCCCGTTCGGACCAATGATCAGAGGCCATCGCTTAGACCACTGCGCCACCGGGGCGGCCGTTAGTGGTATGAACAAATGCAATGCGTTGTACGTAAATAAATGTGTAGTCTCGAATATCTCGTTTTATTTGACAAACACAAAGATACTGATGTGCAAAGATGGATCGCATAAATTATCTAAATAGAGTACCAGAATACATTTTCGATTTTCTTTCTTTTAACAGTACAAAATATGAATAAAGGACACATAACCTGCAGTTTTTAATATATTCTCAATTTCATGAGGTTTTGGGAGGAAACAATTTTTCTGTGTTGGTTGGTATTTATCTTAGATTTCTTGCTTCAAATGTATTAAACTTATTGATACGGAATAAACTGCAAAAATTCCCAAACTGAATGGTTTCTCTGAAAATGTATCGGACATTTCCTATAACGAAATTCCATGGACACCTCGCAGGTTGTATGCTCAGTCTCCGCTACGGACTGTTACTAAAGGATTGCAGACCACATATTCATCTGCTGTGTAGAGACAGTCTTACGATTAAATTTTGACTTTGATCTTCCTTCATTTGCATATTTCAGACAAACAGGTGCAACTTTCACGTTTTGTCTAGGCCTCGAAGTTGTCTGATTTAGGTATTTTTTTACAACAAACGCTTGCTTTGTTGCTCCGTGATTTATTCGGCAGAATTTTCTTAGGAGCTTTTTTTTATTGAAGGTTTAACGACCACCGTGAGCAACTCAATGGGCTATAAGCAGTCGCCCGTTCCTAATTTAGGGTCACTGCTTCCAGGGAAGGGAGAGAACCAGTGACGTAAGACAAACACAACATTCATGCGTCACCGGGATTTGAACCCGGACCCCTGATCAGAGGCCTTCGCTTAGACCACTGCGCCACCGGGGCGGCTCTTAGGAGTTTATGCACTGTCAACAAACTTTCGTCGCTCGTAACAGTCAACATAAAGTAGTGCCGACTGTTGCCATGCGATTGGCTTTTTTAGCACGTCTTTTGTAAAAAAGATCGTGCTTATGTTATCGGTTTGTCCATCCGTCCGTCTGTAAGTACCCACGATATCTCTGCAACTATTATTCCGATCTGAAAATTATTTTTGGCAGTGGGAAGCTTGAAATATGCGAACGATGATCCTTCATTTCGTTTTTTTTTACGATGTACAATTTCGCCGCTAGAGGGCGTAAATGCAGATGATGTTGAATTCAAAAATACGTTTTATTCCACATATTTCCTTCTAAACATCCGACTGAACAAATTATTTTATCTTTCGATTCCATGTATGTCGAAGAGTACTTTAGATATAGTTATTTTTTCAAATTACGTATTGATTTTCCGCTAGGAGGCGTAAATCTAAATTACATTTTCCCCGATAACTTTTCTTCTAAAACTCCGATTTGAAAAAAATGTTTCTTCAGCGGATACATCTCCGCATGGAAAATCTTTTGAATATAATATAAAATGTTTGTTAAAGAATACTTTGGCCACTAGGGGGCGTAAGAGTTAATTCTTGCTTCTGTTGTATTTGACATAAAATCTAAGCTTCAAAATATCGATTGAAAAAATTATTTCGTGGACTGATGCCACTCACATAATTGCATTTTTTTGGAATAATTTTTTTCTAAAATATTCCATAGTTTCTCCGCCAGGGGTCGTAGATGTATATCTTATTTTTGTCAATATCTCTATTCCTAGTAGTCCGATTTTAAAAATTCCTTCTTTGTTGGATAGTGTTTTCAGTGTGACATGTTTTTCATATAATTTCAAAATTTTCTAGTAATTCATAGAGTTTCCGCTTGGGGGCGTATCGGTAAATCGCGTTTCCCCCTATATCTCTGCTTCTAAATCTCCGATTTGAAAAAAAACATTCTCCACCGGATACAGCACCTGATGCGAAATCCTTTGCACATAATTTCTAATTTTTGTAAAAAATGGTTTGGCCACCAGGGGGCGTAAATCTTAATTTCCGCTTATGATGTATTTGCAGCAAAATATGAGCTTCTAAAATCTCGATTGAAAAAAAGGTCGTTTGTTGACCGATACTACTCATGTCGACAAACATTTTAGAAACATTCTCTTCTTAAAATAGTGCATGGTTTCTACACCAGGGGGCATAGATGTATATTTTATTTTTGTCAATATCTCTACTTC
Source organism: Macrothele yani (assembly GCA_039090855.1). Taxonomy (NCBI): domain Eukaryota; kingdom Metazoa; phylum Arthropoda; class Arachnida; order Araneae; family Macrothelidae; genus Macrothele; species Macrothele yani. The sequence goes on from CM077002.1 coordinate 161,882,552, forward strand.
TAGGAGTCCGATTTGAAAAATTCCTTTTTTGTTGGATAATGTTTCTAGTGTGACATGTGTTTCATATAATTTCAAAATTTTCAAGTAATTCATAGACTTCCTGCTAGGGGCGTAAATGTAAATTGCGTTTCCCCCTATATCTCTGCTCCTAAATGTAAAATTCTTTCTGCACTGGATACAGCTCCTGATAGGAAATCGTTTGCACATAATTTCTAACTTTTGTAAAAAATGGTTTGGCCACCAGGTGGCGTAAGTCTTAATTTCCGCTTCTGGTGTATTTGCAGCAAAATATGAGCTACTAAAATCTCGATTGAAAAAAGTCGTTTGTTGACCGATACTACTCATGTCGACGAAAACCTTTTAGAAAAATTTTCTTCTTGAAATAATGCATGGTTTCTACGCCAGGGGGCGTGGATTTATATCTTGTTTTTGTCAATATCTCTACTTCTAAGAATCCGATTTGAAAAATTCCTTCTTGGTCGGATAGTGTTTCCGATGCGAAAGGTTTTTTCCTGTAATTTCAAAATTTACAAGTAAATCATAGACTTTCCGCTAGGGGGCACAAAGGTAAATTGCGTTTCCTGCGTTATTTCTGTTCCTAAAGCTTCGATTTGAAAAATTCTTCGTGTATCGCATACAAGACTTCATGGAAAATATTTTTCACATAATTTCTAATGTTTGGTAAAGAATGGTTTGGCCACCAGGGGTCATAAGTGTTAATTTCTGCTTCTGATGTATTTGTCGCCAAATCTGGGCTCCTGAAAACTCGACTAATTTTTTTTGTTGGACCGACACCGCTAATATGGATAAACCCTTTGAGAATACTTTCTTCCTAAAATAATGCATGGTTTTCCCACTAGGGGATGTAAAGTCACATCTTATTTTTGTCGATATCTCTGTTTCTAAGAGTTCGTAAGCTCATGATTCCGTTTACAGCAATATCTGACGGATTAAAAACCCGATTGAAAATCTTCTTCCTTTCGTCAGACCTATTGTTTTCCATACCGGTTCCACTGACTTTGAATAGCTTTGATAAATTTAATTTGCGTCGGAACGGATTCAAAGACGTGCTTGTTACACTTGAACATATGGTGTCATCTTTCTTGTTTCATTCTCGCAGCACATATCTTCTGAGATTATGTTGCACTATGTGTACACTCCTTCTTTCTTCATGCATATTTCTGAGGTGCTCGATGATACCTCCAAAAGGGACGACTGGTACAATGTGGATTCTTCCAGTCATCAGACAAACACTTTCAAAGGGTGAATAATAAGTTAAGTTTCTCTCCTCTTCAAGAAATGACTTCCATCAGCAGAAACTATGCTTTAACCAGATATCTTATTGTCCTCTGTACATAATTCAGTAAATATTGTAGTTTTGAGGAGTAACACCTTGTAATAAATGAATGAAATACGAAATTACACCACTGTGCAATACAAATTTCGAAGATGTGAATCAGTTTATTGGTGTAAATATGACATGGATGTTAAGACAGATCATATCCGAAAACTTGAAAATTTAATCGTCCTGGAGCGGGAATCGAATCCGGGTCACCCGGATGGCGCCCGAGTATTCTAACCACTACAACACCCAGAACCAGCATACTCAGGATCTATCCGGGAGGCGTGGTTCGATTCCCGCGCTATGGCGACGAAATTTTCAAGTTTTCGGATATTATCTGACATATTGTCATATTTACACCAAAAAACGGATTCACGTCTTGCAAATTTGCTTTTGTAATTAATTTTGTAAGTGAGTAATTCAATTAAAAATGCTTGAAAACCATTATAAATTTAGTAAAATTCGAGAGCCATCCAGAAAGTATGTAAGGTTCGCGCATCACTCACGCGCAACTATTCCGTTCAAAGTCGGGCATGCGCAGCTGTGTTTCCTTATTCATTAGCCATACCCTGACGCCATTTTGTGATTTTGTGCTTACGTTAAAAGCTTGTGCTGTGCGTTAATAATGTTTAAATTAATAGAACGGCCCACCGAGTGGGACGTCCGGTCTGTCGTAAGGTTTCTTAATGCGTTAAATGTCAGACCAAGTGAGATTAATTGGCATATTTCCGAAATTTACGGACAAAATCAATGAGTGAAAGAATGGTGTGGAAGTGGGTTCGAATGTTTAATGATGGACGACAGAGCGTTCATGGCGAATTCAACAGTGGTAGGCTCTCTCTGGGCACGGAACAATTGTTGGAGGCAGTGTATGGAAACATTAAGGACAACGGGCGTTTCACAATTCCTGGTCTTGAAGAAGATTTCCCTAAAGTTTCGAAATTATTACTGCACGAAATAAATACAGAGAAGCTTCGCTACCGCAAAGTGTGTGTGCACGATGGATGCCAAAGGTGTTGACGGAAGAGCACAAAACGAAGCTCATGGGAAATTTTTTGGAATCTTTGGGGTGGTAGGCGAAGAAATGCGATGATGTTTTAAACCATATAGTGACGGAAGACATGACTTTGTTCTCTCACCTTATACCTGAATCGAAACAACACTCCCTGCTGTGGTAACAGTTCCCATGGTTCGATGACGACGAGGACATGAAGACGACAGTTGAGCGGTGTCTCAAAACCCAGGCGGCAGACTTCTATGAGAAGGGAATCCAGAAACTTGTGCCACGATATGACAAATTCCTTAACATCCACTGGGAATATGTTGAAAATTGGATTAAAGTATGTAGAACCCAGCGACAGACTTCTATGAGGAGGGTATCCAGAAACGTGTGCCACGATATGACAAATGCCTTAACATCCACTGAGAATATGTTGAAAATTGGATTAACGTATGTAGAACCCAGGCGGTAGACCTCTATGAGGAGGGTATCCAGAAACGTATTTCACGATAAAACAAATGGCTTAACATCAACGAGTAATATGTTGAAAAGTAGATTACCGTATGTAGAACCCAGATGGTAGACTACTATGAGAACGGTATCCAGAAACGTGTGCCACGATATGACAAATGTCTTAACATCCACGGGGAAACATGTTGGAAAGTAGATTAACGTATTTAAAACCCAGAGGTTACAGATGAGACTTGGCTCTCTCACCTCACACCTGGGGTAGACTTCTATGAGGAGGGTATCCACAAACTTGAGCCACTATATGACAAATGTCTTATCATGCTCGGGGAATATGTTGAAGAGTAGATTAATATACGTAGAACCCAGGGGGTACTCGTCTATGAGGAGGGTATCCGGAAACTTGTGTCACGATATGACAGATGCCTTAATATCCACGGGGAATATGTTGAAAAGTTGGTTAAGGTATGTAGAATCCAGGCGGCAGACCTCTATGAGAATGGTATCCAGAAACGTGTGCCACGATATGACAAATGCCTTAACATATACGGGGAATATGTTGAAACGTAGATTAAGGTATGTAAAACCCTGGCGGTATACTTCTGTGAGGAGGGTATGCAGAAACGTATTCCACGATATGACAAATGCGTTAATATCCACGGGGAATACGTTGGAAAATAGATTAAGGTAACCCAAGGGGCAGATGTCTATGAGGAGGGTAGCCAGAAACTTGTGCCATGATATGCGAAATGGCTTAACATCTACGGGGAATATGTTGAAAAGTAGATTAACATATGTAGAACCCAGGCGTCTGACTTCTATAAGGAAGGTATCCAGAAACTTGCGCCACGCTATGACAAATGCTTTAACATCCACGGGGAATATATTAAAGATACATTAAGACGTGGAGAATTCATCGCACATCAAAAATGAGTTATCAATATATTTTTTGTTTGATCTTCAGACAATACTTACTTTCCGGATAGCGCTAGTGTTGGCAATTATTTCCAAATAAAAAAAAAAGTCTTCTACCGTGTGCGAGAGCACCTTTCTACTTCAGCTAATCTTAGTGTTTTCTATGGCATTAAAGATTTATGATAAGGAAAGAGTGCTTTCACTTGTATGAGGAGCTTTCCCCAGTCTTGCTAACGGTCGGTGATTCTTTAAGCTGGATTTTAACTCCATACTTTTAAATTGATTTTCTCAGCAATCCTTTTCTTTGATATCATAGTTTTCGCATCAAATGCCAAGGGTAAGTAAGGAGAGGTGATGTGATAAATGTTATTAAATAACTGGAGCCAGAAATGTTTTTTTGATAAAAGTTTTTTTAATTTCGATATAATGAAATGTTACCACGGTCACAAATTTTGAATACATATGACGTAGAAATTGAAAGCAAAATCTTGGTAACAACAGCAGCGAATCGGTGGGCACGGGGATGGAAATATAAAAAAAATCATCCTTCTAGGGCTAATGAAAAAATCGTGCCCCCCCCCCCCCTCGTCTATTTTTCCATTTGAAGTATTTCACTCTGAATTACCCTTACTGAAAATACAACATTTCTATTTTTCATGTGAAGACACCCACTTCCGTTGTTGCAAAAGAATATAAGATAGAGACATGCAAAAGCAGGCCCCTTTCCTCCGGTATGTATAAATGGTACAAAAGTGATATTTCATATAATTCCAAAGGTACTACGTAGGTGAATCAAAAAGTAAGTTACACTTAGCGCCATGTGGTGTGGGATTACAGTCAGACCATGTGTGCTTGGAAGCGAAGTAGACAGTACGTCAGAGCTGCCGACGGGAGGTGTTTTAGTTCAGTAACTGCATAAGGCGTGTGCAGGAGGCAGTACGTAGTAACACGTCAACTGGGTTCTTACTCGATATTGGAACTGCGAGGAACCATTCGATTTTTGTGGGTTAAGCGCCTAAATTGCATTTACGTCCAAGGTGAAATCTGTGCTGTACACGCGGAAAATGCCAAGTTTCCCCCGGCAATTGTACAGTAGTGCTAAGAATTTGAAAAGGGTCGCACACAAATTTGACAGACGAACACTGCGGTAGCAGATCATCAATATTCAGTACTCCAAAGCATGTTGACGATATGATACAGGATAACAGGCGAAATGAAATATAGGAAATTGCAAGTCAGTGCGTTAGAAATTTCGTGTGGGACTATGCATTCCATCATTCCCGAGCATCTGGGATTTCGAAAATAGTGTGCGAGACGGGTGCAACGTTTACTCACCGAACAGCACAAAAACCAACGTTTCCTGTCCTCTTTGGCTCTTCTGCAACGGCGTTCTGCAGAGGGTCAAAGTTGTGTGCCAGATGGGTGCTACGATTACTCACCGAGCAGCACAGAAACCGACGTTTCCTATCGTCTTCAGCTCTTCTGCAACGGTATTCTGCTGAGGGTCACAATTGTTTGCGTGAAATCATCACAGGTGATGAAATGTTGTTTCACCATTTCACCCTTGAAACCAAACGATCGTCCGTGGAGTGGAAGCATAGCACCTCTCCAACAAGGAAGAATTGCAATGTCCAATCGTCTGAGGGAAAAGCCATGGCGACTATTTTCTTTGACTCTGAAGGTGTTGTTTACACATAATGTCTGCCAAACGAGACGACAACTATCATTGCTGACTTATATTACCAAACGATACGAAATTTGCGAAAGGCAATTAAGGACAGATGCCGGGGTAAGTTAAGCGCCGATTTCATTCTGCTGCACTAGAACGCCACACCACACGGAAAACAAAGAAATTGCTGCAGTGATTCAAGTGGGAGGTTAGAAATATCCACCCTACAGCTCCGACTTATCTCCGTGCTACTATCGTTTGTTCGGTAAAATAAAACAGGACCTTAGTAGACAACAATTCCAAACCGATGAGGCTGTGAAAACTGTGGTCCTTAACTGGTTGCACCAAACTGGAGGAGACTTTCTGTGCAATTATGGAAAAGTTTATCACACGTTCTGACAAATGTTTACAGTCCTTTGGCAAGAAGTTCAACATACATCCGTTGAGTATGTCTCTTTATTTCATTTTTTATTCGACAGTGTAACTAACTGATTGATCCTCTCTCGTAGACTCACAGCCAAAAGCAAACAGAAATCTCGTCTTTTCCGTTATTTAAATAACAGAAAAGACGAGCTGATGCTGTTATAAAAAACTGATCATGTACGAACCGCTCAATCGACATCTGTGGTCCTTCATTACAATTAAATGTCATAAAGAAACATCGATATAGATTGAAGGATTTCGTATCTAATTAATTTTATTCGACAGCATCAGCACAGAAAGGAAAACAAGCGAAAGTTTGTCGTTATGGAATTCATTCAACCTGATGCATATTTTCTTCATCAACTAACCCTGTCTTAGCAGATTCTATTGATTAAAATTTCTGCAATATGTTTTATAACTAATTCAGGAATTCCCGCTATCTTCTAAGAATGTAAAATGTTACTCAGTTTTATCTTCGATGTTTGTAAGCATCAAATAAAATCTATGGTGTTTTGATTCCAGATGATAAGTTGTGTCTTTATGATGCGCTTGTGGACAGCGAAGTAGCAATTTACCTTCCGTCCATGCAGCCAAATCAGTAATGTTAGATGATAAGTATATACTGCGCGTTTCTTTTCTTCTGCTTTGTGTCTGAAACTTTGCTCAGAGCTACCGTTGAAATTTCAATCTATCAGACGAAAACTGATATTATTTTTTTTCATGTTCTCAGGTTTGGGCCTTCCTATATCTGTTTAAATATTCGAATACCAGTATGAGATCTATTTGTACCGATGAATGTATTATACTGGCAGAAATTCTATTACTTGACGTGTGTCTGGTTGCGAGGTAGCAATTTCTCAACATTTTTGTCTGATCAAGCTCCAAAATGAAAGCGGTTAATACATCATGAGTAAGGCCAATAAATTAGGAAGCACTGTTTTCGAAATTACACCGATAAACCATTACATTATGACCACCTACTTAATAAGTGGTATGACCCTTTTTAGCCCACAAAACAGCGGCCACTCGGCAAGGAATCGATTCGATAAAGTGTCGATAGGTATTCTGGGGTATCTGGTACCATGATGTCAACAGCAGGACTTCCAGTTCCCGTACACTTCAAAGTGGTGGTGATGTTGCACGAATCCGATTTTCCAAGTCGAACCACAAATGTTTAACTATGTTCATGTCAGGTGAATATCGAGGCCAGGGCATTTACAGAGAGTCATCAGCATGTTCATCGTACCACTCCTTGACGATTCTGGCAGTGTAGCATGTCGCATTATCCTGTTGGTAATAGCTATCACTAGCAGGGAACACAGTTGTCATCACTGGGTGAACTTGGTCTGCAACGATGTTCAGATACCTGACAGCTGTTAATGATTGTGTTATTAGAATAATGGAGAAGTGTCGCAAGAAAACATCGCCCACAGCATAACACCACCACCGCCAGCCTATTTACGCCCAAGAGTGCATCTAGGGGCCCTAGCAGCCGTTGGCAATCGGCCTATCCACAGTCGGTTGTCTACGTAATGCACCATGAATCTTGATTCGTCAGACCAGTCCACTTTCTTCCAATCATCCACTGTGGAATCTCGATGATCTTGGGCCCATTTCATGCGTTGTTGGGGATGACGTGCAGTAAGTATGGAGACCCTATTGGGTCTTCGGCAACGCAGGCCCATGCGCAGAAGGCTACGATGAACTGTGTGCTGTGACACATTGCCCTAATCACCAGTATTGTATCTGCATGTTATTTGTCGCACTGTGGCTCTGCGGTTGTTGTGGACAATGAGCGACAGTCTCCGCTCCCCTCTGGCATCAATGAGCTGCGGACAACATACGGCTGGAAGACGATTCGTCGTTTGGCCAACTGTGCACCACTTTTGATACGCACTCACTACAGCGGCCTGTGAACAACCCATAAGCCGCGTCATTTCCGAGATCGCAGTTCCGAAGAGCCGTGCCATCACAATTTGTCTTTTATTAAACTCCGATAAATCGCAGCTTTTCCCATTCTTCCTCCGATCTCTCTACTAACCGATAGCCAGTCCTCGTGTTGTAGGTATACTGCTCTGTGAACTTCACCTGCTCCAGCATTCGGCCTCCAGGCGCGCTCATTTCTCTCGCCTGGAGGTGGTCATAATGTAATGGCTCTTCGGTGTATGCGCCATTGATGCGGCTAGTTATTGAAAATATGCGGACTAGGATAAGTACTAAGCTGGTCGACATGCATACTAAAAAATCATCTTTCAATCGAATACTCATTTGACAAATTCTTTATTTGCTTCCTTGTTCTGATTACAGAAACAGATAGATTTTCTCAGTAGCAGAATATTTCCATAACCGTAGTAATCATTACCACTGTGATGATTATTATTTATTAAAATAAAGCGATGTTACTTCAGCGGCGAAAATGTCTGTAAACTCTGCCTTCTTTTGTAAATGTTTGGATGTAGCGTGACACCCATATTTCGCAGTCTACAGAATTAGGTAACACCAAGAGTATTTGCCTTTCATTTCGTGTTAGTCTTGGGAATCTCTCGGAAACTGCCTCTGAATTCCAGGATTTGATTGCATCAGATACATTTCTTTACATACTTCTTGTACGCAGCAAACGTAAGTCTTGCTGACTGGTCATCAATAGAATCAATACACTGCTGGACAATTGCGAAGGACGGATTATTAACGGCTATATAGCGCATAAAAAAGTAAGTGTGGTTGGATGACAAGTGAAATAAAATAATGTCAGAATGCCAGGACATTACAAGAAATACAATTTATTGTGCTCTGAAATCCAGAAGGCTTTGGAACGTGTTCAAGAGAGAAGCAGGCTATTTTGTGCAGAATACGTAAACGTGAAAAAATTCAATTACCGTCCGCAGGCGTTATGGCGTAAGATGTCAATACGGGATATGGCCACCATGGAAGGCGATGCAAGATTCCACACGTCTCGTCAAGCTTTGCACAACATTATCAAGCAGCTGTTGGGGTAATTCATCCCATTCATCTGTCAGTGCACGGATGAGGGTGTCCTTGTTTATTGGAGGGCATTGGCGACCAGCAAGACTCCTCCCCAAAGCATCCCACACATTTGCAATGGGATTCAGATCTAAAGAACGTGCTGGCCATACGAGGCGCTGAATATCCTCGCTCTCAAGACACTCCTGGACAGCGACTGTTCGATGACATGTTGCTTTGACGTCCATGATAATGAATCTATCACCGACCGCACCACGGAACATGCGAACATGAGGTAGCAGAACATCATTAATGTATCGTTGGCCAGTCATAGTCCCAGTTGAAAGCACATAGATGGACGTACGGCCATTGTCATGATGTTAGCCCATACCATGACCCTACATGTCGGATATCGGTCCCTTTCCTGTATGTTTGCTGGACAATATGCAGTACCTCTATCACGCCAGATCAGTTGTCGTCGACAATCAGACGATAGACTGTGTCTACTCTCATCTGAGAAGAGGACAGCAGACCAGTCGTTATCAGTTCAATTGCGATGTTGATGGCACCATTGCAAACGGACGGTACGGTGACATCTAGACAATGGGATGCACACAACAGGAAGTCGGGCGTATGGTCCTCCTTCATGCAAACGTCTGGCGACAGTTTTTCGGGAGATCCGCTTGCCAGTAGCAGCCATAAACTGATTTGCTACCTCACTAGCTGTGCTGCGCCGGTGTCTTTTTGTTGATAGCACTATGTACCGATCTTCTGCAGGTGTCGTACTGCGAACACGACCTCCCCGGGACGTTTGCTACACTCTCCATTTGTTTGAAATGATTTCCAAAGCCTTGAAACAACACTGTGGCTGACGTCTGACTCCCTGGCAACATCTGTTATTTTTCGCCCTTCTTCAATCTTGCCAATAATACGGCCACGCGTAAAATCATCTAGGTGATGTCGGGAAGACATGCTGAAAACTGCAAGCTCGTCAATTGATTCTTTCCCTTTGAACTTTGCGTTTGAACAACAACGGTCAATACGCGTCAAATTCTTTATATCTCTTATCTGCGCTATGACGTCGCGATCAAGTTCGGCAATCCAAAATTTGCATACGCACAACACGTCTTACTGTATCCCGCACTTATGCTAATTTCCACATTTTCCTGCCTTCCATTTTATGGTTGCTATCGTTTCTATTTTCATCCGTCCTCAGCAATTGTCCGGCAGTGTATATATTTGCAAAAGTAGTCAAATCAGTGAAATTCGTCGTTTATTCAGTCGCAAGTCTTGCTGATTGATCGTCAATCGAATAAATATTTTATTTGCAAAAGCAGTCAAATCAGTGGAATTAGTCGTTTATTAACTCGTTCTCTAGTCAGTCATTGTTGACAATAACTTATTAAATAAATCGATCTGATTGGCTATCGCTCCCGTGCGCAAGAAAAAAAAAAGAAGAAGAAAGCAGTATGTATGGATGGAAAGTGTTTCTTGGCGTGGGATGGGGAATAGCTAGCACTTGCTTTCTCAAAGAGAGGACTAATTGAAATAAAGGCAATGTTATGTGCCATGGGGAATTATGAGGGTGTAGAACACTTAAAGATGCTAACCTATGATCTTGCTATAAACGTGTACTTTTGCACAACAGAAATAATGATTCAACGGCACACACTATTAGTAAACTGATAGAATGTTCTCCTCCAGCTATTAAACAAATACTTTTCCAGGGTTTAGAAAAAATCAAAGCTCGACGAATCGGCATTTGAGCTGTCACCACAACCAGAGTATAGTTGAACTTAGCCCTTACGGTATACCACCTCTTATGCTGCATGGATCACTTAATTCGAGGCATGTGATTTAGATCATTAGATGAAAAGGAATGTAGGGTATGTATTGCCTCCAATGAATTAGCACGTCGCTATTATTCCTTTACCAAGTACAGCATAATTGCCTCGACAAAGCATAGTATCTAAAATATTCAATCGAAATATTGCAAGTGATTATTTGAATTTCTGTGAGTAAACTTAGTTCTTTACAATGGAACATATTTTTCTAAAGTACAAAATAAAATACCCTGTATAGCGGATAAACCTGATAGATTTCACGTGCTTAGAACAGGGTCTGTAGAGACACGCATTGTGTAAGTGTGGCTTGCTCTCACGCGAATAGACAGACACAGGTTCGCTACTGGAACAAGGACAATACGAATTTCAATTTTCTGAAGAATTGTCCACGCAGAGGAAATTTGATTCCTGAATAAAGGTCTTTATTCCAAGCTATGATATTGGTCAATAGGACGTCATTAGTAACTACTATCTATTTGGAAAAACCTGTGTCATTTTGGAAAAGGATATATTGCCAAATTCCTCTTATCAGCCCAATTAACTTTCAGGAGATGTTTGTTCGATATCTTTTATAAAAAGATACACTTTCTGAGTTCTCCGTGTGAGTGATGGTGCTTGGTGATATCTCAACACTAAATAAGTGCCATTTAATTTGTAATCTGCTGTGTAAAACTAAATATTAATTTATTTCCACTATGTTTCAATGCCATTTAACTAAGAAAATTCCCAACTTCCACTTATGGAAACGTTCTGAATAGACATCATCTTTGACACACAAATGCTGTATTTATCCGTTATCATGTCTGCAAAACCTCAGAAACTTGAAATTTGCACTGGCTTGCAGCTGTAAGCGAACCCGCCTTACCCGATTCCAGTGGCAAACCGTTCCCCGATACAGAAATTTGACCGTTACTGGAATACAGGAATCTGCACAAAGAACGCTTACTTCTAGTCCAGATACCCAAAACTTTCTTGTACTGACTACGACCAATCTGATCCCCGAAGGATGTCACTGTGATCACTCAGTTCTTCAGAAAATTATATAGGTTTTAACGAATCAGTGTTCTAAGCAGTTGGCTGCAAAGGGTCACAGTTGAATAAGGCACGTCTACTGCAAAAATTAATATGTTTGCACCGTACATACAAGGAATAATTCTTCATTCATTAACAATGTCTGTGATAATTTCTGCCACAGATTGTGGCCTCGGAAAATAATTGGATTCATAAAAAATGTGAATATGTTCTATGATCATTTTAATATGTTGGCATGAAGATAGTTCTAGATCACAAAGGGAACGCATCTTACCATTATGCGATGAAATCAATCCATTAATGCATGGCGAACAGAAGGCCTTTAGTGGATGACGTAGTGTATGAGGGAGCTTAAGTGGTAAAACCGCTCAATGACCGACAGCGGTACAAGACAAAAGCGATCTGTGGATGTTCCTTAGCCGGATGCAGCCCTGCGGGTGTTTTGATTGATAGGAAGAGTAGTGGGCAAACAATACTTGTGTTTGTTTGGGGTCGTTCAAGTCGTTGGTCAATATGACCCGGTTCCAGGATTAAAAGATTCCAACTTTATCCCCAGAAATACCGTAAAAGTGCAAACAGATTCTTATGAAAGGGGGAAAAGTTTATTTAGTCTCGCCCTTTATAATCAATACATATTATGTTAGATTTCTAAAACTAAGGGACTAATCATGACTATCTCGAAACGTTCCATTCGTTTTTAATTAAATGCAAGAGCAAATAAAATTAAAGCCTGGCTGTGCGATTAGTTGATGGAAAGCAGAAGTCGCATTTTCATTAAATTAAACAATATCCTTAAAACCTCCAGCGTTTGCCTGCAGGAAAAAGTAACTCTGCTTCTTTTAGTTGATTTTCTAAGACAAAAATAAAGTAAGAATATTTATGAACATTTATCTATTTGTCTTCCAGTCCGGTTTGCCGTTACATTTCCCAAATGTTTTCAGTTCGTTTTGTTCAGCCGTGAAGAGAACAAGCCAATCGGTGTGATGCATAATTTTACCATTAGATTGTCAGGCACTATTTCGTATGTGGGACACTTTGAAAAGATGGATTGAAAGAGTTCTCTTTGTATTAAAGAGCTGCAATCTACACAACCTAATGCCAAACTTTCACGACGTATATGTAAGGTCAAAAACGGTATTTTTCAAGGTGACATAAATGCATTCGCCTGTTCGGCTGTATATTTTCGTTTTTAAAATCCAACATGACAAATTAGTTTCGTTCACAGCGGCAGTGTTAGCGTAAAATAATTTAATGAACTTTGAAACTCGTTAGATGCCTCATTCCTCCACCTTCTAAGGTGTACGTCTATTAATATTTGAGTTGAGGGATTTGTACGGTTCTTATATCACGTTGGAGAAGATTTTTAAAATTTTCTCTGCTACACCCACAATTAGTGCAATGCATGTAATAACTCATTTTCCTTATCCACAATTTCCAGTTATGTGCTCTTGTAGTACACAGACTGACTAAAATATCAGAACTGCACTCGTGACGAAAAATTAAAGTTCACTTATATTTTCATAGCATACTTGTACTAGAACAGGATGTGGATGAAAATATTTTTATAAGGAGAACACAAAGATTAGCCGTACATGTACACCCCTAAATAACCGTGAATTTATGCTTAATAATAGAAAAAATCAATAAAAGAACAAAACATATTATTTTCGGACTTGGCTCACAGTAACTAAAATTGACAGAAACGATTGAAAAAATTTGGTGGATCATTGTAATAGGGTACATGCCCACCTGACTACAATGCATGACTGGCACCGGTAGGCCATGCTTTTCAAGATATTATCCAAGAGATCCTGAGGAAAGTTTCACCATTCTTTTTCAGTGCCATCACCAGGACGGTTTTGGTACCAGGTGGGGGATCGCGTTTAGCAGTGCGCTTCCCTACAGTGTCCAGGTATTTTCCACTGGATTCATGTCGAGGAGTAACCAAGTCGATCCATTCGTTGGATCACCTCGCTCTCCAACAGTTCATCAACACATGATGATCGGTGAGGAAGGGCGTTATCGTCCATAAAAATAAAAGAATTTCTCTCAGCCCCACGGAACAGACTTACATGTTCCAAAATGACCTAGTCACTATAACGCTGGATATTCATTGACCCTTACTCCAACACTAGGTGCTCTGTAAGCCCATTGATCATAATCCCATACCAGACCATTACTACACCACCCCTGTAATGGTCAATTTCTACGATGTTTTTGGCAGAATAGGCAATGTAGGGTTCTCGCCAGTTGAATCAGACGATAAACAAAATCGGCTTTCGTCGGTAAACAGAACATTGGCCCATTGATCTTCACTCCTTGTGGAGCGTTCACGACACTTCGATAGCGAGTTGTTTTGCGTGCTGGGATGAATGGAACACACACTGTACAGGCTTTGGCGCATACCATCCGATATTATTCGAACGTCTTGACACCGTTTGACGCGATATTTCGGTACCTGTGCTTGATTCCACGTACTTTGCAAACTTGCTAGCAGTTATTCTGCAAGATTTTTCACCATTTACAAGTTAACGACCTTGTGATGGAGTAGGTTTGCGTGGTCGAACACTATTGAACCTTCTGGTAGTTGTTCCATGTTCAGAAATTTGTTTCCAGATTCCTAATACTGTGATATGGGCAATTCCGAACTCCTTCGCTACGTCTCTCATTTCCCGCCCTGTTTCCAGTTTACCAACAATTCGTCCACGGTTAAAATCACAAGATCTGTTCTTTTAGATGTACTACAATTCGTGATAATAACCAAAATGGAAGATCTGCAATTCAGCACCTACAAAACAAACGATTTCTTCTCAGTTTCTTCTCACTCACACTTCAGCTTTTATCGAGGATCGACATTACACAGCTGTTATGTGATTCCCGACAATTTGCTTGTGGCCAAACACTCTCACAAAGCTTGCTCATACATGTTTTGATGATATCAGAATATTTTGACAGCGAACCAACGAGTAGTGTGTCCGAAAGTTAGCCTTTTGTCTTCGATGCCTAATGTTTGGACATGAGTGTATATACCTAAATATGCATTGATAAAATATGGCCTTCAAACCAGCAGCAAATTTTGTTGATATTGATTTGACTAATCTTTTTTGAGGAAGGGTTTAGCGTCCATCGTGAGTAACACAATGGACTATTTTATGCCTCACCAAGATTTTAATTCGGACCCATCTTAGAAGAATGGTCAGCCGTCAGCGCTTAGACCACTGCCCCATCAAGAAGGCCAACTAATCTTTGCAAAGTTATTGTGGAAGGAAATGTCCTACGAATGCCGAATAGCGTCTTTCAGTTCTTTTGTTTTGTTTGCTTTTTGGTTTAAATACCACCGTGAGCAAATACAAGGACCATAAGTTGTCTCTTCCGTCCATGATTTGAACAGGTTTTAGGGAAGGGAAAAGTATGGCTAGCACCGTAAGATAAACACACTACTTATTCCTCCACAAAGGGCCTGATCTGAGCTCATTTAGGACGAATGATCACAAACCAATACATCAGACTAATTGGTTATCTGGGGGAAATATTTTAATTCGTGCAGATAAAATGATAGTATATCTGTGACATATACTCAAATTTAAAATTCCTTTTCGGTTTTTTTTCTCTATGTAAATTTGAGTTCCTTCTCCTTATCGTTTTTCACTCTTCACGTGAGATCTTCTCTCTCACAAGAGTATGGTTGGCAACACCTTCAGGTCGGAACGTATGACGTGTGTATGTGTCCAATAAGAACTGAACGTTATAAAGTGTTTTAGCAGAAGCAAAAGTGTGGAGGGAGATGGTGGAAGTTATTATGTTAATTGTGGAAGAGACGTTGTCTAATTGAAGCCATCTGAAGGCTGCGTGTTATGTTCTAGTGTTTGTTTTATTTTTGACCAAATGTTACCATTATTGACGGACGTTTGTTTGATTAAGATAATATTAAAAAGAGCTGTGGTTACGGTTTGTTGAATGACAAAGGATTAGTTGCTGAATGAAAACTAAGGTAAGAAATATTTCCTTGACGTTCTCTTGAGTGACTCCTGTCTCACTGTAGGTGAAGTTTTTGGGAACTGCTTTATGTAGTGTTCAGTCAGCTCTATCTACACGAACATTACACATCAACACAGATGATATGCCATTTTATCCTTATCCCACAAATGTTCCAAAGGATTTAAAATTATGGCCTGAGGTTGCCAAAGAAATCGCGAAGGAGTCTGAATCATCTTGCTGAAGTTATTACGATATTTTATCGGTTTCATATTAGGTTGCGTTGCTCAGCTGGAAGTGTCTATCGTTACTAGGGTAGAAAGTGACCATGGTTGGATGAACATAAACACCAACTAATGTGCTTGGCATACCATTTAGTAAATATCCGTCGTACTCTTTGAGATTCGTGACCATAAGCGGTGGATCTTATACTGATGTCTCCAAATTTTCACACTCTCATCTGAAGAGTGCAGTTGAAAACGTATCTCGTCAGATCACATGAACCTCTTAGAATACATTAAGTTATTCGTCCAAACTCAGTAGCATACTTGTAAATTATCGTCTTGTTTCCTGCAGACGGCAGTTGTGCGCGGTCAGGTCCCCTGTTGTTGTAATGCAGACCACGTAATATACGGCACACTATGCTCTAGGACGCTGTTTGTTGTTGTACCAGATTCATATCCTCTATTGTTTAACTCACATTTGCGCGGTTATTTGAATGTGCATGTCTAGCTATTCCATGCTAACCTCTGGAGTCAACTACCAGTATCCGATCACCTGTGTTGCGCCATAAGTAGTCTTTTCCATACATCATCTACTTTTCATGTGATTCTGCAACTGTGGTGAGTTTACAAGTGCAGCATTTTTGCTAATACCTGCTCTATTGTTCCGGCCATCTTCCATCATTTTACCCTCGAAAAACATTAGATCACGTGGTTTTTCAACGAAACTTTCAGTAACGTATTTCAAACTATCGTATGTGGTGATCTAACGATACCATATGACAAGATGACAACGAATTCAGTATCAGCATAAGCTAATATAATAAGCAATACAGTGTGCATTTGAGGAACACACCGTTAAAAAATGCCTAGTGGAGGGCAAAAATGCGCAGAAACTTTTAAAGCCATTTCCAATTTTTGGGATGTTTGGTCTTCTCACATTTGTAATCAAAAGTGAAAAATAAAACTTTTATATACCTTGCCATTTTATTTAGGCTCTATTATTTTCTAGTACCTATCATCATCTGTTCGTAGCTAGAGAATTCCGTCTGCCCAGAACTTTACTGGTTTTGGAATAAATAACGGACCAAAATGATTATTGTAAGCCTCACAAAGAGCAACGTTCTTTATACTGACTGAGTTCTGAACAGACCAGAGTACATGGAAATCTGAAAGCGCAGGTAAGGCAGAATAGGCTGGTTCAAGACGGAGATCGCAGCCAAGCATCAACAAGTTCTTTCTGGTGACGTGCAAAACACCTGATCGTGCGTTGTCCTGGTAGAAGGTAATGCCCTATTTGTTGATCACTTCTGTGCGGTTTTCATCCGGTGCGACGTTCAACTGATCCAGTTGGTAACAGTACTTCTTTGAACTGATCACTAAGTTGCTCGAAAGCATATGGTAACATAACATTCCCTACCAAATACCATTACACAGACAGACCATTACTGTCTTGGGATGCAGAGGCGCTTTTGAGGTGATTTAGGCAAGTTCATCTTGCTTGCTTCACATTAGCGTTCACAATTCATTTCTTTACGGGCGTCCGCATTCTTTCTAGAAATTTTTAATTTCCATTCCGTGTGAGAAATAAATCGCAAACGTATATGCGATCAATACTATTTTTCTTACTCAAACCGTGCGGTACCAAAACATCAAGGCAGTTCACTTATCTAAGCTTTACTCAAACTATCTAAGCTTATCAAACTATATCAGGTTATCAAACTATATAAGTTTATCAAACTATATGGGCTTTAAACAAACTATATAGGCTTTACTCAAACTATATGAGCTTTACTCAAACCATATAAGCTTATCATACCATAAAAGCTTATCAATTATATAATCTTATCAAATTATCTAAGCTTATCAAACTACATAAGCTTTACTCTAATATCTAAGCTTATCAAACTATCAAAGCTTTACTCCCATATCTAATCTTATCAAACTATCTAAGTTTTACTCAACTATTTAGGCTTACTCAACTATCTACGTTTTACTGAACTATCTAAGCTTTACTCAACTTTCTCAGCTTATGAAACTACTCTCTACGCTTATCAAACTAGTATTTACTATCTTATCTTATCAAGTTATTGAGGCTTTACTAAAGTGTCTAAGATTATCAAAAGCTTTACTATGTAAGATTTACTCCCTAAGCTTTACTATGTAAGATTTACTCAACTATCTAAGCTTTACTATGTAAAGTTTACTCAACTATCTAAGCTTATCAAATTATCCAACTGTCTAAGCTTTACTATGTAAGGTTTACTCAACTGTCTAAGCTTATCAAACTATCTAAGATTACCAACGTTTAACAAACTGTCAAATCTTATCAAACTATCAAACTATAAGCTTACCTAAGTTTAACAAACTGTCAAAGCTTATTGAACTGTCTATGCATATCGAAATGTCTAAGCTTTACTATGCAAGGTTTACTCAACTATCTAAGCTTATCAAATTATATAAGTTTATCTAAACTTCTCGAACTATCTAAGCTTATCAAACTATCTAAGCGCACCTAAACTTATCAAACCATCTAAGATTATATAAGTTTATCAAACTGTCTAAGCCTATCAAGCTATCTAAGCTTATCTAAGCTTTACTCAACTATTTAAGCTCACCAAACAATCAAACTATCTAAGCGCATCTAAACTTATCAAACCATCTAAGAATACATAAGTTTAGTTTATCAAACACTCTAAGCCTATCAAGCTATCTAAGCTTATCTAAGCTCTACTGAACTAATTAATCTCACCAAACAATCAAACTATCTAAGCTTATCAAACAAATAAAACAAACTAAGCTTATAAAACAAGTAAAACAAACTAAGCGTATAAAGCAAGTAAAACAAACTAAGTTTATCAAACAAAAAAAACAAACTAAGCTTATCAAACAAATCATCATCATCATCATCATTGTCAACCATTATCAATCCACTGCTGGACGAAGGTCTCCCAAGTTTCCTCCACAACGGTCTGTCTTGTGCCAGTCTCCTCCATGTCACTCCCGCATATTTACGAATTTCATCCACCCATCTCCCATGTGGTCTTCTTCTGGGTCTTTTCCTGTCCCTTGGAATCCAATCTAAAATTTCCGCTGTCCATCTATGGTCTGTCCTTCTGGCAGTATGTCCAGCCCATTGCCATTTCAGGGATTTAACTCTGATCATGATGTCTTCCACTCTCGTCATTTTTCGGATCCACGAGTTCCTCTTCTTATCTCTCCTGGTTATACCAAGCATGCACCTCTCCATGCTTCTTTGAGTTGTCTGCAGCCTTTGTATGTCTCTTTTAGTTAAGGTCCACGTCTCTGCACCATACGTAAGCACTGGAAGGATGCATTGATCAAACACTTTTCTTTTAAGACATAATGGCATATTGCTCTTGAAAATTATGCTGTTTCTTCCAAAAGCTCTCCAGGCAAGTTTTGTACGCCGATTAATTTCTTCATCAATGTGACCCTCACTTGATATCTGCTGTCCAAGATAAACATACGTATCTGTTATCTCCAGTTTTTCTCCATCAATCGATAAATCTTCATTTCTTGTAAAAGCATTGAACATCACTTTTGTCTTCTGAAAGTTCATTTTTAATCCCACTTCTTTACTCTTGTCAGCAAGTTCCTGGATCATACTCTGCAGCTCTGATGGGGTAGTTGCAAAAATGACTACGTCATCAGCAAAACGAAGGTGGGTTAGATAATCTCCATTAATCTTTATCCCTTTGTTTTCCCAGTCCAGTGATTGAAAGACATTTTCCAATGTGGCATTAAAGAGCTTCGGAGATATGGTGTCACCTTGTCTCACTCCCTTTCCAATTTTTATGTGTGTTGTATTTTCAAACAGCCGAATCTTTGCACTTGCATTTTCATAGATGTTATTAATAATATTAATGTATGCATCTTCAATACCGCAGGATTTCAGAGCCATTGCAACTGCTGATGGTTTCACCGAATCAAAGGCTTTTTCATAATCGATAAAAGCCATGCACAATGGAAGTTCATATTCCCTCGCTCTTTCAATTAGTTCTCTCAGTACGTGGATATGATCTATTGTGCTGTAGCCACTCCTGAATCCAGCTTGTTCTCTCGGTTGAGCCATGTCCAGTGTTACCTTCAAGCGGTGTGAAAGAACTTTAGTGAAGATTTTATAAACTACTGATAGGAGGCTGATGGGTCTGTAGTTTCCGAGATCCTCAATGTCACCTTTCTTATGTAGCAGGATCATTGTAGCGGTGTTCCAATCCTCAGGAATCTTTCCTTCATTAAGGCAACGAGTGAAAATTTGGGCGAGTACTGTTTCGATTTCTCCACTTGCTTCTTGTATGATGTCTACAGTAATTCCATCTTCTCCTGAAGCTTTTCCCGCTTCATGTTCTTGATTGCATGTGCAACTTCTGCTGGAAGGACTGGAAAAACTCTGGTACTGGTACCTTTCATGATGTCTGGAGTGCATGTATCATCCCTTTCATATAATTTGGAGTAGAAATCTTTCACTCTTGTCAAAATTTCGCCTCTATTTCTTGTTACAGAACCATCTTCTTTTCTCAGTGCCATAATCTGTTTTCTTCCCTTACTGAGATGTCCCTTTGCTATCTTTAGGCTTTGGTTGTTTTCAATTGCTTTCCTCACCAGCTCACAGTTGAATTTCCTTACGTCTTCAGTGATACTTTTTCGTGCTGTCTTGCATAGCTCTATATATTCCACTTTGGAAGTCACATCTTCTTTAGTTGTCCTCATCTCTCTTCTTTTTGCATCAACATTTTGGTTTTTCCTGATAATTTGTTTACATGCAACTTGTTCTTAGACCCAGCTAATTTTGTTGCTGTTTCCATAAGAGCTTTGGTTACTTTTCTGTTAACTTCCGAAATATCCACTTCTTCCGATGTTAGGCCTTCTAAAGCAGAGAATCTGTTCTTCAGTTCCAACTTGAAAGTATTATGGTGTTTTTTAAGGTTGGTTATGTCAATACATTTTGTTTGTCTTATGAGCTTGCCACGTTCCAGTTTAGTGTTGAGGTGCATCTTACATCTCACCAATCTATGGTCACTACCTGTGTTGAACTTGTTCAGCACACTGCAGTCTTCGATGACGAATTTTTTGTTACACATAATAAAATCAATTTCACTTGTCGTCCCAACTGGATGTCTCCATGTCCATTTCCTGTGTGGCTTTTTCTTGAAAAAGGAATTCAAGATGAAAAATCCTTCTGCCTCTGCAAACTCAACGAGAGTATTTCCACGCTGGTTTCTGTTGCCGTGACCGAATTTACCTACTGAAGTTTCATTCTGTTGCCGGTGCCCTATTTTTGCATTGAAATCTCCCATAATTATCTTCAAGTGCTGCTTACCTTTATTATTTAGATGACGAATTTCCTCATAAAATTCTTCAATTTCTTCTTTAGGATGACTTGTGGTGGGTGCATAAGTTTGAATAATCTGAGCCTGGTATCTTCTCGATAGTTGGATAACGAGTCGTGCAGCTCTGTCAGAGGAACTTTCAACTTCTACCACTTTATCCTTCAGTTTCTTGTTTATTATAAATCCAACACCACTAGTTCTGCCAGTATCTGTCCCACGATAATAGAAGAGATGTCCACTTTTCAGTTCAATGAGATCTTCTCCTTTTCTCCTTACCTCACTTAGCCCGACGATGTCCCACTTGATCCTTTGTAGTTCCTCTTCCAATTCAAGAAGCCTTGAATCAGAAGATAGGGAGCGTCCGTTGTAGGTAGCCAAGGTCAGCATCAAATGGCAGCCTAGTCCGGTCCTCCGGGGATTCTTAGCACCCTCTGCCTTCATGTCGCACTGGCCGCTGCCTTGGCCAGGTACATTCCAGCTGCCGGAGACTGAGGGCCAAGATTTAAGTTGTAGAGTCATTTTGGAGGTGTTTGGCCATAACTCACCACGCTGGCCAAGCGGGTTGGTGAGTGTGGGATAGCATTTCCTCTGATCCCGATGGTATAGTTATACCGCTATTTGCGGTCGTCAGAGCCCCTTTAGTGGGAACAGGATGCACCACGAGAAGGCGGGGTTGACATTTGTCAAGGAGAGGCTGTGATGTTAAAATAAAACACACTATACTTATCAAACAAGTAAAACAAACTAAGCGTATAAAGCAAGTAAAACAAACTAAGTTTATCAAACAAATAAAACAAACTAAGCTTGTCAAACAGGTAAAGCAAACTAAGCTTATCAAACAATCAGACTATTTAAGCTTATCTAAGCTTTACCATCTTAGCTTATCAAACAATCAAATTATTTAGGCTTATCTAAGCTTTACTATCCTAGCTTATCAAACTATCTAAGATAATCTAAGCTTTACTATCTAAGATTATCTAAGCTTTACTATCTAAGATTATCTAAGCTTTACTATCTTATCTTATCAAACTGTCTAAGATTATCTTAACTTAACAAACTATCTAAGATTATCTAAGCTTTACTATCTAAAATCATCTAAGCTTTACTATCTAAAATCATCTAAGCTTTACTATCTAAGATTATCTAAGCGTTACTATCTAAAATTATCTAAGCTTTACTATCTAAGACTATCTAAGCTTTATTATCTAAGATCATCAGAGCTTTACTATCTAAGATTATCGAAGCTTTATTATCATAGCTTATCAAACTATCTAAGATTATCTAAGCTTTACTCAACTATCTTATCAAGTTTTAATATGTAAGATTTACTCAACAAGCTACGCTTTATTATGTAAAGTTTACTCAACTATCTAAGCTTATCAAACTAAGCTTATCTGAGCTTATTAAACTCTCTAAGCTTTACTCAACTATCTACGCTAATCAAACAATCAAACTATCTAAGCTTATCAAACTAAGCTTATCTGAGCTTATAAAACTCTTTAAGATTTACTCAACTATCTACGCTAATCAAACAGTCAATCTATCTAAACTTGTCAAACTCTCTAAGATTTACCCGACTATCTACGCTTATCAAACAATAAAACTATCTAAGCTTATCAAACAATAAAACTATCTAAGCTTATCAAACTATCTACGCTTATCAAACTAACAAGTTATCTAAGCTCATCAAACAATCAAACTGTCTAAGCTTATCAAACAATCACACTATCTAAACTTATTAAACAATCAAACTATCTAAGCTTATCAAACAATCACACTATCTAAGCTTATCAAACAATCAAACTATCTAAGCTTACCTAGGCTTTACCATATAAGCTAATCACACTATCTAGGATTATCTGAGTTTTACTCAACTAAGCTTATCAAACTATCTAAGCTTGCTATCCTACAATTACCCAACTATCTAAGCTAAACTGAGCTTATTATGTATTACTCAATCAGTTTACTATTACTTACTATTACTCAACTATCTGAGCTTATCTAAGATTAATATTACTTTTGCTTACTATTACTCAATTATCTGAGCTTATCTAAGATTAATATTACTATTGCTTACTATTACTCAACTATGTGAGCTTATCTAAGCTTACTATTAGGTATGTAACTTAATTCTCTGCCACAAGCACGACACGTTGACATAAAATTATAGCAAATCGAATACGTACCTAATCAGGGAAATAATCCTCGTCGTGTTGGATACATTTCAGCCATCGCTCAAGGAGCTGCCGAATGCCACTGCGGAAAAAAGAGGGCTGTTTCGAGTTGATAAAGGCATCAATACTTGTGTTGACCTCCTCGACAGAAGTGAAGAGCGTATCACTCAGGTGATGTTGCAGGGAGCGAAAGAGGTGATAATCCGACGGAGCGAAGTCTGGATAATAAGCCGGGTAGGACAAACTCTCCCATCACAGGTCGGTGATCCTGTTTAAAGTCGTTTTTGTGGTGTAAGAACGCGCGTCATCTTGAAGCAACAGGAACGACACCTTCTGTCCTCTCCGGTGTATGGCCTTTTCGCCTCCTTTGCGTCACTCACACGAATGAGTTGCTGACAATAACGCTCAGCATTGAGCGTTTTACCCGGTTTAAGCAACTCATAGTGTACGACACCGCTCTGATCCCACCATATGCACACCAACAACTTCCTGGCATGTATATTCGGTTTGGCGGTACTGGTGGTAGGCTGACGTGAATAAACCCACGATATGCGCCGCTTAGAATTATCATAGAGGATATACTTTTCATCACAGGTCAAAATGTTGTGGAGGAAATTATTTTTCTTGAGTCTGGAGAGCAAGTACACAGCAACATCGTAGCTCCTAGACTTATTCGTAGCTGTGTGAGTCGGCAGGGCACCCAACGGCCCTCTATGTGAAGCCGTCCAAGCTTGTGCAGGTGCTTTGCAATGGCTTGCCGTTTTACTCCGAGTTCCTGGGCAATCTCTGACGGTGTGCGACAGGGATCCGCGTCCAACAGTTGTTCCAGTTCCTTATCGTTAGCTTTCTGTGGCTTTTCGGGACGTTCTGCATCACGGAGATCGACATTTCCCTGCTTAAACTGCTGGAATCATAGCTTACACGTACTGTAGGACACAGCAGCCTTACACAAAGGATCACACATCCTTTTGTTTGCTTCCGGGGCACTTTGTTTTCAGCTAAAACGCAAACAGGAGGCAGTGCCTCAAATGTTGGTTCTCGAAGGACAATGCTCTCACCGTCAACTTTCGTCCCTTCTGTCACTACAGCTGTGAGCGGTTAGGGTTCCCTAAAAAGCTGTTAGATGGCCCTGCAATCAGCCATTATCGCACAATGTTATTTGTATTTGCCGTCGTTCTATCATCGCTTGCGGTTAGGGGCCGAGAATTAAGTTGCACACCTAATATTACTATTACTTGCTCTCAATCAAGTACCTAAGCTTACTATTTACTCAACTATCTGAGCTTATTCGTAGGGTAGGGATTTAGAAGAATCGTGCACTTCGTCCCAAGTTTTTGAAATTTGGCAAAGTGTTAGTACGGTTACAAGGTTTTAGGAAATAATCGCAAGCAATTTGTGGGCAACCTCTGGAGGTCTGTTTGCCATAAATACAATATGGCCGCCACTGGTATATGTCCTTGACATGGCTTCGCTAATATTAGCCGCAACACTTTGTTTAATACCATTTTCTCTAGGTTTATTGATGCGCGGAATCCATTTTTGAGGTCAATTTAGTGTTTTAGGATACTAATAAAAAACCTCAATACTAATAAAAAACCTCCTTCGAAATGATTTTTGCATATGCAACATTTATTGTCGTTTACAATATTGTGATGAAACAGAAAACATGTGCAATCTTTAAAATGAATTCTAATATAATACAATTCAGTGACATTAATGATAGTTTTCAAACACTGTACAGATCAGATCATGTGTCCGTAGCATTGTTTGTGCAGCCTTCTTGACAGTTGCACAATGGGCTGCAGCAAATTCCGGCTCGATAACACTTGCAGTTGCCCTTGCATCAGACCAAGCAGCCACAATTAAGTAGCAATGGCTGGCATCCGGCAAACCCGTCCAGTATGGAATCCATATTTTGGTTCTGTTATTCCATCCCCAACCTCAGTGACTAAGATCAGAGATATCAGGTGCTTTGGATAGGAACTTCTTCCAAATGAATCCAATAGCGAGGAGGGCTAGTTTGCAAGCTGAAATAAGGCATGCTGTGATGGCGGTATAGATTAAAGAGACTTCAGGCGGCCGTGGATAAACATCAACTTCCTTGCTTCATTGACTGAGTCTGTGGCACAGTTTTTGCTGTACATCAAAACTGTAAAGAGCTCCAGGCGGCGCATGTGCTGTGATTGCAGCGTGAAGATGGTCGGATTATTTGTCACAATGAAGGTGCCAATTATCTGGGGATAAGCAGCCCATGCACTCTAAGCTGTCTTTTTTTCTTGAAGATTTCGTTCTGACTGCACGGGCATCAGATTTAAGCTTTGTATATAACGATGGGTGATAATGAATATCTACAGCCTCAGCATCTTCTGCATTGATTGCGGCATTAAGCCGGACATGCACCACCCAATTTTGAGATTCCGTTGCCCATTGGCACAGATTTTTGCCGCAGTTAGCACTTTTGGTACGATATATTAGTCCATCACCATCCGCTTCGTAGTTTTACCAGTAGATACTCTACAGGTTTTGATGATCGAGGGTTGCTTTAAAACTTAATCGCACTTTTTGGGACTAACTGTAGCTTCTGCAATTGCAGCATTTTCCGTTTCTGTCTTCTTCAGTTGCCGCTGCAGCATTCAGAGCGAAAAATTGACCGACATCTATTATGATATATTGCTTTATTTTTCTTCAGTGTGTTAGCAATCCCTGAGCCATCGTCTAAATAAATCCAACTTCACTCCAAGAGGTGTATGTACATCATTGTCGACAAAGGTTTTCAGATCTACTTCTAGGGAATCATATGCATTGTGATGGCACTCTTTGTTATATGGATATCGCAAGTCTTTTCCAGATTCTCGCTGGCATAAGCAACACAAGGCCAATTAGTTGTTATCCTGTCAATGCTAGTATTTCTGAAATTCATGTTTACAGAAGGCACTCGTGATGGTTTTCGGAAGTCACGGTTCAAGACCAAAACAGAAAAAAGTACATATGTATGAGTTTCATGGTAGACTACATCTTTGAAGTCACTGATCAAACATTGTACTACACTATTACACCTAAGTCGCAAACACTCTTGTGCCGTAATCCATAATTTGATTAACTGTGGCACATCGAAGTAACCAATAATCTTGAAAATGACCCTAAACACTAAATTGACCTAAAAATGGATACCGTGCATTAAAAAACCTATAGAAAGGCTAATAGGACCCAAGCCTTGACAAGGACTTTTACCGGTGGCGCCCATATTGGATTTATGGCAAACAGGCATCCAGAGGTTGCCCAAAAACTGCTTGCTACTATTGCATAAAACCTTATAACCATACATAACACTTTGCCAAATTTCAGAAACTTGGTACGAAGGGCACTGTTCTTCTAAATTCTTATCCATTACTGTCCAGCTATATCTTACTATTAAACTTGTGTTATCAAACTATCTACTATGTACTATTTGCTAAGCAAGCTTTACTATGAAACTTATGTTATCAAACTATCAAGCTTACCTTATTAAAGTGCGACTGCTTATAGCCTATTGAGTTGCTCACGGTGGTCGTTAAACCTTTTATCAAAAAAACAAATCTTATCAAACTATCAAATTATCTAAGCCTTACCAAGGTATCTAAGCTCATCTAAGTCTTACAAAACTATCTGAGCTCATCTAAGTCTTACCAAACTATCTAAGCTTATCTAAGTGTTACCAAATTTTCTGAGCTTATCAAACTGTCTAAGCTTATGTTATCAAAGTATCTCAGCTTTACTGAACACTGAGCTTATTGAAGTCTTACCAAAGTATCTAAGCTTATCAAACTGTCTAAGCTTATGTAATCAAACTATCTAAGCTTTACTCAACAATTAAAGCTTATCTAAGCTTACTATGTTACTATTACTCAACTATCTAAGCTTATCTAAGCTTACTATCTTACTATTACTCAACTATTTAAGCTTATCTAAGCTTACTATTACTCAACTGTCTTACAATACTTACTATCTTGCCAATACCGAGCTATATAAGCTTTTCTTAGCTTACTATTTACTGAACTATCTAAGCTTATCTAAGCTTACTATTACTCAACTGTCTTACAATACTTACTATCTTGCCAATACCGAGCTATATAAGCTTATCTTAGCTTACTATTTACTGAACTATCTAAGCTTACTACTTACTCAACTGTCTGGGCTTATCAAACTGTCAAAGTATCTAAGTTTATCTAAGCTTTACTATCTAAGCTTATCTAAGCTTTTTTCCTTACTGAAATCGTGCAATATTCAAACATAAAAGCAGTTCTCTAAGCAAGCTTTACTATCTTATCTAAAAAGATGGTTTGATAAGATAAGCTTTATTCAAATTTTCTTACTCAAACCGTGTGATATTCAAAAATCAAAGCAGTTCACTTATATAGAAAGATAGTTTGATAAGATGAGCTTTACTCAAATTTTCTCACTGACAACCGTGCGGTACCCAAACATCAAGGCACTTCACTTATCTAAGCTTTTCCAAAACTTTCTTACCCAAACCGTGCGATATTGAAACATCAAAGCAGTTCACTTATCTAAAAAGATAGTTTGATAAGATAAGCTTTACTCGAATTTTCTTACTGAAACGTGCTGTACTCAAACATCAAGGCAGCTCACTTATCTAAGCTTTGTCAAGAGCAAAGCTGTAGCGTGGTTGGATGTCTGCACTGCCTGATGAATGTCACGGGTGTTATTCTGTGGGTTCCTTTTCATGAAAACCTTTATCTCATCGTCGTCTATCAATTCAAAACGGCTAACACAAGGTGTGGTTCTCTTGCATGAGAACGCTACGCTGCATACCTTCAACTTTATAAGCGCTGAACTTTCAGAAGAGCTATGGGATATACTTCCGCAGCCGCCCTTCAGTCAGGATATGGCGCCTTGCGAATGTCACATTTTTGGCCCCCTAAAAAAAGGCATTGAAAGAACGCCGCTTTACAACCGACGGCGAGATCAAACAGGTAGTCATAGATTGGCTCGCCCAGCAGCGTCTTCATCCTTCGATCTCGCCATCAGTTCACTTGTGTCAAGTCAAGTCCTGATACTTGGCTAAATACTTATGGGTATTATTTCCGGTTTTAACTTATTCTAATAAGATACTACCATGTTAATTGCCTATTTCATTTGAACGAACCAAATATAATAGTTATTTATTTAATTTTTATGTTACCTCAGAAATCTCTCACAGAACTTTGGCATTCTAGATAAAAGAAATAGTAAATGTATGTATGGTTCACTCCAAGATATGATGTCTGTCTTGGAAAAGTTCACGCGCAATTTGTGGACTTGTCTTACTATAACTGTAACTAATTTGAATAGGTGATGTAAAAGAACATATATTGAAAAACTTCTTTGCAGAAATAAAATCAATCCAATTATAATTTAAAATACAGGGTGTCTCACTCTCTACCGAATCCGGCATTTCTTTAATAATATTAACACCAATGACAGGGTTCACAACAGGGCATGACCTTAAAAATAGTTGAAAGAGTGACCAAAAACTCAAAAACAATGTGACCAATAGTGACCAAAACATTTGAAAAAAGGGACCAATAGTCACCAAAAAAATCTGAAAAAAGGGACGTATTCTTTCCTCTCAAGATTTCCACAAATTCTGAATTTCACGCAATTCAATTTGCAATTCGTTTCTTTTATGTAGTCAAACTGTGATATATTAATATATGTAATTATTATATATACACACACGTCACACACACAAATTAAAGGTTTGAGACAACATGTGTAATATATGAGTAATCTTTCTCTATATTTTTCTTAGTAAAGTTATTTGCAACAACATACATACTTTTTTCTGCAATTTTCCCCAACCAAATCATGGCCGGTTGAATCAAAGCTGAAGCATGAATTGTAACTGACTATAACTGTCAAAATGGCATTCCTATAATCTGTAATGGCTAATGACATTTGAAAGATCTATTCTATCTCACTACTATGCTTAAGCTTTGATCTGGATGGGGTCTGGCCTTTATTTATTTATTATTTGTTTTAGTATGTTCAAACTTGATACAAAATATTATCAATTACTAATACAAAAATTACGCATACAAAAGCTTTTGACAAAAGAAAATGAACATGTCTTCTTGGTGTAAAATTTAATTTCACAAACTGATCAAGTTTCTGTTTGCTTCTATTTGTCCTTCTTCCTAAAGAAGTGGGTGATGAGCCTAGTTTTCTGTTTGTCAACTTGAGATTGAATCTTCTCAGTATCTTTCTTCTCTTCTTTCAAGTCTTTCTGCAACTTTCTTATCCCTTCAAGCATCCCTTGCGCTAAATATACTTTGGACATATCATTCTGTCTAATGACAGTTTTAATATGTTTAGCATATTAAGCTGCTTCTGACAAGAGGTCTTCTTCTGCTTTCCTTTTCACAGCCTCCTCTCTCTTTTTCTTTTTAAGATCCTTTCCCATTTCCTGAATCGCAGTTTTCTCGTCTTCAAGTTTCTTCATTGCTTGTTCTTTGATTAGTTTCTCTTCCTCTTCCAGTTTTTCTATTTCCTCTTTTTGAGCTTTTTCGTTCTTTTTGTTTTCTAGTTATACCTTAAATTTATGACCAGCACATCTTGCTTGTTTGAGGAGCTCAGTGGTTTTGGGTACCAGCTCTGGTTTGTTCCTATATTTCTTCATATATGACAAGATAGTCAACTTAGCATCTTGTGTTCTCGAACTCATTGGTGCCCGATCTTCTGCCAGCGATCGACCAGATAAAGAAAACACTCGCTCAACATCTACACTGCCATGACTTAAAGACAAACATGCCTTCACTACTTTCCCTATTCTCTCATACTTTGAGAAAAATTGCCACTAGTACTGGTCAATGCGTTGATCTTTCAGTTTTGAGATTTTTTTCTTCTATCTGCAACAATTTCTATTCATCAAACAGTATCTCAGGATCAACATTGATTGGTAAGAGGTTTCCCAAATTGGTGATGTACATGCTACTGTCACTTGACTTAATATTGTCAGGATGAAGGCGAGACAAGTACTTCAAAGTTATCTTAGAGATAGGAGCTGTAATAACAATATATTTGTAGGCAGCAATGTAATGATTTCTAACACTACTCTTGAAAAAAATGTTTCTGTATCTGTCAATTTATTCAAAGTTTCACTAGCCTCCTGGCCACATTCAACTTGTGAAAGTGGTAAGAAATTGCTGTTATCTTCAACAGTACTTTTGTGAAGATTTTCCAATGAAGCAACATCCTTCTTAACAAAGTGAAGAAGAAGAGTTCTTGCCAATTTTACAAATTTAGAGTGAATGACATGTACAAGGGGTTCATTATTGTGTAGTGTGCCTGTGATATCTGTAAAAACTTTTGAGCTAAATATTACAAAACTTATCACAGCTTTTGTTGTAAGATCTTTGAGAAGCTTCGTTATAGACTGATATTTGTGGGATGACATTTCCTTTGACTTTTTTTGAGGGATGAATTTCATGAAGTACTCAATGAGAGCATCCCATTGCTCGAGGGCCCTCTTGCATGTTTCTGTCATTGTCAGCCACCTTGAAGTTACATGTTTCATAAACATATGTTTGGGCAGTGACAGTTTTGATTGGATTTGGGAAACGTTCTCACATCTGGAGGGCAAGCCTTTGAAATAATAGTATATGTCAGTGACTAAATCGCTGATATCCAGTCTAAATTTTTCTATACCTTTCTGGAAGGCGTTATGAACTGTGTGAATCGTACACGAGCCTAAGTCCAGGAGTTGCTCACCACGCATGAATTTCATATCCTCATTCATTAGACGGTGAACTTTTTTATTTACATTCGGCCCATCTGAACCAATCATGGGCAATGAATGTCTGGGTAGCCGAGCATTGTCGATTTACCAGTTGCCTTGCCACAAAAAAATGTCTCCAGGTGACACGACTCTGCCTGATTACTGAAATTCGACCAACATCTAACCATTAATTGGAGCTCTTTTTGTCCAGCGTTATTAGTTCTTTCATCATACAGGATCGTGTAGCAAGGTGACTGCAGTATATCTTCAACAATCTTTTCTTTGAAATATGGACCAAGGCCATCTTTTATCAAATACTTCATTTTCCCTGCAGACAGAAAAATTCTCAGGAACTGCTCTAGGAAACATAGCTTGAAATGTATCCCTAATTCCATTAGATGAAGAAGCCTTCAAAGTCCAAATTATCTCTGCTCTTGTTGCAGACTCTCCTTCACTGTACAATGCTATTGTACCAGACACAGAGTAAGATGAAGCTGGAGCCACACAGGAAAAAGGTGAAGTCTCAGAAACAGGGATTTCCTCTGCAGTACTGACAGCAGTAAAGTTAAGTTAACGTGGTTGTAGCTTAACGTGGGCATTTGCCTTATGCCAACTAGTTGCAGCATGCTGAGACAGACCTTGGATTCCTTTGATTACAATAATCTTTGTGTCACAAACGATGCAAAATCCTTCAGTGTCACTAAACTTCTTCACCCATTTGGAATAAAGAATACCATTCCCGTCAGTTTATAAAAGCCACTCTTTCTTAAAATTACACCTCCCCATTGTTCAAGTCGAGGTGGAGTACTACAGCTATTATGTCATAAATGAGAAATTATGGACTCTCCTGAATCTGAAAGAAGAAAACAGGCCATTGTTCGACAGGAAATCGACCATCCATTGCAATGGCAAGCATCTATATATTTTGAGAATTTTATTCTGAAATGCAATGCAAAACAAGCACAGATATACTGCACACACAAAGATGGCAAAACATTTCATTATCTCACATACAACACATACCACTCCAAGCTGCAACTAAAAATAGACCACATGTACAATGAAAAACAAAAAAAAGCACAACAAAATAGGAGGTCTGTGACCCCTGCTGTAAGAGAAATGGTACAACAGCCTGGGATATCAGCAGACAGGAGGTTATTCTAAACCCTCAGATGTTCGTCATAGAGACACGACAGTAAAAGAAAAGTACAATTAAATCTGGGTTTACAAACATAAATAATGAAATTAGATAAAAACGAAGGGAAAACAGTTACCATGATAACGAAATCTATAAAATTTCATAAATAATACCATGGCAGCCAGAGAACATCCATTTCGAAATTCCTTGATAATTCCTTGATATTTCCCTCAGTCATCACAGGTTTCCCTGAAGCCATTTATATTGGCGCAAATAAACACTTTATGAGAAAAATGGCATGTTTCAGACGATGTAGCCACAATGTCTTATTTACAACACTGTCTAAGTCTGAATATTTTAATGACTGTGTGTGTATATATATATACTGTATCATCATCATCATTGTCAACCATTATCAATCCACTGCTGGACAAAGATCTCCCCAAGTTTCCTCCACAACGGTCTGTCTTGTGCCAGTCTCCTCCATGTCACTCCCGCATACTTTCGAATTTCATCCACTTATCTTCCATGTGGTCTTCTTGTGGGTACTTTCCTGTCCCTTGGAATCCAATCTAAAATTTTGGCTGTCCATCGATGATCTGTCCTTCTGGCAGTATGTCCAGCCCATTGCCATTTCAGGGATTTAACTCTGATCATGATGTCTTCCACTCTTGTCATTTTTCGGATCCAAGTGTTCCTCTTCTTATCTCTCCTGGTTACACCAAGCATGCACCTCTCTATGTGTCTTTG
This sequence comes from Macrothele yani, assembly GCA_039090855.1. Lineage (NCBI taxonomy): Eukaryota > Metazoa > Arthropoda > Arachnida > Araneae > Macrothelidae > Macrothele > Macrothele yani. The sequence continues at coordinate 161,915,574 of CM077002.1, forward strand.
AGTTGTCTGCAGCCTTTGTATGTCTCTTTTAGCTAAGGTCCACGTCTCTGCATCATACGTAAGCACTGGAAGGATGCATTGATCAAACACTTTTCTTTTAAGACATAATGGCATATTGCTCTTGAAAATTATGCTGTTTCTTCCAAAAGCTCTCTAGGCAAGTTTTGTACGCCGATTAATTTCTTCATCAATGCGACCCTCACTTGATATCTGCTGTCCAAGATAAACGTACGTGTCTGTTATCTCCAGCTTTTCTCCATCAATCGATAAATCTTCATTTCTTGTAAAAGCATTGAACATCACTTTTGTCTTCTGAAAGTTCATTTTTAATCCCACTTCTTTACTTTTGTCAGCAAGTTCCTGGATCATACTCTGTAGCTCTGATGGGGTAGTTGCAAAAATGACTATGTCATCAGCAAAACGATGGTGGGTTAGATAATCTCCATTAATCTTTATCCCTTTGTTTTCCCAGTTCAGTGATTGAAAGACATTTTCCAATGTGGCATTAAAGAGCTTCGGAGATATGGTGTCACCTTGTCTCACTCCTTTTCCAATTTTTATGTGTGTTGTATTTTCAAACAGCCGAATCTTTGCACTTGCATTTTCATAGATGTTATTAATAATATTAAAATATGCATCTTCAATACCGCAGGATTTCAGAGCCATTGCAACTGCTGATGGTTTCACCGAATCAAAGGCTTTTTCATAATCGATAAAAGCCATGCACAATGGAAGTTCATATTCCCTCGCTCTTTCAATTAGTTCTCTCAGTACGTGGATATGATCTATTGTGCTGTAGCCACTCCTGAATCCAGCTTGTTCTCTCGGTTGAGCCATGTCCAGTGTCACCTTCAAGCGGTGTGAAAGAACTTTAGTGAAGATTTTATAAACCACTGATAGGAGGCTGATAGGTCTGTAGTTCCTAAGATCCTCAATGTCACATTTTTTATGTAGCAAGATCATTGTAGCGTTGTTCCAATCCTCAATAATTTTCCCTTCATTAAGGCATCGAGTTAAAATTTGGGCGAGTACGGTTTCGATTTCTCCACTTGTTTCTTGTATGATGTCTACAGTAATTCCATCTTCTCCTGGAGCTTTTCCCCGCTTCATGTTCTTGATTGCATGCGCAACTTCTGCTGGAAGGACTGGAAGAACTCTGGTACTGGTACCTTTCATGATGTCTGGAGTACATGTATCATCCCTTTCATATAATTTGGAGTAGAAATCTTTCACTCTTGTCAAAATTTCGCCTCTATTTCGTGTTACAGAAGCATCTTCTTTTCTCAGTGCCATAATCTGTTTTTTTCCCTTACTGAGATGTCCCTTTGCTATCTTTAGGCTTTGGTTGTTTTCAATTGCTTTCCTTACTAGTTCACAGTTGAATTTCCTTACGTCTTCAGTGATAATTTTTCACACTGTCTTGCATAGCTCTATATATTCCACTTTGGAAGTCACATCTTCTTTAGTTGTCCTCATCTCTCTTCTTTTTTGCATCAACATTTTGGTTTTTCCTGATAATTTGTTCACATACAATTTGTTCTTAGACCCAGCTAATTTTGTTGCTGTTTCCATAAGAGCTTTGGTTACTTTTCTGTTAACTTCAGAAATATCCACTTCTTCCGATGTTAGGCCTTCTAAAGCAGAGAATCTGTTCTTCAGTTCCAATTTGAAGGTATTATGGTGTTTTTTAAGGTTGGTTATGTCGATACATTTTGTTTGCCTTATGAGCTTGCTACGTTCGAGTTTAGTGTTGAGGTGCATCCTACATCTCACCAATCTATGGTCACTGCCTGTGTTGAACTTGTTTAGCACACTGCAGTCTTCTATGACGAAGTTTTTGTTACACATAATAAAATCAATTTCACTTGTCGTCCCATTTGGATGTCTCCATGTCCATTTCCTGTGTAGCTATTTCTTGAAAAAGGAGTTCAAGATGAAAAACCCTTCTGCCTCTGCAAACTCTACGAGAGTATTTCCACGCTGGTTTCTGTTGCCGTGACCGAATTTACCTACTGAAGTTTCATTCTGTTGCCGTTGCCGTATTTTTGCATTGAAATCTCCCATAATTATCTTTAAGTGATGCTTACCTTTATTATTTAGATCACGAATTTCCTCATAAAATTCTTCAATTTCTTCTTCAGGATGACTTGTGGTGGGTGCATAAGTTTGAATAATCTGACCCTGGTATCTCCTCGAGAGTTGGATAACGAGTCGTGCAGCTCTGTCAGAGGAACTTTCAACTTCTACAACTTTATCCTTCAGTTTCTTGTTTATTATAAATCCAACACCACTAGTTCTGCCAGTATCTGTCCCACGATAGTAGAAGAGATGTTCATTTTTCAGTTCAATGAGATCTTCTCCTTTTCTCCTTACCTCACTTAGATCGACGATGTCCCACTTGATCCTTTGTAGTTCCTCTTCCAATTCAAAAAGCCTTGAATCAGAAGATAGAGAGCGTCCGTTATACGTAGCCAAGGTCAGCATCAGATGGCAGCCTAGTCCGGTCCTCCGGGGATTCTTAGCACCCTCTGCCTTCATGTCGCACTGGCCGCTGCCTTGGCCATGTACATTCCAGCTTCCGGAGACTGAGGGCCAAGATTTAGGTTGTGGGGTCATTTTGGAGGGGTTTGGCCATAACTCACCACGCTGGCCAAGCGGGTTGGTGAGTGTGGGATAGCATTTCCTCTAATCCCTATGGTATAGTTATACCGCTATTGGCGGTCGTCAGAGCCCTTTAGTGGGAAAAGAATGTACCACGAGAAGGCGGGGTTGACATTTGTCAAGGAGAGGCTGTGATGTTACGCATCACCGGACCTTACATCCCATATATACTGTATATATATATCATCATCATCATTGTCAACCATTATCAATCCACTGCTGGACGAAGGTCTTCCTAAGTTTCCTCCACAACGGTCTGTCTTGTGCCAGTCTCCTCCATGTCACCCCTGCATACTTTCGAATTTCATCCACCCATCTCCCATGTGGTCTTCTTCTGGGTCTTTTCCTGTCCCTTGGAATCCAATCTAAAATTTCGGCTGTCCATCGATGATCTGTCCTTCTGGCAGTATGTTCAGCCCATTGCCATTACAGGGATTTAACTCTGATCATGATGTCTTCCACTCTTGTCATTTTTCGGATCCACGAGTTCCTCTTCTTATCTCTCCTGGTTACACCAAGCATGCACCTCTCCATGCTTCTTTGAGTTGTCTGCAGCCTTTGTATGTCTCTTTTAGTTAAGGTCCACGTCTCTGCACCATACGTAAGCACTGGAAGGATGCACTGATCAAACACTTTTCTTTTAAGACATAATGGCATATTGCTCTTGAAAATTATGCTGTTTCTTCCAAAAGCTCTCCAGGCAAGTTTTGTACGCCGATTAATTTCTTCATCAATGTGACCCTCACTTGATATCTGCTGTCCAAGATAAACGTACGTGTCTGTTATCTCCAGCTTTTCTCCATCAATCGATAAATCTTCATTTCTTGTAAAAGCATTGAACATCACTTTTGTCTTCTGAAATTTCATTTTCAATCCCACTTCTTTACTCTTGTCAGCAAGTTCCTGGATCATACTCTGTAGCTCTGATGGGCTAGTTGCAAAAATGACTACGTCATCAGCAAAACGAAGGTGGGTTAGATAATCTCCATTAATCTTTATCCCCTTGTTTTCCCAGCTCAGCGACTGAAAAACACCCTCCAATGTGGCATTAAAGAGCTTCGGAGATATGGTGTCACCTTGTCTCACTCCCTTTCCAATTTTTACGTGTGTTGTATTTTTAAACAGCCTAATCTTTGCACTTGCATTTTCATAGATGTTATTAATAATATTAATGTATGCATCTTCAATACCGCAGGATTTCAGAGCCATTGTAACTGCTGATGGTTTCACCGAATCAAAGGCTTTTTCATAATCGATAAAAGCCATGCACAATGGAAGTTCATATTCCCTCGCTCTTTCAATTAGTTCTCTGAGCACGTGGATATGATCTATTGTGCTGTAGCCACTCCTGAATCCAGCTTGTTCTCTCGGTTGAGCCATGTCCAGTGTTACCTTCAAGCGGTGTGAAAGAACTTTAGTGAAGATTTTATAAACTACTGATAGGAGGCTGATAGGTCTGTAGTTTCCTAGATCCTCAATGTCACCTTTCTTATGTAGCAGGATCATTGTAGCGGTGTTCCAATCCTCAGGAATCTTTCCTTCTTTAAGGCATCGAGTGAAAATTTGGGCGAGTTCTGTTTCGATTTCTCCACTTGCTTCTTGTATGATGTCTACAGTAATTCCATCTTCTCCTGGAGCTTTTCCTCGCTTCATGTTCTTGATTGCATGTGCAACTTCTGCTGGAAGGACTGGAGGAACTCTGGTACTGGTATCTTTCATGATGTCTGGAGTGCATATATCATCCCTTTCATATAATTTGGAGTAGAAATCTTTCACTCTTGTCAAAATTTCGCCTCTATTTCTTGTTACAGAACCATCTTCTTTTCTCAGTGCCATAATCTGTTTTCTTCCCTTACTGAGATGTCCCTTTGCTATCTTTAGGCTTTGGTTGTTTTCAATTGCTTTCCTCACTAGTTCACAGTTGAATTTCCTTACGTCTTCAGTGATATTTTTTCTTACTGTCTTGCATAGCTCTATATATTCCACTTTGGAAGTCACATCTTCTTTAGTTGTCCTCATCTCTCTTCTTTTTTGCATCAACATTTTGGTTTTTCCTGATAATTTGTTCACATGCAACTTGTTCTTAGACCCAGCTAATTTTGTTGCTGTTTCCATAAGAGCTTTGGTTACTTTTCTGTTAATTTCAGAGATGTCCACTTCTTCCGATGTTAGGCGTTCTAAAGCAGAGAACCTGTTCTTCAGTTCTAACTTGAAGGTATTATGGTGTTTTTTAAGGTTGGTTATGTCAATAGATTTTGTTTGTCTTATGAGCTTGCCACGTTCAAGTTTAGTGTTGAGGTGCATCTTACATCTCACCAATCTATGGTCACTACCTGTGTTGAACTTGTTAAGCACACTGCAGTCTTCTATGACGAAGTTTTTGTTACACATAATAAAATCAATTTCACTTGTCGTCCCATTTGGATGTCTCCATGTCCATTTCCTGTGTGGCTTTTTCTTGAAGAAGGAGTTCAAGATGAAAAACCCTTCTGCCTCTGCAAACTCAACGAGAGTATTTCCACGCTGGTTTCTGTTGCCCTGACCGAATTTACCTACTGAAGTTTCATTCTGTTGCCGTTGCCCTATTTTTGCATTGAAATCTCCCATAATTATTTTCAAGTGCTGCTTACCTTTATTATTTAGATGACAAATTTCCTCATAAAATTCTTCAATTTCTTCTTCATGATGACTTGTGGTGGGTGCATAAGTTTGAATAATCTGAGCCTGGTATCTTTTCGAGAGTTGGATAACAAGTCGTGCAGCTCTGTCAGAGGAACTTTCAACTTCTAAAACTTTATCCTTCAGTTTCTTGTTTATTATAAATCCAACACCCCTAGTTCTGCCAGTATCTGTCCCACGATAGTAGAAGAGATGTCCACTTTTCAGTTCAATGAGATCTTCTCCTTTTCTCCTTACCTCACTTAGCCCGACGATGTCCCACTTGATCCTTTGTAGTTCCTCTTCCAATTCAAGAAGCCTTGAATCAGAAGACAGGGAGCGTCCGTTGTAGGTAGCCAAGGTCAGCATCAAATGGCAGCCTAGTCCGGTCCTCCGGGGATTCTTAGCACCCTCTGCCTTCATGTCGCCCTGGCCGCTGCCTTGGCCAGGTACATTCCAGCTGCCGGAGACTGAGGGCCAAGATTTAAGTTGTGGAGTCATTTTGGAGGTGTTTGGCCATAACTCACCACTTTGGCCAAGCGGGTTGGTGAGTGTGGGATAGCATTTCTTCTGATCCCGATGGTATAGTTATACCGCTATTGGCGGTCGTCAGAGCCCCTTTAGTGGGAACAGGATGCACCACGAGAAGGCGGGGTTGACATTTGTCAAGGAGAGGCTGTGATGTTACGCATCACCTGACCTTACATCCCTATATATATCATCATCATCATCATCATCATTGTCAACCATTATCAATCCACTGCTGGATGAAGGTCTCCCCAAGTTTCCTCCACAACGGTCTGTCTTGTGCCAGTCTCCTCCATGTCACCCCTGCATACTTTCGAATTTCATCCACCCATCTCCCATGTGGTCTTCTTCTGGGTCTTTTCCTGTCCCTTGGAATCCAATCTAAAATTTCAGCTGTCCATCGATGATCTGTCCTTCTGGCAGTATGTCCAGCCCATTGCCATTTCAGGGATTTAACTCTGATCATGATGTCTTCCACTCTTGTCATTTTTCGGATCCACGAGTTCCTCTTCTTATCTCTCCTGGTTACACCAAGCATGCACCTCTCCATGCTTCTTTGAGTTGTCTGCAGCCTTTGTATGTCTCTTTTAGTTAAGGTCCACGTCTCCGCACCATACGTAAGCACTGGAAGGATGCATTGATCAATCACTTTTCTTTTAAGACATAATGGCATATTGCTCTTGAAAATTATGCTGTTTCTTCCAAAAGCTCTCCAGGCAAGTTTTGTACGCCGATTAATTTCTTCATCAATGTGACCCTCACTTGATATCTGCTGTCCAAGATAAACGTACGTGTCTGTTATCTCCAGCTTTTCTCCATCAATCGATAAATCTTCATTTCTTGTAAAAGCATTGAACATCACTTTTGTCTTCTGAAAGTTCATTTTTAATCCCACTTCTTTACTCTTGTCAGCAAGTTCCTGGATCATACTCTGCAGCTCTGATGGGGTAGTTGCAAAAATGACTACGTCATCAGCAAAACGAAGGTGGGTTAGATAATCTCCATTAATCTTTATCCCCTTGTTTTCCCAGCTCAGTGACTGAAAAACACCCTCCAATGTGGCATTAAAGAGCTTCGGAGATATGGTGTCACCTTGTCTCACTCCCTTTCCAATTTTTACGTGTGTTGTATTTTCAAACAGCCTAATCTTTGCACTTGCATTTTCATAGATGCTACTCCAAATTATATGAAAGGGATGATATATGCACTCCAGACATCATGAAAGATACCAGTACCAGAGTTCCTCCAGTCCTTCCAGCAGAAGTTGCACATGCAATCAAGAACATGAAGCGAGGAAAAGCTCCAGGAGAAGATGGAATTACTGTAGACATCATACAAGAAGCAAGTGGAGAAATCGAAACAGTACTCGCCCAAATTTTCACTCGATGCCTTAATGAAGGAAAGATTCCTGAGGATTGGAACACCGCTACAATGATCCTGCTACATAAGAAAGGTGACATTGAGGATCTCGGAAACTACAGACCTATCAGCCTCCTATCAGTAGTTTATAAAATCTTCACTAAAGTTCTTTCACACCGCTTGAAGGTAACACTGGACATGGCTCAACCGAGAGAACAAGCTGGATTCAGGAGTGGCTACAGCACAATAGATCATATCCACGTGCTGAGAGAACTAATTGAAAGAGCGAGGGAATATGAACTCCCTATATATATATATATATATATATATATATATATTCTATAAAGAAGATACCTAAGCAAAAAAATACAAATATAATTTTGACTCACACCTAGTACAACATAGAAAAGGTTATGTATCTACCTGTGTGAGTAAAAGGAGAAAAGATAAAAAAATAAAATAAAACAACTGAATGTAGAAGGTGTCGAGAATACTGAGCCTTGGCTTTATCAAGGACCAGCAAAAACTCTGCATTTTCTCACTTCCACAAAGACCTAGTTGGAAATGGGTTTCTGCAAGGCCATAGATGCAAGTAACATTCCCACCTAAAATAGTTTAAAAAATATATATATGTCATGTCCTCCGTAGAGTTGCATGACCTAGCACTGGTTAACAATTTCGCTTGCATCCATTAACCTTCCTGGCCCGACCCATGCTCTTCATCTGTTACTATTAAACAGAGAGAAGAAGATTAAAGAGAACTCAAGCTGTGAGAGCGACATAATAATTAGAAATGATTTTCAGCCATAACGAAATTCCAAGTTCGTTTGAGAGAGAATTTAAACCTGAAAATCAATGCAAAAGAAATCCAAATTTTTACATTGCAATTAAAAAAGGAAATATTAATTTTTAACGAACAGAATTTTGAAAGAAAACGTGAGTCTAAAACCCCCTACTCTACAACTTATGACAGCACGAAAACGAGAATAAGTTAAAGATAATAATTAACTAAAGAAAACTTTGTGAAAGTTATATACCTTAAACAGTTAGTTGCAATATGTACAAAGTATTTCAGCAGTGCTTTAAGTGCATAATTAATTAGTTATTAAGAACTTAACTACTTTGAAAAAACAGCGCATAGACAGCGCATAGAAAAGGAACAAGCTTAGCCATCTTCTGTTCCTAGGTACCCCAAAAAGACGCTCAAAGTTACAAAGAAAAGAAAGAGTTAAAACCCGCAAAAATGTTAACAGACTAACCAATGCCTAAAAGCTGAAAAGCTAAAAAACGACAGAGAAAAAGTACATGAAGTACAAACATTGAACTTATAAAACCTAGAACCCAAAAACCAGGAAGAGAGCTTACCTCTTGTGTGACAAAAACTTTTCTCCTCACAAGAGAAGAACATGGCTGACCTCTTCCGCCACTCCCTAGACGCTTGGGGGCAGTGAGGGTGGGGCTGATGGCCTCCTCATACAGCAAGAAACCAACGCGCGGAGATTTTAACCAGAGAAAAAAATATATAAACTTAAGACTGTGGATCTGTATGATCAGAAAGAGCAGAATTAACTCTCCAGAATACATGAGGAATATTATAAAATACACGAGCAGTGTATTTAATAATCTTTGCATGTACACCTTAGTGAGCTTCTATAGATTAATCAGAATCTTATTAATTTTAATGTTGGTTTTACTATTTTTAGTATAGCTATCCTAGTGATGAATAACTAGTTTTCTTTTTTATTTGTTTTTATTTTCTTTTATAAACAGATTTTTAAGCTTTTATTGTGATTTTGTTTATATTATTTAATTTTTTGTTTTAATAGGACCGTCATATCCATAGCACTAAGGTTCCTTTAGGTAGTTAATAGGCATCCTCTAGCCAACTTCCTTACGGCTTTGATTGGTCAGAATCATATTATTAACTGTGTAGAAAATTAAAGCAGATCTGCCAACCTTACTCTATTATTCAGAATAATTTTTCTTAAAGTTCTTTTGATGAAAGAAGAAGGAATTTCGTTCTCTAGAAAACTTTCTAATAGTATATTAATGTGGTAATTGAAGTCCAAATTGTTGCTGCAAATTCTTGAAATTCTTAGGACCTGAGAAATTAGTACATTCTCAATTACTTTGGTTGAAATGTTATTATTCCAGTGTAGATATTTAATTACTTTGAAAGGAAAATTAACTCTTTTATCAAAGAGGCTAATAGATGGGTTACCTCTGTTGAGCTTAATGCTTAAGTCTAGGAACTCAAGTTCCTGATTACTGTGGTTGGTTTTACATAAGTTAAGAGAGCTAGGATAGATATTATCAAAATCACTCTCTATAACTTCTGAATTATTGATACACAGCAGATCATCAATATATCTAAAAGTGTAAAGGTAGTTAACTGAGCAGGTGGGGTGATTTTTAATGAATTTATATTCCTTAAAGAACAGGAATAGATTAGCGATATTCGTGGACGTTGATGTTCCCATGGGAATACCGTTCACTTGCTTATAGAGAGTATTATTATATAAGATATGGTTATTTTTTATGCAGCAATTGAGATAAGAGTTCCAAGTTCCTACATCAACAAATTGGTTAAGTTTAAATTCTGCATACAGCTCTTTAAAGGTAGTGATTATATCTGATAGAGGCAGATTAGTATATAGGTTTTCAAAATCATAACTATTAATATCTAGGGGACAAACTTTGAGTATAGTAGAAATTACTTCTGCATTATTATTAATTATCCAAAAATCTCTGTACATCAAGTTAGAACAGTTTCTAATGTGTTTCAAAACCTTCTTTAAGACATCTTCAAAAGCAAGATCTATTTTCTTTTTATGACTCCTTACTCCACTAGCTATGAACCTGAACTTCACAGGATCCTTATGAAACTTAACCGTTGCAAAAAGAAATGGAAATTCAGGCTCATATCTTCTAGTTTGTGGAATTTTAAGTTTCTTGAAGAATGCCTTAAACCGATTTTCTAACTGCTTGGTAGAATAACTTACGGGCTCGTATGTTACTCTATTATTGAGTTCCATAGTTAACAATTCAAAATAGAACTTCTTACAGATAATTGCAAAATTATTGCTAGCTTTATCCGTAGTGGTAAAAATAAATTGGTCTTGTAGTTTGGAGAGTGACCTTTTAGCTTCTCCAGAGAAAAAGAGATTTCTGTCGAAACAAAAGTCCAGACCTGCCAACTCACCGGTGAAGCTATTGATTATATTATATTTCCATTCTGCGAAGGCCTCAATAGGCTGATTGTACCTTAAACTGGTTTTTACGATGTACCTGATAACATCTTGAGTGAAGCTCTCAAGAATCCTTTCTTTGGAAATTGTGAAGGAAGGTCTGAATTTAGAGCCATACTCTAATAAATTCCTAAGCTTTTCATTTTCAACAAAACTCAAGTTTCCGGTGATAATATGGTTATAATTCTTATCATAGTGAACTGTTTCTTTATGTTCATCACAAGAACATGTAGTAATTACAGGAATGTAGCTCGAAGAGTTAAGTTTGTAGTTTTTAACTATTGACCCTAAGGTCTTAACATATTTAAAACTTACAATAGACTGGTGCCTGTGGATGGGAAAAAAAATTGCATTATTGTAGAACAGCTTCCTTACATTGAGATTATCGTAGGCTTTATTTAGGAACCTGATGGTAACAAAATTACTGGAAAATTCTTTAAGAGAAATTTTATCTTTAAGAATATGTTTAAGAATGTCCAGAACCAAAGCAAAAACATGCTTATCAACATGGTCAGCAGTTTCATTCCAGAATTTGAAAAAACTTTTAAGGACAGAGTGCTTGAAGGACTTGAGAATTTTGTAAGTATTTTTAACAAAATTAGTGCCAGTTTTAAAGCTTTCCAGAGTTTTTAGCAAGTTAGCAAAATCAACTTTGCTTGATGTGCGAAATAACCTCTGTCCTCTATTACCTCTAGAGCAGCTCTTATTATTAACAAGAAAGAAGAGTTCACGAATTGAAAATTTATGCTGATTATGCTTATTGTCAGATAGAGTGGAATTAAGGCCATAGGGATAAAGAGACTGATGCTGCAAAATTTCAAGGGATTCAGATTCTAGCCGAGCATAGAGGTCAGGGATAATATGTAGTACCTCTATTTTCACTTTGTCAAAACCATGAGTATGGAAATGCTCTAATTCAAAGGTAGAGTACTGGTTGGCGTTTGTGGAGGGGTTCACTCCTGAATTAGAGAACTTGTTTACTAGAGACCTGTGACCATTAATCCTAAGATGAAGAGGATTTTTACTTTGGCCAATATAGCTAAGGTTGCAGACAGTACATGTGAGCTTATAGATGGTATTGTAGGCTTTGCAAAACTTGTTGGAGCAATTATCCTCAACAGAAGAATACAGGTTAGGATCTGCAGATTTACATGTCAAACAACGTTTGTCATTTCATAACTTTTTCATTTCATTTCATGTACTTTTTCTCTGCCGTTTTTTAGCTTTTCAGCTTTTAGGCATTGGTTAGTCTGTTAACATTTTTGCGGGTTTTAACTCTTTCTTTTCTTTGTAACTTTGAGCGTCTTTTGGGGTACCTAGGAACAGAAGATGGCTAAGCTTGTTCCTTTTCTATGCGCTGTCTATGCGCTGTTTTTTCAAAGTAGTTAAGTTCTTAATAACTAATTAATTATGCACTTAAAGCACTGCTGAAATACTTTGTACATATTGCAACTAACTGTTTAAGGTATATAACTTTCACAAAGTTTTCTTTAGTTAATTATTATCTTTAACTTATTCTCGTTTTCGTGCTGTCATAAGTTGTAGAGTAGGGTGTTTTAGACTCAAGTTTTCGTTCAAAATTCTGTTCGTTAAAAATTAATATTTCCTTTTTTAATTGCAATGTAAAAATTTGGATTTCTTTTGCATTGATTTTCAGGTTTAAATTCTCTCTCAAACGAACTTGGAATTTCGTTATGTCTGAAAATCATTTCTAATTATTATGTCACTCTCACAGCTTGAGTTCTCTTTAATCTTTTTCTCTCTGTTTAATAGTAACAGATGAAGAGCATGGGTCGGGCCAGGAAGGTTAATGGATGCAAGCGAAATTGTTAACCAGTGCTAGGTCATGCAACTCTACGGAGGACATGACATATATATATTTTTTAAACTATTTTAGGTGGGAATGTTACTTGCATCTATGGCCTTGCAGAAACCCATTTCCAACTAGGTCTTTGTGGAAGTGAGAAAATGCAGAGTTTTTGCTGGTCCTTGATAAAGCCAAGGCTCAGTATTCTCGACACCTTCTACATTCAGTTGTTTTATTTTATTTTTTTATCTGTTCTCCTTTTACTCACACAGGTAGATACATAACCTTTTCTATGTTGTACTAGGTGTGAGTCAAAATTATATTTGTATTTTTTTGCTTAGGTATCTTCTTTATAGAATGTGAATTCTGAATTTTCAAAACTGCTGCGTTGCGCGATTTGATTTTCAGGTTATTTTGCAACCTTCGTTTTAAATTCTAAAGTTTTTTCCTTAGTCTTCAGTTTTGCTCTTAAGTATATATATATATATATATAAATATATATATATATATGTATATATATATATATATATATATACTGATCATGGCAACAGAAACCAGCGTGGAAATACTCTCGTTGAGTTTGCAGAGGCAGAAGGGTTTTTCATCTTGAACTCCTTCTTCAAGAAAAAGCCACACAGGAAATGGACATGGAGACATCCAAATGGGACGACAAGTGAAATTGATTTTATTATGTGTAACAAAAAATTCGTCATAGAAGACTGCAGTGTGCTAAACAAGTTCAACACAGGTAGTGACCATAGATTGGTGAGATGTAAGATGCACCTCAACACTAAACTTGAACGTGGCAAGCTCATAAGACAAACAAAATCTATTGACATAACCAACCTTAAAAAACACCATAATACCTTCAAGTTAGAACTGAAGAACAGGTTCTCTGCTTTAGAACGCCTAACATCGGAAGAAGTGGACATCTCTGAAGTTAACAGAAAAGTAACCAAAGCTCTTATGGAAACAACAACAAAATTAGCTGGGTCTAAGAACAAGTTGCATGTGAACAAATTATCAGGAAAAACCAAAATGTTGATGCAAAAAAGAAGAGAGATGAGGACAACTAAAGAAGATGTGACTTCCAAAGTGGAATATATAGAGCTATGCAAGACAGTAAGAAAAAATATCACTGAAGACGTAAGGAAATTCAACTGTGAACTAGTGAGGAAAGCAATTGAAAACATCCGAAGCCTAAAGATAGCAAAGGGACATCTCAGTAAGGGAAGAAAACAGATTATGGCACTGAGAAAAGAAGATGGTTCTGTAACAAGAAATAGAGGCGAAATTTTGACAAGAGTGAAAGATATCTACTCCAAATTATATGAAAGGGATGATATATGCACTCCAGACATCATGAAAGATACCAGTACCAGAGTTCCTCCAGTCCTTCCAGCAGAAGTTGCACATGCAATCAAGAACATGAAGCGAGGAAAAGCTCCAGGAGAAGATGGAATTACTGTAGACATCATACAAGAAGCAAGTGGAGAAATCGAAACAGTACTCGCCCAAATTTTCACTCGATGCCTTAATGAAGGAAAGATTCCTGAGGATTGGAACACCGCTACAATGATCCTGCTACATAAGAAAGGTGACATTGAGGATCTCGGAAACTACAGACCTATCAGCCTCCTATCAGTAATTTATAAAATCTTCACTAAAGTTCTTTCACACCGCTTGAAGGTAACACTGGACATGGCTCAACCGAGAGAACAAGCTGGATTCAGGAGTGGCTACAGCACAATAGATCATATCCACGTGCTCAGAGAACTAATATAAAGAGCGAGGGAATATGAACTTCCATTGTGCGTGGCTTTTATCGATTATGAAAAAGCCTTTGATTCGGTGAAACCATCAGCAGTTACAATGGCTCTGAAAACCTGCGGTATTGAAGATGCATACATTAATATTATTAATAACATCTATGAAAATGCAAGTGCAAAGATTAGGCTGTTTGAAAATACAACGCACGTAAAATTTGGAAAGGGAGTGAGACAAGGTGACACCATATCTCCGAAGCTCTTTAATGCCACATTGGATTGTGTTTTTCAGTCGCTGAGCTGGGAAAACAAGGGGATAAAGATTATTGGAGATTATCTAACCCACCTTCGTTTTGCTGATGACGTAGTCATTTTTGCAACTACCCCATCAGAGCTGCAGAGTATGATCCAGGAACTTGCTGACAAGAGTAAAGAAGTGGGATTAAAAATGAACTTTCAGAAGGCAAAAGTGATGTTCAATGCTTTTACAAGAAATGAAGATTTATCGATTGATGGAGAAAAGCTGGAGATAACAGACACGTACGTTTATCTTGGACAGCAGATATCAAGTGAGGGTCACATTGATGAAGAAATTAATCGGCGTACAAAACTTGCCTGGAGAGCTTTTGGAAGAAACAGCATAATTTTCAAGAGCAATATGCCATTATGTCTTAAAAGAAAAGTGTTTGATCAGTGCATCCTTCCAGTGCTTACGTATGGTGCAGAGACGTGGACCTTAACTAAAAGAGACATACAAAGGCTGTAGACAACTCAAAGACACATAGAGAGGTGCATGCTTGGTGTAACCAGGAGAGATAAGAAGAGGAACTCGTGGATCCGAAAAATGACAAGAGTGGAAGACATCATGATCAGAGTTAAATCCCTGAAATGGCAATGGGCTGGACATACTGCCAGAAGGACAGATCATCGATGGACAGCCGAAATTTTAGATTGGATTCCAAGGGACAGGAAAAGACCCAGAAGAAGACCACATGGGAGATGGGTGGATGAAATTCGAAAGTATGCAGGGGTGACATGGAGGAGACTGGCACAAGACAGACCGTTGTGGAGGAAACTTGGGGAGACCTTCGTCCAGCAGTGGATTGATAATGGTTGACAATGATGATGATGATGATATACACTGAAGAGCAATTGAATTATAGACAGCTGGCGTTATACAAATGTGGCGCTGTGGGCGGCTCTGTAAACGGAAACGATATGACGTATGATGTAGCGATCCGACAATATAAGGAGTGATGCGACGGGAAACAGTACGAGTCGGACGCAGTATGGCTAAAGCGAAGGATCTAAGCACATTTAATCGTGGGCAAATTGCCGGCGCCCGAAGAATGGGTAACTTCGTCTTGGATGTCGTGCAGGCACTGGGATTTTCACGAGCCACTGTGTCACGGGTGCGCCGTGAGTTCATCGAATCCGGTGAAACCATCCCTGCAAGGGCCAACTGCTGTGGACAACAGCGTGTGGATGAGCGGGACCATCGTCGGCTAGTTCGCATTGTAACAGCGGATAGACGGGCCACAGTGCAAGAAATCACTCGCCAATTTAACGCTGGTGCACAAAAACGTGTAAGCAGCCACACCATCCAGAACCATCACCTCGCTATGGGTTACAGAAGCCATCGTCCCACGAGGGTACCGCTGCTGACCGCACATTACAGGGTGCAAAGATTAGAATGGGCGCGAGAACATCGCCACTGGACCCTAGACATGTGGAAAAATGTTGCCTGGACTGATGAGTCGAGATTCACGTTGGTAGATGCGGATGGCAGGATACGAGTACGACGCAAACCACATGAAGCAATGGATCCTTCATGCCAGCAGGGTACTCTTCAAGCTACTGGAGGTGGCATTCTCGTCTGGGGACTGTTTACTTTGACTGAAATGGGACCCCTGGTACGTGTGACATCGTCCCTTACAGGTCAACGTTACCGGGATATCCTGGCTGACCATGTGCTTCCGTTTGTGCGTCTTCAACATCCCACTGGGGACCTCATCCTGCAACAAGACAATGCACCGTGCCATTGCTCCCGAATTGTATCCGTATGGTTGGATGAACATTCCACCGACGTGACCTCGCTTCCTTGACCGGCTAAGTCACCTGAGCTTAATCCTATCGAGCACATCTGGGATGCCATCGAGAGAGTTGTTCCAGGCTCTGACCCCTCTCCATCAAATTTTCGTGAACTGTATGAGCTTGTTCAGGGGTCGTGAATCCGTGTGGCTTCCCAACGCTTCCGGTGTCTTGTCGAGTCCATGCCGAGACGAATCGCCGTCGTCATCAGGGCGAAAGGTGGTGCTACACGTTACTAGACAGGTATCTCTTATTCAATTGCTCTTCAGTGTATATATAGGGTGATTCAGAACTCATGGGACAAATTTCAAGGGGTGGGAGAGAACACGACAACAAACATTTTTTGTGTAGGAATGTATGGGCGCAAGTGACGCGTTGAGGCACAAACACACGAAACAAGACATGAAATTAAACATAAATTGTTTACTTACATGCTTGGTAGCGTCGATGGAGTGACTGGCGTGCAGTTTCAAAGATGCCAGGTATTTCTCGCACACGTGCAGCCGCAGCGGTTATTCGAGCGACCAGGTCCTGAACAAAGTCAACTGGTCTCGTAAACGAGAGCCTTCAGATGTCCCCATAAGAAGGATATCTTGGTCGATGATGATGATGATGATATAAAAATTATTGTCCTTCATACACACCAAAGTAAAAAATAATGAAAATTTTAATGGCCGGTTTTTGGTAAGAAGGTGATTTCAAAACTATTTACATAACAATAGAATACCTATAGTTGTATCTCTGTTACTACATTTATATCTATACTGGCTGATGAAGCAATCCAAATGATTCGAAAGTACTCCCATTGTAACTATTATACATCCAACGTGCAATAAACAGTTGTATGTTCACGTTTTTTTTTGTTGTTTTGGCGAGTTATTGGAAAAAATTGACTTAGCAATTTGTTAATTTTTGAAAAAATAGTGACTTTTAGTGACTTTTTTCAAAAATAGTGACTTTTAGTTGCAAAAGTGATCTGTTGTGAGCCCTGCAATGAAGATATGCAACGAAATTTGAAGTGGACTTATCTCCTTTTATGCGACATGTGATGACATTACATCATGTGCTGGAAGTGGCCACCATTTATGTCCAGACAGCATTGAACCCCGGCGGTGTCGCCAGCCAGCCAGAATGCTCCTTAGTGGCAGTCACATTCCTAAGTGTGGCGCCACTGAGGGGCAGTCTATCAGCCAGTCGGACGCGCCTGTCTGCTTCTTTGCTATGCCATTTCGCTCAGCATTGCACGTGGCTGTTCGCGTACGTGTGAAAAAGTATCCGTATACTCTGGTGCAGCGAGTGTTTATTGTTCACACTTATTGGAAAACCAAATCGATAAAGTCTTGTCAACAGCAATTCTTAGAGAGGTTTGCAGGCAGCCATCCACCGAGCAAATCCACCATCTGGACATTGTCGAAGATATTAAAAACCAAGGGGACTTTACTAGATGATCATGCAGGCGGTCCTCCACATATGGTAGAGGAAACGATCCAGAATGAAAAGGGCAGACTACTTGCGTCTCCGAGGAAGTCACTTCGCCGACTGTCACAGGAAACAGGGTTGTCCCAAAGCATTTTTCAATCTGCTGTGAAAAAAGCGAAGCTTCGTGCAAACCGTATCTCCGTGGTCGACGAAATGAAATAGCCTGACCACGTGAAACGAATGACAGAGTGTTTCAGACATTTCTTCAGGAAAGTTCGTGCATTCTGAACTACACGTGGTTCTCGGACGAACCGTGGTTTCGCCTGTTCGAATACGTCAATTCTTAAAATTCCCGTATTTGGGCCAGTGAAAATCCCAACGCGATACATGAAGAACCCCTTCATTTACAGAAAATTGGTGTGGGACAACCAAGCGCCGCATAATTGTTCCCATCTTCTTTGATACAACCATCACAGCAGCTGCATATATGAAAATATTCAACACATTTGTAAATCAATTGGACGACGAAGAACTCTCCGTTGGATATTACCAGCATGATGGAGGGACATCACACACATCACACACCAGTATGGCCGAAATTCAGTCCTTTTTCGGAGACAGCGTCATTTCGAAGGGTCTATGGCCACCACGATCGCCCGATCTGACGCCTCTTGGTTACCTTTTATAGTGATATCTAAAAGGAAGAGTTTACCAAAGGAAACCGCGAGCCATAGATGGCTTGAAAGCAAACATGGCCGAAGAAATTCAGGCAGTGACGGCGGTAGTAGTGACAAGGACTTTCGACAATATGCTGAGCCGGGTTCAATGCTGACTAGACGCAAATAGTGTGCACTTCCAGCACATGTTGTGATGTCATCACATTTCGCACGAAGCGAGATAAGTCCACTTCAAATTTCGTTGCAATATCTTAATTGGTGTTAATATTATTAAAGAAAGGCCGGGTTCGGTAAAGAGTGGAATATCGTGTATTTAAAAGCCGTCTGTCATGGGACCGAGAGATCAGAAACTCGTGGTTTTGGCGAAATCTAGTGTTTGAGTTCCGGATAAAGGACAGATGATGCTGTAGCAGAAGTGGATCGAGGATTTTCGCGAGGCAAGTGTGGAGGAATAACCGCCGACCTTTCGGATATTTTCCCACAAAATGAAAAAGTGTTCTTAGTATGTCTATAAATTCTTCTAATTAATTAACGAAAGTAATATACTCTTAAGCAATACCGTCTTTACGCAAAAAATATTCAATTTCATTAAAACCTACCAAATCAAAGCTTATCTTTGGTTTCTGAGGAGGGGCGCCTCCCCTCCCCCTCTCTGGATCCGCCCCTGTGCTGTAGTCCTACAAAGCTGGTTTTATACCTTTCCTGGAATCAGTGGATCTGAATTTAGGTCTGTATATTCCTCATAGCTTTTGATAATTGTGTGAGTCAGCAAAACATTGAAATGAAAAAAGAAGTGATATTTAAACATGCAATAGCTAACACTTAAAATTTTCATAAGTAGTCTCTCTTTTACATGTTTGATTTTTACTTAAGTGACTTTTTTGGCGAATTATTGTAGTTAATTATTAGAAAGTAAAAACACTAGTTTCAGAAAACAAATATTAGCACTAGAGAAAACCGATGTACGTAATTCCATAATAGCATTTGTTATGTTACCGTCGGTAGAGAAAATTATTAAAATCGCATTAAAAAGAATCCCTTCATTGTGCTCTTGAGTGTTTATGACGATGAAAATAAGATATTATCTAATATTTTTTTGATTTTCCCATACATTGCAACTTCAGTTCTCCCCCCCCCCTCTCTCTCTCGAGTAAGAAATTCTGTGGCATATCATTTACTCCTGGTATGTCTTCAAAAACTGTTATCGTATAATGAACGCACTAGTTTTTTTAATGCGTGAATGTTTACTCCATTTTTAGATGTTTGAAAAGCATTTACACCTCTTAAAATTTGCATAATTCATTTTATAAATAATTTCAACAAACTCACATCAGCAAACATGAGTTCAAAGAAATCAATCGATTAATGCACTTTTATGCTCATTTTTGGCGGAAAAAAGTGTTAGAAATTTCGAAGAACTACACTTAACAGCTAGCAACAAAACAACATCCCAAGCCATGCGATGCATTTAAAAAAGCTTGGAAAGAAATTAAAGGAAACTAATTAATTAGGAAATAATCATTATAAAAACAAGTCTAATTAGCACGTACTTTTTTCCCTAATATATTACAGCTTTTTTTCTTCACCCTGACACTCGTTTTAAGTAGAGTCTTTTGGAAGAATTTTGTTGGAATAGAAAGCAAAGCGTCTTGAAGATAAAAGCAAATTTATTTCTGAACGTGTTTCCGTCATTTTGTTCATCAAAATTTTTGTTCTCTGAAGCAGTAAGCACTTTTACTTTTTATTAGAACTAATCATTTCACCTTGGTAATTGTTTTTCGCTTCTTTTACTGTGTCGTTTACCCTTTCGTAAACATTCCATCTGGTGTTTCTTATCACCACTGAGATGATCACAAATTTAAGCAGATCTCAAATTAAATCGTCAAAGGAAATATTTATTCATGTAAATGAAAATGCAGTTTTGCCCGAAATACACAATGTTAAAACTGAAAGATAAAACTCCATTTTGTGAGCGTATTTTGTCTTTTACTACCTGCATAAGCGCAGTTGGTTAAGTCCCTATGCGGTTTGTGGGAGGTGGACGTTTCTCACGAGTGTTCGAATCCCATTCCTATTGGCCATCTAGTCCGAAGTTTTCCCGATGTTTTCCGCTGCCTCCCTGTGGTTGGGGACATGAATACGTAGATGGTTACCTGTGAAGTCGGCCCCGGACGCACTTTGCCCCTTATACGTATGCAGCAGAATAATGGCAAACAGTTTGCATTAACTTACAAGAAACCCTCAAGGGCGCATAGTCGTTTTTGTGGGACTAAACCATCCATGGGCGGACGCGATAGGTGGATGGACTTTGTCTTTTTGTTTCTTTTCTGTCATTCATCCATATATGCGGACTGTGCATATAGAATGAGCAGTCGTTTCCAGCTGTACACAATACAATATACCAGAAATAAGTACATTGATAGATGTAGATATATCGTCATCATCATCAACCATTATCAGTCTCCTGCTGGATGAAGGTCTCTCCAAATCTCTTGCGCACCTTTTGGTCGTTTCCAGCAGCACACAATTCAATATATCATAAATAAGTACATCGACAGATGTAGATAGTATATCGTTATCAACATCAACCATTATCAGCCCCCAGCTGGATGAAGGTGTTCCCAAGTCTCTTGCGCATCTTCTGGTCTTGAAACATTTCACTCCAGCATGCTTTCGAATTTCATCCAGCCATCATTTATGTTACCTTCTTCTGGAACATTTTTTGTTCTTGGTACACAGTGTAGTACGTAGGGTGTTCTATAATTTCTCAGCCTAACATACAAAGACAATTTTGTTTTAAACAAGCGCATCTTTATTTTCCCACATAGTATTCCCTGACTTGGGTACACTTGTGACGATCATAGAGTCCTCGAATCCCTACTGCCAAAAATGTTCTGTGTTTCTCCTCAAACCAATTTTTCGTTGCCTCCTTCATTACAGAATCATCTGCAAAATGCCTACCGAGGATATTTTTTTCGGAATTTTGAAGAGGAAGAAGTCGCTATGCGCGAGGTTGGGTGAGCACTTTTCTTGGGGAAACAGTTGGAAGCCACATTCTTTCATAGCTTCCTCCACGAAAACACAGGCGGTGTGAACTGGGAAATTGTCCTGTAGAAGCAAAAAAAAACCCGTCGCAAATTTCCTCGCCGTCAACTCTTGATGACCTCGAAACTATCACAATAGCGTAGAGTAATAGGTAGCATTCATAATCCTATTATGAGGCAAGTAATAAATTAACAAAGGCCCTTCTAAGTCACAGAAGATGGTGGCATAGTCTTCCCTACATATGTTAGTGTTTTGAACACTTTTGTTTGTTGTGATCAATGATATATACACTGCATGCTGTCGTCTTTAGTGTTCCCTGCAGACGGCAATAATTTGAACATTTTTGGTGGTGGTGATCCGTGATATATCCACTACATGCCTTTTTCTTTAGTATTCACTGCAGATGGTAGTGTTTTGAACCCTTTTGGTAGCGCCGACCCATGATATATCCACTACATGCTCTCTTCTTTAATATTCACTGCAGATGGTGGTGTTTTAAACACCTTTGGTGGTGGTGATCCATGATATATCCACTACATTCTCTTTTCTTCATTATTAACTGCGGATGGTAGGATTTTGAACACTTTTGCTGGTGGTGACCTATGATATATCCACTACGTGCTCTCTTCTTTAGTATTCACTGCAGATGGTGGTGTTTTGAACATTTTTGGTGGTGGTGTCCTATGATATATCCACTACATACTCTCTTCTTTAGTATTCCCTGCAGATGGTAGTGTTTTGAACACTTTTGGTGGCGGTGACCCATGATATATTTACTACACACTATCTTCTTTATTATTCACTGCAGATGGTGGTGTTTTGAACATTTTTGGTTGTGGTTACCTATGATATATCTACTACATGCTGTCTTCTTTAGTATTCCCTGCAGATGGTAGTATTTTGAACACTCTTGTTGGTGGTGACCTATGATATATCCACCACATGCTCTCTTCTTTAGTATTCTCTGCAAATGGTAGTATTTTGAACACTTTTGTTGGTGGTGACCTATGTTATATCCACCACATGCTCTCTTCTTTAGTATTCCCTGCAGATGGTAGTGCTTTGAACACTTTTTGTGGCGGTGACCCATGATATATCCACTACATGCTCCCTTCTTTAGTACTCCCTGCAGATGGTAGTGTTTTGAACACTTTTCCTAGCGGTGACCCATGATATATCCACTACATGCTCTCTTCTTTAGTATTCCCTGCAGATGGAGGTGTTTTGAACATTTTTGGTGGTGGTCACCTATGATAAATCCACTACATGCTCTCTTCTTTAGTATTCCCTGAAGATGGTAGTATTGTGAACACTTTTGTTGGTGGAGACCTATGATATTTCCACCACATGCTCTCTTCTTTAGTATTCACTGCCGATGGTGGTGTTTTGAACACTTTTGGTGGTGGTGATCCATGATATATCCACTACATGCTTTCTTCTTCTTTAGTATTCAATGCAGATGGTGGTGTTTTAAACACTTTTGGTGGTGGTGACTTTTGATATATCTACTACATGCTCTCTTCTTTAGTATCGGAGTCAAAATGGTGATGCCGCGTCTCATTACCAGTCACAGTACACGAAGAGATGCCATCCGGATCGCTGTTAATGCAGTCAAGTTTAACACGGCATGCTTCAGCTCGATCATTCTCCATTCCAGGTGTCAAAATTCGAGAAACCTATCTAGTACAGCCCTTTGGCATCGAGACCTCGATGTCATTAAACCATCGACCAAAAACCAAAGAAAAAAAGACATTTCTCTCCTGGGTTGGTATATGGAACAAACAAACTTTTCTTTTTCCTCCAGTGTACGTTTTCACTTCTATATTTCTAGGCATGTGCCTTGCTGATTAAGAGCTATGCGTGTCTGCATTTTCCGCATTAGTGTGAATTAAGTCATTTAGCATAGCTTAAGGACATTATAAAAATATAAGGTTATGAGCTTGCTAGCAAGGATATCCCACAAAACCATAATTTTAAATGTACTTATGATATTCACAGTTCAAAGTTGTTCGTTCCTAGATGGTCTGGCTAGGAAACCTGGCCAGTGTGAGTTGAATGTAGTACTAAAGACCCAGAATGACATGATTCCACCTATGACTACTATAATGAAGTTGTCCAACACGCACACATTCGAGAAATGTAAAACCAATTTTGAAGTCTCAGTTACAAACATTATTAATGCAAAGTTAAACAATGTGTCTTAAAACTTGGTTAAAAATTGCTTTCCAGAATGGCTTCCAGCGCACAGAGATTCACTTTCTCTGTTGTAAATGGGTAAGCAAAAAGGAGAGTCACGAATTACACACCGTATAGTTCCGATTTATTTTCGGTTGTTTGTACTGCTGCTTGTCACGAGTACAAGTGAAGGTGTGGGGTACCTGACGTCACTTTGATGGACGTTTAACAAAAGAAGAACTGACTATACACTGAGGTTCCAAAATTCATGGGATAGCAGCATGCACATTTTTAACTGGCGCTGCCGTCGTATCAAGGCTCCCACGCTCGCCAAGATTTTTTATCAGGGGCGAGGTGTAATCTCGTCAGTCAGGTTGAACAACCGCCAGTAGAATTATGGCAAGCGCTGACTTGAAGTATCGGAGTTTGAACAAGGCATTGTAATGGGAGAAAGACGGATGGAACACTCATTTTCCGAAGTTGGGGGAACATTTAACTTTCCTCGATCCACGGCATCACGTGTGTACCGAGAATACCTCATGAAGGCATTACCACGAACCGTGGACAGCGCACTGGCCGACAACGGGTGCTGAATTGCTGTGGTCAACAGCGTCCGACCAGGATTCTCCATGCTAACAGACAAGCTAACTAACATCCACATTCAATGCTTGTAGGTACCAGAGGTCCACCAGGTCAGTGCAGCGAAATTTAGCGTCCATGTGGTATGCGATCAGAAGACCCACCAGAGTGCCTTTGTTAACACCACGACATCGGACACAGCGCCTCACCTGGGCTTGTGAACACCATAAATAAACCCTAGGAGGCTCGAAACATGGGACGTGTTCCGATGAGTCACGATACCAGTTGTTACGAGCTGATGGTAGGGTTAGGATGTGGCGCAGACACCATGAGGTCATGGACCCAAGCTGTCACCAAGGCACTGTACAAGCTGGTGGTGGTTCCATACATGTTTGGGGTGCTTTTAAGTGGCACTGTTTGGGTCCTCTGGTCCTCATAAGCACGTCATTAACCGCTAATCGCTTTGTTGCTCTACTGGGTGACCATTTGCAGCCCTTCATGAACTTCATGCGCCCCAAATGGGATCGGATTTTTCAAGCGGATGATTCACCATGTCATCGGGCCCAAGTTGTCCAAAATTGGTTCAAGGAACATTCTGGACAGTTTGGACGGATGGTATGAGCACTACTTTCGCCCGACATGAACCCAATAGAGCGGGTATGGGACTTGGTGGAAAGGCCCATTTGCATACAAGATCCTGCACCTATAAATACCAGGGAACTGTGGGCTGCTGTACAGACGGCATGGCACAACATCTCTCCAGAAGTCTTCCGAGCAGTTGTGAATTGATTCCTCGTCAAGTTGCTGCACTTCGCCGGACTAGAAGAGATCCTACACGATACTCGGTACGTATCCCATGATGTCTGGCACTTACGTGTAGTACCCAATGCCGTCAATTCCTGTTTTGTTGTTGTACTTTAAACGTAATTGATCGGCTTACCGTTCACACAACGGAGCACAGTTGCGAGAAATGAGGTTATTAATTGCGCTGAAGTTTTAGAAAGCATTTAAATTCATTCAATACCTTCAGCACAGTGGCATAACAGCATTGGATCCAGCTGAAGGTTTCACACATATATTCAGTCGAATCTCTTTAAACTCCATCCTCACTTTTCGCTTCGCTTGCTATTACCTTGGAACTGAATTTTCTGAGTATGTCTGCCCGCCAGCCTACCATACACTAACAGCAGCAAATATTTTCAAAGCATGTGAAATACACTTTTCAAACCGGAAACCCTGGCAAAAAGATTATAAAAGCGTATCCCATTTACCTTTCTTTTGCCGTTCAGAGTCTAATTATCATTCGTATTATTTCTAAGATAAGCCACATGTTTTTTGTTGTCAATTCCCTCCGCAACTCCTCTACTGGTTTGTTTCTCAGTACGCCTCAAGGGTTATAACTATTTAATAAGTTGGAGCTGTGCACTGACTATACTTATATTAGTAAAATTATATTAGTAATCCGAATTTATTAACATAAAAATGGAAATCAAAGTTTCCAAGCATTGTCACGTAAACCAAATGGCATTTTCAAAGAAGGTAAACAGTAAACTGGAAAATAAAACGCTTCAACAATTCGAAAGCTGTGTCTTGACAAGACAATAAACGAAAAGATGTGAATATAATTTTCTTGCAAAGACCCGAGTTGTTATGTAGGTTGGGCACGCGTTATTAGAAGAACGGGGTAAAAACTCTTGGCAACACTAGTGAGACGCTCTCATTGCAAGCCTCACTTTTGGACTAATCTCCAAGGTTTCTCGAATAGCTGAAGATGAATAGGTAGAGTAAGAAGTTTATTCCTTTATATCATATCCCAAAGGAGCAGCGGATTTGAACTTGATTAGTATGGATAGGGACATGATAAAAATACCATCCTTTTTTGTTGCTTGGGGTTTTAGTGACCCAAGTGAGCAACGTAGTAGTCGCCCGTCCCTAATTAAGGTTTAGTGATCCCCAGTGAGCTGTTAGCCGTCGCCCGTCCTAATTAAAGGCCACTTGTTCCAGGGAAGCGAAAGAAACAGAGACAGATAGAGAGAGGGAGGGGGAGAGAGGGAGGGAGTGAGAGGGAGGGAGAGAGAGAGGGAGAGAGAGAGAGAGAGAGACGGACAGAGTGAGAGAGAGAGAGAGAGAGAGAGCACCAGTGCAGTAAGAAAAGCAACAAAACCCATGTCTAATCAAGATTCGAACACGGACACATCTCGGACAAACAATAAAAAGCCACTTCTTAGACAACTGCACCACCGTTCCCCAGGCCACCCTCATTTTTCCTCTTCATTACTCGAGAGCGAAATTTGGGAAACTCTCGGAACCTAAGTGTCTTTGAAAAGCGTATGATGGTGGGTGTTACGTGGGCAGATGAAAGAATCTCAAAAACGGAAAACCTTTTTGGATACGCAAGAACAACTCTATCGAGGATGTTCAACGTGCGGTGCACAAAAAAGCTAAACTGGCAGTCAGTGGAAAACTTCTTTTGTGGAGCCGAACTGTCGATGTT
The DNA here is from genome assembly GCA_039090855.1 of Macrothele yani. NCBI lineage: Eukaryota > Metazoa > Arthropoda > Arachnida > Araneae > Macrothelidae > Macrothele > Macrothele yani. The sequence continues at coordinate 161,942,081 of CM077002.1, forward strand.
TGAGAGTAACGAAGGCTTTAGGGAATCACACGAGGGTTCAGACGAGCTGCATTACCTCAAGACGCCACTCAGCAAAACAGCGGTACGGAGAGGAAAATTTCCGCGCACACGGACGGCCCAAGATTGGCGAGAATCGGGTATAGCAGTAGAAATTCCTTTCACTTACGATTCCTGTCTGCCTAAAACGGCAGCGTCTTCTGCAGTGGGAACGGAACGACCAAATATGGATCCTTGAAGACTGGAAATCAGTCTCCGAGTTCAGTGAATCAAGTTTTCAGTTAATACAAGCCTGAGGACTGGCCAGAATAAACCATCAGCAGCCAAAATCTTTGAATCCCATCTCCCTAGCCTTATTTGTGCAAGCATGTGGAGGCGATTAAATGGTCTGGGTTTCGTTTTCGTGTCGGGAATTCTGGTTCTTCATACCCCTGATCACAGCAAGAAAATCAGCCATATAATTTTGGTTGTATCCTAACATAGTGCTTCTAGAAGCATGACAGGAACTTTGATATGCTGAAATAACCAACACCACCACCGTTCTTAAAACTTAACCAGATTGACAACTTTGGGATGAGATTTGCAGAGTATTCCTAAAACAGATCATATTCCAGCGAAACTTTGGCGACTAACAAAAGCTATCATGTCTGCTTGACCGAATGTACCTGTAGAACCATATCAACAACTCGTTGAATCCACGCCACATGGAATCGAGGCTGTCTTGAGGACAAAGAAGTGGGAAGTTCAACTCATTTTAGGACAGGTATTCCTAACTATTTGTTGCTTCACTGTATTTTCCTTGATAGAATTGTTAATTGTTCTCCAAACATTCAGCGACTTAGGTGTTTGTTGTTTAAAAGAAAAAAGTTGGGATTAGGAAAGAACAATAAAAACAAATGTAAGTGGTTATTATATCATTTGTTTCTTGTCTTGTGTAAGTAGACGAAACTCCGTCAGGAGTTAAGAAAATTCAAGTGCAACTCCAGTTGTAGTTCATTGAAGAACAAGTATACGACATTGAATAATGGTGTCCTTGTAAGTTTAAGTCCCTAAATGTTGTATCATTACATTTTATATATGTATGGCGACAACATTATAAGCAATAAACTGCGGAAAATAATTTCTCACGTGTGAGTGCTAAATGGGTTGTTTTCCGTTCAGTATAACCTCAAATAAATATCAATATAAATCTCAATACTATACCAACTTGTTTGCAGGAGCAATATACTTCATTTAAAATGTAACATTGTTCAACAAACATTTTGTAAAACTCTCAATTGTTAGCGGGCACGTTCAACATTGATAAAATACAATACACGGTCGAATCACATTATTGTAACCACCAGCTAATACCCACAGTGACCACCGTGTGCAGTGCTGACAGCAGCTACACGGGATGGGAGTGACTCAGTAAGGTACTGGAAGGTGTTCACAGGTATGTGGAGCCATGCTGACTGCAGTGCATCTGACAGCGCCTGGAGGGTGCGTAGTGGAAGATCCATAGAGCGAACAACACGATCGATGTGGTCCCACAGATGTTCAATTGGGTTTAAATGTGGGGAATTAGGAGGCCAGGGAAGTGCTTTGAAGTCTTCTTCATGCTCTTCCAACCACTCCCAGAGATTTCTAGCTGTGTGACACGTCACATTGTCGCACTAGAAGATCCTATCCGACCAAGGGAAGACAATCAGCATGTACTTGTGTACGTGGTCTGCAAGGAAGAATCCATAAGGTAATTCGGGCCATAGTGCCTTCCACAGATTTGAGTTGAACTAGAAGATGCCACAAAAACATTCCCAAGATTATAACGCTGCTCCCACCAGCTACTGTTCTGCCAGCAATGGTTGAAGAGTATATGTTCTCCGATTTTCTCGCCTTACACGCCAACGTTCATCCGTTCGGTGATGCAGAAAACGTGATTCATCGGAAAAGGCAATCCTTTGCTAACCAGCGCGGAGGTCCAATTCCAATATTTCAGTGCAAATGTAAGCCTTTTCCGCCGATGCGCCTTCGTTAGCATAAGTGCAGTGACCATCCGTCTGCATCGGAGCCCCATACGCAACAGGGTTCGCTGAAATGTTGTTTTAGAAACACTTCCGGTACACCCCTGGATCGTTCGTCAAGTGAGTTGCTCTAATATAGATGGTCGATCGGCGCTCACGCATCGTCGAAGCCGACATTCACCTCTCACATCAATAGCACGTGGTGCTCCGCAGTTTCCACATCGTTTATTCACAATGGTGCTGTTTCTCCAATCACAATACATTTTAGCCACAGCAGCACGCGAACAGTTCACAAACAACACTGTTTCACAAATACTGCCACCCTAGAAAAGCCGATAATCATCCCTTTCTGAAAATCTGAGAAATCGCTTCTTTCATTCATGACAGCAACGAGTGATGTGTTTTTAGATTGCCTACAGCACACTTTATATACCTTCCAAGCTAGCTCATGACACGTGCTTTCTTTCATTGGCTAAGCGCTGTTGATGTCAAAAGTACGAGGTGGTGACAATAATGTGACTCGACTGTGTAATTTTATTTGTTAATCAATATAAATCTTTGTTCCCGGACAAATGGTGACTTTTGGAGGACCTCGACTGTTTTTCCTAACATCAATCTTCGTCCCACACAAATGCTGACTTTCGGCGATATTCGACTGTCTTTCCTATCTGATGAAGATGTTTTCGCGTCACGTACTGCGTACATATGCTTTAATATTTATCAACAGTAATGAAAAGTTCAAGGTAATCACACTAGAAATATTTTAAAGAAGGTGTGTAAATCTTGCATTTATATATATATCATCATCATCATCATCATCATTGTCAACCATTATCAATCCACTGCTGGACGAAGGTCTCCCCAAGTTTCCTCCACAACGGTCTGTATTATGCCAGTCTCCTTCATGTCACTCCCGCATACTTTCGAATTTCATCCACCCATCTCCCATGTGGTCTTCTTCTGTGTCTTTTCCTGTCCCTTGGAATCCAATCTAAAATTTCGGCTGTCCATCGATGGCCTGTCCTTCTGGCAGTATGTCCAGCCCATTGCCATTTCTGGGATTTAACTCTGATCATGATGTCTTCCACTCTTGTCATTTTTCTGATCCACGAGTTCCTCTTCTTATCTCTCCTGGTTACACCAAGCATGCACCTCTCTATGTGTCTTTGAGTTGTCTGCAGCCTATGTATGTCTATTTTAGTTAAGGTCCACGTCTCTGCACCATACGTAAGCACCGGAAGGATGCATTGATCAAACACTTTTCTTTTAAGACATAATGGCATATTGCTATTGAAAATTATGCTGTTTCTTCCAAAAGCTCTCTAGGCAAGTTTTGTACGCCGATTAATTTCTTCATCAATGCGACCCTCACTTGATATCTGCTGTCCAAGATAAATGTACGTGTCTGTTATCTCCAGCTTTTCTCCATTAATCGATAAATCTTAATTTCTTGTAAAAGCATTGAGCATCACTTTTGTCTTCTGAAAGTTTATTTTTAATCCCACTTCTTTACTCTTGTCAGCAAGTTCTTGGATCATACTCTGCAGCTCTGATGGGGTAGTTGCAAAAATGACTATGTCATCAGCAAAACGAAGGTGGGTTAGATAATTTCCATTAATCTTTATCCCTTTGTTTTCCCAGTTCAGTGATTGAAAGACATTTTCCAATGAGGTATTAAAGAGCTTTGGAGATATGGCTTCACCTTGTCTCACTCATTTTCCAAGTTTTATGTGTGTTGTATTTTCAAACAGCCGAATCTTTGCACTTGCATTTTCATAGATGTTATTAATATTCTTAATGTATGCATCTTCAATACCGCAGGATTTCAGGGCAATTGTAACTGCTGATGGTTTCACCGAATCAAAGGCTTTTTCATAATCGATAAAAGCCATGAACAATGGAAGTTCATATTCCCTCGCTCTTCTAATTAGTTCATATATATATATATATATGTGAACGCCAGTCTCCGCTGTGACACTCTGACATCCTTCCAAACTCCATACACCCATTTTTCATATAGTCTTCTAGGTCTATAACTGCCTCAAGAAACCCAGTTTAGCATTTCAGTTATCCAGTGGCGATCAGTTCTTCTAGCAACGTGTCCAGTGCATTGCGATTTCAGCGATTTTATTTGATCATGATATTATCAACTCCCGTCATTTTCCTAATCCACGAATCCTTCCTCCTACCCTTCCTAGTTATGTCGAGTATGCACCTCTTCATGCTTCGTTCAGTAGTTTGCATCCATCTGCATGCTCTTTTTAGTTAAGATCCATTTATCTGACCCATCAGTAAAGACTGCAAGGATGCACTGATTAAACACTTTTCTTTTAAGACAAAAGGGTAATTTACATTTGAAAATTGCTCCGTTCCTTTCGAATGCTCTCCTACCAAATTCTATACGCCTATGAATTTCTTCTTCAACGTGGCCCTTGCTTGATATTTGTTGTCCAAGGAAAATGTTGGTATCCGTTAGTTTTAGAATTACTTCATTGATAACCAGTTATTCAGAGCTTGAAACATGCCATATCAATTTTGATTTCTGTAAGTTCATTTTTAAGCTCATACCTTTGTTTCCATCGACAAGCTCCTAGACCATACTCCGTAACTCTGGGAGGAGGAGTGTGGTACTTGCAAACATAGCTATGTTATCAGTAAAGCGAAGGTGGATTAAATAATATCCATTAATTTTTATCCCCTAGTGTTCCCGCTTCAAAGATTGAAAAACATTCCGCATTGTGTCGTTGAACAGTTTGGGGGATATGATGTCGCACTGTCTCATTCTCTTCCCAAATTTTATTTAAATCTGGAATAGTCGAACTTTTACACCTGCATTTTCATAGATCTTACTAATAAGGTTCATGCATGTATGTATGTATGTATGTATGTATGTATGTATGTATGTATGTATGTATATATGTATGAATGTATGTATGTATAAAAACCGAAAGTAAAATCACACAAAATTACGAAATATAGGCACAGCAAAATACACTATATTGACAAAAATCACAGCGCACCCCATTAAAAGCAAATGAACGGATCCGCTGCGTTGTTATGGTGCGCGGTGCAGCTTCAAACGGTATAAAAAGAAGCCTGCAGCTTACCACGATCATATCGCACTGTGAGGTTGAATGAAAATGTCGCGGCGGGAGAGAACTGACTTTTAGAAAAGAAAGATTGTTGGGTATTATATTTGTGGGTTGTCCATAAGAGAAACCGAGAGGAGTTTATACATACCCAAGTCAACTGTTTTGAATGTACTGAATAAGTGGAAGACACATGGGGTGCCTGACGTATCAAAACGTACAGGCAGACCAAAGAAAATAAATCAGTGATAGATGACGTTGAAGCCTCAGGAGAGTCGTTACAGCTAATCGACGGAGTACTGCACAAGACCTCAGTGAACATGTGAGTAAAAATGATGGAACCTCGGTATGCACAAATACCATTTGCAGAGAATTTCAGTCCATGGGTTACTGTGGTCGTGCGGCTACTCATAAGTCTTTCATCTCCACTCGAAATGCTACTCGTCGTTTAGCATGGTGTAAAGAACATTCATTGTGTACTGTAGATCAATGGAAAAAGGTCCTAAGGACTTATGAATAAAGATACACGATCTATCAGTATGATGGCCCTGTGTGGGTTTGCCGGCAGCTGGGGAACGTTATTTACCACAGTGTACTGTTCCTACAGTTACGTTTGGAGCAGGCAGTTCACTCGTGTGGGGGTGCTTTTCCTGGTATAATCCCTGACCATTGGTTATCGTGGACAAACCGGTTAACCAACACGTCTACCTTGATATTCTGGACAGTTATGCCCTACCAACACTGCGGCAATACTATAGAACCAAGCCTTGTTGGTATCAGCAGGATAATGCACCGAGCCATAAAGCAAGGACTGTTACGGCGTGGTTTGACTATAAATCTGTACCGTATGTGGACTGGCCAGCACAGAGCGCTGATCTTAATCACATATAGCGCCTATGGCATGAATTAGAACGCCGCATAAGAAGTTTGGAACCAAGGCCTACTACTAAGCAACAGTTAGCGGTAGCATTATGTACTGCATGGAAATGCATACCTATTGATGTGTTCCAAAACTTTGTCGAAGCATTCTCGAAGGGTCGTTGACGCATTAAGGCCAAAGGTGGACCGACACCGTACTAATGTATGTAAAAAAATGCTATGTTGTGTTTCTCTTCTAGGTGTCCAGTGACTTTTGTCAATATAGTGTACACGTTCTTCCACTTCAAAGTATCTTCCCTCGGATGATATGCAACAGTCACATCGTTCAGTTCACTTTTCAAAGCATGTGGCAAATGCATTTGTGTAAGCTGTTTACTGACCTCTGGACAGCTTGAATAACGTCAGCATCTATGTTGAATGTTGCGCCACGGAACTTCACTTTCATTGTTGGAAACAAGCAGAAATCGCACGGGGCGTGATTAGGACTGTAAGCAGGCTGTGGCATGATTCCAATGCTGAATTTCGTAAGAAACTGTTTAACACAAGCAGCCACATGTGGGAGGGCGTCATCATGGTGTCTGCTACGGTTAATTTCCCCACCAGATCTGGTCGCTTATTAGAAATGTGTCTTCGCAGACGTTTCAAGACTGAGTAATACTCAGCATTGGCAGTAATTTGTGGATAAACGACATGCTGGTAGACTACACCTTTATGATGAAAGAAAATTATCATTATTACATTCCCAGCTGATTTGGTTTGGCGGACTTTTTTCGGTGGAGGCGAGCCTGTGTGTTACCAGACACTCGTTGCGCGCTTCGTGAGGGGGTCAAAATAGTAGGCCCATGTTTCGTAGGTATTTATTACTGGGTTTAGAAACTTTGGACCCCTTTGCAATCATTTATTTCCAGTCATGGTACACCTGAACTATGGCTAACAACTGTTCTCTCGTCAGGTGATGAGGTACCAATCAGGAACACACACGATGCAGCAGTAATTTGTCGCGTAGAATGCGGAATGCCGACGTTTTTGAAATATTAGTTGACGCCGCTATGCTTTCACACGTCATTCGTCAATCTTCTTGCGGGATTGCCTAAACAATGTTAACAAAACGCTCAGTAACAACACTTTCATATCGACCAGACCTAAGGGGCGAGTTCTGGTGATACACGTCCTTTCCATTTTTGAAATCATGGTGATATCTAAAAATCGTTGACTCACCAATCATTTACCTTTGTAAGCATTTTTCATTAAATCAACTGTTTCTGAAGCCGTCTTACCCAAACGATAGCAAAATTTGTCGAACAACGCATTTCACTTCTTAACTACGAATCACTCACCTCCACAGCTGCATGGCGAATTGCAGACGTATTTTAGACAAATGCGCAATAACAAAACCAGAATCGTCTGCCACTGCTAATAACTGTTGTAGCTGTTGCCATAGATACTTCCTTAATTTATCGTCTGCGTGGTTATTTTTCAGCTTTGCCCTGATGCATAATCAAAAAACTTACTCTCAGTTTTATGGAACGGGCTCTGTGCATATATATAGCCTGCCGGACAATTGCTAAGGACGGATGAAAATAGCAACGATAGCAACCATAAAATGGAAGGCAGGAAAATGTGGAAATTAGCATAAGTGCGGGATACAGTAAGACGTGTTGTGCGTATGGAAAATTTGGATTGCCGAACTTGTTCGTGACGTCATAGCGCTGATAAGAGATATAAAGGATTTGACGCGTATTGACCGTTGTTGTTCAAACGCAAAGTTGAAAGGGAAAGAATCAATTGACGAACTTGCAATTTACAGAATGTCTCCCCGACATCACCTAGATGATTTTACGCGTGGCCGTATTATTGGCAAGATTGAAGAAGAGCGAAAAATAACAGATGTTGCCAGGGAGTTCGACGTCAGCCACAGTGTTGTTTCAAGGCTTTGGAAATCATTTCAAACAAATGGATAGTGTAGCAAACGTCACGGGGGAGTTCGTGTTCGCAGTACGACACCTACAGAAGATCGGCACATAGTGCTATCAACAAAAAGACACCGGCGCAGCACAGCTAGTGAGGTAGCAAATCAGTTTATGGCTGCTACTGGCAAGCGGATCTCCCGAAAAACTGTCGCCAGACGTTTGCATGAAGGAGGACTATACGCCCGCCGTCCTGTTGTGTGGATCCCATTGTCCAGACGTCACCGTACCACCCGTTTGCAATGGTGCCATCAACATCGCAATTGGACTGATAACGACTGGTCTGCTGTCCTCTTCTCAGATGAGAGTAGATACAGTCTAATGTCTGAATGTCGACGAAAAACTGATCTGGCGTGATAGTGGTACTGCATATTGTCCAGCAAACATACAGGAAAGGGACCGTTATCTGACATGTAGTGTCACGGTATGGGCTGGCATCATGATCAATGGCCGTACGTCCCTCTATGTGCTTCCTACTGGGACTATGACTGGCCAACGATACATTAATGATGTTATGCTACCTCATGTTCGCATGTTCCGTGGTGCTGTCGGTGATAGATTCATTTTCATGGAAGACAACGCAACATGCCATCGAACAGTCGCTGTCCAGGAGTGTCTTGAGAGCGAGTATATTTAACTCCTCGTATGGCCAGCACTTTCTCCAGATCTGAATCTCATTGAAAATGTGTTGGAGGCTTTTGGGAGGAGTCTTTCTGGTCGCCAATGCCCTCCAATAAACAAGGACACCCTCATCCGTGCACTGACAGAGGAATGGGATAAATTGCTCCAACAGCTGCTTCATAATGCTGTGCAAAGCATGACACGACGTGTGGAATCTTGCATCGCCCTCCATGGTGGCCATATCCTGTATTGACATCTTACGCCGGAACGCCTGCGGACGGTAATTGCATTTTTTTCACGCTTACGTATTCTGCACAAAATGGCCTGTTTGTCCCTTCAATACGTTCCAAAGCCTTCTGGATTTCAGAGCACAATAAATTGTCTTTCTTGCAATGTCCTGGCATTCTGACATTATTTTATTTCACTTGGCATCTAACCACACTTACTTTTTTATGCGCTATATATCCGTTTATGATCCGTCCTTAGCAATTGTCCAGCAGTGTATATATATACTGTATATGTAAATAAATAGAATAAAGTAGAAGACTTAGGAAGCACAGGCACAAAGAAGGCATACTATTTTAATTTCTGTTGTTTCAGCAGAGTGACGTGGCTTTTCTATGTTTGCGAACAACCTGAAGTTCAAAGAACCGCAGACGGTGTTCTCGAAGCCACGAATCCATGAAAACAAATACCGAATCAGAACAATTATTCAGTCCAAGATGACACACAAAAAGCCTCAAAGGAAACTGCAAGAAATCTGAATGAAATGACTCTCAACAGCAACTGATAAGAATCGAGGGTCAAGGATCACGGTTATAAATAATCTGTAGCATAGGGTAACAAATATGAGGAGTATAGACCATAGAGTAAATAATATGTAAGCTGTGTTGTGATTAGTAAAAGTAGCTGTTAGTAACCCACCAAACAGCATTTGGAAGTCCTATATTGTAAAATTGAAGGGTCATTGGTTAATATGTCTATAATGTTGATTTTAGCATGCAAATCCTACATATTCGATGAGTTTGAGAAATTATTAAGTTTCTGTTCAATGAAATGAAAATGTTATACGTCCCAATGCAAGTAGTGAGTAGTCCTGAAATTAAAATTATTTTTTTTTTGTCAAAAATATCTGTAATAATGTTTTCTGCACTGGTATAGTTGATGTCGACACCGAGGAAATGTATTATTTTATTGTGCAGATCGGTTTATTTCTAAAGTCAGTTCCGGTCGATAAATATCCTTAGCGGGTGTCCAGAATTCTGGATTATTAAAGACAATGGCGTTATCTATGTAACGTAGGACATAACCATAATCCAGAAGCGTGCTCTCTCTGAACTTAGTCTCATGGAAATGCAAATAGATGTTAGCCAGCGTGCTGGAAAATGATGTCCCCATTGGAAAACCTGTATTCTGCTTGTATATGCAGTTACTGATACAAATGAAATTTTGGTTCATGCAGAAATCCGTAAGATGATTACAAAATTGTCGACTGGTGTTAGAAATAGTCGTTACCTTGTCAAAAGGTCCATGACAAACATCCATTAAGTTTGAGATGGAGGTTGAAGTAAATACGTTTTTAAAATCAAATGTGCTGATATGTTCGATATGATATTTATTAGCAGCAATGAATTTTAATAATAGTGAATTGTCCCCAATAATCCACGTATCTTGAATAGTCTGAAGTAGTTTTTTCAAAAAGCATCAAAACTTTTTCCAGCTGTCTGGCCATAACTATGCCTTGCACTGGTGATAAATCTAAACGTAACAGGATTTTTAAGAAATTCAGGCATTGCATAAATACACTGGTGCACCAGAAAAACTGGTACACCAGTCTAATACTTGGTAGATCTCCCACGGGAGCGTAGGACTGCAGAAATACGTCGGGACATGGACTCCACCAGCTTCTCGAAATATGCTGTAGGCAATGCACACGATACGTTCTGCAGAGCGTTCCACAATTCGGGTGTATTCCGAGGTCTCAGATTCCTGTGTTCGATAGCGCGTTGCATGACATCCCAAATGTGTTATATCACGTTCAGATCTGGGGATTTGGGTGGGTATGGCAACACCCCAAACTCAGATGAATGCTCCTCTAACCATATTGTAACGTTCCGACACTTGAGTGGAGGTGCATTGTCCTGTTGGAACAGGCCCAACCCATCAGCATGAATGCAGGACATGAATGGGTATACCTCGTCAGAAAGGATGCGCACATAGCGTTGGCCGGTCACAGACGTTTCTAGAGGTACCAGGGATCCCAGTGAAGTCCAGCTAAACACACCGCATACCATTACGGACCCCCCACCAGCCGGTACAGTTCCCTGTTGACAGGCTGGATCCATGGATTCATGGGGTTTCCACCACACACGAATCCTCCCATCTGCCCGATACAGTTGGTAACGCGACTCGTCAGACCAGGCTACTAGTTTCTAGTCATCAAGTATCAAGTGGCGGTGTTGCCGTGACCAAGCGAGGCGCATAACTATGTGCACCCATCAAGGGGAATCGAATTGGGCGTCGGCTCCCAAAGCCAATATCTTGCAGGGTACGTTGCACAGTCCAGACGCTTATGCTTGTTGAGGCTTCAGCATTAAATTCCGATGATACCTGCGAGAGTGTTGCACGCCTATCGCGTGAAACAATTATTTACAGCCGACGGTGGTCACGTTCACCCAATGTCTTTTTACGGCCACTCTGGTATCGTATGTTTGAGGTTTTGCCGGAATTCTTGTAGTCACGGTACACCCTTGCAATGGTCGTCCGTGAAAATCCGAACTTCGTTTCTACCTCCGAAGTACTATGGGCGATCTCATGAGCGCCAGCTATGACACCGCGTTGAAAATCGCTTAAATCGTTATTACTTGTCATTCTCATGCCGAAAACCGCTCTGACTGCTGGCAAAGATGTCTGTCACTTTATATACGCACTGGCGGACCCAACCGAGTACGCGCATAGGTGACGTTGCTATGTATATTGCAAAGCTTATCTGTACCAGGTTTTCTGGAACTTCAGTGTATGTGGGAAGCACATAGGAAAATCCCCAATTTTTTGTATTTGATTCGTAGCTATCAATTTATTGCAAATAATAGATTGATTTTGACTTATACTTTAATATGTTAAACTGGTATGAAGTTCATTTGCCATAATTTCTGGATAAAATGATTTTGCAAAAAAATTTTGAAATTGTTGTTAGCCTTGTCTACAGGAGTGACAAGAATTATTTTTCTTAACTCTTTAATTTCAAAAGACGGAGGTGGGTAATTTTTTTTATAGGTCTTGCCACATAGTTCCCTCTTCCTTTTGAAGTTCTCAAGAATCCCACACATCCACATGACAAAACTCTGATTGGGCATGTGGAACCTACGAGACACTTTTAATGCGAATTGTAGCAAATCAGACATGAATGTATTAACACAATTATAGTAACTTGGATTTCTAGGTATTCTATACTTGGTTCCCTTGGACATTGCCTTTCGTAATTTAAAATTAGGCAGGATGTCCAAGTTGCCCGTCAGAAAATGTCAAAAGTTGTGATCAACGAATGGAGCATATTTTTCAAGGTGACGAAAATATACTTAGTTCGTCTTTTTTCTCCTACAACTCTTGGAATTCTTTACCTGTCTGGTAGTAGTTAAATATCATACGTAGAAGCGGTGGGTCGTATTTTTAACAAGTTATAACCCTGACTTTGTTCCGTAATGGAAAGTATTATTTGAGGAAATATCTTGGAAGTTGATGTTATCATATATTTTATCTAAAAACCTGATGACAAAATAACTTTTTATTTCTTCAACAAAATTGGCAGAAGTACGCTGTCTAGCCAATCTGAAATCCAGCAGATCAGAGATGAGATGTTTAATGTGTAGATTATTGTAGTTAAAGTGACAGTGAAACGCTTTAAGCGCTTTAATATTTCCAAAATTAAGAGAGAAGACTCAGATTATACAGGTTTCAACGATATTACTTTTAAGTGAATCCCAATAGGAAAGCAAGTTGTTGAAGTTAACAAATTTGAATCGGGCAGAACCATTTCCTCTACAGCCCCTTATGCGGTTAATCCGTTTGTCTCCAAAAGGTTTATGCGTAAAATTGTGGTAAATAATAAGCTCTGAGTTGGTAGTACTGATCTTATTATCATTGAACATATAATGTAACCCATATGGATATAATGTTTGAAACTGAATCATGCATAAGATTTCCAAATGTAAGCTTTTTTCCAAATCAGCCTCAATAATTAAAATTTCAATGTCGATATTACTGCAGTCATTAGTCTGAATGTGGATGCGTTCAATAACACTTTTTTCTAAAAGTCTTAATATTACATCTATGTCCATTAATACGGATATGCAAAGAATTAGGAGATTGTCTTATATAAATAAATTCACTCTGATTACAAATAATCTCATATACGCTATTTGTAGTTTTGCCAAACTTGTGATGTTCATTATTGCCCATGTTATCAGTATGCATATGACAACACGTTTTGCATCTAGTACCTTTTCAGTTGGACAATTTTACAACCAGAAGGCTGATAGGAAAATTAACAGAATCATTGTGCAGTTTATTCAAGCAATTGCTGTAGTCATCAAAGTCAAAAGAATTAACCAAATTAGAACTCAATGGAGACCGAAAAGTATTCGAAGAACCGGTCCCCTCTGCATCAAGACCAGTATTCGGAGACATTAGCCGACTTATCGAATTAAACACCTGTCACACAGAGTCAATCGTGGACCTTGCTAACCCACGGGACGCCCGATGTGGTTTCTCAGAGTTTCTTGACCTTAACACACACACACACATTGCGGGAAAGTGAAAAACGAACACTCAGAAGAAATGCCGGTAAGAACGTCATATTATAATATGTTAATTGTTAGGGGCAGCAGAAACTCTGATCCAAGTTGGAATGTCATTGAATGAAATAATGACGTCACTGCGGACGATAACATGTAAATGTACGCAGCGCGTATTTAAGGTTTAGGGCGTGCAGAATGCAATCATTCGTCTGATGCCGCGTTGTTCAGTGCTCGTTCAAGAAGCTACCACGCCTGGACGACGCAGGCGCTCAACGTTTGTTCAGTTGTCGGAGTTCGAGCGAGGCCGTATAGTGGGTCTACGGGAAAGAGGTAGGTCGTTCAGGTCGTTCCGTTAAAGTGCTGACCGAGTGGGCCAAGAGGTATCGGCTGTGGTAAGATGGTGGCGTCGGTGGTCAAAAGCGCATTCGCACATTTGCAGACGTGGTTCCGGGCAACACAGAGTTATGGATGCATGAGAGGATCGGCGTATCAGGAAGAAACGTTGGCAGAGCGGACGGCTATGGTGTCAAAAATTCGAACCCGTGTCATACCAAGGGTGTTTACCAAAACGATACGGAATCGTTTGTTGGGAGAAGGACTACTGGCACTCCTACCACTGACCCCTGGTCACCGAACACGTTTGCGGAGATGTCAAGGACGAGTTCATTGGAGTGAAGAATGGCGATCATTGGTCTTCAATAATGGAAACCTATTCTGCTTGGGAGCATATGACCGTCGTGTACGCGTTCGATGGCGACGAGGTGAGCGGCTTCTGCCATCGTGCATCCGCAAACGACACACCGGCCTCGCACCGGGCATCATGACGTGGGGAGTGAATAGCTATCACTCTAGTACGAGTCTGGTGTTTCAACGTGCTACACTGAATAGCAGTACGTACGTCCGCGACAGCGTGTAGCCTGTCACCTTGCCATTTTTTAGTTCGATTCCCTGCGCGATATCCCAGCAGGATAACGGCCTCCCACACCCTGCCGAGGCAACTCAACGTGCTCTTCAGGCTGTGCATCAAATCCCTTGGCCAGAATGCTCTCCGGACTTGTTTCCAAACGAGCATGTCTGGGAGTGAATCGGACAAAGAATCTTCCGCAGACCTTGGCAGGCAAAGAGCATCTCTGCATTGAATTACGCGTCCAAGTAGAATCCTCTAGCAGGATCAAGCGAGACCTCACACGGTACCAGTGACCTGTCACAATACCACGGTCATGTTCTGGAAACTGCTGCTATATTCAGCCTATTCACCCGATATTGTCCCATGTGACTACAACTTTTTTCTCTTGTTGAAGCATTTCCTGGACGCACAGCGGTTCACCAACCGAGACGAGGTCGAACGCGCACTTACTCACTCATTTGTGTTCAAGCGGCGCCAATACTATGATAGCCGCCCAGACAATGATACCAGGTCTTAGGAAACATTGGCGACTACATTTTGCACTGATTCATACTTGTATATTCGGTAATTAGCACTTGCGTAGACATTACGTATATACACTGACGGAAACAAAATCCCAACACCACGAAGAAATAGTTGTAGAGGAATTAAATGTCGGCAATACATTTGTATAGGTACCATATTTAATCGATTAAGGTTTCAAGATCACAGCTTATTGTAAGAGCGAGATGAGCCATTTTAAATGTGAAATGCTGGTACATTAATAACCGGTGTAACCACCAGAATGTTGAATGCAAGCACGCAAACGTTCATGCATTGTGTCGTACAGGTGCTGGATGTCAGTTTGCGTGATGGAGTTCCATGCCTGTTGCACCTGGTCGGTCAATACAGGGACGGTTAATGCTGGTTGGGGGTGACGCTGGAGTTGTCTTCCAATGATGTCCTATACGGACTCGATTGGTGAAAGATCTGGTAATCTAGCAGGCCACGACAACATGTCGACACTCTGTAGATCATGTTGGGTTACAACACCGATATGCAGGCGAGCGTTATCCTGTTGGCAAACACCCCCTGGAATGCTGTTCATGAATGGCAGCACAAAGGGTTGAATCACCAGACCGATGTACAACTGTGCCGTCAGGGTGCGTGGGATAACCACGAGAGTGCTCCTGCTGTCATAGGAAATTGCTCCCCAAACCATAACTCCAGGTGTAGGTCCAGTGTGTCTCGGCCGCAGACAGGTTGGTTGGAGGCGCTCACCTGGCCTCCTTCTAACCAAGACACGGCCATCACTGGCACCCAGGCAGAACCGGCTTTCATCAGAAAACACAACAGATCTCCACTCCATCCTCCAATGAGCTCTAGCTTGACATCACTGACGTCGCAAACGGCAGTGGTCTGGAGTACGTTAAATGCACGCTACAGGGCTTCTGGCTCGGAGCTGTCCTTCAAGTAACCGATTTGTAACAGTTCGTTGTGTCACTGTGGGGGCAACTGCAGCTCGAATTGCTGCCGCAGACGCGGTACGATGCACCACGGCCATACGCCGTACACGGCAGTCTTACCTCTCAGTAGTGCCACGTGGCAGGCCGGAACCCGGTCTTCTTGAGGCAGTACCTTCCCTTGGCCACCGCTGCCAACAATCATGCACAGTGGCTACATTCCTGCCAAGTAGTTCTGCAATATTGCGGAAAGAAAATCCACCTTCTCGTAGCCCTATTACACAACCCCGTTCAAACTCCGTGAGCTGTTGATAATGGCTTCTTCGTCTTCTTAAAAGCATTCTTGACTAACATCAACACACTACGTCGAATCTCAACGATAAGTAACGCTCACGAACGTTACAGCGCGTATTTACAGCAAACCTGCTTTGCATGTTCCGAGGGGCGCTACTAGCGCCACACGTATGCGCCGAGCGCGAAATTTGCATAGACGTCATCTTACAGATGTACTCTCACCGCCTACCAACTGTCGTTTATCTAACACAACCCATTCTTGGTGTTGGGATTTTTTTTCCGTCAGTGTTTATATATGTCAAATTTTCTACACCTTCAACCAAGAACTTCCCGAAGAAATCCCTGATTCCCGCTAAATTAACACACCCGAACTAAAACTAAAACTGTCACAATTCACATACAACAATAATAAAAATAATAATTTTAAACACTTGGGGTCGGGTACCGGGAGCCACTGATCAGGGAAAGACTCCCCCATCACCCGAACCCTGGTTCAGGTTTAATGCAGGTGTCTTTGAAATATGTGATATCCGAAACAAGGGTTATTCTTTTTCTTTTTTTAGGGTTATACACATGGTCTTCCCTACCTGAACCAACATCACAGAACTTAAATACAAAGTATTTAGTTAATTTTATTATAACAGAACAGAACTTAAATACAAGTATTTAAGTTCTCTGCTGCTGGTTCAGGTAGGGAAGACCAGGTGTATAACACTAAAAAAAGGAAAAAAAAAACCTTGTTTTGGAAATCACATATTTCAAAGACACCTGCATGAAACCTGAACCAGGGTTCGGGGGCCGGTGGAGCCTTTCCCTCATAAGTGGCTCCCCAGTACCCGACTTCGAGTGTTTAAAATTATTATTTTTATTATTGTTGTATGTGAATTTTGCGAGTTTTAGTTTTAGTTTGGGTGTGTTAATTTAGTGGGATTCAGGGATTTCTTCGGGAAGTTCTTGGTCGAATGTGTAGAGAATTTGACTTATATACTCCACCAGTGGTTCTTGCTGCAGTGCGCAGTTTCCGGATGAGTAGGGCAACTTTATAGTACACCTTTTAGAGATTATATACATATATATATATAGCATAACAGAGTTAGAATATTAGTCAGGGTTAAAAACAATATCGGAGTAGTGAATATTTTTACCTCACGGTTGATATTCCGCCCGCCATTATATATTCTGTGTGAAGTTTTTAAATGATCTGCTTTTCTACCTCAATAAAGACTTTTAAATCATCTCCGTCGCCAGAAATGGGCTTCGCAGCCGATAGTCGTAAGTCTCACAAAATGAGCGAATTGCGTGCAGCTTTAGAGTTCCAGATATCATTTTTTTATACTTCAGAAGAATAATAATCTGTCTTCTCACACCCTCAAACCCAGGTGGTGCACCTTAAACAATGCTTGGTTCTCTGTTCTAAACGATGTCAGCAAATACCAATTACTTCAGATCATAATATTTTTAAAGCTTATTCCCTTTAACGGTACCTCGAAGTACGAAATTCAGTAAAAAGTTTGATGTCGTCACAGAAATTTCACAGCGGACAAGGTACTAAATTAAAGCAGCAGGTCTCCCCAGAAACGAGATAAACTGACGTCGAGAATTATAAAGTAGTTTTACTCCTGTAGTATTTTATTTTCTTCTAAGATAAAGAAAATCTACTTATTAAAAAAAATGGTTTTTCTAGGGATTGAAACTTTTAACAACTAAGCTCAGCAGCCGCAGGCGTTTCCATTGTGTTATCACGAAAAATAATGAATTTTCAAAGATTTTTAAAAAGTTTTGCTCGGAAGTGTAAGAATTGGAAATCTTCCATAATAATTCATGTCTTCAAATCAAAACATGAGGTAGAAACATGCAATTATTATTGTCGAATTTTTATGTCTGAAAGCAATTATTATTTTGTAATATTCTGACGAATCAGATTAAGTGTAAGAGAGAAGAAAAGCAAAACCGGTTGCAATCACAAGTGGGTGAAAAAGATTTACAACTTTATTTCTTCGTTGAGACAAAATAACTAACGGTTGTTTCTCAAACGATTTTATTTCACACTCACAAAAAAATAATAATTGATAACTTCTTCAGTTTTTCTCACGTCTGCATGAATACAGAATTTGAAGGTGCAAATTTTTTTGAATAGAAAGATGAGATCATTTTCTATATATTTTCCCATTCACATTTTCCCTCTATGTTACGTACACTGTAATTAAATAATTATTGATGGTTACACGGCTCAACGGAGATTATGCCACACATCAGGAAGTATTTGTCGGTACGCCATTCAACTAAATGAGCATGTGTTGAGCGATGAGCTACGTAAATGATCCCATTTGCGAACCGGTCACGTGATAGGTGCTCGAGATAAAAAGACAACGCTGCTCATCGTAAATAGGTTTGGATGCTCTCACCTGGGCGCGTGTACCTAGTAGAGTTCCCACGCAGAGGAAAGTGGTAATTTCCGCAGCAAAAACAACAAGTGTGCGGTGCGATAAAATCTGGGCAACGTTATCGGGAGTTCTACCATTCCACGGAAACCTTTACCTGAATTTCGCCATGGGGCTACGTCCGGCTGGTTGGGTCAGTGCGTTTCATACGAGAAAAACGCATCGGGATGCAGTAGCAGTCGTCTAAATATGGTAACAGTGGTCGGCAAAAAGTGAGGTGCATTGCCGTTGTTAGACTGGTCCACGCTGGCGGACTGCTGGATTCCTTGATCACCTTGTTCGGCAGCAAACCGTGGTAGCTCCTCAAAGCACAGGCGACGACATTCCAAGAGAAATACTGGCATCTATGGATGTCTACTGTCAATACGGACTTTAAATCTCTGAGAGCCTAATGCTAGATTACTCTCTCACCAGACATAGCCATGACAGCCACTGACAGCAGCAAATCATTTGGCTACGTTGCAGTGGTGCCATACCAGTCAGAAATGACGAGGAGAATGGGACAAATACGCATTCAACAACGAATCTCATTTCTGTGCCAGGACCAACGGTCGGTGACTGAGATTCTGCAGAGAGCGTGGTCACTGGGCTGGTCTTGCTACCTTCCGTGAGCTTTATACGTCTTCTGTTTTGGTGCGCTATCAGTTTCAGCAGGTATTCACTGCTTTTACACATAATGAGTACAATAATAGCAATACGATACGTCGATAGTGATGCATCCCGTTTTCTGCCGCATTTCTGTGTCATATCTGATGCCCAGTTTGAACACCACAACGCCTCTCCCACACTGCCACTATCAGCAAAGAGTTCTTATAAGGTGTCAAGGTCTCCTCAATCAAGGTATCCAGGTCCTTTCAATCATAGTGTCCGGGACTATTCAATCAAGGTGTGCAAGACTCTTAAATCGGGGTCTCCAAGTCTCTTCAATCAAGATATCCAGGTCTCTTTAATCTAAGTGTCCAGGTCTATTCAATCAAGGTGTTCAGGTCTCTTCAATCAAGGTGTCAAAGTCTCTTCAATCATAGTGTCCAGGTTTCTTCAATCCATGTGTCCAGATCTCTTCAATCAAGGTGTCCTGCGCTCTTTGACCTCGAAAATTTCCCCCAATAGATAGCGTGAGAAATGTCGCTGGCAGGCGACTTGACGTCATCTATTCGACATCTCTCGTAATGTCAAAGCATTGTAAACACAGGTTAGCGACATCATCCTGAGAATTTTTTACACGATACCACACTGCGTTGCCTAATGTATTGCCCAGCATGGCAGTCATACAGCCTGCTGTCTGAAACTACATTATACTGTTTCGTCGGCATTAAATTCATGTAATCCTTCAGAAATGAAACCGCTTCTTTCCCACCTTCTTGTCTACATCCGTGGAAAATTTTCATGCAATCCTTCATGGTGTGTCTTTTTCTATTTTAGTGGTGTACTTGCCCTTGAATCTTCATTTATTAGATATCATAGATGCAAGTCCATTTTATGCTATTTCTGGCTTCTATTAGATGTATATTACATAGACCTTATTATTCGACGAAACGATGTAACTCGCTTCCATTGTTCCTAGAACTTCATTGGATACATATACTGGTGACCAAAACCTAACGACAAACACTATTTCGAAAGTTTGCAACCATAAAGGTCAGACGTAACAGTCCGTGAAAATTTGCGTAACTTGGAACGTTCACTAGAAAGCCGGTACATGTGTAAAATGTGGAATCGTTTGCACAGTGGTCACGTGCTATTACTTAAACTGATTAGAGCTCAAGGGAGCGCACGTTTTCATGGGGTCGGATCCACAGAAATTGGACAATTAATCAAAGGGTCATTGCATTCTTCACAGATGACATTCGTGTCTGTCTGTCCTCAGATTCTAGACGTCAGTTGACCGGGCGTGAAAATAGTACTGCGTACGAACGCGGAAAAGTGCAGGAAACGGACAATTGCGGAGGTGCCAAGGCCATAGTGTAGGGAGGCATCACAATTAATGGACGCACTTAACTACAGGTGCTGGAAAATGTGACTATGACGAGGGATGAATATTGCAACGAATTTCTTCTACGTCATGTTCGAATATTTTCTGGTGCTGTAAGCTTAGACTTTCTATTCATGGATGGAAAACTTTCTCATCGTACGAGAGAAGTGCAAACACTTCTGGAGACGAAAGATATTCATCGCATCGACTGGCCAACAAACTACCCAGACCTTAAACCTATCGAACACGTCGAGGATGCAAAGGGGGCCGTGCTCTGAAGGAGAAGTGGGCCAGTTCACCTAAGGAACTCCTGGATCAATTGGTGCTCAGCATGCCACCACGTTGTGAAAGCTGCATCGTAGTTCGGGATAGACACATCCCATACTGATGTATGGCCCCGCCTGGTTATCGGTAGGCACCGTTAATGTATTCTTCAACTATGTGCTTCGGCAATTTGTAACTTTAGCGTAAACACTGATTACAATGTAATTTGTGCGTCATTTATATAAACAAAAATTGTGTCTTTTCATGTGATCGTATCTTGGAAATATAATTATTTCCCCACTGGGCTGCGGTCATGTATTGTTTTTCTTATACAGGTAAAAATGTAGTTCATCCTTAAGTTTTGGACACACCAGTGTAGTACATAAACATCCCGGATAGCACAGTAATGCCGAATCAACCTCGAATTTTGGTTACCAGTTAGATATTTCGTCGAGGCATCGTTTTCAACGTAAAATCAACGAGACGGAACGTCAAGAGAAATCATTACATTGAATTTCAGTATACATGTAGAGGGTTTTACGCAGTTTATCCCTTTAGCACGGTTAGGTTGAATAATTGACGCCATCGGGTCGACAATGGTGGGTAGTTATGACCAAACCCCTACGAAATGCTTCCACAAATTAAATCGTTAAATAAATAAGACGTACGATGACTGTAGACAACTGTAAGAAGCATGGAGAGACGTATGCTTGGTGTAACTGGGAAAGATAAGAAGAGGAACTCACGGATAAGGAAAATGACAAAAGTGCAAGACATGATCAGAGTAAAATCCCTGAAATGGCTTTGGGCGGAGCATATTGCCGGAAGAATGGACCAACTCTGGACTTCCGAATAGTTAGACTGGAACCCAAGGGACAGGAAAATACCCAGAAGAAGACAACATGGGGATCAGGTGGATGAAATTCGAAAGCATGCGTGAGTGACACAGATTAGACTGGCTCGGGACAAACCGTTTTAGACTTGGGAAGACTTTCATCTAGCAGTGGATTGATAATGGCTGACAATGATGATGACGCTTTTTTTACCAAATAAATACTACAATTTCATTTAACATAGTATTTTCTTTTCCATTTCTGTACCTACGAGCATATATATATATATATATATATATATATATATATATATATATATATGTAGCAAATTTTGAACAAAGGAAAAACAAAAAACAAAAAATCGGGGAACGAGAAGAAGAACAACAATCACCACTTTCCAGCCACTCGAAGCAGGCGAGCTTCAAACGATGGAAATTTAACAAACAGAAGAATGCATGGAAGCATATTAATGACTGACTCTCTGTTGGCTTCGTCAAGGGCAAGCAATAAGAAAAACATTCATTAATCTACTGAGACCAGAGAATTGTGGGTTTCTGCTATTTTAGTTTGCTATAAGGACCGATTAAATTTAGGGGTAAAATTGTCAAAATAAAAGGGATTTCTAAAAAAACCCAAACCCAGCAAACTAAAACACGTTGCCCGACCGCACAACAGCCAAGATAATCACACATAAAATAAAAAGAAAGGGAGCCGAGCTCCCCAAAAATCACAAAACCAGGTAAGAAATTAATATTGAAAATCAAGAAAAATCCAACCCATGAAAGGTACTGAAAGGATATCTTTAAGCTTGTCACAGAAAAAGTGAAACCTTAATCCTGCCAGATAAAAAGGAAAAACCAGAAAAAATAAAGTAAAATACAAAAATAAATTAAAAACAAAAAAAGCAACATTACAATTATAAAAAAGAAAGCAAGCAACAAATTTAGGAAAAAAGGAAGCAAAAGTTGCCCAAGGAGCAATTTACAGTTGCAAATCCCGAGAGTGAACCCAAATAACCAAGTTGCATGTCTCAGAATGAACGGCAAGGCAAATGCCCACAGCAAAATTCTGAAATGTTCTTGGTTTTTTGTTTTTTCCCTTCATATGATTTTGCTGTATATATACATATATCATGTACGCAGTTCTTTTACTGAATATGCATCGTTGAATATCTATTGTTTCTGAAAGCAAAAGTACAAAAATCAATCATTCTAAGATAGATAGATTGGTTTAATACAATGTGGGCAATCCTTTGGACTGAATTATAATCTTTTGTAGGTTTTATTTGATGCAAATTCATAGTGAAACCGACTACAATGGTAGTACTATTAAAGAAAACGTATATAAGGAAGTCGATTTCTTCATGATATTTATAACAGGTAGCTGACAATTGGAAGTCAAATATACTAAACCGTTGGCTACTAGGCTGTGCCATTTTCTGGCTATCAAGATATGCATTTCCAGACAGACGGACTTTCTGATATTTTCATTAATCGTACATAAGGAATCCATCAAGTATAATTCGTTGGAACAAAGTTTCGAAGTTTCGGCGAAAAAAATGCATGCAGAAAAATGCAGGTTTTTGTATCCATTTTGTATAACTTTTTCCTTTTTGCAGGTGCTTCTGGAAGTGTATCAGAAAACAAAATGAACAACTCGAAACTGACCTGAATAAAATATTTTCTTTCAGTCTCAAAGAACTGCTGAAATTGAATCTGTGACCACATATCGAACATACATGCACAGCAGATATATTCAGAGTTGTGGGTAATCCCAAAACAGACAGATTCACTCAAAGCTGTTTCATTGTAAGATGGCGATCGCAAAGGTTAGTGCTTTCAAAAGTTTATCCATTTTTCTTGACGGTCTCAGCTGTTTCTAAAGAATTTTCGAAGACACAGGTTTCCTTAATCCGAAAACGTTCCCGTTTTATTCATGATTTGTAGGTAGGTAACTGAAGGATAGCTTTTTTGCGTTCTTTTTAACGTAAATAAGTTACGAAGTTTTATAAAATTGGAGCAGCCTGTCTTAAGCACAAAATCTCTAAAAGAAGGAGTTCTCGTGGCGATATGGTTTTATATTTTTCATGTCTGTTTTACAAATATTCATCTCTATAAACTTAAAAACATTTGACTTTATCTACGTAATACAGAGATAAAACTTATAAATTATCTCTACAAAATAAGAACATAACAGAAGCTCGTGACCTTTTCAGCTTTCTGACGAATAAACAACAACACCGCTTTCAAGCAAAGAAGCAAACTGATAGAGAGAAATGGAAAAATAAAAAAAAGTCTAAAGACTAAGAACGAATGATATAAGATAAAATGTTCGTCCTGATCTATAAAAATGTAATAACGTTTTTGTTTCACAAAACATATTTAATTTTGTCGGTATATTTTAGGCTGAGCGACCCAGCCCAGCTTCGCACTGTAACAATTCAGAATTTACGGCGAATATAAAGAGAGTCGGTTATTACGTTCAGCAGGCGACTGTTTTTCTATTTGTAAAGCCATTCTTTGTCTGTCATTTGCCAATCGAGATTCTGTTTCTTGGAAAGTTTTATTATGACGGGATAAACAAATTCTTTTAGCGTCCGATGTATTACGACCTATGTTCGATTTTCATCTCGGCATAATGTTAATAATCTTTTAAAATTTTAATTAAAGAGCTACTCAAAGAGATACATACGTGTGGAGAAAACAACTACGCATTTAGTCTGTGCGAGCGCCGATAAACCAATTCTCTTTCAGCGTCCGATGTAACTACGCATTTACTCGGTGGCCTTACATGCTGTCAGACAGGCCGCCGCACATGGGCCTCGCGCCTTTTCCCCAACGGCCGCCGCGCATGCGCCTCGCGTCCTTTTCCCAATGAACTAAACAGTTTCGTAAATCGGTCGCCGCGCATCGTTGTTTAGTTAGTGGAAGCCACGAAAGAATGCGACCGGGTTTTTTTCTTTGACTTGTCACTAAAATCGTTACTGCTCGGCTACCTTTTGTCGTAAATTAATGTTTCATACAACTAAACCTTCCTCGAGACATGCTCTATGGAATGGTTAAAACCGCATCAAAATCCTTCACGCAATTCTCGAGATTATCCCGAACAAACAGACAGACGCCTACAGGGTACTTTGTTTTATACTATGTATAGATGCAAGTATACTCTTAGTTATTTCTATTATTACCCAATGCTTTTATAGAGACACACGGTTTAAGTCTGTATAAACCGCATATTTACATGCACTTGTAAACCATAAAATAATTTCCTGACACGTAGCAATTGATTTATTGGCTTATTTCGCTTCTTGAACGTCTTTCTGAAGCTTCCAGCAGTGGACAGCCAGGATATTTGGACTCTACTTCCCATGTAATACCTCTGTTCCATGTTCAAAACATCTGGATGAAATCTCCCGCCATCATTCTCGCTGAGAACGCCTAGATGCTCAGGAAAAAACCAAGTCCAGGAAATGGATTCTTTGTGTGAATCCCGGAATTAATATACGGCTTTGTGTGAATTTCACAGTTCACGAGAGTTTTGTGCCTTCAGATTTCCCAGAAGGTTTATAGTAGCAGTTTTCAATGACGTCCAAGCTGCTTACTCAAATTGTCTCAACTTCTCACATTTTTCATAATGTAACAACTCTCGTACTTGAGAGCCTACAAAAATCCCTTCGTTATTTATGGCTGCACTAATTCTGAGAGTTTTTTTCCCTACACATGTGAATTCAGCACAGTTTTAGTCCATTGCCTTCACAGAGACTTTCGTAAGACTTAGTTCAATGTGGGGAGAGAGGTAACTGAATATTTCTGTATATGACCAGTGAAAGGTTTTCCACACTTTTCTCCCCTAGAGAGAGTGAGTCACATTTCGACCAGTCTGTTGAGGTATAAAGACTTCTACTGTCTCTACTATCTCAGTCACACGGGAAACAATAAAATTGTGTGTATCCAAGTTGCCAACCAAGCAATAGAGCAGTGGCTTTATTATCGTCACAGATATTCAAAGCACATGTTACACAACAGATATGATGAGCCAACTCTTATCGTGGTCACCCATTTTTGCAGCCAAAATACACCGATGAGCTCTTACATTTTGACCACCTACCTAATAAGCAATAAGACTCATTTTCTCTCGCAAAGCAGCAGCCACTCAGCGAAGCATCGATTCGATTAGGCGGTGCCGATAGGTATCCTGGGGTATTTGGTACGATTATGTCAACAGCAGTTTCACCAGTTCCCGTACATTTTGGGGAGGTGGTGATTCAGTACGAACACGCTTTTCCGAATCGAATCGCACATACTAGATTGGGTTCATGTCGGATGAATTTGAAGGCCAGGGCATTAACAGAACGATACCAGCATGTTCCTCGAACCACTCCTTAATAGATCTGGAAGTGTGGCACAATGCATCATCCTGTTGGTAATGGCCATCACTACCACGGAAAACAGTTGCCATGAGTGGGTGAACTTGGTCCGCAACGATGTTTAGGTACCTGACAGCTGTCACGGATTGCGCTATTGGGATAATGGGGCCTAAAGTATTCCGAGAAAGCATCATACAAAACATAACACCAGCGCCCCCGGCCTGTTTCCGCACAACAGTGCAACCAGGTGCCATGGCCTCCGATGGTAATCGTCGTATCCACGCTGGGCCGTCTACGTGATGCACCAGGAAGCTTGAGTACAGTTGCCATGAGTGGGTGAACTTGGTCCGCAACGATGTTTAGGTACCTGACAGCTGTCACGGATTGCGCTATTGGGATAATGGGGCCTAAAGTATTCCGAGAAAGCATCATACAAAACATAACACCAGCGCCCCCGGCCTGTTTCCGCACAGCAGTGCAACCAGGTGCCATGGCCTCCGATGGTAATCGTCGTATCCACGCTGGGCCGTCTACGTGATGCACCAGGAAGCTTGAGTTTTCAGACCAGTCCACTTTCTTCCAATCCTCCGCGGTTCAATCTCGGTGATCTCGGGATCATTCCATGCATTGTTGGCGATGACGTGCAGTGAGAATATGGACCCGGCTGGGTCTTTGGCTAGGCAGGCCCATGCGCAGAAGGCTGCGATGAACTGTGTGCTGTGACACATTGCCCTAACCACCACAGTTGTAGCTGCGGGTGATTTCTCGCACTGGCGGTCGCTACGAACACTACGCGACTGTCTCCGCTCCTGCTGGCATTATTGAACTGCACACGAAACACGCCTGGACGACGGTTCGTTGTTTGGCCATCTCTGCATCACTTCTATACGTACTCACTACAGCGACACGTACAAAATCCACAAGCGGCGCCGTTTTCGAGATCGTAGTTCCGAGGCTCCGTGCCATCACAATTTGTCCTTTATCAAACTCCGATAAATCGGCAGCCTTTCCCAGTCTGACTCCGAACACTCTACTAACCGAAAGCCGGTCCTCGGGTTGTATATATACTGCTCTGTGAACTTCACCTGCACTACCGTTCGGTCACCGGACACGCTCATTTCTCTAAGCTACGTGTGGTCATAATGGAATGGTTAATCGGTGTAAAGCTCAAAACACTCTTTTATTAACGGAGTAGTTTCACCCCAAGCATTTAAAATGCTATGAAATAATGACACATAATCACACGATTTTATTAGCAAATTTACGCAAGTTGTTATTCACTTCGAAAAAATAACACAACACTCGTACTTCTTACAGCGTGAAGGCCAGCTCATCACAGGCAGGGCAATGGCGTCTTAGAAAATGGCGTCATTGCATCTTATACAAAATTAAAACTAAATGGCGTCTTAGAAAATGAATATGAAATTAAAATGGCGTCTTAGAAAATGAATATGAAATTAAAATGGCGTCTAAGAAAATGAATATGAAATTAAAATGGCGTCTTTGAAAATGGCGTCAACGGCGTCTTAGAAAAATGGCATTATGGCGCTGGCGCAGGTATCATTCTTGTCTGTGACTAGGCACATACGCTACTGCCTATATAATGATAGATTCTTTACCCCACACTATATTCGAAATATAATAAATGTACAACAAACAATCATTTTAAAATACGTTTTATGCGCATTATTTATGGTGATGCAATGCTTAAAAATTCACTTACCAGTACTGAAAACAAGGATCGTTCGTAAATTCGTCATGCCCAATTAATCGCGCTTAAATTCATTGCGAGCAAATTCGTCGTATTTTGACCCCTATCAGTGAAATACTTTGGACTTTGTGAGAGGTCTTTGACTCTGCAAACCAAACAAATTCTTCGGGAGAATGCTTGGGGGTAGGCTGCCGTTACGATTTTGAATGTTATAAAACTTTTGGATCTTTCATGTTCCATGTGACATGTCTCCTTCTTCCCAGGGCCCCTGTGAAGTCTTTTTGATGGATCCAATGGTTCAGGAGTGTATAGTGTTAAATTTAACTCTTGTACATTGTATGGATTTATTCTGAGTGTACTTTACATTATGCTGCAGGTCCATGGCACTGCGGGAACCACGGTAACTTCGGGCCTCCCGGAGATTTTTTTTTTTTTTTGGTTGGAGGTTTAACGACCACCGTGAGCAATTAAATGAGCTATAAGCAGTCGCCCGTCCCTAATTTAGGGTCATTGGTTCCAGGAAAAGGAGAGATCCAGTGCAGTAAGACAAACACAAACACAACATCCATGCCTCACCGGTATTCGAAGCCGGACGCCTTTCGGACGAATGATCAGAGGCCATCGCTTAAACCACTGCGCCACCGAGGCTGCCCCGGAGATCGCAGGATGGAGATTTGTATAATCCTAAGGAAACTGATTTTTTCGCATTTTTTTAGTTTTATACTCCGCCCCTCCTTTTCAGATAATTGATGAAGTGTGTAAGAGGGATCTGAGATGCATGCTTGGGTTCGGGTGGCTCTATCCCAACTTCCGTGATTTTATACAGTATACTGCTAGAGTCGGTCAGTGTATACGGGATGCTCCCCGTGAAGCGCCCACGAGGTTCGCGTGCTTTCTGGAGGCTTCCCCTAAAATGTTAAAATGGACACGCAGTAGAGCTATAAGCATTACTACCATGCTTTATATAATGATTCTGTAGAGGACCACGAATTTTCAGGAGGGTAGGATGAATTCACCCCATCCTCCTGAAAATTCGTGGTCGTTTACAGGATCATTATATAAAGCATGCTACCAATGTTTACAGCTCAATAGTCTAACTCGCTAACCACTAAGCCAGCCGCGGATGGCTTGGTGGTTAGCGAGTCAGACTATCGATGCAAGGTCCTCAGGTTCGAACCTGGGCTAATCCTTCAGAGATAGTGTGATTTACTAACTATCGCTGAATATCCGCCGTGCATCGGACGAGCACGTTAAGTGACGGCCCCCAGGCTGGACCCACTGGTTAAATGGGTATTATTTCCTATACCCCCCCTGAAATTATCTCAGCCCTCTGTGTGCAACATCGTACTTTTACAGTGGCGCCATCTACTGTACTCTAATCTCACTACAAACTGTTTGGTCAAAGTCGCTAGACTTGCTCTCATTCCTTCCGTTTCTGTGTCCTGCCCAAAAGGCGATCTCGCTGTAGGTGGCTGGGACCTAAACTCTATTCACTGTGGACGGAAGTCCTACAAGAAAATGACAAATACTTTACAGCTCAACGTCCATTTTAACATTTTGTGGGGAAACCCCGAAAGCGCGCGGACTCTTCATGGTTATCATCCCGTATACACTTACCGAATTTGGCGGTCCAGAGTATAAAATTACGGAAGGTGGAGTAGAGTCCCCCAACTCAAGCAACTTAGATCCGTCTTACGAACTTCACCAAGGGTCTAGGGGGAGAGGGCATGCCCACAAGTAGAGTCTGCTACTTGATCCAACAGTAAACATGAAAAATGCGGACAAATCAGTTTCGTTAGACTTATACAAATCTCCGTCCTGCGATCCACGAGGCGCCCGAAGATATCAAGGTCCCCCGATGTGCCATGCACCTGCAGCACAATGTAAAGTCCACTACGAATAGATCAATGCAGTGTACAAGATTTAAATTTAATATTGCGAGAGCAACCAAAGGACAGCACCCCCACCCTCTTGAACCATTGGTTCCCTCAAAAAGATTTCACCGGGGCCCGAGAGGCAGGAGACATGTCATTTGGAACATGAAAAATCCACAAGTTGTTCAACATTTAAAATCACAACGGCAGCCTACCCCCCAACATCCTCCCGAAGGATTTGTTCAGGTTGAGGAACTCAAAGACCTCTAACAAATTCCAAAGTACACTGCTGGCCACCCAAAATGCAACAACAAGATGGAAGCATACGATTGGCCTGAAATTCGCAGCATGGGTCGCCCGCGAGAGGACATGTAAACGATTAACATGGCATGGCATATGCAAATCATATGCGCCCGGCACGACACCGAGAAGCACTATAAGAAGGGTGCACAAAAGGCGGGGTCTATGTAGTGGAAGTGTATTGTGCTGCCGGACCTGTGCATGGGAAGCTTCCTGATGCGTCGTCGCAGAATACGGCAGTCATTCCAGCACGTTTCGGAGTTCGACAGAGGACGAATAGTGGCTTATCGCGACGGCGGTTTATCGTACCGAGACATCGGCGCCCGTGTGGGACGCCATTCAGCCACAGTGAGGCGAGTATGGATTCGGTGGGTGCAGGAGGAATGGACAGACCGACGTGAGCGATTGCTGCAGCCGCGGCACACCACCAAACGAGAGGACCGGTATGTTGTGCGGCTGGCATTGACGGCTCGCATCGCCAAATCACGAACGTTGGCAGAGGAATTAGGGTGTGTTGCGCAACAACCTGTGTCAGCACGTACTGTTCGACGTCTTCTGCAGAAGCAGGGACTTGTCGCACGGCGCCCATTTTTTTATTGTATGTTTAACGACCACCGTGAGCCCCTCAATGGGCTATAAGCAGTCTCCCGTCCGTAATTTAGGGTCACTGGTTCCAGGGAAGAGAGAGAGCCAGTGCCGTAAGACAAACACAACGTCCATGCCTCACCGGGAATCGAGCCCGGACCCTTTTCGGACGAATGGCCGGAGGCCATCGCTTAGACCACTGTGCCTCCGGGGCGTCCACGGCGCCCATTGCTCTGATTACAATTGACGTTACACCACCGGCTAGTGCGGCGGCAGGGGGCCGTTTAACGCCACACCTGGACTACGGAATGGCACGACATTGTGTTCTCCGACGAATCCCGCTTCTGCTTGCAACACCACGATGGTGGGCTCCACGTGGGGCGGCACCGCGGTGAGAGATTGTATGACGCCTGCATTATGCATCGCCATACCGGTCCGTTGCCTGGCGTTATGGTTTGAGGCGCAATTGGATATGACACCCGCACCTCTCTGGTACGCATCACCGGTACACTCAACAGCCAACGCTACAACTCCAACGTTTTGGAGCCTGTAGCCCTCCCTTACCTGCAGAACCTGCCAGCGGCCACGGTTCAATAGGACAATGCGCGCCCGCACGTGGCACGCATCGTGCAACAATTCTTCACGGCCCACCAGGTGTCACAACTGCCGTGGCCCGCCTGTTCTCCTGATATGTCGCCCATCGAACACGTCTGGTCGCTGATCGGCAACCGAGTAACCCGGCGAGGACCACCCGCGGCTATGCCTGATGAACTGTGGCACCGTGTGGAAGCAGCCTGGACCAACATACCGCAAGCCCACATCCAAAGCCTCTTTCGTTCAATGCCGTGGCGTGTAGCGGCCGTTAATACCAGCCATGGGGCCACACAAACTATTGATGTCTGCGTGTTCCGCAAGTCGCACGGGCCTGTAAGCTCAATCGTTTCATCTTTGTATCTGTTGTTATGTGTCCAGTAAATCTGGCTTTGCTATCTCGTGGCCTTCTTGGTGTTGCATTTTGGGTGGCCAGCAGTGTATTTCACTGATGGCGGTCAAAATACGACGAATTGAGTAGTTGACGAATTTGCTCGGGGCGACTTGACCATGCGATGAATTGGTAACTGCGACGAATTGACGCGCGACGAATTGGGCACGACGAATTGACGTGACACCGAAAAAAGTTGTCACACAAAACCTGTGAATGATGTAAAATGCAATTCTGCTTATATTTTTGAATTCAGCGTAAAACGTTACGTCAGGAACACAATTTATATTCCATTGCATAAGAACTCTGTGTACCAGATTTATTAGAGAAAAAGAAGAAAATGACGAACACTGTGGCAAATGTAAGAAAAGAGAAAGAAAAAGAGATGAGTAGTAGGCATAGAAGAATCAGTTTCGTATGAAGCAGAGACTCATAAATAAATGAGAAAGAAATATGGAAAACGAATGGCACCACTGCGGAATAAATAGGCAGAGAAAGAGTGGTAGAAGGTGAAATCGAGAAAAGAACAAAGAAAGACAGGTAAAATGCGAACGGACAAAAAAGGAAGACATTGATAGATCAAAATGAAAGAACAGACAAGTCTTGATAAACTGTGTTGTATGCAGATCCCAAGAAAGATAAAGTCTGACAGATAAAATGAGAGAAAGACAGAATGATAGCGAAAGAGGAAGAAACGTGAAGGAAATTAAGGGAACGAATGAGTGGTGGGGACTGAATGAAATGACGGCACACCGCAAAATAAAAATAGATAAACAGAGTAAGAAGCAGACCAATTCATTTAAATATAGTTAGGTAAAGAGACCGCACGAAAGTGCACGTTAAAAAGTGAAGGCGGGCAGACAAAAGGAAGGAGGAGAGCTAACATCACTGGGATCGGCAGAGTAAAAACTGATGTAACGCAGTATGACTGAGAAAAGTATGTATTTTAAAGGAAGAAACCCGATAATAAAATACATTACTTTACTTTCAGTGTCAGATCCTAACGTCTGCAGAGTGAAGCTCCCATCAGACAACGAAATTTCGAAATGTAAATAAAAATTGCCTTCCTGTCTGCAAGTTTTGCAGCAAATTAGCGAAACATGGAATTGATTCAACTGTAGAATTAGGAATCTCAGGAACCCTGAGGCTTAGCATGGTTAAAAAGAGAAAAAGTTTTCGAACTTTCATGTCAATAGCTTTAGGAGATCTCTTTTGACAAATTAGCTGCCTGTTTGTTTCCAGACATCTCACTTAGCACATCACAGTGAGCTGAACTTTAAAGATAACAATTCTGACGAAATTAGAATACTGAGAGAATAAGCACTGCGAGATGATGCTGCGCTGTTCAAAACTACTTTTCTCATGATAATTGCTGCGGTATTCCTAAATAGATTTTTCAGTGGTAAGCATCTCTCCATATTATTATCTCCAAGAAGAATAATGCTCAATTTTAATGGTCTGGTGATTTTTTTGATGAAAAACAAAAATACATCTCATTCCTTTGCAATATGTTGATGATTTGTTCAGCATTGCATGCAAAGTGAATAGAAAAAACAATGACATTTGAAGACTCATCCTATTACACGGTGTTTCAAAAGTCTCCGAACTCTGAGTTTGATTAAGATGTTTTTAGCAGCATAATCACCAGGCAAATGCCTTACAGCGCGTAGTAGCAACACCGAATAATGTTGGCTACACATTCGCTGGTCACATGACCTACTCGATCAGAAGGGCATGTGACGCAATAAATGTCATTCAGCCATAAGAGAACAACGTGTCCCGAGCGTTTGAAGACCTATTTTGAGAGACATTCTTATGAAATAAGTGTTGAAATCTTGACAACACGATATCGTGAGTGTCATACTCTTTATGACAAAGTTAATCGTTTTCAGGAAACGGGATGTATAATGAATAACGTAGTTGAAGGCCACCAGTAGAGTAGAGCTAATGGAAGGTGTCAGGCATCGTTTTTGCGGTCACGCTGGATGTCACTGCGATGTTAGTCACAACAGGTACATACACCTGTCACAACAGGTACTTGCACCTTTATCACAGCAGGTACGTACACAACAGGTACGTACACTTCTGTCACAATAAGAACGTACAACTCTGTTACAATAAGTACGTACGCCACTGTCACAATAAGTATGTACGCTGCTGTCACAACACGTACGTACGCTTCTGTCATAGCAGCTACGTACGCCTCTGTCACAACAGGTACGTACACATTTATTACAAAAGGTGCGTAGACCTTTGTCATAACATGTACGTATACCCTTGTCACAGCAGGTACGCTCACCTCTGTCACAACATCTACCTACACCTTTGATACAGCAGGTACGTACACCACTGTCACAATAGGTGCGTGCACCACTGTCTGTCACAACAGGTACGTATTATTTTGTCACAAGAGGTGCGTACACCTTTGTCATAACAGGTACGTACTATCCGTTTCTTGAAAACGCATAAAGAGTAGTTTTGCAAGGTGTTTGACAAACGCACTGTCTTGTAGTTTAGATTTCCAACTTTCGTTCATCTCAGTATAGGCCTCTAGAAGCATGACCCCTTGTTCTCGCGTGAAACTTATGACTGACTAACCTTCTCTACTTCACCTGGTGTTCTGCTTGAACAAAGTCATGTGATCAGACGACTAAACAACATTCTTCAGTGTTGCCACTACGTGCTGACGGACACTAGCCTGGTAATGACGTCGCATGCCATCCAAAATTCCTGATCAGATATCGGTGACTTTTAAAACATCCTGTGTAATCAATATCACACAGACCTTTCGAAATTAAGAAAAATGTGTGTGATTAGGAAAGTCTTGAGCCATGGAGTAACGAAGTCCCGAATTTCCTTAATTTGAATTTTGTTAATTTTCTTGTAAAAAAAGGACGTTCTTCCTCATTGAATTTGAAGAAGCTATATGGTAAAATCATTGTTTTAAATTCAAATGCCATCTTCTGCGAGCTGTAAGCGCTGAAACCCAAGGTCTTTCGGATCCGATTCAAGTGGAAATCCTATTCACAAGGGCTAAGGAACTGACCAATATTCTTAGGCTGAAAGGGAAATTAGGGGATTCAGAGTCACCAGAAGTCTTCCTCTGAGCACCTACTTATTCACCAGATATTTCCTTAAATTTAATGTGCTGTAAATGTGATGATGCACCTGAGACTTTTGAAAGGTTTGTCCCTCGTCACTTATGACTGCGAAGGTTCCACGGAAACCGTTGGTCAAAAGACGGTTATCAGCTAATATTTGAAATTAATAAATACCCTACAAGTAAAATATTATCAGAATAGTCTAATGAATTTCCCTTGAGATATTAATTCAGAGACAGATGAATGTTCGATCAGATTGAAAAGTACTAGCAAGTTTTCAGATAATACGTTAGGAACGCCCAATTCGAGTGTTACATTCGAAATGACGAATTTTTGTACCTTCTATAATTTTGAAAATCTGCCAACGTGGAGAATTTGGAAAATACAGTTTTGTATCACAGATGCAATTAATGGCTTCAGCATGCAAACTGAGAGTGTATTGAATTAGGAATAATCCGAGAAGTCTACTTTGATTATAAAAGTGGGGTGAAGTCGAACGGGAAGGGATGAAGCATTATAGTAAATCGAATTAGCAAAGGATGGGTTTGGATTCGAATCCCGGTGAAGCATGAATATTGTGTTTGTCTTAAGGCACTGGTTGTCTTCATTTCCTAAAATAAGTGGCCCTAAAATATGGACGGGCGCCTGCTTACAACCCATTTAGTTGCTCACTGTGGTCCTTGAACGTCCCAATCATAAAAACATTAAGCAAACGGTAATGCCATATTCGAAATGCTTACAATGTTCCATAAATGCGTTTATTTAATGGTGTAAGGTGATATATACAATTTCTCAGGATTTTGCACTCCAGTGTAAGTTATTTTCAAAATGACGAATTTTTTTACCTTCTATTATTTTTAGTTATTTTCAAAGCTGAGGTTAGATATGCAATCGTGGCCAAAAGTCCTGCACCAGTAGAACGAAAGTCAATTTTTGATGTTTCAAGTCAACTTATGCAGCGTAATGGTAAAGTCAGGAATACATATCATACATCATTTTAAAGGAAATTTTATGCTGAATGTAAATAGTTTTACAGAATGTTACTACCAGTAATAGAAGTGAAGTTACAAGCAAAAGTACAGCGTTTAGTCAGAAAAAGCAAAAAATAGTGGAATTTGCGAAATTAGTGTACAATGCATTTAACGAAAAATTATTGTACA
This sequence comes from Macrothele yani, assembly GCA_039090855.1. Classification (NCBI taxonomy): domain Eukaryota; kingdom Metazoa; phylum Arthropoda; class Arachnida; order Araneae; family Macrothelidae; genus Macrothele; species Macrothele yani. Next base: position 161,977,665 of record CM077002.1, read on the forward strand.
GTACATTATTGAAACTTGCAGGACACTTGAACTAACTTACCAACAAGCAAAATACACTTTAATATTTAATTACATAACCACGGATACTTAGTAACAAATTGCGCCTTCTTGGCATGGAACTAATGAGCTTCTCTAGATAATATTACAGATTATCCAATATTTTTTTATATCTTGCTACCTCATGATAAATTCTTCCTGTTATGATGATTGAGTAACAGGAAGAATTAGTCATGAGGTAGCAAGATATAAAAATATTTGGCAACCTGTAACAACAACGTCTACAATGATAAAAAATACAAGGTAAAAAATTTCAGATTTACAAAAAGAAGGAGTATATAGAATACCTTTGGAACATGAGAACTGCCAAGTATTAAAAAAAGGAAGAGCATATATAATTATGGATCAACCAAAAATAGACTTATAAACAGAAGAAATCAACATATTAAAAACTGGGAAAAGAGAGAGAATGTTACAGCAATGGTGCAGTACTCTATTGAAGAAAATGCGAAACCAAAATTTGAAGATATTCAAATAAAAAGTGGATATAAGAATGAATGGGAGTTGAGGTACTTAGAGGCTCTCATAGAAAAAATAAACACAGAGCCTGTAATAATAATGAACCAATCATCATAGCAGAACATTGGAAGGCCTTAATAAAAAGAGAAAAATAATATAAATAACAGCAATGGAGAAGGAAGGGTGGGACAAAAAAGAATGTCGGAAACATAGGAGAATTAAACAGCGAATGAAATATAAATGGCAGTACAGTATCAAGAGAAAAACATGAAACGCAGGAATGCAGGGAGGAGCACGTGATCCCATGGCCCTTTCACACATGTAGAGAGACTCCGTACGGAATCTGGCGCACATGGTCGGTTTGCAGCATGTGGTTAGGACAAGTGTTCTGAAGACGGTCTCGTAGAGGTTGAAAAGCTTCAACCAGAGTTTGGAGGAATGATTGTGATCTCGGGTATGCCGTGATTTTAAACTTCTTATTGGATTTTAATAGTGAAATATTTTAAACTAGTGGTGTAACAGGTACAGCTAACATCGTTGGAATGAGATTTTTAATGATGATTTTTTAAATTTCAAATTAAACTGCTGGTGCAATAAGTACAATGAACATCGATGGAATAGAGTATTGTATCAACATGTCCCAGCAAAAACACAAGTGCTGGGAAACTACTGCCCACCAGCTGGCAGTGACGGGTCACTGCTGGTTGAAATCTGCCGTTTACGGCCCGGTAGCAGTCCGTTGGTGGCAGCGCTATCAGTTGGCGAGCCATTGATGGCCCTGCAGCATCGCCGTGAATTGTGGGCCTCCAAGCAAGTGCCACTAGTGGCCCATTGCTGGCAACCAATGCAACCCCAACAGCAGGTGGAAGCAACGGGTCTGCGAGGAGCAACTCATGGTGCCAGTTAGTTGAAGACGACGCTATCGCCATCGTGTTATTTTAGTGGATGTTAAGAAAAAAATCCATATGTAGAGAGGCGAATTAATTTGCTAATGAAATTCCACGTCGAAGAAGATATCAGATTAAGCCATGAAATACTAGATTACAGCCAGGAAATACACCCACTCCATTCCTATGAATGACAATTCATGGAATGGAATGGGTGAATAACAAGAAACAATTTGAAACCGATTGAAACAAATGTCCTGGAAAACCATTAAAACAACGTTTGTTGGGGAAAAAAATTACACGCGTACTAAATTTATTAATTATTTGAAAGAAAAAAAGAGCAACGCTATGTGGTGTACTCATCCATGGGTTGAATACACAAGACTGGGAGGAATTCGCTTTTAAAAATAACGAGTAGTAAAATAAAACATCTTTCCTCTTTAAAACAAATGTAGCTTCGGACAACGGAAAGGAAAGATGCAACGTTAAAAATGTAACAGAATGTGACATGAACCTGGGTAAATATATATTAATTCAACAATCTCCTTTCAAGACGACAAGAACAGTACAAAACTTTGGAAAGCGACTCTAAGTATGTATACTCCTTGAAAATGAGTGAAGTTCTCTTAAGGTTAAAAAAATATATATAGTTACGTTGAAAAAATAAATTTATGAATTATATGAAACTGACTTTTATGAAAAATACCTCGTAATATTGTAAAATGAAAGCGGGAATCATTCGATTACACATTCCGCGCGAAACAGACAGCTTCAAGCACACGCTCAGGCATGGCAAATTCTTCCGGTCGGTAGAGAGCGCATCTGCCACGCTAACGGCCCAGGTTCGTATCCACTCAGATCCAAACGGGCGTCTTTCCGTACTGTAAAGAAAATTTTCCCAGCGCAGTGTTATAATTCGCAAGTTTCGTAAGGGTAGGAAAAAAAGTCGTAGCTTTGGGAAACTACGGGTTGTTGTTCTTGTTTTTTTTTATTGCTACTACTGGGAAATTGGTGGACAAGATTCGGCAAGCCACCACTTACGTCACGTGGTTGCTGGCTGCCACTACCGGCAAACTAGCGGACCACATTGGGCTAGCCATCATTTCTGGCACGTGCTTGCAGGGCCGCTAAAGGGCCACTCATGGCCTCTACTGCCTGTGATGGACAACTGATGGCCCTGTTGTGGCATATGACAACTGATGGGGTGCGAACTGTTGGCCTGAACTACTGGCCCATCTGTTGGCCGCCCGGACATTTTATTGATGGTGCGGCAGCGGCAACATAGTGCTGGGCCATCGCTGGTAGTGCATGCTGCCAGCAGTGGCCCAGTGCTGGCCCAGCAAGACTGTTTTTGCTGTGGTATATAGTGATTTTAACATTAAAAGAACTGGAACCATAGTGCAATAGTGTACATAAAAGAAAATATTAAAACCAAAAAGTTTCATCTCCCAAGTAATTATCATTGGAATATCGCGACATGTGTTGAGAATCTTCAATGAATCCACAAGCAAGAAAAATGACACACCAACAATGTGAATCATATAAACTGAGGATTAGAGGTACGTAATAGTACTTAATCTATTAGTGCATATATAATTGTTACTATGAGCTTCTCTAGTTGTCCACTGGTGATAATACGGTGCCATACGGCCCTTACAGACTCAATTAAAGTGTACAAACTCAATACAAAAATTCAATACTAAATAACCCAATTAAAGTCTACGTACTTAATTAGAGACTTTAATTGAGTCTGTAAGGGTCGAATGGCACCGTGTTATCACCAATGAACAAGTAGAGAAGCTATCCTCCAAAGTTGTTCATTTATCCATTGGTAATAACACATCGCCATACAGCCCTTTTTTTTTTTTTCTTTTTATTGCAGGTTTAACGACCACCGTGAGCAACTAAATGGGCTATAAGCAGTCGCCCGTCCCTAATTTAAGGTCATTGGTTCCAGGAAAGAGAGGGAGCCAGTGCCATAAGACAAACACAACATCTCTGCCTCACCGGGATTCGAACCTCGACCACTTTCCGGACGAATGATCAGAAGCCATCGCTTAGACCACTGCGCCACCGGGGCAGCCATACGGCTCATACATACTCGATTAAAGTATTTAATTGCAGTCTTTAATTGAGCCTGTAAGAGCCGTATAGCACCGTGTTATCGCCAATGGACAACTAGAGAAGCTCATTGGTTTTATGCCAAGAAGGCGCACTTGGTTACTAAGTAACCGTGGTTATCCAATTAAATAAATTAAAGCGTGTTTTGTTGTTGGTCAGTTATTTCAAGTGACAATTATGTACTGTACAGTAATTTAAAATTAAATCCATTGTACACTAATTTCACAAATTCCACTTCTTGGCTCTTTTTATGACTAGATGCTGTAATTTTGCGTGTAATTTTTCTTCTATAACTGGTAATAACATTCTGTAAAAATATTTGAATTCAGCATATACTTTCCTTTAAAATGATGCATAATATGTATTCCTGACTTTACCATTACGACTTATTATAGTTGACTTCAAACATCAAAACATTTGACTTCGTCTACTGGTGCATGACTTTTGGCCGCGATTGTAAAATGCATAAAATTGGAAAGCACCTTGAAAATCTCTAACCTAGGCATTCAAAAACTCTCACACTGGCGAGTGAAAGCTAGACGATTTGTACAAAACACCCAGAAAATAATCAGATTCACGTAACAAACTAAGTGTTTATAACTATTTATAAATTTTATAAATTTAAGTGTTTCGAACTTGCATAGTCTTTTGTACTGTTATTTGATATTAACAATATCAAAACGTTTGTACAACTGGAATTTTTGTATCCTTTTCTTTTCGTTTCTTGAAACTTCGTTACTTCAATGATTGATTTTGTAACTTCGACTATAAAACATCAAACCTTGACGGCAAAATTTTCAATGAGTATTTAAATCTTATTCAAGTTCTAACAAACACGCTGTAATTTAATATTATTCGTTACACCTCATTTTTGCAAAACTCAAATAAACCAAGCTCCCTAGTTCAACTAACCTCGGTACGGTACTATGTAAAACTAGTTTTAATTTTGGGGCGAAGCTGAAGTACGGTATTTTTAAAACATTTAGTTTCGAACTGATATACTTTGTGGTAAGAAGTGTGAATAAAATACGACTTCAAGAAGGCCACCCCGGTGGCGCAGTGGTCTAAGCGATGGCCTCTGATTATTCGTCCGAAAAGTGTCCGGGTTCGACTCCCGGTGAGGCATGGATGTTGTCTTTGTCTTACGGCACTGACTCTCTCCCTTCCCTGGATTTAGTGACCTTAAATTAGGGACGAGCGACTGTTTATAAACCATTGAGTTGCTCACGGTGGTAGTTAAACCTCCAATCAAAAAACAAAAAGCAAAAAAACTTAAAAAAAAACCCAGCAAAACACGCTGTGAGAAAATAAAGTAACGATTGAGGCACCGCAATGAAAAAGTCCGTACCCCTGAAACTCGGCATACAATCACATATTCCTGTCATGGAATGCAAATTGTCATAAATTCGATGTCAATAAACGTAAAAAGCAATCCCGGCACGCAAGAAGAGTGTACGTTCCGGAATGTATGTAAAAGAGTCTCTCTCCTGCCTTGACCATTCTGAGCAATGTTGTGTTGACTTCAGAAGCCAATCAGGATGGCGCACTCGGCAACCGTCCCAGAAAGTCTGCGTGTTCAAGATTGGATGCATCATTGGCTTGAAAGAAGCTGATTAGTCGCATCTACGTAACGACCTGTTTGGGGTCTTCACAATTCCGCAGTAAGACAATGTTGGCACCAGTGAGCAGTATTTTTGTAGCTACCTAGAAGCTAAATCGCCTAAATTTAGCAATTTTTCCCACAAGTTGGAACCACTGTATGCCAGCTTCACTTCGGCGACTGACGGACGGTACCTTCTTTCAATCCCGGTTTCTCTGGCATTTCGACGCACATGGGTCTCGATTTGCCGAATGGACCAACTAGCTGCACGGACGCCTAGAATCCTTCCGCCCTAGCATCCAGCTGGTTATAGCGTTGGCGAACAGATCTACTAGGCATCCAGTTGGTTATAGCGTTGGCGAGCAGGTCTACTAGGCATCCAGCCTTTTTTTTTTTTTTTTTTTTTTTTGATTGGAGGTTTAACGACCACCGTGAGCAACTCAATGGGCTATAAGCAGTCGCCCGTCCCTAATTTAGGGTCACTGGTTCCAGGGAAGGGAGAGAGCCAGTGCCGTATGACAAACACAACATCCATGCCTCACCGGTATTCGAACCCGGACCCCTTACGGACGAATGATCAGAGGCCATCGCTTAGACCACTGCGCCACCGGGGCGGCGCATCCAGCCTTGCAATTTAACCTAGCCCAACAATGAGCCGCAGTCTTCTAGACCTAAAAGACGGTGGTTCAGTGCTGGGCCTACGTAAAAGTGCAAGCTGTGCTACCTGGGATCGTCGTTCCTCAAATATGCACTAACAGACCTTATTACTACCTTCTTTCTTTCCATATAACTTGGAACACAAGATACGACTTGACTTCGGAGGTCCGTTTTTGCCATTTTGTCCCTCTCTCGCACAGATCACGCAATTGTTTGTATATTAGACTGATCTGTATGAATATCTTCCTGAACACATCTACCAGTTTGCATACGGATATGCTGATTCCTCGGTTTCGCAACTTAAATGTGGAGCAGAATGTATAGGTCCGCCCCTTATTCTATGAACTTGCACACCATATTTTATTCCGAAAGAGTGTGGAATTTTTCTATTCCAAGACGATTCGGTTGGGTTCTGTAATCAACTAAGTTGCATCCCTTTCTCAGTAATATCAGTTTACAAATACTTTTATTTTTTTACGGTTCAATAAAAGAATTCTGCGACATTATAATACTCTCCTTACCAGCATAACGAATAAAAAAAACTGATGTATGGAAGGGAAAAGTTTTCGTAACACCACGTTGCCATGAGACAGCTGACTCTGAAAGAGATATATTTGTGGAATTGAAGTAGTTCTCTCTCAAAAAGAAGTCATAAATCAATAATTCTACTTTCATTCTATGTTGAAATTGCCGAGCACTTTAGTTTTCCAGGAACTAAGTGAAAACAAACTGATTTGTAGTGAAGACACAGGTTATCGACAATCCTGCGTTGGAAAAAAATGTAGTAGACACAACGCAACTACGGAATCTAATGAGAATCATAAGTAAATTAGGCTATTTATAGACAAGTAAAACCCAAATCCTCGCGAATGCACTTGACACAAATGTAACACAGAAATTTAAAATAAATGCGTAGGTGACGGTGCTTAATCTTAAGTTCACAGCTTAAATATGTTTAATACATCTTACGATATGTCTAAAGAAATTATTAAATCAAATTCATTCAAATTACCATAATCTCTGTAATACCAAGCAATGATTGCGATATGTAAGGTTAATTACACTGGTCTGCATGCATTTTTATGTTTACAATTAAAACAATGCCTCTAGGCACATTTTCCCTGCTGATTTCAGAAATAAATTACATTCTTTTTATCACGTGAGGATTTTATAGTAAGAGCGGTACTTATTTCAACAAAGGCATAATATGCGTTTATGAGAGAGATTTGGCCATAATAAATACAGATACAAACATTTGACATGGACCAGGAACATCAAACAGAAGTTAACCAGGAACATCAAACAGAAGTTATCGCTCTTTCCACGTTTATAAATGAGTCTCTGGAAGACCCTGGGTTCGATTCTCAGTGGCGGCCAATGAGAATTGTTCCGTGACTCACTTATAAACGTGGAAAGAGCGATCACTTCTGTTTGATGTTCCTGGTCCATGTCAAATGTCTGTATCTGTATTTATTGTCTATTCGCCTTCTAAATATTTGTTCAGTTGCTGCTTACTATCTTTGGTAAATCCCCAGCATTGTGCGGGGCTCCAAGAAGCAACCTGCCATGTGGTTAGGCAGTTAGTGTATGTGAGTCTGGGGGAATTCGAGACCGCTATAGTGTAGTGGAAGCACATCCGGCGCGTAACTGAAAGACCCTGGGTTTGATTCCCGGTGGCGACCAATGAGAATTTTTCCGTGACTCACTTATAAACGTGGAAAGAGCGATAACTTCTGTTTGATGTTGGCCATAACTTTCAGCTGTATGCAATAGATGGCACCATGTTAAGTCACATGACCAACTGACGTTGGCTTTTGCTTCCAGTTACTCCACAGCTACGTTACTTTGTTAAAACCATAATGTAAAACTTCCAATTTAATTGTTAAGACCATTGTGTTAGAAAATGAAATATTAAGCATTTAGTGATTGATTGTCAGTAGAAATGGCTTCTCAGAGATGTTTAAATAATCCTGTTGTATTTTTTACATATGTGGAAGCTATGTTGCATTTACACAAACGCAAGGAACTACATATTTTGTGAAAAGAGCATATTTTGCTTATTTTAAAATTATATGAGGAAATCAAGACAGACCATGAGCGCCTCACAAAGTATGCCATAATAGTGTTGAATGCTTTAGACTTTGAGCTTAGTTGATCTCACAAAAGTGTTACTCCCTGCTGTGTAACTGAAAATTCGTTTAATGAAGCAGTTTGTAAAAGCGTTGGCTGCAGAGAATGACTGTTTTAAATTAATTTGAAAGAAATTCACATTTATTATACACAGTCGAGTCATTATTGTGACCACCTGCTACTTTTGACGTCAACAGCGTGTACCCAATAAAAGAAGGCACGTGTCATGAGCTGGATTGGAGGGTATATAAGGTGTGCTGTAAGCAATCTGAAAACATATCACTCGGTGCTGTCATGGATAAAAGGAGCGATTTATCAGATTTGCAAAAAGTAATGATTATCGGCTTTCGGAACAAAGGTGGCAGTATTTCTGAAACAGCGCAGTTTGTGAACTGTTCGCGTGCTGGCGTGGTTAAAGTGCATCATGATTGGAGAAATGGCATCATAGCGAGTAAGCGACGTGGAAACTGAGGAGCACCACTTGCCATTGATGTGAGAGGTGAGCATCGGCTTCGGAGGTGCGTGAGGGACGATCGACATGCTACATTAGAGCAATTCACTGGCCGATTAAAACAGTGGGCTACCGGAAGTGTGTCTAAAACGATAGTTCAGCGAACCCTTTTGCGTATGGGGCTCCGATGCAGACGGATGGTCACTGCACCTATGCTAACGACGGCGCGTCGTCATAAAAGGCTCACATTTGCATGGCAGTATCGGAGTTAGATCTCCGCTGATTGGCAAAGGATTGCCTTTTGCGATGAGTCATGTTTTCTGCTTTATCGAACGGATGGACGTTGGCGTGTAAGGCGAGAAAAATCGGAGAAGAAACACTCTTCAACCATTGCTGGAACAACCCAAGCTGGTGTGGGCAGCGTTATGGTCTGGAGAATGTTTTCGTGGCATTCTCTGGGTCCACTCATACCTGTGGAAGTACTATGGACCGAATTTGTTATGAATCCATCCTTGCATACCACGTGCACTCATACATGATGATAGTCTTCCCTGGCCTGGGGCGGATGGGATCTTCCAGCACGACAATGCGACGTGTCACACAGCTAGAAATCTCTGAGAGTCGTTGGAATAGCAAGATGAAGACTCCAAATTACTTTCCTGGCCCCCTCATTTCCCAGACGTAAACCCAACTGAACATCTGTGGGACCACCTCGATCCTATTGTTCATTCTACGGATCCTCTACGACTCACCCTCCAGCAGCTGTCAGTCAGCATGGCTCCACATACCTCTGAACACCTTCCAGCACCTTATTGAGTCATTCCCTGATCGTCTAGCAGCTGTCCGCGCTGCGCACGGCGGCTAATCTGGATATTAGCTGGTGTTCACAATAATGCAACTCCACCCAAACTGTGCCACGTAAAGACACTTCATACAAGTATCGAATCACCCCTAGCTTGTACAGTGTCCATGGCCTTATGGGGTCTGCGCCACACCCGAACCCTACCATCAGCTCGTAACAACTAGTAGCGTGACTCATCGGACAACGCCACATGTTTCCAGTCTTCCAGGGACCAATTACCGTGTTCTCGAGCCCAGGTGAGACGCTGTGTCCGATGTCGCGGTGTTAAAAGGCACTCTGATGGCTCTTCTGCTGCTCCCATACCCCATGGACGCTAAATTACGCTGTACTGACCTGTGGCTATGTCTCTGGTACCTCCTGCATTGAATGTCTGTTAGCGTGGACTGGTCTATGTCATTCAGCACCCGTGGTCGGCCACTGCGCTAACCACGGTGGCTGGTAATGTCTTCCATGAGGTATTATCGGTACACATGTGACACCGCGGATCGAGAAATATTAGATGTTGGCACAACTTCGGAAATTGAATGTCCCATCCGTCTGGCTCCCACTACCATGCCCCGCTCAAGTTCCTATAATTCACGTCGGCTTGCCATAATCCTACTGGCTTTTGTTCAACCTGACTCACGAGTTACCCCTCACAACTGATAAAAATTTTAGCGTGTGTCGAAGACTTTATACTACGGCAGGACCAATTAAAAGTGTGCAAACTGTTATCTCATGACATTGAGCATTTCAGCGTATATCGCTAAATGTTTGTATGGTATGCACACTGTATTATATTTTGAATTTTAATTTAAGCTTATTTGTTTGCAGTAGTGATTAAAAAATACTGGAAAATTAATAAAATGCATATATGTTCTATATCAGTTTGTGAAAAATTCTGACGTGGAGCAAGAACATGTTTTAAATATATTTTATATGTATACAAAATAATTTTAAATATATTTTTTTCACTTACAAGCAGTTTGGCAGAAAATACGACGCAATGAATATGATGTAATTTGCTCTCGCGGACGATCATTTGCTGTGGAAAACTCAGCGTCACAGAAGTTCGTGGGTACCTCAGTTCTAACAACGGAACTGCGTGCTACGGGGTCTAACTGCGGTAATATTGGGAAACCGCATCCGGTTTGCTCCCAAATTGCTTGAAAGTAACAGATAGGCATTACAACACAGTTTTTATGTAACATGAAGATTTTTTCCATCTCATTTCTTTGGACTGTTAGGTCATCTTGTGAATCGCTTATTGTCTGTACGAAATCACGATTTGAGATTAAAATCGCAGGTGCGAATTATGCGCCGATTATACCCTTGAATTTCCCGGTCCGCGAGTTATACGAAAAAAACATTATACTATATCGGGTAATTCAAAATGATTCATCTGATTTCAGAACAGCATCATTCCATACCTATCAACCGTGTATGACCTGGGCATACACCAAATGAAAGAGGAAATCCCTGAGTTTTAGTAGGTCAGAATAAGAGGGCTCCACTTTCACTGTTTCACTGTGGGGTCGCCTCATTGGCATTGTGCTGTTCACCGTTTCCTCAACGAAATGCTCCCTTTAAATCGGATTGGTCATAGTGGACCCCATGAATTGCTACTCTACAGTTGCTCGCTTAGGTCACCGGAATTTACACCGTGCAACTTCTTCATTTGTGGGTATGTTAAGGATACTGTGTACATGCTATTGTTGTCTACAACCCTGGATAAGCTCAAAATAATCATTGTTACTGCCGTGGAGTCAGTGACAACAGATATGCTGGAGCGAGTATGGGAAGAAATAAACTATCGTCTCGACGCTGTTAGTGTAACTAAGGGAAGTCACACAGGGCATTTATAAGATGAAAAACCAAAACTCGAACAATTTTTCTTTTTATTGATGTATCATTATTCACTCTGTACTTGTAAACTTCGAAAATATAGTCGGCTTCTGATTATTCGTCCGAAAGGGGTCCAGGTACGAATCCCGTTGAGTCATGGATGTTGTGTTTGTCTTACGGCACTGGGTCTCTCTCTTCCTTGGAACCAGTGACCCTAAATTAGGGACAGGCGACTGCTTATAGCCCAACAAGTTGCTCACAGTGGTCGTTAAACCTCCAAACAAAAAAATATCGTCGTTTGAAATCTGATGAATCAATTTTAATCACCCTGTGTTTTAACGCCCACACCGCCTAAAGGTGACAATGGACATGGCTCAACCGAGTAAACAATCTAAATTCAGGAGTGGCTACAGCACAATAGATCATATCCACGTACTGAGAGAACTAATTGAAAGAGCGAGGGAATATGAACTTTCATTGTGCATGGCTTTTATCGATTGTGAAAAGGCCTTTGATTCAGTGAAACCATCAGCAGTTACAATGGCTTTGAAATCCTGAGGTGTTGCAGATGCATACATTAATATTATTTATAACATCTACGAAAATGCAAGTGCAAAGATTCGGCTATTTGAGAATACAGCACACATAAGCATTGGAAAGGGAGTGATTCAAGGTGACAGCATATTTCCCAAGCTCTTTAATGCCACATTGGAAAATGTCTTTCAATGATTGAACTGGGAAAACAAATGGATAAAGATTAATGGAGATTATCTAACTCCCCTTCTTTTTGCTGATGATGTAGTCATTTTTGCAACTACCCCATCAGAGCTGCAGAGTATGATCCAGGAACTTGCTGACAAGAGTAAAGAAGTGGGATTGAAAATGAACTTTCGAAAGACAAAAGTGATGTACATCGCTTTTGCAAAGATTTATCGATTGATGGAGAAAAGCTGGAGATAACAGATGTCTACGTTTATCTTGGACACCAGGTATCAAGTGAGTGTCACATTGATGAAGAAATTAATCGACGTATAAAACTTGCCTGGAGAGCTTTTGGAAGAAACAGCATATATTTCAAGAGTAATATGCCATTATGTCTTAAAAGAAAAGTGTTTGATCAATGCATCCTTCCAGTGCTTGCGTATGGTGCAGAGACGTGAACCTTAACTAAAAGAGACATACAAAGGCTGCAGACAACTCAAAGAAGCATGCAGAGGTGCATGCTTGGTGTAACCAGGAGAGATAAGAAGAGGAACTCGTGGATCAGAAAACTTACACGAGTGGAAGACATCATGATGAGAATAAAATATCTGAAATGGCAATGGGCTGGACATACTGCCAGAAGGACAGACCATCGATGGACAGTCAAAATTTTAGATTGGATTCCAAGGGACAGGAAAAGACCCAGAAGACCACATGGAAGATGAGTGGATACAGTTCGAAAGTATGCGGGAGTAACATGGAGGAGACTGGCACAAGTCAGACCGTTGTGGAAGAGGCTTGGAGAGACCTTCGTCGAGCAGTGGATTGATAATTGTTGACGATGGTGATGATGATGATGATGATTTACATTTACCTTCTTATATCCTTCCTTCGTAGTACTTCAGATTCATTTATGAATATCTTTCTGCGTCTTCTAAAGTGTACGAAGGAGCAAAATTTTTAGGAATTAAGTAACAGGAAAAAATGGATTCCCCTTGTACACGACCAGATTATTGAGCTGAGTTTCAATAAAACTAGAAGGCCAAATATTTTTCTTTGGTGTTCTTAAAGCAGAAAACGATTGCTTTTTCAACTTACTGCAATAAGGATTATTTTTCTGTTTTTTGTTGTTGTTTTTTGTCGCTGAGAAGGTACTCGATCGAACAATCCATGTAGGAAAGTAATCGAAGTAGGTCATGAGGCCAGCAAAATTAGTGTGTAATTCGTGATTTCCTGAACTCGATAGCTTCATAATATTTTAAGACTGCGTGAGTAGAAAGGGTGCTGCAAAGGTGGCTTTTCATTGAGTCATATGGGGAGACTATTCCTCACGTTAAGACTGAGATTAAATGGTTGTGTTCACGTACAGTAAGAAACAAATCCTCTTCGGCAAGGTTTCTTATAGACCATACATATTATGTTTTCATTTTGTAAGTTCTTACTTTTAATGTAACTCATAAACACCGAAGGGCAGCTGTAGAATACGTCTATATTGTTGTTTGGTACTGAAAAATGTTAGTAAAATCATGCAATGCACTGATTATGATAAGCTTTCCAACATACCAGAAATCGCACGCAGACAAACCTTTCTCCCATACCCTAATTATTGATTCGTTCAGTATACCTCCGGAACAACACACTAAAGTTTTGTCGCAATAGAAATATTTTTATTCAAGTTATGAGAATAATGTTTGTCAAATAAAGCTCGCTCCTGTGCCATGATCTTTGACCTCGTTTCGATTATGAACAGAATTGGTTCCGTATACCTCCGGAACAACATACTAAAGTTTTGTCGCAATAGAAGCACTTTTAGTCAAGTTGTAAGGACAATGGGTGTGGAATAAATCTCGCTCCCCTGCCCTGATCTTTGATCCCATTTCGATTATATTCAGCAGAACGGTTCCATATACCTCCGGATTAACATGACCCAGTTTTGTCGTAGTCGAAGCATTTTTGCGTAAGCTATGATGTATCAGGGAGATGGAATGGATCCCGCTCCTATGTCCTGACCTTTGACCCCATTTCGCCCATTTTTAAGAGAGGTCGTCCCCAGGTTGTCCCCTACCTCATACTGAAATTTCATCGAAATCGAACCATTTTTACGCTGTCTTGCGGAAAGGCAGACGGACGGACAAAGCTAGCATATACGCTTCTTCAACCTACGGATGGAAAGCGTAAAAAAAGAAGAGAATTAAGAAAAATAGGGCAATAAAAACTGCCCACTTTCCTCCTACACTCCAATCTTGGCTCTCGTGGAAAACTTCATTTCACTATTGTTTGCGGTGCTACTATAATAATTGAATGAACATATTTAGAGGCAGAGAAGAGATATTTTCGATCCCGGATTTTCGATTTCATGCAGGTACTTGAACTGAAATACATTCTCTGTACAAACATTGTTATATCTACTTACTTTGCAACATAGTACCATATTTCTTCTCTAAATCAATCTTTTAATTTCAATAGTAACTTTCGGTTTTGTTTATTGCCATACAACGATTTGGATGAGCAAATTTAAAGCCAGAGAATTCAGTACGTAGAAATGTCTTGCCATTTCAGGAAAATTTCATGCGGACATTAACAAGTCTTTAAGACATCCGACGACGTGGATCCCATTTTTTTATGGTATCCAACACATACAAAACTAACTAACATCGGAAATGTAAGATTCCCGTAACCTGAACAATCTACGGTACAAATGAGGCAATAACACCTATGGAAAAATAAGTAATCTGCTCTGCTGTCTGAAAAAAATGAAATAGTTTTGGAAGAACAAGAAAAAAACAACAAGTATGTTGATAACAAAAGAAGAAATGAAGCAACTGCCCCAGTGTGTAAGGGAAAAAACAGTCAACTGCTGTAATAGTCGGTGACTGGGATTGAATCCTCATCTTTTGGCTTGGAGCCGACCGTTTCCCCAATTACGGTACACCAACGGAATTTATCGCTGCAACTTTGCCGTCTTGACATGTGTTTTAACTCTGTATACACGGTCGTATCAGGATAATATGACCACCCCCGTATTCACGGTGTACTCGCCCATGTGTGCTATAGAGTGCACGTGGCAAAGTCGACCACACGGCCGGCCAAGACAGATGAGTCATAGTACGTCACGTGAGCACAATGGCCAGAGATAGCAATTTTACTGACGTTCAAAAAGGAATGATCATCGGCTACCGCGCCAAGCGTGAAAGCATCCCAGAAACAGCAAATTTCGTGGACTGTTCGCCATGTACTGTAGTAATTCTGCACAAAGAATAGACCACTGGCACACCGAGTATCTTGTGACGTCATAACTGTGGATCCTCAAAGGTCATCGACCCCAGATGGAGAACGTCGCCTCCGCCGACTGGTAAAGGGCAATCGAAGCGCAACACTGCAGCAATTCACCACGCGAATGAACGCTGGCGGTGGCAATGTGCAAATCTGGGGCATGTTTTCGTGGTATTACCTGGAACAGCTGGTACCACTGGAGGCCTCCTCAACGCTAATGGATGCCTTTCCATCCTTGCTGACCACATGCTTTCCCTTCATGCTAGACGTTTACCCTGGCGGTTATGGTATCGACCAACAGTACAATTGCCGTGCAACATCGCTAAGTGGGTACGCGACCGGTTCCAGGAACACGAACAGCGATATCTCCGTTCCCCCTTGGCCGGCGAAATCGCCCGACCTCAGTCCCATAGAGCCCTTCTGGGACTATTTGGATCGACAGGTTGGACATGGCGAACCACAACCACGTCATCTCCGGTACCTCCATGCTCTGCCGCAGTCTGAATAGGCACGTGTGCCTGGGGAAATCTTCCAGGGCCTCATTGTGTCCACTCCACGCTGTCTCGTAGCTGTCATCCGGGCCAAGGGTGGTTAATTTCATTATTAGGTAGGTGGTCATATTGCTCTCATACGACTGTGTAAATCCGCCCCTTGAGAAAGGTCTGGGGCGGAAACATTAGTTTCCAGGTGAGATAGAAAAAAGAATTGCAACTATTTCAAAATCATGTGTGGGGAAGAAAGGTCATATATTTTTCGAGCGAAGAACGAATTGTCGTTAATTCCAGAAGATGTGTGAAAGGATCATCACTCATTTTCTCGAAGAATCTAACAGCTCTTAGATCCATTTTTACGTTCGGGCGCCAATGTGAAAACACAAGTTTGTCGGTAAGCGAACTCAAATGCGCATCCTTCTGCTCCGAAGCCGAATGCTACACCAATTAAGCTACACCGACTGGATTTATCGCTGCAACTTTGCCCTCTTGACATTTGTTTCTCGTAGCTGTCATCCGGGCCAAGGGTGGTTAGGTTAACGTTTGTAATACGTCACAAAATATGTTATGGAAGACAGTTCATGGGGAAAAAAAAACAATTACTCGATGCTTATTGAAGAAACCTCCCCTTCACTCCCCTGGGCTCGAAAGGAAGGACTTAATGCTCTGATACCCACTGAAAAGCGAACATGCGGTTCAGAGATCTGTGTGGGAAAAGCGAAATTTGGATTTGTGTAGAAGGCGTTGACCGAACCCTCCGATTTCTATAGAAAAATAAACAGGAAAGATGACACCGAATTTCCGGGTGTAATAAGCACGTCTTTTGAATCCGTTCTGACGCAAATTAAATTTATCAAACCTATCCAATGTCAATGGAACCGGTATGGAAAACAATAGTATCTGACGGAAGAAAGAAGTTTTTCAGTCTGGTTTTTAATCCTTCAGATATTGTTGTAAACGGAATCGTGAGCTTACGCCCTCTGGTTGCAGACTTGCGCGTTAAGAAAAGCATGGATTTATATGAGAAACATTTCGCACCAGAAACGCTCTCCAACACCGAATTAAGTTTTCAAATCGGACTCATAGAAACAGAGATATTGACTAAAATAAGATTTGACTTTACGCCCCCTGGTTGTAAAACCATGCATTATTTTAGGAATAAAGTCTTCTCAAAAGGTTTTTCCATATGAGCAGTATCGGTCCAAGAAAAAAAAATTAGTCGAGTTTTCAAGAGCCCAGATTTCGCTACAAATACATCCGAAGCAGAAGTTAACACGTATGCCCCCTGGTGGCCAAACCATTCTTTACCAAATATTAGAAATTATGTGAAAAATATTTTTCATCAGGTTTTGTATGCGATACAGGAATAATTTTTCAAATGGGAGTTTGAGAAGCAGAAATAACGCAGAAAACGCAATTTACCTTTACGCCCCCTAGCGGAAAGTCTACGAATTCCTTGAAAATTTTGAAATTATATGAAACACATGTCACACTGGAAACACTATCCAACAAAGAAGGAATTTTTCAAATCGGACTCCTAGAAGTAGAGATATTGATAAAATTAAGATATACATCTATGCCCCTGGCGTAGAAACCATGCATTATTTTAAGAAGAAAATGCTTCTAAAAGGTTTGTCGACATGAGTAGTATCGGTCTAAAAACGACGTTTTTCTTCAATCAAGAATTTACAAGCACATATTTTGCTCAAATACATCAGAAGCGGAAATTAAAATTTACGTCCCCTGGTAGCCAAACCATTTATTTACAAAATTAGAAATTATGTGCAGACGATTTCCCATCAGGAGCTGTATCCGGTGCAGAAAGAAGTTTTCAAATCGGAGATTTAGAAGCAAAGATATAGGGGTAAACGCAATTTTTCTCTACGCCCCTTAGCGGAAAGTCTATGAATTACTTGAAAATTTTGAAATTATATGAAAAACATATCACGCTGAAAACGCTATCCAACAAAGAAGGAATTTTTCTAATCGGATTCCTAAAAGTAGAGATATTGACAAAAATAAGATATATATATCTACGCCTCCTGGCGAAGAAACTGTTGAATATTTTAGGAAGAAATATTCTACTTCTAGGAGTCCGATTCGAAAAATTCCTTAAAAAATTCCGAAAAGGTTTACCAATAATATGAGTGGCATCAGTCCACGAAAGAATTTTTTCAATCGATATTTTAGAAGCTCAGATTTTATGGCAAATACACCGGAAGCAGAAATTAACACTTACGCCCCCTGGTGGCCAAAGTATTCTCTACCAAAAATTAGAAATTATATGCAAAAGATTTTCCATCAAGAGGTGTATCCGCTGAAAAAGCATTTTTCAAATCGGAGTTTTAGAAGAAGGGTTATCGGGAAAAATGTAATTTACTTTTACGTCCCCTAGCGAAAAATCTGTGCGTAATTTAGAAAGGCAACTATATCTAAAATACTCTTCGACATGAATGCATCGTAAAAAAAAAAAAAAAGAAATGAAGGATCATCATTCGCATACTTCAAGCTTCCCAACGCAAAAGAATTTTTCAAGTTGGACTAATAGTTGCAGAGATATCGTGGGTTAAGGCGGACGAACGAACGGACGGACGGGCAAACCGGTAACATAAGCACGATCTTTTTTTACAAAAGACTTTTTAAAAACGCTTGCTCTGATCTTCTATGAAAAATAGGAATTAAATTATCTGACGTCTACGTGAGAAAGAAAACTACGAACGTGGCCAATAGTCCTATACTAGTAGACCGAAAGTCAAATTTTTGATGTTTGAAACCAACTTATACAGCGTATATTACACATCATTTAAAGGCGATTTTATGACACATCATTTTAAAGCAAATTTTATGCTGAATTCAAATATGTTTACAGAATGGTTTTACCAGTAACAGGAGTGAAGTTCTAGTCATAAAAAGCAAAAAATTATGGAATTTGTGAAATTAGTGTACAATGCATTTAACGTAAAATTACTGTATAGTACATTACTAAAACTTGCAGGACACTTGAAATAACTTACCAACAAGCAAAATACGCTTTAATATTTAATTGGATAACCACGGTTTCTTGGTAGCAAAGTGCACCTTTTTAGTATGGAAAGAATGAGCTTCTCTAGTTTTCCATTGGTGACAACACGGTGCCATACAGCCTCAGTTAACGCTGTTTTAGATGTGGGTCTTTGTTGACGGATCTTTTTCTTCAATCTCATCCACAGATTCTCTATGGGATTAAGATCCGGTGACTGTGCCGGCCATTGAAGCTTTTTTATAACTTGCCTTGACCCAAGCAATTCTTTTGAGCCGTTGTTGTTCAGGAAGGAAATGTTTTCGTGCAGCTTTTCCTGCAGCTTGTCGTGCAGTCAGTCCATGTTCTTGTAGCATGCGACGAACTGCACGTGCGGATGCAATAATGCCTACTTTATTCTCCCAATCATTTCTTAAATCAGTGGCTGTTTGAAACCTTGATTTTAAGGAACGACGAATCAACATGCGATCATCACGGTCAGTTCACAGCCTTCGTCAACCTGTTCGTTTTCCGTTTCCCACACAAGTAGTTTCTGCAACTATTTTAATGGTGCGCAAGTCATTGGAATGATCACAGTCATATTTTACAGCAATTTTGGCACCCTGTTTGTTATCTCTGAAGGAACGCTAAAGAAACTCATTAGTTCCATGTCAAGAATGTGCACTTTGTTACTAAGAAACCGTGGTTATCCAATTAAATATTAAAGCGTATTTTGCTTGTTGGTAAGTTATTTCAAGTGTCCTGCAAGTTTCAATAATGTACTGAACAGTAATTTTATGTTAAATGCATTGTACACCAATTTCACGAATTCCACTATTTTTTTGCTTTTTATGATTAGACGCTGTAACTTCTTCTGTTACCGGTAATGGCATTCTGTAAAAATATTATGACTAGACGCTGTAACTTCTTCTGTTACCGGTAATAACATTCTGTAAAAATATTATGACTAGACGCTGTAATTTCTTCAGTTACCGGTAATAACCTTCTGTAAAAATAATATGACTAGACGCTGTAACTTTCTTCTATTACCAGTAATAACATTCTGTAAAAATATTTATATTCAGCATAAAATTTCCTTTAAAATAATGAATAATCTGTATTCCTGACTTTACCGTTATGCTTCATAAGGTGACTTCAAACATCAAAAATTGACTTTCAGTCTACTGGTGCAGAACTTTTGGCCACGACAGTAGTGTTCTCACGTCTCCGTGAGAAAAAAGAAATCAATTATAAAACCAAGAAACCTATTGCTATGGTGTCTATGACAACAAGGAAACAAGTACTGAAGAGAAAAACCGTTTTTATATCCATTGGTGCCAAAGCCTGCTGCTCTTACCCATGTGCAAAAACGAGCTAATTGTTTCAATTTCCGTAGAGAAAGGGAACAAAGTTCTTTCAAGGCTATGGAACAAAGGTACCAATTACTATGGCGTCTAGGAAATATATCAACTGAATGCCCTGATGTCTATGGGAAATTGTTAATGACAGCTCATTTGCATTTGGAAGAAAGTTGTGTGCTCTCGTGTCTATGAAAAAAAATTAACTTACCGTTCTCAGGTTTGTAGAAGGAAAGAACCAACTACTATTACGTCCAAGGAAGAATTAAGTCAACAGCACTGAAACCTACGGAAAAAAAGAATAAAATATTTCGACTTCAATAGAAAAAAAACCGCAATCCCTTTATTCTGTGGAAGAATATGGCCAACCGATGTGATATCGTAAATGACTTTTCGTAAATGACAACCCTTAAGTGAACACACTGTTCGATGAAATTAGGGGATATTTCAATACCAGTATGAAATGAAGAAAATTCTACCAATTGCAAGCTTCTGATTAAAGGTGAAAGGTAATGAGAACATGGAAATAATTAGCCCTAATGTGTTTGCGCATTTCACCAAAGCGTAAAGCAAACCGGTTATGAGTTCCGCTATCGTTACGTCGTTCTCATTCAACAAGAAGTTGCTGATGCAAGTTTATTTCTGCTGAACGATGTCTTAGCAACGTGAGTTATCGCTATCGACAGCTTACAGAGCAAAAGGAAGGCCGTCAGCTGTCCAGACACAGGAGATAATGCCAGATGCGGTTGGAGTGTTTGCAAGCGTCATCCGTTCAATGTGGAGGCTTTTACAGCAGACCAGAACAGTACTAGAAAGAAACGATCAGAGTCGTCCAACTTCAAAAATAGAAGAGGACGAACCGTAATAAAATTTACAGGCGCGTAGTAACCGCCGGTGTCTGTGTGCCGCGGCTACAGGACTACACGTATACTCTCTCAGATTATGCCCAAACGAATCTACCAAAGAGGACTATATAACCATCAACCAATTCCTCGCAAGCCCCTCTTTGCACATCACCAGAGAGCCCGCACAGTATAAGCCGACTGCTATCGTGCTTGGCCTCGTAGACAGTGGGACTCGTGTTCTTTTTGCAGACGTGTCGCGGTTCAACCTGAAGTTCCATAGTCGCCGCGTATTTCTCTGGCGTCAACAAGGAAAATGAAATATTTCAGATTTCTTGCCGGAAAGAGATGACTCCGGTGATGTTGGATGCATTTGCGTGGGTGTGACTCAACCTTGAGTATCGTACAGACTGCTAAATTATCCGGAACCGGCCTTTGGCAGTGGTAAAATACCTAGACGAGATCCTGAGACCTATTGTTTTGAACTACGCCCCACCAGTTTGTGGGACGATATATCATGAGACCTATTGTTGTGACCTACGTCACCTATTCTTGTGTCCCATACCACCTATGCCACATAACCAAATCTAGTCCAGGTGCTGTAAGACATGCTTCCGGAAAAGAACATCGAGTGTATGCATTCGATTTCGCGCTCTCACCACTTCAACTCCTTTGAGAACACGTGAAACGCAATGGAAAGGTGTGCTGAAGCTCGGCTATTTCCTTCCATTACGTTTTAGCATCTCAAGCATATTCTCAGTGTGGAGTGGTGAAGAATGCCCCAAGATTTGCTGGATAATCTGCTCCGTGGGCAAGCGTTTTAGTTATTTATGGTAATCATGCAGCCTACGAGAGGTCAGTACGCACTGGCTTTCTTTATTTTTTCATATTTAACTTCAATAGTAGGTGTTGTGTTGCTGCAATATTGTGAAAGAAACTAACTGACAATTACTAGTTAGCTGTCTATCTTCCTTGAAAAAGCCACCTGGTTGATGTGCGAAAGCTTGGAAAGTTTTATTTGTATTCTACGCCAAGAAATTTCGGATTTGTAGTATACCATTTTGAGTATAATTGGTGTTCAGTTCCTACTTATTGAACTTCTTGGAAAGAATTGAGTATTGTTAGTTGTTCTTAATTACCAGATAATACTGCTGTTTTCACATTGGTGTTTTCGATTCCAGTCCATAATGTGTCTGTCCTTTTACGGTCCCAACCACAGTGCGATGCAGTAAACATTCTTACCAAGCAAATAGCTTATTTAACTTGACAGGTTATGTCAGCATAATTAATGGATAGGTTACGTCCACTGAACTATCGATTTTTTGCAATACGAAATTACTCTGTGTGAACTGAGACTTTCATCATTTATGTTATTAACAGTAAATCTGCTTCAATACACACAATGCGAGTAAAGTTTATATTGAAATACCCTTCTCTGTAATAATACACTTTTTCTCCAGAATTTGAGAAAATATTATCATGCATGCATGTTCTTTTTTGTATTAAGTCATTATTAATACTTATTTTATATACGAAGTGAGTAGGACTTGTATTATGAGCAAAGAATCGGCTTTTTCTTTCCACATGCTGAATATTTATGTTCCTAAAAACTCAATAATAAGGATTCATTTTCTTATCACAGCCTTGTAATTTTTCCCTGAGGAATATTCTGAATACTTTGTTACTAACCTTACGGCTGTCGAGAGAAATTTTCTCCAATAAGATCAAGGCTTAGCAGGCATTACTATTAGGAAAGACGTTACACCTGTCACTCAGGAAATTATTTCGTTAAACTCTGCGGCTTAGGGGATTAAACGCAAGGACTGAAGGATTACTTTGTTTTTTGTTTTTTTGGGGCTATACATCACCTTGTTCTGTTTTAAGGATCTTCTGTTTACCTTTTCTCTTAACGACTAAGTCGACTGATTGTAGAGGTGACTTATTTTGGACAAACGATACGTTGTTTTGCTTCTACATCTAATGCTCGCGGAAATGGCTGATTAAATCTTAACACTAAAGTATTTATGCTGATCTGAGAAGAAATTTTCTTTCGTGAAAGGCGACATAAAGTGAAAGATTCCTAAGAAGATGAATTACGGCGTACGTATTGCGGGGTTACAGTAAAATTTCGCTGTAAAATTGCACAGCCTTTTTTATTTTATTTGCTATATTTTATTGCAACAACCAATTCAAAGCATATTAAAGGGAGTTGAAATCTTTAATGAGATTCATTGTGTTCAGCAATGCGATAATTTTGATGCTGAAGAATTTAAAAGGTCTTTTTCTCTTGCCCGCATACGTAAACAATAAGTTGAACAATAAGTGATGATAAAATGATGTAAATGACAATAAACGAACAATAAAATGAGCAATAAATGACAAAAAAAAAACGAACAATGAAATGAACAATAAATGATAAAAAAATGAAGTAAATGACGATAAAAGAAAAATAAAGTGAACAATAAATGACCGAAAACGAACAATAAAATGAGCAATAAATACATATATACTCATAGCCAATGAACAAAAAAAAGGTGTGCTTTCTTTTTCGGGCTGGCGTTTTTATCTTGTTTAGCTCTGCACGTCAATATCGGACAATAAAAATCCCGTAGCACTTCGCTCTGCTTTGACAAGTGTCATACTAGACAATACTTTGTCGCACTTCTAGAAGCCGAACATTCTGAAAAAAAGTAACTAAAAGGGTCAAGCTACCGTTTTCATTTTGATATTCTGAAATACTCGTGTTAAAGAATATGTCGATTTAAATATCCCTATTTGATTTGCGTCGAATTTTCGAGCTTTCGGAACCCCATAAATCCTGTATATGTTTCTTAAATTTAATAGAATAGCTACATTTAGTGAAAAAGTTTGCCCTACAACGAGAAAAAAAATATGTTGCTACATTTCAACAAGCTAAGGAATATTTTATATTATATTTCCATTATAGGATTCGTCAAAGTGAAATTGCATTATAAGAAGTCTCAAGGCATTAGATATTTTGTTTTCCTCTCGTAGGGCAGCATGCGAACTTTTTTGTGTGTACTCTCCTCTACCGTATATGATGTGGCAATCGAATATACCAGGGAGATTCAAAATTTCCTGCCGTTTGCTCCTAAAATGTCTAAATATACGTTCTCCTCATTCTACAATGTATAGGCCGTTGCTTTCTACAATCTATTCCCAATATTCCATCTGCGCCACGATTCCATGGTGGTAGCACTCAGTAGTCGGATGGGGCAAGTTCCGGACTGTATGGTGGATGTTGGGTTGATCTCAACTGTATGAAGCTTTTGTAGTTCTTGGTTGACCATTCTGGAGGAGTGACCAGGACATTTCCCACTTGAGGCAATGCACGGTGTCGTCGCAAAAGCGACCGGAGTTAAAATGGTAACAAATGCGACGGGTAGGAGCAAAGGAGATTGGCAGAAAGGAGGGAGACAGGATGGGGAGATTAAGTGTTGACTATAGGGCTGGTATTTTTCATCTTGTATAGCTCTGCACGTCAATATCGGACAATATAAATTCCATAGCACTTCGCTATGATTTGACGAGTGTCATAGTAGACGATACTTTGTCGCACTTCTAGCAACCGAACATTCTGAAAAAAAAAGTAACTAAGAGGGCGGTCAAGCTTCCGTTTTCATTTTGATATTCTGAAATATTCATGGTAAAGAATGTGTCGATTTAAACCTAAAATGTCTAAATATACGCTCTCCTCATTCTACAAAGTATAGGACGTTGCTTTCTACAATCAATTCCCAATATTCCACCTGGGCCCCGATTCCACGGTGGTAGCCCTCTGTAGTCGGGTGGGGCAAGTTCCGGACTGTATGGTGGATGTTGGGTTGATCTCAACTGTATGAAGCTTTTGTAGTTCTTGGTTGACCATTCTGGAGGAGTGACTCGGACATCTCCCAGTTGAGGTAATGATAGGTGTCGTCGCAAAAGCGACCGGAGTTGAAATGGTATGAAATGCGACCGGCAGGGGCAAAGAGGATTGGGCAAGAAAGGTGGGAGACAGGATGGGGAGATTAAGTGTTGACTACCTGGGGTCTTCTAACGGTAAATGCGACAGTGGATGAAATGTTAATAAATGAAATTTTGGTACATTTGGATTTTCTCTCTTACTAAAAGCGAAGAAACTTACAATTAATTCTGAATGCAGCTATCTAAGTGGAATTTGTACACGAGTGGAATAATATCTCCAGCAGTTTGTCGTAGGAAAAGTACTTGGATAAAAGAGAGTGTTTTATTTTTTTACATACTGATCAAGTTTTACTAGGGGTATCTTCAGCTGCAATCCACAAACATGAGTAAAACTTCATTTTCTAAGTACAAACAATATAATAATTATTAGACTTTTGCTAAAAAGACTATTAAACAGGAAATACACGGCATAGATAGCTGCTCACTCACTCTCCCATCTGACCTGCCTTCGTTCTTTCCCCACTCCTAAGCGTTAAGGCGGTCGCATTTACTGTTGGAAGACCCCAGGTGGTCAACACCTAATCTCCCATCCTGCCTCCCTCCTTTCTTTCCGACTTTTCTTTGTAGCCGGTAGCATTTACCACCATTTCAATTCCGGTCGCATTTACGACTGCCTCCAATGCCCGCTTCCTGTTGACGAGCGCTGGGTAGGATTGGTGCAGAGATCACGTACTCGCTGCACTTTTTTGGCGTACAGGTTCCCTTGCACTTCTTAACAAACCTGCACAAGTTCCTAGTGCATAGGAGCCTTGCAGTACCATCAAATTCACACAGCATTACTCTTTCTCGATCCGCCGCCTTTATATCGCTGGCTGTGTTTCCTTTCATGATCTCCACCACTTTTTGCCAGTGGTAGGATAACGTAGGAATATCCATTTTGCATCACCTGTGATGATACGATGCCAAAATGTATCGCGCTCTGTATTCGACAGCGATCTGGGGGAGAGAGAGTGACACATTGTTCCGCCTGCTGCGGTGAAAATTCATGGGGAACGACTTTTTGGTGCTTGTATGAGAAACCAGGTTAGTCCAGGTGACAAACGAATGGGTATTGGGAAATCTCCACTGCAGCTGTCAATATTCATGTATTGGTATCAGGGTTTGTTTTCGCAACATCGGCAAGTTGTCAGTATTTGTAGTCGTTGGGCGTCCTTATCTCGGCTTGCGTTTGGGACTGGTATTCGCAGTTTTGAAACGTCAGTACCATTTTCGCACAGTGTTGGTATCCACTGTTTCCTCGCCTTGAACTGCATAAATCCTTCTCTTTGTTGCTGCCGTGCTTAATCTCGGTTTCCAGTTATGGCGTAGAAGCACCTGAACAGCAAGTTTATCTATCTCCATCCTGTGCTCATCTGATAACGTAACCTGGCTCTATGCCAATGCACGACATCAGTCTCGTGTGCTCCATGTCATCGTGGTACCCAGTAGATGCTGGCGTGTGTTTCGCAGAGGAATAGAAGTCCAACATTACGTACAGCACAAAATGGTACACAATTTTCGTTAACCCGTGATTCAATATTGAGGAGATAATAACTTTGTAAAGAATTGCTTGTGTAATTCACTTATAAATTTCGTAATGTGCTTTCATTTCACCTGTGGTAGTTATCCGATTGCTCGAAATAAGAAAATCATATCTAGAGCAATCTTTTTATCAGCATTTCTTGGCACACAGGTAGTTCATAATGAATTTCTTCTGGATCTTTATTGTCTTTACTATATCTTCTTATTAAACCCTTCGTGTTTTATATTGACACTTTACTGAAGGTGATAGATTAAAAAGGAACGTGTTATAAGGTTTCGGAGTTATTACAAGGTCTTGCTTAAGCAATGGATTTGCGTGTCTATTGGCAAAAAATAAATTACACCTTTGCCTTATAAAGACAGCAGTTGAAAGAAAGGAAGTTTCATTTTATGATTCAGTATCTACTTCACGACACTAGAAAGCATTCTGTGATGGTTGTTTCTTTCTAATAAGCAGAGATGGTGCAAGACGTCTGAGAAAATCGTTTTTACCAACAATGTTCTAGCATCATTAAAATGGATATCCTTATGAGCATAATTTTGTGAACAAAATGATGCACTGAACTTACGGATTGTGATACGCCGGTAAATCAATTAACTACGTTGAAAAGGTCGTTTTGGGCCAAATTTCGCATTTTGTAAAAATGCGTTCATTTTAAAGCCCAGTTCTTTAGGATTCCAAAACTGCCTTTGTTTCTTGACTAGGATGAATAGATACAGAGTTATGGCAATCGGAATATCTAAACCCAGGTTTCCAACGCACGGGAACTGACACTTGGAAGTTGGGAAATAATTTAGGTTAGGCTTAATATTTGTGCATAAAATTGTAGTAGAAAATATTTTGTATAAGGTTTTTTGGGCATGGCAATACTTTGGATACAATGTGATGCGATTTATGTTTTCGAAGGTGGCAACCATAAATATACTTTTCATCGCATCAAAACTATCTTTTTTAAACTTTAAATAGATTTTTTTGCTGAATGATATTTTCGTCCCGTTCTCTTTACGGAAGACTTGATAACTGCAAAAGATATGTAAATAAATTGATGAAACTTTGTATACATCTTTTTTACAATGTTGTGCATACAGTGAACTAAAAGTTTTGCTGTTTGTCAATTCAGAGTTTGGTTATAGCTATTTACATTCAACACAGTGAAGAAATTTGTCTGAAATTCGCACTAATGCATGTAGGAATGAGTGTTACTTAGCGGGGTATAGGAACATCACTTACCTTTTAGTTCACTGCATAAATAATATTCATGCGCATATTCTCATGCAAAAAAGGCCATCATATATCAGTAACTCTTTTATTTAGAGAGTTTACCGTAAACGACATATTTCCTTAAATTCTTTTACTAATTTCCCGATTTCTGGAAAATTTATATTGATATAATTTTTTTCAAAGTTTATGTGTTTTTGTGTGTTAGCCTTGCTAAAAAAAATATTATCCATTCTTGCATTTTTTCAAAGAAAGTGCCCCCAACGTAGTGGGATACCTTAAGGGAACAAACGCATTATCACTTTTTACACTTACATAATTATACCACTGTTACTTTAAGATTAACCCTTTCGCTACCACAACACTCGGGACGCCCGGCCATTCAGACGACCACAAACGCCCAGGTCGCCCGATAACTCGACCAGGATTTCGAAGCCCCCAGCGTTTTTTGAATTTTCACGGCGTCTGGCAGATTAGCAGTAGTCACCCTGAGTCGTCTTTGTTGTCGCTGAACAAAGAAGAGAACCAAGAGTTTGTTTGTCCCGGGGTGATATCATTTAGCCGTCTGACATCGCTCAGTAGAACTGTTATTCTGTTGACACGTGCCTCGTAAAAACAATTTATATATGTTGACACGTGCTTAGTAAATATAATTTATATAAAAGCTATGCAGGACTGCATGCACTTAAAAATAATTTGGAACATTTTTCTGGACACCTAAGAGTTTGTGTAACAAATAAATTTACAAATTACCTTTTTCTAGAAACCTAAGGGTTCGTGAAACAAAACAATTTACAAATTACATTTTTCTGGACACCAAAGTTCGTAGACGGAAATACTGCCCTGGTACCACACAGCCGTGCCAACACTGAGCCACTGTCGTTTAGTAATAGAATCCGTTGGCACAGTTTTGGGCTTACGTTAAATTGCCTGGAGGGCCTGATTCTAACCGACTACAAACAAAATATGCGCACATTTATTCTGTAGATATTACAACCAAAAAAAAATTAGGCGTCATAAAATGTTTTTGAACTACGAGAAAATACAGCTCAGTTAGCAGAAAAATATTGATTTTTCAGCCTCAAAGACAGCATAAAATACTAATATTTATATTCAAATAAACTGCAGTATAATCCTTTTTCCTAAAAGTAGAGTTTATGAGAGAAAATTTGCGGTAAAAAATTATTTACTATTTGCTCAATCGAAATAAACAGATTGAGATTATATTTTTTACAAGAAAGGACTAGAGAAAAGGGGAAAGTGAAGAAAATTTTCCAGTTGTAACCACTTCAATCTGTCTTAGAGTCTCAGTAGAAGAATGCACAGTTTGCCGCAGGGAAAACGTCCAAAGGTCAAATCATAGCAAGACGAAAGATCAGAAGTTTCGAGTGGTGAACCAGCACTAATCCTTCTTTTGTTAACTTGACAAAGGGAGGGGGAGTGGATTTCGAAAACGAGCAGCAAGCACTTTAGGGCGCTGTGGTATTCTGAGTGACAAAACATTATAGTATTGCGCTCGCGAAAGGTTAAACTGAATGTACAAATCTACCCGATAACGTATCGCTTGACCTTTTGTCCCCGCAACAACAGCCAGGCGTATTGGTAGCGACTGAATGAGATGTGGAAAACAGGGAGGTGACATTTCCATCCATGAAATGAGGTTCCCTGTCGTTGAGAATCAAGTTGCCGGAGGGACTTGGCTGACTCAAAACCGAACTCGCCAGTTCGCCACACAGATTCTCAATGGGATTGAGGCTCGGCGATTGAGGTAACCATTCGAGTGTGGTAAACTCACTCAAATGATCCTGGGGCCAATTGTTTGCCACTCGGGATGTATGCGGTGCGGTGCTGTCTTCTTGAATGATGGCATCATGGCGTGGAAAGAGAATCATTACGTACAGTTGTAGATGGTTGACAAGAATGTTCACATATTTTGCGACTGTCACGTACCCCAAATTTTTACACCGCCTTCACCCCCTGTGAAAACATGAATCTGTGGGTGAATCACCCCCTGCGAAAACAAACCTCTGGAGTGAATTGCTTTTACCGACTAAGCTACACCGACGGAATGTATCGCTGCATATCTGCCGCTTTGACACGTGCTTCACCTGTGTAGTAAGTCACACTCCAACTTGGGAAGCTACGTCCATTGCATCGTATGCTTTACACCACAAATAGCTTGGTGGAGTTGAATCCGTGATTTCCCTGACCAGATAGCGTGTCCCACACCTCCGCAATACAGATGCTGTAGCTGACATCTAATCTCTCTATGCTTTGTTGTCAAAAGGGGACATGATGTGGACATCGACTGTCATGGTTCCCTATCGCTTTGTCCGTGTTCATTTCGTCCACGTTCACTTGGTCCAGTTCATTTCGTCCACGGTTCACTTTGTCTACCGTTCAGTTTGTCCGCTGTACATTTAGTCCACTGTTCATTTCGTCCACCGTTCACTTTATCCACATTCATGTCGTCCTCAGAATGGATGGAACACGGTGGAATGTTTCTGTTTTGATGGAATTTTTATTCCTATGCAGAAAAAAAGTTCCGCGGACATTACTTGCATGTGATTTTCCTGTTTTAAAATTTTCTATTAAAATATAACGATTTTAAATGTTATTTAAAGAACAACGAAGAACTTAACTTTTTAAAGGGCCGCGGCCTAGTGGTCAGCGTTTGTGATTGCCACGGATAAGACCTTAGGTTCGATTCCAAGCAGGTACGAACACTCGAACCACTGAATATCCACCGACCGTCGGATGCGCACGTTAAGCCGTCGGACCCCAGGTACTGCCCCCCCCCCCCGGTAATAAATAAGAGCGTCTTCCTTCCCCTTTCTACCTCGCTTCCGTGTCACTTTCCTATCGGGCATTCTAGCCCAAATCTCCTAGCTTCCTATTTCTAAGGGTTGTTTAAGACCTGGGGTCAGACACTCCCTTCCTAAGATCTTCTACATATGATGTGAAATGTGAAGAGCTTTTTAAGTATTTTGTGTGGCACGATGACATAAATCAAAGTTATTATGACATAAATCAAAGTTTATTCCAATGGCCATAAATGCGTTGGATTAAAGAGGGAAACGTTAGATTCCCTTTGTACTTTATGTAAAAGATCTCTGTTTTCCTTCTCACACACCACAAATTCACCTTTAATATCGATCTAACTTCTTTTCATCATTATGCTTTTATTAATTTTTTCTCACGTTAAATAGCTATGACACATATAAGAGAGCATTATAGTCGATTCGTATGAAAATTAGTAATACGAAAATTATAACAAAAGTATAATCAAAATAAAAAATAAATATACTGAAAAGCTAAGATCTATGTTAAAACAATATACAAGATGCATTTCAAAACATTAAAAGGTTTTTGTAAAACTTTGATTTATGTCACAGTGATTGACATCGTACTACCCAAGAGTAAAAAAACTGTTCAAAGAACAGTTCTTCGTTTTACTTTGGGTAACATTTAAAATCTTAAAATCGTTATGTTTTAATCGAAAAACTTGAACAGGAAAAAAAATCGCATGTTAGCTATGTCTGCTACCATTTTTTTTTCTGCCTATTAACAAAAATGTCATCAAAACAGAAAACTGTCATGGTATTTCATCCATTCGGAGGACAAAATGAATGTGGACTAAGTGAACGTGGACGAAATGAACATGGACAAAGTGATCCGTCATCGATTGTCATAGCCTATTTTTTTTTTCATAGTACGACAACAGATAGTGTTTTCGCATACATTTGTGGGACCTCAGACGTCATCAGCACTGAGGTAGCTATGCATTTCGTATTAACGATGACGGACAAGCTGCGTTCACCTCGAGAGTCAACTGTACGTTTAGCACACCATTTCTCCCATTAGTTGGACGTTTTGCCGTATTTCACATAGTCTTGACAAGCACGTACGTCGGCTTTGTGTGGAATTCCCAAAAGGTCAGCATTTGCGGTGACTGAACAACATGCCTTCCTCGTAGCTACTATCTGGCTACGGTAAAACTCATTTATGTTGATGCTTTCAATCACGCTCACGTTTCTGTGATTGATTTCCAATGCGTACAACCCTGCTTTCTTTAGAGGTATTGCCAGTTTTAGCGTTCCCATGTGATTGTATCCGATACTTCTACATTGCATATTGTTATCGGTTTGTGTATAATAATATAATTCTTCCATTCAGTGTACATTACAAAGCATAATTTGAAAATCGAATAAGAGCTATAGAACCACATTGTTGATATGTACTTATATGTATCCCTTTGTAAATGTCAGTCTATTTATATGCTGCTGAATTGTTTTATTAATTATCTGGGATAAATAATGTTCTGGATTAGCCGAGGTAATTACACACATCGTCAAAAAATAGTTGCATTCAGAAGGACGTGTTGGATTGCAATGCTATTCCGGAAGAAGGTAAAAGTTACCAGGAACAATAAATGATTAAACATTGAGATTGATATGGGCAGTATTTATTGAGCTACACGCCAATAAGTAGTGTCTTTCATATGTTTGCTCAGATCGCAAATCAAACGTCTCCATGTGGAGTTGAACATGTTCCTAATGGTGTCCTGCGATAAGCCATCCCATGCATCTTTGAAACTTCTCACGCAGTTCCTGCAGATTGTGCTGTAGGGGGTGGAGTGTGGATATCGCGTCCAATAGCATCCCACACATCTTCAATCGGCAATAGATCTGGCGATTTGGATTACCATGGAAAAGTGCCAGTGCCTTGAAGGCAAGCTCTCGAGACAACAGAAGTATACGGACGAGCGTTGTCCTGTTGGAAAATTGCACCGGAGTGACCTTTCAGAAAAGTTAGGGACACTGGTTGCAGAAGCTCATCAACTTAACGTTGGGCTGTTAAAGTAACTGTAATGAACACCAAATGTGATGTGGCATCGTAAGAAATTGAACACCACAACATGACATCAAACCTTCTGGACGTTGTGACGTTCGATAACAAACCGTTCATCTTAGCGCTGACCACGACGCCTCCACACGCGGATTCTTTGGTCACCTATTCCAAGACAAAAACGGGACTCGTCACTGAAGATCCCCTGCTACCATTTTGCGTGGCTCCATGACAGTGTGGCACGACACCATTGCAGGCTTTGACGACGATGCACTGGTGTTAAGGCTAGTCGTCGTAACGGTCTGCGTGCGTGTAGTCATACGTCGTGAAGCCATCTGCCAATGGTGCTGGCACTAATCGGACGATGAATATATGGCATCACTGCTCACTGAATATCAGCAATCTTGGCTGTTGGGTCACGCCACGCATGTCGGACAACCCGACGGTCCTCCCTCTCCGTGGTTCATCTAGGTCTCCCAGACCCTTCCTGTCGCTGCTGGTTGTGTCTTGCTCTATCCACTGCCACCAACAGCCTACTGTGGTGATATTCCACGACCGGTATGGTGCTCAATACGGCAATAAGACCATCCCGCTTTCCGGAGCCCGACGACGCGGCCCCTCTCGAAATCCTCCAACTGCTCGGATCGTTTCACAAATTTTCTCCGAGGCATATTTTATTTGCAAAAAATGCAACAAACACAAGAGCAGGAGTCAGAATGGTAAGCACACACATCGGGACGACTAGATATAGCCGGTCAGGCCCAGCGCTACGATTCCTGCTTTCTTGCGTCACATGCGCGACAGAGCGTGATACATGAATCATTTGCTTGTCTCGCGATGTCAAACCTACCCACCAAGTTCCATTCCTGTCTATTGTTTTCTTTTGAGTGCAAGTATTTTTTTGAAGATTGAGTGTTCTAGAAGATAATCTGGAGGTTACTGTCCTCAGGAATGCATGTTTTCTGTCAGATTAGATTCCATAGTTTGACAACTGTAACAAGTCGAAACTGTAAAACGCACCATTTTTATGAGTTTCAATTCGATTAGAAAGCTTTTGACATCTTCTGGATTTTATCAGAAGTCTCTATGAATGCATATAGCCTAACTAGACGAAACCCGTCGGAATCGATGGTTAGTTTTTTTTTGTTTTGTTTTTTTGAAAAGAATAAACTCATATAAAACAACAAATGCAAACTTTATTTGATTGACAAATTCATTCAACTACTTCAGTAAAGACAACAGTCCAGGTTCGTTCTTGGTTTTGGGTTTGAAGGTTTAACGACCACCGTGAGCAACTTAATGTGCTATAAGTAGTCGCCCATCCCTAATTTAGGGTCACTGGTTCCAGGGAAGTGAGATAGCCAGTGCTGTAAGGCAAACACAACATCCGTACCTTACCGGGATTCGAATCTGGATCCTTCACGAACGAATCATCGTAAGCCAGCGCTTAGACCATTCGTCATCCAGGCGGCCAGGTTGGTGATGAGCATCACGACTGCACCCTTTTTCAGTCGTAAAATGTGAGGCGGAAGTTCACTCGTCTTGACCGTGTGCGAAAATTCAACTGGATAGCGTACTCTTTCACTCTCATCTTCAGTCACAACTGTGTTTCTAAATGTTGTTAGAATAAGATTCGCGTTGCGAATATTCTTTATTGTCTCTTGTCTGAGACATATATTTGCGCCCCATTGATCGCTCACGCCTTCCAGTAGGGCTTTTACGTTTTCTTTTTTTTCTGCGGGAAAGTTTTGTTAAGAGTAAGTATGCAATAACGTATTTACTTCATTTAGGACTGATCATAGAACACCATGCACACACGAAGTCTGACACTGAACTGAGCGCCTGATGTAGAGAAGAGCCGCACGCTTCTCCCATAGATTTTAAATTGGAACTTTGCTTTCCCGTCACGCTCGACCCGTTGTCCAACCCTCAGTTTTCTCTTCCACTGGCACATTTACATGACAATACCTTTATTTTGATACCTGAACCATATTTTTACGTTCCGCCGTTCTTTCAAAATAGGTCTCACAGTAAAAAAACCTTATAGAATGAAGATATAGATGGCGCAACTTAAATTGTACATTATACATATTTTCACTAACAATGATCAACGGATTGTTTATTTACATCTTTACATGATGGGAAACGTCTTACTTACGTGAATAAACTGGATCGAATGAATATCAAATTATATATGTACATTACACAGCCCAACGACATACCGCAATCAGGTCTTCGAGAGTGTTCGCTGTTCTGATGAGAAGATATTTGATAGGAATTCCTGCTAGCGTTGCTTTGCGCACAGATTCGTTCAGAAAAGAGAAGACTTCCGACTATCTCAGTCCCTCCAGGCTTCTGACTTCAACAGCGAGTGAGTCAACCGACGCGATCGAATGTCAATCGCACGCTTCTCCCATAGACTTTACATGGGAACTTTGCCGCCCCACAACGCCCGAACCGTTGCCCCGATCTCACGTTTCTCTTCGGCTAGCATATCTACATGGTAAGACCTTTATTTTGATACCTCAACCATATCTTTACGTTCAGTCGTTCTCTCAAAATAGGACTCACAGTAAAAAACCTTATATAATTAATATATAGATGTCACAATTCAGGGACAAAAAATTTTGTATGATTCCGAAAGTATTAATATTGGAGTGCTCTGCTATCTAAGGTACATTTTGAGAGACTGTTCAAAGATTATGGCAGTCTAAAATTTAATACTCCATTTGGTATCAGTGATATATGTATGTTAATTCTCCTAAATCAGTAATACAAAAATCATAAATATTGTTCATGGAGTAAACTATTTAAAAATGCCTGTGCTGCCATCTTGTATTCTATCGTTTTCGAAAAACCTTCAGTGCAATATTTTGCTAGCTGATTGGATCAATAGTAAAAGGCGAGCAGGCGAGAAATCTGTAAACAACCTTTTGGTGTACACACAAGCTTTGGGCTCCTCGTAGTGCTGGGTCTGGGATTGAAAAGCATCATAATTATCATCAACCATGTTTACAATTCCAGTAGGTGGCTGTTGCCATTTTAACTGCGTATATTGTCACATTGAAGTATGTTCATTGCAGAATAACTTAGTTCTTGAAGAGTTCCACCGCACCAGTCTTTAATATCGCCAGCACAACACGCGGTGAAAGTTTCCTCTTGCATTTCTTCCGTTCATTAAGCCAAACACCAATGTCTTTATCTTTCTGTCATATTTCATTCTGCAGGTGTCACCAAAGAGTCCTAGTTTTCTTTGTATGATTTTTTTGGAAAAGGGTCTCTTTTAGTTGTATTCTTCTGTACACTTCTTCATTTCTTATTCTCTTAGTCCATCCGGTTCGTAAGATTTTACGATAACACTTTATTTTAAAAGCAAGTATCCTTCTCTCTTGAAAAGCACGGAAAGATAAAAAATGTCTCATTCGTCCTTCTGGAGCTGCACCAGTCAGTTTCATCGTTGAAAGCAGTGATTATAAATCAGCAAAGATCTACTCCTAATATGAATATTAAAGCCGAAAGAAACACAAATTCGTGAGAGCGTTTTAATTTACTCTATGTAATTGGCTCCGAGGAACTTTCCTTGCTTACCTAAAAAAACATCATGAAAGAAACTTATCTGTTCCAAAAAAAATTGCAATAGACACGTGACACAAAAGTGGGTCCAGGAGTTAACCTAAAGCAATTGGCTGATCAAACCTATGAACTGTGCCACACTGGTGGCCGATTCTTCAGAGACCTCCGTTTCAGGTAAATCGCACTAGATACACCCGGGTTTTAGTCCCGGATCATACATGAGCTGTGTGTTTATCCTACAGTTGCCATTTGCCTTGATTCAGTGGACCGTAAATAAGGATGAACGACTGGTTATGGCCTTTGCATTTGATCACGGTAGTCGTTAAAACACGGAAGAACAAGAACATCTATGCAACGGCGTTCTTGATAACGAACGAGAGTTGTGAAAGGAGGGACAGTGACCATCGCTTGGCGCAGTTGCCTAAGCGATGGTTTCTGATCATTCGTCCGAGATAGGTCCGGGTTCGAATCCCGGTGAGGCATGGATGTTGTGTTTGTCTTACGGCACTGGTTCTCTCCCTTCCCTTGAGAGAGTAGCCCTAAATTAGGGACAAGCGACTGGTTATGGTCGTTAGACTCCCAATAAATAAAACAAAAAAAAGTGAGGAAAGGAGGGACATCTGTCGAAAAGCGAATATGTCTTTTGTCCAAATTGTGAATGAATCATCAGATTTGTTTCTTACATTTCTTCGGTTTTATTAGACACCCTTGTGTTTATGTAGATTGCTATGAGAACTTAATTTTTCTTATAGAAGTGTT
This sequence comes from Macrothele yani, assembly GCA_039090855.1. Lineage (NCBI taxonomy): Eukaryota > Metazoa > Arthropoda > Arachnida > Araneae > Macrothelidae > Macrothele > Macrothele yani. Next base: position 162,014,284 of record CM077002.1, read on the forward strand.
ACTACGAGAGACGATGTGATTTTAATGCGGAAAATGTCCGAATTTTATTCAGTATGCGATGTATCGAAATTGAAAACCTGGAGAAGGATGAAAAAGGGATAAACTATCAGTGGAAAAATTGGAAAAGCGTAATTTCCCATGATACAATATTGACAGGGAAAGTTGTTGAATGCAGTGATATCAGCTAAAATGTTCATAACTGTTAAAAGATTCACACTCGAGTCACATTACTGTGACCAGCTCCTACTTTTGACGTCAACAGCGCGTAGCGAATGAAAGAAGGCACGTGTCATGAACTGGCTTGGAGGGTATACAATATGTGCTGTAGGCAATCTGAAAACATATTACTCATTGCTGTCATGGAAAAAAAGAGCTAATTATGAGATTTCCAAGAAAGGGATGATTATCGGATTTCGGGACAAGGGTGGCAGTATCTCTGAAACAGTGCAGTTTGTGAACTGTTCGCGTGCTGCTGTGGTTAAAGTATATTGCGATTGGAGAAATAGCGCCATTGCGAATAAGCGATGTGGAAACTGCGGAGCACCACCTGCTACTGACGTGAGAGGTGAACGTCGGCTCCAAAGGTGCGTTAGGGCCGATCGACTCGCTACAGTGGAGCAACTCACTGGCCGAATACACCAGGGATCTACTGGAAGTGTGTCTGAAACGACAGTTCAGCCAGCCCTGCTGCGATGGGGCTTCGATGCAGACGGATGGTCACTGCACCTATGCTAACAAAGGTGCATCGGGAAAAAAGGATTACATTTGCACAGCAGTATCGGAATTGGACATCCGCTGATTGGGAAAGGATTGCCTTCTCCGATGAGTTACGTTTTCGGCTTTATCGAACGGATGGACGTTGCCGTATAAGGCGAAAAACATCGGAGAACAAACACTCTTCAACCACTGCTGGAAGAACACAAGCCGAAGGGAGCAGCATTATGGTCTGGGGAATGTTTCCGTGCCATTCTCTGGGTCCACTCATACTTCTGAAAGGTACTATGGACCGAATTCGTTATGAATCCATCTTTGTAGTCCACGTACACCCATAAATGTTGATTGTCTTCCTTGGGGCGAATGGGATCTTTCAGCACTACAATGCAACGTGTCACACAGCTAGAAATGTCAGAGTGGGGTTGAAAGGGCACGATGAAGACTTCAAAGTACTTGTCTGGTCCCCTAATTCCCCAGACTTAAACCCAGTCGACCATTTGTGGGACCATCTTAATCGTGTTGTTCACTCTTTTGATCCTCCATCACGCACGCACCATTGAGCAGCTGTCAGATGCACTGCATGGCTCCACATACCTGTGAACACCTTTCAGTACCGTATAGAGTCACTCCTAGCCCGTCTAGCTTCTGTCCGCGCAGCAGACGGCGGTTACTGTGGATATTAGCTGGTGGTCACAATATTGTGGCTGGAATATGTATAATACGTAGAGTTTTCTTCAGTCCTGGTGGGGTAGTGGTTTAAGCGCTGACCTTTCGTCCGATTGGACCCGGGCGCGAATCGCGGATGAGACGCGGTTAGTGCTCTTGGACTGTGGCATTAGCTCTCTCTCTCTCCCTTTCTGGAAGAAGTGACCTCATAGTAGCAACAAGCAACTGCGTATAGTATATTGAGTGCCGTCCCGAGTGCCGTCCCGAGTGCCAGTGTCTAAGCGATGGCTTCTGACCATGGGTTCGGGTTCGAATCGCTGTGCGGCATAGATGTTGTGTTTATCTTACGGCACTGGCTCTTCCGCTTCTATGGAACCAGTGGCCCTAAATTAAGGACGAACGACTGCTTTTAGCCCATTGAGTTTCTCACGTTGGTCGTTAAACCTCCAATGAAAGAATAAAAAGATAGTTCATTACGTTTCTCATACTGGTCGTTAATTCCCCAAAACAAACAGAATTTCCTAATGGAAGATTTGTATTGGAAATTCTGAGAATTCTTGAGCTAAATCTGGCATGTAGATTATATATTTTGATTATAAATTTAAACGGTAATTTATGCAAAGAGCTTCAACAGCTACAACAAAGAATTATGGATTATATAAAGATATAAAGCTTTTAAAGAGAACCTACTTTTATTTATCTTGATATTTCCTTTACTCTATGTGTGTGTGAATTTATGAGTCAATTTCCTTTTCCTAATTTTGAAAGCAATTTTTTTCATGTCTTTATTTTTCGCTTGTTAATTTTGGAATCACAAACGCTTGGTAAAAACGATACCTTTGATAACCAGAATTAGGCTTAATTGATGTTTATGCCTTAATGATTCTAACGCGGTTAAAGTTTTCTTTTTTAAACTTTGTGCCGCCTTTAAATATTTGCACCCACTCTGCGGTTTCAGAAAAAGTGATACAGAAGTTTCTGAAAAGCATTTAAAGAGAATTTCCATTTTCTGCTTTATTTATTACGCCATAACTGTCAGTAAAAAAGGGGAGAGGTGTTTGGATTTGGCACTTTTTTTTATCTTGCGTTTCTTTCTCCGAATTATTTTGAGTAAGAGCAAGGCATTGAGCCGTGAATAAAGTACTTATCATTTTTGTCGCATAAGCTTGCATATTTCCTCGTTACCATTAATGACATCATTTCAAAGACTCATTACTGATATATTTCTTATTTCTGTAACTTTTGTGAGACACGTGTAATTCAAAAATGTTCTCTGTTTGTTTTACGCGATGAACTACGTGTCACTTAATAAGAGACGAAGTGAGTCCGCATTAGCTCAAAAATAAATTAAGATGAATCATTTCGAAATGTTAGAGATGCTAAAATATGATCAGAAAAAGAAAAGGTTTTGGGGGAAGAAAATAATAAAACCAGAACATACTTGGAAAACATGGGTAAGTCATTTCGACTGACAGAGCATAAAAACTGTTAAAGCTTCATGGTTGAGAGAACATCTCGCCCAGTTGCTATGGCGATGAAAATGATATATATCGATTGACATTTCTGCACATGAAGGGACCAGATACATAAATTTTGTGGCTTCTGCAAGTTTCCGCATAGAAACCGCCAAAGGTATCAGTTACAGTGAGATGAATGGGGCTAGAAGGAGCACTGAAGTGCGAGACAATGTTGATCCAAAGTGTAATAAACAGAGAGAATGGCACGTTAGGGGTAGCAAAATACGCAGCTCCTTCCGAAGAAATGTCTTCCTTGGATATGGGGCCTTTATAACTCACCGTGTCCATTAGGTGATTATTATTCTCACCTTAATGTTGGGGAATAAAAAACAGCGCATCGTAAAATTAATTTTCTTTTAAACAACGCGTGAAGAGTTTGCGTTGAAATTTGAAGAACTGTATGCTGCGGATAATGTAATCAAATTCATATCTCTTTGGCATGAAACAGAAATGCGAGAAAGTTTCCTAAGTTATCGTTTGTTCATATCTGCGAGCAGTAAATATTTCTCTATGAACGTTTTATGAGCATGCTTTCGGAACCGAAATGATATTTGAATTTTTAATGATATGAAGCTTCGGTGTCGTGAAGAAAGCCTTTTTCTATGATTTTCAATTTGTTTGTTTTGTTTTTAATATGAACACTTCTGAAATTTCAGACAAACCCATGAATAAAAATGCACACTGAGATTCATTTTCTGACAGGCATTCACACTATTCTAGCAATCTTTTTCTTCTTAGCATCTTGGCACCCACTGAAAAGTTTGGCCTCCCCCAATCTTTTCCAACTTCCTCGATACTTAGCCTTTGTCCCACATTTAGCACTTCTACATTTCTGAAAGTCATGTCTTCATCTTGTTCTCTGGCGCCCTCTTCGTCTCCTTCCACTTCTTGGTTGCCATTCAGTTATTAATCGTGTCGATCTTTCATTTTTCAGTCTTCCAACATGTCCAGGACATCTCCACTTTGATTCGTTTATTAATTTTATAATATCTATTATTCCTGTTCTTTCTTTCATAAGTTCATTTATTAACTCTGTCTATTCTAGTTATTCCCAACATTCTTCTGTCTAGCTTTCTTACCGATAATCTTAATTTTTCAACTTGTCGCTCTGAGAGCTCCACGTTTCACTTCCATAAGTAAATAAAGGGTTAATGCATGCATTGAAGATTTTTCTTAAACAGAAGCAATCATTTTTAGAAATCATGTAATTCAAAGTACTGCGCATCTATCCTCCGTGTTCACGTTGGAGGAACACGAAAAGATTTTGAGATTTTTGCGGTGCTACAGTAAAATAAAAAGTTGCCTGTGGGCAGAAAATCGTTTATTTTGACCATTTCTTGCTTGCACATGGACAAGAGAAACGAAATAATTGGAATGTAAATTATATTTCGACGACATAATTGGAATTAAATTATTTTTCATCTTACGGAAAAGCAATCAGACTGTAAATAATGTTTGTATTGATATCCAGATTACACCAAACAGAAGAGCATTAATCTTTGAAATGTTTCGGCAAATTCTTACACGGAAAGTGTAAAAATTGCACTCTCTTTGCAATAAAAAAATAAAAATAAAACAAAAAACGAAGCACTCACAGAAAGTCTTTCGATCCAGACTAAACTCAGCATGCAAGTTGCTCAGGGCCTAATATGCAAATGATTAAAAAATAACGACCAATGACGGAATAGTGGCCTGCCACAGCGCATGTGTACGACTCATCGAGGAGGGTATACCAAGAGTAAATCAAGCATGCAGAGACTATTTTGACTGCGGATTGCTCTTGCATTAACCTCCACAGACTGTGAAGATACCTCGATGTCGGATCCGTGCACAATATGAGCAGTTGAGCGAGTTTGACAGAAGATGGTTAGTGAAGTCGCCCTGTCGCCGGTTATTTGCCTTTGAAAGACGCGGCAAACAGACCGTGTTAACGCCATTAGGTCGCGGAGGGCACATCGCAGCGACACGCTGGCAGTGAACGGCAGAACGCGAGGATCTAGCGATTTTGAGAGCGCCACGAAGACAACCAATTAGTCGCTCGCAACCATCTGTGGCTATGTTGCATCGTCTACAGGTACGGAAGTGGCAATCCGGACAGTTCGAAGACGACTTACGGCACTGGAACTACATTCGAGGATGCTACTCCGCAATCTACCATTTACCAGGGATCCCGATCAACGTGGAGTATTGTTCAGTGTCGTCGTGTTGTCTTCAATAATGAGTCACGGTTGGCACTTGGCGCCGATGACCAGCGGATACGTGTCTGGAGACGGGCCTGCCATCGCCCGGATCCTGCCTTTACCGTGCAACGGCACACGGAGTGAAGAGGAACCATTTTCTAGGGTAACCGGATACGCTTGGTAGTCCTCCGTACCACTTACACCGCTGAACAGTACGTCGCGAACTTTCTACGACCTGTTGTGTTGCCATTCATGTCGCAGCATCAGAGAGCAATTTTTCAGCAGGATAATGCCTGGCCACACACGACACGGCTCTCCCAGGTCTTCTCCCGTTGTTGCAGCACTCGGGAGCGAGTGTGCACCTTTTCCCTGTATTGGAAATTGAGAAGTAATCGGAAAAGCGGAAAAGAAATGGGAAAAAAAAAATTTAATCAAATGAATGGGAGAGATTTTTGGGGAGCTGGTGTAAGAATGATTAAAATAAGGATTTTATAAACCTCACGCTCTTCAGACGCTCTGCATTTCACAATTTAATTTTCCCCTTAGATTTTCTTCCGTGGGTTCGCGCCTAGGAAGGTCAGGAAAGTACCGCTCTTCCCCTTCACCCCCACCCCACCCTCTCTCTCTCTCTCAGAGTCGAAGGGCTTCCAGCAGTCCGCTTGCTGTGGCATGGGACCGCGGGGCATCCTTTCCCTAACTGCTACGAGCCAGCAATATTGGGTAAGACATAGTAATTCAAGTCAGAGAAATAGCGGGTAGACATTTTATTGGAGCTCGGCGCCAGTCGTCTTGAGATTTGATACACCAGGTCTGGAAGAAAAGAATAGCTTGACGCCAGGCCAAGGAAAACTATAGCAGTTTTATGATAGTAAGATTTACGACCTCAGAGATCCGTAGGCAACGAAGTTCCTAGAATTTGAGGGCGGACACAGATTTTGGACGGGGCGAAGGATGGCAAGTCAGAGAAATGGCGGGAAACCCAGAGCAAATCAGATCGGGAAATGATAATTGTTTGACCAATCTGTAAATTGGTAGGAGGATCCGGGAAGAAAAAAATTTTGGTAGGACAGGAAGAGGAGCGAGAGAAATATATCAGTCGGCATGAATACTTCGAAAGAAGGATGACAGAAGTCAGACAGTTGGCATAAGCACTTCAGGAAGAGAGGAGATAGCATGAATACTGCGAGAGAATGATGACAGAATTCAGAGAGAATTAGGAGTTGGCATAAGAACTTCAGGAAGAGAGGAGATAGCATAAAAACTTCGCTAGAATGATATTCCAGCCCTCATCGTGGGATAGAAGGTAGGACAATTCCGACCTTAAAGTTTCCTCTTGTTTACATAATTAGTATGTTGAACCGAAAATTAAAGAAGAGCATAGTAGACTAAGTTAAGGTTGAAAGTAAAACCAGCTCTAAACTAATGCTGAGAAAAGTAGGGCAGAAATAGAAGAAATGAAATGGTTGAGTAAAGTGAATACCATTGATCAGAGCAGGAAATTGTGTAGTATAGGGAATCATTTTTTAGTAAATTATGTTTCGAAATATTTCAGAATTATATTAAATTAAAATAAGAAATTAAAGTTAACCTTTAAATAAATAATTTTTCTAAAAGGGTCTTCAAACATTTTCATATGACTGAGTGTATATTTTTCTAGATTTCAAGCCTTCATCAGGCAAAATAAACATATTTTATTTTCACGGTATTATGAGTCGGCTACATTTCATTTGAGTGTACAATTTTGTAAAGTAAAAAAGGTTAATAACGATTGAGTGTTGGATGTGTGAATAAATGATTTGGGATGAATGTTCAGAAAAATCCTCCAGTGCAATACTGAGTAACTTACGCATCAGTGCTAGTAAACAAATCAAAATTTGTAAGTTAACGAATTATTCAAAAAGAAATGAAAAGCTAGACGATTACTTTAAAACATTGCGGCACTCAGCGGACCCCGATACACGGAACGTCGGCTGGGTGAAACACAACGCCCATCCTCGAATAGCGAGCCTGTGTTTTCTCTAATACTGGGAAAACATAGTTTTTGAGATTCGAGTGATTATCCTTATTACTAATAATGACGCGGGGCAATCCAAAAACCCCGGTAGCACCGTAATGTCGACTTTCTCAGATGTCCATCCCAGTCGCCCGACCTCTCACCGATCGAACGTATTTGGGACATGATGGGACGCCACCTATGCCCATCGCAGAATGTCGGGAAATTGGTTCGCAAATTGGACACCATCTGGCATGCTATACCTCAGGGAAAAAAACCCTTACATGGCGGGTAACCGTTTGTATCAGAGCCAGAGATGGTGCTGCAACGCACTGACGTGTTCCACACGTGTAGATATTTCATTTGAATAAATGACCCAACTGTTCTGCAATTGCAATCATTTCCTTTGATATAAATGTACATTGTACATACAAATTTTCATCTTGATTTGATTTGTTTTTTGGCAAAGAGTGTATATCAACAACAACATATCACTAAGCTGTTCTCTGCGATTCAGAGGTTAGCTCCACAAAGAAATACAAACTACCGGATACATTTTTAACTGATAATTTACTTACTGTTGCCGTATCAAATTTCTTCATTTACAGCGATCTCAGCACACAACTCGGGCTTTCATGACATCCATCACACAACGAAGACATTGCCTTGTCTACTTCATACTCATAATCTATTTCTCGTGAAGACACTTCTGACTTCCTTGGTCATTGGAGACTAATATGCTTCGGTGGTTTGGCCATTATGAAAGAATGAGTTATGAAATGATTATTAAGGAATTATTTAGCCCAAGTCGCACGTAGGAAAGACAGAGGAAGGCCAAGGAAGTCATTGGAGTATATATCTGCAAACCAAAAACACATTTTAGTATATTTTATGCCTTACTGCAGTTCTTATCTCTTTCAGCGGGAACTAAAACTTAAAAATGTATGAAAAGAAGAAACGTCTAAATTTTGCTAACGTTGAAACGCAAGCTCACGGAGCTGGTATATTCTACTATGAATGATATCATTAAAAATATTAACTTCAAGTTCTGCTTTAAGAAGAAGGGTTACGCATTTACATTAGAACTGTAATTTTATTGGGTCACTTCAATTCTGGCAACTAGGGCGTGTTCCTCTAAAGAATGAATTAATATTTCAAGTGTGTCTCTGAGGCTAAGAGGTTTATAATAAGTCAATAAATTCTTCCTTAGTAAAATCCAAAATTTATGAATTGCGGAACTCCGATTAAGAAGAATGAATTTCACGCAGTTAATTTCAATGAAGCCTACATTAACACTGTCTACGTTAAGAGTGCCTTTTCCAACCGATGCTCTACATGAACATACGCATTCATTCCACGCAGTAATTTTACTTTATAACTCAAATCGAATTATAATATTTGTGCGAAGTAATCCGGAAGAGCAGATAAATGTTACAAAAATAATTTACAATAAGCTCTCATTAACGTAATATGACTTCATTCAAAGAGCCAGTTAACCGCGGCGGATACCGTGTAGTCTTAGGAACTGCCTTCGAACAATACGTCCGAGATGGGAGCGGGCTTGAGTTCCGGTTTCATTATTGGAGGTGTACGCTAGACAGACCCTTCACCCTGGAACCAGTTTCCCAAATTAGGGACGGGGGAGGGGTGAGTGGGGTGGCTATCTATAGCCATAGCTCATGGTGGTCCGTTTTAGCTCGAAACAGGAATATGTGTAAAACAGATGCGGTTATGTTAAGTACAATAATATGTTTCTCACACAAAATTCTCAATGTTCTTGTTTTAATAAATGTACATCTGATCTTCGCTGTACTCCACGAAAGTATATGCTATAAAAACCTTTGCAAAGCTCGATGAAGAAACAAACAACTACGATCATTTATATACATGGTCAATACAAATTTGGAAGATGTGAATTCGTTTATTGGTGCAAATATGACAGGGATGTTAAGTCAGATAACATTCGAAAACTTGAAAATGTCGTCGTCCTGGAGCGGAAATCGAACCCGCGTCTCCTGGATAGCACCCGAGTATGCTAACCACTACACCACCCAGAACGACCAAGTTTCAAGTTTCCGATTAATTTGAATAGAACCATCGCAGGATTCGCTAGTCGAAGCAACCGGCATTCATATATAGCGAATCTTGAAGTTTTGAATTCGTTACAGTGATTGCCCGGAAACGCAGAATATCAATGAATAAAATAGGGGATTACACTATAGTGCAATACAAATTTGGAAGATGTGAATCCGTTTATTGGTGTAAGTATAACATGGATGTTAAGTCATATTTACACCAATAAACGGATTCACATCTTCCAAATTTGTACTGCACGATGGTGTAATTCCGTATTTCATTCATTTATAATGTATACATAGTCGTTAAGCTTGAAGCAAGAATATGCGTAAAAAAGATTCTTCACTGAGGGACATATGAGCTGCTGTGAGTCTATGACCAATTAAGCTTCTTCACTGAAGGACATATGCTCCTATGACTCTGTTTATAGCAATAGCTGATGTAGGTCTTTTAAGCTCGATGCAAGAATATGCGTAAAAAAGATTCGTATACGTTAAGCGTATGTTTCTCACACTAAATTACCAATGTTATATTTTTAATAAATTTACATCTGATCTTCGTTGTACTCCACGAAAGTATACGCTACAATAAACTTTGCGAGCCTCAATGAACAAACAAACAAACAACTGCAATCATTTATATACATACTGCGTTTGTGATATCTTGTATCATGTTTCCTCTTCATCTATTCCCAGATTTCAAGACAGACTGGGCATGTTCCCTCGTGAAATCAGGTGCCCGGTCGATTCTCTCTTGAAGCTATTCAGCATAATCACTCACGTCGTCAGGAGTTCCCTAGAGCGCTGGAGGTGTAAGTCACAGTATAGGTGTCGACGCAGCATACTCACAGGTTATCATCATTATGGAGAGTGTGCAGGAGACGAAGTCATTGGATGGTGTTGTAGATGACTCCTCTTGGGTGGAAGAGAGATAGAGAGAACAAGCGCACAAGTGTCCGAGTTACATTAATTTTCTGAGGCGAAGAGAGAGAAGTGCTATTCGACGAACCAATTAAGCTTCTTCACTGAGGGACATATGCTGCTGTGACTGCATAATTCGCATACGTGCGATATGCTTCTTTTTACTTTAACGTCGAGCACTTCTCAGCTGATTCCAAATTTAACGCATTTCCTTCAGCATGAGGAGATAGGATTTGCTATTACAAAATGAATTTAAGTGTTATATGGATTTTACTCAATATTTCATAACATCACGAAATAATGACTCAAATTATACATGCATGCATATCACTAAGCTGTTCTGAGATTCAGAAGTTAGCCAAGAAAGACAATCTGCGAGATAAAGGTTTAGCTGCTGCAACTAAAATTTAGGTTGCCGTTTCAAAGGTCCCCATTTACAGGTCCCTCCGGAACACAGCTAGTGCTTCACTGACATCCATCACACGACGTACACAAGACCGTTTGTACTTCATAAACATAATCTTTTGACATTCGTTAATCTGGTCCTCGCACGATTTATTTGGCCATCAAATACCTTTCTTTACTTCCACTTGCCTATGAAAAATGGTATGCACCTCAGTAACAACATTTTGCCCTATATTACACAACTGTAACACATCTTCATTCCTCACATGATCAGAGCGTGTTTTCCCACAAATTTCCCAGAAGTAGCACATCTCTTCAGCATACAGACGATTTCTACGTCTCTTCTGAGATATCCAGATGGACTGACGTAATCAGAGTAGAAACAATTCCACTTCCATGTGCAGCAATTCGCGAATTCCTTGAGAATCCACCATTTCTGAAAAATCTTCCTACAACAACTATGACTTTCAATAAAGAATTTGACGTATATAGTTGCTTAAACTATGCGACTAAGAACAGCACGAAGCATTCTGGCTTCAGAAATATCATTTAATAGCTTTTTCAGCGAAACGAATCTTCACCCGACCAGTTTGTTTGTGCCTATACTTCTGCGACGCACATTATGCTTTATGTGTAATATTGCCAGTTCTTCTTCATGTTCCTTTAGAATTCCTTTTTGATCAATTGAAGAAATGCTTAAGTATACACTATATTGACAAAAGTCACCGGACACCTCTTCAAAAGCAAATGAACTGATCCACTGCGTTGCTAAGATGAGCGGTACAGCTGCAAACGGTATAAAAACGAGCCTGCAGCTCACCGCGATCATATCGCATTGTGCGGTTGAGTGAAAACGTCGCAGCGGGAGAAAACTGACTTTGAGAAAGGAAAGATTGTTGGGTGTTATATTAGTGGGTTGTCCATAAGAGAAACCGAGAGGCGTTTAAACACACCCAAGTCCACTGTTTTGGATGTATTGAATAAGTGGAAGACACATGGCATGCGTGAAGCAGCAAAACGTACCGGAAGACCAAGAAAATGAGTGACAGAGGATTTCGGAGCCTCAGGAGAGTCGTTACAGCTATTCAACGGAGCACTGCGCAAAACCTCAGTGTACAGGTGAGTAAAAATGCTGGAACCTCGGTATGTGCACGTACCATTTGCAGAGAACTTCATTCCATGGGTTCCCGTTGTCGTGCGGCTATTCATAAACCTCTCGTCTCCACTCGGAATGCTACTCGTCGTTTAGCATAGTATAAAAAACATTTGTCGTGAACAGAAGATCAATGGAAACGGGTTCTATGGACTGATGAATCCAGATACACGATTCATCAGTCTGATGGCTGTGTGTTGGTATGGCGGTGCTGGAGGAACGTTATTTACCACAGTGTACTGTTCCTACGTTCACGTTTGGAGCTAGCAGTGTACTCGTGTGGGAGTGATTTCCGTAGTATAGTCCCGTCCCATTGGTTATTTGGACAAACCTGTTAATCAGCACGTCTACCTCGATATTCTGGACAGTTATACCCTACCAACTCTGTGGCAATACTATGGCACCAAGCCTTATTGGTACCAGCAGAACAATGCACCGAGCCATAAAGCAAGGACTGTTACGGCGTGGTTTGACGATAATTCCGTATCGTGTGTGGACTGGCCAGTACAATGCCCTGATCTTAATCCCACAGAGCACCTATGGAATGAATTAGAGCACCCATAAAAAGTTTGGAACCAAGGCCTACTACTAAGCAACAGTTTGCGGCAGCAGTATGTACTGAATGGAAGCACATACCTATCGCTGTGTTCCAAAACCAAGTCGAAAGCCTGTCTCAAATGGTCAGTGCATGCATTAAGGCCAAATGTGGACCGACACCGTACTAATGTATGTCCATAAGTGCTATGTTGTGTTTCTCTTCTTGGTGTTCGGTGAGTTTTGTGAATATAGTGTGGAAAATAAGTTCAAACGTCATTAGTTGCACGAAGCATTCTTCAACATTTTAATCACTTCTTTGTTTATTAGATATATGAAATCTGCATTCTCTTCTGAATATTAAACTATCGCTACCTTTATGACTTTTTTTCATCATCTGTTTTCCTAGGTCATTTCTCAAAAAGTTTTCTCAAACTTCGAAACTTTTTTGACTGCAAATAGTGTTTGCAATTGTAGTTTAGCTACCTTCGAAAGAACTTTACTCTTAAGTTATTGCAATTGTACTTTCAAAATAAAATGAAAATGGCTGGTATTTACAACTTCCATTTTCTTTTGAGTAGTCTAAAAATCAGTCATGCACGCTGGCTGAAGACGGCAAACCGTCTGTTACGATTATACATCAGTACCCAAAATCCATCCGATAATCTTCTTATAATAGTAAAGTTTGTGATGCTGGTTTATTCACCAATGTGGTTCGAGATAAATATGTAACCACAGTGCCAAGATGAAGTCCGACATATCTGGAAGATGATTTCTCTCACAAGGCAGTTGCCTGGCGATGTAAAGAAAATTACCGTCAAAGTAATTTCAAACAATGCATTCTGTGCAACCCCGAAAACGTACTACTGGCAATGCTAACGGACTCTCGAAGCCACATCCGGGAATTGGCAGTGAGAAGAATCCTGAACTCCAGGAATAAGAAATCCTAAGGCATACGCTTTTCCAAACCTCCCGAACTCAACTTCAAAGCCATTGGTTACATTGATGTAATAAACTGGTCGAACTGCAGCATAACAGAGCCGCCTCTTACAATGCATATAACAGATAAAGAGTTAAAAGATATGTGCAAACAAGAACAGGTTCCGGCACTAACTTTCCAGAAGTTTCCATGTCACACCCAATCAGTCGAGAGATGTGTTAAACTCATATCTGAAGCTGCAACCAAATTTTGTGGTGATACTGAAAGAGACGGTTACATACGGGCTAAGATTCGAGCAAGAAGAGAACTTCCAACCTTTGACAAGGATCAGTATATTCTAAAGCCTACCCTTTGTAACTGTTCCCCTTTTTTGCTTTATTATGCTTCCAGTTTCTAGTATTGCAAGAAGTAATATACTAGTAATTGTACTTTTGACTTTTTTATTTTTTCGCATTGTTTATATTTTTCCAATGCTAGAGGGGCGCGGCTAGATATTGACTAAAATATACTACATTTTTTTGGGGTTCTAAGTGACCCATTAAGAAAATTTTCCGTGCTATGCCAATACGATTTCGAAAAAAAAATTCCGAAAACAAATTTCCCGAAAAAGGCTTCAAAGTGGATTTTTCGTCTTTTTTTTTTTTTTGACTTTTTCAATGCCGGAGGGGCGCGGCTACATATTGAGCAAAATTGATTAAATTCCTTGTAGGTTCTAAATGATGCATTAGGCAACTTTTCCGCGCTATGCCAACATCGATTTTGAAAAAAAAAATTCCGAAAAGAAATTTCCCGAAAAAGGCTTCAAAGTGGATTTTTCGTCTTTTTTTGACTTTTTCAATGCCGGAGGGGGGGGGGGGGCGGCTAGATATTGAGCAAAATTTATTAAATTACTTATGGGTTCTAACTGACATATTAGACAACTTTTCCGCGTTATACCAAGATCGATTTCGAAAAAAAAAAAATCCGAAAAAAAATTTCCCGAAAAAGGTTTCAAATTGGATTTTTCGTCTCTTTTTTTACTTTTTTAATGCCGGAGGGGTGCGGCTATATATTAAGAAAAATTAATTAAATTTCTTGTAAGTTCTAACGGACCCATTAAGCAACTTTTCCACGCTATGCCAATATCGATTTCGAAAAAACAATTCCGAAAAGAAATTTCTTGAAAAGGCTTCAAAGTGGATTTTTCGTCTTTTTTTTTTGACTTTTTCAATGCCGGAGGGCCGCGGCTAGATGTTGAGCAAAATTGATTAAATTGCTTGTGGGTTCTAACGGACATATTAGACAACTTCTCCGCGCTGTACCAAGATCGATTTAAATAAAATGTGTTTTTCGGCCCACCCTAGTGCACATTATGTCTGGAAAAAATATTCGGAATTACAGTAAGAATATTTTTTCCAGACACAATATGGGCTATCACCTCTCATCCATGTGCAAACTAATACATCAATTTCTAAAAAAACAGAATCGAGTTGAAATTGGTTTAGATTGCTTTCAAGCAGGGTTTAGACAACCCGAAACATCGAAGCAACCGAACGTGCAATTAAATCGGTGGCTACAAACACTTGTGCAGAATCATTAGGACACCAATATTCTGCACTGACTGCGTAAAATTTCTCATAATTTGATAATATACCTTCACCTGTTTAAAACCATTAATTTTTATTAAAATTAATTTAAAGCTTCGCCCGATTGTCAAACAACCTGTAGATCCGTCTGCCATATAGAATTTCTCGCAAAGTGGCACTTGAATTTCATTAAAACATTTTTTCTAACTAAAATACTTTTAAAATCTTTAATTTTTTGCTAAAAATTACTTATATTCTTTTATTTTTTTGCTAATAATTGTTTATTTGTTTCCTTTTCATTTCAGTTGGATAATTTAGTAGATGTATCTTTACTTAATGTACACACGTCGTCAAAAACATAGTTGCACCTAGAAGGAAGCAACCGACAGGAATGAAACATGATGCGTATGTTTGACATCGTAAGACATGCAAATGATCCAAGTAACACGTTCGGCCGCGCTTTTGACGCAAGCTAGGAGGAGTCGTAGCTTTGTGCCTGACCGGCTATATAAGGCCGTCCCGTTGTGTATGCTTAGCATTCTGGCACGTGCTGTTGTGTTGGTTGCATCCTTTGCAAGTGAAGTGTGCCTCGGAGAAAAATTTGGAAGCAATTTAAGCAGCTGAAGGAGTTCGAGAGGGGCCGCATCGTTCGGGTTCCAGGAAGCAGGAAGGCCTTATCACCGTAGTGCGCGCCATACTGATCGTGCGGATATCACCATAGCACGCTGTAGGCGGCAGAGGATAGAACAAGGCACACAGCAGCGAATGGAAGGGTCTGGGCGACCTAGAAGAACCACGGTGAGAGAGGACCAATGGGTTGTCCAACATGCGCGGAGTGACACAACAGCCACGATTGCGGATATTCAGCGAGCAGTGGTGCCCTCCATGCATCGTGCGATTAGTTCCAGACTAAACGCACGCAGACTGTTACGACAACTGCCCTTAACATCATTGCATCGTCGCCAAAGACTGTAATGGTGTCGTTCCAGAATGACATGGAGCCACTCAGAATGGCTATGGGTGAACTTTAGTGACGAGTCCCGCATTTGTCTTGGAGGGGACGACCAACGATTCCATGTGTGGAGGCACCGTGGTCAACGCCAAGATGAACGGTGAGTTGCCCAGCGTCACACGTCCCGTAGGTCATGGTGTCATGGTGTGGAGTGCAATTGCCTACGATGCCCGATCATTTTTGGTGTTCATTAAAAGGACTTTGACAACCCAACGTTGCGTTAATGAGGTTCAAATGGCCGTACATTTACAACGGGAGAACGCTTGTCCGTATACTGCTGCTGTCTCGAGATCTTGCCTTCAAGGCACTGACACTCTGCCATGGCCACATCGCCAGAGCTATCGCCGATTGAAAACGTGTAGATGCAATTGGACGCACTATACACACTACACCCTACGGCATAATCTGCAGGAGCTGCGTGAGAAAATTCAAGCTGCATAGATGGCTTATCACAGGACACCATTAGGAACCTGTACAACTCCATGCCTAGACGTCTGGCATGCTGTGTGAGCAAACATGACGGTCCGACGCCATACTGAGAGACACTACTTATTGGGGTGTAGCTCAATAAATATTGCCCATATCAGTCTTTATGTTTAATCATTTCCAGGTCACCTTTACCTTCCTCCCGAATAGCAATGCAATTCGACCCGATCTTCTGTGTGTTCAACAGTTTTTTTTTTTTTTTTTTTGACGACTAATGTATATAATGCATACAATTTTGTTTTGACGGGGGCTTTTGACTCCGGTGTTTTGTGTACAAATTGTATTGTTGGGTCTGTTCCGTTTTGGGATATTTTGTTGTGTCACCGAAAAAAGAACATGTTTGCATTGGAAAGCCTAAAACATGAGAAATATGATCCTTGAATATTGGCATTTTTCTGATTTTAGCTACCGTTTAAGAGGGCATAAATTCAGATTCTATCAACTACAACTACAATTTATTCCGTAGTACTGATTCTAAATAACCGATTTAATTTTTTCCTTCGATACAAATTACAACCAAAACCATCTGAATTTCCTTTTCAAGTAATGCAGTTTTTCCGCATTAACTACGTTTTGCACGTTATCTGTGCTTCTTAAAGTCCAGTTTGAAAAATACAGTTTGCATCTGATAGAGCTCGTGGTCATAAATTTAATGTAAATAATTTCCAATTCTTCGTATGAAACACTTTTGTATATCATCATCATCATCATCATCATCAACCATTATCAATCCACTGCTGGACGAAGGTCTCCCCAAGTTTCCTCCACAACGGTCTGTCTTGTGCCAGTCTCCTCCATGTCACCCCTGCATACTTTCGAATTTCATCCACCCATCTCCCATGTGGTCTTCTTCTGGGTCTTTTCCTGTCCCTTGGAATCCAATCTAAAATTTCGGCTGTCCATCGATGATCTGTCCTTCTGGCAGTATGTCCAGCCCATTGCCATTTCAGGGATTTAACTCTGATCATGATGTCTTCCACTCTTGTCATTTTTCGGATCCACGAGTTCCTCTTCTTATCTCTCCTGGTTACACCAAGCATGCACCTCTCCATGCTTCTTTGAGTTGTCTGCAGCCTTTGTATGTCTCTTTTAGTTAAGGTCCACGTCTCTGCACCATACGTAAGCACTGGAAGGATGCATTGATCAAACACTTTTCTTTTAAGACATAATGGCATATTGCTCTTGAAAATTATGCTGTTTCTTCCAAAAGCTCTCCAGGCAAGTTTTGTACGCCGATTAATTTCTTCATCAATGTGACCCTCACTTGATATCTGCTGTCCAAGATAAACGTACGTGTCTGTTATCTCCAGCTTTTCTCCATCAATCGATAAATCTTCATTTCTTGTAAAAGCATTGAACATCACTTTTGCCTTCTGAAAGTTCATTTTTAATCCCACTTCTTTACTCTTGTCAGCAAGTTCCTGGATCATACTCTGCAGCTCTGATGGGCTAGTTGCATAAATGACTACGTCATCAGCAAAACGAAGGTGGGTTATATAATCTCCATTAATCTTTATCCCCTTGTTTTCCCAGCTCAGCGACTGAAAAACACCCTCCAATGTCGCATTAAAGAGCTTCGGAGATATGGTGTCACCTTGTCTCACTCCCTTTCCAATTTTTATGCGTGTTGTATTTTCAAACGGCCTAATCTTTGCACTTGCATTTTTATAGATGTTATTAATAATATTAATGTATGCATCTTCAATACCGCAGGTTTTCAGAGCCATTGTAACTGCTGATGGTTTCACCGAATCAAAGGCTTTTTCATAATCGATAAAAGCCATGCACAATGGAAGTTCATATTCCCTCGCTCTTTCAATTATTTCTCTCAGCACATGGATATGATCTATTGTGCTGTAGCCACTCCTGAATCCAGCTTGTTCTCTCGGTTGAGCCATGTCCAGTGTTACCTTTAAGCGGTGTGAAAGAACTTTAGTGAAGATTTTATAAACTACTGATAGGAGGCTGATAGGTCTGTAGTTTCCGAGATCCTCAATGTCACCTTTCTTATGTAGCAGGATCATTGTAGCGGTGTTCCAATCCTCAGGAATCTTTCCTTCATTTAGGCATCGAGTGAAAATTTGGGCGAGTACCGTTTCGATTTCTCCACTTGCTTCTTGTATGATGTCTACAGTAATTCCATCTTCTCCTGGAGCTTTTCCCCGCTTCATGTTCTTGATTGCATGTGCAACTTCTGCTGGAAGGACTGGAGGAACTCTGGTACTGGTATCTTTCATGATGTCTGGAGTGCATGTATCATCCCTTTCATATAATTTGGAGTAGAAATCTTTCACTCTTGTCAAAATTTCGCCTCTATTTCTTGTTACAGAACCATCTTCTTTTCTCAGTGCCATAATCTGTTTTCTTCCCTTACTGAGATGTCCCTTTGCTATCTTTAGGCTTTGGTTGTTTTCAATTGCTTTCCTCACTAGTTCACAGTTGAATTTTCTTACGTCTTCAGTGATACTTTTTCGTACTGTCTTGCATAGCTCTATATATTCCACTTTGGAAGTCACATCTTCTTTAGTTGTCCTCATCTCTCTTCTTTTTTGCATCAACATTTTCGTTTTTCCTGATAATTTATTTACATGCAACTTGTTCTTAGACCCAGCTAATTTTGTTGTTGTTTCCATAAGAGCTTTGGTTACTTTTCTGTTAACTTCAGAGATGTCCACTTCTTCCGATGTTAGGCCTTCTAAAGCAGAGAACCTGTTCTTCAGTTCCAACTTGAAGGTATTATGGTGTTTTTTAAGGTTGGTTATGTCAATAGATTTTGTTTGTCTTATGAGCTTGCCACGTTCAAGTTTAGTGTTGAGGTGCATCTTACATCTCACCAATCTATGGTCACTACCTGTGTTGAACTTGTTTAGCACACTGCAGTCTTCTATGACGAATTTTTTGTTACACATAATAAAATCAATTTCACTTGTCGTCCCATTTGGATGTCTCCATGTCCATTTCCTGTGTGGCTTTTTGTTGAAGAAGGAGTTCAAGATGAAAAACCCTTCTGCCTCTGCAAACTCAACGAGAGTATTTCCACGCTGGTTTCTGTTGCCGTGACCGAATTTACCTACTGAA
The DNA here is from genome assembly GCA_039090855.1 of Macrothele yani. NCBI lineage: Eukaryota > Metazoa > Arthropoda > Arachnida > Araneae > Macrothelidae > Macrothele > Macrothele yani. The sequence goes on from CM077002.1 coordinate 162,033,523, forward strand.
GTTTCATTCTGTTGCCGTTGCCCTATTTTTGCATTGAAATCTCCCATAATTATTTTCAAGTGCTGCTTACCTTTATTATTTAGATGACAAATTTCCTCATAAAATTCTTCAATTTCTTCTTCAGGATGACTTGTGGTGGGTGCATAAGTTTGAATAATCTGAGCCTGGCATCTTCTCGAGAGTTGGATAACGAGTCGTGCAGCTCTGTCAGAGGAACTTTCAACTTCTACAACTTTATCCTTCAGTTTCTTGTTTATTATAAATCCAACACCACTAGTTCTGCCAGTATCTGTCCCACGATAGTAGAAGAGATGTCCACTTTTCAGTTCGATGAGATCTTCTCCTTTTCTCCTTACCTCACTTAGCCCCACGATGTCCCACTTGATCCTTTGTAGTTCCTCTTCCAATTCAAGAAGCCTTGAATCAGAAGATAGGGAGCGTCCATTGTACGTTGCCAAGGTCAGCATCAGAAGGCAGCCTAGTCCGGTCCTCCGGGGATTCTTAGCACCCTCTGCCTTCATGTCGCACTGGCCGCTGCCTTGGCCAGGTACATTCCAGCTGCCGGAGACTGAGGGCCAAGATTTAAGTTGTGGAGTCATTTTGGAGGGGTTTGGCCATAACTCACCACGCTGGCCAAGCGGGTTGGTGAGTGTGGGATAGAATTTCCTCTAATCCCGATGGTATAGTTATACCGCTATTGGCTACAGAGCGTAATGTATAACTATATTTCCGATTTATGTGCAACAATATCTGCCTCCTAAAACATTTTTTGAAAGATTTTTTTTTCTGCAGAATATCACTCACCAAACAAAATGTTTTACGTCTAGCTTCTTATCATAATAACGCACAGTTTTTACGCCAGAAGGCGTAAACGTATATCATATTTTTTTCTATATCACTGACTCTAATAATCTGATTTGAAATCTTCTTAATTTTACGGACATCCTGTCTCGTGAGGAGCGTCTGTTACATAACTTCTGCTATTCGTAAGCACAATTTTGCCACTAGAGGGCGTAATATCATGTTTCTGTTTACAATATATTTGCAGCATTATCTGCGTAACTAAAACCCGATTCCAAAACACCTTTTTCAGTCAGAGATAGCTAACTACGATAAAAATGTTATGTGGATATCATGCCCTAAATAACGGATATTTTATCCGTTTGGGGCGCAGAAATGTACAAGATGGACTAAAATAAAAATACCAACGGTTACCACAAGCTAAAGTTTTACCCCAAGCTAAAGTTTTACATCGACTAAAGTTTTCGCAAAGCTTTTGGCTCGGCATCATCAGGACAAATGACATCATCATTCGTCCTGCTGATGCTGAGCCAAATGCTCTGCGAAACTGTAGTCGATGTATAATAAACCTTTGATTATGGTAAACCTTGGTATTTTTATTTTTTCTCAACACGACAAGTTTTGTAGTCATAAATTATATACAGGATAGACTATTTCCCTCATTAAGACAATTTTTTATTTAAAAACATTTAATAAGCAGAAACAAGCTGTTTTCCGGCATGATGGATATAAACTAACAGAATTGTTTTTCTATATCATTCGTTCAGCTCCACATGAGCGTCGGTTGGCCTGCAGCACACCTAGCGGTATTCAGTTTCACGCCAAGTTCTTCCTAACTTCTCTTTGGAGACTGCGGCAATAGCATCTGTAATCCTCCTCTGAAAAATTTCAATATCGGACACTAATGTTGAATAGACTTTATCTTTGACGTAACTCTCCAGGAAAGAGTCTAGGATTGTTACGTCGGGTGACCATAGCGGCCATGGTGTTGAACCGTCCCTTCCAATCCATCTGTTGGGAAATGGGGTATTGGGGAATGTTTGAGCAATTAATCTCCAATGTGGTGGGGCACCGTCTTGCTGGAAAATTACCCATCGTTGTCCTTCGTCCAACTGAGGTGCAACAAAAGCTCCATCATTTCCAAGTAGAAATTTGCTGCTAGTTTAAAATAAGGAGTTCAGGAAGCTCACTAGTAGAAAATGTTTTACAGTGCTTTGTCAAACGGAAATTCAGTTAAACTAAAAAAATAATATAGGTTGTTTGTCTTCCAAATTTTTAAGAAAATCACGAAAGTTGCGTTATATAATATAGTCATACAATTCCCCGGAAAATTCCACATAGGTTTTACCAAGTCCTGTGCACATTTCTAAGAAAATGTGTCATATGTTTTGTGGTTTTACAAATATTTGATACATTTGTTTAATATTTGGCAGCAAAATGAACGCGAATTAGAAAAGGAAACAAGAAAGATGACACCGAATTTTCGGGTGTAATAAGCACGTCTTTTGAATCCGTTCTGACGCAAATAAAATTTTTCAAAGCTATTCAAAGTCAATGGAACCTGTATAGAAAGCAATAGTATCTGACGGAAGAAAGAAGTTTTTCAATCGGGTTTTTAAACCCTCAAATATTGCTGTAAATGGAATCGTGAGCTTACGCCCTCTGGTTGCAGACTTGTGCGTTAAAAAAACATGCATTCATACGAGAAACATTTCGCACCGGAAACGCTCTCCAACACAGAAAGAATTTTTCAAATCGGACTCTTAGAAACAGAGATATTGACAGAAATAAGATGTGACTTTACGTCCCCTAGTGGGAAACCAAGCATTATTTTAGGAAGAAAGTATTCTCAAACGTTTTTCCATATGAGCGGTATCGGTCCAAGAAAAAAATGTAGTCGAGTTTTCAGGAGCCCAGCTTTTGCTGCAAATACATCAGAAGCAGAAATTAACACTTATTCCCCCTGGTGGCCAAACCATTCTTTACCAAACATTAGAAACTATATGAAAAATATTTTCCATCAGGTGTTGTATGCCAGACAGGAAGAATTTTTCAAATCGGAATTTTAGAAACAGAAATAACGCTAAAAACGCAATTTACCATTTTGCCCCCTAACGGAGAATCTATGATTTACACGAAATTATTTCAAGAAGAAAATGTTCCTAAAAGATTTGTCGAAATGAGTAGTATCGGTCAACAAACGACGTTTTGTTCAATCGAGTTTTTAGAAGCTCATATTTTGCTGCAAATATATCAGAAGCGGGAATTAAGGCTTACGCCACCTGGTGGCCAAACCATATTTTACAAAAATTAGAAATTATGTGCAAAAGATTTCCCATCAGGAACTGCATCCGGTGCTGAAAGAAATTTTTAAATCGGAGATTTAGAAGCACAGATGGTGGGGTGAAAGCCATTTACCTTTACGCCCCCTAGCAGAAAGTCTATGAATCACTTGAAAATTTTCAAATTACATGAAAAACATGACACACTGGAAACACTATCCAACAAAGAAGGAATTTTTCAAATCGAACTCGTAGAAGTAGAGATATTGACAAAAATAAGATATTCATCTACACCCCCGGGCATAGAAACCATACATTGTTTTAAAAAGAAAATGTTTCTAAAATGTTTGTCGGTGTGAGTGGCATCAGTCCACGAAATAATTTTTTCAATCGATATTTTAGAAGCTCAGATTTTATGTCAAATACATCAGAAGCAAAAATCAACACTTACCCCCTTGGTGGCCAAAGTACTCGTTACCAAATATTTTAAATTATATGCAAAAGACTTTCGATCAGAAGGTGTATCCGCTGAAGAAAAAAAAATTAAATCGGAGTTTTAGAAGAAGAGTTATCGGGAAAAATGTAATTTAATTTTACGCCGCGTAGCTGAAAATCTATGCGTAATTTGAAAAAGTAACTATATCTAAAATACTCTTCGACACAAATGGAATCAAAAGATAAAATAATTTTTTAAATAAGATTATTAGAAGCAAATATGTGGAATAAAACATATTTTTGAATTCGACATCATATGTATTTACGCCCTCTAGCAGCGAAATTGTACATTGCAAAAAAAAAAAAAAAAAAGGAAGGATGATCATTCTCATATTTCAAGCTTCCCAATGCAAAAAGAACCTTTCAAATCGGACTAACATTTGCAGAGATATCGTGTCTACAGACGGACGGATGGATGGACGGACAAACTGATAACATAAGCACGATCTTTTTTTACAAAAGACGTGCTAAAAAGGAATAAACAGAAAATATTAACTTAATTCCCCAAAACTGTATATTCATACGCAAATGCACGTGGGAGAATCAAAAGAGAAGATGTAGTTTCCTTCTGTTTACGGAAACAAATCGAAAGTGATATAATTCTCGCGTTATTTTTATGTAACAACACTGTGGTACCACAAGCGTCGTCATCCAATTGCTGAAGAGGCCTTTGGCAGTCTGCGAAGCCATGCATACACATTTCCTTTCACTTTCTTCTGCTTGTAACTTCGGCTTAAAGGAACGTGGATAGGACAGAACGGGAGGTAATGTGGGCTTGAAGAGACCTCAGCTTTGAGGTTTAGTGTTACTCCAAGGTTGCAGCATCTGTATGTGGGTCAACAATGTGGTGGGACTAAAGACAAGTTCTTGACATCTATCCTCTCCTTTTCTTGAAAGTTTGAGCTTTCAGGTTGTCTTAAAGCATTGCTGAATATCTTGCATTGCTTACAGCTAAGTGTTCCTGATAATGTTCCAAAACAGGCACATACTTATCTCGAAATAAGATTCGTAAGATCTTTTGACAGAGAAGACATATTTGAATTTTTGTTTCTTTGCTAGGCATCAAAGATGTTTCTACTCCATAATTTGCCTTTTGTTTATTTACCGGGTGTCCTCCTCAGCAACAAAGTTTTCCAGTAAACCCGGTTCGTTTCAGTACCGCTTCGAAATACTCGGTGCAGATCTCCATTCGCTGTTGTTTATGTTAAGTCTGTCAGATGTTTCAGCATATCCTAAATCACCATGCTCCATTCCATAGACAATCATAACTTATATCTAACACATCAACCACAGCACACACAGTATTCTATCTGTGTTGTTGAACGAGGAAGTTCAAAAATCGATATCGTTGTGATTTCTTACATATGACATCAACTCATAACCACGCGTTCAAATAGCAGGAAGTAAGAGCAATATGTGTATTTTACGTCATCCATTGTTGTCCTTACCATACAATGCTACTTAACTACCCCGGTGGCGCGGTGGTCTAAGCAATAGCTTCGGACCATTCGTCTAAGATGGGTCCGCGTTCGAATACCGGTGAGGCATGGATGTTGTGTTTGTCTTACAGCATTGGCTCTCTCCCTTCCCTGGAACCAGTTGCCCAAAATTAGGGACGGGGGACTGCTTATAGCCACTGAGTTTCTCACGGTGGTACTTAAAACCCCAATAAAAAAAGAAAAGCTACTTAGCATTTGAATCTCACTTTTCCACAGCGTAACCACAAATATTCCTACAGTCACCAGACATACCATCTAGATGAGAAAATTCTTGGTGTTGGGTTCTTGCGATGTATTGTCTTTCGCATCTGCACAAGTGCCCTTTTTCGCGATTCTTACCATAGTTACCGAGCTGCCAGCCACAAGGAATGCTGTAGCAACACCTGTACGTTTGACGTCTGGGGATATATATACGAGGGTTGTACCGAAAGTAATGTAAAAGTGGTATAACCTTTTTATTAACTAACAGAGGTCGTTAAAACTGCATATGCAAGTAGAGTAACTCCTCCTCTATACAAAGGTACTATTCAGCATAGTCTCTATCAGAAACGACGCATTTGCGCCGTTGTTGAACCAAACTCCTAATCCTTTTTGAAAAAATTCAGCTGTGGACTTTTGTACATAATTTTTCACAGCCACTTCCACTTCATCTGCGTCATCAAATCGTTATCCCCAGAGACTGTCCTTCGTTGCACCAAACAGGTGAAAGTCGGTGGGCGCCAAATCTGGGCTGTACGGTTTATAGTGGTGGACCACCGACCAGCCTAATTTTCTGGTCGCCTGATTTGTTGCCAAAGATGTGTGTGGTCTCGAATTCTCATGGTGAACGTAGATACTATTCAGGTTCTTTTTCGATCTCTACCTCCTTATCCACTGAAAAGCAACTGAATTAGAGATACCTGTCTAGTAACGTGTAGCACCACCTTTCGCCCTGATGACGGCGGCGATTCGTCTTGGCATGGACTCGACAAGACTCCGGAAGCGTTGGGAAGCCATACAAATCCATGACACCTGAACAAGCTCCCACAGTTCACGAAGATTTTATGAAGGGCGGTCAGAGCCTTGAACATCTCTCTCGATGGCATCCCAGATGTGCTCGATGGGATTGAGGTCGGGTGACCTAGCTGGCCAAGGAAGCGAGGTCACGTCGGTGGAGTGTTCATCCAACCATCCGGATACAATTCGGGATTGATGGCACGGTGCATTGTCTTGTTGCAGGATGAGGGCCCCAGTGGGATGTTGAAGACGCACAAACGGGAGCAAATGGTCGTCCAGGATATCACGGTAACGTTGACGTGTGTGGGACGATGTCACACGTACTAGGGGTCCCATTTCAGTCCACGTAAACAGTTTCCAGACGAGAATGCCACCCCCACCAGCTTGAAGAGTACCCTGCTGGCAAGAAGGATCATTCGCTTCATGTGGTTTGCGCCGTACTCGTATCCTGCCATCCGCATGTACCAACGTGAATCTCAATTCTTCAGTCCAGGCAACATTTTTCTACATGTCTAGGGTCCAGTGGCGATGTTCCCGCGCCCATGCTAATCTTTGCGCCCTGTGATTTGCGGTCAGCAGCGGTACCCTCGTGGGACGATGGCTTCTCTACCCCATAGCGAGGAGATAGTTCTGGATGGTGTGAATGCTTACACGTTTTTGTGTATGAGCGTTAAATTGGCGAGTGATTTCTTGCACTGTGGCCCGTCTATCCGCTGTTACAAAGCGAACTAGCCGACGATGACCCCGCTCATCCACACGCTGTTGTCCACGGCAGTTGGCCCTTGCAGGGATGGTTTCACCGGATTCGATGTACTCACGGTGCACCCGCTACACAGTGGCACGTGAAACTCCCAGTGCCTGCACGACTTCCGAGATATAGTAACCCATTCTTCGGGCGCGGACAATTTGCCAACCATTAAATGCGCTTAAATCCTTCGTCTTATCCATACTGCGTCCGATTCTTACTGATTTCCGTCGCATCACTCCTTATATTGTCGTATCGCTGCATACGCCATGTCGTTTTCGTTTACTGGGCCGCCGACAGCGCCGCATTTGCATAACGCCATCGCTGGTCGCGGTACGGCCACGTTCCAAAAATAAATTTTGGTATACGTATGGATCATGGCTTCTCTAAGCTTCTTGAGTGCCTCAATGCACCGCTGGCTGTTTCTTGGGTTGATACCCCTGTCGTTCCAAACAAGAGTCACCATGACTTTCTGCGATGGCCAGTTGCCCTTGAACTTCTTAGGGCTTTTTGAAGAGGTGTGACGCCATTCCATGAATTTATTCATCGTTTCCGGATCGTAAAGATACGATCACGTTATATCGTCTGTCACTGTATCGAAAACAAAACGTGTCTTTATTGCTTCAACTGCTTCACACAGATCAGAGCAGGCTTCCACACTTCTCTCCTTTAAATCGGGTATCAACTGCCGAAACACCCACTTTGCACACGTTTCCCGATACACTAAGTCTTCCACCATCTTCTGTATGGCATTGTGACCACAATCTAGTTGTACAACAAACTCACGCATTGTGACTCATCTCTCCGTGCGAATCAATTCATCCACTCGCTGACGATGAGTGTCAGTAGTCGCAGATGATGGTGTCCCACTGCGTAGTTTGTCTTCAATGCTGGTTTCTCCTTTTTAGCACGTCTTTTGTAAAATAAGTTAGTAAAATAATACAATGCATTGATTATGATACGCTTTCCAACATACCAGAAATTATTACTCAAGTTATGAGGATAATGGCTGTGGAATAAATCTCGCTCCTGTGTCCTGACCTTTAACCCCATTTCGATGTAATTCAACAGAACCGGTTGAGTACACCGCAAGAATAACATACTAAAGTTTTGTCGCAATAGAAGCAGTTTTACGCAAGTTATGAGTATAATGGCTGTGGAATAAATCTTACTTTTGTGCAATGACCTTTGATCCCATTTCGTTGATATTCAACAGAACCGGTTCACTATATCTCCGGAACAACATGATAACGTTTTGTCGCAATCGAAACATCTTTTGGTAAGTTATGATGCACAAGGGCAATGGAATGGATCCCACTCCAGTGTCCTGATATTTGATCCCATTACGCCCATTTTCAATAGGGTCCTTCCTCAGTGGCTCCCTACCACATACTAAAATTTCATCGAAATCGAACCATTTTTACGCAGGTTATGACGCATAAGGGCAATGGAACAAATCCTGCTCTTATGTCCTGCATGACCTTTGACCCCATTTCGGCCATTTTCAATAGGGCTTGTGCCCAGATGGTGTCCTACCACATACTAAAATTTCATCGAAATCGATCCATATTTACGCATGTTATGACGCATAAAGGCAATGGAATGGATTCCACTTTTATGCCCTGACCTTTGACCCCATTTCGCCCATTTTCAATAGGGTTGGTCCCCAGGTGATTCCATACCAAATACTAAAATTTCATTGAAATCGAACAGTTTTTACGCAAGTTATGACGCACAAGGGCAATGGAATAAATCCCGCTCTCATGCCCTGCCTGACCTTTGACCCCAATTGGCCAGTTTTCAGTAGGGTTCGTGCCCAGGTAGTTCCCTACCACATATTGAAATTTCATCGAAATCGAACCATATTTACGCATGTTATGACGCATAGAGGCAATGAAATGGATCCCGCTCTTACGGCGTGATCTTTGATCCCACTTCACCCATTTTCAATAGGGTTCGTCCCCTGCGGTCCCCTACCACGTACTAAAATTTCATCGTAATCGAACCATTTTTAAGTGAGTTATCGTGCCGACAGACAGACAGACAGACTGACGGACGGACGGACAGACGGACGGAAAAAGTTGGAGAATATACGCTTCTTCAACCTACGGTTGGAAAGCGTAAAAAAGGTCGTGCTTATGTTATCGGTTTGTCCGTCTGTCCGACCGCCTGTACCCACGGTATCTCTGCAACTATTAGTCGGATTTGAAAAATTCATTTTGCATTCGAAAACTTGAAATATGCGAATGATGACCCTTTATCTCTTCTTTTTTTACGACGTAAAATGTCGCCGCTAGAGGGCGTAATTGCAGATGATGTCGAATTCAAAAATACGTTTTATTCCACATATTTGCTTTTAAACACCCGATTGAAAAAATTCTTTTATCTTTCGATTCCATTTATGTCGAAAGATATTTTGGATATAGTTTCTTTTTCAAATTACGCATAGATTTTCCGCTAGGTGGCGTAAAAGTAAATTGCGGTTTTTCCGATAACTCTTCTTCTAAAACTCCGATTTGAATTTTTTTTTCAGCGGATACATCTCCTGATGCACAATCTATTGCGTATAATTTAGAATTTTTGGTAAATAATTCGTTGGCCACCAGGGGGCGAAAGTGTTATTTTTCGCTTCTGATGTATTTGCCATAAAATCTGAACTTCTAAAATATCAATTGAAAAAATTTTTTCGTGGGCTGATGCCACTCACATCGATAAATCTTTTCGGAATATTTTCTTCCTAAAATATTCCACAGTTTCTCCACCAGGGGGAGAAACTGTATAGAGTAGAAAGAGTAGATGTATATCTTATTTTTGTCAATATCTCGACTTCTAGGAGTCCGATTTGAAAAAATTCTTTCTTTGTTGGATAGTGTTTTCTATGTGACATGTGTTTCATATAATTTCAAAATTTTCAAGTAATTTATAGACTTTCCGCTATGGGGCGTAAAGGTAAATTGCGGTTCCCCCTATATCTCTGCTTCTAAATCTCCGACTTGAAAAATTCTTTCTGCACCGGATACAGCTCCTGATGGGAAAGCGTTTGCACAGAATTTCGACTTTTCGTAAAAAAAAATGGTTTGGTTACCAGGGGGCGTAAACCTTAATTGTCGCTTCTGATGTATTTGCACCAAAATATGAGTTTCTAAATTCTCGATTGAAAATAACATCGTTTGTAGACCGATACTACTCATGTCGACAAACATTTTAGAAACATTTTCTTCCTTAAATAGTGTACCGTTTCTACGCCAGGAGATGTAGATGTATATCTTATTTTTGTCAATATCTCGACTTCTAAGAGCCCGATTTAAAAAATTCTTTCTTTGTTGGATAGTGTTTCTTGTGTGACATGTTTTTCGTATAAATTCAAAATTTTCAAGTAGTTCATAGACTTTCCGCTAGGGGGCGTAAAGGTAAATTGCGTTTCCCTCTATATCTCTGCTTCTGAATCTCCGATCTGAAAACTTCTTTCTGCACCGGATACAGCTTCTGATGGGAAATCGTTTTAACGTTATTTCAAATTTTTGTAAAAAATTGGCGTAAGTCTTAATTTCCGCTTCTGATGTATTTGCAGCAAAATATGAGCTTCTAAATCTCGATTGGAAAAAAGTCTTTTGTGAACCGATACTACTCATGTCGACAAACATTTTAGGAACATTTTCTTCATGAAATAATGCATGGTTTCTACGCCAGGAGCGTAAATGTATATCTTATTTTTGTCAATATCTCTACTTCTAAAAGTCCGATTTCAAAAATTCATTCTTTGTTGGATAGTGTTTCCGATGCGAAATGTTCTTCTTATAAACTCAAAGTTTTCAAGTAAATCATAGACTTTCTGCTAGGGCGCACAATGGTAAATTGCGTTTTCTGCTCCTAAAACTCCGATTTGAAAAATTCTTCCTGTATCGCATACAAGACCTGGCGGAAAATATTTTTAACGTAATTTCTAATGTTTGGTAAAGAATGGTTTGGCCACCAGGGGTCATAAGTGTTAATTTCTACTTCTGATGTATTTGTAGCAAAATCTGGGCTCCTGAAAACTTGACAAAATTTTTTTTCTTGGACTGGTACTGCTCGTACGGATAAATGTTTTGTGAATACTTTCTTCCTAAAATAATGCATGGTTTTCCCACCAAGGGACATAAAGTCACATCTTATTTTTGTCGATAACTCTGTTTCTAAGAGTTCGTAAGCTCACGATTCCGTTTACAGCAATATATAGGGGATTAAAGACCCGATTGAAAAACTTCTTTCTTCCGTCAGATACTATTGTTTTCCATACCGGTTCCACTGACTTTGAATAGCTTTAATAAATTTAATTTACGACAGAACGGATTCAAAAGACGTGCTTATTACAACCGAAAATTCGGTGTCATCTTTCTTGTTTATACTTCTTTATCCATCTGGGCACATTGATCTTGACAATGGTGTAATCTCCGTAAGCATTCTGTAGCTTTCTGTAGATGTACGACAGCCTGCATCCGTCCTTCGTCAAGAACTCAATAACGGCACGTTGCTTCTGCTTGGAATCCATTATTCTTCTGCAATGAAGAAGAAGCAGAGTTACTATAGAGGAAGAGTTACTCTACGAACATGTGCAATGGGAACGATCTCTGTCAGTTAAAAAAAAATGTATGCCCACTTTTGCATTTCTTTCAGTACAACCCTCGTATTTATGTTCCAGCAAAAGGTTTGCGATTGTGGTGGAACTGTGTGTCTGTCGTGATTTACTGCAGTTTTGTTGTTATGAAGTGTTCTAGAGTACTTGTAAGTCAAGATGTCAGCTGTAGTCATAAAAAATTTAAATTATGGTAAGTATTAAGACAACTTGAAGAACAGTAAAAGTTTAGAATGCCATAACACAGTGATAGACATCGGTTATTAAGAGCTTTCCTCTTAAGCCTAAAACTTTCCATTCTAGATTCATACATATTACAATCACCTTAGGACGCTCGGGTACAGGATCAGAACACATGACTTTCTTTACTAATGAAAATGTAATTTATTCTTTCTGTCAATGTATGAATATACGCGAATAAATAACTCTAGGAAAATAAATCCAGTGGAACAGTATCATTATTTCTGAAATATGTCGATTATGAAGATTCATATGCCATGATGGTGTATAATTTTTCTTTTCTATTTTTTTTTTTGGAATGTACGATAGTTCTAATGTTTTAAGTACAGTATTCATCAATGAAACGTAAAGTACTACAGTAAAAATGTTAAACAAGTTGCTATGACATCTCTTTTATTTCTGTTTTATTAAAATTTAAAAATTATCTGCTCTTCACAATTGAATGTTTTTAAGGTTCAACTTTCTTTTAAGCAGCAACAAGGACATGAGAGCTATAGTTTCGATTTTTACCGAAAGTAAAATAGTTGAAACATTCTCCTAAAATTTAGTTTAATATTTGTATATATTTTGTAAATTTATCATGCTGTTAATCAATGTTGAAATGTATCTTTCTTTTTCTTTTTTAAGCTCCAGTTCAACTTGTTAACTAAATTAGTCGCCAAGATTTTCCAACTTTCGCACTTCGAATCCCAACTGAAAAATTACCCAATTGGAAATACTTTTCAATTACCTGAATTACAAGAACGTCTGCATCCGTTTCTAAAATATATTTCGAGACTTCCAGTATTGTCTTTCAGTGGTATTAACTGATCTCAGAATTCTTCGATATTTTTTTTTATTCCATTCTTTTTCAGATAATGTTTTTCTCATTTTTTCAAAAGATTTGCTGCCTCAATTGCGTTTCATTTTTTTATCTTGTCTTTTACTGGATTTGAGAGAATTTTTTTCTATATATTTTTGTTTCTTTTCAGGAGAGGCTTTCATCTTTATTTCAAACAATTTCTTCTATTTCTCGGTGATAAGAAGTAAGTTTATTTAAGCTTATCGATTATATTTATGCCAGACCTCTTCTCCTTTCTACAAAAACACCGCTGGTGACAGTAATAAAATGATTTGGTTATTTGACTGGTTTGAAGAAGTTCTTTAACAAAGATTTACATAGATTTCTGCTCTAGCAAGCACAAACTTAAGCACATTTGTAGTCCTTCTATAATTTCCTTTTTCGTCACACTTTATCTCAATACAATTTATCTGTGTATTCGTAGAATGTCATGGCACTTTATAAAATCATAATCAAAAATGCTATCAACGGAGTATGTGTTTCAGAGTAGAATACAGATGTATTTGTTTTACAGGTCAGGGTTTCTTTCCAAACCAGTTAGTAAAATCATGCGATTCATTGATTATGATATTAGTTACTTTAAACATTAAAACATTTTAGTTGCTTGTAGAGCTATGGAATGCTGAGCATTGGATTTTAAAAACAATCTTCATACTTTTTGGATAGAGGATTCTAGAAGACTATGTATGCTACTGAAACAGCATTAACTGTTTCAGGCGACGGATATTTTAAGCCGCCTCGGTTAAGCAATGTTATAACACTCTTCATCATGTATTAAATGTTTCTTAACATCACCACAAGTTCTCTGGAAAAACCAAGAAATAATGAACTTTCGAAACTTCAAGCACTTTGAAGAATATGCGGGAGGTAAGGGGAGAGCCCTCAGAAGGGACGGTGGTCGTGGCGTAGCAGCTCTTCCCGCGCAGCTGCACAGGCCTTCATTATCTCGTTGACCATGGTCTGGCCTAGGTTCGAGTCCTTGATGAGTCATGAGTGGTGTGCTTGCCTTAATACGCTGGTTCTCTGCTTCCTCTGAAATTAGTGCCCTCAAATTACAGAAGAGCAACTGCTTATAGCTCTTTGAGTTACATATGCTGATCCTCTAAACAAACGAACAAATAAAATAACCAACACATTCTGCTTAGACTTCCTGATTCAAAAAATATACATTTTTTTTTCGTCTGCGTTATACGTCAAAACGACGTGAGCGTATATATCAGCATGACAACATTGACGTACGAGATTCTTCGGCTATAGTTCACTTGATCGACAGGTCACTTGACCAAAAATCACTTCGCCGAAAATTACTTGATCGAAAGGTACATTTCACTGAAGGGTCACTTGACCGAAAAGTTCATTTCACGGAAAGGTCACTTCACCTATAAGTTCATTTCATCGAAAAGTTCATTTCACCGAAGGATTACTTAACCCAAAAGTTTATTTCACCGAAGGATTACGTTACCTAAAAGTTCATTTCACCGAAATATTACTTTACCTAAATGTTCATTTCACCGAAAGATTACTTTACCTAAAATTTCATTATATCGAAAGATCATTTCACCGAATGGTCAGTTTATCGAAAACTTAGAATTTTGTAGTTACAGATCTGTTGAAGTGCGGTGCGAGTTTTTGAAAAACTGGCTACCTAAGCATTTATCGGATTGTATACAATCCGATAATGTTTAGGTAGCCAGTTTTTCAAAAACTCGCACCGCACTTCAACAGATCTGTAACTACAAAATTCTAAGTTTTCGATAAACTGACCATTCGGTGAAATGATCTTTCGATATAATGAACTTTTAGGTAAAGTAATCCTTCGGTGAAATGAACTTTTAGGTAAAGTAATCCTTCGGTGAAATGAACTTTTAGGTAACGTAATCCTTCGGTGAAATGAACTTTTGGGTTAAGTAATCCTTCGGTGAAATGAACTTTTCGATGAATAGAACTTATAGGTGAAGTGACCTTTCCGTGAAATGAACTTTTGGGTCAAGTGACCCTTCAGTGAAATGTACCTTTCGTATATATCAGCATGACAACATTGACGTACGAGATTCTTCGGGTATAGTTCACTTGATCGACAGGTCACTTGACCAAAAATCACTTCACCGAAAATTACTTGATCGCCGAAAATCACTTCGCCGAAAATTACTTCTAATTTCTATGAAACACCTCTGTATGAGTAGTTTTTTTCGAAATATAGCATTAATTATAAGACCTAGATCTGTGCCTTTTTGTCAAATTTTAATCCTCCGAGATCATATTCATAAGGGCTACATAGCAAATCAAGTAAATAATGTTCCACTTTTACTGAACCACAAAACATTAATTTTTTGACCCTAGGCCTAGAAACTGGCCATCTTAACAGATTTTAACCCAACTCATATTCATAAGCATTACATAAAACGTAAAATAACTTTTTATGTAAACCTTATGAACATGAGCACGCACGTTTAAAATTTGCTAAAAAGACCTAAGCCAAAACCTAGAGCGCTAAACTTGATTCTTTTTGCCTGAAAAAATGTGCAACATTATTAACTTGACTTTTTGTGCAAACCTTATGAACATGAGCTCGCACGATTAAAATTGGGTAAAAAGACATAAGCCACAGCCTAGGGACCTAAAATTGATCCTTTTTGCCTGAAAAAATGTGCAAACATTATTAATTTTACTTTTTATGTAAACCTTATGAACATGAGCACTGAACATGACTTTTATGTAAACCTTATGAACATGATTAAAATTTGCTAAAAAGACCTAAGCCGAGACTTATTGTCAAACAAAAAAAGATTTGTCTTAAAACTAAATCTTTGCGTTCTCTGTGACATTTAGAAATCAAAACTGCAATTTGAGTATGATCCCCTAACGTTCTGGTGGTATGTCTGCCGAACTTGCACCATGCTTCAACAGATCCTGTAATGAAATCCAAAGTTTTCGATAAACTGACATTTCGGTGAAATGGCCTTTCGATGAAATGAACTTTTAGGTAAAGAGACCTTTCGGTGAAATCGCCTTTCGATGAAATGAACTTTTAGGTAACGAGACCTTTCGGTGAAATCGCCTTTCGATGAAATGAACTTTTAGGTAAAGAGACCTTTCGGTGAAATGAACTTTTCGATCAAGTGACCCTTCGGTGAAATGTACGTTTTGATCAACTGACCCTTCGGTGAAATGAACTTTTCGATCAAGTGACACTTCGGTGAAATGTACCTTTCGACCAAATGACCCTTCGGTGAAATGAACTTTTCGATCAAGTGATCTTTCGGTTAAACAATCTTTTCGGTGAAGTGATTTTCGGTCAAGTGACCCTTCGGTAAAGTAAATATCGGGCAAATAAACCAGACCAAGATTTTTCTTCTGTTGCAAGTTTCTGCTAAGGTATTTGAGGCTAATTTCTTTTTGCTGCCAAAATTTCGTGCGCCAAGCTTCAACTGAAAATTTAATTTCGTGTCGGATATCTTTCTTCAATAACGATAGTTTCCTTGTATTTTTTACCTTCAGTATTGTGCAATTTACCTTAAGGACTTTTAGGAGTGTGTGTGCATATATATACAGGTTGTTCAATAACTGACTGAACACTTAGTTTGTAGAATAGGTTTTATAGACAAAAGATATATTTTGAGCAAACAGGGTTTCTTTGATGTGGGCGCAAAGGTAATTAAGTGATAACATTTTCAAAGTGATTGCTTCCCGCTAACACATGATGGCGCATTCCGGGTTCAAAGTTCTCTATGACTGGTCCTAGAGTATCTCAAGTACAGTGGGAAAAACCTCAGTGATAGCGTCTTTGAGCTCAGTTATAATGTTAGGGTGTGATTTGTAGCCCAAATCTTTGATGTATCCTCAAAGAAAGAAGTCGCAAGGATTTGCTCCGGAGAATAAAGAGGCCATTCGATATCTCCAGGAAAATGATTAGGGCAGTTCAGAGCGATCACGTTGTGTCCAGAGTGGCTGGTTACGGTCCTAAAATCATCCAGAGTGCGATGCGGAGGTGCACCATCTTGCATGAACGAGAAACCATCGACCATTCCCAGACCGCAAATTTCTGGGAGAAACTTGTTTTCCAGCATAGCTTTGTAGGAATCGCTTTTCTCAGTGGATTCGAAAAAACAGGACCAACCAGCCTGTTCCTGCAGAGAGCTGCCTAAACTGTAACTTTAGCTGCATGAAGATGGCGTGCTTCAATGAAAACTGGCTTCTCTGATCCCCATATCCGGTAATTATGTTTGTTAACATTTCTGGATAACCAGAAATGCGCTTCGCCGCTGAACTAAACACAATCCAAATTCAATTTTTTGTCGTCTCAGATTTTCTAAGCAAGTTTAGAACTGTTGGCGTTGATGACTTTCGAAAATTCTTGCAAAAATCTGACCACATTTTCAGTGTTTCAGAGGGACTCTTGTTTGCTTCATACCAAGTTTTCACAATAAAACGTGTTTGGTTGAATACAGCATTTTGAACTTGCATTAAAACACAGTCGAACCAACACTGAACTGCACTGGGTCTACAAAAAACGGATAGTGCTAGAATCAAATTCATTCGGAATTTTTTGTTGTTGTTGTTGCAGATCTGCTAGGCAATAACCTTTTGAAAAGCAATTTATTTCATTTCCAAATTTCACGTTTACTTTGTTTCTGCACACAATGAGGATATTATTTCAAGCACAAAGATATTACTAGCGTCAAAACTGTTAAAAAAAATTGGCTTGTGAGTATGTGTGTGTGTGAGCATCGCCTAAACAATACTTGAAAACCCAAACGAAACGAAACATCAACACCTGCGACTTACACTATTTGATCAGAGACGTCCCAGAATGTCCTTAACTAAAACTTTCCTGTAATAGGAAAGGCATTAATAATATGTTGGTCTGTCTCTTGCTTTCATATACGAAAAATTTAATATAAAAAATCTATGTAAGTTAAAATAAAATGGCTGGTAACTTAATATAGCAGCAGTCATGATTTTTTTCTGTTCTTTAGGTGAGCGCTACTGCTGAGTAAGAGGAGCATTACATCGATAGTGGCTTCCATGCAAGAAAAAACGGGCGTACGGGCGTGTTATGTAAGACCAAATTGGCGGTTACTGTCCAACTTGATTTCAGGAAACAGTACTGACGATAACCACCGGACCAAAAAAGCATGAAAGCTTCGTATGAAAATTTTAAAGAGACGACTGGTGTTGGCGATTTCCCCAAGATGGCAGACCACCCATTGCACAAGAGAAAGATGCAGCTGTTCAGGAGACATTTGAAGCCCGAGGAAATCCATTGGTTGTGCTTCACTGGAAACTGGGATTTCCTGTGCCACGATTCACAAAATTATACACAAACGTCTTGATCTGTATATGCTTATAAAGTACAGATCGTTCAAGCTCTTCAGCCTGATGACCGACCTCGCCGTGCTGCATTTGCGACGCAGATGTTACAGTGCATAGCTAATGATAGTGATTATCTGTACCGTGTCTGTTTATCAGATGAAGCCACATTCCACGTCTCTGGTGCAATAAACAGGCACAATGTGCGAATCTGGGGATCAGAAAATCCCCATTATGCGGCAATCCCAAAAGGGAACATTTTGTGCGGCCTGATGCATGACAGAATCATGGGAACCTTCTTTGTTACAGAGCCCACAGTAAGATGTAACGTTTCTCTGGACACGCTACAACTTTTTGTAGCACCTCAGTTGTATGCACTCCAACCTTCGGTTATTTTCTAACTAGACGGTGACCCACCGCATTGGTCAATAATGGTTCGTGAGTTCCTGAATGAGACATTTCTGGACAGATGGATTGGCCGCGACGGTCCCATGATATAGCCACCTCGTTCTCCCGACATAACCTCTTTGGACTTTTTCCTGTTGGTGTTATGTGACGGCAGTGTTCCGCATGTCGAGACATTGAACAGCAGAATAACGGACGTCATTGGCTCTGTCTCTGCTGAGATGTTAAACAAAACATGGCGTGAAATCGAATATAGCTTAGGTATCCTGCGGGTCACAAATGGAGCTCATGTGGAGGTGTACTGACACTGCGGAAAAAAGTTGTACAGCATTATTGTCGTGCAATCCCTTTCTTGTACCTGTAATACATTTTTTATATTAATTTTTGTTATGTGGGAAAGACTTTATGGACACCTATTACATACCTATCTTGTTCTCAGATCTTGTGTACTGTCTTTAATCTCTCGTTATAACTACCGAACGTTGCACCACTTCGGAGCTCTTAGGTTTTTATTTCCTTATAGGCGTGATTGGCAGTTAGCCAATCTAGAAGATTGAGATGGAAACTAAATGTTAAATGTGCTAAAATGTTTGGGTGCCTTAAATATAAGTTTTGTGAGCTAGTGACCAGCTGAACGAAATTCACATAAGCGACGTTACTCTATTCGTTCTTGTGAAATATTAAATGACCATGTTAATTTGTTTACTCTTTGTTGAATTGTTCGAATACTAATGTGCAAAAATAACAAATTTTATCCGTGGTTTATTTCGTGGTGCCATCCTGCAATCTCGTCCTGGTGATGTGCATCTCAAGAAAAAAAAGAATAGTGACTGGTGCCTTGGTCAAAGCTATAAGTCGTTTATACGACACTCTTTTGATCTTGGATTTTTGAGTTGAGTACCGGGCAATATTATACACTAGTGATGTGCCAGCCTTCACCGAAAATGGTGAATAATTCCCTCTCACTGCTGCGAACGATAATCCAATCCGCCATTCCTGGGACACACACTAAAGTTGCAGCACATTTAATTCCATTCCGTTTCCACACGTTCCCAAAAGATATTCCAATACGAAAAATAATTTTGAAGATGACAATCCGATTTTTGGCGTAAATGTGACAAGGATGGTAAGTCAGGTAATATCCGAAAACTTGAAAATTTTCATCGTCCTGGAGCGGGACACGAACCCGCGTCTCCCAGAAAACGCCTAGGTATGCTAACCTCTACACCACCCAGAACGACCAAGTTTCAAGTTTCCGATCAATTTGAATTTAACCATCACAGGATTCGCTAGTCGAAGCAACCGGCATTCATGTTTAGCGAATCTGGAGGTTAATAATCCTATCCCGTGATTGCCCGGAGAAGCAGACAAATCATGAAAGAAATACGGGATTACGCCATATATTATATGGCGTAATCCCGTATTTCTTTCACGAAAAATAATGTTCAGAATTAATAAATGTCAACCTTTATCTGATTAAGCAATCAGCAGTAAGTTAGGGATATCCTTAAACTTTAGAATGGGAATGATAAGTGAATACTATTAATTTGAATGGTGTGACTGAATCGTTCGCCCCAAACCATTAAATGTGAATGGCGAATGATTGAAAAGTTGTGAATTTTCATTCAATCCGCCGTTACTGCGACCCAAACGGAAGTCGCAGGGCGTTTAAATTTCTTCCGACCCGCATTAACTTGGAAAGGAATTCCAAATAAAGAAAGTGATGTTGAGAATTAATGAGTGCCAACCGTTATGTGAGTGAATCATCATCAGCCAATTATCAATATGGTGAAATCTAATGCAGGACGGAATATAAAAAAAGGCAGTAGTACAGTGCAGTATATATACGCGTATGCAGTGCATATCACATAATTGGTATTTAAGACGAAAATGACGTACATATATTAGAAGCCTTTTAAATTGTTCTAATAATAATTGCAGGTTCCATGAGTTATTATAATGATAATAAGTACAGGTGGTATAATTTGCTTTTAATAATAACATCAGCTTGCTTTTAAAGTTTTTTTGCGTAATTCGGCTTTACTTAATAATTTTATTCTATGGACGAGAACTAAACTATCAAGTTTATGTGGTCCTAAATGCTTTATTTCTAACTTTTTCGTGTAGAAAAACCTATATTATATTTCTAAAATTAAAGTTTTTAATTTTGCTAAAATCTTCGTTCATTACAAACATAAAGGTTTAATATCAGCGCTTCACTAAACACGACAGAGGAAACAAAAACGCATTTATATTAACTTTTCAGGCTTCCCAACTTCACACAGACCTAAATACAACACAGGATGAAGACGTCTACCTCGTCTCTTTTGTAGTTGAAGTAATCGTATTACACGGAGAAATCAGCGGCACTTCGTCCACGTGCTACTCGAAAGTTCTCAAGGTCGAACGACCATGCAGGGATATTTCTGCTTACTCCCCGTGACGCATTCTACGCATACTTCTAGAACGCTGTGGGTCCTTTATTGGGGTATAGCAGAGCTAAGTCATATGATTCAAGGGATCGCTCGCATTCGTCCCTTTTTGTGAATTACGAGGAAAAAGTGCGTGGTGCCCGCTAGATTTGACGAAGGAAAAGACACAATGACGGCGTGAGACAGGAATGAAAGTAAGAGAGAGAAAGTAGAACAAATCGAAGTAGACACAGAGAAATTCTAACTATGGAGCCTTTCTATATACAGTGGCGGAAAGTGAAAAAAGAACACCAAGAAGGAGACGTCTGATACCAACGAAATTTATACAGCATAATAACGGAATACAGAGGATAACGTGATCAAAACATTATGGCAAAATACAGCTGTATTTGCTGGTAAACTGAAAAATAACATTTCCATGTAACATGGTTAGTACGAGGTTGAACCGCCATGAACTGCGTCACATTGTGCAATTCTGGCATGGAGTCTGTCGTACAGATGTTGGATGTAAGTTTGGGGTATTGAGTTCCAAGCATCCTCAACCTGGACGTGTAAATCGGGGATGGTCGTGGCTGGCCGTGGAGACCGTATAAGTCGTTGTCCCATAAAATCCCGCACGTGCTCAATGGAGGACAAATCCGGTGAACGTGCAGGTCATGGAAGTTGTCTCACACCCTGAAGTGCATGTTGCGTTTCACGAGCCGTGTGTGGGCGTGCGTTATCTTGCTGGAAAACACCACGATGGACCGACCTTGCAAATGACACAACAACGGGCTGAATGATGTTGTTGATATTGGAGGTGCTGTTTAACGTACCCGGTACAAACACAAGTTGTGTACGGGAGTGATAAGTCATCGCTCCCCACACCAGGAGACCAGTTGCAGGGCCTGTAGGCCGCTGGCGGATGCAAGAAGGGTGGAGACGCTCCCTTGTGTGTCTGCGAACACGCATACGGCCAACGGAGGCTCCCAAGCAGAATCTGCTTTCATCGCTGAACACGACTGATTGCCATTGCGTTCTCCAGTGCAGACGTTGGCGACACCACTGCAGCCTTTCTTGACGGTGGGCTGGAGTCAAAGGTACACATGCCAGAGGCACACGTGCACGTAGTCCTGCATCCAGTAGACGGTTGCGGATTGTTCGCACAGTGACCTCAGGTACAACGGCAGCTCGGATTTGCGTCGCAGTGGATGTTCTGCTTGACAACGCCGTTCTTTTTATGAGTCGATCGGTCCACACATCAGTCCGTCTGTGACTCCCGGTTCCACGTCTTCTCGCGTGAGAATGTTCCTCGGACCATCTACGCCACCATCGTACTACCACCGATACTTCTCGTCCAATTCGCTCCGCAATACGACGATACGACCACCCGGCCTCGGGGAGTCCGACTAGACGACCTCGCTCAAAGTCCGATAACTTCTGAAATCGTACAAGTCTTCCATGTCCAGGCATTGCAGCTTCTTCAGGATCTTCGCACGTGTCCGTATGCCGACGACTGATTACATTCACTTCGCTGTACTCCTTAAATACCAACGACGATAATTTGCATATTATGCCGTGCTGTGGCGTAAGCGCTCGCCGGTTGCTCCCGAAATTAGCATCACACCTACGTAAACTTGACCCCATTAACATATGTAAATTTCACGATCGTCCGCCAATTCCTTCTTGGTGTTCTTTTTTCACTTTCCGCCAGTGTGTATATATCCGCTATTTAAAATGTTTTGGCTTTTAAACTTAGGATGGAGATGGACCTTACTATCCCATTCGTAACACACCCCGCTGGAAGAAACTTAAGAATGGTATAATGAATAAATTCTCCGCTGGACGTGTAGTGCAGGGAAGCTTACGTTAAGTCACGTTAGGGTTATTGGAAGGTTACTTGACGTAGCTAAAGTGTGGCTAATCTTCAAAGTGCTAGAGTTTGTTTAGGTTAGACACGCACGTGCAATAAATTCATTGAATATGGAACTTCTTTTACTCAGCGTTCCTCATTATCTTGAATATCAGTACCATAACTTCGGTTTTAGTACATTAGTACCTTGAAGGCTCCTTATTAGAGCGGTAAACACAATATACCCTGGACTTAACGTAGACACACAATGAAATAGACTTAACGCCCAGACAGAGGTCTGACAATAATATGAACTAAGAAAACGTACTCACTTTTAACATTTTATTGGGGTACTCCTGGTATTACTCAAACACACTCCAACAAAACACAACTACTGATATTTCGTAGTATCGTAGATAAATCACATAACAATAATAATGGAAGAACCTATCACATATAACGAAGCTGCTTGGTATAGTTGAACGTGCCTATATATACTGTATAGCACCACGTCATGACTTTCACTCGTTGCCACATATAATTCAGCGGGAGAAGTAACATCTCGTTAAGTGAGAAGATAATTTGTATAGGAAAATAAAATAACAAGAGATGGTAAAATCAAAAGGAAACTGAATCTAGAGTATACGTTAAAATGGGAATGATAAGTGAATGTCATTTGTTCAATGATGTGCCCGAATCGTTCGCCACCAAATCATACATCATGATCGGGTAATGGTTGAAGAGCTCGAACTCTTTTTTTTTTTTTTTTTTTTTTGCGCAATTTGAAAAAAAAATAATTATGTTAATGATAATTTAATCAGTCATTACTGCAGCACGCACTGTACTCGCAGTCTGTTTAATATTTTTTGGTTCCCATAACTTCAGAAACGAATTCCTATAAGAAAAGTAATGTTGAGAAAAGTGTCAACCGTTATGAGTAAACTGTCAGCCAGAAAATAATTGTTGAACTGGAGAATTGGAATGATACATGAATTGCATTTATTTAAATCGTGTGCGCGAATCGTTCGCTAGTGGCAAACCACTTATCGTGAATGGGTACTGAACTCGCGCTCTTTTACTATATTAATCCATTAAATTTCGCATTAATTCATCAGCTCTTTTTAGAAGTTGACCAAAAAGAGCTGTGGCCTTGAAAGTGCATCACGTGATCCCAGTAAGGAATGATTTATTCTCTGAACATAGTTAGAGCGTGTAAATTGGATCGTTCGTTTTAATGACCATTCGTGAATAACTCTTTTGCGTGAATGAACTCCCGAAAAAAATGATTTATTCCGTGAGTATTACACACCTTACGAATGAAAATTATATGTGCATTTACCAGATTGAGTGACGAGGAAAAAGAGACAGCATTTTCGTACTTGGTTTTGTTTTCGGCTTCAAGCGTCGATTTCTGAAAAGGAAAAACATGATAAATATAAAAGGTGATTTTTTTTGCATCCCTTAATTCTTCATTTTAATGGTTTTAACTCGTGTGAGTTCTCACGCTGCATACGGCAGTTTCTGACGTGTATTAATATCTTTTGCTGGTCATTTTCTTTATTCAAAGCACATATGATGTTACATCTGCCACCATCAACTAGAGAACGTTCCTTTGTCCTCGTTACTTTGCCCATTGGAGATAAAAAACAACAACATCACCTGTAAAATGTTGTATTTTTCGGTATCTCTGCCGCTTTGTTCCGCACAAAGCAAACACGGCTAAATATAACTAAACATTAGTTATTTCAGAAAATAATAGATTATCTTTCAACAAAAGAGCAAAACGAGAAGAGCGGGCGAAACTGTGGAGAATCAAATTGTACCTGCAAAACCATTGAGAAATATGATTTATTAAATGATTTACTTCTGAACCCGTTTTTATATACTCAGTATTTTACAGGATATCTACATTTTAAGTAGATTCTTGTATTTATTTTATATGAGTATCGATCATGTTTTGATATAATAATATATAACGTGTTACATCTTCTTTAGCAGAAAACTTAGCAAGAATTTATCTTACCCTACGATAAAGATATTTAATAAAATATTCGCAAACTGACTACACATTTAATTTGTCAATTTTTAATTTGCAGCAATTGGATTTTCTGGAATTTAGCGTATTTGTTGATACAGCGCAAGAAAACACTAACTTATTTTAAGAGTATACGAAATGTCACAGACATGGAAAGACTGGCACCCAGAGGGATTAAAGCAGGATGTACGTATCTTTCGCTTTAATTTAATTGGAGTCGATGCAGCTGATGCTACATGGGTTGCGTGTTCTTGAAATTCTATTATCGAGTGATTACAAGAAACATTGAAGTAAAAATAAGTATCACCCAGTTTTTTAATATATTTATCAAATAAACTTTTGAAATGGCAAATTCTGAAAATCATGGGTACGCTACAACAATTTATAGATGTAAGAATTTTTCTTTTCTTCTATTTGTAGGAATGTTGGGCTCTTCTTTGACATTGATAATATCACTAGATACATCGGAATGTTATTTCTACCGTCATTTGTGAATGGGAAAGATGATCTAATTGAAAGACTACACGAACCCTAGGAATATCAAAAAATGTACACCGATAAGACATTATATTATGACCACCTACCTAATAAGCTGTAAGACCCCCTTTAGCTGCAAAACAGCGGACACTCGGCGAGGCATCTATTCGATCAGTTGGCGATAGGTATACTGGGGTATCTGATACAATAATGTCAACAGCAGGTCCTCCATTTCCCGTACATTTCAGGGTGGTGGTGATTTAGCGCGAACACGCTTTGCCAAGTCGAACCACAAATGTTCGATTGGGTTCATGCCAAGTGAATTTGGAGGCCCGGGCATTAATAGAAAGTCATCAGCATGTTCCTCAAACCACTCCTTGACGATTCTGGCAGTATGGCATGGCGCATTATCTTGTTGGTAATGGTTATCACCGGCAGGAAAAACAGTTGCCATGAATGCGCGAACTTGGTTCTCAACGACGATCAGATAACTGGCAGCTGTCAGGAATTGTGCTATTGGGAAAATAGGGTCTAACGTGTCTGAAGAAAACATCGCCCACCGCATAACACCGCCGCGGCAGCCCCCGTTTCCGCCCAACCGTGAATCCAGATCCCTTGGTACTCGGCGTATCCGCGCTTGGCAGTCTACGTGATGCACCAGGAATCTTAATTCGTCAGACCAGGCCACTTTTTTCCAATCATACGCGATTCAATCTCAATGATCACGGGCCCATTTCATGCATTGTTGGCGATGACATGCAGTGAGCATAGGGACGCGGCTGGGTTTTCGGCTACGCAGGCCCAGGCGCAGAAGGCTGCGATGAACTGTATGCTGTGACTCATCGTCCTCATCACCGCTGATGTAGCTCCGGGTTATTTGCCACACCTTGCGATCGCTGTGAAAAATGCGCGACAGTCTCCGCTCCCCTCTTGCACCAATGAGCTGCGTACGACATGCGGTTGGACTACGATTCGTCGTTTTTCCATCTGTACACCATTTTGATACGTACTTACTAGAGCAGCACGTGTGCAACCCACAAGTCACACCGTTTCCGAGATCGTAGTTTCGAGGCGCCGTGCTATAACAATTTGTCCTTTATCAAACACCGATAAATCGGCAGCTTTTCTCATTCGGACTCCAACACTCTACTAACCGAAAGTCGGTTATCGGGTTGTTTATACACTGTTCTGTGAACTTCACCTGAGCCACCTTTTGACCTCCAGGCACGCTCATTTCTCTAGGCTGGGGGTGGTCATAATTTAATGGCTCTTCGGTGTGTACGGTAAGAAATTCAAAGAAAGGATCACACCAAATTTATTTACATAATAACGCAATTAACTCCAATAATTTCAGGAAAACTGCATCTATATCTGAGTAGAGGAGATATACATACCAGCTACAGAATTAGAAAACCAAGTACCAAGCTGGATCTACTTTATCCCGAATTAAAAAACGTATGCGGTTTGGCATAAATTTCACAAGGTGTTGGAGAGTGTCTGCGTCTAGGGTCGCCTTGGTGGGCATTGGTTTAAGCACTGACTTTTCACCATTCGTCCGCGATTAGTCTTAGTTCCAATCCCGGTGAGGCATGGATAATGTTTGTCTTACGGCACTGACTCTCTCGAGTTCCTAGAACCGGTGGCTTTTAACTAAGGACAGCCCACTCCTTATATCCCATCGAATTGCTCACGGTAGTCATTAAACCTCAAAACAAAAAAAACATCTACGTCTAGAGTGTACAAGCGATCACCAGGTAGTACTCATATTTAACAGAAGAGGACTTTGCTGCAGGACCTGTTTTTCTAGTATGTCCAATACATTCTAATGTAGTTCAGATCCTGGCTTTGTGGTATCCAGGGAAGATGGTGGAAGTCTCCGTCGTACCCGCTGAATCACTGCTTAACACATCTATCGCGATGGACAGTAGTGTTGTCGTGCATGGAACAGTCATCAACTACTGCAGAAAACGTCTACAGTGCAAGATGCACTTGATCAGCAATAGTGGTCAGGTAGTCCTCGGAGAACACCCGACGACAATATCAAGGAATCCGTTCTGTAACACCAAGACGTAAATCCCCCCTGAAACCATCTACAAAAACTTGAGTTGTGTTTACAAGGCAAACTGAGAGCTTTTCTTCCTGGGATAACATGCCTTTTGCCAGTCTTTCAGTGTCCAAATGGAAAACTACTTAGGTGTCCCTGTAGACGAAATTTCCAGTTCTTTGGAAAAATGAGTGGTGCCCGTACAAGAATGCGACTGCTAACACCGATCCTCTACAATTCCCTGCGCATAGTTTGCTGAGACATGGGTCGGAAACAGACTTCATTGAATACTTCGGTCATTTGTTGCTTACAAGAAATCCGGTTTCTCTGCACAAGCCTTCTCAAATTACTGCGATCTCGCTCCTGACTGACTGTCTTTGCTCCGGGGTTACGCCTGGTAGACAAACAATGTGGTTTCTTTCACACTGATTCAAAACTTAGGGATATCTCAGCTTTTGGGAAACCAGTTTTCTCTGCTGCTTTTGAAATCGTCGCTACAGCAAGATGGGCAGCCACAAAATTACCCTTTACCGAACTACGAAAGATTCTTTGTTTTTCCCATTGCGATCAATACTACTGACAATTAGCAGTCTTAAATAGTTGAGTAGATCATGTGACTGAGTATTTTGGATACACGGCGCGTCAGTCACCCTTACGTACACCTGCGTAAATGTTTCTAATTCAGTGGCCGGCGTGTGTACCTGTTTTTTTACCAGTATCCAGTCGGGATGTAATCTAGGCAGCGTTCAAAATTTTTGATGGTCTGCTGGGCCAATGGACCAGTAACAATTTTTCAGACAAAATCACTTACACTGGTGTGAAAACAAGAGGTGGATATACGGGAATGCCATCAAAGCAAATGGATATGCAAAAAGAGTGATACTGAAGAAGAAACAAAGAGCATGTGCATCTGTTTGAGCGCAGAATATACAAATCAAGACTGCCTTATACACTGAAGTGCCATTGAATTAACCACGGGCAACACAATCTGCAATTTAACGTCGGGCCAACACTCAGCCACCGTCATTCATTCCCAAAAGATGGTGGCTTAGTGTTGGGCCTACGTTAAGTTGCAAGGCTGTGCTGTCCGGCAAGATACCTGTCCAGTAATGCGTTGCGCCACTTCTTGTCCTAATGATGGCTACCACACGACGAGGTATGGACTCCCCGAGGGTACCTATTTGAAGGTACATATTTGCAGGTACTCAAAGTCTGCTATACAGGTACCAAATGTCCCAAACCATTCTAGCTGAGGATATCCCAGACCATCACTGAGCGACAGTCTGCCTCTATTCTTCCAACTTGGTATGAAGTGTCCATTGCTTTATGAGGGGCACGCTAGATCTGCACTTTCCCGTCGGCTAGATGCAGCTTATTACTGATAAAAATGATTGAGGCCATTGGCAAAATTGATTACCAGATTATACAGCAGGATCCCACTCAGGCAACCATTTCTGCTGTAAACAGATTACCCAAGCACAATCCATTACTTTCTGCACTTTCTAATCAGATGCACCCACTTTTGGGACCTCGTATCCCAGAGCATTTTGGTAAGCTCAAGTTCCATAAGGAGGGCTTGCCCCCCCCCCCCCCCCGGTGGCGCAGTGGTCTAAGCCGTGGCCGCTGATCATACGTATAAAAGGGGTCCGGGTTCGAATCCCGGTGAGGCATGGATGTTGTGTTTGTCTTACGGCACTGGCTCTCTCTCTTCCTTGGAACCAGTGACCCTAAATTACGGAAAAGTGACTGCTTATAGCCCATTGAGTTGCTCACGGTGGTCGTTAAATCTCCAACAAAAAAAAAAAAAAGAAAAGAAATAAGGAGGGCTTCCGTGTCAAACCTCTTGTCGCAGCTTATGCTAGTCCTACTCTCCCTCTTGAGGTTGCTTAAAACGCTTTCTTCATAGCCTTTAAATCGTCATTTGGTGTATTCAATTTCTAGTTCAACAGAGGCTCTTCAGAAGATTAAATCTTTTAGCTCTTCGAACTCCAAGCCATTCTGAATGGCGTCTTTAGACGTAATTTCTCTCTTTCCGAATGTCCCGGTTCAGTCTGTTGACGCGCTTATTCAAGCTAAACTCTCTTTTAAAGGCAGCATCCCCCTCATGATATTCAAACCATAATGTCTGCTTTAAGGTTAATTTCTCACCGTTCCTATTTTCAATTCAATCGAGTTATTTACCGACAGTGTTTAGGGGCGCCTATGGGCTCCCCTCTTTCCCCCTTTCTAGCTGAAATTTTGTTGCAGGACTTGGGGGATAAAGTGTGGAGCTCCTACCCTATTAAACCTTTATTTT
Organism: Macrothele yani; assembly: GCA_039090855.1. NCBI lineage: Eukaryota > Metazoa > Arthropoda > Arachnida > Araneae > Macrothelidae > Macrothele > Macrothele yani. The sequence goes on from CM077002.1 coordinate 162,062,867, forward strand.
TACTCCGCTATGGGGACAACATTCTTGATTTTTGTCCGTATTCTGCCGCTGACCTTCATACCTTTGCTAATCACTTTTCTGCACAATACTCCTCAAATAAGTTCAATGATAAACTGGAGGAAAACTGGTCTCCCGTTTTTGGATTCCAAACTTCAACTTCCTTTGACTCTAGTTCCTTATTGTTCTGTGACTACAGGAAACCCTATTCTTGTCCCGTTATTATTCCTAAATCGTCCGCGCACCCTATGTCATAAAAACTTTCAGCTTTTACTTTTTTAATGCTACGTGCTTTCTCACACTCCTCTACTCCTAGACTTCGTAGTGTGCAGTTGGAGACCATACAGGGTTTGGCTGAATCCTTCGGTTATTCTAGGTCTTTAATCGATAGATTTATAAGTAGAATTTTAGAACTAATTCTATTACTTTGATCGGCAAACGTTCTAATCTCACTTTTGTTGGCTCTCTCCCGTTCATTCCTGCTATTACTAGGCCCTTTCAGACCATTTGCAGGAGGCACAGTTTAGGCTTCGGCATTAAAGTACCTAACATTTTTTTCCGTTACGAAAAAAAACAACAAACGGGACCAACCTGTTGACCTCCATAAGCATGGGATATACAAAATTCCTTTAAAGTCAGTTTCCCCAGGGAAACGCAACGGTTGTTACATTGGTTCTACGTCTAGGGCATTGAAAACTCGTTTCTCGGAACACCAATACGACCTACGGAATGGATCGACTTCTACTGCTGCTTCAGCTCGTTTTGTCACTAGGAGAACTTATGTTCCCATTTGGGAAGAAGCTAGGATTCTTACAGCTTCTCCTATTAAATCGCACTTATTTTTCACAGAAAGCCTTTTCATCGAGAAACTTTCTGGTTCCTCTTGTAACGATGAACATCCAAGGACTATTCTCCAACCATGGAAAACCTTGCTCGTAATCTGACTGTAGTGCTTCTCTTTCTTCTTTACGATGTTGCGTCTTGTGTTTTGGTTTGGACATGAGCTGTACAGCACGTGAATATTAACTGTGCGTCATCCCTTATTGTTTGCTACTGTGTTTATAAGCTGCCTCGGCCATGTGGTTATCTCATTGCGTCTGAAGATGGGCACCTGTTGGCGGGACCCGAAAGATCTTACGTTTGTCAATGTATTTTATCTGAAATTAAAGTTTTATTTTAATCGTAAGATTTAGTTGTGTATCGTGCTTAGACGGTTATGTTTCAACATTTCTCAAGATATCTAATGCACGAATTTTCAGCTCTTTTGTGTGCTCGTATTGCTTCCGCATTTTTCTCCAAGGCACACTTCACTTTGCAAAGGATAAAAACAGCGCAACAGGATGAATCAGAATGAAAAGCATGCGCAGCGAGAAGACCTTATACAGCCGGTCAGACACAGGGCTACGACCCCTCCTTGGCTGCGTCATATGCGCTGCCTAGCGTGAAAGTTGAATCATTTGCATTTCTCACGATGTGAAACCTACCCAACAAGTTATACTCCTCTCAGTTGCTTTCTTCTATGTGCAACTCAGTTTTTCACGTAGAGTGTTTGCATGACTGGAAGTCTTATGTACGATTGCCTGTTCCATATTTAAATGCCATTAGAATGTCAGAAGCCTGTACCCTCAGTTTCATATCATTCGCATTTTGCACTACAAAGGAAGTACACTGAAGAGCAATTGAATTAAAGATACTTGTCTAGTAACGTGCAGAACCACCTTGCGCCCTGATGACGGCGGCGATTCGTCTCGGCATGGACTCGACAAGACACCGGAAGCGTTGGGAAGCCATACGGATCCACGACCCCTGAACCAGCTCCCACAGAAGATTTGATGGAGGGTGGTCAGAGCCTCGGACATCTCTCTCGATCGCATCCCAGATGTGCTCGATGGGATTGAGGTCAGATGACCTAGCTGGCCAAGAAAGCGAGGTCACGTTTGTGGAGTGTTCATCTAACCATTCGGATACAATTCGGGAGCGATGGCACGGTGCATTGTCTTTTTGCAGGATGAGGTCCACAGCGGGATGTTGAAGACGTACGGAAGCAAATGGTCGTCCAGGATATCACGGTAACGTTGACCTGGGAGGGACGATGTCACGCGTACCAGGGGTCCCATTTCAGTCCACGTAAACAGTCCCCGGACGAGAATGCCACACCCACCAGATTGAAGAGTATCCTGCTGGCAAGAAAGATCGATCGCTTCATTTGGTTTGCGCCGTACTCGTATCCTGCCATCCACATGCACCAACGTGAATCTCGACTCATCAGTCCAGGCAACATTTTTCCACATGTCTACGGTCCTGTGGCGATGTTCACTCGCCCATGCTAATCTTTGCACCCTGTGATGTGCGGTCAGCAGCGGTACCCTCGTGGGACGATGGCTTCTGTACCCCATAGCGAGGAGATGGTTCTGGATGGTGTGGCTGCTTACACGTTTATGTGCACTAGCGTTAAATTGTCGAGAGATGTCGTGCACTGTGGCCCGTCTATCCGCTGTTACAATGCGAGCTAGCCGACGATGACCCTGCTCATCCACACGCTGTTCTCCACGGCTGTTGGCTCTTTCAGTGATGGTTTTACCGAATTCCATGTACTCACGTTGCACCCGTGAAACAGTGGCTCGTGAAAATCCCAGGGCCGTAACGACTTCCGAGGTGGAGTGACCCATGCCTCGGGCCTCGACAATTTGTCCACGATCAAATGTGCTTAGATCCTTCGTCTTACCCATTCTGCTTCCGACTCTTGCTGATTCCTGTTGCATCACTCCTTATATTGTCGGATCGCTGCATACGTCATGTCGTTTCCGTTTACAGGGCCGCCCACAGTCTACGCACAGCGTCCTGGTACAATTTCAGGCTTCTGATCTTTCGTCTGAGATGGGTCCTGGCTCGAATATCGGTTGAGAGGTGGATAGTGTTTTTTTTTTATGGCCCTCGTCTTCTCCTTTAATTTGACCTCCAAATTAGGAAGTGGTCACTGCCTAAATCTCATTGTGTTGCTAACGGCGGTCGCTAAACCCTTAATAAGAAAACAACTATTGCTAACCTATTGAACTAAACTGTAAATTATTGGAAAAGATTTTCTAATTTTATTTTTGTAAAAGATTTGTACTAAATATTCTCGTCTTAATTTGACCTCCGCATGCACTATTAGAAACCTGCTAGGGTAATTTCAACTTTAATAATAGTTTTTTAGTCACGGGAGATAGGAGACTAATGCACAAAAACAAAAAAAATCACTGTCTTGGATGGATGCTATGTTGAATCCGTTCTTTTTTGCTTTGTTCAATTCTTTTCTTTTTCTTTTACATCAACTGAAGGATCAGGTTAAGCAGTTTTCAGGTGCACTTATTTAAAAGTCAGACTCCTGCCAAACGGGTAACATCATTTGTCCTAGTGCGACGTGTTATTCTTACAGCGCAAAGAAAAAAGGGTTGTTTAATTTCGAAACCGTATAATTTACGCTTTGTTCTTTCTTAAAAGTATTTCAATGAATATGCGCTGTTAAAGGGATTACCGCAAAAGCAGTTATTTTCATCCGAAAGTGTTGAATAGTTTCCTTTAACTCATTATTAACAGTAGCTTTTACACCTTAAAATATATTTTAAAGTGACCCGAACAACTGACTACTTCTTCTCTGCATAGTCATCAGTTAAATTGTTAGCATTCGGATTAAGGGATTACTCCATAAACGATTCATGAAATTACTCCATTTCTTTTCATTTTGCTAATATGTAGTTAATAAAATTTAGATAGTTGCAAAATATCAAAATTTCTGGAAAAAAACATTCGGGTCATTGTGATTATAGTGTTTGGATTTGAATTTATGAAATTTCGAAATTGATTATTGTCAAAGTTTCCTGCTGGTAGAATAAAGTCCAATGCATTATACAGGGTGTCTACAAATGACTGGAGCGATTTCGTGATTTTATTGTGGCTGTAGTATTAGCGATATGCTGCTCGAGTTGAATGTCACCAGAAACGCATTACTCAAAGTTTACTTTGGACGCCGTTAGCGGCCGAGTGACGGCATTACCTGTCTTATAGTCGGTAAGATCGCTTCAAACAGCGATAAAGCGTTTTGCTGTCCTCGAATTTCATGCTAGTTCATCTGTGACAACAGTGCAACGACTCTTTCGAACGAAATTTAGGAATACTACCACCGAGCGCCAACTCCATTCGGTGATGGTATGAACAGTTTAAAGCGACAGAATTGCTGTGTAAAGGAAAATCAACGGGTCGTCCATCAGTGCCTGAAGAAACTGTCGAACTCGTGCGGTCAAGTTTCGTGCGTAGCTCACATAAGTCGAAATTTAGGAATACTCTACCCAATGGCAACTCTATTCAGCGCTGGTATGAACAGTTTAAAGCGACAGGTTACCTGTGTAAATGAAAATCAACGGGTCGTCCATCAGTGCCTAAAGAAACTGTGGAATTCGTGCGGTCAAGTTTCGTGCGTAGCTCACAGAAGTCGAAATTTGGGAATACTGTACCCAGCGCTAACCCTATTCAGCGATGGTATGAACAGTTTAAAGCGACAGGATGCCTGTCTAAATGAAAATCAACGGGTCGTCCATCAGTGCTTAAAGAAACCGTGGAACTCGTGCGGTCAAGTTTCGTGCGTAGCTCACAGAAGTCAAAATTTAGGAATACTCTACCCAGCGCTAACTCTATTCAGCGATGGTATGAACAGTTTAAAGCGACAGGATGCCTGTGCAAATGAAAATCAACGAGTCGTCCATCAGTTCCTAAAGGAACCGTAGAACTCGTGCGGTCAAGTTTCGTGCGTAGCTCACAGAAGTCGAAATTTAGGAATACTCTACCCTGCGCTAACTCTATTCAGCGATGGTATGAACAGTTTAAAGCGACAGGATGCCTGTGTAAATGAAAATCAACGGGTCGTCCATCAGTGCCTAAAGAAACTGTGGAATTCGTGCGGTCAAGTTTCGTGCGTAGCTCACAGAAGTCGAAATTTGGGAATACTGTACCCAGCGCTAACCCTATTCAGCGATGGTATGAACAGTTTAAAGCGACAGGATGCCTGTCTAAATGAAAATCAACGGGTCGTCCATCAGTGCTTAAAGAAACCGTGGAACTCGTGCGGTCAAGTTTCGTGCGTAGCTCACAGAAGTCAAAATTTAGGAATACTCTACCCAGCGCTAACTCTATTCAGCGATGGTATGAACAGTTTAAAGCGACAGGATGCCTGTGCAAATGAAAATCAACGAGTCGTCCATCAGTTCCTAAAGGAACCGTAGAACTCGTGCGGTCAAGTTTCGTGCGTAGCTCACAGAAGTCGAAATTTAGGAATACTCTACCCTGCGCTAACTCTATTCAGCGATGGTATGAACAGTTTAAAGCGACAGGATGCCTGTGTAAATGAAAATCAACGGGTCGTCAATCAGTGCCTAAAGAAACCGTGGAACTCGTGCGGTCAAGTTTCGTGCGTAGCTCACAGAAGTCGAAATTTAGGACACCTCTACATAGCGCTAACTCTATTCAGCAATGGTATGGACAGTTTAAAGCGACAGGATGCCTGTGTAAATGAAAATCAACGGGTCGTCCATCAGTGCCTAAAGAAACCGTGGAACTCGTGCGGTCAAGTTCCGTGTGTAGCTCACAGAAGTCGAAATTTAGGAATACTCCACCGAGCCCTAACTCTATTCAGCGATGGTATGAACAGTTTAAAGCGACAGGATGCCTGTGTAAATGAAAATCAACGGGTCGTCAATCAGTGCCTAAAGAAACCGTGGAACTCGTGCGGTCAAGTTTCGTGCGTAGCTCACAGAAGTCGAAATTTAGGACACCTCTACATAGCGCTAACTCTATTCAGCAATGGTATGGACAGTTTAAAGCGACAGGATGCCTGTGTAAATGAAAATCAACGGGTCGTCCATCAGTGCCTAAAGAAACTGTGGAATTCGTGCGGTCAAGTTTCGTGCGTAGCTCACAGAAGTCGAAATTTGGGAATACTGTACCCAGCGCTAACCCTATTCAGCGATGGTATGAACAGTTTAAAGCGACAGGATGCCTGTCTAAATGAAAATCAACGGGTCGTCCATCAGTGCTTAAAGAAACCGTGGAACTCGTGCGGTCAAGTTTCGTGCGTAGCTCACAGAAGTCAAAATTTAGGAATACTCTACCCAGCGCTAACTCTATTCAGCGATGGTATGAACAGTTTAAAGCGACAGGATGCCTGTGCAAATGAAAATCAACGAGTCGTCCATCAGTTCCTAAAGGAACCGTAGAACTCGTGCGGTCAAGTTTCGTGCGTAGCTCACAGAAGTCGAAATTTAGGAATACTCTACCCTGCGCTAACTCTATTCAGCGATGGTATGAACAGTTTAAAGCGACAGGATGCCTGTGTAAATGAAAATCAACGGGTCGTCAATCAGTGCCTAAAGAAACCGTGGAACTCGTGCGGTCAAGTTTCGTGCGTAGCTCACAGAAGTCGAAATTTAGGACACCTCTACATAGCGCTAACTCTATTCAGCAATGGTATGGACAGTTTAAAGCGACAGGATGCCTGTGTAAATGAAAATCAACGGGTCGACCATCAGTGCCTAAAGAAACTGTGGAATTCGTGCGGTCAAGTTTCGTGCGTAGCTCACAGAAGTCGAAATTTGGGAATACTGTACCCAGCGCTAACCCTATTCAGCGATGGTATGAACAGTTTAAAGCGACAGGATGCCTGTCTAAATGAAAATCAACGGGTCGTCCATCAGTGCTTAAAGAAACCGTGGAACTCGTGCGGTCAAGTTTCGTGCGTAGCTCACAGAAGTCAAAATTTAGGAATACTCTACCCAGCGCTAACTCTATTCAGCGATGGTATGAACAGTTTAAAGCGACAGGATGCCTGTGCAAATGAAAATCAATGAGTCGTCCATCAGTTCCTAAAGGAACCGTAGAACTCGTGCGGTCAAGTTTCGTGCGTAGCTCACAGAAGTCGAAATTTAGGAATACTCTACCCTGCGCTAACTCTATTCAGCGATGGTATGAACAGTTTAAAGCGACAGGATGCCTGTGTAAATGAAAATCAACGGGTCGTCAATCAGTGCCTAAAGAAACCGTGGAACTCGTGCGGTCAAGTTTCGTGCGTAGCTCACAGAAGTCGAAATTTAGGACACCTCTACATAGCGCTAACTCTATTCAGCAATGGTATGGACAGTTTAAAGCGACAGGATGCCTGTGTAAATGAAAATCAACGGGTCGTCCATCAGTGCCTAAAGAAACCGTGGAACTCGTGCGGTCAAGTTCCGTGTGTAGCTCACAGAAGTCGAAATTTAGGAATACTCCACCGAGCCCTAACTCTATTCAGCGATGGTATGAACAGTTTAAAGCGACAGGATGCCTGTGTAAATGAAAATCAACGGGTCGTCAATCAGTGCCTAAAGAAACCGTGGAACTCGTGCGGTCAAGTTTCGTGCGTAGCTCACAGAAGTCGAAATTTAGGACACCTCTACATAGCGCTAACTCTATTCAGCAATGGTATGGACAGTTTAAAGCGACAGGATGCCTGTGTAAATGAAAATCAACGGGTCGTCCATCAGTGCCTAAAGAAACCGTGGAACTCGTGCGGACAAGTTCCGTGTGTAGCTCACAGAAGTCGAAATTTAGGAATACTCCACCGAGCCCTAACTCTATTCAGCGATGGTATGAACAGTTTAAAGCGACAGGATGCCTGTGTAAATGAAAATCAACGGGTCGTCCATCAGTGCCTAAAGAAACCGTGGAACTCGTGTGGTCAAGTTTCGTGCGTAGCTCACAGAAGTCGAAATTTAGGAATACTCTACCCAGCGCTAACTCTATTCAGCGATGGTATGAACAGTTTAAATACAAAGGCTATTTATTGAAAAGGTAGCTTCGAGCACACTGGACAGAAGACAGAAACGTCCATGTGACAGGCGACTGCCAAGAAAAATCCAGTCTTTAGTAGGGGATATGATCACCCCTGACTGCGTTGCAGAATTTACAACGTCTGTCCATGCTGAGGACCAGGTTGTCAAGGAACTGTTGAGGCATCGCAGCCCATTCCTCTTGTAGCGCCAATCGCAGCAGTGGGATCGTTGCTGGCGGATGGGGACGTGCTGCCAAGCGTCTCCTGAGAAGGTCCCACACGTGTTCGATTGGATTTATGTCAGGGGACCCTGCAGGCCAACCTATGCGTTGAATATCTTCGCTACCCAACAGCTCTGCGACAGCCACTGTACCATGAGGTGTAATGTTGTCGTCCATGAAGAGGAACTCAGAATCCACAGCACCTCTAAACAAACACACGTCAGGCAGGTGAACCTCCGTACAATAGCGGACACCAGTGACTGAATCTCCTTGGAAGATGTGGAGGTCAGTACGGCTACCAAGCATGCTACCGCCCCAAACGAGAACTCCGCCACCTCGAAACCGGTTCCTTTCTATGATGTTGGAGGTGTGATTGCGTGTTCCCTGCTCTTTCCAGATGTGTATACGTCCAGAATCGCTCGTCAGACTAAATCGGCTCTGATCCGTAACGAGAACTCGACCCCATTGCTAAGGTGTCCAGTTCTTGTGTTCCTGGCACCATAGAAACCGTCGTCTCCGATGAAAAGGTGCTAATGGCACACACCGTACTGGTCGTCGTGCAAGTAGACAACCTTTGGCCACGACCGCGATAACGGACGTCCAGTTGTCTGGTTCATGTGCCTTGCGATTTCTCCCGCTGTCTGCCGTCTGTCTGTTCTCGCCTGTAGGACAATATACCGGTCGTCCGCTATCGTGGTTGCTCGTGGATGACCACTGCTAAAATCTCGGACAGCTGTTCCTGTCGTTTGAAATGCCCTCCAAGCTCGTGAAACGATGCTGTTAGCGATCCCGAACTCCTCGGTCACACTAGTCACACTTCGACCTTCTTCCAACTTCCCAATGACGCGACCTCGGGTTAAGTCATCCAGATATCTTCTACTGGATTGCTTGTTGGCCATATCATACGGTGGCAGCAACTCGACGTCGTTCAAACCGATGCACACCGTGCAATAGCTTTCACCGAATTGCTGAGCGTAAACCACCCGTTTGCTTCATACTCTTCCAACACTCTCCCCCGTCACGCTGCATATATACGCATGCCCTACCGTACCGGACCCTAGTCTATCTCCTGAGTAGTCTTTCGGTCCGTTCTACCGGCTCGTTCCGCTGTTATGCTAATTTTTCCTCTTCGTCCTTAATTTTTGCACACCAGTGTATTATACGCTTTCCAACATACCAGAGATCATCACTCGAGTTATGAGGATAATGGCTGTGGAATAAATCTGTCTCCTGTGTCTTGACCTTCCATTGCATTTCGATGATATTCAACAGAACCGGTTAAGTACACTTCCGGAACAGCACGATAAAGTTTTGTTTCAATTGCAGCATTTTTAGTCAAGTTATGACGTATAAGGGCAATGGAATGGATCTCGCTCCTATGTCCTGACATTTGACCCCATTTCGTCAATTTTCAAAAGGGTTCGTCCCTAGGGGCTCCCTACTACATACTAAAATTTCATCGGAATTGAACCATTTTTAAGGAAGTTATGACGAATAAGGGCAATATAATGTAATGGATCCCTCTCCTATGTTCTGACCTTTCACCCGATTTCCTCGATTTTACAACAGGATTCGTCCCCATGTGGTCCCCTGCCACATACTAAAATTTCATCAAAATCGAACCATTTTTACCCGATTTACAGTGCGGACAGACAGACAGACAGAAGTACCAAGGTGGATCATATACGCTTCTTCAACCTATGATTGGAAAGCGTAAATTAAAAAGAATGCAATAATTGTCCAGTAAAATCCGTAGAGGCATTTATTAATTTTGTGTTCTTTTATCATGTGAATAAAATTTGTATTTAAGTAGCAGTTGCCCGCAAAATGGTGAAAGCTGTTTCTTTAATCGCAAACACTTACGCATTATGGTTAGTTTTAAATTTTGTTTTGATCCTGTTCAGTTCGTAAAATAATGAAATTTAAGGAAATATATAAATAAGTCCTCGGACATTACCTTCTGTTACAAGTGCTTGTTTTACGCTTAGTTGTACTTCGTTGTTTAATAAAATTCCGGACTTAAGGATTGGTCCCAGATATTCCAGAAAACATTGTTTCGTTGTAAATTATTAGATGCAATGATTAGTTCTGACTTTGATGCAGGGACCCTCGTGCAAGGTTTGCAAATTTCTTAGGGATTAAATTATCTTCCATTTTCAAACATATTTTGGCCATCATTAAGTGCTAAAATGCTTGATTTCCCCAAACATCCAAGTTACATAATAAGTCTCAGGTAATTGGCTGCTGAAACCAAATTCTGAGAAAATCATACGCGAAAATGATCAAGGATTTCATTCTTTTCCTTCCAAACTACTTTGTAAAGGATAGATCATCATCAGGAGCAGCGTGTTCTTTTTTCTACGTTGTAAATGTAGTTATTAAAGAAGGAACGCCTGTTTATGCTTCGTTACTGACAAACACCCCTAGTGATGAAGACGCTTCAGAAAGGCCCGGCATTAAATTTTCATAATCACCTCTTCTTTCAAAGAAGGTTGTAGGAATCGATATTTTAAGCATTTTTATTTCTCATTCCGAAAGAAGTCTTCTTTATTATACTCCCGTAAGGAATAGGAAGACCGTTTTCTTTCCCTCGTTTTAACACAAAAATATGCTGAAAATTACAGAGCATTTTGTTTCTCTGGTAGTATTTAAAAAACATATAATCCGCAGGAACCGGAAAAAAACCTGAGGAACCGGAAAAAACCTGATCAATTATTTCCTAGATGTGGGATCTACAATGCTGAAATGTTTACTGAAATGTAAAATATGTTTTGTTACATTTTACCTAAGACATCACACATCTCTCTCTGATGAGCTCAGTAATATTCTGTAAAACATTCAACTTTAAGAGGATTCGTGTAGGATATACACTGAAATAATCAGTCATATTCGGAATTTGCACGTGGTGCATTCATATAGAGTAGAAACGACCTGTAACATGATAAAAATCCAAATAGGCTGCTGAAAAACTTTAATATTTGAAATACGTGAGGGCCCTTCATTAAGTTCTAAGTCTGACTTTGAAAGCGGTGGTTCGCGACTGACGCATGCGCTACAAAGTATTGTTTCATCCTTCAGTTATACACAGTCAAGTCACATTGTTGTGACCACATCCTTCTTTTGATATTAACAGCGTGCAGCGAATGACTGAAGTCACGTTTCGTAGGTTGGCTTGGAGGGTATATAAGGTGTGACGTAGTCATTCTGAAAACAAATCCTTCTTTGCTGTCATGGATAAAAGGAACTATTTATAAGATTTGCAAAAAGGGATGATTATCGGCTTTCGGGGCAAGGTTAGCAGTATTTCCGAAAAAGCGCAGTTTGTAAGTTGTTCGCGTGCTGCTGTGGTTAAAGTGTCTCGTGATTGGAGAAATGGCACCACTGTAAATACGCGACATGCAAGCAGAGCACCGCGTGCCATTCATGTGAGAGGTGAACGTCAGCTGCGAAGGTGAGTGAGCGCCGTTCGACACCGAATTGTGGAGCAGCGCACTGGCCGAATGAATGAGGGGGCTACCGGAAGTGTTTCTAAAACGATTATTCAGCGAACCCTGCTGCGTATGTGGCTCCCGTGCAGACGGATTCTCACTGTACCTATGCAAACGAAGGTGCGTCGGCAGAAAAGGCTTCCATTTGCACGGCAATAACGGAATTGGACATCAGCTGATTGGCCAATGATTGCCTTCTCCGATGAGTCACGTTTTCTGATTCATCGAACGGATGGATTTTGGCGTATAAGGCGAGAAACATCGGAGAACAAACACTCTTAAACCATTGCTGAAAGAACCAAAGCTGGTGGGTGCAGCTTTGTGGTCTGGAGAATGTGTTCGTGACATTCCCTGGGTCCACTCATATCTGTGGAAGGCACTATGGACCAAATTCGTTATGAATCCATCCCTGTAGACCACGTACACCCATACATGCTGATTGTCTTTCCTGGGATGGACGGAATCTTCCAGCACGACAATGCGACGTGTCACACAGCTAGAACTGTCCGAGAGTGTGTGGAAGAGCCCGATGAAGACTTCAAAGTACTTCCCTGGCCAGCTAATTTCCCAGACTTAAATTCAATTGAGCATCTGTGGGATCACATCGATCGTACTGTTCACTCTCCGGATCATACACCACGCAGCCTCCACCAGCTGTCAGATGCACTGCCGTCACCATGGCTCCACCTACGTGGGAACACCTGCCAGCATCTTATTGAGTCACTCCTTTATTGAGTCGCGTTACACATGGCGGTTACTATGGATGTTAGTTGGTGGTCACAATAATGGGAGTCAACCGTGTATAACAGCCGCGTCACGTCACTGTGTCAGCGTTTGATTGAGACGGCGCCACTGTGCATTGAATTCTATAAGGTGACAATGGATGGGTGACAGATGAAATTGAGGAACCAAGAGGTGATGGGGCTTTTGACAAAAGATGGGCGACAATGGATGGGCGACAGATGAAATTGAGGGACCAAGAGGTGATGGGGCTTTTGACAAAAGATGGGCGACAATGGATGGGCGACAGATGAAATTGAGGAACCAAGAGGTGATGGGGCTTTTGACAAAGGATGGGCGACAATAGATGGGCGACATATGAAATTGAGGAACCAAGATGTGATGGGGCTTTTGACAAAGGATGGGCGACAATGGATGGGCGACAGATGAAATTGAGGAACCAAGAGGTGATGGGGCTTTTGACAAAGGATGGGCGACAATGGATGGGCGACAGATGAAATTGAGGAACCAAGAGGTGATGGGGCTTTTGACAAAGGATGGGCGACATCGGATGGGCGACAGATGAAATTGAGGAACCAAGAGGTGATGGGGCTTTTGACAAAGGATGGGCGACAATAGATGGGCGACATATGAAATTGAGGAACCAAGAGGTGATGGGGCTTTTGACAAAGGATGGGCGACAATAGATGGGCGACATATGAAATTGAGGAACCAAGAGGTGATGGGGCTTTTGACAAAGGATGGGCGACATTGGATGGGCGACAGATGAAATTGAGGGACCAAGAGGCGATGAGGCTTTTGACAAAGGAAGGTGAAACAATACACATTAATAATGAAAGAATGGTCAGTGTGTACGTAGATGGCGTACCTTCATATGCTACGGTCAAAAGATGGGCTCCTCTCTTTAGACTGGGGAGGAACTCGTAGGGAGACGACATTCTCAAAAGACGCTCAGTGGAGGTGACCACAAATTAAATGTGCCAAAAACGTGAGGACTTTTCAATCTGGCGAATCAGTGTCGTGCAGATTGCTGACGAACTGATGTTAAGTACCTGCAGTGTTTGGACCATTTTGCTTGAGAGTTTAGGAATGCCAAAGGTCTGTGTCAGATGGGTTCTTGGAATGTTCACACCTGAGATGAAAAATTGTCGTGTTGAAGCAAGGCTAGTTCAACTGGACTGCATTAATCGAGATCCAGATTACTTCTACTCCTGGATTGTGACTTTTGATGAGATGTGCCCTTACCATCGGGGCCCTGATAATAAACAAGTGTACGCACTGAAATCATCATGGATCATCACAATCAAAAAGTCCAAAATACAACCGTCTGCAGAAAAGATTATGGTTACCACTTTTTATGGGGCTCAGAAGGGTTGTGATTATTGTTTACTTATCTCATAAAAGGATTATGAATGCTATCTATCATGCAGCGCTATTGCGACAATTGCGTGAAGCCACCAAGAGTAAACGGAGAGCATATGTTCTGTTTGTTCAGGGTAGTCCTCCTATTCATACCACCAGTGTTTCCATCCAAGGCATAACAGACTGTGGCTTCCAATTTCTTCCACACCCACCGTACTCACCTGTTCTCACCCTTAGTGACTTAATTATCTTTAAAAATCTGAAAAAACCTATGCGTGCTAAGCATTTTGCGGAAGATTCTGAATTGAAGGAAACAACTAAGTTTTGGTTTCAGGAGAAAAAATAAAACGCTTTTTCGCAGCAGGGATTCGCGAACTCTGTGATCGGTACAACAAGCGTAAACAAGTCAGAGGAGGCTATGTGACACGAAATTGAAAAAAAAATGTGTGCGCTTATGTCTTTGTATACGAGGTGTGATCAAAACTTTCCAAGACTAGGCCGATATACAACAAAGTACTTACGTTACTTAAGTCTCGCTATGATCTCGCTCAAAGTAGTCTCCTTAGTCAGCGATACACCACTGGCAGCGTTTTTGCCACTGTTGCAACGCTCCCTGGAAGTCCTGTTCACGAATCCTGTCAAGCACCGTCTGCGATTCGTGTTGGATCTCGTCCACGTTTTCAAAACGGTGACACTTTAGCTGCAGCTTCATCTTCGGGAACATAAAGAAGTCGCAGGGGGCCAAATCTTGAGAGTAAGGCGGGTGAGGAAGGATGGTCATGCTGTTGCGGCTACAAAACTGCTGGCGTGTTGCTAACGCTCTGAGAGCAGCTGCATTGTCATGATGGAGAAGGAAATCCCCCTGACGCCGCATTTCAGGTCATTTGAGGCGAATGTCCTCCTTTAGACGCTGCAGAACACCTCAGTAAAAAAAGGAGGTGAGGGTCTGCCCCTGGGGGACGAATTCACGGTGCACTACCTCACGAACATCGAAGAACACGATGAGCATGCTTCTGGTTGCGCTCCGGACCTGTCACGCCTTCTTCGGTCGTGGAGATGCCGGGCTCATCCACTGCGACGACTATTGTTTATTCTCCGGGTCGTAACCGTAGACCCAAGTCTCGTCCCCAGTGATGACCCGCTACAGGAACGTTGGTTGCCGCCCCGGTGGCGCAGTGGTCTAAGGCACTGGCCTCTGATCATTCGTCCGTAAGGGGTCCGGGTTCGAATCCCGGTGAGGCATGGATGTTGTGTTTGTCTTACGGCACTGGCTCTCTCCCTTCCCTGGGACCAGTGACCCTAAATTAGGGACGGGCGACTGCTTATAGCCCATTGAGTTGCTCACGGTGGTCGTTAAGGTGGTCGTTAAACCTCCAATCAAAAAAAAAAAAAACGTTGGTTCATTCACCACCTGCTGACGAAGATCTTGAGGGAGTTTGACACTGAGCGCCTTCTTTTCAGGGTTCAGAATCTTTGGCACAATTTTTGCAGTAATGCGGTGCATGTTCAAAACCGACATCAGAATTGTTTGCACTGGTCCGTATAACACATTGACGATGGTAGGTAGCAATGACTTGAATGATTTTCGGACGATCCTAATGCACCAGCTCCCTAATTCCTAATTTTGTCCACATTTTTGGGGTTTTTTCTCGTAGACCGTCGCCCTGACCTTTCGTCGTCTTCGAGTGTGGTTCTGCCACTCTTGAAGTGCGAATGTCACCCAAAACACCTCGCCCGACTCATTGCTCATTGCCATAAGCCCGCCGCCACACTTCATGCGTCTCCGTTCTCGTTTTCTCGAGTTTTACGCAGAATTTGATGTTCGCTCGCTGCTCTAGTTTGCTGTCCATACCGAAATCGCAGCTGTGTTCTGCACGTGGTCACCAAATATCGTGTAGTTTAGCTCCCGATGTTCACAGAATGACGCCACTGGGCACAATGACTCATGAAAGTCAGTGCCCTCGACCGTTGCTGAACTTCACAAACTCTGTGAAATTTTCAAGATAAACACCTACAAACTTTGTATGAAAATATCTTTCATGTAGATGAAAAATATCTATTAATACATACCAAATTGGATCAGATTAAAGTGGCGTTTATTCATATCAGTTTCAGTCCGAGTCATCTAATTCTAATAAATCTTGAGAGTCTTTTGCAGAAGAAGAGTTGGACAAATCAATTAATACTTGTTCTTCACTCTTGCAGATGCATTTGATCATTTTTGAGATTTTACACTTAGGTCGAGAATTTGATATCAAATTCTCAAGACCTTCTGAATAAATAGTTGCCTTCAGTTCTCGCCATTCGTAAAATAAAATGTGGACTGTCAAAAACCTAGATGATAAGTTGAAGCCTAAACATCTCCATATCTGCAAGAACTTATTTTGATAGAAAACGTCTTAAAATAAGGAAGATTTGCCCCATGGTCGTTTAGTAACTGATTTGAAGATCTGTCGAATCGGAATCTTTAGATTGAAACACTAGGAAAAATCTCATACGTCCTTTTTCCCGTGATCCCGTTATTCCACCCCTATTGCCAAGTTCTCAAAACGTCTCTATGGAAAATGGAATCATAAGTCATTAATGGAATTTCAACTGTCGTATGAACTTCAGGTTTAGTTTTTTTTCTTTCTTAGCAAGGTTGTCGGCTAATTGAGTGCGCTCTCCTCCAATGCAGAGAGACTCTATCGTCACTAACAATTTTAATGTCATTTTTTTACCAATGGATTGTGATTCTCAACCCTTCCATTCGAATAAAGAGCTGCTTGACTATCCAAAAAAATTGCTACAACTTCTGAGCCGTTATTACTGTTCACCTCAAAAAGGGCCTCATGAATGGCTTGCAGTTCAGCTTGAAATACAGAAGCGTAATCTGTAAGTCCAAAGTTTTTCGTGATTGAAATTGCTCCATTTGAATACGCTCAGAAATCAGCCTCTACTCTTGAATTTATCTTCGACCAGTTCGTAAAAATCTGAATTCCTCTTTCAGATGGAAACTGGCAATCCCACTTGGGGCAAATCTCTTCAGCTGGATGATCACTCCATTAAATTGTTTCCATTTCAACTTGTTATAAACTTAATTGAACACTGAACCTCGTATTTAAAGAATCCTTATTTTTAAGTTTAAAAAGAGTGACTTCTCTTTCGATAACAAGTTCCAGAGCTTCGCAATCGGCTAAAACTTGAACGGCAGCCGATGATGTCGTTCTTAAACAACCTGTAATACCTAAGAGTGCCGTCCTTTGTAGCTGTTGTACCTTCTTCCTCAATCTCTCTGTGTTTCTCCACCAGGCTCTTCAGCCATAAGTAATCATCCTGTAAAAGCTTCTTTTATAGAGAGATTTTAATGTGTTACCAGGTATTTTTTGCAAATCAATCTACGAGTGATGTACTGAAAGTAATGCAAAAGTGGATATAACTTTTTTATTATTTTTATTTTTTTGATTGGAGGTTTAACGACCACCGTGAGCAACTCAATGGGCTATAAGCAGTCGCCCATCCCTAATTTAGGGTCACTGATTCCAGGGAAGGGAGGGAGCCAGTGCCGTAAGACAAACACAACATCCATGCCTCACCGGGATTCGAACCCGGACCCCTTCGGACGAATGATCATAGGCCAACGCTTTAGACCACTGCGACACCGGGGCGGCGTTTTTACTAACTGAGAGACTGTGACGTACCTGCCAGCAGGACGCACATGACATAAAGGCAGATAGGAATCAGAATACATGTCCGCGTAGCTTAATTGGTAGAGCAACTTATTCCGGAATGAGTAGACCCGGGTTCGAACCCCGGCGCGGATAAAAATGACGGAGAAATTCACTTCGTTATAATGGCGCCCGAACTACCCGGATGACCAGTCCGTTCAAAATCTCGCATTGGTGTGATGTTATTTCCACACCGCGAGATAGGAAAAATCAGAGAATCCCTTCTCCAGTGCTTCGAAAAATAAATGTGTGTGACGTTGCATTCCACACACCAGATTGACTGGGAGTTCTCAAGTGCACGTTCTACAGTGGTTGTCTGCCTGCAACGATTCATGGTCACGGCTGATCCGTGGGCCATGCCCCCGGCCCTCTTTCGGGGGGGGGGGAGATGTGACGTACCTGCCAGCAGGACGCACATGACATAAAGGCAGATAGGAATCAGAATACATGTCCGCGTAGCTTAATTGGTAGAGCTACTTATTCCGGAATGAGTGGACCCGGGTTCGAACCCCGGCGCGGATAAAAATGACGGAGAAATTCACTTCATTATAAGACATCGTTCAAATTGCACGTGTTGGTAGAGTAACTGTTTCTCTATACAAAAGTGCTACTCAATATAGTCTATATCACAAGCGGTGCATTTGCACCATCGTTTGAAAAGATTCAGGTTTGAACTGTTGTAGCTACTTCTTCACAAATACTTTCACCTAGTCTGTGTGATCAAATTGTTGCCCCGTAGACGACTTTCCTTCATTGGACCGAACAGGTGGATCTTGGGGAGCGCAAAATTTGGGCTTTGCGGTGAATGGGGGACCGCCGAAAAGCTTAATTTGCTGATCTCCTGATTTGATGCCAAAGATATGTGTGGGTCTCGCATTGTCACGGTGAATGGGGATCCTTTTCATATTCTTTTTCGGTCTCTTCCTCCTTATGGCTTCTCTAAGCTTCTTGAGTGTCTCAACATACCGCTCGCTCGTCACGGTACGGCTACGTTCGAGATGTCCCTGTCATCCCAATAAAAAAGTCACCATGACTTTCTGAGTAAACCGCTGGCTCTTGAACTTCTTAGGCCTCTGTGAAGAGGTGTGACCCCATTTCATGGATTGATTCTTTGTTTCCGGATGGTAAATATATGCCCACGTTTCATCCCCTGTCATCAGATCCAAAAAATAAAATACGTGTCGTCTTTGGCTTCAAACGCTTCCAGCAGATCAGATCAGACTTCTACCTTTTGATCCTTCAAATCTAGTGTCAACTTCCGAGGTACCCACTTTTCACACACTTTTCGATATCCTAAGTATTCCACAATCGTCTGAATGTCATTGTGATCACAGTCCACTTTTGCAACAAGCTCAGGGATTGTGACTCGCCCCTCCGCGCGAATAAATTCATCCACTCGCTGACAATTCGTGTCAGTGGTCGTAGATGATGTTCTGTCTCTGCGTGGTTTCTCCTTCTTTAAACTTCTTCATCCATCCTGTTCACATTGCTCTTCGCACATTTCTTTTTTGCACATTGGTGTCATCCCCGTAAACATTATGTTGCCTTCTGTGGATGTCGGAGAGTCTGCACCATTCCTTCGTCAAGAACTCAATGACGGCACGTTGCTTCTGAATGGAATTTATTATTTACCTGCAATGAAGAAGAAGCAGAGTTACTATAGAGGAAGAGTTAGTCTACTAGCATGTGAAATTAGAATGACCTGTGTCAGTTAATAGAAATGTTATGCACACTTTTGCATTATTTTCCGTACAACCTTCGAAATTAATATTTTAAGAAATTTTTGTTTTACCCGATAAACGTGCGACAGACCGGAAAGACGATCAACAGGATGTGCACCTAAATAGGTGAGATGTAACTACACCTAAATAGATTTAATCATGAAATCCCTGAAGCGACTTTATTTGGGTTTTCATTACTACTGTTTTTCTACAGTAAAAAAAGTTGTCTTCTCAGGAGAAAGGTCAAGTTTCAGGTACACACTTCATTTATCCAATAACTCGTGTGACTTCTGATTTTTTCGTTCTATCATATGTATTCTTGTTGCCGAAATTCGTTGAATAAAATTATCTACATAAGCTTATAATTGCAACCCTTATTCGAACGGAAGTTAAAGGGCCAAATTCGCTGTAAGATTCCACGGCAAGGTCCCCAGTTTGACTCCGGTGGGCAATATTTACTATACTTTCTAATAATATATGATACTTCGATGTTACTCTTAGATGCAATGGAGTAAAAAGAGAGATGCCCCGTTAAGAGATTTTTCGAAAAAACAAAATGGATTTGTTCTAGCCTCGTATTCCCTTTCCGCAATTTCTTATGCTTTTCAAAGTCAGTCACTCAGATTTTCTGTCTTTACTTCGTTCTATTCTGAGTCTGTATTTCAGCCACAAAGGAAACATTTACCTCGTATCCAACTTTTCAGCATGCATTTCGATGTCGTCCCTTTTTCAAACCTTTTTCCATTTTCTTTTAGTCTTCCTACTCTTGAATCCACCTATTCTTACTTCAGGACCTCTCCGTCGTCTCATCCCTCATCTCTTCCTCTCTTTTTCACTTCGGATTTAATCTATTCGTGGAATGCATGCAACGTCCCTTAAATACCCATAAGAAGTATTATTATCCTTCTTTAAATATTAATTCATTTCTGTCTAACAGTTTATTCATCGTTCACTTTTGTAGTTCCTCATCTTGATCTTTCTTAAGAATAAGATGAGGAACTACAAACAAGTACTTCAAAACATTGAAAAAATTATAACGTGATAAAGACAAAACAAATATGAGGAAAAGATTTACATAGAAGACGAAAGCTTGCATTATTGTATTGCGTATCACTGGAAGCGATAATTCATAAAACAACAATGCATACTTCCTATTAATTAGTGATAAAACGTAAAACATTTACAAATTTGTTGCAGTAAATACAGTGCCCGAAATTCAAAATGCCATACCCGAGAATAAGTTTTTTGTGTGGTATTTTCTATATCGGACAGTGTAAATGAACAGGAAACATTTCCAAATGGAAAAATGTCATGCGGGTTTTCAGTTAAAGCAACTTTCACATGAAGGGTTTAAATTCACTGTCAAAAATGCATATTTGAATGCAGAATCTTTAGAAAACTCATACCGATAAAAACTCCTAATCGCAGATTGATTGGGCCAGCCTTGCGCACACGCCAAGCATTGAGATTTTGGTGAATTAAATACGGAATCGCACCATTGTACAATACAAATTTTGAAGTTGTGAATCCGTTTATTGGTGTAAATATAACGTGAATGGTAAGTCAGATAATATCAGATAAATTTCGTCCTCCTGTAGCGGGAATCGAAACTGTGTCTCCCGACTATAGCCCAAATAATAATTCCGGTTGCTTCAACTAGCGAATCCTGTGATGGTTATATTAAAATTAATTGGAAACTTGAAACTCTGTTGTTGTGGGTGGTGTAATGGTTAGCATACTCGGGCGCTAGCCGGAAGGCGCGATTTCGTTTCCCACTCCAGGACAACGAAAGTTTCAAGTTTTCGGATATTATCTGACTTACCATTCATGTCATACTGTATTTACACCAATAAACGATTCACAACATTAAAATTTGTATTGAGATTTTGGCCACTCATTGCACTGCATCGTCTGGCAAGATTGCTGTAGAGCTGTAATAGACATGTATAGCGAGACGAATATAGCCATGTCGTTAATGGCGACAAGTATCTGTTCTGTCACCGCGCCGACGACGGCCGAGTGAGAGTTTGAAGGCGACGTGCTCATCATGCTCACCTTACTGCAATACTTGAGCGTTATGCGTTTCTTTAGCCTGCTGCTATGCTTGGGGCGCAACCAGTTTCAATAGCCTTTCACCGTTCTTACGCATAGAGTGAAGACTGAAAGAGCAACCATATGTCGATATGGTTCTGCAGCCCGTTTGATGCCGCATGTCCTTGGTATTCCTGAAGAGCAGTTTCAAAAAGATAACGCAGTCCATACTCTTCCAACATCAGTGGAGATTTTGCAATGTGACATTGAAGAGTTTGGGAGAAATGGTGTCACCTTGTCTCACTGCCTTTCCAATTTTTATTTGTGGTATATCCTCAAACATCCGAACCTTTGCACTTGCCTTTTCATAGATGATTTTAATAATGCTAATGTTGGCATCTTCAATACCGCTGCATTTCAACGCCATTGTGACTGCTGAAGGTTTCACGGAATTCAAGGCCTTTTCAAAATCGGTAAAAGCCATGCATGATGGGAGTTCATATTCCACCGCTCTTTCAATTAGTTCTCTAATTACATCAATATGATCTATGTTACTCTATCCATTCCTGAACCCAGCTTCTTCTCTTGGTTGAGCCATGTCCAGTGTTGCCTTTATGCGATGTGAAAGAACCTAAGTGAAGATTTTATAAACCACTGAAAGGAGACTGATATGCCTGTATTTCCTGAGATCCTCAATGTCACCTTTTTTTATGTAGCAGGATTATTGTGGCATTGTTTCAATCCTTAGGTAACTTTCCTTCATTGAGAGATCTAGTGAAAACTTGGGCGAGTGCGGTTTCTATTTTTCGGGTTGCTTCCTGTACAATATCCACGGTAATTCCATCTTTACCTGGAGTTTTCCCCCGTTTCATATTCTTAATTGCACGAGCAACTTCGACCGGAAGAACAGGATGAACTTTGGTACTAGTACGTTTCTTAATAACTGGAATAGGTGTATCATCTCTTTCATATGATTTTGTGTAGAAATCTTTCACTCTTGTCAAAATTTCAATAGCATTTGGAATACGCGGCGTTCATTACACTCCCGAGATGACAAATGGAATTCTTCTACAACTGGGTCTGGGAGTAGAGGGAAGACTAGGGACAGCTACTTATTTTGGGCTAGGGGAGTAAATGCCATAGGCCGCGCATTAGTAGATTTCTGCGGCTAAAGGTAAGCTTCTTGAAAAACTATAGATATTAGGTGGCAGGTATCACGCCTTCTAAATTTCATCTGCCACTCTGGGCAGCAGCCCCTCCCCTTGCCAATTTTATTAAGCAACTTACTGATATTGCAGCACAACACGATTTTGACAGACGCCCGGCCGCCTAAAGCAATTCAGGTGGAAACGAATGGTCAAAGATAATCTTGAGGTTGTACTATAGATCCAGATAGATGTCCCTTTCCCACTCTCCAGCTAAGAAAGACATTGATTTATTAAAAGGGGAGGAGAAAATTGATGTCCACAAGAAGAGCTACTTTTTTTTTTGTTATTTCCTAAACAGGTTAATCATAGTTCGGTGTCCTTCGGGCACAGGCTCTGTCTTGCAATTTAAAATTCGGGCTCGTGCAATATAAAAATCACCGGGCATCCCTTCAAAAGCAAATGAACGGATCCGGTGCTTTGTTAAGATGCATGGTACATCTACAAACAGTATAAAAACAAGCCTGCTGCTGACCGCGATCATATCGCACTGTGCGGTTGAGTGAAAATGTCGCTGCGGGAGAGAACTGACTTTGAAAACGGAAAGATTGTTGGGTGTTATATTAGTGGATTGTCCATAAGAGAAACCAAGCGGTGTTTAAACATACCCAAGTAAACTGTTTTGGATGTACTGAATATGTGGAAGACACATGGTGTGCCTGAAGTAGAAAATCGTGCCCGCAAACCAAAGAAAATCAGTGATAGAGGACGCCGAAGCCTTAGGAGAGTCGTTACAGCTAATTGACGGAGTACTGCACGAGATCTCAGTGTACACTGTACAGGTGAGTAAAAATGTCGAATCTTGGTATGTACATGTACCATTGGCAAAGAATTTCATTCCATGAGATACCGTGGTCGTGCGGCTGCTCATAAGCCTTTCATCTCCACTCCGAATGCAATTCGTCGTTTAGCATGGTGTAAGGAACATTTATCGTGAGCCGTAGATCAATGAAAACGGGTCCTAAGGACTGATGTATCCAGATACACGATCCATCAGTCTTATGGCCGTGTGTGGTTGTGGCGGTAGACGGAGGAACGATATTTACCACAGATTACTGTTCCTAGGGTCCAATTTGGAGCTGACAGTGTACTGGTGTTGGGATGGTTTTCGTGGTATGGTCCCGGGAAATTGGTTATCGTGGACGACCCTGTTAACCAGCACGTCTACCTCGATATTCTAGACAATTATGCCCTACCAACCCTGTGGCAATACTGTGGAACCGAGCCTTGTTGGTACCAGCAGAATAATGCACCGAGCCATAAAGCAAGGATTATTACAGCCTGGTTTGACAATAATTCCCTATCGTGTGTGGACTGGCGAGCACAGAGCCCTGATCTTAATCCCATCGAGAACCTATGGAATGAATTATAACGCAGCATAAGACGTTTGGAACCAAGGCCTACTACTAAGCAACAGTTAACGGCAGCATCATGTACAGAATGGAAGCGCATACATACCGCTGTGTTCCAAAACCTTGTCGAAAGCATATTTCGAAGGGACAGTGCATGCATTAAGGACAAATGTTGACCGACACTGTACTAATGTATGCCAATAAATGCTGTGTTGTGTTTCTCTTCTAGGTGTCCGGGACCGTTTGTCAAAATAGTGAACTTCCGGCTTGTATGGGCTCGGGCTGTTATAATTGAGTCTAAACTCAGAACTGGTTGACAAGGATTAATGACGCATGGTCAGGGATATCTGAGGACATCACCCGGGAATTCTTCACTCTATGCCACGCTATGTTACCAAATGAATAGCCCAGAATGGCGGTCGCACGAGCTACGGACTCAGCCCACATTATACTGTCTCCTGTCCCATTACATTTACGTTATCTCTCAGAAATAAATTCACGTTTTCCCCACCTGCTCGTCTACATGTGTGATAACCGTCGTCTTATTTTGTGCATTTGTTTAATGTGTGGCATTTTATGTGTCGAGCAGTTTAGCATGAAATACTTGAACGTTGCAGGCACTTAAGGGCAAATGATCATGCATTCCATACTTTCATATTGTGGTACATGTTTGAATCCTATTACATCCTTCGTTACTTGCAATAACCTTCTGGCTACGAGAACAAACCTAGAAGCATTTAAACTCCTGTTACGCAATTAAGAATAATATCACATTCAAAAGCATTCTTTCTAAATATTAATCCATGAGCTCACATCAGGATAGGAAACGAGCAAACTCACGCACATCCTATATTGTACATGGTATTTAAACCAAATATTTAATTTACAATTCTTAAATACAGTTGATTTTCGGTTGCAGATATATAGGCTTACGCAAATGAATTTCAAACTAATGTTTAATTTAAAATTCAATTACGTCTGGTCGACGAAGTTACAGAGCGATAAATTTGTTTATATATTCCTCCAGCGAACAAATGGAAAGGTTATTTGCGCAACCTTAGTAAAACGATTAATTCGAATCTTGAAAGAGGATGATACACCATGTAAGATTAAATTTTGAAATGTTGTCTTTACCTGTTATAGCTGATTAAACTAAATTTATTCAACAAATCATAAATTCATATCGGAAAACGTATATACAGAATTCGAAAATTAAAAAAGGAAATACAGTGTATTAACAACACACATTTATTATTCACTGCGTGATGACTCAATTACGATCATTTACCGAACACTTCGTAGGTCCTCCTTTCGTTCTCCGCTCAGCAGACGTGGCATCTATTCAATAAGATGCCGTAAGAAGTTGGGAGGTGTGACCAACCTAGTTATGTGTAATACGCCCTGCAATGCATATATAGAGGTGACTGATTTATCCAGACACCTGTTACGTAGTTCCATAGTGTCTTACAGGTGCTCTGTGTACGATTATTATCGGGCTTTTCGTAGGACACTTGATATAGTAGAAGTCTCAATTGTGTTCCTCAAACCATTCCTGAACAACACTGGACTTATTGCTGGGCGCATTCTCATCTTGAGAGACACCGTTGCCTTTCGGCAAAAAGTGCAATATTGCTGGATGTACGTGAGCACCAGTCATACGTTGATACACATGCACCAGATGTCCAAGCTCAAGCCAGGTAAACACGTCCAGCACCATACAACCTCGTCCATCGCTTGAACTGTGGAAGCCATGCAGGATGCATCAGTTTTTCATGACGTTTGTACTAAATACATACACAACCATCCACGGAGTAGAGTAAAAAACACGACCAGCCAGACCAGCACACTTTTTACCACTTATCCAAAAATCAACTTGCATGACCTTTGCTACAGGGGAGTATTGTGCTCCGACGAATCGTGGTTAAGAGAGGATGCCGTCACGATCGTCTGCTCTTGTAGCCCATACGTGTTGTTAATATAAATATCAACAACACGTGTACGGCTATATGTGT
The DNA here is from genome assembly GCA_039090855.1 of Macrothele yani. Lineage (NCBI taxonomy): Eukaryota > Metazoa > Arthropoda > Arachnida > Araneae > Macrothelidae > Macrothele > Macrothele yani. The sequence goes on from CM077002.1 coordinate 162,088,541, forward strand.
TGTTGATATTCGCCGAAACGTTTCTAAGCATATTTACCTTGGTTCAGTTGTTCATAATTAAATTCATCTGTAGTATCTGTACTTCGACTATCCAAACAAAAACCAAACTTTAGAAGTTCATTCCTTTTTGTAACTTCGACTATCCAAACTTTGATTTTGCCAATGACAATAAATAGCCGTGCTATAAGTTAAAATCTGCTCATATATTCACTTTTGTCTTCAGTAACTACAAAATTGATTGGACTCCCGTTACGATGTGATTAGTGATAGTAATTTGTACAGCTGCTCTAGGTGTGCCCAAACTTTAGAAGTTCATTGCTTTTGGAGGTAATTTCGGATATCATTTTATCCATTGCTAAGCATGGCGTCTACAAATTTTGCTGCTCTTCAGCAGAATGTTACAGGTTTATTTTTCCTATCTTCAGCTTTACTGCATGTAGACTTAGTGCTACACTGTTAAATATTCTGTAGTAAATCGCTCCGAAGCGTGGTGCTACAGTAGCAGCACCAATTTTGGGGCAAAGATAAGCCATAGTGTGATGCATGAAACGTACATAAACATGGTGCATTTGGTGCAAATTTGCACCACTCAGGTTGGCTACCATACCGTAGTGTATAATTAATGCTTCTGTGTATTTCATACATCACACAATAGTTTACCTTTGCCTCAAAAGTGGTGAAGTTTATGTAGCACCACTATTTGGTGCAGCCTACAATAAAAGTTTTATCAGTGTACACGTTTTCGTTTCTTTTTGACGTACTCGAAGGATTTCTTCAGCTGAATGTAAGAACGCGAATGCACTTCAGATAAAAAGAACACCAAAAATTCACTGTGGAAACCAACTAAGTGCTCTATCTCTGACTCCAAGTAATTACCATTGTGAAGCAAAACAAAAGAATGTTTAAAGAACAGGCCATATGATGTTTGTCTTCCCCCATTGCGTTCGAGACTGCACGTAAATCTGAGACCCACATGTGTTTACGTCTTTAGTGTTATACACTGTGGCGTTAGATGGTATCGCAGAACTCAGTGCTTCAACCACTAGTTCAGCTCGAAGACAACTCGTACGTGCTTCGTGCAGATCAAACAACTTTGTGGTCCAGAATCGTTTCAATTGGTGATAAATTGGTTCGTCACCTCGACCCAGTGACCAAAAGAAAGACGAATTTGATGCTGAAGCATACATCTCCACCGCCTACCTAGGACATTCATAGCATCGGGTTTCCGGAGTGCAGAAGTTCATAGCATCGGATTTATGGAGTGCCGAAGCTCATAGCATCGGTTTTTGAAGTGCAGAAGTTCATAGCATCGGGTTTCTGGAGTGCAGAAAGCATCATCATGAAAGCCGGCAAGTTCATAGCATCGGGATTTCGGAGTGCAGAAGGCATCAGCATGAAAGGGTATCCCTTCGTTTCTGATAAGCAGGAAGCCTATGCCCTTTCATGCCCGCCAGCGATCCAGCTATCAATGAAAACAGGCATGGAAAGCTGCTTAGAGGTGTCTTCTACCTGCAAGAAAATGCACCTAGTCACAACTTCCAGATTGCGAAGGCCACCTTACAGGAACGCATGATTTTAGAGTAACTTCAGCATCTACTCTAGTCTACAGAAATGTATCTTAGTAACTCTTATTTGTTGAAGGAAAACATTCATTGGAAGAGATATGCGTCCAATTCTGAGTGTGTGTAGTTGCGGGTGTGAGTGAGTGGTTGAAACGCCAACATAAATACATTTTTCTACAGCGTTCAACAAACAGAGCATCGCCAGGAGAAATCTTTTGCTGCTATGTGAAAAAGTACAAAAAAATAATAATGGAACAACTTTTCTGGATGAGTTAGCATACAGAATGTTTGGAAGCACCTCCTGTTTCTATGTTTCGCTCCGTAGCGAGAATGCTTTTCCTGACTCTGGTGATCATAATGCGTGCAAAAATAAAATCATTTGGCATTCGGTAATATGAATTATGATTGAAGAAATAATTTGTGTGCATTTTTTTAAACTGTAGTATACATTTGCCCCACTAGGTGGCTAAATTATTCGTTTTAAGATGCGAAAGTTATGTCTACGGCCCTTTCGTGATATCGTCTAATTTTTATGTGTTATGGACGTCTTTCTCATCTTATTGCTAGGTGTCGTCGTTAACTTAATTTATTCAGTTCAACGATGTTTGTATTGCTACAGTATGTTTTTTGATACCTAAATATTTTATAATTTACATAGTATCTGATTTTTGATACGTACCGTTCTTTCTATGAGGTGTCACGAGATTTGTGATTACACACGAAGGCTCTCTTTCAAAATTTCTTTTTGCATCACGCTGAGTTATCACAAACCTCCAAAACACCTTTATTTTAAATACACCAGATTGTGAGTATTCAAGAGTCGCATATTAATCCGTTTATTTTTGTGGTGTATTCAGTACAAAGATTCGCCAGGTTTTCGCTCTCCACTGGGAGTCTTTTTCAATGAAATGGTAGAGATAAAAATGTCTACCATTGCCTTCAAAAGCCTCCCAGATTACCATTGCCTTGAAAAAGCCTCCCAGTGGAGAGCGAAAGCTTGGCGAATTTTGTACTGAATACACCACAAAAATAAATGGATTTAGTACGCCATATGCGTCTCTTGAGTATTCCAAAATGCCTCTTTCTTCTCTGTTTAAACCTTTCCCCTACTTGGATTAAGGTTCGATTCCCTTTTCGACAATGTATGTTTCTGTTGATCAGATTGAAGTGTTTATGGACTGATTTGTTTAAACAGCGATAAATACTGTGCGTATACCACATATGGTTTTTAAGTATTTCCGTATTAGAGGAATGTAATGTTTTTATTTGATCGTTGCTTTTAGTTGACGTTAATGATTGTCTTTAACTAAACTTACTGCGGAATAAATAAAACTAACGTCCTTAATTAATTCGTTGAACATATATATTTCACCCTCTAGAAAACACTACGTGAATAAAGAACTGCCTGGTTCAAAGAATCAGCAAAAACAGTACGTAATATAATGGTTTATTCTCCATGCACTGGATGTTCTGGTTATCCATACACTACAAAGGCGTTCCATAAATACTGAGAGTAACTTGTTTTTAGTTGGCAGCAGTGCGAAGGGGAAAAATAACCACGTAGACGACTAACTGAATTACGGAAGTATCTATGACAAAGTTATTATCCGTGGCAGATGATTGTGTTTTTGCTATTGCGCAGTTGTCTAAGGTACGTCTGCGTTTCGCCATGCATCTATGGACGTGAGTGATTCAGAGTTAAGAAGTGAAATGTGTTGTGCGATAAAATTTTACTAACGTTTGGGTAAAACGACTCCTAAAACAGTTGATTTAATGAAAAACGCTTACAAAGATAAATATTTTGGGGGAGACAACGATTTTTAGATGGCACGACAATTTCACAAAAAGGGCGTTTGTCGGCAAAAGTAGAACCTAGCACTGGTCGACCTGAAAGTGTTTTTACGGAAAGCATTGTTAACACTGTTTGGGCACTTCTGTAAGAAGATTGACGGAAGACGTGCGAAAACATAGCGGCGTCAACTAATATTTCAAAAACTTTGGCATTCCGCATTCTACGCAACTAATTACTGCTGCATCGTGTGTGTTCCAGATGGGTATCTCATCACCTGACAAGAGAAATATTGTAGCCAGAGTTCAGGTGTGTCATGAGTGGAAACAAATGATTGCAATTATCCATACTTACTAAACACAGTAATAACTGTCGATGAAACATAGGTCCACCATTTCGACCACTTCACGAAGCGCGCAACGAGTGTTTGGAAACACGCAGGCTCGCCACCAAAAAATTTCCGCCAAACTAAAACAGCTGGGAAGGTGATGATGGACCCTACACCATGGTAACGCCCACCCTCATGTGGTTGCTTGTGTTCAACAATTTCTTACGAAATGCAGTATTGAAATCATGCCACAGCCTGCCTACAGTGCTGGACTCGCCCCGTGCTGTTTCTGGTTATTCCAACCATGAAGGAGATGTTTCGTGGCGCAACAGTCAACACAGATGCTGACGTTATTCAAGCTGTGCAGGAATCGCTAAAGCAGCTTCCAAAAAATGCATACGTTGAAGAGCGGACTGAACGATGGGACCGTTGCATATCATCCGAACGAAGATACTTTGTTGCCCTATATTTCTAAATTCTGTGCGATTTTACTGTCAGTTTTTATGGAATGTCCGTTGTATAATCAAGTTGTACCGCTGACGCTTAAAAACATTTATATGAACATATAAATCTCAGTCAGATAGCTGTAACACTTATTCGTTGGCTTACGTAAATCTACAAAAACTATTTTGCTATCCATGTGTATCGCCAAAATATCCACTATGTTGACAATCATTACGTTTTTCTTTAGGATTGTCTGTTTATTTTTACTGATCGTTGCCAAAAATGTACAAGCTGTTAGAGGAAGAAATGTGTCGTCTATTGAAAAACAATTTTACTGAGCAATACAAAAATAAGGAAACATAAACTCAATAGGAAGAATAAATTGAGTAACACATAAATATATCACCTGAATATAATTATTAAAATTGTGTTTCATTTGTTTTCTTTAAACAGCTTTCAAGAGATCATTTCCGACGAAGTGGGCATTGCATAAATTACCGAAATGTCACAAACTGTTGTACTGCAAGAGGAAATGCATTGTGATCCTGAAAGTATCTGAAATACATGGGAAAATACACAAAATCTGCTAAATTTAGTAGACTGCGACTTTGTTATTCTTTCTCTCTCTATATCTCGTCCGCCAATGGCGGGTTCAGTTCCGCAAACATGAGGATAACTGGCAAATTAACGCAGCCGACTTGCCATTCCTCTGCTGCATTCAGGTAAGGTACAATGTGCATCCACGACCAACTTCACAGGAAACCATCTACGCATATGCGTCCCCAAACGCAGGGAGTCTGCGATATAACTACTTTATTAGTTGAATCTACACACGGCATAAAATAAAGTCCCCGGTAGGCCTCTGTCTGTTTGTTCGGGCTAATCTAGAGAATCGCAGGGCAGATTTTGATGAGAATTTCACCATTCCATAGAGAATTTGTCGAGGAAGGTTTAGGTGTATGAAACATTAATCTATGACAAAAGGGAGACGAGCAGTAACGATAATAGGGGAAAGTCAAAGAAAAACCGCCGTTCGTATTCTTTCGTGGCTTCCACTGCCTTTGAGGAAGTAGCAGACACGTAATATTCATCATGGCAACGAGCCTTAGTAACGTAAGAGAAGGACAACCAGTCCCCGTTTAAATATGGTGTCTTACTTTGAAAGTTTAACTTTCGAGTACAAAATGCGGTATTTCGAAAATATTAATGCGATTGAAGGAAAAGGTCCCTATGTGCCGAATGTAAGTATCTTCGAAAGGTGACGTGAAATGTTTTCCAGAAGTGCAAATAGTAAATATTTTCTATTACTTCGTCTTTAGTCGAAGCGCCATTACCACACAACAGTTAGAGGCATTAGAATCATTAAAAATTCTTGAAGCATATAACAATTTCTCATCGGGGATATTCTTTTACATGATAATTTAGTGAGCAGTTAGTAACTCTTCAATAAAAAGTGTTTTTCTATGCTCTGGGAAGCGATTATCAAAACTTAGAAAAATTGAGAGAAAAATCTGGTTTTTCACGCAAAATTGTGGTGAAAAAGCACAGTACTTTTTCTTGGATTTGAACCCAAATTTATTTATCCGTAAATAAATTTAACAGCGTAATTCCGGTATGTAAACAGACCTACACACGAAAAAGAATTTTATTTGGAAATAATTTTATCCGTTGTGACGTACCTGCCAGCAGAACGCACACGACATAACGGCAGATAGCAATCAGAATGAACGTCTGCGTAGCTCAGTTGGTAGAGCGACTAGTTCCGGAATAAGCGGACTCGGGTTTGAATCCCGGCGTAGACCAGAAATGACGGAGAAATTTGCTTCTTTATAATGGCGCCCGAACTATCCGAATGACCAGACCGTTCAAAATCTCGCAATGGTGTGATGTTATTTCCACACCGCGAGATAGGAAAAATCAGAGAATCTCTTCTCCAGCGCTTCGAAAAATAAATGTGTGTGACGTTGCATTCCACACACCGGATTGACTGGGAGTTCTCAAGTGCACGTTCTACAGTGGATGTCTGCCTGCAACGATAAATAGTCACGGCTTACCCGTGGGCCATGCCCCCGGCCCTCTTTCGGGGGGGATGTGACGTACCTGCCAGCAGGACGCACACGACATAAAGGCAGATAGCAATCAGAATGAACGTTTGCGTAGCTCAGTTGGTAGAGCGACTTGTTCCGGAATAAGCGGACTCGGGTTCGATTCCCGGCGTAGAACAAAAATGACGGAGAAATTTTCTTCGTTATACCGTCATTTGCATTTTTCCTCAAAAGCGTGCTTCAGCTCCAGTTAAAAATCCAGGTGTACTAAAAATAAAATTAACGGTCTTTCGGGGAGGAAATGTCATATAGAACAAAATAGTAAAGTAAAAAAGCTCAACACTGAGAGCCAAATAATCTTAACAGTAAAAATACTAAGTGAAAGCCAAAAATTCGCAAAAAGTGGGTCAAGCTCTCTTAAAAAAATCCAGCACAGCCAAAGAGATTTAATTCTGACTAAAAGTCAGGATGGCTAACAAATTAACTTTTAGCTTTATAAAAAGTTTCAACAGCCCCTTGATCAATCAGGAACTTTCTGAATACGTCCCCGATGGTGAAAACCCCACGTGTATGCATGAAGTGCCGATTGGGTACCGAAGCGTTGATTAAGAAACATTTTTGACTAAGAGACAAACGCTAAAAGTTGTTCTATATGAAAATAATCAGTAGCAATAAAATCTACGCAAAAAATAGCCAACACCTTTTGAATTAAAATTGAAAACTAGAAACCAACGAGTGAAACGCCTGACCCAATAAGTGCAATCACCGCACGCCAGCAGCATTTGAACAAGTAAAAGATATGTTTTCTGCTTTACCAAAAATCCCTGATTTCTGGATAAAACTAACTTTTAAAAGGTTCTCTGTCTTTGAAGAATCTAACTCTTCATTAGTGTTTTCTAAGCACTTGGAAGCGATCTCCCTTAGCTTGACAGATAAGCAAATATTTTCGGTACTGCCTTTAGAGCCAGCAGCTGGTAGCCTAAGAAAGGACTTCCGGTCTCGCTTTCCTCTAGAGCAGCAATTAATAAAGCCATAAAATCTAGGCATTTTAGCTTTAAATTTTTATAAACACCGACGGCTAATAATTTCACTTTACAGACTAACTGCAGGGCAGCCAGCTATGTTTGTCCTTCAAGAACTTGCAGGAACTGTTGCCACTTCGCTTAAACTTCTCGATGACGTCACGCGCTACATCCTTTGTAGGTTGGGCCCATTAGCAATCTACGCTCTCATTGGTTCTTTCATTTGACGTTACTATGGGGGCACGCAGCGAAAGCAATGCACATACATTCACACCCAACTCAAGCCAATGAGGAGAGCTTAAAGTTTACATGAACAAAACTTAAAATTTTTCTTCATTTAAAATGTTTCACTTCGTCACGCAAATACTAAAGGAAAGAAAAATGTCCATTTCTCAATGAATTTTTAACTAATATAGTTACATTCATCGTTTGTCGTATGCGTTTGTGAAACAACACAATGGGGACCTGAGATTTTTACCGAAACAAATAAAGAATTTATATCGACGAGAAAAAAAGTCCGCGATCTTTCTAATTTGCACAGATTTAAAATAACTAGCGTCATAACTATTCCCATAGGTTAATAGGACAAAATTTAGATGCAAAATAAAGGTTTGTATTGAATTATACCAGAAAATAGTCTGTTTCGTTTCTCTACCAAAATTTGGTTGACTTTCTTTTACATACGGCATTGTTGCTTTTTTAATCTCCATTTTTACACTTCTGACTTCGAAATGGCGAGCATTTTTTAAAATGTGGATACAAATTATGCTTGAAATTTACTTAGAAAGTCGCTAAATTTCGGTGTTGCACCCTGTATAGTTTGTCTTTTACTGCAGTGATGGGACATTTTTCCAAAACACGTTCATAATCATCTTCAGTAAAATATTTAGAGCTAATTCTGGCATATTTTACTTTCACAACATCTTTTCGTTAACATTTGTGTACCCAGCAACGTTTTTTGCAACATCTGAACTTTTGGGAATGCGTGATTAATAATCCCAGTTTCTTTAGTTTTCTTAATCTGCGATGGGCACATGACAACGGCACAATAATTTGTAGGCATCGTTCTTTCGAAATAATAGCATAGAATGGCGGGGTCGTGAAGCTTTCTAACTAACAAACACACAGCAATAGACCGATTTCATTTTGTTATCACAATAATTATCTTATAACGCTTAGCTTTTGTTACCATAATAGTTATCTGTATACTATCCCAATAAAAATATGACTCTCGATCATAAAGACTGATCAAATACCACTAAATAAACACAAAACTAATAGTAACCGCATATATGCAAACCATTGAAGCAAGTGATCTGCCTCCACAGCTACGTCATGTGTGAGTAGCCCAAAACCGCTTTCGTTGCGCAGCGACCGGTTTACTAAACCTTTTTGCTCATCGGGAAAAAGACGCAAGGAGCATGCGCCACGGCCGGTCTGACAGCATGTAAGGCCACAGGCTAAATGCGTAGTTACATCGGAAGCTGAAAGAATTGGTTTATCGGCGCTCGCACAGACTAAATGCATAGTTACATCGGACGCTGAAAGAGAATTGGTTTATCGGCGTTCGCACAGACTAAATGCGCAGTTGTTTTCGTCCATACGTATGTACTTGTTTGAGCAGTTCTTTAATTAAAATTTAAATATTGTATTAACATTATGCCGAGATGAAAATCGAATATCGGACGTTAAGAGAATTTGTTTATCCCGTCATAATGAAACTTTCCAAGAAACAGAATCTCGATTGGAAAATGATAACTTTACAGAGAGAAAACAGTCGCTTGTTGAACGTAATAATCGTCTCTCCTTATATTCGCCGTAAATTCTAAATTGCTACGGTGTGAAGCCGCGCCGGGTAGCTGGTAGATATATAAATAATAGGTTGTAAACTTACAAGATAACCTTGAAATAACTATACTGTATTTGGTTTGAGAATTGCCAAATACAAATTTATTTCCCTGGAGTTCTTTTTTTAGTTGGAGTTCAGTAATTGTCCGTATACGTGATCCCTATGGTAAGCAAACGAAAGGCACTCATTATCTCATTGTGATTCTTTACCAGCAGTATGTAAGTTTTCTATAACACCTAACAACTATTCCCCTCTACGCGCTACGAAATGTTACATTTGCATAAATTACCGAAATTGAACTCAAAATAAGAAGTTGGCATTATTGCCTTCTTCCTGCAAAGTAATTGCTCAATGAATATTTCGATGAAAGACCCTGCAGAACCATTTGAAACCCCATGTATAGAAGTCAAAAACTTATGTCAGAACTTACGAAGTCTTTGAAGTGAATGGATTCCCCAGTGGACCATTCAATTAGAAGTTGGATGGGTCGATATAAGCCAACAATACCCCTGGCACCGTTTAATTACTTTTACCTGCTTCAGAAACAGGCATGTAAAAGCAAGAGTTCGCTAACACATAAAACAATTATGTTAAGCGTTTTGTATGGGTTACCCTCGCTGAGTTACGCCCACTGGAGTGATGCGACATCCGTGAGCACCTAATACTCACCTTCAACGTGGACTGAATTTGAGAGAATTAATACTAATGCTTCCCAGATATAATTATGGCGACTTGTTGACGTCAGTTCATTGAATCTACCAACCGATTTCGCATTCCATATGTTTTCTTGGATCTCGAAAACCATCAGTGATACACAGACATCTTTAAGCTACATCAAATGCCAGTGTGAAATATTTATTTGTGTTCCCCAACTTATAAAAACCATTTTATCTGCAGAATCGAAAGGCGGGCCGCTGAAACTGAGAATTATTATCCAGAACGCTTTCCTAAATCATTCGGAAAAATCATTCGAATTTAGATAATCTCAGTCTAGAGTTTAAGGCAGACATCAGCTGCTGTTATAATAGAAGTTCACTACCTCTATCTTAGTCAAATGTGAAATGCTAATGTAGAATTCGCTTTCCTTTATCTGAATGATTTTGTTTGAAGTTATTTGAGAAATTAATTATCTATATCACTGACAATGTTTATAGTTAATTAGAAAATGTTCTTTCTGTCATTCACCCTACGTAACAGTAATAATGAAACGCACCATTTTTTATCTCACTGAACGTTTGACCTTAAGTTAATCGGGGGATGGCATCCCTGTGACCATTTGACTTTAAGTTAATCGGGGAATGGTATCTCTCTGACAATTTGATCTTAAATTAGTCTGGGGATGCACTATTTTGCATCTTTGGAATTTAATATAATTAACTTGAGAATTTAATATCTTTGTATCATTGACATTGTGTAAAGTTATAATAAAATTCGCTGACTTTACTCACTTTCCTGGAGGAAACGTAATGAAGAAATTCGCTCACGTGGTCTCATTGACCTTGCGTATAATCAATTAGAAAATGTTCTATCATTGACTTTATGACTTTCTGTAAAGTTAATGACTAACTTCGCCGTCTGTACCTCACTAACAATGCTCAAGTTATTATAGAGATACCCTACCTTTTCCTTATTAAACAAATGTAAAGTTAATAAGACATGGTGTATCTTTTAAATATTACCTAAGCATACAGCCACTATATGAGTTCCAAACGCTTATAGACCGTCCCGGTGGCGTAGTTATCTAAGCGCTGGCTTCTGATCATTCTTCCAAGATGGGTCCGGGTTTGTGACGTGCCTGCCCAGCAGGACGCACACGACATAAAGGCAGATAGCAGCGATAATGAACGTCTACGTAGCTCAATTGGTAGAGCGACTTATTCCGGAATGAGGGGGCCCGAGTTCGAGCCCCGGCGTGGACAAAAATGACGGAGACATTTGCTTCGTTATAATGGCGCCCGAACATCCGGGATGACCTGGCCGTTCAATATCTCGCAATGGTGTGATGTTCTTTCCACACCGCGAGATAGGAAAAATAAGAGAATCCCTTCTTCAGCGCTTCGAAAAATAAAAGTGTGTGACGTTGCATTCCACACACCAGATTGACTGGGAGTTCTCAAGTGCACGTTCTACAGCGGATGGCTGCCAGCAACGATTCATGGTCACGGCTGACCCGTGGGCCATGCCCTGGTCCTCTTTCAGGGAGGGGAGAAGTGACGTGCCTACCCAGCAGGACGCACACGACATAAAGGCAGATAGCAGCGATAACAAACGTCCGCGTAGGTCAATTGGTAGATCGACTTATTTCGGGACGAGGGGACCCGGGTTCGAGCCCCGGCGTGGACAAAAATGACGGAGAAATTTGCTTCGTTATTGGTTCGAATCCCATGGAGGCATGGATGTTGTGTTTTTCTTACGGCACTGGCACTCTCCCTTCCTCGGAAATAGTGGTCCTAAATCAGGGATTGGTTACTTTTTAGTACCCATTGAGTTGCCCAGGGTTTTCGTTGAACCCCCAAATAAGAAAAACCTGCTTGTATCGTATTATAAAATCGTTTATTCAGTGGCATAATACAATGTTGTACATGTGTCGCCAAGCTTTGGTTTTCCGCTGGAAAGGTTTTTGCCGACAGTGGTAAGACATAAAATGTAAAGAATTAGAATGCGTAAGAAACAAATAACATATTTTGAAAAACAGGCGAAAAACATCAAAAGCGGCATTTATGTGTTATTTATCCCGTGATTGTACGCTGCGCTCCGACGTGTTTTAATCATGCATGCCAAAATATTGGTGGGTCCACAAAGACATCATCATTGCATTCTAGTATGTTCCAGAGATTTCAACTGTTTCAGTGATGGTAGTTGCTTTAACCCTTTAACGATCATAACGCCCAAAACGCCGGTACATGCAAGCGATCATAGCCGCCCGAAACGCCTCTGAAGAGCGAGTCATATTTCTTATCTCTACCTTTTCTTTAAATTTGCACGACCTATGAGGGATCATTAGGGGTCACATTCAGTCATCATTATTGTTACTAAAGAAACAAGCGAGCCAACAGACAGTTTTGGGCGCTGTGGTGTTTAGAGTGATACAAAAGCTTAGGGTCATCGTCGTTAAAGGGTTAAAGTTGGTTTAAGGGACAACTCATCTAACAATATTCCATATAGGTGCGACCGGGCAGTTCATAACTTCCCAGAAAAAATCGTACTCTGCTTTTTCTGGTAGACACAGCTCATGCGTTTTTACATTTGGTGGCTACGGATAGCTTTGTCATTCCGATATGTAAAGAGTTCAGAATCGCTACATTTAGAGCATAGTTCCATAGAGTGTATATAATATGCGTAAGTACGACAGCCTGAATATCAAGGACATCAAGAATATCTATAATAAGGTATAAAAGTGGGATACAAAAGGGTGATATAGACGAAATACACAGAAATGTAAAGAAGGCATAATATCTGGGGTAACAAAATGAAATACAAGAATAATGAGATACGCAGAATCCATCACATAATCCTAGACTTTACATATTGGTTGAAGAATGTAGTACGTAAATATAATATCACTGTAGCTGTAAAAAACACAGTTCCTTTTATTATTGCCTGTGATGTCTAACTGAACGGGAAGACAATGCGAGAAAGAGAGGGTTTATAAGCTATTTTACTTGCACATACGCAGTCGTAGCAGAATAATATGACCACCATAGTGTACTCGACCAGGCGCGTCACAGAGTACACGTAACAAGGTCAACCACACGGAGATACAATCGGCCGGCCAGGACTGATGAGTCATAGTGCGTTACGTGAGCACAATGGACATGGGTAGTGAATTCACACACCCTAAAAAAATTATCATCGGCTACCGCGCCAGGGGTGGAAGCATCTAAAAAAAGTAGACTTCTTGGGCTGTTAGCGAAGTGCTGTAGTAAGGGTGTAGCAAGAATGGGCCGCTGGCACACCAGGTACCTCCCGACGTTATAACTGGAGCCCTGACCCCAAAGAAGAACGTCGCCTCCGTCAACTGGTAAAGCTCAATCGACTGTTATCAGGTATGTGTCCCCGATAACATTAGATCGAACCCTGGTACGCATGGGTCTCTGGAGTCGACGCTGCGTCAAGGCGCCCACGTTAACCCAGGTCCATCGGAAACGACGCCTGAAGTTCGCATGGGAGTACCGTCATTGGACAGAAAAAGAGTGGAAAAAGTTTGCCTTCCTCGACAAATCGAAGATTCCGCCCCACAGAAGGGACGGGGGTGACGGATACAGCATCAGACACACCAGAACCAACACCAGGAAACGCTTGTTGGCCAAGTACTGACCGTCGCTGGCAATGTATTTGTCTAGGGGATGTTTCCTGGTATGACCTGAGACCGCTACCATTACTGGATGGGTCCCTGAACGCCAATGGCTACCTGTTCTTCTTCGCTGACCACACGTATCCTTTCATGTTGGACGTTTACTCTGGTGGTTAGGGTGTCTACCAACCGGACAATGCGCCGTGCCCCGTCGCTAAAGGGGTGCGTGACTGGTTCCACGCACACGACAGCAGCAATCCGTTCTCCCTTGGCAGGCAAAATCGCCCGACCTTGATCCTATACAGCACTTGTCAGACTATTTGTGTGGACAGGTTCGACGTGCCGACACAAAACCACGCCATCTCCGGGACCACCATGCTCTGCTGCAGTCCGAATGGGCACGTATGCCTCGGGAAACCTTCCAGGGCCCCTTGCGTCCATTCCACGCCGTCTCGCTGATGCCATCCAGGCCAAAGGTGGTTATTCCCGTTTTTAGGTAGGTGCTCGTATTATTCTGATACAACTCTGTATATCTCAATGAGAAAACGATTCTTAGCCACTTTATGTAAAATAACAAATGAGATGTGCCAACCGGGACAGGGAATTTTGCGCTTGGCAGAGAATTCCTGATATGTTCGGTCGCCGATTTACGGAGTAATATTAGAAGAATTTCGCTCTTTTACCAACTGAAAACGATCTGCCATCAGAGAAGGATCTGAAATTCTGCTCAACAAGCTAGCATGCAATGCTACTGTCTCTACGGAGCCACGAATAGTTTTGCATGCTAAGGACGAAGTGGAAAAGTAAAACAACGACCTAAATACCAGCTTTACCTAAACACAAATTAACCAAATTAACTCAGGACCAATTAAGCCAGAACACAAATTACGCATGTATTCTTGCCCCTGGGAACACGCTCAACAGCGCATGCGTAATAATAGAACATTATATGTGGTTTACGTGACGTGAGAATAAAATCCTCTCATGCAGTCCAGTTGCATTAGTTGAACGGAAGTCACGGAGTGTATGTACAAGTGTTACAGACGTTTGGTTGCTTTTGTTGTGTGCTAAAGATGACGGAACGGCCAGTGAGCATCCTGATGATTTTACTCGCGGTCGAATGATCGGGAGACTCGAAAAGCGATGAACTCAACCAGTGTAGCTGAAAAGTTCTGTATCGTCTATAACATGGTATCCTTTGTATGGTTACAGGTACAGCTGTACAAAAGACCGGTGGAGCTATGCACCAAAACCACCCCCTGTGAGGGCAGATCGCGGTCCTCACTGGCCAAAAGGGGTAGACACCAAACAGAAAAAAATTTAAAAAACAACTGGATATGAGCACAGGATGTACATTATTGCAGTTTACAGTGACCAGGCGATTACAGAAAGGTGGACTGTTTTCCTAACCACAAGTGCCCTGTGTTCCATTAAAACATACCATTTATAATGGTCCATATAACATAAGGACTATAACATAAGTACAGTGGGTTACTATAATATTTACTGACGAGAGTAGATTTAGTCTCTTTAGAGATTCTGAAGTCAGCTAATATAACATAAAGTAGGCACTCGGTATCAGCCCGAAAACATAAATGAAAGGTACTGATATGGAGAGCGCATTCTAACTGATGGACGTACGTAGCTCCAGATACTGGAAACATGTAGTGTAACAGGTGCGCGCTCCTGTAATGAGGTAATACTTCCCCGCAGGACCAGTGGCCCACAGTTCTTGTTAATGAACGAAACCGCTTCACCCCGTCACTCAGTGGTTGTTGATGTAGGAAAGTGAATACTTTCAGCATATGGAATGGCCAACACGTTACTCCGACGTACATCCCGTAGAACAGGCATGGGACGCTTTGGGGATACGCGTTGTGGCACTTCAGCACTCACCAGAAGATTTTCAAAAGTGAAAACGGCGCTGACGGAAGAATAGGCAATGTTACAGCAAGAACTCAGCAGTAACCTAGTGCGAAGCACGGACAGAAGGGCAAATCATGCATTGACGTTAAGGGTGATCATAAACCCCTCCTGTTCCTTCGTTCCATCTTTGGCTGTGATGCATTAGGTTCATCGAACCCAGGACTATGTAGCCAATTCTGAACAAATTATGTCCTTTAGTATCTACAGTTGTATCGATATTCTTTCCGTCATCATTTTTGTAAGTATGTAGTTCCTATGGTTCGAATTTCACATGCCCAGTCAGCTCCTGTACGGCAGCTTACATTGCAACGCAGCGTATAACGCGTGATAAATAACACATAATACCGCTGGTGATGTATTCTACCTCGTTTTCAAAATATAATATGTTTTTAGGCATTCTAATTCTGTGCGTTTTATGTCTAACCATTGCCGTCAAAACACCTCCCAATAATGGATAATGAAACTTGCAAACTTATGTAATTTGTATTACGACGCTTAGCAAGCCTATTTATCAAACGTTATAAGCGTGTGAGTGGTTTTTTTTTCAAATGCCCTTGTATAAAGTTGATGAGTAACGTATGTCACTCACTTTTCGTAACGTGTATCAGAACAATCAGTACCTTTCTCTTGCAACGAGGAGGCATAATGATCGGATTTCAGCTATTATGCCTTTCGCATTGTCTGTTTCATGAACAATCCCGGATTACAATCTCAAAATGATCGGATTTCAGTTACAATTCCTTTCGCATTGCCTATTTCGTCATTGCACGGCCCGAGAATTTTGCATCTTTGAGACATCTTAAACAACTCCACATTTCAGTTTCTAGCTGCGTGTACAATTGGAAATAAAAATATTTAGAATTCAAAATATTAACTTCATCTTGTTTCACAAACTCTACTAATACTGGAATTCGTATTTACCTTTTAAAAGTTTTGATAGACGCTATGAAAAATGCCGAAATTTAAAAAATCATTAACGAACAAAAGTATCTTGAAGATAGGAATGTATTTTTAAGAAATTATTCCGTTCTTCACGTTAGTTGTTAAGGATTAAAAAGCTTGACAAGTCCAGATTAGAGTGTCTATCTATTTTCAAGACAGTTGTTCGTTAAACATTTTTAATGTCGGCACTTTGGATAAATTAAGTCGGCCGTTTAATGACTCCTTCCACAGTTGTATATTTTCTATATATGTGAGGTCCAAAACAACACTTTTGGGGATCTGCAATATAATCGGAATACATCGTTGGTCTTCATCGCATGCTCCGTTCCAAAAACGTTAAATTTCGAATATTGCCCTATGCATTTCTGCTGGGTGGGATCAGCATTCATATGCAAGAAGACATCTGGTTAAAGTGATGTGAAATCACCTTTGTTATGTTGAGTATCGATCATGGAATTTCACGTAGAGAAGTTCATCTCATGCTATATTTTTTCACCAGTTCACAAGAAAACAATTTTTAAAATGTTCAGTTCAAACAACTGCGAATTGTTATTCGCATATTTGAATAGATCTCGTCGATATCTTTAAAATGATATAATCCGTAGTTGTATTGCTCTCACGGTTGCCGAGATAGACCGAGTCAAACGCACACCCAGAAATATTACATCATCTCCTCCGCGCACGGGGAGCGAGGGGAGCGTCGCGCGCACGATGTACTGCGCATTACGCTAACTGGACTCCACGCTGTTTACGAATGTTAACACGATTATTGTGCGTCACGTATTTTTAACGCTATAATGATTTTAATTGGGACCTATTTTTATCACAGGCGTTTACGTTACAACTAAAACTCCAACATAGCTTCACTCTAAAGCGCTCTTCTGATTGAAGAGCAGCCTACTGCAATAACTGAATCCACTGCGAAGCTTTTTGAAATATTAAGTTAGAAAAACTTAAATATACAAGACAAACCTAATTAGGTACTGAATAAACTTAACGTCCAGTGGAAAGTCAAAGACTTTTCTTACGATATCCCATACTGTTTATACGATACGTGTGAAAGAGAAACTGCGCCGGAATTTTCCTAAAACCTAGTCCATTATTTTTTGTTGTTGTTTTGTTTTGCGTCTCGTGAATCTGCTGTTAGATAATTCGTATACCAATACGATTTTTGCTTGGTTCATTTCTTACAGAATAGTACATATTATCAATACTTGCATAACGCTTTCTTTTTAAGACACTGCGAGATTTCACTTATTCCTATCCATCTTACAAGTTATTCTGATTTAGCATTAACAACAAATTTTGCTATTAAAGTTTTCCTAACTAACCATTTTTCCATCTTTTGTTAATTCACAATAATTAATATCATTGAAGTTCGGCTCGTTAGTTTCCAATTCCGGCTCAAAGGGAGCCAGAGAGAAACAGAGAGGGAGAGAGAGAGAGAGAAAGAAAGAAAAAAGAGGTACCGCTTCACCCTCTCAACGTTTCGTCAGGTTTGAATTTATTGTTTCAGTAAAAGTATGCACATCTTTATCAGATTTATCTAATAAAATCTGATTGTCATTTCAATTATGTACACCAGAGAGAAATATAGATCGAAAATACACAGAAAAACTCTTTCCTATTTTCTTTCGAAACAATCCGTAAGTTTAACAGTTGTATCTCTACAATGATATGTTTGATAGTTTTCCGTGAAAACTGCGATTCTGACAGGTTCGGGGGTATTTTTTCCAGAAAACTGCAATTTTGACAGGGTCTTGAAACATCCCAGTGAATTTGTTTTCAAAGAAGTCTCTGTAGCTGTACTATATATGAAATCAGTGTATCTAAATTAGGGATGGGAGACTACATGTTGCCCCATTGAATTGCTCACTCCGCTGGATAAGTAAACAAATAAACAAAAATGTCTTAGGTAATTTGAAGAATTTACTTTTTCTGTCTTTCTTTCCAAGGAAACTTATGACTTAAAATGTATAATTTTTCATTACTATTTTTATTCCTTTGTACACTGAAACGTATGTTATTCCGTATATTAATTTCATTTTATAGACGGAGCATGGAAATTTCGCTATACATGAGAAACCAACCAATAATTAAATGGCTTTCGTTCATGGGTTGTACATTAGTGGGCTTCCTAAACTACCCACAGTGGAGTGCGTTTTAAAAACTTTGATAAAATCAGACAGAACGTAGAGCAAGTTTTATTCCAGTTTTGAAGTGATTCCATAGCTAATTAGGGGGAAGAACGACATTCAGTAAAAGTTTACAGTCAAATGCGAGATGATGCAAAATTTGTTGTAGGGTTCAGCCAAAAATGTCCAAAAAATGATCCTAATATTGTGCTATTCTTTTGCATGAGCACATTTTGTTTAACACTAAATAAAGGCCTTAAATTTTTCACTTGGGGTTTGCCAAAAGCCTACAGCTTTTCTATGACATGAAATCCAAGAAAAAAATATTGATTCACGTAAATTTCAGGAAAGGGCAGATGATCATGAAAAATAAATGAACGTCCCTAGTGAAGGATAATTATCTCTTGTAGCTGTTTGTCAGGCATGATGCATAGATGGGCGTTTCTTCTTTTAATCACTTAATGTCCTAAACAGAAAAATACCTCGCTTAAGCAAATTAATCTTCTTTGAAACAACTCTTTTTACATAACAGGATTTTAAGGACATTCTCACATTGTTTACATAAATTTCGAGGCATTTTTCTACTCAGTTCACGGTTTTGAAGCTTCTGTTATAGACGTAGTAGAGAGCAAAAATGTTTTCGTACACCGTCTGATATGATTAATAATCTTCATATCGTCATTTATCAGATCTCTAGGTTTCATAACGGTAATTTGTAGTAGGAAGCCAGGGCAAGTTTCTGAATCCGTTTGTGCTGAATTCTAAGCATAATATACCAGTGCCGTGTAAGCTGGAAATACAATTCCACAGCATTTTTCTATATATTCATCAGTGATGATACGGGACTATCCCGAGTTGAAAAACCAATTGATGAGCCCGGGTTCGCAAGATGCATAATATGTATTACATTTCAGATTCTCCAGAGCTGCATAAAATTAACTACATTTCGGAATCGAGCTGCATAACATTACTAATTTTCGGACTCGAGCTGCATAATATGAGCTACATTTCAGACTCGAGCTGCACAATATGAAATACATTTCTGACTCGAGCTGTACATTATGATCAACATTTCGGAGTCTAGCATTATACACCGGTGCGCAAAAATTAAGAACGAAGAAGAGAAATTCGCATAACAGCGGAACGAGCACGTAGAACGGACCGAAAGACCACTCAGGAGATAGACCATGTGTTCTCAATGTGCGCGTGCGTATTACATCATTTTATTTAAATCGTGATTTGTTGTTTGACCCAGAAACAAATCTTGATTTTGAATGGAAATATTGTTCAGATGACCACATTTGTTAATTAATCAATCAATCAATCTGATCTTTTTTGTTAAGATAGATAGACTATGTTCATGTAAATACTTCATTATTTTCAAGATATTTGTACTGTACGTAATGATTGAACAATCTCGGATTAAGAACCTTTTCAAGATTCTTCCAAAACATAATATATCTCTGATGGCGTTGTTTATACGATCTAAAAATTAGGCATGAATAGAATTTCTAGAAACAAATGCAAATCTAAATCATTGCAGTGACGGTTTGAGTATGTTTGTGGAACAAAAGCTGATTTTTCTTTCTAAGTTATAGTATGAGAGAATGTACACTTCATAGGGGATCACGTTCGAGAAACCACGAAGTGCTCCAAGATGCATAGAGTCCTGATTTGAAGATGATGATAAAGATATTTATTACCAACAGCACTAGCAGAAAGATGCATTAAATGTGCTGACTGTACCGATGTATACCAGTGCTTAGCTCGGGCTAAGTTTTAGGAGCCCGAAGTATGTCAGCCCGAACCTATGCAACCCCTAATTTTATATTGCGAAACAGAACCCAGATAAGAATGTGCCGGGAACTATGACTAACCTGTTTTGACATTAGTAGAAAAGATATTTTCCTGCAGAGTTCATCTCTATCTAACAATTATCCGATGTCGATCTCAACTAGGGAGTGGGAATGGGACATCAATCTGTTTCTATAGCACCGCCGCACTATTTCTTCTGAAAAATCGTTCCATCCTAAAATGCTCCTTGCGACAGGATATCCGGCAAAATCGGGCTACACTACAATCTACATTTCTGAATAAATTTATCAGGGAACTTCTGCGTGGAAAGGAAGGGTACGGAATTTTGATGATACCAACCACTGAATTAGACACATTTATTCAATACTGGGTTGGGCCAACTTTAGCCAGAATTATAGAAGACATGTGGTTTAGGGTACATTCTACATGATGTTAGAGTGCACCTAAGTCTACAGCATACCAGTCGTTTCCCAAGAAGTCCTTTAAATGGATCAGATTTAGCGAAAGAGGGTTTTGCTGCCCGATCTGTTTTTCTAATTTGTGCCATACTTTCCCAATCGGGTTCGTGTAGGGCTCTGTAATGATTAGGGGAAGATGGTGGAATTCGTTTTCATGCACTCGAAAGCCACGAGGAATACATCTTGCGCGATGTACAGTACCATTGCTGTACATGAAACAGCCATAATCTGCCAACATTTCAGGGATAGACCTGATTGGCAACAATGATCAGATAGTCCTTGGAGGATACCCAACCTTCTCGTTCCGTAACAACATAATGTGCACCACACGACGCGTTACTTCAAGAACTTGGAGGTGTATTTACAAGGCAAGATATGCCTACTGCTTTATGGCGCTCCAGTCAAATTCTCTACCTACCTTCGATGTACGGTGATTCGTCGACAAAAATGACTTTTTCCCAGGTTAGAGTGCCTAGTCTTGATACCACTGTAGGCAAACTTTCCGGTTCTTTGAAAACATCAGTGGTTTCAGTATAGGCATGTGGCTGCCAATACCGGTCCTCTCCTACTCCCTGCTGATCGGTCGCTGAGGCATGGGTCGGGATGAGACTTTGAATGACTCGGCTACATGGTGCACACAGGAAGTCCTGGTTTCTCGCTCAAGCTGTCTCAGACGACGGCGATCTCGTTTTTCACAGATTGTCGCCGAGTCACAGTTGCGCCTCTTAGACAAAGAAGGTGATTTTTTCAACTGAGTAAAGAATAGTCTTAAATCACCTTTTGAGAAACCAATCAGCTCTTCTGTTTTACAAATCGACTCTCCAGCCACACAGGCACCCACAATAAACCGTTCATCCACTTCTGAAAGATCTTTTGTTTTTCCCATTGTGATCAACACTACTGAAGCCTTAAAGAGTTTCCTAGATCACGTGGTGACACATGTGACCACTTACTTTGCATAAGTGACGTTTTTGTACATTTGCATAAAGCATTCTAATTTAGCGGCCGGTGTGTGTGTTTGTTCATTTTATAATTTATATTTCTTGAAGAAGCAGTTTCTTCTCTTCAGGAAGCCACTAATCCTTGGACTACGACTTTTGCTTCCCAAGCCCAGAACAGATAGCCCTATCCTGTGTTCACTGACCTCCCATACCCAGTTGGAGAATTCTCTGTGCCAACTCGGAAAAGTAATAGATGACTCGTATTTTTAATTCACATAATATCCCATTTAAAAAGAAGAAGAAAAATACGACTCAGATCTTGAGCTTGAAATGTAGTACATATTACACTGACATGCAAAAATTAAGGACGAAACGGTTTTTCGAATGTAATTTCGTGCAGAAGGGCTCCACATCGACTCAAATCATACCATAAGATCCCCAAGAGGTAAGAATATGGGACAAGTGAGCAACACCGTCCAAACAAGAATCCAGAGGATACAAAGACACTTTATCGAAAAGGTAGCTTCGAGCACAACTGGACAGAAGACAAAAACGTCCATGTGACAGGCGGCTGCCAAGAAAAATCCAGTCTTTACTAGGGAAATCATCACCCCTGACTGCGTTGCAGGATTTACAACGTCCGTCCATGCTGAGGACGAGGTTGTCAAGGAGCTGTTGAGGCACCGCAGCCCATTCCTCTTGTAGCGCAAATCGCAGCTGCGGAATCGTTGCTGGCGGCTGGTGACGTGCTGCCAAGCGTCTCCCGAGAAGGTTCCACACATATTCGATTGGATTTATGTCCGGGGACCTTGCGGGCCAATTCATACGTTGAATATCTTCACAATCCAACATCTCTGCGACAGCCACTGTACGATGAGGTGTAGCGTTTTCGTCCATGAAGAGGAACTCACGACCAACAGCACCTCTAAACAGACGCACGTGAGGCAGGAGAACCTCGGTACAATAGCGGACACCAGTGACTGAACCGCCTTGGAAGATGTGGAGGTCAGTACGGCTACCAAGCATGGTACCGAACCAAACGAGAACGACGCCACCTCCAAACCAGTCCCTTTCGATGATGTTGGAGGTGTGATTGCGTGCTCCCTGCTCTCTCCAGATGTGTATACGACTAGAATCTTTCGCCAGACTAAATCAGCTCTCATCCGTAAAATGAACTCTACTACATTGCTGATGTGTCCAGTTCTTGTGTTCCTGGCACCACAGAAACCGCCGTGTCCGATGAGCAGGCGTTATTGACACACACCGTACTGGTCGTCGTGCAAATGGACAACCTTTGTGCAGCCTCCTGGACACGGTAAAACGCGATAACGGACGTCCAGTTGTCTGTTGCATGTGCCTTGCGGTTTCTCCCGATGTCTGCCGTCTGTCTCTTCTCGCCTGTAGGACAATATACTGGTCGTCCGCCGCCGTGGTTGCTCGTGAACGACCACTGTTAAACTCTCGGACTGCTGTTCCTGTCGTTTGAAATGCTCTCCAAGCTCGTGAAACGATGCTGTGAGCGATCCCGAACTCCTCAGCCACACTAGTCACACTTCGACCTCCTTCCAAATTCCCAAAGACGCGACCTCGGGTTAAGTATCCAGATGTCGTTTACTGGATTACCTGTTGGGCACATCATGGCAGCAACTCGACGTCGTTCAAACCGATGTACACCGTGCAATAGCTTTCACCGAATTGCTGAGCGTACACCGCTTGTGTGCTTTATTCCCTTCCGACACTACCCCCTCCTACGTCATGCTGCATATATGCGCATGCCCTACCGTACCGGACCCTATTCTATCTCCTGAGTGGTCTTTCGGTCAGTTCTACGTGCTTGTTCCGCTGTTATGTGAATTTCTCTTCTTCGTTCTTAATTTTTGCGCACCAGTGTATAATGCTAGACTCCGAAATGTTGATCATAATGTACAGCTCGAGTCAGAAATGCATTTCATATTGTGCAGCTCGAGTCTGAAATGTAGCTCATATTATGCAGCTCGAGTCCGAAAATTAGTAATGTTATGCAGCTCGATTCCGAAATGTAGTTAATTTTATGCAGCTCTGGAGAATCTGAAATGTAATACATATTAGGAATCTTGCGAGCCCGGGCTCATCAATTGGTTTTTCAACTCGGGATAGTCCCGTATCATCACTGATGAATATATAGAAAAATGCTGTGGAATTGTATTTCCAGCTTACACGACACTGGTATATTATGCTTAGAATTCAGCACAAACGGATTCAGAAACTTGCCCTGGCTTCCTACTACAAATTACCGTTATAAAACCTAGAGATCTGATAAATGACGATATGAAGATTATTAATCATATCAGACGGTGTACGAAAACATTTTTGCTCTCTACTACGTCTATAACAGAAGCTTCAAAACCGTGAACTGAGTAGAAAAATGCCTCGAAATTTATGTAAACAATGTGAGAATGTCCTTAAAATCCTGTTATGTAAAAAGAGTTGTTTCAAAGAAGATTAATTTGCTTAAGCGAGGTATTTTTCTGTTTAGGACATTAAGTGATTAAAAGAAGAAACGCCCATCTATGCATCATGCCTGACAAACAGCTACAAGAGATAATTATCCTTCACTAGGGACGTTCATTTATTTTTCATGATCATCTGCCCTTTCCTGAAATTTACGTGAATCAATATTTTTTTTTCTTGGATTTCATGTCATAGAAAAGCTGTAGGCTTTTGGCAAACCCCAAGTGAAAAATTTAAAGCCTTTATTTAGTGTTAAACAAAATGTGCTCATGCAAAAGAATAGCACAATATTAGGATCATTTTTTGGACATTTTTGGCGGAACCCTACAACAAATTTTGCATCATCTCGCATTTGACTGTAAACTTTTACTGAATGTCGTTCTTCCCCCTAATTAGCTATGGAATTATGGAATCACTTCAAAACTGGAATAAAACTTGCTCTACGTTCTGTCTGATTTTATCAAAGTTTTTAAAACGCACTCCACTGTGGGTAGTTTAGGAAGCCCACTAATGTACAACCCATGAACGAAAGCCATTTAATTATTGGTTGGTTTCTCATGTATAGCGAAATTTCCATGCTCCGTCTATAAAATGAAATTAATATACGGAATAACATACGTTTCAGTGTACAAAGGAATAAAAATAGTAATGAAAAATTATACATTTTAAGTCATAAGTTTCCTTGGAAAGAAAGACAGAAAAAGTAAATTCTTCAAATTACCTAAGACATTTTTGTTTATTTGTTTACTTATCCAGCGGAGTGAGCAATTCAATGGGGCAACATGTAGTCTCCCATCCCTAATTTAGATACACTGATTTCATATATAGTACAGCTACAGAGACTTCTTTGAAAACAAATTCACTGGGATGTTTCAAGACCCTGTCAAAATTGCAGTTTTCTGGAAAAAATACCCCCGAACCTGTCAGAATCGCAGTTTTCACGGAAAACTATCAAACATATCATTGTAGAGATACAACTGTTAAACTTACGGATTGTTTCGAAAGAAAATAGGAAAGAGTTTTTCTGTGTATTTTCGATCTATATTTCTCTCTGGTGTACATAATTGAAATGACAATCAGATTTTATTAGATAAATCTGATAAAGATGTGCATACTTTTACTGAAACAATAAATTCAAACCTGACGAAACGTTGAGAGGGTGAAGCGGTACCTCTTTTTTTCTTTCTTTCTCTCTCTCTCTCTCCCTCTCTGTTTCTCTCTGGCTCCCTTTGAGCCGGAATTGGAAACTAACGAGCCGAACTTCAATGATATTAATTATTGTGAATTAACAAAAGATGGAAAAATGGTTAGTTAGGAAAACTTTAATAGCAAAATTTGTTGTTAATGCTAAATCAGAATAACTTGTAAGATGGATAGGAATAAGTGAAATCTCGCAGTGTCTTAAAAAGAAAGCGTTATGCAAGTATTGATAATATGTACTATTCTGTAAGAAATGAACCAAGCAAAAATCGTATTGGTATACGAATTATCTAACAGCAGATTCACGAGACGCAAAACAAAACAACAACAAAAAATAATGGACTAGGTTTTAGGAAAATTCCGGCGCAGTTTCTCTTTCACACGTATCGTATAAACAGTATGGGATATCGTAAGAAAAGTCTTTGACTTTCCACTGGACGTTAAGTTTATTCAGTACCTAATTAGGTTTGTCTTGTATATTTAAGTTTTTCTAACTTAATATTTCAAAAAGCTTCGCAGTGGATTCAGTTATTGCAGTAGGCTGCGCTTCAATCAGAAGAGTGCTTTAGAGGGAAGCTATGTTGGAGTTTTAGTTGTAACGTAAACGCCTGTGATAAAAATAGGTCCCAATTCAAATCATTATAGCGTTAAAAATACGTGACGCACAATAATCGTGTTAACATTCGTAAACAGCGTGGAGTCCAGTTAGCGTAGTACATCGTGCGCGCGACGCTCCCCTCGCTCCCCGTGCGCGGAGGAGATGATGTAATATTTCTGGGTGTGCGTTTGACTCAGCCTATCTCGGCAACCGTGAGAGCAACACAACTACGGATGATATCTTTTAAAGATATCGACGAGATCTATTCAAATATGCGAATAACAATTCGCAGTTGTTTGAACTGAACATTTTAAAAATTGTTTTCTTGTGAACTGGTGAACACTTTTGACAATATCGCGATTTATGTGGACAACAGTGAGTGCAAAACGACTGTGTGTTGTATCGTATTTAAGCTGTCGACGTGATTTATTCAAATATATATAAACGTATTGCAGTGGTTTAAAACCGGAATTTTTAAAATTGTTTTCGTGTAAACGGGTTAACCTTTTCTACAATTCTCCGGAATTCGCAGAATGAACGCAAGCAAAAGTGGAGAAAATCAAAACGAGAGGCAAGAGCAAGTGATAAGGAATGTAAAAAGTCCAAGAAGACTGCAGCCCAACGAACTAGAGATTATCGAAAATGCCTGAAAGCAGCCGCTGCCAAAGATGTATTCAACGCACCGATTGAACCCATACCAGGACCGTCTCGAACTCTGCTTTGTGTTCGCAATGTGTCCAGCATTATTTGCAAAGATTATGTAAATTAGTTTTCATATCATAGACCTGTGTTGGCTATAAAAAATTAAATAAACGCTTTGAAACCATACTCGACAATCTCATTTCAAGTTTCCAATCTGCAAGTCTTAGTCCTACGTTCCTAAAAGAGGGATGAATCAGAACTGAGCCTACCTGTATTTTTTTTAGGTGCTTCACAAGATTTTTGAAGAGGGAGAACATTTTAAAATTAAGTATAATACCAATTTCGCTGCATCGTGCTTACTTTTTTGCAACTTTTGGCAATAATATTTTTCTTTGAACTTTTTTGAAAAACAATGGGCCGACACGGCTGACGTAAGGGATCAATTACATTACAAGGAAAATGGTAAAACTTCTGTTTACCCTATTTCGTCGAAAGTTTAATCACTAAAGATTAGAATGCATGTTTTCCAACTCAAATATAAATTTTTGATCTAAAGTAAAACTTAAAACATCTATCTCCCTGCACGCAGAACAATGAAACGTCTGAAGTTTTTTTCTTTAACATGTATGCTTGCAAGATGGCTGTTTTATTTCCCACGAATTGTTAAGGTGTTTCAGCTCCTAAAACTTCAGTTTTCTTGTGTTAAGCATACGTGCTTTCAACGGAAAATACTCGATATTTTTTTACGAGTCTGTCCTTCAAAACTCCCTTTTTTTGTTCCGATTTTTAGTTGCACCATAGCGTCACGAAATATTGATTTGGAGTCGGATTTAAACGATGCAAAAGTTTCATATTAATGGATACATTCAACAGCCCGAGGCTCACGTTCGATCATCCAACAAAGTAATAATAGAAAAAAAAACATCCTCCTACAGCGAACGTTCCGATTATTCTATTCTTGAATACTAGTTCAAAAATCAATATCTTTTCCTCTGAAGAATGAAAATGCAAATTTATGTCTGTGAACAGTATAAATCTGCATTGAGGACAAGCTCTCATTTTTTTATTTTTTGTAGCAGTTGAAGTAATAAAGACTAAAGAATTCGTTTAAACGGCACGTTGCCCCATTAAAGAACTGTATTAATTCCTTAAACAGTAATAAAGTGCGATCTTTGGGCAAATTTCGGTTTTCGAAATGTGTACGTTTGTAGCTGAGGATACACAGAAAGTTTACCTTGCTCAAACTGATTAAGGGATACACAGACAGTTTACCTTGCTCAAACTGATTAAGGGATACACAGACAGTTTACCTTTGCTCAAACTGATTAAGGGAGCGAAAGATATGGTATGTGTACGTTTGTAGCTTAGGATACACAGACAGTTTACCTTGCTCAAACTGATTAAGGATACACAGACAGTTTACCTTGCTCAAACTGATTAAGGGAGCCAAAGATATGGTATGTGTACGTTTGTAGCTTAGGATACACAGACAGTTTACCTTGCTCAAACTGATTAAGGGATACACAGACAGTTTACCTTGCTCAAACTGATTAAGGGATACACAGACAGTTTACCTTGCTCAAACTGATTAAGGGAGCCAAAGATATGGTATGTGTACGTTTGTAGCTTAGGATACACAGACAGTTTACCTTGCTCAAACTGATTAAGGGATACACAGACAGTTTACCTTGCTCAAACTGATTAAGGGATACACAGACAATTTACCTTGCTCAAACTGATTAAGGGAGCCAAAGATATGGTATGTGTACGTTTGTAGCTTAGGATACACAGACAGTTTACCTTGCTCAAACTGATTAAGGGATACACAGACAGTTTACCTTGCTCAAACTGATTAAGGGATACACAGACAGTTTACCTTGCTCAAACTGATTAAGGGATACACAGACAGTTTACCTTGCTCAAACTGATTAAGGGATACACAGACAGTTTGCCTTGCTCAAACTGATTAAGGGATACACAGACAGTTTACCTTGCTCAAACTGATTAAGGGAGCCAAAGATATGGTATGTGTACGTTTGTAGCTTAGGATACACAGACAGTTTACCTTGCTCAAACTGATTAAGGGATACACAGACAGTTTACCTTGCTCAAACTGATTAAGGGATACACAGACAGTTTACCTTGCTCAAACTGATTAAGGGATACACAGACAGTTTACCTTGCTCAAACTGATTAAGGGAACAGACAGTTTACCTTGCTCAAACTGATTAAGGAGCTAAAGATATGGTATGTACGTTTGTAGCTTAGGATACACAGACAGTTACCTTGCTCAAACTGATTAAGGGATACACAGACAGTTTACCTTGCTCAAACTGATTAAGGGAGCCAAAGATATAGTATGTGTACGTTTGTAGCTTAGGATACACAGACAGTTTACCTTGCTCAAACTGATTAAGGGATACACAGACAGTTTACCTTGCTCAAACTGATTAAAGGAGCCAAAGATATGGTATATGTACGTTTGTAGCTTAGGATACACAGACAGTTTACCTTGCTCAAACTGATTAAGGGATACACAGGCAGTTTACCTTGCTCAAACTGATTAAGGGTAACACAGACAGTTTACCTTGCTCAAACTGATTAAGGGAGCCAAAGATATGGTATGTGTACGTTTGTAGCTTAGGATACGCAGACAGTTTACCTTGCTCAAACTGATTAAGGGAGCCAAATATATGGTATATGTACGTTTGTAGCTTATTATACACGGACAGTTTACCTTGCTCAAACTGATTAAGGATACACAGACAGTTTACCTTGCTCAGACTGATTAAGGGATACACAGACAGTTTACCTTGCTCAAACTGATTAAGGGAATCAAAGATATGGTATGTGTACGTTTGTAGCTTAGGATACACAGACAGTTTACCTTGCTCAAACTGATTAAGGGAGCCAAAGATATGGTATATGTACGTTTGTAGCTTATTATACACGGACAGTTTACCTTGCTCAAACTGATTAAGGATACACAGACAGTTTACCTTGCTCAGACTGATTAAGGGATACACAGACAGTTTACCTAGCTCAAACTGATTAAGGGAGCCAACGATATGGTATGTGTACGTTTGCAGCTTAGGATACACAGACAGTTTACCTTGCTCAAACTGATTAAGGGATACACAGACAGTTTACCTAGCTCAAACTGATTAAGGGAGCCAACGATATGGTATGTGTACGTTTGTAGCTTAGGATACACAGACAGTTTACCTTGCTCAAACTGATTAAGGAGACAGCTTAGGATACAGACAGTTTACCTTGCTCAGACTGATTAAGGGATACACAGACAGTTTACCTTGCTCAAACTGATTAAGGGAATCAAAGATATGGTATGTGTACGTTTGTAGCTTAGGATACACAGACAGTTTACCTTGCTCAAACTGATTAAGGGAGCCAAAGATATGGTATATGTACGTTTGTAGCTTATTATACACGGACAGTTTACCTTGCTCAAACTGATTAAGGATACACAGACAGTTTACCTTGCTCAGACTGATTAAGGGATACACAGACAGTTTACCTTGCTCAAACTGATTAAGGGAGCCAACGATATGGTATGTGTACGTTTGCAGCTTAGGATACACAGACAGTTTACCTTGCTCAAACTGATTAAGGGATACACAGACAGTTTACCTTGCTCAAACTGATTAAGGGATACACAGACAGTTTACCTAGCTCAAACTGATTGAGGGAGCCAAAGATATGGTATGTGTACGTTTGCAGCTTAGGATACACAGACAGTTTACCTTGCTCAAACTGATTAAGGGATACACAGACAGTTTACCTTGCTCAAACTGATTGAGGGAGCCAAAGATATGGTATGTGTACGTTTGTAGCTTAGGATACACAGACAGTTTACCTTGCTCAAACTGATTAAGGGATACACAGACAGTTTACCTTGCTCAAACTGATTAAGGGAGCCAAAGATATGGTATGTGTACGTTTGTAGCTTAGGAAACACAGACAGTTTACCTTGCTCAAACTGATTAAGGGAGCCAAAGATATGGTATATGTACGTTTCTGGCTTAGGATACACAGACAGTTTACCTTGCTCAAACTGATTAAGGATACACAGACAGTTTAGCTTGCTCAGACGGATTAAAGGATACACAGACAGTTTACCTTGCTCAAACTGATTAAGGGATACACAGACAGTTTGCCTTGCTCAAACTGATTAAGGGATACACAGACAGTTTACCTTGCTCAAACTGATTAAGGGAGCCAAAGATATGGTATGTGTACGTTTGTAGCTTAGGATACACAGACAGTTTACCTTGCTCAAACTGATTAAGGGATAAAGATATGGTATATGTACGTTTGTAGCTTAGGATACACAGACAGTTTACCTTGCTCAAACTGATTAAGGGAGCGAAAGATATGGTATGTGTACGTTTGTAGCTTAGGATACACAGACAGTTTACCTTGCTCAAACTGATTAAGGGATACACAGACAGTTTACCTTGCTCAAACTGATTAAGGGATACACAGACAGTTTGCCTTGCTCAAACTGATTAAAGGGATACACAGACAGTTTACCTTGCTCAAACTGATTAAGGGAGCCAAAGATATAGTATGTGTACGTTTGTAGCTTAGGATACACAGACAGTTTACCTTGCTCAAACTGATTAAGGGATACACAGACAGTTTACCTTGCTCAAACTGATTAAGGGAGCTAAAGATATGGTATGTGTACGTTTGTAGCTTAGGATACACAGACAGTTTACCTTGCTCAAACTGATTAAGGGAGCGAAAGAAGGGTATGTGTACGTTTGTAGCTTAGGATACACAGACAGTTTACCTTGCTCAAACTGATTAAGGGAGCCAAAGATATGGTATATGTACGTTTGTAGCTTATTATACACGGACAGTTTACCTTGCTCAAACTGATTAAGGGGAGCGAAAGATATGGTATGTGTACGTTTGTAGCTTAGGATACACAGACAGTTTACCTTGCTCAGACTGATTAAGGGATACACAGACAGTTTACCTAGCTCAAACTGATTAAGGGAGCCAACGATATGGTATGTGTACGTTTGTAGCTTAGGATACACAGACAGTTTACCTTGCTCAAACTGATTAAGGGAGCGAAAGATATAGTATGTGTATGTACGTTTGTAGCTTAGGATACACAGACAGTTTACCTTGCTCAAACTGATTAAGGGAGCGAAAGATATGGTATGTGTACGTTTGTAACTTAGGATACACAGACAGTTTACCTTGCTCAAACTGATTAAGGGAGCCAAAGATATGGTATATGTACGTTTGTAGCTTATTATACACGGACAGTTTACCTTGCTCAAACTGATTAAGGATACACAGACAGTTTACCTTGCTCAAACTGATTAAGGGATACACAGACAGTTTACCTTGCTCAAACTGATTAAGGGAGCCAACGATATGGTATGTGTACGTTTGTAGCTTAGGATACACAGACAGTTTACCTTGCTCAAACTGATTAAGGGAGCGAAAGATATGGTATATGTACGTTTGTAGCTTAGGATACACAGACAGTTTACCTTGCTCAAACTGATTAAGGGAGCCAAAGATATGGTATATGTACGTTTGTAGCTTAGGATACACAGACAGTTTACCTTGCTCAAACTGATTAAGGGATACACAGACAGTTTACCTTGCTCAAACTGATTAAGGGAGCCAAAGATATGGTATGTGTACGTTTGTAGCTTAGGATACACAGACAGTTTACCTTGCTCAAACTGATTAAGGGAGCCAAAGATATGGTATATGTACGTTTGTAGCTTATTATACACGGACAGTTTACCTTGCTCAAACTGATTAAAGGGAGCGAAAGATATGGTACGTGTACGTTTGTAGCTTAGGATACACAGACAGTTTACCTTGCTCAGACTGATTAAGGGATACACAGACAGTTTACCTAGCTCAAACTGATTAAGGGAGCCAACGATATGGTATGTGTACGTTTGTAGCTTAGGATACACAGACAGTTTACCTTGCTCAAACTGATTAAGGGATACACAGACAGTTTACCTTGCTCAAACTGATTAAGGGATACACAGACAGTTTACCTAGCTCAAACTGATTGAGGGAGCCAAAGATATGGTATGTGTACGTTTGTAGCTTAGGATACACAGACAGTTTACCTTGCTCAAACTGATTAAGGGATACACAGACAGTTTACCTTGCTCAAACTGATTGAGGGAGCCAAAGATATGGTATGTGTACGTTTGTAGCTTAGGATACACAGACAGTTTACCTTGCTCAAACTGATTAAGGGATACACAGACAGTTTACCTTGCTCAAACTGATTAAGGGAGCCAAAGATATGGTATGTGTACGTTTGTAGCTTAGGAAACACAGACAGTTTACCTTGCTCAAACTGATTAAGGGAGCCAAAGATATGGTATATGTACGTTTCTGGCTTAGGATACACAGACAGTTTACCTTGCTCAAACTGATTAAGGATACACAGACAGTTTAGCTTGCTCAGACTGATTAAGGGATACACAGACAGTTTACCTTGCTCAAACTGATTAAGGGAGCCAAAGATATGGTATGTGTACGTTTGTAGCTTAGGATACACAGAGAGTTTACCTTGCTCGAACTGATTATGGGAGCCAACAATATGGTATATGTACGTTTGTAGCTTAGGATACACAGACAGTTTACCTTGCTGAAACTGATTAAGGATACACAGACCGTTTACCTTGCTCAAACTGATAAAGGGAGCCAAAGATATGGTAAGGAAGATCATGTGTGACTCATGCTGTTGAACGTAAACTATTTTTTAACGCAAGATGTAGAGCAATATTCAGTTATGTGGGTGAATTTTATGTAATATTGTCATTTAATACACATGATACGATATGATATACAACAATGTGTACAGAGTGTTTATAAAGTCTTTCCAACCTCACAAAAATTAATAGAAAAAAACTATGTAAGTTGATACGAAATGTTTGGCAACATAATATAGCAGCACTCATAAAGTTATTTTTCTGTTCTTTAGGTGAGCGCTATTGCTGAATAAGAGGAGCATTTCATGGATAATGGCTTCCATGTAAGAAAAAGCAACGTGCGTGTTATGTGGTTCCATGAGAGAAAATAGGCGGTTACTATCCCGGGTGATTTCACAAAAGAGTACAGATAATCACCACCGGACCAAAAAAGCATAAAAGCTTGGTATAAAAAGCTTAAAGCGACGGGTAGTGTTAGCGATCTCCTCCGAGCAGGTCGCCCACTGGTTACACAAGAGACAGCTGCAGCTGTTCAAGAGACATTTCTGCGAAGCTCCAGGAAATCCATTCGTCGTGCTTCATTGGAAACTGGGATTCCTTGTACCACGGTTCACAAAATTTTACACAAATGTCTTCATCTGTATGCTTATAAAGTACAGATCGTTCAAGCTGTTCAGCCTGATGACCGGCCTCGCTGTGCTACATTTACGACGGAGATGTTGCAGCGCATAGCTCACGATAGTGATTATCTGCACCGTATCTTTTTCTCAGACGAACACCCATTTCACGCCTCTGGTACAGTAAATAGGCACAATGTGCAATCTGGGCATCAGAAAATCTCCATTATGCCATCGAACAACAGAGGGCTAGCCCGAATGTGAACGTATGGTGCGGCCTGATGCATGATAGAATAATTGGACCCTTCTTTTTTACAGATCCCACTGTAACATGTACCTGGACATGCTGGAACATTTTGTAGCACCTCAGTTGCATGCACTCCAACCTTCGGTTATTTTAGAACAAGACGGTGCCCCACCACATTGGTCAATAATGGTTCGTGAATTTCTGAATTCCACATTTCCAGACAGATAGATTGGCAGTGGTGGTTCCATAACATGGCCACCACGATTGCCCGACATAACCCCTCTAGACATTTTCCTGTGGGGTTATGTGAAAGACCAAGTTTACTCCAGCAGTGTTCCGGATGTCGAGACGTTGAAAAGAAGAATAACCGACGTCATTGGTTCTATCACTGTTGAGATGTTAAGCAAAATATGGCGTGAAATCGAATATCGCTTAGATGTCCTTCGCGCCACAAATGGCGCCTATGTGGAAGTGCACTGACCCTGGAAAAAGAAAACTTTTACTTGTGCAGTATCAATGTCGTGCAATCCCTTCCTTGTACTTGCTATACATTTTCTACATTAATTTTTGTAATGTGGGAAAGACTTTATTGACACCCTGTAAGGGAGTGAGACAAGGTGACACCATATCTCCGAAGCTCTTTAATGCCACATTGGAGGGTGTTTTTCAGTCACTGAGCTGGGAAAACAAGGGGATAAAGATTAATGGAGATTATCTAACCCACCTTCGTTTTGCTGATGACGTAGTCATTTTTGCAACTAGCCCATCAGAGCTGCAGAGTATGATCCAGGAACTTGCTGACAAGAGTAAAGAAGTGGGATTAAAAATGAACTTTCAGAAGACAAAAGTGATGTTCAATGCTTTTACAAGAAATGAAGATTTATCGATTGATGGAGAAAAGCTGGAGATAACAGACACGTACGTTTATCTTGGACAGCAGATATCAAGTGAGGGTCACATTGATGAAGAAATTAATCGGCGTACAAAACTTGCCTGGAGAGCTTTTGGAAGAAACAGCATAATTTTCAAGAGCAATATGCCATTATGTCTTAAAAGAAAAGTGTTTGATCAATGCATCCTTCCAGTGCTTACGTATGGTGCAGAGACGTGGACCTTAACTAAAAGAGACATACAAAGACTGCAGACAACTCAAAGAAGCATGGAGAGGTGCATACTTGGTGTAACCAGGAGAGATAAGAAGAGGAACTCGTGGATCCGAAAAATGACAAGAGTGGAAGACATCGTGATCAGAGTTAAATCCCTGAAATGGCAATGGGCTGGACATACTGCCAGAAGGACAGATCATCGATGGACAGCCGAAATTTTAGATTGGATTCCAAGGGACAGGAAAAGACCCAGAAGAAGACCACATGGGAGATGGGTGGATGAAATTCGAAAGTATGCAGGGGTGACATGGAGGAGACTGGCACAAGACAGACCGTTGTGGAGGAAACTTGGGGAGACCTTCGTCCAGCAGTGGATTGATAATGGTTGACAATGATGATTATGATGATGATATCTGCACAACAAGAAAAAAATAATTGTTGGATGTGGAAACTGATTTCTAGTTGGTTGTGTGCACTCCTCGAACGGCTGATATTGCATTGATGAGATTATCGTAGAAGCTTTGGAGGTATCTTTGCTTGACCTCAGTGAGGGCAGTCTCAAGTTCACTAACAATCAGTGGAGGTTCCGGCCGAGCCGAAATATGTGTGGGTGTCAAATGCGACTGAGGCAATAGTCACTGGTCGATGCTGGCCATTCCATACTCCCGATTCCTTCTTCTTGAAAAGTGTTGACCACTAAACGAGCTCTGTGAGGTGGAGCGTTGTCCTCCATGAAATGGAACGAATCGCCAACTGTTGCAACACACGGTATAACAATAGTTCTGAAAATCACTTCTAAATTGTCTCTTGAACGTCTGTACCAGTGCTGCCATTCTACTGATTTATCAGTATATCTACTGATTTTGACTTCTGTCTACTAATCGATTTTCATAATGTACTGATTTTTCCACGGTTTTAAGACCACCTACATACTCAGGAGACGTGCTGCCTAAGAATGTTTGCAGTCTTTCATTACTGACCATCTACTGATCCAATGGACAAGACACATCTCAGAATTGGTCTGAAAACAAAAAGCTGACTAAAACTAAAATTATTCAACACCTAACATTTATTATTTTTAACCCTTTAACCGGATGGAACCAATTAACTCGGGGTTAGCAAAACGGGTTGAAGTCAGCTCGAACGAAAATATTAATTGTCTACAAAACGTGCGGAAAGCAGTTGGAATGAGTAAACCTGCCCATCAGAGGCCGTTGCTTTCGCCTTGGCTTTCCGAAATGATCATTTAGGTGGTTAATGACACTAAATGACCAATTTGTTTGTCCAAGTGGTCTTTTAGGGTGATTTTTGATACCAATGCTTTCTAACTGATTGCCTGCTAAAAGGGCTGTAACGATGTCAATTAATCTAAGAAAGGAGACATGTAAATAGATGATGTCGTCGCTCTGTCCACGTTATTTTATACACAACGCATAGCAACTGAAAAATGGTTTTACTGACACCGCTGGGATCGAACCACAAATCTCTCGATAACTAGCTGAGTGCGCTCGCTTTAAGCTACGGTACCAACAATTCACAGCGTTATGCGTGGTGTATCATGTTTGAAACACTTCTTTCTCTCCAGTGGCATGTTGTCTTTATTAGGGGTAAAGCTCTTCTCCATCATGTCTTGGGTTGTGGAACAGAGGATAAAGGCGGATAGAAACGAGATCTAATAACTTTGAAAAGGTTTATTGCCGGTAGTACTGTGAGGAGAGGGGTAAAGTAAGTTTTTGTCGTGGCTTTCGTAGAACCCAGTCGATATATGAATATTTTTGTTTGGGGAGCTTAGAAAAGTCTTTGCACTATTTGGCTCAGGTAATTGGCCGCTTAAAGGGTTTTAAAAGTCTACTAGTTTTTATGAAATATTTTTTTATTCTAAATAATTGATTAGTCTGTTATACAAAGATTTTCCTTAGTTTTGTTAAAATGCAGAAAATCAGGAAAACGTCTACAGTACGGTATTCTGTTATGAAGCTGTTCATCAGTAATATTTTTTAAAAATGATACTCAGGATTGCATTGGTTTGAATTTTCATTCCGCTATTTATTAGTAGTTTGTGGAGTAGTGGTAGTTTTTGACATACCAGTAGATTTAAGTGTTCCTTCATTTGGAGATTACATCCAGTACTACGTTACATTTGTGAAGTGGTGCATATTTTAAGCAAAAAAATATAATCTACTGATTTCCACTGATTTGGACTACTGATTTCAGGTAAAAGTCTCTGGCAACAATGGTCTGTACATCATCTACAACGTCTCACTTCCGTTTCGCATGACGTACAGGCCCGAAAGTCCACTAATACTTACGCTTGCCGAGACCATGTGCGCTGTAATGTGAAGTTTCCTGTTCTGGGTAAATTTTACATAAGAACACGTCGATTGCTAGACTCCAAACTGAAGCTCGCCTCGTCAGAGAAGAGGACTTGACTTTATTCGTCAAGTCCTCAACCACGATGTTCCTCGGCCCTGCTGTTATGTGCCGTACTGGTAAATGTGTCAGTATCTTAAATTGGTCTACGTGCATAAAGGCCACATTGGTGAAGGCGATTGAGGATAATTTGAGTTGATAACCTGGTTCGTGATGACACGAGAAGCTCTCGCTGGAGTTGTGAGTTGCATCCTGTCACCTGTTCCGGCGGCATGTTACCAATAGATATAACCTTCCCTTGCTGTAGTTGCACATGGACTTCCTTGAGTTTGCCTTCTTCAAACACTTCTGTATCCTGGAGTCGTGTCTACAGTCGGTAAACAACAATTCGTGACACTGCAATGGCTTCTACTACCACCCACTGTGTTTGACATGCGTCCAGTTTGCCAATAGCTCTCCACGCTGTTTATTCCGATATATCATGCTGCTGCGTGCTCCCTTAATTATTTCAGCAGTGTGTATTATATGCAAGCTTTAAGTTACGAGAAATCAGGAAATTTTGCAGATGACGGTTACTGCTTGTGATTCATGTTACGTTCTTGGATAATAAAAATGTACCATATTACGTCAGTCTTTTGATTGTGTACACCGAAAGCTGATATATTCTTTGGGTTTAAACCTGGCAAATGTGTCAGGATCTTAACTTCAAGATATTGACACTTTTGCAAAGTTTAAACCTTTAGGTTTAAACCTAGATAAATGTGTCAATAAGTCTAACGGTAGGCAGTCTTATCATACACAGTGATACCCTGATCATCGGTATGCCTTTGTTTCTGTAAAACCTGAAATAACCACAGTTATTATAAGGAAGTCTTTTCAGGACTAAAGCCTTTCTGGTACCATTTCTAACACGATTTATTTTGTTTTAAGTTTCTGGAAGAATTATTTAATTAGCATACAGCATTAGCCGTAACACATGAGGGAGAGAGATGACAGGAATCAACTATTTGTGTTTGATTTTTTCCAAGTTGTACACGGAAAATTTTTTTCCCTGTACATAAAGTATTGCTCTACAACCTTTGCATAGAGATACATTATGTATAAAGGGAAGAATGTCAACTAAAAATACATGAATTTGTCTAACATGTTTCAACTTAATGAAAGAGACGTGATTCGTGGTTTTAGACAGCTTACAACGTACTTTAATCCCGAAGTGCAGGTCGAGAAGAATAAAGACGACTTACAAGCACAGAAGAAGGACCCAGCATACATTTTCAGCCTATCTTGTGACATTTTAAAGTGAAAAGTCATTATTCGTCCGTTCTATTATGAGTAAGACAACATATGCACTTTTGAGTTTGTCGTGTTCTTCCGTCCGGTAAGAAAAGTTTACTTGCCTTTATGTTTCACACAATGTTTAACTACCTACACCGGTGGTTAGAAAAAAATCTCATTTTGACTTAATGGTTGCAAACCTGATCAAAACCAACTATAAAGCTTTTGCTTTTCATGATGCGAAGCTTTATACGTGGATGGCCAAATTGAACACTCTTAATAGGTACTTTAATGCATATTTATCTTTGAGCCTCTCAAGTCCAAAACCTCTGAGTGAAACTCCTCACGGTGAAGAACATTCTACGCCAAATATTTCGTTTTAAGTTTTCTAGCTAAGGGAGGTAAAGACCACGACGTTATCCTACGTATCTGCCTGTATTTTTTTTATTTGAAAATGTTTTCTTGCTTCAGATATTTTCCGTTATGAGGAATATTTTGTGCACAATTTGCGCTTTTCCGTGACTCAGATTTCTTCCCGAAGTGAGCACAATTTTCTGTTCCTACTTAAGATGTTTTACGGCTTTTAGGAGTGCTGCTGAAAAAAAATGTTTTTTCTAACTGGTTCCATTCACTATGTAGAACGTTGTGCGTATCAAATAGTGAGGTGTTTCCGCAAGTGGGCGTAAATCCAGCTGTTTTGCTGATTTTTTCGTGCCTAAAAATCTGCTTTGAAAAATTCTATTTGTTTCGGAAATAAACCAAGGACGTACTAATTGCTTCCAAAATATTTCTTTCTATTTGATTGTTGCAGCTAAGACCACGACTTCCCACGCATTCTAATGGATTTTTCCTTTGATGGGAAATTCACACTTCTCTTTAGTTCCTAGAAAACTGTAAAAAATTGTTAACTAAACTCGAGACTTAGGCAGCGTCTTTGTCGTTGCATTTGATTGTAATGACAATACACTTCTTACATAGGGTAAAACTTCGGGAGAGCTGGTTCGGTAAAGACGAGGAGAATGTCCTTAACTGGAATTTTAGCTCGAGACCCTTTGATTGCTCGATTACCGGGTAGCTTACCTATTTTTTAAACTTATTGAATACTTGTTTTTTTAGCACATCTCTTGTAAAAATGTTCGTGCTTATATTACCGGTTTGTCGGTCCGTCCATCAGTGGACACTATATCTCTGCAACTATTAGTCCGATTTCAAATATTGTTTCGCATTGGGAAGCGTGAAATGTGCGAATGATGACCCTTCATTTGGTTTTTATTTATTTATATTTTTACGTTGCAAAAACTCGCAGCGAGAGGGCGTAAATGCAGATTATATCGAATTCAAAATACATTTTATCCTATATATTTGCTTCTAAACATCCGCTTGAATATTTTTTTTTGTACCATTCGATTCCATTTATGTCAAATGCTATTTTAGGTGTACTCACTTTTTCAAGTTACACATAGATTTTATTTTTGGTAAAAATTGGTTTGGCCACTAGGATGCGTAAGTGTTAATTTCGGCTTCTGATGTATTTGCAGCAAAATATGAGTTTCTAAAGTCTGGGTTGAAAAAAATTTCGTTCGTGGACCGATGCCACTCACGTCGATAAACGTTTCAGGAATATTTCCTTCGTAAAGTCCATAACGGTTTCTCCGCCAGAGGGCGTAGATGTATATAATTTTTTTGTGAAACTCTAATGGTCCGATACGAAAAATCCTTTTTTGTTGGAGGGCGTGTACGGTGCGAAATGGTTTTCATATAATTTCAAAATTTTCAAGTAATTCATAGACTTTCAGGGGGCGTTAAGGTAAATTGCGTTTTCCCCGATATACCTGCTTCTAAAACTCCGATTTTAAAACTTCTTCCTGTATCACATACATCTCCTGACGGAAAATGTTTTGCATATGATTTCTAATATTTGATAAAGAATGGTTTGGCCACTTGGGGGCGTAAGTGCTATTTTCTGCATCTGATGTACTTTCAGCAAAATCTGAGCTCCTGAAAACTCGACTGAAAAAATTATTTCCTGGACCGACACCGCTCACATCGAAAAACCTTTTGAGAATACTTTCTTCTTAAAATATTGCATGTTTTTCCTGCCAGGGGGCGTTGATGCATATCTTATATTTGTCGATGTCTCTGCTTTTAACAGTCCGGGCCGCGGGTAGCCTAGTGGGCAACGTTCGTGACTGCCACGGAAAGGACCTCAGATTCGATAACAGTCAGGTACGAACGCTCGCCACTAAATATCCGCCGTGCGTCGGACGGGCACGTTAAGCCGTCGGATCCCGGGTACTGGTCCCCCGGTAATAAATAAGGGCGTCTTCCTCCCCTTTTCTACTTCGCTTCCGTGTCACTTTCCTATCAGGCACTCTAGCCCAAATCTCCTAGCTTCCTATTTGTAAGGCTTGTTTAAGACCTGGGGTCAGACACTTCCTTCCTAAAATCCTCTACATATGATCATTCAATAATTTTTTTAAGATTTGAAAAATTCTTCCTTTGTTGGAAAGCGTTTCGGATTCGAAGTGTTTCTCATATAATTTCAAATTCTGTTTAAACCCACTAGTCTTCCACCAGAGGGCGTAAGCTCACGATTCTGTTTACTGCAATATCTGCGGGATTAAAAACCCGATTCAAAAACGCTTTTCTTCGATCACATATTACTGCTTTTCATATCGGTTCCATTGATTTTGAATAGCTTTGATAAATTTAATTCACTTCAGAACGGATTCAAAAGAAGTGCTCCTTACAACGATAAACTCTGTTCCACCTTCCTTTTTGTTTTACTTATTTATTTTTTGTTGTACTAGAGTTTTTGGGATTTCTTTTTAATCCATTTAAGGGACTTCTTTTCCGTGAAAATTTCAATCAAATGGACAAAACGGAGCATTATTTTGCCTGAAGAAAGTGTGCTGGTTTTATTTTCTCCGGCTTTCGCCTTTTTAGGTTTATTTCTGTTCTACACGCCAATGTCGTCTTCCATTGGGAACTTTTCGCGTCGCGACTAAGGAAACCCATTCCGTTTAACTCGCTTCTGTGGTTCTGTTTCGCCGTTACTGAAAGTGCGTTTTTGTTCAAATGGTGGCACTTACTCTCTTATTTTAGTACCTTATCACAGCAGGGTGTCAAAGCGCAACTAACCCTGCCATTTTTGTAAAAGGCGATGCAGCAAGGTGACCGTGGCAAGCCGTTTATGAGAGCTATAAGTAGCGAAACGTTTGGTCTCACTTCCGCTACGGTTAGGAGCATTAGCATTTGCATTCTGTTTCGTTTTTGTGCTAATAACTCCTCAGACCCACTTCTTTTTACTTCGTTTCATCGTTTGGTACATTGTAATTATTCCAATGAGATACCTTTTTTTACCGGAAAACATAATTAACTGTGTTTAGACGACCCTGCTTAGAATTCTAAGTCGGCTGGTTTGCCGAGTGGTCAAATCTCTGATACCCGATTAGGCTTCTAAGATGAACCCAGTTTCGAGTACCAGGTGCCGCCCCGGTGGCGCAGTGGTCTAAGGCACTGGCCTCTGATCATTCGTCCGTAAGGGGTCCGGGTTCGAATCCCGGTCTGGCATGGATGTTGTGTTTGTCTTACGGCACTGGCTCTCTCCCTTCCCTGGAACCAGTGACCCTAAATTAGGGACGGGCGACTGCTTATAGCCCATTGAGTTGCTCACGGTGCTCGTTAAACCTCCAATCAAAAAAAAAAAAAAAAAAAAGTACCAGGTGTGGAATGAGTGTTGTGCTTGCCAAACAGTGCAGCATCCATCGTTTTCATTGAACAAGTTGCCACAACTGGATACTCTAGACTGCTTACAGCATGTACAGTTGCGCATTTCATTCGTTAAACAAAGAAGTAACCTCGAAACTGGCCTAACATATCCATACGTTGTGCATATACTCAGTCAAGTGGCATCATTCTAAACATATCCTACTTTTGACGTCAACAGCGCGTAGGCAATGAAAGAAGGGTCGTGAGCTGGTGTGCTGTAGGTATTCTGAAAATCTCTCACTCGCTGCTGTCATATATAAAAGAAGCAATTTATCAGATTTGCAAAAAAGGGTTATTATTAGCTTTCGAGCCAAGGGTGGAAGTATTTCTGATGCATCGCAGTTTTTGAACTGTTCGCGTGCTGCTGTGTTTAAAGTGTATCGTGATTTGAGAAATAGCACCATTGCGGAGAAGCCACGTGGAAACTGCGGAGCACCACGTGCCATTGATGTGAGAGGTGAACGTCGGCTTCGAAGGTGCGTGACGGCCGATCGACAAGCTACAGTGCAGCAATTCATTGGCCGAATGAACCCAAAGGCTAACGGAAGTGTGTCTAAAACGACAGTTCGGCGAACGCTACTGCGTATGGGGCTCCGATGTAGACGGATGGTAACTGCTCTTACGATAACGAAGTTGCATCAACAGAAAAGGCTTACATTTGCACGGCAGTATCGGAATTGGACTCCGCTGATTGGCAAAGGATTGCCTTCTCCGATGAGGCTCGTTTTGTGCTTCATCGAACGGATTGACGTTGCCGTATAAAGCGAGTAACGTTGGACAACAAACACTCTTCAGCTATTACTGGCAGTATACAAGCTGGTGGGGGCAGCGTTATGGTCTGGGAAATGTTTTCGGGGCGTTATCTGGGTCCACCCATACCTGTGGAAGGCACTATGGACAGAATTCATTATGAATCCATCCTTGCAGACTACGTACACCCATAAATGCTGATTGTCTTCCCTGGGGCGGATGAGATCTTCCAGCACAACAATGCGACGTGTCACACAGCTAGAAATGTCTGAGAGTAGTTGGAAGAGCACGATGAAGGCGTTCAGGGTACTTCCCTGGCCACATAATTCCTCAGACTTATACCCAATAGAGCATCTGTGAGACCACCATCATATTTCACCCCCAACACGAATATGATTTTCGAACGGGAGCAACTACTACAGCACTCAATCGTCTAGTGTCAACTGGACAATATACACCATGTTGGACGGATGTTCAACATTTAGCTTCCACTAAAAATAAAAGGAACACTTTGTCAACTGAAGCAATGTTTATTATGTGGTTTAATGACTTATGCTGCAATGAGGAATTACCCACCAATATGCCACTAACTTGGCGGCAATTTTTTTTTTTTTTTTTTTTTTTTTTTTTGATTGGAGGTTTAACGACCACCGTGAGCAACTCAATGGGCTATAAGCAGTCGCCCGTCCCTAATTTAGGGTCACTGGTTCCAGGGAAGGGAGAGAGCCAGTGCCGTAAAACAAACACAACATCCATGCCTCACCGGGATTCGAACCCGGACCCCTTACGGACGAATGATCAGAGGCCAGCGCCTTAGACCACTGCGCCACCGGGGCGGCTTGGCGGCAATATATTAAGACTTTAAAACCTCCTAGTCTGTGAATTACTATTTTGTTCTCCATGCTGTACTGTCTTTAAAATTATTAATTAGCTGCTCACATGCTTTACTTAACTCCTGTTGTACATAGGTGTGCTGTTTATAATTGTATCTATGGTAACGGATGTATGACGTGTCTCTTCTGCTTGTGTAAGATGCATTGCGCGTTCCACTCGGGTGGCACTCTTAGGCTTGACAATGGTTCCTGGGGGAGCCGAAAGATCTCGCCAACTTAGTTTTCGAAGCTTTTATCTGTACATACTATTTTTAAGTGTAAATAATAAATATTTTAATCTTGCAAATGGTGGTGTATTAGATGAGGGTTCTTTAAATCGTGCAAAGACAGTTATTTGAGGACGTAAAATCCTGTCGTTTGGGCTGTAGGTTATTAAAGTGTTAAAGTCCAGTCGACTGGGTGGCATGGTCGTTAACGAATTAAATTCCTGTCGATTGGGTGGTCTATATGCATTCGTGTGGGAAAACGTATAAGTAGCATATGATAAAGGTGAG
This sequence comes from Macrothele yani, assembly GCA_039090855.1. Lineage (NCBI taxonomy): Eukaryota > Metazoa > Arthropoda > Arachnida > Araneae > Macrothelidae > Macrothele > Macrothele yani. Next base: position 162,133,272 of record CM077002.1, read on the forward strand.
ATACTCCAGGCAAGCGCAAAAGGCTACCGATTTGGAAGCTGTACGCGTTTCTGATAAGAATGTTCGTTGCACCGTGCGAACAGTGCGAGAAGAGTGCAGTTTATCACTTCAGTGCAAACATTCTGGGGAAATTAAGTTTATTGTTTCCTTGTCAAACTGGGAAGTGTCAGCTTAAAAAGGAAAAACCTAGGTTAGTTTTGTTTTTGCGAATGACAATCAATTGGATTTCATGAAAAGGTAGCATTATGACATCGATTGTGAAGCTCAAGCAACAAGTTGGAAAGCGTGTGAAATCAAAAGTTTCCGCGACAGAAAATACGTTTCGGACAGCGATAACGTATATTCCAACAGGAATGGCTGATAACTATTGCTTGGCTTCAGTAAGCTTCTGGAACAGACGAAAAGTATTGTCCACTTTGTAAAGTTTCTGTATTTTCTGAAAAATAGCCATTAAGAATAAAAACCTCGTATACCTCCCCCCAAAAAAAAGATTTTTTTTTAGATACAAATAGATGTGTCGATATGTGAAATCATTATCTGAAATGCGGAGAAGACTAACTACAGAAAACTGAAGACGGGTTTACTGTTCTGCCGATATACGACACAGAACCAGAGCAAAATTTCTTTGGATGAGAACTGCATAGTACATTCTTATTTAATGGACTTTGATTTCGCACTTGTCCTGTGATGCTGACTATCACCCTTATCGGAACCGGTTTCGCTCGAAATTAAGGACGGGCAACTTCTTATGTCCAGAAACTTGCAAACCAAGGTTATTAAATTCCAAAACATAAAAAATGTTGCACGATTCCGAAAACGCTGCTTCTCCGTCTTATTAGAACCACAGGGCACCCTAAGGCAAACTCCATGCTCTCAAGACCGATTCTTATCTTCAATAAGTTGAGATATTTTGGATGAGAAGTATCGGATCCACCGCGGCAATGTTTTCCTTTTTATTTGCAGTGAAAAAAGATCTAGTCTCCACATTTTCGTGACTACGTAGATTTTCCGCGATTTCATATGGCCTTTGGAAACCGTAGAGCATCGTCGTGTACTTTTTAATGTAACGTTGCAAAAAACAAGTTGTAGTATACTTCGGAATTCCAAACACTGCATAGGAAACTGTTGTCCTTTTTTTTTTTTTTGATTGTAGGTTTAACGACCACCGTGAGCAACTCAATGGGCTATAAGCAGTCGCCCGTCCCTAATTTAGGGTCACTGGTTCCAGGGAAGGGAGAGAGCCAGTGCCGTAAGACAAACACAACATCCATGCCTCACTGGGATTCGAACCCGGATCCCCGTTCGGACGAATGATCAGAGGCCATCGCTTAGACCACTGCGCCACCGGGGCGGCAAATTGTTGTCTTCCCAAGTAATGGCAAGATTTCGAGCACAAAGCCAAGTCCTTCGCAACGTATTCTGTCATCGCAGCTCGTTCTCAGCTTGCAGACATGAAAAAGCTTCAATTCATGATACAACTTCCACTTTCAAGGAAAATGTAACTTTTCAGGGAAATTTCATCAAATTCAGGCCTTCTCAGGGAGAAAAGGGGGGGAGGGAAATTTTGTTTTAAGATTTGCGACGTATATTTTATTTTAAATTTAAATTTTAGTTCCTTTTCCTATGCAAATTTGAGTTTGTTCTCTTATGCATTTTCCACACCTAACGTGATATACTCTCTCTCACATGAATTAGGTTTGGCAACATCTTTGAGGTCAGTACGTAAGTGATGTATGCATGGCGATAAGAAAGAGAAGATATATATATTGCAACGCAGTTGTTTTTTGCCTGGATATTCAACTTTTGCTAAAATTGTTGATTGTACGAGAGATATAAAACGACTAGACAGCACATGTGTGTGATGTGCCTCACCGTGATATGTTTAGGATTTCTCAACTTTATGTGATTTCGTCTAAAGCTGCTGGACCAAAAAAAAGTTTACGTAAGTGAATTGCCTTTCTGTATATCTTTTGTCTGGCCTTAAAAGCCTTAATTTCAAGTGAGATGTCCGGTACGATTAGAGCATCGCATTTACCCTTAGTTTAGCATCTATTCTTCCGGACATTTGGAACTTTAACGTAACAATAAATCTAGCCTAACGAAAAAGGGTTATGTTATGGATTCAGAACTTGAATTGTAACTGAATTAAAAGTCGTCCAACCAAATTGTAACCGTAAGTTCAATGAAGCAGATTTGGTTTTGGAAGACATATGCTTTTTTTGTCAGAGTTGAATTTTTTACAGCAAATGTTTTGCTTGAATGTGAGGATGAGTGCTGCTTAATCTTGGTATGGTTTCTGTTAATGTGTTGTTTGTGCTTGATGCGGCTCTGTGAGTGGGAGGGCAAATTTGTGAGAAACATTGGCCGTTGGGAAGGGTGGGAGAATTCAAAGATCAGCCAAAAGAAATAATAGAATGGGGGGGTAACCATTTATATAGAGATCACACTTAGTACTTTTGAAACTGAAATAAACAAATTTAAAGTACACAGTAGGTACTGTACAGCGCAAGTTCTGTACCACCCACATAGTTTAATAGATAAGTACTGTATTTTGGAGAACCCAGGAATCGGAAACAAATGTTGAGAAAACACCGGAAGCCTACAGATGTGAGAAAAGGATTTGCCGACAAAGTGGTAAGCATCCCCCCCCCCCCACGTCTTCATTTTTTGAGCTAATTGTATGCACCAATGTTTCCCTGAATCTCTTCTTAGATTCCTCTCTATTACCTACCATTCATTTATTTTCATTTCTCTCTCTCTCTCTCTCTCTCTCTCTCTCTCTCTCTCCCTCTCTTCTACCGCACGAGACAGATGTAGTTTTGCTGTTTTAACTTTCAAGATTGTTTTCCGATTTTAGTTGGCTGACATTCTTGGGGTTTTATGTATTCTGGTATCTATGCAACAAAATCAGCATTTCATTTTACAACGTGTAAGTAATCATTTTCTCTCTCTCTATTTTTTCATATAAAAACAAAACAAACATGAATTCGATTTTAATTTTCGCAGACGTAGCACTGAATCTGAATAATTTCTCATTTCAGGTTTTATGCCCGCATGACAAATATTTGGTGATATACACAAATATATGACAAATATTTGGTGATATACACAAATATATGACAAATATTTGGTGATATACACAAATATATGACAAATATTTGGTGATATACTATATAGATAAGTCACGATTAGCAATCTCACAATAGGACAATTATTCTTTGTTTACACTAATGCAATAAAGTATGCTTTTTAATAATACACAAACTAAATCTCAGTGTTGCTATTTAGAATAAAAAACAATACATATCTTTTCTCATGTAGCAAGAAACTTTCATTCTCTCACTCGTTTCTTAAATCAGTGCCTGTTTCAAACCTTGATTTTGCGATCATGACGTTCAGCACACAGCCTTCGTCGTCGGCCTGTTCTCTTTCTGTTTCCCACACATCCAGTTTCTGCAACGCTTCTAATGGTGCGCAAGACAGTGGAATGATCACAGCCACATTTAACAGCAATTTTACGACTACTGAATCCAAGTTCATTCAAAGTAATAATTTTTGCACTGGTGTGAAGAGGCAGGACCAATTTTCGGGTCTTTGACATTCCGAAATTCAAATATTACCAGGAATTCTGCATAAACTTCCGTCAACTGACTACAAGAAGCTGCGTTCTATGTCAGTAGATGATTCTACATCCTTTTACAAGTATATTTCACTAGCAGACGTCGGAGAAAGCTATAGAGGATTAGGAAGGCACGAAGGCTTTTTCAGAACCGGGTTATTGTTTCCTCACTTGGACATTTTTGCTTCTAACTTCACTTCTGTTACTAGTAATGGCATTCTGTTAACATATTTAGATTAGCATAACATTTCCTTTAAAATGATGTACAATATGTATTCTTGACTTTAACATTACGCTGCATAAATTGTCTTCAAACATCAAAAATTGACTTTTGGTCTACTGGTGCAAGATTTTTGGCCGTGACTGTATATTAGAATCTTTTGCCTGCGATTAACAGCTTAGGGTGAAATTCGATAACATTTGCGCAGTAGCCACTAGGTAGTCATTGGTCATTCAAACCCACACACTGAAGTGCCAAAAGTCATGCGATACGTACCTAATATCGTGTAGGTACTCCTCTAGCCTGGCGAAGTGCAGGAATTCTACGTGATATCGATTTCACAGGTGGCCGCAGGGCCGTATCTAGAGGTATTGGCGCGCGGAATAAGCAGTAAAATTGGCGCCCCCTGCCCCAGTCCAACTGCAACAGGTGACGGTGTCATATTTTCTTATATACCTATTTGCAGATATAGCACAATACCTGTATATTAAAAATTTTGCGATTTTTATTGTTATTTGCAATTACTGTACCGTAAATAATTTGCTAATTGTATGAAACAGCAACAAAACGTTAATTTTTTATATAAAATATTACTCATAATATAATTCTTTTTTAAATAACTTATATAGGTAATCCTATTCATTAGCGTGTGGTGATTATATGAGCTTCAATAGGAGTTGTAGAATAAAGAAAAAAATATTGTACATAGTTTGAATGAAGAATAATTTTCATTTATAATTAATTGCTACCTCAAGTGCTTATGAACAACTGAAAAAATATGTGCAAGTAGCATTTGTTTAAAATTATGCTTAAGCCTTAACAGAAAGATTTTGTATTTACAAATGCACCTTTCGAGCTTTAATAGCAGCAAAATCATTTATTATTTGGGCATATTAACATTTTTAGCAATCTCTTTTTCTATTGACAGAATTGCCAGGTGCGTTAATCTGGTCTTCTTTTTTTTTTTTTTTTTTTTTTTTTTTTTTTTTTTTTTGAGATTTAACGACCACCGTGAGCAACTCAATGGGCTATAAGCAGTCGCCCGTCCCTAATTTTGAGTCACTGGCTCCAGGGAAGGGAGAGAGCCAGTGCCGTAAGACAAACACAACATCCATGCCTCACCGGGATTCGAACCCGGACCCCTTCCGACGAATGATCAGAGGCCAACGCCTTAGACAATCTGGTCTTCATTTTATCCTTAAAGCATAATGAAGTTTAAATTCTATAAATTTTTTAATTACGCGTATAAATTCATTTCATTTTTTTTTTTACATTTATAAAAAAAATCTACGTCTCGACGTCATCCCCCTCCGGCTCGGCCCCCAGGGCAGCTTCTGTGGAGATGCTGAGCCATTCCGTCTGAAAAGCCATACACAGTTCTCTGGTATTTGTGGGTGAAGGATCTTGGGTGGGAATGGACCTTTTCCACCATCTCCCGCAAGTGCCCTATTGGGTTCATATCGGTCAAACGTGGTGGTAACACCATCCGTCGTAACTCTCCAGAATGCTGCTATAACCAATTTTGTAAAACTTTTGCCCGGTGACATTGTGCATTTTCCGCCTGGAAAATCCCATCTTTCTTGGTGCAATTGAAGGGCTGCAAATGGTCAATTAGCAGAGGTACAAAGTGATTACCGGTGAATGACATGTTTACCAGGACTAAAGAGCCCAAACCGTGCCACGTAATTACACCCCACACATGTATGGAACCACCACCAGCTCGCACAGTGCCTTGTCGACAGCCTGGATCCATGGCCTCATGGGGTCTGCGCCACACCTGAACCCTACCATCAGCTCTTAATAACTGATAGCGTGACTCATCGGACCACGTCACATGTTGCCAGCCTTCCAGGACCCGATTACCGTGTTCACGAGCTCAGATGTAGCGCTGTGTCCGATGCTATGGTGTTAACAAGGACACTATAGTGGGTGTTGTGTTCCCATACCCCATGGACGCTAAACTACTGGGCACTGACCTGATGAATATGTCACTGGTTCCTCCTGCATGGAATGCGGATGTTATTTGAGCCAGTGTCGCTTGTCTGCTAGCGTGTACAGTCCTGGTCAGACGCCGGTTGTCACAGTAATTCAGCACCCGTGGTCAGCAACTGTGCTACCCACGGAGGGTGGTAATGCATTCCATGCGGTATTCTCGATACACACATGACACCGTGGATAGAGGAATTTTGAATGTTCGCACAACTTCGGAAATTGAATGTCCCATCCGTCTGGCTCCCACTACCATGACTCGTTCAAACTCCGATAATTCTCGTCAGCTTGCCATAATCCTACTGGCGGTTGTTCAACCTAACTCACGAGCGTACACCACGCAACAGATAAAAATCGTGACGTGCATCGAAGCCTTCGTACGACGGCAGCGCTATTTAAGAATTTGTACGCTGCTATCAAATAATTTTTGGCACTTCAGTGTAATTTGCAAAATGGCTACTCAGTTAATCACGCAATAATTGATGATAATTATAATATCATACCGATGTATTTCTGGGTCAACTAAACCGAATATCTCGTTTTAGTTCTTCTCTCGCTGATAGGTAGCCCTTTGTGGATAGCACAGATGCACTGCTGTATATATAAAATGCAACTGTTTTGTCTGAAAGTCATGCAAATTCAAATGGTGCGTATGTGTCGAGGGTTATGTAAATAGTGCAGTTGCAACTCAACCACGTGATAGGTGAGACAGATAAAAAAGGAAAGCGGATCGGCGTTGCTAAGTGTGGTCGTCCTCACTCAGGCGTGTGAACCGCTGCATCGGAATGATCTCGGTGGCGAAAGTACGTGTTAGGAGAGTGAATGCCTGAGTGACGTCACCAGGAATCCTACCATTGCACGGGCACCTCTATCAGTGGCTTCTTCACAGGGCTACTTTAGGCTGGTTGATCCCTGCGGTGTCCATTCACATTTTGAGGCAACAAATATCGGCCCAATGTGGTGTCAGTAGTAAGAGAAATTTAACGTGCTTCTTTCTAGTGGGACTGGTGTACATAGGCAGACATCCGAAAGCCTCTATCCCGAAATTCGATTGTAAGCCGTAATAATTGCCAGGAAGTACCCAGCGTCCGATATCTGAACACGCAGCCATGCATACCTCCGCCTTGACATGGACTGTGAATAGCAGATTGGCTCAACCAGGTTTGCTCTCTCGTTAGCTAATACGAGGTCTGCGATTCCTCCCAGCACATCGACGCGCAAGGTTGAAGAGGTGACAGTACCAGACATGCGTAGCGGGACGAAAGGAACTATGTAGTATTCACCGACGAGTCTCGCTTCTATTTGAGCTTCGATAATCGCTGAATGACAGTCTGGAGACGACCTGGTTACCGGGATGATATCTCTGCTATCCGTGAGTGTCATACAGCTTCCTCATCCTCCGATGATGGTTTTAGGCACCATGCGTCTCACCATCCTTTCACCACTCGCACGCATAGAAGGTGATGCAGCCGCCCGCTGAGTTGCCATATGTCCGTGGTACCCCTCATCACCAGTTTCAACAAGAGTACGTTACTCCGCCCAGAATATCAACAGGCTGCCTACAAGGTTTCCAGCAGATAGCCCCGTCAGCACTATCCCAAGGCGTTTTTCCAGTAAGTAACGGGTCGAACGTCATTGACAGATGACGCAATGCTTTTGTCGACCCCCTGGATATCTAGATGAATTGTGATCATAGATCAACGACGCATGCTCAGTAAAACCGCAGTACACCATCTGGGGATTTTTCCACCAGATGTCTCGCCGCTTTGCCGAATATAAGCCCCATGATGGCGATCACAGACCTAGAGACTTTGGCCATATTATACTGTCACTTCATCCATCGGATTCATGCAATACTTTAGAAAATTAATGACTTTTTTCCCACCTACTTATATACATGTTTGATAAGTTTCTTTTGATTCCGTCTATGGTATGGGTATTGTGTATGTCGAGAAAATCCTGAAAATGTATGCTTCGTTGCAATATCAAATAGTATCGGTAATTCCGTAACTTCTATCTGGAGGGTGAAACGTATTTGAAATATAGTTGACACCCATAAAACTTCTAAAACTCTAGAGCAGTGGTGTGCAACCTTTTTATGTGTGCGACCCAACTGAATAATTATTTTATTATGGAGAACCTATGTCAGCATGTAAATAAAACAAGGTGTTAAAAATGATAATTATTTATGCATTTTTAAAAGACATTTATTTTATATTCACCAATATTAGGTACATTTATTAATTCGTCTCTAAGCTGTGTCTCTTGATAATGGGTTAGTTTTTAAATCATCTCCATATTTATTTCCATGAATAGTGGAAACCACTTTTTTGTCTGCAGGTAAGACGAGAATTTCGCCATTGTTGTGAGGTTTCATTGTCTTTCGCAGTTAAATAAAACACTGCTAACGATGCCGCCTTTAATGCTTTCTGGGATATAGATGATCGAGTTTCAAAAGCACTTTGTTGAACACCTATGGCTTGTTCTTGTTTCTTAAAAATGTTAACAGTTAATTGTGGTCTCACCAGATTCAACTTTTTTTCCATAATGACGCTGTATAATTAGGCATAGTCTCGTCAGAAACTATACATTCTAATCTCAGCTGAGTAATCTCTGAACTACTGTCATTACTGGAACAGTTACCACAAGAGTTGGTGATCTCTTTTAATAACCACTTATCTATGTTTCAAACACCGTCATCAATGCAAATAAAACAATAATGATTTATCATGAATCAAATGCTAGATTACACCATATAATACAAATTTTGAAGATGACAATCCGTTTTTCTGTGTAAATATGACAAGGATGGTAAGTCAGATTTTATCCAACAACTTGAAAACTTTGTCGTCCTGGAGCGGAAATTGAACCCGCGTCTCCGAGATAGCGTCCGGGTATGCGATGCTATACACGGGCGCTGTATTTATATTCAAATCAATTGGAAACTTGAGATTTTGTCGTTCTGGGTGGTGTAGTGGTTAGCATACCGAAGCGCTGTCAAGGAGACGTGGGTTCGAGTCCCGCTCCAGGACGACTAAATTTTCAAGTTTTCTTATATTTTCTGACTTACCATCCTTGTCATATTTGCACCAAAAAACGGATTGTTATCTTTAAAATTTGTATTATATGGTGTAATAACGTATTTCATTCATGATTTATCTGTTCCTCCTGGCAGCTACGGGACAGAATTCTTAACCTCCAGATTCGCTAAACATGAATGCCGGTTGCTTCGACTAGCAAATCCTGTGATCGTTATATTCAAATGAATCGGAAACTTGAGATTTGATAGTTCTGGGTGTTGTAATAGGTAGCATACTCGGGCGCTATCTGGGAGACGCGGATTCGAGTTCCGCTCCAGGACGATGAAAATTGTCAATCTGACTTACCATCCTTGTCACATTTACCCCAAAAACCGGATTGTCATCTTCAAAATTTGTATTATATGGCGTAATCCCGTATTATTTTCATTGATTTATCTGCTTCTCTGGGCAATCATGGGATAGGATTCTTAACCTCCAGATTCGCTAAACATGAATGCCGGTTACATCGACTAGTGAATCCTGTGATGGTTATATTCAAATTAATCGGAAACTTGAAACTTGGTTGTTCTGGGTGGTGTAGTGGTTAGCATACCCGGGCGCTATCTGGGAGACGCGGATTCCATTCCCGCTCCAGGACGACGAAATTTTCAAATTTTGGGATATTATCTGACTTACTATCCTTGTCATATTTACACAAAAAAACGGATTGTCATCTTCAAAATTTTTAATAATGATTGAGTTACAACCATTAATCAACAATAGAGGCCGTGGATTTTTTGCACCAAAAGACTCAGACTGTGAAATAAGAGGCGGTGAGTGGAGCGGGATAGAGTAAGCGCAGGACGCACCAGGTTTTTGCTAAAGCGGGCATCTCAACTCTCCACCGAAGCAGTCCGCTAGAGTATTTGAGACAGCTCAGGATTACGAAATTGCATATTATCTAATTCCAATGGCATTCTTTTGCTATCCACTATATTTTCTATTAAAAAAAACGATGGAAAAGAAAAGAATTTTTACACCTTAATAAACCCTCGCGACCCAAAAAAGGGTCACGACCCAAAGGTTGCGCACCCTACTCTAGACGTGATGCCATCATAAGCACAGTCATGTTAGTCAGGATTTAGCAGCAACTAAAGTACACTTATTTTCATAAAAATCCGCGCACCAAGAAGAAACAGTGTGATTAACGCGTAACTCAGCGAATAGCTACGGGGATGACAAATATGCAAATGATTAAAATTCCGTGCGATTCCGCATGCCCGCGCGTACAAGACCGGTGCTGCAATTGCAATCCTTGGGGCTTATAAGGCACCGCTCAGGGGACTCCACATTCTTGCCGAAATGCACGGTAAGAGTCAGGTGAGACCTTTGAGCGACAGACATGCCCAGGAGCTGCCGTAGAATGTGCGTACGGGAAAATGACGGAGTTTGAACGAGGCCGTATCGTCCGGATGAGAGAGGAGGGTGGCCGGAGCGTCGAATCGGCCGCCATTTGGGCCGGTTGGGCACTATGTTGCGATCGTGTTGGGAGCAATGGACACGGGAAGGCACCCAGATATAACGTACTGGCTTTGGACGACCCAGATACTCCATCAGTATAGAGGACCGATGGATCGTGAGAGCGGCACACACAGATGAAACAAAGTCCTTCTCCAATATCCAAAGACATATAGCTGCTGTACAAGGGACTCCTGTATCCGCCAGAACCATTTTCAGACGTCTGGCAGAGGCGAATCTGCACACTCGACGGCCCTTACGTTTTCTGCCATTAACAACTGACCATCGTCGGCGTCGATTGCAGTGGTGTCAGCAGCGAGCAAAGTGGAGTGCTACAGACTGTCGAAGTATAGTGTTCAGCGACGAATCCCGCTTCTGTAAGGGAACGGACGACTACCGTGTCAGAGTGTGGAGGACCACTGGTGAGTTCTATAATCCCAACATCACTGTACAGCGGCACACGTCCCGAACTGCAGACCTGATGGTCTTGGGAGCAATCGCGGTGACAGCCGCACTTCACTCGCAATGATTCGAGGGACGTTGACAGCCCAGCGCTACGTACAAGAGATTGAGCTGGACCATGTGCTGCCTTTTCTGAAGGGGCGGTCCGGAGTCATTATCCAACAAGATAACGACCGTCCGCACATGGCACTTGTTTCCCAGGACTGTTTTCGTCATGCTTCGACGCTTCCGTGGCCTTCCAGATCATCGAACACGTGTGGGAGCAGATAGGACGCCAGCTTTCTCCATGTCCCAGTGTTCGTGATTTAGAACGTCAACTGCAAGAAATATGGGCGAATCTGTCCCAGGATAACATACGGCGTCTCTTTGACTCCATGCCGGACCATATCACCGCATGTATCCGAGCACGAGGCGGTCCGACGCGGTACTAACGCTGACCGGAATGTGTACCGTATGTCCGCGGGAAATCGCCCTGCTGCGTTGATATTGTAATCACTTCTGTCCTTGGTATGTAGCATCTCAGTACTAAAATCTCATTTTAATCCTCAGGATCCTTCTTCGTGCGCGGATTTTTATGACAATGAGCGTATTTCCATCTGATGATGGAAACAATATGACAAATTGCTAAATATATGCATTTTTTGTTCACATCCAGATCCCGTATAAAATATATCAAATAGTTCCGCTTTGCTTCGAAACTAAGCTTTACATACTTTCAGAAACATTTGCAAACTGCATAAGTTATCTGCTGAAATAAGAATTTAAATTCAGTTTATCGAAGTATTGAAGTTAAATTCTTCATTGCTTGTATGGTGCGATATTTATATCTTATTTTCGTTAAATTAGACAAGTTTTGAAGGAGATTTAGGATTGCAGGTTTCCTAGTCCGGAAAGCGTGCTTGATGTTATTCGCCACATTTCTTCATAAGAAAATTAATAGAGTCGCTGTAAACGTGATGTGTTTCAGTAAGAGACATAAAATGTTTCCCGCGGAAAACTCGTGAATTGTTTGGAGATAAATTATATTTCTCTGCAAATGACGAATTGTATTTTTTTCTGTTGTGACTCTGAAATACTGTAGCAATGTGATTTAGGAATTTAACATCTCTCTTCATATGGATCTTCTATTTAGAAATACGTACTCTGAGGGCATATTTTTGCTTCGCTCGAGGAGGAAAATCGTAATTTTTCCTCATGTCTTTGCTATTTCTTTTGCAACATACAGGCTGGATAATACTTTCCTTCTGCATAAACGAGAACGTTTGATTTGAAATGTTTGGGTTCAGCAACCTTTAATTCATGATATTTTGTATACATATTGGTTTCATTCTTTTAACTTTGTACTTGGAAATTAGATTTAAGTCTCCCGTTCTTACTTTACTCAGAAATATTTATATGAATAAATGTTTTGCTTGATTACCCTTTGCCCGCAAAACACATCTTTGGTAATTGTTTTTTTCCTCATTACATTTAAGTCCATAATAATCATTCCGGACATTCCGTTAGCTTTTTTCTTCATTTTTCGTTATCATAAGTTCTTTATTCTTTCTCAAATGAGTAATTGATCATGAATGAAGAAACATTCGCAAAACATAATAGCATGATTAGTTTCATATTTCGTTTCTGAAATGCAGGATAACAAAAACATTTTGTTCAACTTTCATGTTAATTAATGCACTTTTTTATATTAAGAGGAAATGTAAAACAGTAAGGAGTTACCTAGTATTTTTCTGTGCAGGAATGAATGGTTTTGTACACCATTCTAAATTACAATATGTGTAATGGATAAAATCGTGACGCACGTGTCGAGACGGCAAGTAGCAGTTATAAGCTCTTGCAGGTGAAGCTTAATTGGGAAAGTATTCGGCTCCGGTGCAGAAGTATATGAATCCGAGTTCCTCCACCGGTAAATTTGGGTTTCACATTGGCGCCTGAGCGTACAAACGGATATGCTGACCATTAGGTTCTTCGAAAAATGTGTGATGCTTCGTCCACATATCGTCTGGAATTAATGGGGATTTCTTCTTCTACAGAGAGTTACTTCAGGCATAGTCTGTGGTGGACCCAAGACCTTAGACCTCGTGTGACAGCCTCTCTCAAGCATGGGGGCGTGGGGTATATATAACGTACAACAGAGGTGACGGACATGTCACGACGTTAAGTAGCAGTGATAAGCCTTGACCTTGCCGGCGTAGTTTAATTCGGGAATCATTCGGCTCTGGAGGAGAAAGATATATATTCGAGATTCACCAACGACAAAATTGGGTTTCACAAAATCTTGTAAAGAGAGAGAAAACTACCGAACAGTGGGCAAATTGTAAACACACTTGCGAAACCGAATATGATTTAAATTAACAGTTTTACCATTTTAGGCAAAATCCGTCTCAGATCTATAGTTTTGGGATGAGCTATGTTTATCAGTCTGCACTCTGAAGCAAAACGTTGCTGAACCCTTCACATATCTCGTGACATTTCACACAACCATCGCTTCATTCTTGGCCGATCCCAGAAAATATACTATCGTTCACCTTCAACTTTTTTTTGTGAAATTCCTTACTGCCAGCGTTAAACAAAGAAAAATCTAGAGGCATGGAGTTGAGGTTATGCACTTTCAAAGCTCAGATGTTCCTATCAGACAACGGTCGGAAATCGAAACAAAATCATCATTGCCTTGTTCTCTTCCTCAAAAATAAAAACCAACTGCCACTCTGACTTTCTTAACAAGAGAATGTCCAAAGAAGATAAAAGCAATAATGATTTGTTTCGATATCTGGCCGTTGTCTGATAGGAACATCTGTGCTCTGAAAATGCCTGACCTCAACTCCGCGAAATAGCTGTTTACCAGGCGTGGTAATGATAATGTTTTCTCAGAGGGTTCAGCCAGTATATGTAGCAGTGTAACCCATGTAGGGTTTATAAAGTCACTTGGGTTCATAGAGAGTCTATTCAGTTGGCATAAAACGTAGCATTTCCGAAAAACATGCGTTCCAATTAACGCACACAGAAGTAGCAGACATGTGAAAAAAAATTGCAAAAATGCATATGGGTTACGTGGCATCAAACTTGGGATTAGAGATTTATGTCTGATATAAATGAAATTTTTGGGAAAGAGACTTCTGTGGGTAAGTACCAGTGTCGGGAGAAGAAGAAAAACAATTCCAATTACGAACAGCTGCGGAGAACGAGCCAATAGAGGGCGCTGCCATTCCAGCGTGTGAAGAGAGAAGTTGCGCGAAGTGAACTCGAGATGGAAATAAAAATGTAAACAACGACTGTGTATTCTAATTTTCGATTTACAGCTAATGTGTGTGGTCATGTAAGTGTGTGAAAATATATGTTCTATCTTCTTATTGTGAGTTGGGTGAATCGTTGTGTCGACTTCGGATTTATTCGAATGAATACAGTTGCTGTGTGCTGTGTGAAGGATTTCCAAAGGCGACTTCGAAAGTGGTGTTGTCGGCTGGTTTAATCGTTCTCGACCTCCGGGATATACAAGAGTCAAAGTTCATAATATCGGATGGAAGGTAAGAGGTCCTTTTTGATTCAATACTGCTTAAGTCTGATTCGAATGAACTTATGACGTAATAACCCGTATGTTACTTTGCAAACAGCTTCATCGGTTTTTGTGACTAAGTATCTGGTTTTGATCAGAGGGAGGTCTTGTCTTACGCAAGCCACTGTTGATCAGATAAATGGACAGCTTCGTCTGTTCTTGTCACTAATTATCAGATTTTGGCCCGACGGAGATCTCGTCTTATGCCAGCTACTGTAATATTAGAGAACGGTGAACATAACAAAGACATCGAATTTCAGGAATACATTGGAATATGAGAGAAAGGAAATTATCAGATAAATAGCGTAGCATTTAAAGTCAACAAAGTAAAGGATTGGTTTATTGGAATGTTTTATTTGTTGACGACAAATTGTTGTGTATTAAAGCATGATAACTGTAGAGGCCCTTCGAACAATAAAAACAATGAATCCTCAGCATGTGTGTGCAATCTGTTAGGACATTTCTGCACCTTGGTCTCAATCAAAACCGCTTATGTGATTTGAATTCTGTATGGATGTACACTATATTGACAAAAGTCACCGGACACCCGTTAAAAAGCAAATGAACAGATCCGCTGCGTTGTTAAGATGCACGGTACAGCTGCAAACGGTATAAAAACACCACGATCATATCGCACTGTGAGGTTGAGTGAAAATATCGCTGCGGGAGAGAACTGACTTTGAGAAAGGAAAGATTGTTGGGTGTTATATTAGTGGGTTGTCCATCAGAGAATCCGAGAGGAGTTTAAACATATCCATGCCAACTGATTTGATGTACCGAATAAGTAAATGAAGCAGCAAAACGTACCGGCAGGCCACAAAAATCAGTGATAGAGGACGTCGCGGCCTCAGGAGAGTCGCTGCAGCTAATCAAAGGAGTAATGCACAATACATTAATGTACGGGTGAGTAAAAATGCTGAAACTGCGGTATTTATACGTACCATGCGCAGAGGATTTCATTCCATGGGTTACCGTGGCCGTGCGGCTGCTCATAAGCCTTTCATCTCCACTCGGAATGCTACCCGCCGTTCAGCATGGTGTAAAGCACATTTATCGTGGACCGCATATCAACAGAAATGGGTCCTATGGATGGATGAATCCAGATAAACGATCCATCAATCTGATGGCCGTGTGTGGGTATGACGGCAGCCGGGGGAACGCTATTTACCGCAGTGTACTGTTCTTACGGTCAAGTTTGGGACTGGCAGTGCGCTCGTGCGGCGGTGTTTTTGTGGTATGGTGCCAGCCTATTGGTTGTCTTGGACAAGCCTGGTAACCAGCACGTCTACTTCGATATTGTGGACAATAATGTTCTACCAACTCTGTGGCAATATTATGGAACCGAGTCTTGTTGGTACCAGCAGGATAATGCACCGAGTCATAAAGCAAGGACTGTTACATCGTGGTTTGACAATAATTTTCTACCATGTGTGTACTGGCTAGCACATAGTCCTGATCTTAATCACATAGAGCACCAATTGGATGAATTAGAGCGCCTTATAAGAAGTTTGGAACCAAGGCCTTCTACTAAGTAACAATTAGCGGCATAATTCTATACTGAATGGCAACGCATACCTAAAGCTGTGTTCCAAAACCTAGTCGAAACATGTATGGAAGGGTCAGTGCATGCATTAAAGCTAAAGGTCGACCGACACCGTATACTAACGTATGTCAATAAATGCAATGTTGTGTTTCTTTTCTCTTTTAGGTGTTCGGTGACTTTTGTCAATATAGTGTATGTTCCTATGGGAGTTCACAGACGGTCTATTCAGTTCAGAAAGTAATGGTGCCGTTGTATTCATATGCCGTTAATTCGGAGCCGTCGAAATTATTCTTACACTTCTGCAAGATTTGAATACTTCCCCAAAAAGGTTAATTTTCTCACTTCTTTGTATGCTTGCATAGTTACATGTTATATAGCATTTGCCTCTTTGCTGGTGGTGAATTTCGAACCGACGCCTTACTACTCTGCAGAGGTTGTTCTTCCAACTGAACTACGCCGGCAGAGAATATCGCTACTTCACTGTCGATTTGCGCTATGCGTCACCTCAGTCGCAGAAAATGTATGTCGTGTAATTAATCCGTTACATTAAATTCCTTCCTCGAGAGTAGCGGCACGCGAAATGGCAGGTTTCAGGTCCAGCCGACAACCATGCCAAATAAAGCCCCCTCATTGTAGAATTAAGTTTTAAAAAGTGCGTGCGCTTTTTTGAAAACTCATGAAAGACATTTTGCAAACCTACGGCTAGGAAATTCATTTTCTTTTGGTGCCAGTGTAATGCATAACGTTTTGCCAGTAATGGTTTTTCCAAACCCACGCCTCCATGCTACGGAGCCACTGTTGTCACAACTGAACTATGCCGGCAGTCTTATTGCTGCTTCATTGTCGATTTTACTCATGCGTCACCCCAGTACTACGTCATATCACGTAAAATTTACAGTTAGCCTGCAACTTGGCACGATACCCGCTGTAATCTCAATATATGCGTGTTTTTTTTTTGTTTTGACGATTTACATGTCTGCTTGAAGGCCTGTGCTCTGTCTGTATAGTTATGCTTGCTTTTGTAAAGGCGTGTGCGTTTCTGTTCCGAGTTTCATGTTAATGTACCCATGAAAGATGTGAAGCTCTTCTAAACAAAATTCCTCCTTACTTGACGGAATGAATCTTTCTCTAAGTTCTTCTATACAATTCAGAGTGTTCCCAACTTCGTTTGCACGCATGCGTGCACACGGAAACATTTTCCATGCCCACCGGCTGTCGCAGTGGTCTAAGCGCTGGCTTCTGACTATTCGTCGGAGTTTGGTCCGGGTTCAAATCACGGTGAGGCATGGATGGTGTGTGTTTGTCTCTTTCGGCACTAGCTCTCCCCTTTCCCTTGAACCAGTGACCCTAAATTAGGGACTGGAGACCGCTTATATAGTCCGTCGAGTTGCTCACAGGGGGAGTTAAATCCCGCAAACAAACAAACAAATTCTCAACAGGTGGGGAAAAGGTTATGCTTTTCTGCAAACACATAACCTCTTCTACGCGTACATGTGCTGTCGCATATATATATTTTCAAATAAATGAATGGATTTTCATGCTGTTTTAAAAAATACACTATTAAAACAATTCTACGTAGGTTTTTACGCTTTCAGTAAAACATGCGCTCTTCCATACAGATGTTTCATTCATCTGTATGGAAGAGCGCATAGGTACATTTCCTGAAAACGAGTGTGGCCGCTCTGCAGATGCAGCAGTCAAAGATTTGGTATTCTGACTAATTTTCCGAGTTGGTGTCGGATTCGCAGCCGAAACAACTCATGTGCCCTGTGTTTGTGTAGTATAATTAATAAAGTTCTCCGCTGGACGTGTTGTGCAGGAAAACGTACGTTAAGTCACGTTAGGGTTATTGGAAGGTTACTTGACGTAGCTAAAGTGTGCCTAATCTTCAAAGTGCTAGAGTTTGTTTAGGTAAGACACGCACGTGCAATAAGTTCCAAGAATATGGAATTTGTTTTTTTACTCAGCGTTCCTCATTATCTTGAATATCAGTAATATAACTTCGGTTTTAGTACATTAGTACCTTGAAGGCTTCTTATTAGAGCGGTAAACACAATATACCCTGAACTTAACGTAAACACTCAATGAAGTAGACTTAACGGCCAGACAGAGGTCTGACAATAAAATGAACCAAGAAAACGTACTCACTTTTAACCTTTTATTGGGGAGCTTCTGGTATTTCTCAAATACACACTCCAACAAAACACAATTACTGATAGCTCGAACTTTCGTACTATCGTAGAAACGTAGGTAAATCACATAACAATAATAATGAAAGAACCTATCACATATAAAACGAAGCTGCTTGGTATAGTTGAGCGCGCCTATATATACTGCATACCACCACGTCATGACTTACACTCGTTGCCACATATAACTCAGCGGGAGAAATAACATCTTGTTAAGTGAGAAGATAATTTGCATAGGAAAATAAAATAACAAGAGATAGTAAAATCAAAAGGAAACTGAATCTAGAGTATATCTCCCCATTATTTTTTTTTATTTTTTTTTGAAAAACCTATCAAATTTTAAGTGTAGTCTTACATTTCGCTGACTGACGTTTATCGTCCTACTTTTTTTTTTTGTGGCAGCAGTATTTACAACTTCAAGCTTGGCATAACAAATTCAGTAAACCTGTGTCCGCAGCTGTTGTCGTCTGTGAAGGAGGAAACAATTTTTATACGTGTATAGAACAAACCTGCATCGGCATACCTTATTTTTATTCTGCCCAGCAGGAATCACTTTTTTGATTTCATTTTACTTCCTCATTTTTTTCAACTCTATATATAGTTATCGTTGATTATAAACAAACTGTATCAGCAGCGAAAATTGCCTGTAGCTGCCTAACAGTAACAATTTTCACTATTTTACCCCTAACACACATATATATATAAAAAAAATTCGGATTAGTAGACGGACATAGAATATATATATATATATATATATAAACTACATATATACACAAAAAAGAATACGTAGGCCCACACGAAAAAAAAAAACATTCTGTCACGCCAACTGGTTGTGCAGGAAAAACAACATAATGAGAAAATAACCTGTCCACGAGAACTTACTTATCTCGAGGACGCATAAAAAACCTTAGTACGATATCTTTTTCCAGGCCTAATCGGACTGGTAAATTCTGGTGGCGTCGATCTTTTCTGCGACTTGAATGGATCTGGAACATCTGTAGTCTGTCGCTCAAGAAATCCCTGCGTCTGACAGGAACGGTCAGGAACGGCTGAAGTCTGTCTGTCAGAAATTCCCTGCGTCTGACAGGAACGGTTGAAGTCTGTCGGTCAGGAATTCCCTGCGTCTGACAGGAACGGTCAGGAACGGCTGAAGTCTGTCGGTCAGGAATTCCCCCAGGCTTTCGATATGTTGTCCCTTTGTGCTGGGCGCAGTGTTGTCCTTCCAGCATTCTTTTGAAGGGACTTGGCTCCGGCCACATCGCTTGTTTTCTCTTTCTACTTTTTGGCATGAGAGTAGAAGTAGGCATCGGCCCTGTTTGCTCTGAGCGTAAGTTCCAGGGGCGAAACCCGGGCGGATGCAAGGATTTCTGCCTTCGTCGCTGTTGCGGCGAAGCAGATTGGGGAGACAAGTTGCGTTTTCGACCAGCTTTTGGTGTTGCTGGACGGTTTGTAATATGTATCTGACGTTTAGGAATCGTCAAACTATTGTCTATATCTGATAAATCAGAAATATGTGATGACTCTGAGTCGCTGCTGTAAGTTAGTGGTCGTGCCGGGCGATAATTATTTCCGCCTATTGGAATACTCTCTGACGAGGTATTCAAGGAAGTAGGAGCTTGCGTTGGTGCAGAGTTATTAGGGAATGGTGCAGCAATAGTCTCGGCAATGGTTGGAGGGAAGGGAATGATACTAGAATTTGAAGAACTTGATTCGAGCCTTCGTCTTATGATAGAATCAGGTTGCGTTCTTGGAAGCCAGTCTTGTGGAGGGGAGGGTGAAGAAAAAATCACAGGAGATTCTTCAAAAAGGTTTGTCGGTTCGTCCGAAATTTCTGGAGGTTGATCGTGTGATATAGACTCTTGAGTCTGTGGAACAGAAGGTTGAGTAGGGTTGATTATAAAATCTATATTTCGTTCATGATACTTGCGACACTGAGCAACGTGTACGTATTGAAATTGATTGTCAGGTTTTTCGAGGATAATGTTATTTTCATACACATTTGCCACCTGATATGGACCTTCGTAGCTGGGTGCAAATTTCTTTACTAAAGTATGAGAAACAGAAGACTGGAAGTGTGTCTCTAAGAGAGTTAGATCTCCAACGACAAGATCTGATTCCCTACGCCTAGTATTATAGTATCTTGCTTGAGCCGCTTGTGCTCCTATCATTGCAACACGAGCTTTCTCTGCCATGTTTCGTTCTGATTGCGGAGTTGGTCGCTGGTTTAGTTCGTCGATAATCCCCGTTAAATTTCAAAAGGAGTCTTAATTTTTCCACCCAAAAAAAGTTCTGCGGGAGTAAACTTAGTAGATTCGTGAACAGACGAGCGCAGGGCGAACGAAAAACGCTCAAGATGTTCGTCCCACCGCTCGTGATGATCCATGACAAATGTAGAGATCATTTTAACTAGCGGACGGTTTACTCGTTCTGCGGGATTACTCTGGGGATGATATGGGGAAATTAATTTATGCTTTATGTGTAGTCTCGCACACATTCTTTCAAAAATGTCAGAAATGAATTCGGGACCATTATCCGAAACTACTTGATTAAGTGCACCATATCTAGAAAATACTTCATTAATAAATACATTACAAATAACTTCCGCCGTAGCGGCTTTAATGGGAAAGACCTCGACCCATTTAGAGAAATTATCGGTTAATACTAAAACGTACCGAGCTTTGTTTTTAACAGATAAAGGATAAGGTCCCATAAAATCTATTGAAATAATGTCAAAAACATGAGAACTTGAACTAGATTTCAGGTGACTGGCCGGTCTTATATTACGGTAATTATAAATCTGACACAAGTGACATGATTGAACATATGCGAGCACACTTTGGTACATGCCAGGCCAATAGGCAACATCCCGCATTTTACAACGGGTCTTGCGAATACCTAAATGGCCTGCAATAGGTTTGTCATGAAATTCGTTTAAAAGGGCCATTCTAAGGGTTCGCAAAATACACGAGCGAAACTCTGCCCTAGTAGTCCTAGATTTCGTATAGTAAAGAAGACCCTCTATGACTTCAAAATGCTGTGACCTCCCAGCCAGAGAAGGGTCACTTTGTTGTGGTGAACCCGCAAGCAAAAAATTATAGAATTACCCAAAATCTGGATCATTTACTAATTCTGCCATTAGCTGCTCTCTGGATGTTATATCAGCTATTAAAAGTAAAGGCTGACATCCAGGAATAGTTTCTGTGGGAACCGCACTAATCGGGACGCGAGACAATGCATCCGGTAATTGATTCCTATGACCTGGCTGGTACGAAATTTTGATATTGCTCTCTTCTAACTTAAGAGCCCACTTCATAAGTCTTTTAGAGAGGTACTTAGCAGAATTCAAATACTGAAGGGCAGAATAATCTGTAATTATATTAACTGTCAATTCGTTAAGATAACATTGAAATTTTTTAAGAGCATACACTACAGCAAGACATTCGCGTTCCGTAGCTGAATAATTGCGTTCAGCTTTGGCTAAAGTACGGGACGCAAAAGCTATTGGATGCCCAGCTTGTGACAAAACGCAACCAAGACCAAATCCGGATGCGTCAATGTAAATATCAAATTCCTTAGTATGATCTGGGAAAGCTAATACAGGAGGCTGAGTCAAAGCAGATTTTAGTGCTTCAAACGCTGCGTTAGCCTCAGGTGTCCAAACAAACTTCTTGTATTTATGTTTCAAAGCATACAATGGCTTACAGATTGTAGCATAAGCGGGGACGAACTGCTGATACCATCCGGTCATTCCCAGAAAGCGTGATAGTTCTTTGGCTGTTTTTGGCCGTGGAAAGTCAACTATAGGCCTGATTTTTTCATCATCCGTAAATAAGCCGTGGGGAGTGAATTTCAACCCCAGATATACAATCTCGTCCCTCGCTATCTGGCATTTACTAAGTTTTAACGTCAAGCCCGCATTGTATATGAGTTGGAACACCTGTTTGAGCAGAGAAAGGTGCTCGTCAAAAGTCTCGGATGTAATAGTAATGTCATCCAAATATGCATGCACATGGGGACCTAGAACAGGTCTGAGAACCGTATCCATAAGAATTTGGAAAGTAGCAGGTGCAGAGGTTAGTCCAAAGGGCATACGCAGGTATTCATAAGCCCCAAAAGGAGTCACAAAGCCTGTTTTATCTACGGAGTCGTGATGTACCGCAACCTGCCAATATCCACTCGCCAAATCCAAGGTTGACATCCATTTAGTTGACGATGGGTCATGCAAAATATGCGACATGACAGGTAGTGGATAATTTATCGCTTTCGTGACTTGGTTTAGCTTGCGGAAATCTGTCACGAAACGAAATTCGTTGTGTTGTTTCTTTGGAACAAGAAAAGCAGGTGCGGCCCAGGCGCTTGTTGATTCCCTTATTATGCCCTGTTTAATCATCTCTTAAATTTGACGTTGCATTTCATTCTTTTTATGGGGAGCACAAGGGTAAGGTTTCGTCGCTATCGGTTTCGAACCATCAGTGTCAATGACGTGATAAACCACCTGTGTGAAACCAGGTTGGTTGGAAAATAAACCAGGTCTTTCATTCAAAAGTTGAGAAAGCTGGTTTCGTTGCCTCTCATTCAGTTGTTTACTCAGTAACAAATTCGTTATGTCTATAGGATCTTTAGGAATCACTTCGACAGGTTCCGGAAAGGAAATAACATGTTGTTCGAAATTCATGGTAATTTTAAAAGTATTGATAAAATCTATGCCCATGAGACATTTAACAGGTAGGTCGTCTATGAGCAGGAAAGAATGCGTAAAACGAGCCTTTTCCAGCCCTAGAGATAAAGTGACAGTTCCTGTGATACTGAATATTTCGTTATTTGCACCTCGCAAATACTGCGTCGCAGGCTGGACGTGTATTGCAGGAAAACTTTCAGTGCAAAATTTCGTATTTATAGCTGATATTTCAGAACCAGTGTCGAACTTTGTCTCGACAATAATATCTTCAATTGTCAATAACACATCAGGCAACTGAGGAGTTTGGACTGTCAATAATACTATTTTAGGGTCAGAATTCTTTGTATCAGGAAGCAGTGCCGACCCTTGGTCTACTTCCTTTGGAAGTGTCAAGGATTCCTGGTTGTATTTTCATGCGGTCTGAAACCTCGGCCCTGCCTGGCATCGGTAAAGTTTCACGCTTAGAAAACTGTGAAAACTGCTGCGGGAACTCCGCATTTCTGTTGAAATTTCCATTTCTATTATTTCTTCCCTCAGCACGGGCAGAAAAATCCTTATTGCCGTTAGCATAAAAATGTTCCGAATTCTGCGGATTGGAACGGGGTCGAGCATACTGTGCATTTGTACTGTACCCTGAAAATCGTTTTGAAACTAGCGGTTGGTGTACCACTCTTCTATGCGGTGGTACGTATGATGCTTGGACTTGCACCTGTGTACGCTCGTGTTGAAAGTCATTAGGCCTATTATGCTGCTGAGGATTTTCGTGATAAGCCTCCCGGGGTGTCCGAGCATGTTTAGTTGGTCCATGTTTGCCGTGTCGCTCCTCATACGTTCGTATGAGGCGAAGGCATTCATGTATTGTAGCAGGGTGTCGGACCTCAAGAAAATCCTGTAGAAATGGATCGAGCTGTTGCAATAGGGTGTCCAACATGTCGACATGACTGGCATGTGGATCCCATAATTTATACAAGCGTGTTGTTTCTAAAGCAAACGCAACAGGGCTATCGTTGGGTCCTTGCTTACGAGAAAAAAGTTGTTGTGCAAGGCCAGCTCGACTGAGGCCGAAAGGAAAGACTTCTAAAAATTCCGCTCGGAAATTCTTATAACGAGAATCCGGGTTCGATACTCTCCACTGCGGATACCAGGTCTTAGCGGCATCTTTCAAGCAAGTGCCTACTATTTGCACTTTGCAATCTTGAGGAATATTGTATAAGTCGAAATGATCCTCCAAATCCTCGAGAAATTTCAAGGACCCCTCCAAACCATTGAAAGTATTTGCTCCCTCATGCGGCACGAAATGTGCAAGCATTTTGCCTCTGTGAGAGGATTGGAATACCTCAGGTACGACCCGCGCCTCAGAGTGATATGAAGCTGGTGAATGACGAAATTGTGAGGAATGCCTGGGTACTTGCAAATCATTGACATCAAAGTTAGACCCACAGGCTTCCTGAAAATTGTCGAAAATAACCCCACCTCCACCGAAACTTGATTCAGGTTAAAATAGTGAAGTTTTCTCAGGTAATGAAGACATAGTCAATAGGTGTCAATACCTCGTGTTCAAGAAATGTTCGGGCGCCAATTATAATGAGTAAAGTTCTCCGCTGGACGTGTTGTGCAGGAAAACTTACGTTAAGTCACGTCAGGGTTATTGGAAGGTTACTTGACGTAGCTAAAGTGTGCCTAATCTTCAAAGTGCTAGAGTTTGTTTAGGTAAGACACGCACGTGCAATAAGTTCCAAGAATATGGAATTTGTTTTTTTACTCAGCGTTCCTCATTATCTTGAATATCAGTAATATAACTTCGGTTTTAGTACATTAGTACCTTGAAGGCTTCTTATTAGAGCGGTAAACACAATATACCCTGAACTTAACGTAAACACTCAATGAAGTAGACTTAACGGCCAGACAGAGGTCTGACAATAAAATGAACCAAGAAAACGTACTCACTTTTAACCTTTTATTGGGGAGCTTCTGGTATTTCTCAAATACACACTCCAACAAAACACAATTACTGATAGCTCGAACTTTCGTACTATCGTAGAAACGTAGGTAAATCACATAACAATAATAATGAAAGAACCTATCACATATAAAACGAAGCTGCTTGGTATAGTTGAGCGCGCCTATATATACTGCATACCACCACGTCATGACTTACACTCGTTGCCATATATAATTCAGCGGGAGAAATAACATCTCGTTAAGTGAGAAGATAATTTGCATAGGAAAATAAAATAACAAGAGATAGTAAAATCAAAAGGAAACTGAATCTAGAGTATACGTTACTGTAGTTATGTTTCTTCTCTGAAAAGAGTGACCCTAATTTATGATCTCCGGAAGATTTAGAGTCTTTGATGCTCATATAGGTGTCTTTGAACCTTATTCCTACAAAAAGTGGAATTTTCTTTTATCACGTGATAACTGTCTATGGACCACATACGGGGCCGCGGATGGCCTAGTGATCAAAGTTCATGACATTTTACGAAGAAACCTCGGGTTTGATCAGAGAAAAGTACGAATGCTCGAACCACTACAAATCTCCCGTGCGTCGGATCGGCACGTTAAGCCGTCGGACCCCGGTTACTTGTTCCCCCGATAATAAATAGGTGCGTCTCCCCCCCCCCGTTTCTACCTCGTTTCCGTGTTACTTTTCTATCGGGCACTCTAGCCCAAATCCCCTAGCTTCCTACTTCTTAGGGTTCCCAAAATCCTCTACAAATATTCTGATCTGATATGATGTAGACCACAATTGCATGCGATGAACTCTGCTCTTCAGTGATTTGTAACGTTACAATTAAAAACGCTTTCACGGGAATTTCGGATATCTGTTATTCCGAGCTTATTACATATAGCCATTTGCCTGTGGTGGAATATGAACTCACGTCTCCATACCCCGGAGCGGTTGTTCTCCAAACTGAACTGCGCCGGCAGGTTTACCGCAGCTTCCTTGTTGAATTGACTCATATGTCACCTTACTAGTACGTCACCTATGTCATCTTACATAGTATGTTACATGTTATAGAATTTGCAAAACATTACCTACATTATCATTATTCTTTTTTTTTCCTCTTATGTGCACTTCAGATTTCCAGGGTAACTTGTCAGATGACATTTATCCCTTCGTTTCGTACTCAACTTTCACTACTGTCTGTCATTTTCCATCTGTTTCATGCAATATGAAATGTTTGAGACATTTCCTTTTTTGTCCCCTTTATCCTAGGGTTTTCTGTGTTCATCAAGTCCAGTTTCTTTGTATGAAACACAGACGGCACTCTGTGTCATATCTAAAACATGACGTTTCCTATAACACTTTCCGTCATCTTGACACTGTTTTGGTTAGGACAGTCCTTGTGCCATGGTAACCACAATCAATCAGTCAGTTAGCCGGTCTGTTGCTAACAGCTTTTACAGGAAATGAAAAAGAACTTTGTGAAAAGAAGAAACACTTGCAAAATACGAAGCACATGAAAGCTCAGATATTTCCTTATTCAATTTTTATCTCTTCACTCGCTCATTTTTCTTGCTATTGAAAGTGCTTGTCTTATGTCTCAAATGTCCTTTTCAATTTCACATGTCAAGTAAATCCCTCTCCAGCTAAATGAATGGGGCCTTCAAAAAATACTTAACCATTCTTCTGCACGCCCTTATTTTTTGAATATATATATATTTACAACGGTACTACAGAAAATTTTAATATTTCTAACCAAAAGATTCTACAATAATTAATATGAACTTTGCATTGCCCTAACATTTATCAGGAAATGACACAAAAGTAACTCCGAGAAACGTATAATATATTCTAACTCTTTGAGTTCGTTGAACTTATTAACCCGGAATTAGAAAAATGGACCTGTATCCGACTCGAACGAATGCATTACGTTTGCTTTGCATTAGGAACACTTACTTCCCTGTTGAAAGATGGGACTGTGATTAGGGTAAACCTCCTGCAAATATGGATGAAGATGGCACTGTGCTCAGGGTAAACCTCCTGGAGATATGGATGAAGATGGCACTGTGGTCAGAGTAAACCTCCTGGAGATATGAATGAAGATGGCACTCTGGTCAGGGTAAACCTCCTGGAGATATGGATGAAGATGGCACTCTGGTCAGGGTAAAACTCCTGGAGATATGGATGAAGATGGCACTGTGGTCAGGGTAAACCTCCTGGAGATATGGATGAAGATGGCACTGTGGTCAGGGTAAACCTCCTGGAGATATGGATGAAGATGGCAATGTGGTCAGGGTAAACCTACTGGAGATATGGATGAAGATGGCACTGTGGTCAGGGTAAACCTCCTGGAGATATGGATGAAGATGGCACTGTGGTCAGGGTAAACCTCCTGGAGATATGGATGAAGATGGCACTCTGGTCAGGGTAAAACTCCTGGAGATATGGATGAAGATGGCACTGAGGTCAGGGTAAACCTCCTGGAGATATGGATGAAGATGGCACTGTGGTCAGGGTAAACCTCCTAGAGATATGGATGAAGATGGCACTGTGGTCAGAGTAAACCTCCTGGAGATATGAATGAAGATGGCACTCTGGTCAGGGTAAACCTCCTGGAGATATGGATGAAGATGGCACTCTGGTCAGGGTAAAACTCCTGGAGATATGGATGAAGATGGCACTGTGGTCAGGGTAAACCTCCTGGAGATATGGATTAAGATGGAACTCTGGTCAGGGTAAACCTCCTGGAGATATGGATGAAGATGGAACTCTGGTCAGGGTAAACCTTCTGGAGATATGGATGAAGATGGCATTGTG
Source organism: Macrothele yani (assembly GCA_039090855.1). NCBI lineage: Eukaryota > Metazoa > Arthropoda > Arachnida > Araneae > Macrothelidae > Macrothele > Macrothele yani. The sequence goes on from CM077002.1 coordinate 162,160,828, forward strand.
GTCAGGGCAAACCTACTGGAGATATGGATGAAGATGGCACTGTGGTCAGGGTAAACCTCTTGGAGATATGGATGAAGATGGCACTGTGGTCAGGGTAAACCTCCTAGAGATATGGATGAAGATGGCACTGAGGTCAGGGTAAACCTCCTGGAGATATGGATGAAGATGGCACTGAGGTCAGGGTAAACCTCCTGGAGATATGGATTAAGATGGCACTGTGGTCAGGGTAAACCTCCTAGAGATATGGATGAAGATGGCACTGTGGTCAGAGTAAACCTCCTGGAGATATGAATGAAGATGGCACTCTGGTCAGGGTAAACCTCCTGGAGATATGGATGAAGATGGCACTCTGGTCAGGGTAAAACTCCTGGAGATATGGATGAAGATGGCACTGTGGTCAGGGTAAACCTCCTGGAGATATGGATGAAGATGGCACTGTGGTCAGGGTAAACCTCCTGGAGATATGGATGAAGATGGCAATGTGGTCAGGGTAAACCTACTGGAGATATGGATGAAGATGGCACTGTGGTCAGGGTAAACCTCCTGGAGATATGGATGAAGATGGCACTGTGGTCAGGGTAAACCTCCTGGAGATATGGATGAAGATGGCACTCTGGTCAGGGTAAAACTCCTGGAGATATGGATGAAGATGGCACTGAGGTCAGGGTAAACCTCCTGGAGATATGGATGAAGATGGCACTGTGGTCAGGGTAAACCTCCTAGAGATATGGATGAAGATGGCACTCTGGTCAGGGTAAACCTCCTGGAGATATGGATGAAGATGGCACTCTGGTCAGGGTAAAACTCCTGGAGATATGGATGAAGATGGCACTGTGGTCAGGGTAAACCTCCTGGAGATATGGATGAAGATGGCACTGTGGTCAGGGTAAACCTCCTGGAGATATGGATGAAGATGGCACTGTGGTCAGGGTAAACCTCCTAGAGATATGGATGAAGATGGCACTGTGGTCAGGGTAAACCTCCTGGAGATATGGATGAAGATGGCACTCTGGTCAGGGTAAACCTCCTGGAGATATGGATGAAGATGGCATTGTGGTCAGGGCAAACCTACTGGAGATATGGATGAAGATGGCACTGTGGTCAGGGTAAACCTCCTGGAGATATGGATGAAGATGGCACTGTGGTCAGGGTAAACCTACTGGAGATATGGATGAAGATGGCACTGTGGTCAGGGTAAACCTCCTGGAGATATGGATGAAGATGGCACTGAGGTCAGGGTAAACCTCCTGGAGATATGGATGAAGATGGCACTCTGGTCAGGGTAAACCTCCTGGAGATATGGACGAAGATGGCACTTTGGTCAGGGTAAACCTCCTGGAGATATGGATGAAGATGGCACTGTGGTCAGGGTAAACCTACTGGAGATATGGATGAAGATGGCACTGTGGTCAGGGTAAACCTCCTGGAGATATGGATGAAGATGGCACTGAGGTCAGGGTAAACCTCCTGGAGATATGGATGAAGATGGCACTCTGGTCAGGGTAAACCTCCTGGAGATATGGATGAAGATGGCACTGTGGCAGGGTAAACCTCCTGGAGATATGGATGAAGATGGCACTGTGGTCAGGGTAAACCTCCTGGAGATATGGATGAAGATGGTACTGAGGTCAGGGTAAACCTCCTGGAGATATGGATGACGATGGCACTGTGGTCAGGGTAAACCTCCTGGAGATATGGATAAAGATGGTACTGAGGTCAGGGTAAACCTCCTGGAGATATGGATGAAGATGGCACTCTGGTCAGGGTAAACCTCCTAGAGATATAGATGAAGATGGCACTGTGGTCAGGGTAAACCTCCTGGAGATATGGATGAAGATGGCACTCTGGTCAGGGAAAACCTCCTGGAGATATGGATGAAGATGGCACGGTGGTCAGGGTAAACCTCCTAGAGATATGGATGAAGATGGCACTGTGGTCAGGGTAAACCTCCTGGATATATGGATGAAGATGGCACTGTGGTCAGGGAAAACCTCCTGGAAATATGGATGAAAATGGCACGGTGGTCAGGGTAAACCTCCTGGAGATATGGATGAAGATGGCACGGTGGTCAGCGTAAACCTCCTGGAGATATGGATGAAGATGGCACTGTGGTCAGGGTAAACCTCCTGGAGATATGGATGAAGATGGCACTGTGGTCAGGGTAAACCTCCTGGAGATATGGATGAAGATGGCACTGTGGTCAGGGTAAACCTCCTGGAGATATGGATGAAGATGGCACTGTGGTCAGGGTAAACCTCCTGGAGATATGGATGAAGATGGCACTCTGGTCAGGGTAAACCTCCTGGAGATATGGATGTAGATGGCACTGTGGTCAGGGTAAACCTCCTGGAGATATGGATGTAGATGGCACTCTGGTCAGGGTAAACCTCCTGGAGATATGGATGAAGATGGCACTCTGGTCAGGGTAAACCTCCTGGAGATATGGATGAAGATGGCACTGTGGTCAGGGTAAACCTCCTGGAGATATGGATGAAGATGGCACTGTGGTCAGGGTAAACCTCCTGGAGATATGGATGAAGATGGCACTGTGGTCAGGGTAAACCTCCTGGAGATATGGATGAAGATGGCACGGTGGTCAGGGTAAACCTCCTGGAGATATGGATGAAGATGGCACGGTGGTCAGGGTAAACCTCCTGGAGATATGAATGAAGATGGCACTCTGGTCAGGGTAAACCTCCTGGAGATATGAATGAAGATGGCACTCTGGTCAGGGTAAACCTCCTGGAGATATGGATGAAGATGGCACGGTGGTCAGGGTAAACCTCCTGGAGATATGGATGAAGATGGCACTCTGGTCAGGGTAAACCTCCTGGAGATATGAATGAAGATGGCACTCTGGTCAGGGTAAACCTCCTGGAGATATGGATGAAGATGGCACGGTGGTCAGGGTAAACCTCCTGGAGATATGGATGAAGATGGCACGGTGGTCAGGGTAAATCTCCTGGAGATGTGGATGAAGATGGCACTGTGGTCAGGGTAAACCTCCTGGAGATATGGATGAAGATGGCACGGTGGTCAGGGTAAACCTCCTGGAGATATGGATGAAGATGGCACGGTGGTCAGGGTAAACCTCCTGGAGATATGGATGAAGATGGCACGGTGGTCAGGGTAAACCTCCTGGAGATATGGATGAAGATGGCACTCTTGTCAGGGTAAACCTCCTGGAGATATGGATGAAGATGGCACTGTGGTCAGGGTAAACCTCCTGGAGATATGGATGAAGATGGCACGGTGGTCAGGGTAAACCTCCTGGAGATACGGATGAAGATGGCACTGTGGTCAGGGTAAACCTCCTGGAGATATGGATGAAGATGGCACTGTGGTCAGGGTAAACCTCCTGGAGATATGGATGAAGATGGCACTGTGGTCAGGGTAAACCTCCTGGAGATATGGATGAAGATGGCACTGTGGTCAGGGTAAACCTCCTGGAGATATGGATGAAGATGGCACTCTGGTCAGGGTAAACCTCCTGGAGATATGGATGAAGATGGCACTGTGGTCAGGGTAAACCTCCTGGAGATATGGATGAAGATGGCACTCTGGTCAGGGTAAAACTCCTGGAGATATGGATGAAGATGGCACTGTGGTCAGGGTAAACCTCCTGGAGATATGGATGAAGATGGCACTGTGGTCAGGGTAAACCTCCTGGAGATATGGATGAAGATGGCACTGTGGTCAGGGTAAACCTCCTGGAGATATGGATGAAGATGGCACTGTGGTCAGGGTAAACCTACTGGAGATATGGATGAAGATGGCACTGTGGTCAGGGTAAACCTCCTGGAAATATGGATGAAAATGGCACTGTGGTCAGAGTAAACCTCCTCTAGATATGAATGAAGATGGCACTCTGGTCAGGGTAAACCTCCTGGAGATATAGATGAAGATGGCACTCTGGTCAGGGTAAAACTCCTGGAGATATGGATGAAGATGGCACTGTGGTCAGGGTAAACCTCCTGGAGATATAGATGAAGATGGCACTGTGGTCAGGGTAAACCTCCTGGAGATATGGATGAAGATGGCACTGTGGTCAGGGTAAACCTCCTGGAGATATGGATGAAGATGGCACTGTGGTCAGGGTAAACCTACTGGAGATATGGATGAAGATGGCACTGTGGTCAAGGTAAACCTCCTGGAGATATGGATGAAGATGGCACTGAGGTCAGGGTAAACCTCCTAGAGATATGGATGAAGATGGCACTGGGGTCAGAGTAAACCTCCTGGAGATATGAATGAAGATGGCACTCTGGTCAGGGTAAACCTCCTGGAGATATGGATGAAGATGGCACTCTGGTCAGGGTAAAATTCCTGGAGATATGGATGAAGATGGCACTGTGGTCAGGGTAAACCTACTGGAGATATGGATGAAGATGGCACTGTGGTCAGGGTAAACCTCCTGGAGATATGGATGAAGATGGCACTGTGGTCAGGGTAAACCTCCTGGAGATATGGATGAAGATGGCACTGTGGTCAGGGTAAACCTACTGGAGATATGGATAAAGATGGCACTGTGGTCAGGGTAAACCTCCTGGAGATATGGATGAAGATGGCACTGTGGTCAGGGTAAACCTCCTGGAGATATGGATGAAGATGACACTGTGGTCAGGGTAAACCTCCTGGAGATATGGATGAAGATGGCACTGAGGTCAGGGTAAACCTCCTGGAGATATGGATGAAGATGGCACTGAGGTCAGGGTAAACCTCCTGGAGATATGGATGAAGATGGCACTGTGGTCAGGGTAAACCTCCTGGAGATATGGATGAAGATGGCACTGTGGTCAGGGTAAACCTCCTGGAGATATGGATGAAGATGGTACTGAGGTCAGGGTAAACCTCCTGGAGATATGGATGAGGATGGCACTGTGGTCAGGGTAAACCTCCTGGAGATATGGATGAAGATGGTACTGAGGTCAGGGTAAACCTCCTAGAGATATGGATGAAGATGGTACTGAGGTCAGGGTAAACCTCCTAGAGATATGGATGAAGATGGCACTGTGGTCAGGGTAAACCTCCTGGAGATATGGATGAAGATGGCACTCTGGTCAGGGTAAACCTCCTGGAGATATGGATGAAGATGGCACTGTGGTCAGGGTAAACCTACTGGAGATATGGATGAAGATGGCACTGTGGTCAGGGTAAACCTCCTGGAGATATGGATGAAGATGGCACTGTGGTCAGGGTAAACCTCCTGGAGATATGGATGAAGATGGCACTGAGGTCAGGGTAAACCTCCTGGAGATATGGATGAAGATGGCACTGTGGTCAGGGTAAACCTCCTGGAGATATGGATGAAGATGGCACTGTGGTCAGGGTAAACCTCCTGGAGATATGGATGAAGATGGCACTGTGGTCAGGGTAAACCTCCTGGAGATATGGATGAAGATGGCACTGAGGTCAGGGTAAACCTCCTGGAGATATGGACGAAGATGGCACTCTGGTCAGGGTAAACCTCCTGGAGATATGGACGAAGATGGCACTTTGGTCAGGGTAAACCTCCTGGAGATATGGACGAAGATGGCACTGTGGTCAGGGTAAACCTCCTGGAGATATGGATGAAGATGGTACTGAGGTCAGGGTAAACCTCCTGGAGATATGGATGAAGATGGTACTGAGGTCAGGGTAAACCTCCTGGAGATATGGATGAAGATGGCACTGTGGTCAGGGTAAACCTCCTAGAGATATGGATGAAGATGGCACTGTGGTCAGGGTAAACCTCCTAGAGATATGGATGAAGATGGCACTGTGGTCAGGGTAAACCTCCTGGAGATATGGATGAAGATGGCACTCTGGTCAGGGTAAACCTCCTGGAGATATGGATGAAGATGGCATTGTGGTCAGGGCAAACCTACTGGAGATATGGATGAAGATGGCACTGTGGTCAGGGTAAACCTCCTGGAGATATGGATGAAGATGGCACTGTGGTCAGGGTAAACCTCCTGGAGATATGGATGAAGATGGCACTGTGGTCAGGGTAAACCTCCTGGAGATATGGATGAAGATGGCACTGAGGTCAGGGTAAACCTCCTGGAGATATGGATGAAGATGGCACTCTGGTCAGGGTAAACCTCCTGGAGATATGGATGAAGATGGCACTGTGGTCAGGGTAAACCTCCTGGAGATATGGATGAAGATGGCACTGTGGTCAGGGTAAACCTCCTGGAGATATGGATGAAGATGGCACTGTGGTCAGGGTAAACCTCCTGGAGATATGGATGAAGATGGCACTGAGGTCAGGGTAAACCTCCTGGAGATATGGACGAAGATGGCACTCTGGTCAGGGTAAACCTCCTGGAGATATGGACGAAGATGGCACTTTGGTCAGGGTAAACCTCCTGGAGATATGGATGAAGATGGCACTGTGGTCAGGGTAAACCTCCTGGAGATATGGATGAAGATGGTACTGAGGTCAGGGTAAACCTCCTGGAGATATGGATGAAGATGGTACTGAGGTCAGGGTAAACCTCCTGGAGATATGGATGAAGATGGCACTGTGGTCAGGGTAAACCTCCTAGAGATATGGATGAAGATGGCACTCTGGTCAGGGTAAACCTCCTAGAGATATGGATGAAGATGGCACTGTGGTCAGGGTAAACCTCCTGGAGATATGGATGAAGATGGCACTCTGGTCAGGGTAAACCTCCTGGAGATATGGATGAAGATGGCATTGTGGTCAGGGCAAACCTACTGGAGATATGGATGAAGATGGCACTGTGGTCAGGGTAAACCTCCTGGAGATATGGATGAAGATGGCACTGTGGTCAGGGTAAACCTACTGGAGATATGGATGAAGATGGCACTGTGGTCAGGGTAAACCTACTGGAGATATGGATGAAGATGGCACTGAGGTCAGGGTAAACCTCCTGGAGATATGGATGAAGATGGCACTCTGGTCAGGGTAAACCTCCTGGAGATATGGATGAAGATGGCACTGTGGCAGGGTAAACCTCCTGGAGATATGGATGAAGATGGCACTGAGGTCAGGGTAAACCTCCTGGAGATATGGATGAAGATGGTACTGAGGTCAGGGTAAACCTCCTGGAGATATGGATGAAGATGGCATTCTGGTCAGGGTAAACCTCCTGGAGATATGGATGAAGATGGCACTCTGGTCAGGGGTAAACCTCCTGGAGATATGGATGAAGATGGCACTCTGGTCAGGGTAAACCTCCTAGAGATATGGATGAAGATGGCACTGTGGTCAGGGTAAACCTCCTGGAGATATGGATGAAGATGGCACTCTGGTCAGGGAAAACCTCCTGGAAATATGGATGAAGATGGCACTGTGGTCAGGGTAAACCTCCTGGAGATATGGATGAAGATGGCACTGTGGTCAGGGTAAACCTCCTGGAGATATGGATGAAGATGGCACTGTGGTCAGGGTAAACCTCCTGGAGATATGGATGAAGATGGCACTGTGGTCAGGGTAAACCTCCTGGAGATATGGATGAAGATGGCACTGTGGTCAGGGTAAACCTCCTGGAGATATGGATGAAGATGGCACTCTGGTCAGGGTAAACCTCCTGGAGATATGGATGAAGATGGCACTGTGGTCAGGGTAAACCTCCTGGAGATATGGATGAAGATGGCACTGTGGTCAGGGTAAACCTCCTGGAGATATGGATGAAGATGGCACTGTGGTCAGGGTAAACCTCCTGGAGATATGGATGAAGATGGCACTCTGCTCAGGGTAAACCTCCTGGAGATATGGATGAAGATGGCACTGTGGTCAGGGTAAACCTCCTGGAGATATGGATGAAGATGGCACGGTGGTCAGGGCAAACCTCCTGGAGATATGGATGAAGATGGCACGGTGGTCAGGGTAAACCTCCTGGAGATATGGATGAAGATGGCACGGTGGTCAGGGTAAACCTCCTGGAGATATGAATGAAGATGGCACTCTGGTCAGGGTAAACCTCCTGGAGATATGGATGAAGATGGCACGGTGGTCAGGGTAAACCTCCTGGAGATATGGATGAAGATGGCACTCTGGTCAGGGTAAACCTCCTGGAGATATGAATGAAGATGGCACTGTGGTCAGGGTAAACCTCCTGGAGATATGGATGAAGATGGCACTGTGGTCAGGGTAAACCTCCTGGAGATATGGATGAAGATGACACGGTGGTCAGGGTAAACCTCCTGGAGATATGGATGAAGATGGCACTGTGGTCAGGGTAAACCTCCTGGAGATATGGATGAAGATGGCACTGTGGTCAGGGTAAACCTCCTGGAGATATGGATGAAGATGGCACTGTGGTCAGGGTAAACCTCCTGGAGATATGGATGAAGATGGCACGGTGGTCAGGGTAAACCTCCTGGAGATATGAATGAAGATGGCACTCTGGTCAGGGTAAACCTCCTGGAGATATGGATGAAGATGGCACTGTGGTCAGGGTAAACCTCATGGAGATATGGATGAAGATGGCACTCTGGTCAGGGTAAACCTCCTGGAGATATGGATGAAGATGGCACTCTGGTCAGGGTAAACCTCCTGGAGATATGGATGAAGATGGCACTGTGCTCAGGGTAAACCTCCTGGAGATATGGATGAAGATGGCACTGTGGTCAGGGTAAACCTCCTGGAGATATGGATGAAGATGGCACTGAGGTCAGGGTAAACCTCCTGGAGATATGGATGAAGATGGCACTCTGGTCAGGGTAAACCTCCTGGAGATATGGATGAAGATGGCACTGTGGCAGGGTAAACCTCCTGGAGATATGGATGAAGATGGCACTGAGGTCAGGGTAAACCTCCTGGAGATATGGATGAAGATGGTACTGAGGTCAGGGTAAACCTCCTGGAGATATGGATGAAGATGGCACTGAGGTCAGGGTAAACCTCCTAGAGATATGGATGAAGATGGCACTGGGGTCAGAGTAAACCTCCTGGAGATATGAATGAAGATGGCACTCTGGTCAGGGTAAACCTCCTGGAGATATGGATGAAGATGGCACTCTGGTCAGGGTAAAATTCCTGGAAATATGGATGAAGATGGCACTGTGGTCAGGGTAAACCTACTGGAGATATGGATGAAGATGGCACTGTGGTCAGGGTAAACCTCCTGGAGATATGGATGAAGATGGCACTGTGGTCAGGGTAAACCTCCTGGAGATATGGATGAAGATGGCACTGTGGTCAGGGTAAACCTACTGGAGATATGGATAAAGATGGCACTGTGGTCAGGGTAAACCTCCTGGAGATATGGATGAAGATGGCACTGTGGTCAGGGTAAACCTCCTGGAGATATGGATGAAGATGACACTGTGGTCAGGGTAAACCTCCTGGAGATATGGATGAAGATGGCACTGAGGTCAGGGTAAACCTCCTGGAGATATGGATGAAGATGGCACTGAGGTCAGGGTAAACCTCCTGGAGATATGGATGAAGATGGCACTGTGGTCAGGGTAAACCTCCTGGAGATATGGATGAAGATGGCACTGTGGTCAGGGTAAACCTCCTGGAGATATGGATGAAGATGGTACTGAGGTCAGGGTAAACCTCCTGGAGATATGGATGAGGATGGCACTGTGGTCAGGGTAAACCTCCTGGAGATATGGATGAAGATGGTACTGAGGTCAGGGTAAACCTCCTAGAGATATGGATGAAGATGGCACTCTGGTCAGGGTAAACCTCCTAGAGATATGGATGAAGATGGCACTGTGGTCAGGGTAAACCTCCTGGAGATATGGATGAAGATGGCACTCTGGTCAGGGTAAACCTCCTGGAGATATGGATGAAGATGGCACTGTGGTCAGGGTAAACCTACTGGAGATATGGATGAAGATGGCACTGTGGTCAGGGTAAACCTCCTGGAGATATGGATGAAGATGGCACTGTGGTCAGGGTAAACCTCCTGGAGATATGGATGAAGATGGCACTGAGGTCAGGGTAAACCTCCTGGAGATATGGATGAAGATGGCACTGTGGTCAGGGTAAACCTCCTGGAGATATGGATGAAGATGGCACTGTGGTCAGGGTAAACCTCCTGGAGATATGGATGAAGATGGCACTGTGGTCAGGGTAAACCTCCTGGAGATATGGATGAAGATGGCACTGAGGTCAGGGTAAACCTCCTGGAGATATGGACGAAGATGGCACTCTGGTCAGGGTAAACCTCCTGGAGATATGGACGAAGATGGCACTTTGGTCAGGGTAAACCTCCTGGAGATATGGATGAAGATGGCACTGTGGTTAGGGTAAACCTCCTGGAGATATGGATGAAGATGGTACTGAGGTCAGGGTAAACCTCCTGGAGATATGGATGAAGATGGTACTGAGGTCAGGGTAAACCTCCTAGAGATATGGATGAAGATGGCACTCTGGTCAGGGTAAACCTCCTAGAGATATGGATGAAGATGGCACTGTGGTCAGGGTAAACCTCCTGGAGATATGGATGAAGATGGCACTCTGGTCAGGGTAAACCTCCTGGAGATATGGATGAAGATGGCATTGTGGTCAGGGCAAACCTACTGGAGATATGGATGAAGATGGCACTGTGGTCAGGGTAAACCTCCTGGAGATATGGATGAAGATGGCACTGTGGTCAGGGTAAACCTACTGGAGATATGGATGAAGATGGCACTGTGGTCAGGGTAAACCTCCTGGAGATATGGATGAAGATGGCACTGAGGTCAGGGTAAACCTCCTGGAGATATGGATGAAGATGGCACTCTGGTCAGGGTAAACCTCCTGGAGATATGGATGAAGATGGCACTGTGGTCAGGGTAAACCTCCTGGAGATATGGATGAAGATGGCACTGAGGTCAGGGTAAACCTCCTGGAGATATGGATGAAGATGGTACTGAGGTCAGGGTAAACCTCCTGGAGATATGGATGAAGATGGCATTCTGGTCAGGGTAAACCTCCTGGAGATATGGATGAAGATGGCACTCTGGTCAGGGTAAACCTGCTGGAGATATGGATGAAGATGGCACTCTGGTCAGGGTAAACCTCCTAGAGATATGGATGAAGATGGCACTGTGGTCAGGGTAAACCTCCTGGAGATATGGATGAAGATGGCACTCTGGTCAGGGAAAACCTCCTGGAAATATGGATGAAGATGGCACTGTGGTCAGGGTAAACCTCCTGGAGATATGGATGAAGATGGCACTGTGGTCAGGGTAAACCTCCTGGAGATATGGATGAAGATGGCACTGTGGTCAGGGTAAACCTCCTGGAGATATGGATGAAGATGGCACTCTGGTCAGGGTAAACCTCCTGGAGATATGGATGAAGATGGCACTCTGGTCAGGGTAAACCTCCTGGAGATATGGATGAAGATGGCACTGTGGTCAGGGTAAACCTCCTGGAGATATGGATGAAGATGGCACTGTGGTCAGGGTAAACCTCCTGGAGATATGGATGAAGATGGCACTGTGGTCAGGGTAAACCTCCTGGAGATATGGATGAAGATGGCACTCTGCTCAGGGTAAACCTCCTGGAGATATGGATGAAGATGGCACTGTGGTCAGGGTAAACCTCCTGGAGATATGGATGAAGATGGCACGGTGGTCAGGGCAAACCTCCTGGAGATATGGATGAAGATGGCACGGTGGTCAGGGTAAACCTCCTGGAGATATGGATGAAGATGGCACGGTGGTCAGGGTAAACCTCCTGGAGATATGAATGAAGATGGCACTCTGGTCAGGGTAAACCTCCTGGAGATATGGATGAAGATGGCACGGTGGTCAGGGTAAACCTCCTGGAGATATGGATGAAGATGGCACTCTGGTCAGGGTAAACCTCCTGGAGATATGAATGAAGATGGCACTGTGGTCAGGGTAAACCTCCTGGAGATATGGATGAAGATGGCACTGTGGTCAGGGTAAACCTCCTGGAGATATGGATGAAGATGACACGGTGGTCAGGGTAAACCTCCTGGAGATATGGATGAAGATGGCACTGTGGTCAGGGTAAACCTCCTGGAGATATGGATGAAGATGGCACTGTGGTCAGGGTAAACCTCCTGGAGATATGGATGAAGATGGCACTGTGGTCAGGGTAAACCTCCTGGAGATATGGATGAAGATGGCACTGTGGTCAGGGTAAACCTCCTGGAGATATGAATGAAGATGGCACTCTGGTCAGGGTAAACCTCCTGGAGATATGGATGAAGATGGCACTGTGGTCAGGGTAAACCTCATGGAGATATGGATGAAGATGGCACTCTGGTCAGGGTAAACCTCCTGGAGATATGGATGAAGATGGCACTCTGGTCAGGGTAAACCTCCTGGAGATATGGATGAAGATGGCACTCTGGTCAGGGTAAACCTCCTGGAGATATGGATGAAGATGGCACTGTGCTCAGGGTAAACCTCCTGGAGATATGGATGAAGATGGCACTGTGGTCAAGGTAAACCTCCTGGAGATATGGATGAAGATGGCACTGAGGTCAGGGTAAACCTCCTGGAGATATGGATGAAGATGGCACTGTGGTCAGGGTAAACCTCCTGGAGATATGGATGAAGATGGCACTGTGGTCAGGGTAAACCTCCTGGAGATATGGTTGAAGATGGCACTGTGGTCAGGGTAAACCTCCTGGAGATATGGATGAAGATGGCACTCTGGTCAGGGTAAACCTCCTGGAGATATGAATGAAGATGGCACTGTGGTCAGGGTAAACCTCTTGGAGATATGGATGAAGATGGCACTGTGGTCAGGGTAAACCTCCTGGAGATATGGATGAAGATGACACGGTGGTCAGGGTAAACCTCCTGGAGATATGGATGAAGATGGCACGGTGGTCAGGGTAAATCTCCTGGAGATATGGATGAAGATGGCACTGTGGTCAGGGTAAACCTCCTGGAGATATGGATGAAGATGGCACGGTGGTCAGGGTAAACCTCCTGGAGATATGGATGAAGATGGCACGGTGGTCAGGGTAAACCTCCTGGAGATATGAATGAAGATGGCACTGTGGTCAGGGTAAACCTCATGGAGATATGGATGAAGATGGCACTCTGGTCAGGGTAAACCTCCTGGAGATATGGATGAAGATGGCACTCTGGTCAGGGTAAACCTCCTGGAGATATGGATGAAGATGGCACTGTGCTCAGGGTAAACGTCCTGGAGATATGGATGAAGATGGCACTGTGCTCAGGGTAAACGTCCTGGAGATATGGATGAAGATGGCACTGAGGTCAGGGTAAACCTCCTGGAGATATGCATGAAGATGGCACTGTGGTCACGGTAAACCTCCTGGAGATATGGATGAAGATGGCACTGTGGTCAGGGTAAACCTCCTGGAGATATGGTTGAAGATGGCACTGTGGTCAGGGTAAACCTCCTGGAGATATGGATGAAGATGGTACTGAGGTCAGGGTAAACCTCCTGGAGATATGGATGAAGATGGCACTGTGGTCAGGGTAAACCTCCTGGAGATATGGATGAAGATGGCACTCTGGTCAGGGTAAACCTCCTAGAGATATGGATGAAGATGGCACTGTGGTCAGGGTAAACCTCCTGGAGATATGGATGAAGATGGCACTCTGGTCAGGGTAAACCTCCTGGAAATATGGATGAAGATGGCACTGTGGTCAGGGTAAACCTCCTGGAGATATGGATGAAGATGGCACGGTGGTCAGGGTAAACCTCCTGGAGATATGGATGAAGATGGCACGGTGGTCAGGGTAAACCTCCTGGAGATATGAATGAAGATGGCACGGTGGTCAGGGTAAACCTCTTGGAGATATGGATGAAGATGGCACTGTGGTCAGGGTAAACCTCTTGGAGATATGGATGAAGATGGCACTGTGCTCAGGGTAAACCTCCTGGAGATATGGATGAAGATGGCACTGAGGTCAGGGTAAACCTCCTGGAGATATGGATGAAGATGGCACTGAGGTCAGGGTAAACCTCCTGGAGATATGAATGAAGATGGCACTCTGGTCAGGGTAAACCTCCTGGAGGTATGGATGAAGATGGCACTGTGGTCAGGGTAAACCTCCTGGAGATATGGATGAAGATGTCACGGTGGTCAGGGTAAACCTCTTGGAGATATGGATGAAGATGGCACTGTGGTCAGGGTAAACCTCCTGGAGATATGGATGAAGATGGCACTCTGGTCAGGGTAAAACTCCTGGAGATATGGATGAAGATGGCACTCTGGTCAGGGTAAACCTCCTGGAGATATGGATGAAGATGGCACTCTGGTCAGGGTAAACCTCCTGGAGATATGGATGAAGATGGCACTGTGGTCAGGGTAAACCTCCTGGAGATATGGATGAAGATGGCACGGTGGTCAGGGTAAACCTCCTGGAGATATGGATGAAGATGGCACGGTGGTCAGGGTAAACCTCCTGGAGATATGAATGAAGATGGCACTCTGGTCAGGGTAAACCTCTTGGAGATATGGATGAAGATGGCACTGTGGTCAGGGTAAACCTCTTGGAGATATGGATGAAGATGGCACTGTGCTCAGGGTAAACCTCCTGGAGATATGGATGAAGATGGCACTGAGGTCAGGGTAAACCTCCTGGAGATATGGATGAAGATGGCACTGAGGTCAGGGTAAACCTCCTGGAGATATGGATGAAGATGGCACTGAGGTCAGGGTAAACCTCCTGGAGATATGGATGAAGATGGCACTGTGGTCAGGGTAAACCTCCTGGAGATATGGATGAAGATGGCACGGTGGTCAGGGTAAACCTCCTGGAGATATGGATGAAGATGGCACGGTGGTCAGGGTAAACCTCCTGGAGATATGGATGAAGATGGCACGGTGGTCAGGGTAAACCTCCTAGAGATATGAATGAAGATGACACTGTGGTCAGGGTAAACCTCCTGGAGATATGGATGAAGATGGAACTCTGGTCAGGGTAAACCTCCTGGAGATATGGATGAAGATGGCACTCTGGTCAGGGTAAAACTCCTGGAGATATGGATGAAGATGGCACTCTGGTCAGGGTAAACCTCCTGGAGATATGGATGAAGATGGCACTGTGGTCAGGGTAAACCTCCTGGAGATATGGATGAAGATGGCACTCTGGTCAGGGTAAACCTCCTGGAGATATGGATGAAGATGGCACGGTGGTCAGGGTAAACCTCCTGGAGATATGGATGAAGATGGCACGGTGGTCAGGGTAAACCTCCTGGAGATATGAATGAAGATGGCACTCTGGTCAGGGTAAACCTCTTGGAGATATGGATGAAGATGGCACTGTGGTCAGGGTAAACCTCTTGGAGATATGGATGAAGATGGCACTGTGCTCAGGGTAAACCTCCTGGAGATATGGATGAAGATGGCACTGAGGTCAGGGTAAACCTCCTGGAGATATGGATGAAGATGGCACTGAGGTCAGGGTAAACCTCCTGGAGATATGGATGAAGATGGCACTCTGGTCAGGGTAAACCTCCTGGAGATATGGATGAAGATGGCACTGTGGTCAGGGTAAACCTCCTGGAGATATGGATGAAGATGGCACGGTGGTCAGGGTAAACCTCCTGGAGATATGGATGAAGATGGCACGGTGGTCAGGGTAAACCTCCTGGAGATATGGATGAAGATGGCACTGTGGTCAGGGTAAACCTCCTAGAGATATGAATGAAGATGACACTGTGGTCAGGGTAAACCTCCTGGAGATATGGATGAAGATGGAACTCTGGTCAGGGTTAAACCTCCTGGAGATATGGATGAAGATGGCACTGTGGTCAGGGTTAAACCTCCTGGAGATATGGATGAAGATGGCACTGTGGTCAGGGTAAACCTCTTGGAGATATGGATGAAGATGGCACTGTGGTCAGGGTAAACCTCTTGGAGATATGGATGAAGATGGCACTGTGCTCAGGGTAAACCTCCTGGAGATATGGATGAAGATGGCACTGAGGTCAGGGTAAACCTCCTGGAGATATGGATGAAGATGGCACTGAGGTCAGGGTAAACCTCCTGGAGATATGGATGAAGATGGCACTCTGGTCAGGGTAAACCTCCTGGAGATATGGATGAAGATGGCACTCTGGTCAGGGTAAACCTCCTGGAGATATGGATGAAGATGGCACGGTGGTCAGGGTAAACCTCCTGGAGATATGGATGAAGATGGCACGGTGGTCAGGGTAAACCTCCTGGAGATATGGATGAAGATGGCACTGTGGTCAGGGTAAACCTCCTAGAGATATGAATGAAGATGACACTGTGGTCAGGGTAAACCTCCTGGAGATATGGATGAAGATGGAACTCTGGTCAGGGTAAACCTCCTGGAGATATGGATGAAGATGGCACTCTGGTCAGGGTAAACCTCCTGGAGATATGGATGAAGATGGCACGGTGGTCAGGGTAAACCTCTTGGAGATATGGATGAAGATGGCACTGTGGTCAGGGTAAACCTCCTGGAGATATGGATGAAGATGGCACTCTGGTCAGGGTAAAACTCCTGGAGATATGGATGAAGATGGCACTCTGGTCAGGGTAAACCTCCTGGAGATATGGATGAAGATGGCACTCTGGTCAGGGTAAACCTCCTGGAGATATGGATGAAGATGTCACGGTGGTCAGGGTAAACCTCTTGGAGATATGGATGAAGATGGCACTGTGGTCAGGGTAAACCTCCTGGAGATATGGATGAAGATGGCACTCTGGTCAGGGTAAAACTCCTGGAGATATGGATGAAGATGGCACTCTGGTCAGGGTAAACCTCCTGGAGATATGGATGAAGATGGCACTGTGGTCAGGGTAAACCTCCTGGAGATATGGATGAAGATGGCACTCTGGTCAGGGTAAACCTCCTGGAGATATGGATGAAGATGGCACGGTGGTCAGGGTAAACCTCCTGGAGATATGGATGAAGATGGCACGGTGGTCAGGGTAAACCTCCTGGAGATATGAATGAAGATGGCACTCTGGTCAGGGTAAACCTCTTGGAGATATGGATGAAGATGGCACTGTGGTCAGGGTAAACCTCTTGGAGATATGGATGAAGATGGCACTGTGCTCAGGGTAAACCTCCTGGAGATATGGATGAAGATGGCACTGAGGTCAGGGTAAACCTCCTGGAGATATGGATGAAGATGGCACTGAGGTCAGGGTAAACCTCCTGGAGATATGGATGAAGATGGCACTCTGGTCAGGGTAAACCTCCTGGAGATATGGATGAAGATGGCACTGTGGTCAGGGTAAACCTCCTGGAGATATGGATGAAGATGGCACGGTGGTCAGGGTAAACCTCCTGGAGATATGGATGAAGATGGCACGGTGGTCAGGGTAAACCTCCTGGAGATATGGATGAAGATGGCACTGTGGTCAGGGTAAACCTCCTAGAGATATGAATGAAGATGACACTGTGGTCAGGGTAAACCTCCTGGAGATATGGATGAAGATGGAACTCTGGTCAGGGTAAACCTCCTGGAGATATGGATGAAGATGGCACTCTGGTCAGGGTAAAACTCCTGGAGATATGGATGAAGATGGCACTCTGGTCAGGGTAAACCTCCTGGAGATATGGATGAAGATGGCACTGTGGTCAGGGTAAACCTCCTGGAGATATGGATGAAGATGGAACTCTGGTCAGGGTAAACCTCCTGGAGATATGGATGAAGATGGCACTGTGGTCAGGGTAAACCTCCTGCAGATATGGATGAAGATGGCACTGTGGTCAGGGTAAACCTCCTGCAGATATGGATGAAGATGGCACTGTGGTCAGGGTAAACCTCCTGGAGATATGGATGAAGATGGCACTCTGGTCAGGGTAAACCTCCTGGAGATATGGATGAAGATGGCACTGTGGTCAGGGTAAACCTCCTGGAGATATGGATGAAGATGGAACTCTGGTCAGGGTAAACCTCCTGCAGATATGGATGAAGATGGCACTGTGGTCAGGGTAAACCTCCTGCAGATATGGATGAAGATGGCACTGTAGTCAGGGTAAACCTCCTGGAGATATGGATGAAGATGGCACTCTGGTCAGGGTAAACCTCCTGGAGATATGGATGAAGATGGCACTGTGGTCAGGGTAAACCTCCTGCAGATATGGATGAAGATGGCACTGTGGTCAGGGTAAACCTCCTGGAGATATGGATGAAGATGGAACTCTGGTCAGGGTAAACCTCCTGGAGATATGGATGAAGATGGCACTGTGGTCAGGGTAAACCTCCTGGAGATATGGATGAAGATGGCACTGTGGTCAGGGTAAACCTCCTGCAGATATGGATGAAGATGGCACTGTGGTCAGGGTAAACCTACTGCAGATATGGACGTAGATGGTCCCCTAACAGTGCATCATTAAGCCTTATGCGAACCCGTCCATCATCATAGTACCGTAGATAACGGGACTCATCACTCCATACGACCTTCTTATATCTGTCGAGGTCCATCGCAGGTCCCTGTAGCGTCCATCATTAAGCCTTATGCGAACACTTTCAATACCATTGTAACGTGAGTAAAGGTCCTCATCAATGAATACGACCTTCTTACATCTGTCGAGGTCCATCGCAAGTCCCTGCAGCGTCCATCATTCAGCCTTATGCTAACACGTCCATCATCATAGTACCGTAGCTAACGGGACTCATCACTCCATTAAACATTCTTATATCTGTCGAGGTCCATCGCAGGTCCCTGTAGCGTCCATCATTAAGCCTTATGCGAACATTTTCAATACCATTGTAACGTGAGTAAAGGTCCTCATCAATGAATACAAGCTTCTTACATCTGTCAAGGATCCATGCAGGTTCCTGTGGTGTCCAGTATTCAGCCTTATGTAAACCCGGCCATCACCATATTACCGTAGATAACGGGACTCATATGTGCATACGACCTTCTTACATCTGTCGAGGTCCATCGCAGATTCCTGTAGCGTCCATTATTCCGCCTTATCAGAACCCGGCCATACCATAGTACCGTAGCGAACGGGATTTATCACTCCATACGACATTCTTCCATCTGTCAAGGGTCCATGCAGGTTCCTGTGGCGTCCATCATTCAGCCTTATGCGAACACGTTCATACCATGTACCGTAGATAACGGGACTCATCACTCCATACGACCTCTTTCCATGTGTCAAGGGTCCATGCAGGCTCCTGTGGCGTCCGTCATTCAGCTTTATGTAAACCCGGCCATCACCATAGTACCGTAGGTAACGGGACTCATCACTCCATACGACCTTCTTCCACCAGTCAAGGTTCCATGCAGGTTCCTGTGGCGTCCACCATTCAGCCTTATGCGAAGTCGACCATCGCTATAGTGTCGTAGGTAACGGGACTCATCACTCCATATGACCTTCTTCCATCTGTCAAGGGTCCATGCTGGTTCCTGTGGCGTCCATCATTCAGGCTTAAGCGAACCCGGCCATCATCATAGTACCGTAGGTAACGGGACTCATCACTCCATACGGCTTTCTTCCATCTGTGAAGGGTTCATGCAGGTTCCTGTAGCGTCCATCATTCAGATTTATGCGAACCCGTCCATCATCACAGTACCGTAGATAACGGGACTCATCATTCCATACGACCTTCTTCCATCTGTCAAGGGTCCATGCAGGTTCCTGTTGCGTCTATCAATCAGCCGTATGCGAACCTGACCGTCACCAAAGCACTGTAGATAGCGGGACTCATCACTGTATACGACCTTCTACCATCTGCCGAGTGTCCACCGCAGGGTCCTGTAGCGTCCTTCACTGAGCCTTATGCGAACCTGGCCATTGCCATAGCACCGTAGGTAACAGAACTTATCATTCCTTACGACGTTCTTCCATCTGTCTGAGATCCATCGCAGGTTCCTTTAGCGTTCATCATTCAGCCTTAGGCGAACCCGGCCATTACCATATTATCGTAGGTCACGGGACTTATCACTCCATACGACCTTCTTTCATCTGTGAGGGTCTTTCTCAGATTTTTGTGGCGTCCATCATTCAGTTTTATGCGAACCCGGCTATCACCATAGTACCGCAGATAATGGGACTCATCACTGCGTGTGACTTTCTTCTATCTGTCGAGGGTCCTTCGCAGGTTCCTGTAGTGTCCATCATTGAGCCTTATGCGAACCCGGCCATCACCATAGTACCGTAGGTAACAGGATTCATCACTCCATACGTTCTTCTTCCATCTGTCGAGGGTCCATCGCAGTTTTCAGTCGCGTCCGTTATTCAGCCTTATGCGAACTCGGCCATCACCATGGTACCGTAGGTAACGGGACTCATCACTTCATACGACCTTCTTCCATCGGTTTTGGCTCTATCGTCGACGTTCCTTGGCCCATGCAAGGCTTTGTGTACGATGACTGGGCGTCATCATGGGTACCATCCTTGTTCTTGTGCCATGGAACCCCAGGCGAATCAAGGTTCTTGGAGAATAGTTGTATAGTTGTGTGAGCGGTGTGACTGTTGCACGTTGTTGCTGAGATACCAGTCGTGACACTCAGTACTCACCTCTGTGATCAACTGCGCGTGGCTGACAATATCAGCCCTTCTGCTGGATGCATGTGCGTGGTTAATCCTGTCCTGGTACACCTTTGATATAGTTATACGGGAGCAGCCAACAATTGTGGTTGACAAATGTGAGCCCTTCTGCTGGAAGCCAGTCCTGGTACACCCTTGATAATGTTGTACGGGAGCAGCGAAAAAGTGTGACTGACCAATGAGAGCTCTTATGCTGGATGTCTGTGCATGGTTAATGCATTCCTGGCACATCCTTGATGCAGTGACATGGGAGCAGCCACCAAGTGGGGCTGACCAATGTAAGCCGTCCTGTTGGATGTATGTGCAGGGTTAATCTATTCCTGGCACACTCTTGATGCAGTAGTACGGGAGCAGCCAACAAATGTGGCTGACCAGTGTGAGCCCTTCTCCTGGATGTCTGTGCATGGTTTATCCATTCCTGGCACACTTTTGATGCAGTAGTACGGGAGCAGCCAACCAGTGTGGCTGACCAATGTAAGCCCTTCTGTTGGATGTCTGTTAATGGTTAATACAGTCCTGGTGCACCTTTGGTACAGCATTACGGGAGCAACTAACAAGTGTGGCTGACCAATGTAAGCCCTTCTGTTGGATGTCTGTGAATGGTTAATACAGTCCTTGTATACCCTTGATACAGTATTAAGGTAGCAGCCAACAAGTGTGGCTGACCAATGTGAGCCCTTCTGCTGGATGTCTGTGCATGCTTAATCCAGTCCTGATACACCTTTGATGCAGTAGTACGAGAGAATCACTCATGGTTAATCCAGTTCTGGTACACCCTTAACACCGTAGTACGGGAGCAGCCAACAAAGTGGCTGACCAATGTGGACCCTTTTGCTGTATATCTGTGCATGGTTAATCCAGTCCTCTTACAACCTTGCTGCAGTAGTACGACAGCATCACTCATGGTTAATACAGTCCTGGTAAAAATTTGAAACAGTAGTACGGGAATAGCCAACAAGTGCGGCTGTTTCCAATATATTGGAACCTTCCCTTCGCTCTCCAACTATCTGGCCACTGTCAAATTGGCCAACACCGCCGCTTTTCCACATTACTGGCGAACGTATATTTATTACGTACAGAAAATAGGTGTGGACAGTCTGTAGTAGCCGCAGGTGATGTTGATAGCTCGTGGTAATTCGTTATCGCTCCGAATATTTAAAAATTGGGGGTCTTTCTAATTCAAAGCTAACTCCGTGTACATCGAGTGTCTAAGAAATAGGACTGAACCTGCGCAGAAGAAAGCGTCGCTTTCCGTGCAGCTTTCTTGTCTAAAATGGTCATTAAGTGTGATATAGCAGTGTCTTCCGTTCTTAATTTAAGGTCACTGGTTCTAGGGAGGAGAAAGTGCCAGTGCCATAAGACAAACACAGCATCCGTGCCTCATGGGGATCCGAACCCGGAACCTGTAAGACAAATGGTCATAAGCCAAAGCTTGGAGTACAGGTCCACTGGGGCAGCACGAAGGTTTAACGTCACTCGTTTGTATAAATGCCAACAAAAGCTGAAGCAGTATTCTTACACATATTCTTTTTAATTACAGATGTAAAATGTTTACTACATCCGCAGATAATAGTAAGACTCAGCTGGCGTACATTGAGAGTTTGCACTTGTGATGAATATCTTTGTGCATATTCTCGATCCTTCTTTATGGCACTTCTGTTGGGGTTTTTTTTCGTACATACAGACTCATATGTTAGAAATTAAAATGCAGATTGACTTCTTGCAAACTATTTGCTATGTTACGGACAGAAAGATATGCATTTGTTTGTGAAAATAGTGCAGATTGACTTCTTGCAATTATTTGCTATGCTTCACAGAAAGATATGCATTTATTTGTTTGTGAAAATACGGAAGTTAAAATAAACGATACCGTTTAAAAACGGAATTTTCTGTAAAACATGGACACCTACCGGCAATTTCGCTGCACGTTATTTTCAGAAATGTTCCGTGAATTCACATATTTTTTACAGTATAGCACTCAACCCTTTTCTTCGTTTCCTGGTTTAACGAATGCCGTTAGCAACTCTAAAGTCCATACACAGACGGCCGTCCGTGATTTCGGGAAATGGTAGTTCCTGTCTAAGTAGACGTTTTTTTATTTCTTTATTCACAGGATTTTTACCGTGTCTCAGTAAATATTTGTTCTTCCAGTGTGTCTGTGTTTTTCTTAATTTGGTTTTTCAGTGAATGGCGTTCTTTCCGTGTTATTGGCTATTTATATGTACGTTTCCAGCAGTTCGTTTTAGAGGACGTACACGTGGTTCTGAAAAGAGCAATTTTGTTAGTTACTTTGCTGAGCTACTACTACTAATTTTACTTTTGTTAGCATACGATTGAATTAAATTGCTCTCACTATTTTCCCATTGACTTGAAACATTTACATACGAGCTCTTTCAGGAGTGCATTGCTTTTGAATGTATTCTTCTGCTGGGCTGGCTTGTTTGAAATCTTCTGATGTTGTGGAACTCATGCCAATTATGCCTTTATTTCCTTTTGTAATTCATGGAGTTCAGGCAGGCGATCCATGATACTAGCGTAAAACAATCTCACTTGCGGTGTGTTGTCGAAGAAAAGCGACGAGCACTATCGAGAACCTCTTTGAGAGAAACTGCAAGCTCCCACGGAGACGGTTTAACTCGACGAACGGCGTGACTTATCCGGGACACTTTCCTGAACCCAGCTCAAACAACTAGCCAGAAACGAACACTTCTGACAACACGGTGACTGGGACGGCTTAGACATTTACATGGGCGCTTCATGATTACCATGTATCACCATTTTGTAACGCGTGAGATCAGAAATGTAATTCTTAGCATCCTAATTTTGAATGTCCATGACTGTATCTTAGTTCATGTTAAAACATATTGCTTCAAATGATCATTTCTTGGCTTTGATTATTCCTGGAAATCAAGAAAAAAATTATAAGTCTTCAAAGGCACAAACCGCTCTTTTTAGGGTTTATCATTTTAAACAATATTTTTGATATTCCCACCACATATACCCATTCATCGCGTGCACAAAATCAGTTACGAGGTGAACTTAAATTTGGGGCACGTTTCTAAACCATTAGCGTAGAGTAGTCTGAATGCGGTTATCGGCAGATCGTCTCAGTTATGTCATTGTTCGAGTCCCATACGTGGCATGGATGACGTGTTTATTCTACGACTTTAGTTCTCTCTCTTTCCTTTAACCAGTGACCCTAATTCAGGGCCTTTCATGCGTCAGTCTCCAAAACGTGACCAAAGTTTGTGCCCTTAATCACTGTTTAGAGCATGCGCTCATACGCATGATCAGATGTAAGCTCTCGGACGTTCATAAATATGTGTGCCAACAATTGGATGGTACGAAACATAAAATTCTGGATATTTGATGTACTAATTAGGGTATAAGTGTTCCATTTGTTGTGACAGCGCCAAAATTTTCGCTTCGCTATCAGAGATACTTTTAACCCTTTAACGACCATCGCTCAAAATTATTTTATCACTCCAAATGCCCTAACGCCCGAAATTGTCTTTTGGTTCACTTCTTTGTTTAGCAATAACAACAGAGACCGAGGGTGACTCATGCTGATCCCTCATAGGTCGAGAAACTTTGTAGAACAGGTAAGGGTCGGAAATCTGAATCACTCTAGACAGGCGTTTTGGGAGGCTATGGCCGTTTGTATGTACGGGCGTTTTGGGCGTTATGGTCGTTAAATGGTTAAATTAGGAGCAAGTGTTTGTTTTTTGCCTTACATTCTAGTGGAGATCTTTTCCTTAGGCAATAAATAAAAGACATACGCATCTAATCACTGTCATGAGCATTGTGTCCTGTAAATATAGATGTGCGTATTGATGCTTGAAGTTTCGGACATACACTGACCCATATTTAAAAATATGAGCCCCTAAAGTCATACATGAATGAGTGAACTCCATATTCGCGTACGAAAGAGCACTTACACATATGCACTTACACATTAACAAGCGCATACTATAAGCATAAATAAACATCTCAAAAATGCGCGCCTCTTCAGTGCCACTTTGCAGAATGTTTTAAAAACATTGAACTACGAAGACAAGGGGATAAGAATTAATTGTGATTGTTTCATCCCCGTTTCGATGACTATATACTCATTCTTGCGAGTACCCCCAGAGAGGTTGCCGAGTGTGATCCAGGAAATTGCTGACAAGAGCAAAGAAGGGGGCACAAAAATGAACTTACGGAAAACAAAATAGATGTGTAAGGCTTTTTCAAGAACTGAAGATTTAGCGATTGATCGAGAAATTTAGACAAACCTGTGGGTACATTTATCCTGGACGACAGATATCAAACAAGGACCACATGGAAGAAGAAAGGAATACGTGTATAAAAGTTAGTTGGAAAGCATTGGGAAGAATCAGTGCAATTTTTGATGGTGTAAGTTAAAAACTAAGAAAAGATTTGCAACGGTAACTATGTTCATAATCGACACATTCCTGATTTAAGTTTTTTTGTTATTTATTATTGATTAAACACACAACTAACACGCTAACGAAAGTTGACAGTTGTATAATAAACATAGAACGAATGAGTTATTGTTAACAACGAACTTTGCTTTCTATTTAGTCTGTTTTAAACAGTCTTACCATGATTAATATTCCTTTTAGGAGTTCGTAGTACAACACACAGCTTATTTCGGCGAGAATCATTTTAGGTCATAAAACATGTACTCTTTTAGAGCAGTTTTTGTAAGAACAACACTACAGCGTGGTTACACACAGCGAAGGGACGCTATCATCACCTCTCTCCTTCTCAACAATTGTCCAGGGTCGTGATATCATAATTCCTTGCAGCGCACCGCTTGCTATCTTCTCGGCATCAACGCAAAAGTAAACACTTGCAGCAAGTGTCATTTGAAAAATAAAAAGAAACGAGCAAAGGGCGCTAGCATCCAAAAATTTTCAAGATTAGTTTACCATTATGTCTTAAAAGAAACGTGTCAAAGAGTGCATCTTTCCAATTCTTACTGATGGATCAAACACATGGACCTTAAATAAAACTTAACATTCACAGACTTTAAACTAATGGAGAGATTCATGCTTGGTACAGTAAAACCTGTTTATCTGCGTAAAATGGAAACCTGCTCAAAATGGAAAATTTTGTTTGTCTTGAAATGAAAGATGAAAAATTACGTACCCGTCTATATCGGAACCTGTCTAAAGAGGAAACCGAATGACACCAGAATAAATTAACCGCATAGCAACGAAAGTTTCCAGATATCCCCGTGCTGTCAAATATTTTAATTAAACAGAAAACTTTACAGCATAAGGGGTACAGTTTATGCTTTAGTAAAGAGATTACTATTGGGTTGTGATCGTCCCGGGGGTGAACCGCTGTCCTTCCAGAAAATGCTGCAACGAAGGGAAAAGGGAAAACGGAGATGTCGCTTGGGGGAATGTCCGCAGAATACACTGGATGCTGCAGAAGCTCCCAGCCTAGGTCACTGATCATGTGACAGGTCTACCATATTGTGTGAGGTCTCACTCCATTGTGTTGTAGGTGGACGCTCTTCCTGTTCAGCAGTGCTGGTCGTTTCGACGTGAGCGATGCGCACAGACCGTCAAGCTGACCGCAGTGCACATCGTTGGGGATCGTGGTGTTTTCAGGCAGCAGCTCAAAAAGCACGACACCCAAAATTTCCAACTAAACAGAGAGCAAAAACGTACGTGGGTGTAAGCGAGCTTTGGGGACGGCATGAAATTCTGTTTTGGGTCCAACCACTGTTTTCAGCGGCTGACATTGTCAAACAGGACCCAAGTCTCGTCATCTGTCACAATGCAGTCCAAGAACGGTTCACCTTGGTTACGTGCAAGAAGGGAAACGCATGCACTCATGCAATTAACTTTCTTGTCAACTGTGAGTTGATGGGGAACCCAAACTTCCCTTTTGTACATGTACACCTTTCCAAGTTGACGCAGATGCATGATGATGCTCGTGAGCGTAGTCAGCTGATGTTCGACTAACTCTCGCGTGATCATATGTGGGTCGGTTAAGGTGTTGAGATTGTCCATATCCACTGCTGCGGGTCTTCCAGGTTTTGGAAATGCATGACAGAACACAATTTCTCTTTCGAAATCCTTCGAATCAACGATAGCACTGATGATGTCATATGGTATTAGGGTACACAATGGTAATGTTCCTTACAGCACGTGTGGGGATGTAACCACGATGAAACTCATACAACATGCAATGGCGGATGTGCTCCTTGTCCGCTTTCATGTTGGCTGCCGCTCATACCTTTCGCCTTGACGGCTAATTGTCAGTGGCTTAGGCCACCGAGCCGGTGATATCATGCCTGTGTGCTGGCCAGTCTTAGTGACTAACGTGCGCAGTAGCCGAGGTTTCGACTTCCGGTACCTCGTTATCGGTCATTACTTTCTTTCCAATGCAATAGAACAAGGAAGACAGGAAAAGAAATACATAGATCAAGAGAACGACGAATGCTGATGATATCATGGTGAAGGCAAAGTTTAAAAATGGTAATGTGCTAGAAAAATGTACTTATATAGTGGTAATGTACTGTGGCGTGCCTGCCCCACAGGACGCACACGACACAAAGGCAGATATCAGCGAGGACGAACGTCTGCGTAGCTCAGTGGGTAGAGCAACTTGTTTCGGAATAAGATGACTCGGGTTCGATCCCCGGCGTAGACCAAAAATGAGGAAGAAATTTACATCGTTATAATGACGACCGAACTTCCCGGATGACCTGGCCGTTAAAGATCTCGCAATGGAGTGATGTTCTTTCCACACCGCGAGACAGGAAGAATCAGAGAATCCCTTCTTCAGCGCTTCGAAAAATAAATGTGTGTGATGTTGCATTCCACACACCAGATTGACTGGGAGTTTTCAAGTGCACGTTCTTCAGCGGATGGCTGCCTACAACGATACATGGTCCCAGCTGACCGGTGGGCCATGCCCCCGCACTCTTTCGGGGGAGGATATGTGGCTTGCCTGCTCCGCAGGACGCACACGACATAAAGGCAGATAGCAGCGAGAACGAACGTCTGCGTAGCTCAGTTGGTAGAGCAACTTTTTCCGGAATAAGAGGACTCAGGTTTGATCCCAGGCGTGGACCAAACATGACGGAGAAATTTACTTCGTTATAGTAGTTATTAAAAAACTACCACCGTCGGTAATTGAAACACTATACTGAAATCCAAGAGATAAGAAAGGGCACAAAGGAAGACCATATGGGAGATGTGTGAATAATATTCGATAGCATATCTGAATGACATGGAAAGGTCTGACGGCTTAAGACACAAAGTTGTGAAAGAAACTCAGAGAAAATATCATCCAGCAGTGGATTAAAAATGTTTGATGATGATGATGCAGTGCACACTCAATGTAAACTTACTCAAACAGGAGTAACGGTGTTTACTCGTATGTGTCGAATGTGGGTGTGAACGAACGCCAACATTCTTGCACGGTCTCACACATAAAAACGCCTTATGTGCTAACAAAAATAAGTGTACAAAGGCGCAAGTAAATTTACTCGCAAGCAATTGCACGTGTTTAAGAATCAGCGCACAGATTTTCATACCCACGCAATCTCATTAATCACTGGTATGTACACACATACACATAGGGGGAACTTTCTCAAGCACCCGCTAACATACGACGTTCGTTCAAAATACACTATATTGACAAAAGCCAACGGTCACCTAGAAGAGAAATACAACACAGCATATATTGACATACATTAGTACGGTGTCAATCCACCTTCGGCCTTAATGCATGCACTGACCCTTCGAGACATGCTTCGACAAAGTTATGGAACACATCGATAGGTATACGATTCCATTCAGTAGATAATACTGCCGCTAACTGTTGCTTATTAGTAGGCCTTGGTTCCAAACTTCTTATGCGGCGTTCTAATTCATCCCATAGGTGCTCTATGGAATTGAGATAAGAGTTCTGTGCTGGTCAGGCCACACATGATACGGAATTATCGGCAAACCACGCCGTAACAGTCCTTGCTTTATGGCTCAGTGCATTATCCTGCTGGTACAAACAAGGCTATGTTCCATAGTATTGCCACAGAGTTGGTAGAGCATAATTGTCCAGCATATCGAGGTAGGCGTGCTGGTTAACAGATTTGTCCACGATAACCAATAGGCAGAGACCATACCACGTAAAACACTCCCACACGAGTACACTGCCAACTCCAATCTTGACCACAGGAACAGTAAACTGTGGTAAATAGCGTTCCTTCGGCTGCCGACATACCCACACATGGCCATAAGACTGATGGATCATGTTTCTGGATTGATCAGCTCATAGGACCCGTTTCCATTGGTGTACAGTCCACGAGATATGTTCTTTACACCATCCTAATCGACGAGGAGCATTCCGAGTGGAGATGAAAGGCTTATGAGCAGCCGCACTACTACGGGAATCCATTAAATGAAGTTTTCTGCGAATGGTTCGTATACATACCGAGGTTCCAGCATTTTTACTCACCTGTACACTGAAGTCTTGGGCAGTAGTACGCTATCGAATAGCTGTAACGACTCTCCTTAGGCTTCGACGTCCTCTATCACTGATTTTCTTTGTTCTGCCGGTAAGTTTTGCTGCTTCCAGCACGCCATGTGTCTTCCACTTATTCAGTATATCCAAAACAGTTTACTTGGGTATTTTAAAACGCCTCTCGTTTTCTCTTATGGACAACCCACTAATATAACACCCAACAATCTTTCTCTTCTCAAAGTTAGTTCTCTCCCGCCGCGACATTTTCACTCAACTTCACAGCGCGATACGATTGCGGTCAGCTGCAGGTTTGTTTTTATTCCGTTCGCAGATGTACCGCGCATCTTAACAACGCAGCGGAACCGTTCATTTGCTTTTGAAGAGGTGTCCGGTGACTTTTGTCAGTGTAGTGTATAATGAGAATGATTTTACATGGGAAAGAATTGTAATGCAGTAAAATTACTTACACATATATATTTTCAAAGTATTCTTCCTCTACCTGAATGCACTGGTCCCACCATTCTATCGACTTCCAGAAGGTGTGATCGAAGCCTTTCGCCCCATGTTGTTCAGGATAACCATCATAGCATTTGTGAGTTCAGTAGTTTATGAAAACCAACAACCACGAAATTGTTATTTCACTTCAGGGAATAGGTGGAAGTCACACTTCGGCAAGTCCGGTAAATGCGAAAAATGTGCCATCTATTTGATACCTAGATCTTGGCTAACCTTCTGGGCAAGCAAATTATGATGTGCAGAAAGGCATTATCTCGATACAAAATCCAAACAGTCTGCCCATATTATGGCGTTTTGGGGAAACTGTTTTTCGTTCTTTAGAGGAAATAATGGGAAATCCAGAATAATAGGCACCGATATAGTTTTCCCATGTGGAAAAACATGGCCTCGCACTATTCAATTTTTACCGTAGAAAACCCGCTGCATGACCTTCCGTGCACTTGCTTGAACCTTTGCTTTCTCGCATTGGGGACTCTGTGGGCGTTTCCATTGGGTGTTCTGTTGTTTTGCTTATGGATAGAAATGGTGAAATTTTTTTATCACATATAATGACTTGATCTAAAAGGTTTGGTTCGCTTCGTAGCCGGTATTTCCACTGGCGACAAGTGATAACACAATTTGCCTTGTGTTTATCCGCGAGTAAGTTGGGAATCCTATTTGCAGTGACTTTTCGGTACGCAAACCGGTTTCTCAGAATGTCATGAACAGAACCAACTGACATCTGCATTACATTAGGAAACTCGTCAACGGTCATTCGGTGGTATTCGTGCAGAAGTGCCTCGATATTATTGACATTAACCTCCGTAGTCAATGTCGAAGGCCTACCGGAGCGTGGCACATCTTTCCGACACACTTCACCATTCACAGATTTCTTGGTGGTCCCGGTGGCGCAGTGGTCTAAGCGATGGCTTCTGATCATTCGTCCGGAAGGGGTCCGGCTTCGAATTCCGGTGGCGCATGGATGTTGTGTTTGCCATATGGCACTGGCTCTCTCATTTCCCTGGAACTAGTGGCCCTAAATTCGGGACGGGCGACTGCTCATAGCCCATTGAGTTGTTCACGGTGGTCGTTAAAACTCCAACCAAAAATAAAATTTCTTGAGCAACTCAAAAAAATTTGCATGGGACAAAGCATCTTCCTGTTTTAAACATTTTGTGCGTTTCTGTAGCTGTTTTATTCAAACGCACGCGAAATTTTGTAGCTGCTGTTTCCTTCGGTTTTAAATAAATACTGGGTTACAGAAACACGTCTGAACTCTACGCCGTTAGTTACAAGAATGAACTAGCGGAGCGTTGTAACGACGCGCCTTTACGTGACTGACCTTGCAGGTGTTCCGACACAGGCAGCTGCATTTTTCTCCGCGGGTTTGTTTTGGCGCTATGACGTCAGTCTCGTTACTCTTTGAATAACCTACTTACACACATGCTGCCACGTAGCCACACACTCACATAAAAAAAACATTGTTGTTTATTCACAGATTATACACCCAGGTAAATATTATCACGCACACATATCCTCAGTTGCGCAAAACATGCACCCTTACCTACAAATCGGTAACATCAAACGGCTGAACTGATTTTACTCCGAAAAAAAAAACGAAATAATCTTTTGAATATTTATCATGGTAAAGAAAAAGAAACATCAGTTTTCAAATTGAATTTTTCAGGGTAGCTGTAAATGCAATGAACAAAACGATAACAAAAGATCTGTGCTAGTAAGCAAAAAAAAAAAAAAAATGCAGCCTCAAGAAGTGTTCATTTGCGGAAACACATTTACAGCTTCTGTGCTTCCTAATTTTATCGGCCGATTTTCAGCTTCTGTTCGTTCCTAATATTTCTTCTCTTTTTTGTCTTGCTCTTGTATTTCTCTTTTTTTTTTTGTTTTCACACCTTTGCAAATGGAGAGGTCACTTTTAATACCATAATCTAATACAGAATACCTTTTCTTCCAAAGATATTCTTCGGTTATATTTAGTTAGTCGGAAACAGATGTTTCTTGAGATATTGGAATGTAAAGCGAAATGTGTTTAACTTCGTGAGAAAAAGAAAAAAAAAGGTTTAGTTGCGAACGTAAAACTCAAAGGGAAGGTGATGAATTTCAGTGTAGAATAAATATTTCTCTCACAACTGTCTGATACACGCTGCAGTTTCCCACAGTCATAGGGAGAAATCCTTCGAGCAAGGAAGCGCGCTCACATGCCACTGAATCTACCGCCTTTGAGTTTGAGTCCCAGGCTTTCTTTACCCAATGAATCTCTTCCAGCAGATGGCAGAATAGTGGGCCACGTGACAATCCTTCTCAACGACTGCCGCAGTGCGCGTGCATACCAGTTGTCCCAGCTTCCGAGGGGTCCAGTGGCTTTTAGAGAGAGACACACAGTGCGCGCGCGGTCTTTTCTCTCATGCCGTGGAAATCAGGAGAAATCATCGATCTGATTGTACTAACGTCTCCATTCGCTGCCCAGATGCCATCCAAGATCTCCCCGCAAGGCAAGACTAATTGAAATTCTTGCCCTGGGAGAACCTCGGCGACAATTCGCCGATCCTCATTCTCAGTTTCCTTTTTGTTCCGGAAGTTCCGCTGGTAATTGGACCCAGCTTTCTCCCAAAAGAGTGGAGAAAAGGGAATCGCTGGCGTGAAACTGGATGGGATGTGATTATCCGTTTTTCTTCGTCCATGGATTGGACTAGGAGGCAGCGACAGAACGACAACTTGCACTCAGGCAAACAATACAAATACACTACAAACAAAACGTGTTCCTATTGCTAACGTCGACGTGCAGTCCTCACTCAGATAGGAGGCATTTTGAGTTCGAATAGCTTTCTCCTGATAAAATAAAGATATAAACAAATAAGTGCAACCAACATTATGGCTCTAGGAATTCTCTTATACTTCTTATTCTGCTTTCTCCTGCTTTTGACAGAAGGTAAGTCAACTGCCATATTTCACATTCGTATAATATTTTATTGATCTCGAGGTCTTTTAGAGTGGCAAATTATTGTAAACAGTCGTAGAATCCAGTGCATTTCTTCAAGAAGTTTAAAAAGGATTTCATAAAGTGATTCCATTTATCTGATTCCTTTTTACCTTTTTCATTCCTTTGCGCAACTCATACATAATATCCAACATTTATAATTGCATTTCGCACTAACTTCATTTGTCTTTCATTTGTAGAATCAAATGCATTTCTTCAACTGGTTTAAAACTTATTTCATACAATAATTTCATTTACCTGATTCCGATTTCTCTTTTCACTTACCATTCCTTACCTAACTCATATGTAATGACCAGGATTAATAAATTAATTTATAAGTGTATTCGGCTTTAATATCATTTGTATTTAAGTTGCAGAATCAAATGCATTTCTTCAAGTGGTTTAAAAATGATATCATACAATAATTTCATTTATTTAATTCCTCTTTGCACTTACCATTTCTTACATAACTGATATATAATGTCCAAAATGTATGAATGAATTCGGTACAAATATGCTTTTCCTTCAAAATAAAAAAGACACAAAATTATCTATAGTCATTCAAAAATATTTCGCTATATTAACCTATGCACATTCTGAATCATGCGCGTTTATAAGATGCAAATAGCTAAACCTATTGTGGGGTAACCATGCTTTGAATGATTCATTGTTTGCTTTGAAATAAGACGTATCAAGTAAAATTTTTAAAGTACATTTCATTTTCTGATTGATTACAACTTATTTTCAATTTATTTGAACTATAATAATCAGTTTTCTGGAATTCAACTTAACTATTTTTTATGATGAACGATGCAACACTGTTTGTCATATAACATTGCTATTTAATTCACATGGACAAAAAATATAATCAGACCGACCCCACTGTTATTGCACTTAAGATTAACCCAATACGTGGTCAATTTTTATATTTATTTAAAATAATTCGTGCCATATCAATTAACTTCATATAATTCGAGTCATACCATTAAACATTTAAAGCCAAATCTTCTTTCTATTTCTGCAGTAAAACTGACTTCTTTATTGGAACTTTAATTTCTGCTAATATGAATGGTAGAATGTTAAGTGTGTGCCGTATTAAAACCAATTTGTTAAAAAATATATATTGTTTTTGCATGATACTTTATTATTCCTACAGAAAAATGTAAAAACATTCCACGGAGACGAAACCTTATTCAGGTAATGAAGCAAACAACTTAGCACACAGTGCAAAATTCACGTATCGGATGAGTCATAATGCTATTTATTTATTCAGTAAAATGTGTACCGAAGTAAAAGGTAAGAATTAGGAATCCGTGTGTCACTATAAGACAACGAGTAACGAAGTTTGGGAAATTCTGATCAGAAAGTTAACATTTTTTACTTAGATTCTAATTTGCTAAAAGATTACTTCCATTAAAAAATTATGACAAAGTAAGAGTCATTCATGTTAGGATATTCTGGTGCATAAAACTTGTCGGGATAATATTAAAAACTTCGAGATCTGATGTATTTGGAAAATACGCAAAGTGCACTTTATTTTGATTTTACAAACCATGTAGCTTATATCGATCTAGCTGATTCGGTCTTAAGGTTTACTTCACGTTGTTGGTTTCCTTCTTTCTCCTCATATCTATTTACAATAAATCGATTTCACTATTGCTGTTCTAGAACACAGAACGTTTTGGGAGAAATCAATTAAAACTCTTTATGTGTGTGTGGTTTTTCTAACAGGATCCATTGCCCCTCCCTGAATTTAAGCAAGCGATTTTTTTACATGTCATGAAAATTAATTTTCGTACAGAATCTCCGCTTATGTATTATCTATTAAAACTGAAAAATAGTTCGAAATATGTGACTTTTCAATATTTGTATTTCCTTAAGTGATAAACTGTAAAACTTAGAAAGAGATTTGAAAATTATGCATTGTTAAATAAAGAATAAAAATTCAATGTCAAAAATTTCCGAACAATTACTACAAACAGTTTGAATTAAGGTTTAAATTTCACTTTATGCCTCATATTTTACGTTTATCATTTTCTGGTCTATTTTTTAATATAGAATGTTATGAAATGATGATCCACAACCTTCTTTCATAATTACGCGTTAACCTCGATGCAGTCCTGAACAAAAGATTCTGAATAGCCTTGGGAACTGAACAATGAATGTTCGATAACAGAATTTGTCTGGTACCTTAGCAAATTTCATTCCCGGATGATCAATAAGACGTTATATTTTACATTAATATCACCTAATCTCAAAAAATAGAGCTAATTTCATATAATCCAGGGACATATTTCTTAATGCAAAACCTTCGGGAATATTATGGAATCAAAGAATATGTGATATACATTGTACGAGCATTCTAAATGAAACTAATTCCTAAGGCTTCGAACTGTCTACATCCATAGATTTTCAAAACACTTTCAAATCATCTTATTTATATGCAAAACAACTTAACATTACTTCAGCTTCAGCTGTATATATGTCTCCAATTTTTGTCTCATTAAATACTTCACGCTAAAAAATGTCATGTTTTTAATTACCTGTTGATTGCACTTATTCAATCTTCCTATTTTTAACAACGTTTCGTTGAATTTCAAATTAAAATGGATTTTGCAATTCTTACTTAAAACAAAATTCTGAGACGACTTTCGGAACAATTTAGCAAGTATTTTGTATTTATTTAAAACTACACAAATTTCGGGTTTGTAGAGAAAGGAAAGAAAACAGATATTGTCTATTCTGAAATATTGAATAGACATGCAGCCATTAAAATTAGAGAAATAAATATCCTAATAAAAAAAACGCTCATAGCGTAGTAAAATTAATTTATTTACTAGCTTAAAAAGTATGTAGATTAACAAAGCTTTCGCTGTCCCCAGGGAGGCTTTTTCAAGTCAAATGGTTAACATAAAATGCCTACGGTTGGCATTTTATGCTATCGGAGATGAGCCAGGGCACGACTTCAAATGAGAATGTTTTGAGCGCGCATCCAATGGTGCTGGTTCTGTTTTCTCTGGAATCAGTGACTCCAAATTAGGTACACGCGACTTCCTGTAGCCCTAATAGTTGCTCTTGGTGACCATTAAGCCCCTGAAACAAAAGCAAAAGAGTTGATATTTAAATAAACAACCAAAAGTTCTGGGCTTTGAAAATTAATTTTCACACATATTAACAGAATATGATAAATGCACATTTTTACTTAACATCTGCAAGTATAAAGGGGATAAGCAGAACATCCTGCTACTTTTTCTGTGAAAATCACCATCATCCATCTGTAAATTAAGTCATGCTCCTTTTATATTATTTTGAGCACCATTTATCTATAAATTCTTTTGATCTTCAATAACATTTTGTGTACCTTCTTACACGTGGGATCAGAGCCATGAGATGAATATAAACTAGATTCCGAAATGGACGCCTCTAACACAAATTCAGCAATATGTCCAAAATGAGACTACCGATTGTAAAGATTTTTCAGACATGTTCAACGTTTAAGCTTACGTACTCGAGCAACATTGCACTGGTGGCAAATAGAAACATGAAAATGACACCCGTAAGTCATTGAGCTGGCAGGCACGCGATTTTGATATACGTTGTTCTGAGCAGGATACGGAAAATAAAGCTTGATATGGACTGATTTTCGAAGAAAAACTCCGCACTCTCGCTTAGAAGACTCTTTAGTGTGGAGAGCGATGAGTTGATAGGAAGTGGGGGTAATCGCAAGCAGATGTCACAAAATGACTGAATGTGTTAACGTAGGTAGTCTCCAATCTGTGGAGACAGTTCCAGAAAACCAGTGCAACAACCAGAAGGCCGGGACACGGGACCGCATTATCCACAACAAATCAAGATGACCGGTATTTGTGTCAAACAGCCCCCCCCCATACGGAGCCAACCACCAACCACCAGGCAACTCTTGCAGAAGCTGTACTCTACTACGAGGACCGCAATAAAAAGTCAGAGTACCGACGATTCCACTCGTGTGGTCTGTGTGTAAGAAGGCCAATTGTCTGTATCCCACTAGCTGCATCTAACAGAAGGGTCCGTCTGAATTGGGCAAGATATTATCACCCCTGGAACCCTGATCAATGGGCATGTGTTCTCTTCAGTGACGAATCGCGGAACAAAATAAAGACGGATGTGTGCATTTGGGGAGAGGGGAGAAGCCAAAGTCTTCCCTCCAACATTAGGGAAATTGACCCCTACAATGCTGGATGGACGTACACCGCTGCACGTATTTCCAGGAGCCACCCGAACTGCTGCAAAGGTTACATCCTACAGTCGTCTTTACGGATTTTCAGTGGAGGTGTTGGCCTCCCAGTTCCCTTTTATGGGCGACAACGCCCGTCCCCATAGATCGCGGCTAGTCGACGAATGAGGATATGCACAGGATCAAACAGCCCATGTGATCCGTATCTGAACACGATGGAGCACGTGTGTTATGCGCTGGGAAAAGAAATTGCCAGCTGTCAGCCTACTCCCAGGGCCCTCACGGGTATTCTATTTGTAGCATTTGAGCAGCAGCAAAAGTGTAAAGAGAGATAGTGGAAGTTATAGTGTTAATTGAGGAAGAGACGTTGTTTAATTCAAGCTCTTTGAAGCATGTGCGTTATATTCTAGTGTTGTTGTCGTTTTGTTAACTAAGTGTCATTATTATTAACCTACGTTCGTTTGATTATGGTAGTAATATTTAAAAAGAGTTGTAGTTATAGTGTTTTGAGTGCCAAAAAATTAATTCCTGAATAAAGACTAATTGTAAGTCACTTCTCGACTTTCTCTTGAATGACTCCTGTTTCACTGTTGGTGATGTTTTTGAGAACTGATTTACGTAGCGTTCAGTCAGCTCTATCTACACGAACATTACATATCGATATTTGGGGTAATCACACTCCCTATTATCCCCAAAAAATTCGCGCCACTTACCGCATTACCTTTCGACTGCCATGGGGTCATGCACATGTCTCCTCCTCATTCAGTGATGACATCCCTTTTCTGTCACGTATTGCTCTAGTCATTAAACTCCGTCATGTAGATTTTGCGTTATTCATGTTTTTGTGCTTGCCACGTTAAATTTGGTCACCAGTGTATACTACTCTTGATACTGAGCAGTTTATCATTGATGTGTTTTACGGACAAGTAAGATTTTCGTGTATCAAATAACAGTTTAAAAGGAAAAATAATGAAGGGCAGCAAGTGTTTATATATTTTAATGTGAGTTAATAGGTGTCTGCTATTTTGATTGTCAGCAAAGAAAATATGGATTACTTTACATAAGTTATCTTAAGCGTCGAAGGAAGAAATTATTTCCCTTTCTTTGTTGTTGCAAGATTTATGCCAGTGTTGTTCCACCGGATGCTTGAAAATGAGGTAATTTGTGAGTAAATAAAAGAAAGCGAAGTGTTCCGCGATGCCTCTGAGCGGAATTACTCTTCCGTGACAAAAACGGTTGAACTTTCATGCTGTTATACCATTTCCGTCATATTCTTCCGTTTCTTTGGAAAATTAATGGAAATACTTATTCTGCAGATTCAATTGATTTTTCCTATGCATGCCCCCCTTTTCTTCTTTTAATGCTGGAGTGATTGCTTTAAAAAGCAATGGTTTTAACAGTTTTTTGCAAAGTACCGCATGAAATGGTACTAAAGTGGAGATAGACAAAATTAATATTACTTTCTTTGCTTTCTTTAAGACGAAGGAAGGAAAATCGCATTCAGAATTAAAGCGATTTATATAAACTCGCACATGAAACCGCATTTTTTAAAATCATTATATTTCAAAGACATAAAACAGAACAATTGTCTCTGTTAATGCGAAGTGCTAAATCTCAAGGCTAACCTCATCTTTACGGTGCAGGTAATTATCATCTCGCATCTGTTTAAACGGTTGAGTAAATAATTATGGCTGCTTATGGTAATGCAGAAAATACTAATCGAAATTGATTTCTTTTCATGTGTACGTTTTTAGTTATAGCAATTGAAAAAAAACGGACGCCAGAGTCTGTTCATCAGTCTGTGTGTCATGAAGGCCAGCAATAATTAACCCCCCTTAAACAATATCAAAACTTTGTGCAGTTTTCAGGCTATTTGATATGCTTATGATGTTTATTGAAGGTTTTCGCGAACATTATGTTATGTTTTTTTTCATTTTGAGTAATATTTCATTTTCTCAAAATGCTTAAATGAAAAGTAGAACTTTTTTTCACTGTTAAAAAGTTTAGTCCCCGTGAGAAACTTCTTTCGACAGTATAACCTTTAATATAAACCAAGAGAGATAAAAAAGCAATATATACATTATATACAAGGACGACTCAGCCCTACTCCTGGAAATTTTCTAAGTACTTGAACAACAGCTAAGATGAAAAAAAACCCGGTCTTGTCAGTGCTAAGAGTCATAAGAGACTGATGAGCAACCGAGGTAAACAAAAAAGTAACATAGGTTTAATGCGGACAAATCGAATTTACATTTAGTCCATGTTAAAACCAACAGCTGAATTTTCTCATTAGCGACCAACAAGTGCTTAGTGAAGAACTTAAATGTTGATATTTTATGTTCAACAAGTGCTTAGTGAAGAACTTAAATGTTGATATTTTATGTTCAACAAGTGCTTTGGTAAATAATAAGACAACTGAAAAATATCAAAGAACACTACACATCTTCCACAATTTTCTGTCTTGAGCACTTATTATCCAGGTCACTCCCACATGCTTTCCAATATCATCCACGTGTCTCTAACCAGATATTCTTCTGGGATTTTTCCCTGTTCATTTTGGTGTTCACTTTGGCGCTTTAGTGTTTAAAAAAATGTCAGTTTTTCTAGCAATATGCCTAGCATTTTGACACTAAACGGTCTTTACTTTGATAATGACAAATCATCCACTCTTGTCACTTTACTGATCCATGCGTTCTTTTTTCGACATTTCTTGGTTTCGCCAAGAGTGCACCTTTCTGTGTTGTTTTGAGAGGTGACAATATTAAAATTTAAATGGGAAAAGATTTTTCAACGGGAATGAAAAAACTTTTCTGCACTTACTTAAGGTTTTGTAATTAGCACTTTGCTTATGAAAAAATTACGGTGAAGTTCCTTTTTTTTTCGTCCATGTCGATTTTCAGAGAGATAAATTTAATTATCTATGGAATTTACCTATTTTCGGGGCCCCAAGCTTCAGACACCTGTTCAACAATCGTATCTCGCCAGTGACAAAGAACCAGGATTTTCCAGATTTTGTTTCAAGGAACACGAATGCTCCAGCACATAGGTCGAGTTTGTCCATTGATTTGGACCGTCGTATTTCTACTGCAATAGCTGTGTGTTCTCTTAATAACCAATGCGTCGCTAAATTTCCGAAAAATCCTACCAACTATTACAGAATGAAGTTTGTAATTCCTTTTCCTACAATTATGGGCGTTTTATGCTTTTCACAGAAGCAAAAGTAAAATATCATTCATAATATGTGACGTACCTGCCAGCA
This sequence comes from Macrothele yani, assembly GCA_039090855.1. Classification (NCBI taxonomy): domain Eukaryota; kingdom Metazoa; phylum Arthropoda; class Arachnida; order Araneae; family Macrothelidae; genus Macrothele; species Macrothele yani. Next base: position 162,200,674 of record CM077002.1, read on the forward strand.
GGACGCACACGACATAAAGGCACATAGCAATCAGAACAAATGTCTGCGTAGCTCAGTTGGTAGAGCGACTTGTTCCGGAATAAGCGGCCTCGGGTTCGAATCCCGGCGTAGACCAAAAATGACGGAGAAATTTACTTCGTTATAATGGCGCCCGAACTATCCGGCTGACCCGGCCGTTCAAAATCTCGCATTGGTGTGATGTTCTTTCCACACCGCCTTTAAAAACCGCGAGACAGGAAAAATCAGAGAATTCCTTCTCCAGCGCTTCGAAAAATAAAAATGTGTGATGTTGCATTCCACACAGCAGATTGACTGGGAGTTCTCAAGTGCACGTTCTACAGTGGATGGCTGCTTGCCTGCAACGATTCATGGTCACGGCTGACCCGTGGGCCATGCCCCCGGCCCTCTTTCGGGGGGGGAGGGTAGATGTGACGTACCTGCCAGCAGGACGCACACGACATAAAGGCACATAGCAATCAGAACAAATGTCTGCGTAGCTCAGTTGGTAGAGCGACTTGTTCCGGAATAAGCGGCCTCGGGTTCGAATCCCGGCTTAGACCAAAAATGACGGAGAAATTTACTTCGTTATAAATAAGTGAAATAACGTAATTTACAAAAGGTCAATGTGAGAAACAGCAAGTTATTCAGCGATAAAAAATTTAGGCAATGATTGATATGTAAATCTTTGCTTGAACAACACACAACACTTTTAAGAAAATATTTCACATTACTGTTTCCTAGAATGTATCATGCAGTTCTTTTCGATTCCTCCTGTGCGTTTGAGAACTACAACGCAAACTATTTTCCAGATAGTGTGAATAAAATGAAAAAAAGGGAGGTCATATGAAAATGCTTGATTTGTAATTGATATTTGCACATAGAAAATCAAACCAAGGTCCACGAATCGCAGTGCACAGTTTAGTGCAGGTATCACCGAAAAAATGTGGAAATCAAATAGCTTTGAAAAAATGATGGCATTATCAAGAATAAAAGGCATTTATGTTCGAAAAGTAAGGTATTTAATCAATGTGGCCGTTTGTCCTTATTCACTAGTTTGCATCATCTCCGTGGACACTATTGAAAAACGTCAGTTATGAATTTAAAACTGTGTACGAACACGAGAAAACTTCATTTTGTCGGTCGTATAGTCTAAAAGTTATGCTCATGTCACCAATCGACAGGATGAAATCTCGCACATGGACTCTAGTGCTGACAGTAGGTGAGCATTACATCTACTTTAACACTGTATCACATGTACAGTATAACGTGTAGCACACTGCAGAGTCAATATTTGGTCAGTTTATTTTATTTTTGTTGCCTCGGTAACCGAGTAGTCAGAGGTTTAAGTTTATTTCTGATCACATGAGATGGACTCAAGTTCGAGTCTCGAATCAGAAATGAATAGTGTGTATGTCTTCCGGCGTTGGCTCTCTCCCGCATTTTCCTTTCTTATAATTAAAAGGGTTGCATGATGTATATACTAAAAGGAAGGTTGTATAGCAAATATACATGCCCAGGCGCATCTCTTCACCGTAAATATAACAGAGCATAACTGAGAAAGATAAACAGAAACAACTGAAAAGAGTAACATACAATCCTTTTGGCATTTTATGAAGCTACACTTACTGAATGAGGCCTTGTTGGGGGTTGACCAATATACGTAAAAGGGAAAACGCAAGAATTCAGTATTCCGATTTTTTTTCAAAGCAAAGACACTTTCCGGACTACAGAAACACTTGCATAAACATGGAGAAATTACAAAAGTTTAAAAGTACGATAATTTGCAGGGGTTTATCAAAATACTGGAAACAATTACAGTTTGTAGAGAACGTTTTATTAACAAGCTGTAGGCTTACCTCTGACATTCCATAAAAACGTAATACATAGGATAATGGAGTTTGGAAGAATTCTTCTTGAAAAATATGTCCCGATTGTGCCAGTAATGTTGAAGGCAGGAAGTGTAATATGACCGCTCTAGTTATTTCCACAAATGTTCAATAATATAAAGCTCTGGAGATTGGTGGCCAAAGTAGCTACTTTACCCCCATCCTCATGTTCTCCAAACCACAGCTTAACACGTTTCACACAATGCATCGGTGCATTATCTACGTGAAATTAGGGACTGTCATTAGGGAACAACCTTTGGTGTAAGTGTTCCCAAGAATTGATTCGTATATTGCAGATGTTAAGCGACCCTCCAGAAAGGCCAATATTCCTGAACAATGCCATGATAGTTCACACTACAGAATCCGGGATACACCTACATGCTTCACAGTCGGAATCAAACAGTCGTGGTAGTACGCTTCTGCAGGTTTTCGCCAGAACATTGTACCGGTGGTGGGGACACAATGTAGAGCACGATTCTATAGTCATATGACGCGTTGCCAGTCTTTAGATCCCAGCTTTTATGCGCTTTGCACAACCTTACACGTTTTATTGCATTGATGTTGGTAATAAGAAGTATGTGGATTACATCACGGCCATAAACACAGGCGCGATACTACGGGTGGACTCGGGTGGGCTGCAGCCCACACAACGTTTCTTTCAGACCACCCTTATGGCCCCCAAAAAATATATAAGCAACTGGAACGTATGGCGGGTGCAACCACCTAAGATGATAAGGGACTTGGATAAATGCATTTTAATTTCTCGAATTCACTGACATTTTGTTATATAAAATGGATGCTTTGTTAAATGTATGTGTTTGTACTTATGGGAAATGGAGGGAATCTTCTGGACGAATTTTCGAGATTAGTAGAAACACACCATTTTTGTAATCACAGTTTAAAACGATGAGAGATACAGAGAGAGAGAGAGAGAGAAAAAGATACGAGGAGAAGAGAGAGAGGGGGAGACTGAGGTGACGGAAAGAGAGTGACGGAGATTGAGCGAGAGAGAGCGAGAGTCTGAGAGATAGAGAGAGAGTGAGAGAGAAAGAGAGAGGGAGACTGAGTGAGAGAGAGTGAGAGAGAAAGAGAGAGGGAGACTGAGTGAGAGAGAGTGAGAGAGAGAGAGAGAGCGTGAGAGAGAGAAGGAGGGTGACTGAGAGGGAGAGAGGGAGTTACGGATATATATAGAGAGAGAGTGAGTGACGGCTAGAGAGAGAGAGAGCGTGAGAGAGAGAAGGAGGGCGACTGAGAGGGAGAGAGTGAGTGACGGATAGAGAGAGAGAGAGCGTGAGAGAGAGAAGGAGGGCGACTGAGAGGGAGAGAGGGAGTGACGGATAGAAAGACAGGGAGAGAGCGTGAGAGAGAGAGAAGGAGGGCGACTGATAGGGAGAGAGAGAGTGACAGATAGAGGGAGATTGAATGAAAGAGTGAGGGTGAGAGAGTGAGGGAAAGAGAGAGTGACGGATAGAGAGAGAGAGAGTGAGTAACCGAGAGAGAGAGAGAGAAGGGAGAGAGTGAGTGACCGAGGTAGACTGAGGGAGAGAGTGAGTGACGGAGAGAGAGTAAGAGAGAGAGGGAGGGAGACTGAGGGAGAGAGATTGACAGTGAGGGAGGTAAAAAGAGAGAGAAAGAGAAATACACCTTATTAGGTTACAAAGTGAAAAACTAAGTAAAACACTTCAAAATGTGGGCCCCCCTCCCATCATGTTTAGTTCCCTTAATAGCCCACCCATTTCATAAGCGGCTGGTGTCTTCACTGCATAAATACCGGCACGATGGAACTTCCTGCGGAATGTTATGACGGAAATGGAATCTTTCTGGCTGGTTTTAAACACTACTGCTATTTGCGGTGGGGCTTCCTGTGTTCCTTCGTACAATCCGTGCCAATCTTTGCCTATCTCTATCTGAAATAGTCGTATGGCGTCCACAATGTGCACGGTTGGAGGCTTCATTGTGTCTTTTTCTGACAGGTAGTCATAATCTTCGATACGGTTCCTCGTGTCGCACCTATTATTTCTGCCGTTATAGTTGCAGAAGCTCCCGCAAGATGCGCGCCAGTGATGATAGCTGTTTTGAGGTCACTGAGATTTGACATTTGACTAAAATTACTGGACGTTCCGGTGGCGCAGTGGTCTAAGCAATGGCTTCTGATCATTCGTCCGAGATGGGTCAGGGTTTGAATCCCAATGAGGAATGGTGTTGCGTTTGTCTTACGGCACTGACTCTCTTCCTTCCCTGGATTAAGTGACCCTAAATTAGGGACCGGCGACTGCTTATTGCCAATTGAGTTGCTCATGGTAACTGATAAACTCCCAATAACAAAAATATTGGATAATCGCTGTTTTACCTGCTACTGTGGCACTACTACGTAATAGCCAACATTTTACTGTACCCCGTTATATACCACACATCGTGTGTGACGTCTTACGCGTGATTTGTGTACGGCGCATTCCGGGTACTCCTGTCGCAGTCGGTGTTTTCATTATTTTGATAAATCCCTGCAGGTGTAAGGAAACAGACATATCTTACAATCATGTCAAAGGAAAGTGCTCAAGGCGGTAACTGTTGTAAAGAAATGGCAAAACATTAAAAAAAACATAAATCAAGCATCTTAAATGATTGCATAATTTATTATATAAAATGATTTTCCTATACCAGTGGCTGCCTCAAGTACAGAAAGGTACCCCAGGGAGATTGAAATGTAGTTACAAAGTATCTTCAAAATCAAAACTCTCGTATAAGCATATATTATCAGAAACTCTAGATATGTTTCCACATTATGTGGGCTTAACCTTTTCATTATCTCTCTTCTGTATCGTGGTGTGGATTCAATAGGAATTAGATTAGTACTTGATTAATTTTCCGATTTTTAAACGGCAAATTTAATGATACAATTTTGATAGAATTACATCCATACGAATTACCATTGAAATACTAAACAACAGCGAACAATAGAACGTGCTATTCAATTTCTTTCTGCAGCTTTTTCGGAAAGCACCGTTAGTGGGATCCAAAGGCAGAACTGTAATTTCTGGGAGGAAATGTTTTAAAATGATATATTTTTGTCCAAAAGTAATTTAAAGTGCTATTAAGATGTTGCGGCAAGGCATTTTCGCATAAAATGCTCCTTTTCGGAGAAACGTTTCTTCCTTCTCATATTCCCTGTAGCGAGGTGATCAATCATTTAATGCGATATTTATTCACTCCAGGAAGGATTGTGAACAGCCAAAGCATTTCTCGTCAAAGAAGTGTTATTTAATTACACCTAAGTAAAAAGATATAAGCCCTTTAATAGTATGATTAAATTTTCACACGGTGGCAGTAACCCATATATGTGAAGAGCTGTTTTTCTCCTCCTCGCGCAGGTTTGGCTCCACTGAACTTTACATATGCCGTTGCGACACATGTAAATTTACAAATTTTCAAGTTATTAACAACAAAATTACTATTTTATTGGCATTGTAACGTCGTCAGTGAAAAATAATGTGAAATTTGAAAGAAGAAACAGACGTATTTAACAGTAAACTGAAAATTTAATGCTTCGAAACTGGCTGTACTCCATCTTATACGTAGGGAATTATGTTTTGCATTGATTACGAAATGTATGCAATTATACTTGTAAAATTATTTATGTTTGATTAAAAGGTATTCCTGCAGTTATATCAATACGAAAAGGATGCAAAGTGCTCATAAAAAAGTATATAATCCTATAGATAATAAATATCATACCTTTTAATTTTATATCTGATGAAGTTCTCAAACCTGGTAAAACCTGTGTCTTCCCATCTAAAAGTTAGCTTTTAACTCTTTCAGTTATAGGATTTTGTGGCGTTACGATGTTGAAAATCCAGAAGTTGTCTGCCCTCACTCGCTTAACCCTTCAACCTGCTGGAACGAATTAACTCGGGATTAGCAAAATTGGTAACAATCAGCTCGAATGAAAATATTCGATATGTAAAAAGTGAATCGAACGCGACTGGAACAAGTGAACTCGTTCGTCTGAGAGCAATGCTTTCTCCTTTGCTTACCGAAGTGGTCATTTAGGGGTTCGATTGACACTAAATAACCACCCCTAAATGACCAACTTGTTTTCAAAGTGGTCATTTAGGAGCATGATTGGCACTAATATTTTCTAACTGATTTATCTGCTAAAAGGGCTATAACAATGTCGACTAGCCTAAGAAAAGAAAAAGATAAAATGTTTGAGGCACTTGATTCTTCCCAGTAGAACGTTGCCCCTATCAGGGGAACAAACCCTTCCCGATCATGTCCAGAGTCATGGAGCAGAGAACAGAGGACTATAGAACCGAGATCTTATAATTGGCGACAGGTTTACGTTCGGTACTGCTGAGGTGGGAGGGGTAAAGATATTGTTTTTTCGTAGCGTTCCTGAAATCCAGTCGCTATGTGAACAATTTCTGTTTGGGAAGTTTAAAAGAGATTAAGCACCATTGGATTCTGCAACTTCAACCACTTAAAGAGGTAAACTACCACCACTCGTAAAGTATCACTCATCACTGTGATTTTTAGGTTTCCTCCAGATCATTGGCAACCAAAAGAAATGAAAATGTACCTACATTTTGTCCTGACTCCACTTGTGTTCAACACAAAAGAGCAGAACTTATGTGGTCCAAAATTTCTCCTGATCACCATGTTTCACCCAAAAGTATGCCTAGTTACGTTTCTAACGAATGCTCGTCGTTCTTTACAAAGATTTAGAGGTTCCATTTCAATGCCATATTCCTCACAAGTAGCACAGGAACTGTCCGCAAAGTTACTTTCCCCCATACAGCCATTGTAACAAAAGCTACCATTCAGTACATTAAAAAGAAACACAAATACAATGGACAACTGATAAGTTTCATAAATAGAATACGGAATTACACTATACAATACAAATTCTAAAGATGACAATCCGTTTTTTGGTGTACACATGACAAGGATGGTAAGTCAAATATTATCCGAAAACTTAAAAAATTGGTCTTTCTGTAGCGGAAATCGAATCCGCGTCTCCCAGATAGCGCCAATGTATGCTAGCATACATTGGCGCAGACGTTTAGCCACGGTGCAACGCTGCGCAGACCTTTAGCTACGCTGTTTTTAGACGTTCAGCTACGGTGCAACACCTTCCTCTTCTTTCTGCCCCTCTCAAACTTGTTTCTACGCGTTTCACGGCGGTGTGACGCCTTTCTTCTATTCTTTATTTCTTCCTTCCTTTTAAGTGTGTATTCAGACATGTTTTAATCCTGCTTATACACGTTTCGCTACATGCGTAACACCTTCCGCCTCTTCTGAATTTCTTCATCTCTCCAAAGCGCACGTTCAGATACGTTTGGAATCTGTTCCCAAATGTTTCACTTCGATGTAACGCCGTTCTTCTTTTTTTTTTTTTTTGTTTCCTCAAGTCTTCCAAGCCCATGGTCAGACATGTTTGAACCCCGTTTCGAGATGTTTCGCTATCGTGTAACATCTTTCTGTTCTTATGTATTTATTTCTCTCTCCAAGTGGATCTTCGGACATGTTTTACCCTGTTTCCACATGCTCCATTGCAGTGTGACCCATTTCTTCTCTTCGTTATTTCGTCCTTCTTCCCAAGCGCATGGTCAGAGAGGGAAAAATAACTTTTTCGCCCACGGAAAAAGAACTTTGCAATTCAACATGCTCTTCTACACTTTTCTGCATCTTGCTCATATTCCTTTTGAATTCTTTCATAGGATGTTTTGCTTTTCCCTGAAGTTAAAAGGGTAAAACAAAAAATAAAACAGTTTGCCTTTTCTCTTGGCGTTAAACCGAAGCTCCCATTAATTTAATAGAAGGTCATCCAGGTGTCGCGCTTAATAAAATATTCATTGAACCAAAGTAATCGGCTTTGTTTTTTATTATATTTCAAGTGGAAATATATTCTTATAAAATAAAAACTGACCCTTTGTTGGGAAAGCTGCAAATTGTCATAAACTATAGCTATAACTGACATATGGTATCACCTCCTTAGCGAGCCACGTGAACACAAACTTTCCGAGGAATGCACGAGCTCCCACCTGTGACTGTGCCATCATCTCATACATTTCTGTCTCGTATTCATGTTTGAATTTAAATTTTTGTAGATCTGCTAAGATGTGCTAAATTGTTTTGTGTTTTTACTAAGTAGTACCTACCTGAAGAAGCCAACCGGGACCGGCGAAAGCTCGTTTTATGTATTTCTACTAATTTTACACACATTAAACGGAATTCAGTTCCTGTTATTTGTCATACATTATTTTTGTAAATTTTATGAAATTTCATTGTATTATTTTATTCAACTAGTGTTACAACATTTTGTAGAATGGGAATGTACAATCTTGTTTCAAACGGTATACGAGCTCGTCATTGCATTTTCTGATACAATGAGGATGTAGTGTCTCGCTTTAAACGATATACATACCTATTGCTGTAATCTTTGGTTGAAGAGGATCTACTATCTGAAGTAGTTTTAAACGACATACAATCCTATTTCTGCAGCTCTCTAAAAGGCTATTTAGAATTAGGTGGAATGGGATTGTGTTTGTGTGTGTGTACTATCTAGTTTCAAACCAGTGTACAAACCAGTTGTTTCACAATTGGTGGAATGAGGACATACTTTTGTGTTTCAAGTGGTGTACACGCGTATTGATACTCTTTTAGGCAGAATGGGGATGTTTATCTTCTTCCAGTCATTATAGAAGCCTATTTATTGATGCACCTTTTTCTAGAATGGGAATTACTATCTAGTTTGAGATGGTATACAAACCGTTCGTAGTGTTCTTCTGTCCATTATTCTGTAAATTCTCTGGAAGAAAATCTAATCATTATGCTTTCGGCACAGCAGTTCGCATTGTTAATCTTTTATTATTGTGTTCTGTTGATTAAAACTACTCATCCCAATTTTGGGAAATGAAAATACATATATATCAGTATAGTTCACGAAATGGTAGCCACTATTTTAAATTATTGCTGCATAATTAAATAAAATGAGATTAGATTTCCTGATCCGTCTACAACGGCTTGATTTAATTTTGCAATTTTTTGATTTTTATTTAGGTGGCATGTGGCAAAGTTCTCTAAAAGGCTCTTTAGATAAGATATATATTATTAAATTTAAAAATAAGTATATATGGGAGGAATTTAATCAGGCATAAAATTTCAGGTACTCTCAGGAAAATAAGGAAAGCAATTTGTTTTTCATTTCTAGGTGAAAAGAGAAAATATAAATTTAGCAGCAACTCGCAAAGAAAATGCTTGGGAATTGTTCGTTTGTTTAGTTCAGATTGCATGTTCTGTGGGATGTGATAAAACGTTCAAATTATGGCGTGATGCCAAAATAGTAAGGACTACATTTTCATAAATGAGGTATCTGATTCAAAAGGCAGGCGTTTTGATAAGTTTTTTCCTTCATGGACATTTTATTCGGAATCTTTTGCAGTGTTTGAAATTGAAATAACCGTGACATAATAAGAAGATGTGTATTCTTAATTTGATTCAGAATACTTTGAAGAAAAAACTGTCTTCTAAATCGGTAAATACGGGTAGAATATTTGGCATATGGAATTCTAATGGGATCTTTAGTATATATTTTAATAAGATGTGTGTTTTTAATTCGATTCAGAATACTTTGAAAAAAAAACTGTTTTCTAAATCGGTAAGTACGAGTAGTATTATATTCAGGCATATGTAATTCAAAACGGATCTTTAGTATATATTACCTTAGTTGAGCTCGTAATCACATGACAGCTGATACAAAATAACCAATGACAGCACTGATGAACATTTAAAGATATAGCTCTGTTGTATTTTATTCCGTCTTGCAGTAGAACAGGGATAATAGATAATTTATATTATTTACTTCTACTTGTACAAACGTACATAATCATGAGTGTCAGATTATTATTAACATCATAATCGAGGATATCGTTCTTGGATGTTACATATATCTGGTACAAACACAGTTCCTTTTTGTTGCTGTTGTTGCTGTCTTTTCTTTATTGTTTACCATTACTGTAAATGTTGATCCGTATCAAATGTCATCCTTGCCATGCAGATTGCCCAAATTGCACTTCTTTTATTTTTCTGAGTTTAACTTCCACCGTGAGGACATCGGTTGTCTGTCAGCAGTCCTTGGTTACTAATTTTGTGCGACTGGTTTCAGCGAGGAGAGTGAATACCAGTGCCGTAGCAAAACAGAACCACCCGTTACTAAAGCGAGACTCTAACCTGAATCCATCCCGAACGAGTGGTCTAAAACCAGCGCATAAACCACCATGCCACGAAGTCGGCCCTCAAACTGCATAGCGATTTATATCTCCATACAGGTTCGTACTAAAAACAAGTGATGATAACGCAGGTAAACTGTATGAAAATCAGAATCAAGTTAAATTAATCATATGTTGAGGTTATTATATTATATGGAATTTTAGAAGCCCGAAGAATCTATATATATATACTAATATGTAAAGATAGAAAGTTTGTTTGAGTGTTTAAGGTAATCTCGAAAACTACTGAACTGATATGGATAATTCTTTCACCGTTGGGGAACCTACTTTTTTAGGGTGGACATAAAACATTTCTTTCATGTTTTATTACTTGCTATGGTTTTGTATTATTTTTGGTGGCACTACCGAATCAGACCGCTTTCAAGTAGTTCTCGATTCCCGTGTATCGTTCGGCTTTGTTTGCATACACCTTGATCACTCCGAACGTGAAACAAAGTAGTTCGCAATAATATACGGAATTTTTTTATCAATGTGGAATAAAATCGAAACGCTCCATTTACGAAGGAATATAAGAGCTCATTTAGAAGGTGAAGATACCCAATTTTCTACTCAGAACGTGTCGGTGATGGCAAAGTACCTAATCAGAACCGTTTGATTCCAGTACATAGTAAACTGGGGAGCATTGTAATATCTATTTATGAATTAGTTGACAAACTGTATCCTAATATAGAAAATGTGCTCCAATGAAGTCAGAACTGGATGTGTGAACGAGCTATCGTGTCTCCAAGAATACATCTGTTGAAGAAATAAACGATGCTATCTTACAAAAACTGCCCGGCGAATACAGAATATACACATCGATCGATACTGTCGTTAACCTGGAAGATACAGTGCATTAATTTTTAAATTCTTTAAATCACTCGGGCCTTCCACCGCAATGTCTAAAATTGAAAGTTGGTTTTCCTGTAATATTATTACGGAATCTGAATCCTCCACACTTGCAGGTCAAAGTGCTGCGTGATAATATTATTGATACCAAATGGACCAGAAGCTGGACAATAGCACATATACCCAGGATCCCGATGATTCCGATGGACTTTCTTTTCACGATCAAAATATTACAGTTTCCTATTAAACTATCCTTTGCTATAACGATCAAAAAATCCCAGGGCCAAACTTATAAGCATGTGGGATTGGATTTGCGTCAAGAATGTTTCTCGCACGGACAGTTATACTTCGGCTTATCGAGAACCGGCAGTTCAGACAATCAATTTATTTTTATTACGACTGGAAAAGAGACAAAAAATGTTGTATATACAGAGACATTATGTATTATTTTCAAACAATAAAATGAAAATTATGTACTTAAATTTACGTAAAAAAGAATTAAAATTTTCTTTCACGTGACAAACTAACTGCCTCTCATTTAATATTTCGGACAATTTCCTTCACCGGTTGCTATGAAATTCAACTACAGCTAATCTGAATGGATCGGATTACACATGTTATCATAGCCCTATTTTTCAGTGATATCTTCCACGCGAGCGAAGCCGTGGGCACAGCTAGTATTAAATATCTTCACACCCTTATAATTTATCATGCACCATTTTGTGGTCCTGTTGTGCGATAATAAATGTGAAGCATACCTTCCACTGCAATAGTGTTATTTCAAGCAGCGTGGTATCCAATCTCTTTCCTCTTTGCAAGATATCTGTAACTCAACAATAACACGCTTCGGACTGTCTACCAGAGCGCGTTGCTTCAAGAGTGCAATTTCTCGAAAGTGCATAGGAGAAACATCTATTTATACGAATTAACTTCAATGGATTCCCATGAATATTTTTTCCTGTGCCATCATTTAAAGGTATACACGATCAGGTATGAATTGGAGCTTTCTCTTAATATCGAAATACGGTATTGACTTTGGAATTTCAGAAAGCAAGCATTGCTTCCCAGTATATTGGCTCCAGCGCTTGCATTATAAGAGCAATATTTAACTTCGGCATTTTTCCTAAAACTACGGATTGGCAACTTCTTATTATAACTATACACAGCAATGGCTATAAAAGTTAAAAAACAACTTATTCCACATCGTCTCTAACATTTGTGATAGGCTGTTCTGCCGATGGGAAGGTAAATGTTCACTTGGGCGTTTTGCAGCTCCCGTGGTATATGCATGTATTTTCCTCGTTCAATGTGGAGAAAATTTTCCTAAACGGCCTATAATAATTTTGTAATTTATAACATTTCATTGCCGGCGGTGGAGTTCACATACACTTCTTCCTACTGTGGAGTGGCTGTTCTTCCAGATGAACTATGCCGGCAGGCTTATCGCTGCTCCATTGTGGATTTGACTCATGCATCTCCTCGGTAGTACGTCATCTACATCATGCCACCTAATACGTTACACACAGAAGGATAAATCAACTTCAAATCACCATAGAAAAACCCATATTGGAACTTAGTAATTAAGTGAAGTTTTTTTCTACTGCGGTAGAAAGAAACTTCACTTAATTAAGAAAGGCCCAGATATTTTAGGAATTTTCTTTAACAGAATTGTAAGTTTTTCATGCATTTATTGGACACGATACAACTAACTCTTTTTCTAGCGAAAGAAGCTGAACACTTTCCTTTTATCCTGAATACTATGAGCTATAATTTCCCGTAGAGATTAACAATGTTTTCATTATTCTGGAAGACGGCTACGAAAAACTGTTTTCAGAACATGAAGGGATAATCCTAAAAATTTCCCGGCAGTTTTGTTGAGTGAAATACGCTTTTGCCCATTAAAATTGCAAAACCAGGAAGATCGCTTCCCAGGGGCTCGAAAGTCGGCAGAAAGGTAGAACACCGCCGCACATCTAAGTGATAAACCATGCAGAATATATAGAAATCATGTGGGACAGTAACGCTTCATGGAAGTAGTATAAGAGGGATGAACAAAGAGCCGGTGTTAAGCACTGGAAGTGTGTTTGCGCGCTGTTCCTGGCAACGGACAGTTGCAGCATGTCCCGTCGAAGACAACGGCAGCCCTATCAGTAAGTTTCTGACTTTGATCGCTTAAGAATTTTGTGGCATATCCGGATCGCGGATTATCACTACAAGACATCGGTGCTTGTGTGGGACGACCTACGGCCACGGTAGGGAGAATATGGCATAACGACATATCATAACGCCTGGTGCGGGGCTGGTATGGCAGTGCATAATTTAGTACTCACTCAGCCGTCCCGCCACCGAGCAAGAGGACCGACATCCGGAGCGCATAGCTCTGACGGATCGCACAGCTACATCGACTCCTGGATGTGTGGCACAACGCCGTCTCCGCACGGACGGTTAGAGGTCGTCTGCAGCAGCAAGGCAGTTTTGGGCAGCGCCCATTGCTTCGGCTACCTTTGACTGTACAACACTGGCGTCTGCGACTGTAGTGGTGCCAAGAACGTCACTCATGGAAGGGCGAATGGGATGTTATCGTGTCTTCCGACGAATCCCGCTTCATTTTTCAGGACCATGTGGACGAATTCGTGTATGGCGGTACGGCAGCGAACGGCTGAGTGAGTCCTAAATTATACACTGCCATATCGGCCCCGCACCAGGCGTTATGATATGGCGTTCCATTTAATTCCACTCCCGCACTCGCCTCGTCCACTTTACCGTTTAACAGCCATCGTTAGATCACTGAGGTGCTGCAGCCTGTTATTGTACCATATCTTCAAGGACTGTCTGGTGCCACTGACCAACAGGATAATAGGCGACCACATGTGGCACGCAAAGTCCCAAACTTCCTAGATCGCCATCATGTGCCACGTCTTCCTAGGCCCGCACATTCGCCGGATATGTCGCCTATTGAACACGTGTTGCACATAATCGCCGGACGACTGGCACGCCAGTGACCACCCCTGGCTACAACGGAGGAACTGTGGCATCGTATCGAATCTGCGTGGACGGACATTCCCCAAACACACATACAACGTCTCATCCTCTCGATGCCGGGCCGTGTAGCAGCTGTAATTACCCCCAGTGTGGCTACAGCAGATGCTGATTACTTTGTGTTTTCCTCGATTTACAGTGCTATAATTCTAATCGATTCACCCTTGTACCATCACCTTTCTTTACAATAAATATGGCTTTCAAATTTCTTGTTTTTCTTTGTGTTGCACATTTAATGGCCAGCAGTGTAGTAGTTACTATTTTATTGTTACTATGTGGCTTAATTCTGTGTTAATAGCTCATATGATATCTTTAATTTTGTTCGGAGGTGTGGAGCTATTAATTCTGGTATCATAAAGCAAAAAAATATATTTCCAGTTTGTTTTTCATTGAATTTTCTTTCTTAGAGGCAGTACTATACAAAATAGTTAAAAAGATTGTTCAATTAAGCGTATTTTGTATGCAATAGCAATGTTTATTGAAGTTTTGTAGAAGGTAGCAAGTGAGTTCCGAAAGTCTAAAAGCTATCGGAATTTGAGACTGATTTTTCTTGAAGAAAAGTTGAAAAACGAAAATGCACATTGCAATCGAGATACAGTTAGCAGCTTTCGCTTTTATTTTTTTGTGTTCAAGCTGTTCCATTTCAGGATTGAAGCAAGAGTTCACAAATCAATGAGATAGCTTTTCGACTTTCCTGTAGAACAAGCTTTTCTGCAAGTTCCGAGATAAAGCGGGGAAACCTACTTAAGCAGCCAATGGAAATGATATGCACGTTAACAGATCTTCAATGTCGAATGTTTTCTGTTTTGCTCTGGTGTCTGCTTTTTCCATCATCTCCACGAGACTTTAGATCTCATGTTCGATCTGTCACCTGGCCATTGGACCTATATCGTGAGGCTTAGAATCTAGCGGTCAAATCTCGAAAGGCGCCAGAGTGAATTCTTCTCGCAAGGAAGGGTCAGACAAAATAACCAGAGTAACAGAATATAGACGTACGCACATACGCTGTACGAGAATATGTTCCGAATTATTAGCAGATTTTGTAGATTGTTTTTGCTTGTAGATAAAAAAAATGTGTTAGAAGGCCGTTCCATAAAAACTGAGCGTATTTTTTTTTTGAGTTGCCAACAGTACGCAAAAGAAAATAACCACGCATACGACTAACAGAATTAAGGAAGTATCTATGGCAACGGTTATTAGCCGTGGCAGACCATTCTGGTTTTGTTATTGCGTAGTTGTTTAAGGTGTGTCTACATTTCGCCATTCACTTATGGAGGTGAGTGATTCAGAGTTAAGAATTGAAATGCATTGTGCGGTAAAATTTTGCTTTCGTTTTGGTAAAACTGCTACAGAAACAATTGATTTAACGACAAAAGTTTAAAAAGATAAATGCTTGGGTGAGTCAACGATTTCTAGATGGCACCATGATTTAAAAAAGGGAGTTTGCGGCAGAACTCGCTTCTATGCCTGGTCGACCTGAAAGTGTTAATACGGAACGTATTGTTAACACTTTTGTGCAATACTGCAAGAAGATCGACGAATGACGTGTGAAGGCATAGCGGCGTCAACTAATATTTCAAAAACGTAGACATTTCGCCATCTACCCGACAAAATACTGCTGCATAATGGGTGTGTTCCGGATGGGTATCTCACCACCTGACGAGAGAAAAATTGTTAACCGGACTTCAGGTGTGTCATGAGTGGAACAAAATTATAACAAAAGGTCCAAACTTTATAAATACAGTTATAACTGCTTATGAAACACGGGTCCACTATTTCGACCCTCTCACGAAGCGCGCAACGACTGTCGGGAAACACACAGGTTCGGACCCTCCGAAAAAGTCTCCCAAACCAAATCAGCCGGGAAGATAATGATGATAATTTTCCTTTGATCATAAAGGTGTAGTCTACTAGCATGCTGTTCCTCCACAACTTACGGTCAATGCTGGGTATTACGTTTCAGTCTTGAAGCGTCTGGGAAAACACATATGGATTAAGCGACTGAAACTGGTGGACAAGTGGACCCTACACCATGAAAACCCCCGGCCACATGCGGCTGCTTGTGTTCAACATTTTCTTACGAAATGGAATTTTGAAATCATGCCACAGCCTGCTCACAGTCCTGACCTTACCCCGTGCGATTTTTGATTGTTTCAAACATTGAAGGCGAAGTTCCGTGGTGCAAAATTCAACACAGATCCTGACGTTATTCAAGCTGTACAGGGGTCGCTAAAGCAGCTATCACAAAATGCCTTTGCCACACGCTTTGCAAAGTGGACTGAACGATGGGACCGTTGCATATCTTCTGAGGTAAGATACTTTGAGAAAGAATAACATATATTTCGCTGTACCTATATTTCTTCGTTTTGTTTGATTTTACTCTCAGTGTTTATGGACAGGCCATTGTATTTACCGCAACGTAAACACTTACTCAAGACTTACACATCAATATATTTAATTCTATTTGAACTTGAAGAACTTTCAATTAGTTTTCACATCTTCCGAGTTCTTTTTTTTCTTACAAACATTTCTGCCCTCTAGATTTTATCAAGGCCTGTTCTCAACGTATAGGAACTACATCAAAAGTTTCGTTTACAAAGAAAGAATTTAAATTTTGTTTGCCAGGTTCCACCTGCAGTTTTTTAATTTAAATCATTCTATGAAGCATTTTGTAATTTCAATATTTTTGAATTAAATTGTTGAAAATGCTATTTATAATTTTGTAGGTTCATTGATGGACTTGTTTTCTGGATATGAAAATTTTCTTTAATAAGCCTCTTGTTTTTATAAGGTTCACAGTCTATTATTTCAATATTTTTCCATAAAAGTCCATTTCATAGCCATTGCTGCACATTCAATTATAATGTACTTATTTTGCCCTCATTGGAATGTGTGTGTTCTACATTTATTGTTGTATTCATTATAATTTAAATTATCTTATTCTATAGTTGTCGTAGTTCGCATGTCGCGTGTTTGCAGCAAGTTTGTTTTCTGTTTCAGTGATTGTGTACGCAGATGCATTTTATTTTTATACAGCCTAGAAATATCCACAATGTGACTTAAAATGATGTTTTCAAACGGATATCTTGAAATTCATGTTCCCATCATCAGCACATTTTTATAGCACGTAACTTGTAAAAGTAGGAAAATTCATGCGTGCGGCAAGCTTAAATAAGCAATGTGCCACATTCACCAAATCCTGAACATTAGGAAGTAAAGAAGATTAGAATGTCAACGTCCTGTAATATAATATCATATAATATATGTTTCTGCAGTTTTAGTAAAAGATGTTAAGTGAAAACGAAAACGAGAACATAAAATTGCTCGTAATAAGCAAGTGTCACACATTTACATACGGCGACAATGTCACAGTACATTGTAATGTGTATTTCACGAAATCCTAATGTGTGTGGACCTCACAATAAATTCCTCTTTCCCTGTACTGAAATACATGTACACGCCCAGTTAAATTTGGATAATTCCCAGAAAGGACGTGATAGATTTCCATGGCATTCTGAATAACAATTAGGCTTCGCAGTTGTTGAAGACAAGGTGTATTCGCTTATCCAAGCCAAGCAGAAAACTAACGTTCTTAGTTAAATTTGGACATTTCCGCGCAGACAGGTATCCCATTTCACCGTCATTCGGAATAATAAGTAGACTTTGCAATTGTGGTAAGTGAGTAACTTGCTTACGACAGTTTTGTAGCTCCGATGGGAGCGTTATTCCTCTCTTAACATTAAAATTCCGTGTTTTGCCAAAGTTTATCAAGACTACAATGCACTGTCGAATGGGAATTCCTACAATTCATTCTGAGCTACGTGAAATGCATGCTACTGTGTAGTAGTTTTCAGTAAATGACCGCGTCTGCGGCCACTAAATGTTTTGGGCAAAATGGAGAGTGAAACATTCAAATGTAGGAAGTACATTTTAACAGATAGTAGGTTTTGAAATATTAATGTGATGAAAGCGTTTACAAAACGAAAGAATAAAATCCGAATAGAAAAAATATCTCAATTCAATCTGTATATATGTTATGTGTATGAATAATAAAAGGAAGCAAAATTCATTTTAGCACTTCAATAGAATTAAATATGATGTGTTTGTGGTGGACACATTAAACAAACGGCGTAACATTTAGTTTCAAATTGTGCGATAAGACGTTTCGTTTACAGAGAAAGTAAATTAATCTTTGAAAACTAAGACATTTCATTTGTAGAGGAAGGAGAAGAATTCCACTTTAAAGAGTAGGATCGTGTATGACTTTTGATACTTATTTGACCTTGTCTGGTAGATCTAAATGGTAGTACCAGATGAGTATGCATACAAATATGAGGAGAGTTAATCCATGGAACTTAAGGTATTTCATTTATAGAGTTAGTACACTTACTCACTCCTCAAATTACTCACATTCATTCCTACAAATACACTGGCCCAAAAAAGTAGCGATATTGCGGTTTCTAAGGAAAAACGTGCTGATGTGCTAATTTAGCAACTAATGAAGATCGGATATCAGTGTGGTTAGCTACGTCATACAAAAATCTGCACCACGGCAACACAGAACAGGGGTCTTGCAAGCTCCGACAAGGAACCCCGCGAGTAGTGGTTTATTTCCTGGTCTAGAAGTTTGTTGAATGTATGGTCTTCAGTATGGGATTAACCTGAAATGATGTCCAGACGACATTTAAGCATTGATAACAGAAATATGGTTTTGGCATGATGTACGGCAGAAAAAGTGACTTCTGCTTTAGGAGTTTCGCAAAGTGCAGAAAGTCTGCACCTCAGCAGATTTCTACGGCAGGAAATGTGGCAGATCAACACAGAAGAAATCGTCCAAGGATAACAACCAGGAGACAAGATAGTACCTTACAGTAAATGTCCTGAGAAGGCCTACTATCACCAGTATCGAACGCCAGGAGTCACTTCAAGCTGCGTCTGTGTCACAGTATGTACTCAAACAGTACGATACTGTCTTCACGAGTACTTACTTAAAGCAAGAAGGCGGCCGAGATACATAGCATTGATATCGGCTCACCTTCATCAAAGATGTACCTGGGTCCAAACGTACATTTCATGGAACACAGATTGGCACCATGTACTTTTTGCACACGAATCCTCCTTCCCATTTTATCCTGATATTCGACGAGGACAGGAATGAAGGAGATTTGGGCCACGAATGCATCCAAGCTATATACAGTCCGTCCACCCTTACCAGCGGCAGTCAGTTTTAGTCTGTGCAGCAGTGTGTTTTAATGGGATGTACTTCCTTGTATGTTTCTAAAGGCAACACTAATACCTCAGTGTACCGAAACGAAATC
This sequence comes from Macrothele yani, assembly GCA_039090855.1. Classification (NCBI taxonomy): domain Eukaryota; kingdom Metazoa; phylum Arthropoda; class Arachnida; order Araneae; family Macrothelidae; genus Macrothele; species Macrothele yani. The sequence continues at coordinate 162,220,033 of CM077002.1, forward strand.
ATTGTGCCTATTGTGACACTACTTTATGCTGATATTGGACATGTATTCCGTTTACTCGATTACAATACAACCAGTCACCATGCGTGGAGCTAGAAAATCATGAGACTGAATCGTTACACCTGCCACTAAGGTGTCATGACTTAATTCTATTGAGAACATTTGGGACACAGTACAATAATGTCTGGATAAACATATCCCATAACCCAGTACACCGGCACTCCTCCGTAATATGTTGCCTATAATACGGGAGGAGCAGCACAAGACATTCCTCAGTAATATCATTCAAGTATACCTCATAGGTGTCAAGGCGTTCTTCAACGCAGAGATGTTGTTACCGAGTACAGAAATCCAGAGGTATGGACATTCCCCGAATTTACAATTACTTTCTTTCTATATTGCAGTCCTACTTTGTTGAGTGCAGAAATGTCAAAAACAATTGTTTTTGAAAAACCACTCTTCATCGTTTGTGTCCCGTAGTCTCACTTAATGTTATTTCAAAGTATGTTACCTGAGTAAGATACATACGTACTGTGTAAATTCTTTATTTCGTGCAACATCCCTAACTTTTTGTGAGCAGTGTATTTATTCCATATTGCCCATCAGAGTTCAATTGAAAAACCGCTCAAATTCAAATTCGTATTTGCGATGGATGATAAAATCAAAACGGACCTGTAAACTGTATGGTGTTTTAATTACAGAGATGGGAAGTTAATACACTTCAAAAATGATTTCTCTAGTATTACAACCTACGTCTGGATAGTTCCCTGACTGCGCAGTAAAGAACATAAGCAAGTAAGTAAAATCTTGCAATGCATTGATTATTATGCGCTTTCCAACATACCAGAAATCATTACTCAAGTTATGAGGATAATGCCTGTGGAATAAATATCGTTCCTCTGTCCTGACCTTTGACCCAATTTCGATTATATTCAACAGAATTGGTTCACTATACTTCCGGCACAACATGATAACGTTACGTTGCAATCGAAGCATTTTTACGTAAGCTATGATGCATAAGGGCAATGGAATGGATCCCGCTCCTATGTCCTGACCTGGGACCCTATTTCGCCCATTTTCAATAGGGTTCGTCCCCAGGTGGTCACCTACAACATACTAAAATTTCGTCGGAATCGAGCAATATTTACGCGAGTTAACATACGGACGGACAGACATAAAGACGGACAAACAGACAGACGGACAAACAGACAGACGGACAAACAAACAGACGGACAAAAGTGGAGTATATACTATTCTTCAACCTGCGGTTGGAAAGCATAAAAAGTCCCATATTCAAAATAAATGCAAGGCCCCTCAAAATACTAACCTTCTGAATCAGCATACAATTTCCAGCGTTTCGGAAGATTCCGGGATGTCCTCAAGTTGTTTTGTCACTCGTGCTTAGATAGATGTAATATCTGCATGATACTGCCAATGGGTGCCTCTCCATTCATCGGTCTGTCGCTTGGCTTGTGGATCACTCTCAGGCACCATGTTTCATCTCCTGCAGTAATTCTGCAGCATAAATCAGCATCCTCAGCTGCAGTTCCAAGCAGATCGGAACAGATCGACGAAGAAGACTCTTTTTGGTCATAATTCATGATGCGGGGTACCAATCTGGCATTACCATCTGGTTTTCCTGGATCCTCGCGTAGAATCTCATGACAGATAGAGTTACTGATGCCGACAGACTCTCAGCCAAAAGCCACACTGTAATTCGGCTATCTTTCTTTAACTGATTCCTCACTTCTTCAATTTTTTCCGCTGTCCGCACACTGAAGGGTCTCCCAGACCTCGGATCATCATTAGAGGATTCCCGTTCATTAAAAAACTCTACGTACCATTCGAAAAATTTGCTGCGAGATAATGCTGTGTCTTCGTACGCTTTTTTCAACATCCTGTAAGTTTCAGTTGCTGATTTACCAAGTTTTCAACAAAAACAGAAGCTTACTCTCTGCTCTTCCATGAGTAAAATGAAATGGGGCGAGAACTCTTGCTATGACTCCCTTAATGCCCGTCTGCCGCCTGTCGGTAGCAGTATTAACAGGTTTCCAGCTGTTTGCAGACTGGTCAATAACTGGTGTTCTGCTGGCGTACACGTGGTATTTTTATCCCACTACTTTTACGTCAATTATGCGGTCAGTCCTGGAACGTGTTGGACGTAGGTTGTATAAGCATTTATTCACAACGTCTCCTGCCAAATTGATTCATGTTTTTATGATGGATTCTCAAAAAAGTGTCCAAAACGAATATCTTGAAACCAAGATGTTTTGGTTACAGAGATGGAGTTAGTGCCCTTCAAAATAAACTCTTTCAGTACGTATTTAAACCTTCCTGTCAAGTCCTCCCAAACCAGTAGAAAGTAGAAGCACCTCCCAAACTAAATTAAATACGTACGAGAGATGCTGAAAAAGGATTTAACCCACATATAAAAAAGTACTAAGGTGCTTTACTTACAGGAATGGGAGGTTCATCACCTTAAAATAGGATATTTCAGTCCCACAAAAACTTCTTCGAACTTTTTATCAGACTCAGTGGAATCACCTTTCAAACTCAATTACTTTTATATGAGGGCTATTACAAAATTACAGGCAATGTATTTGTAAAAGCTACGATATTTTTATCAAAGGAATGAGAGAATAATCTCTTTTAAATCAGGCTACGTCAAAACGAAAACGAATTTCATACTTGGTATATGACTGGGATTGGTAGTACTTCTCAAACTCAATTATGTTCAAACGAGTGCTGACACCAGAATGTCGAGAATGATTCTGTAAAAATATTTTTCTTTTACGGGTATCCGAAGTCAACCCCTCGCGTCCAAATTCAAATATAGTGTTTATGAATTTCAAATACAGTGAAACCTGTTTAGCAAGGACGTCCTCGACTCTCTGAAAAAAATTACCATTTTCACAGGTGACTCCAAATAAAGTGAATCCATTTTTCCGTTTTTTTAAATATTTCTTACCTTACCTAAAAATAAAATAAAAAAGGTTTTCCCCTACAATGCAGCCTGATGAAAAGTACTCGTTTTCTTTTGCTTTGTCCTTGTCATTTTGTTTTTTAGAAGTGTTATTCACTAAGTCTGTAACTAAGAGTCATAAATGAGGTTGAGGAATGGAGTAAGATATTCGGAATATAGTACGTGGTCGGAAATCGCCGGCTCTCAACACTTGCGTCCCTTCGAGCAAATGGAAGGTAAGGAGATGCCGAACGCAATAGCAGTACTACTTCAGTTGAGATTTGAAACCAATTCCATACTCCGGCTCTTTTCTCTTTGTTAAAGTCAGTGATATGTTCCTTTGCTATATAGAGTTGGTCATCAAACCTACTCATTCAGTACGGCGCTATGTGGGAAGGCTAGACTCGCTGTGAAAATTTAGATGCACTCCTCCGTAGAATGCACGCTCTTATTGAGCACAGTTAAAGATAGATCGTGTGTACCTTAGTTAATAACAAACCATACCGTATACGAACACAATTTTGAAAACTTGACAAGCCCAAAGGGAAACTAACCATTTGCAATCTCTTGAACGGTTATGATAGAAAGAGAGAAATAAAAGCAGGTGTTTCATATTTTTAAATTGCAGGCTTTACGTTTTCTTCCTAGAATTTTGCAAACAAAATTTTGCTGTAAGTTCCCGTTACGTTCCTCATGTTAATGCTGGCGAAACGCAAGTACAATACTATTTTTGAAAATTGCGACACCAAGAAAGAATCGCGTTATTCAAATGAAATTTGCATCACAGATTCACCATGTTACAGGCGATAACTGATTACATTTGTAGTGCTATATAAGATTTGTTTTCTTCAAAACTCAATAACACGTGAAGCAACAATAAGAGCCTGTACACGGCGTGGCTTTGAATGGAAGACATTGTTGATATCGTCCTGCGGAATAGCCTACCAGGTTGTTTGTAAACGAGACCAGATTTCACTTCTCCTGATTGGCGGAGGTACTTGACAGGCCAGTCACTTAGCTACCATATCCCAGACATGTTGGATCTGCAACATATCCGGCCAATGTCCATTCCAGGGAAGAAGCGGTATTTGCCGTGCATGGAAGAAGTGTTGGATATTCCGGGCCACACGTAGCCGAGCAATGTCCTGCTGGAATATGGCACCAGAACAACTCTGAAGAAAAGATATCACATCTGAGTCTAAAGGAACCCTGATGTACCGCTGGCAGTTAACGGTTCTCTCAATTCGTATCAGACGAGATCGGCATCACCATGTTTCAAAATCTGGGGGAGGTCCTATCACACATACACACATTATATGTGTACATATATATAAATATATTTGTATTATATTACACTGAAGAACAATTGCATTAGAGATACCTGTCTAGTAACGTGTGCACCACCTTTTGCCCTGATGACGGAGGCGATTCGTCTCGGTATGGACTCGACAAGACACCGGAAGCGTTGGGAAGCCATACGCATCCACGACCCTTGAACAAGCTCCCAAAGTTCACGAAGATTTGGAGGGGGTCAGAGCCTCGAACATATCTCTCGATGGCATCCCAGATGTGCTCGATGGGATTGAGGTTAGGTGACCTAGCGGGCCAAAGAAGCGAGGTCACGCCAGTGGAGTGTTCATCCAAACATTCGGATACAATTCAAGAGTGATGTAACGGTGCATTGTCTTGTTGCATGATGAGGTCCCCAGTGGGATGTTGAAGACGCACAAACGGGAGCAAATTGTCGTCCAGGATATCCCGGTAAAGTTAACCTGTGAGGGACGATGTCACACGTACCAGGGGTCCCATTTCAGTCCACGTAAACAGTCCCTAGACGAGAATGCCACCCCCACAAGCTTGAAGAGTACCCTGCTGGCAAGAATGATCCATCGCTTCATGTGGTTTGCGCCGTACTCGTATCCTGCCATCCGCATGTACCAACGTGAATCTCGACTCATCAATCAAGGCAATATGTCTAGGGTCCAGTGGCGACGTTCCCGTGCCCATGCTAATCTTTGCACCCTGTGGTGTGCGGTCAGCAACAGTACCCTCGTGGGACGATGGCTTCTGTACCCTATAGCGAGGAGATGGTTCTGGATGGTGTGGCTGCTTACAAGTTTTTGTGCACCAGCGTTAAATTGCCGAGAGATTTCTTTCACTGTGACCCGTTTATCCGCTGTTACAATGCGAGCTAGCCGACGATGACCGCGCTCATCCACACGCTGTTGTCCACGGCAGTTGGCCCTTTCAGGGATGGTTTTACCGGATTCGATGTACTCACGGTGCACCCGTGACACAATGGTTCGTGAAAATCCCAGTGCCTGCACGACTTCGGGAATGGAGGGACCCATTCGCCGGGCCCCGACAATTTGCGCACGATCAAATGCGCTTAGATACTTCGTCTTACCCATACTGCGTCCGACTCTTACTGATTCCCGTCGCATCACTCCTTATATTATCGGATCGCTGCATACGTCATGTCCTTTCCGTTTACAGGGCCACCCACAGCGCCACATTTGTATAACGCCAGCTGTCTCTAATTTAGTTGCTCTTCAGTGCATATCCTGTAAGTTTCAAGGTAATACCAACATTCTTCATGATGTTGCTATTTTCACAAACGGTAATGTATATTTTCTTATGCGTTTCAAAACTGACAGCCCGTGCCGGTGGCGGCATCTTGCACGTGCCCGCTATATAAAAGTCTATTATGTGTTATTTCTATTTTTGATAACATCCGTGTCACAGGAATTTTACTTAAAATTATTACAGCTGAATCCTCTGCATAGTATCCCCTTTTGCACCATAAATACTTAATCGATCTTCTAGCTATTTTTCATTGGACCATAGTCTCAAACTCAATTAAATTTCTAAGGGGGTCATCAAAATGTGTCAACCCTGTAACAGTATCTATAAAAACGAAGTACCTCTCAGATCTGTGTATATTTATGCTGCATTAAACGAAATGTATCAATATCGAATAAAAGTTATGTAGCATACATGCGGACATCTTTTTCAAATTATGGCCCCCCTGCTCTAAAAGTATTTGTTCCACACTTCTCTTTTAAGTTCTGATGAAAAATCATTCATTATCTAGTACCCAGCTATATTTTGAACTGTCTCCTCGTTTCTAAATATTCTTCTCGTCGAAGAAGTTCGCTCATTTGAGAAGCACATAAGCTTGTGCGTGTGATTTCTGCATTAGTCATGGAACACCACCAATGATCAGCATGAACTGGACTGTACAAATATGTGCGTATTCTCGAAGCATACGCCACCCACTACATTTAAAACTTATGACTACTTTATATTCCACGTATGATGTATTAGTTTGAAATCTCCTATATCACGATATACACTATACGATCAAAACTATCGTCCCACCATTCTTGAGTAGTGGATCAGCCCATATTCGTCACGGCTATGGCGCATACAGACATGATATGACGCAGGTACTTTGGCAAACGTCATATATAAGCATAAAAAAGAAGACGGCAATGCTAACTGATTTACAAAGTGGCTTGGTCATAGGATATACTCTTAGCAACAAGCCAGTTCGGAAAATTTCTACTCTGCAGCAGTAGCCCCGATCAACTATAAATGGAGATATTATGAAGTTGAAACGCTTTAGAGATGCAATGGCGACCTAGTAGATCACGTAGAGTGACAGAGCTGGACTGCCGACTGCTGAAGCAGATGGTGCAATAAAATCGCCTGTGGCCCGTTGCAAAGCTCACCACAGAGTTCCACTATTGCTCTGGAAGGAACACCAGCACAATAATGGCTCGTCGAGAGCAGAACGGAATGGAATTCCATAGCCGTTCAACCGCACAGAAACACAACATCAACAAGGCAACGCCAAGCATAGGTTGGAGCGGTGTAAAGTTCAGCGCCAATGAACTTTGGAGTAGTGGACCCCGTTCTCTACAGAAATGGATCGCGCTTTACCATCACGTTGTCCGACAGAAAAATATGAGTGTGGAGTAAGCCTGGTGAACGCTACCTGCCAAAGAGTGTTGCGTCAAATGTGAAATGTCGTGGAGAAGGCGTCAAACTATGGGGCCATTTATCATGTTTCGGTCTAGGCCTTCTAGTACCAGTGTCCCGGAATCTTAACGCTGCGGCCTGTAATGACATTCTTGACAATTCTGTGTTCCCAACATTATGGCAACAGTTCATCAAAGGCCTTCTCGGTTTCCAATAGGAAAATACCCCCTCTTCCTTAGAGCAAGGTGAGCAGAGATAAGATTTAAAGAGATAGGTCTGGAAGAACTTGATTCACAAAGCACCGATCTCAACCCCATGTAATATCTTTGGGAAGAACTGAAACGCCGAATGCAAACGAGACCGAACCACTCGACATCGTTGACCGACCTGATTAATGGTCTTGTGGCAGAATGGATGTCAGTTTCCTCAGCAGTGTACCAAAATCGAGTAGAAAACCTTCCCAGAAAAGTGGAGGCTACGATACCATCAAATGGTGCATCAATTATTTATTAAGTCCTTTCCTATTACAGGGAGTTTGCGGATAAGCAAGTGCCCGTATGCGTTTGTATGCTAATAGTTTGACTCTGTCTTTGCTACAACAGAGAATAAATAAATCAGTTTAGTCCTTCTGAGAAATAAAAATACAAAAAAAAAAAATACAATGTGTGTGTAAACATGAAAGGGTAAAAATGTCCATAACTCGCTTGACTTGTCAAATACACTTTCTTGCAAGCGCCAGCAAGTCAAACTAATATGTAAAACGTAACGTAACATTGTAGACAAAATTTCAGATTTTCCAAAACCGGGGTGGGCAACCCTGTCGCCAATTGCTACAAGTGGCGAATTGGCCATATTAGTGTGGCAAATTTGTACTTGCCAGCTTCCATAGTCCATAGTAAAACCATAGTCCCATAGTAAAATCAATTTTTCTTTGACACAGTGTGCTAGTTTTAACTTGATATTTCCTACATATCACTGGAAGCATTCCGCTTTCTGAATGAGCCATTGTCACAACTATGTCATCCATTACTCCCGTCCACTTTTCCCCCCCCAACATTTTGTTCTTCATTTGCGCCTTCAGCTTGAGTTTAGACCCGACTTTGAACGAGTAGCGTCTAATAACACACATTTTTACATGTGCTTTTGCGTTCATTTTGTAGGTACGATTTTCACATTTTCTGAGCTTTACAAAAAAGAAAAAGAAACTCGCTGTTTTTTGACGACATTTCTCCAATTTCTACTCGAGAGACGGATAAGTGATTTATTTGGAGGCGGAACTAAGATGTGCATTAAATTCAGATATTCGTCCAATGTTTGTGCCATTTGACAGACAACAGGATTGTCAACGTTCACATTAAATGTACGTATATATTCTGTTTAAACAACTTTTGCCATTTGGGTCTGAAGGAGTTGCAAATGGGTAGTCAAAAAGTACGTGTTTCGAATAAACTTGTTCAAAGAATGCGTGTTGTTTTAAATCAGTTAAAACAACACATCTCCTAATTTTTACATGGCTGGCGAGTTTCACTTCTCATTCGCTAAACTTGTGGCTGCATTGATAAATACACTGAAGACCAATTGAATTAGAGACAGCTGGCGTTATGCAACTGTGGCGCTGTGGACGGCCCTGTAAACGAAAACGACATGACGTATGCACCGATCCGACAATATAAGGAGTGATGCGACGGGAATCAGTAAGATTCGTACGCAGTATGGGTAAGACGACGGATCTAAGCGCATTTGATCGTGGGCAAATTGTTGGGTCCCGACGAATGGGTCACTCCATCTCGGAAGTCGTGCAGGCACTGGAATTTTCACGAGCCACTGCGTCACGGGTGCACCGTGAGTACATCGAATCCGGTAAAACCATCCCTGCAAGGGCCAACTGCCGAGAACAACAGCGTGTGGATGAGCGGGGTCATCGTCTGCTAGCTCGCATTGTAACAGCGGATAGACGGACCACAGTGCAAGAAATCACCCGGAAGTTTAACGCTGGTGAAATAAAAAAGGCGTAAGCATCCACACCTTCCAGAACCATCTCCTCGCTCTGGGGTACAGAAGCCATCGTCTCACGAGGGTACCGCTGCTGACCCCACACCACAGGGTGCGAAGATTTGCATGGGTGCGGGAACATCGCCACTGAACCTTAGACATGTGGGAAAATGTTGCCTGGATTGATAAGTCGAGATTCACGTTGGTATATGCGGATGGCAGGATACGAGTACGGCGGAAACCACATGAAGAGATGAATCCTTCTTGCCAGCAGGGTACTCTTCAAGCTTGTGGGGGTGGCATTCTCGTCTGGGGACTGTTTACGTGGACTGAAATGGGACCCCTGGTACGTGTGACATCGTCCCTTACAGGTCAACGTTACCGGCATATCCTGGACGACCATTTGCTCCCGTTTATGTGTCTTCAACATCCCACTGGGGACTTCATCCTGCAACAAGACAATGCGCCGTGCCATCGCTCCCGAATTGTATCCGAATGGTTGGAAGAACACTCCACTGACGTGACCTCGTGTCCTTGGCCAGCTAGGTCACCTGACCTCAATCCCATTGAGCACATCTGGGATGCCATCGAGAGAGATGTTCGAGGCTCTGACCCCTCTCCATTAAATCTTCGTGAACTGTGGGAGCTTGTTCAGGGGACGTGGATCCGTATGGCTTCCCAACGCTTCCGGTGTCTTGTTGAGTCCACGCCGAGACGAATCGCCGCCGTCATCAGGGCGAAAGGTGGTGCTACACGTTACTAGTCAGGTATCTCTAATTCAATCGCTCTTCAGTGTAGATTGCCCACCTCTTTTCTGCAATATTTTCATTCGAAAGTGTCCCCTGGTTAGGAAAAAACCAGGCATCATGCTACGAAATATTCGTGATGGACATATGCTCATGTTAAAGCAGGTGCCATCACAGTCCTACTCAAAACTTTCAGGTGAAGTGCGTAATTTCTTTTTTTTTTACGCTTTCCAACCGTAGGTTGAAGAAGCGTATATGCTCCGGCTTTGTCCGTGTGGCTGTCTACACGATAACTCTCGTACAAATAGTTCGATTTGGATGAAAATTTAGTCTGTGGTAGGGGACAACAAGGGGACGAACCCTACTGCAAATGGGGGAAATGAGATCAAAGGCCAGGACATAACAACGGGATCCATTCCATCGCCCTTTTCAGTCATAACGAACGTAAAAATGCTTCGATTGCGACAAAACGTTTTCATGTCATTCTGGAAGTATACTGAACCGGTTCTGTTGAATATCGTCGAAATGGAGACAAAGGTCAGGGCACAAGAACGAGATTTATTCCACAGCCATTATCCACATAACTTTACTAAAAATGCTTCTATTGCGCCAAAACCTTAGTATGTTGTTCCGGAGGTATACTGAACCAATTCTGTGTAATATAGTCAAAATGGGGTCAAAGGTCAGGACATAGGATAGGGATCCATTCCATGGCGCTTATGCATTATAACTTACGTAAAAATACTTCGATTACGACAAAACTTTATTATGTTGTTCCGGAGGTATACTGAACCAGTTATCGGATTAATATCATCGAAATGGGGTCAAAGATCACGGTAGAGGAGCGAGATTTATTACGCAGCCTTGAGTAATGATCATCACTTGAGTAATGATTTCTGGTATGTTGGAAAGCGTATCGTAATCAATGCATTGCCTGATTTTATTAACTTGTTAGTTGAACAGTCGTTTGATCCTCCGCATGGAAGCCAACATAGATATAATTTATATAAAGTAGCGTGCTGCATCAGTAATGACGATATATCCCCATCAACCATCTCAATCCACTGCTGAATCTGAAGATATCACTAAATCACTTCCACAATTCTCTGTTTTGAGCAATCTCTTTGATATCGCTCCGGCATGCTATGGAATTTCATTCACCTATCTCCTTCGTGGTTTTCTTTTGGGTCTTTCGCAGTCTCTTGCCGTCCAATCTATCACTTCAATTGTTCAATTGTTCTTCATTCTTCCAGCATTATGTGTAATTCCTTTGCCATTTGAGGATCATTACTTTAGTCATGATGTCATTACCTCTAATAATTTCCCTGATCTATGAGTTATTTTTCCTATCTTTCTTAGTTACCTCAAGCATGCGTCTCACAATGTTTCTCTGAAGTGTCAGCAGCCTCTGTGCCTCTGATCCCTGAGTAAGAACTGGAAGGATGCACCGATTAAATAATTTTCTTTAAGATATAATGGCGAATTGCTGTAGAAAATTGTACTGCTACTTGCAAATGCATACCAGCAGAATTGTTACGCCCTATTGATTTCTTCTAAGATGTTGCTATCGCTTGATATCTATTGTCCGACGTAGATTTAACCAACAGTTACTTTGGTGGTCGTTAAACCTCCTCCAACAGTTACTTCTACATTTGCCCTATCAACATCTATTTTTAGTTCTTGTAAACGCAGTGTATATTAGTTTTGTTTCCTGGATGTTCATCTATAATCCCACTTCTTTATTCTTGTCATCATGTTCGTGTGTCACGACACCGTGCAGCTATATAGCAGTACTTTAAAAATCACTATGCTGTCAACAAAACGGAAGCTGGTTTAAAATACCTTCATTAAACTTTCTCCCATTTTCGTTCCAGCTCAATGATAATAAGACATTCTGTAACATATACCTAGAAGCAAATGATTATAATGTACTGCGCAATTTCTAACATTACAAGAAATCGATCTCCTACTGCGCATTGTCCTTACTTCGATTTTAATAGATTCTGTAATTTATGACATGCTATCCTGGCAACAGAAAAGAACTGCGCTTACACTATGATATGGGCAGCTGTTACTCTGCTAAACGTTTTATGCTTCTGTTTATTTTATGTACAGGAAACGAAAACAAATGAACTTTTTTCTAGAAAATTAGTTATGTCAGTCTTTGTTCCAAATATTACATTTTTTACTGATTCACTAAAGAAATTTCAGAAGTGCCAAACCGGCGTATGCTACGCCGGATGCAGTGAGTTTGTTATGTATTTTTAATATACAAAATTTGAGCTACGAAGAAAACGGTGTTTCATTGTGAAGTGATTTATGTATATTTCTCAAGCAGAATTTTCTAAAGCAGATTTTCTTTTACGTACCATTTCTGTAAACACATTTAATTCTTTAAAAGTTATTTCTATTTTCCAAAATACGTATCTAATCAACAAGCATTCCTGATAACATTTCGTTCATCTAAATCCCTGAAAAACGTTATATGTGTTACCCATACACTTATACACTCATTTTTTTTATTAAATATTAAAATTAAAAGTTCGTAAAACCCCTTTACTCGCTTTTATTGCCTAAAAAGCTTATCGATGTTATCCATAGGGATCTTTTCTTTTAATAGGCACAGTGACACACCCGCTCGGTCTCTTAGTATTTGACAAACGTATCAATTATCATAAAGGCTTTTCCGTGGAAATTCAGAGTTTTATCCATTTTTCAATGAAACAAAATGATTACAAAAAATTTTGTTACCCACTATTCTGCATGCAGTTATAGCACTTTTTCCACTAATCTGTAGCTTCGTTTTTGAAACTTTTCACTCTTTATAATATATATTACTAATTACCAGGGATCTCGCTTCACTGCAGTCGGCATGCAGTTATAATGCCTTTTCCACTAATGTATTCATTTGTTTTTGAAACGATGCACTCTTTATAATATCCACTGTATAATTACTAGGAACGTTTCTGCAATCTACTTAGAACGCAGTTGCATTCATTTTTCAATGATCTCTATCTTTGTTTCTGTAAAGTATTACTGTTTATCATATTTATTATATAAGTACTAGGGGTATTGCTGCACTCTATGAAGAACGCAGTTACATGCCTTTTCCACTAATCACTAAGTTTGTTCCTCAAAACTTACTCTTGTTCTGTATCATATGTATCATATAATTACTGGGAACCTTCTTTCACTGTAGTCGGCCTACAGTTCTAGTGCTCTTTCCACTAATCTCTACATTCGTTCCTTGAACACTTTTTTTCGTTCGGGTAATAGCGGGAACACCCGAGCACAGTGAGTCGTCAGTCCTAAATTTAAAACGGTTAACTGGTTCCATGGAAGGAAGAGAACCGGCACGGTAAAGACCGTTAACCTGTTTATGTTTAACTTAGCATTTTAACCTTGTACTAGCCAGAAGTCAGTGCTTTAGACCATTCCGCAACCGTACGACTTCAGCTACCGCTACAGAACGCCTTAATTTCTTTATTTAATCACCTGATTCGACACGGTTTCATCGAAAGATAACTCTGGCATTTCATTACTAAATGTATTGCTGTTTCAAATACACATGCTAATGAGGATTGCATCGAAAATACGAAAAACATCATCGAGAATTTAGTTTTTTAAATTGAATGAAGTTGTTCTGTACATCTGAATGTGTACTGAAGTTCTACAAATATTCCAGAATAATTCCGTTTCCGACTAGTCAAGAGGAAAGACGTTCATCGTGAAAATTTTCGAATAACCAAATTCTTTCAGACATATTCATTTCATTACTGTACATATTTGTCAACCACTAATTGACATATTGTGTACTGTTTCTCACGTTATATGAATGTCAAAGTTCTCGCGGGAAACTTTCGTCTTTGTTTAACATAAGCTTATTGTCACTGAATGCAATAGAATATTATCATATAAAGGTAAAACACATTATATAAATAAAGACTGTTTCTCACTTTTTGGTTTCATGGAGCATTTTCGGAAACTTGAACTTTATTCGACGAAGTCTTGAATTTCTTGAATTTGTCGATAATCACTTTATTATGTAGTCACTTCGTGACGATATTCATATTGTTAAGTTGCAAAATTTGGGCAACAATTCTTCTTAATCAACAGTTATTCGGTCTAACCTTCGAATTGAAGTGAAACGGTCTTGCAAGATATTTAGTCTTGACAATATCCCACACATCGTTTCTATTTGATAAGGTAAAACAGGGTGGGTGAGTATTCTTCTTATTGAGTCGTCATTGTAATATTTGTGCAGCGGGAAACGAAGTCCAAGCTATCGTCAAGACAAAATATTTCTTACCAGATCAACTTCCCTTCAACTTAAAGGTTTGAACGTTCAATATTTTAGTAATTTAAATATAATTTTTATAATGACGACTCAATAACAAGAATGCTCACTCACCCGTTTTACCTTATCAAATAGAAACGATGTATGGGATATTGTCAAGATTGAATATCTTGCAATATCGTTTCACTTCAATTCGAAGGTTAGACAGAATCACTGTTCATTAAGAAGAATTGTTGCCCACATTTTGCAACTTAACAAGATGCATATTGCCACGGACTACATAATAATGTGATTATCGACAAATTCAAGACTTCGTCGAATAAAGTTCAAGTTTCCGAAAATGCTCCATAAAACCAAAAAGTGAGAAACAGTCTTCATTTGTATAATGTTATTTACCTTTATATGATAATATTCTATTGCATTCAGTGACAATAAGCTTATGTTAAACAAAGACGAAAGTTTCCCGCGAGCACTTTGATATTCATATAACGTGAGAAACAGTACACAATATGTCAACTAGTGGTTGACAAATATGTACAATAAGGATTGTAACCACGTAATGAAGTTCGACACTCAAATGTGTTTGAACAATTGTTTGAATATTCATTTCAGATGGAACTTCGTTTTTCTTATTAACCCATAGATTTGATAATACATAGTAAACTTACATATCAACAAATGCTTCCTTTCCATAATGCTGTAACTTTCCTCATGAATAATTTTCACAACATTGCAGTCTCTTCAGGCGAAAAATTTTGTTCTGTGCAATTTATTTGTCATGAAATTTATAATTACGAAGGAACTAAATTTTGAATGTTTCAACCGCGAGACTTAATGTGTAGGCGGTCTTGGAATATCATAAGGGACTGAGATAATTTCAATGGAAATGTCTCTCTCGAGTAATATCGTAGTAAAGGTATTTCTTATTAAATATTCACCTTTATCGATTGTGAGTTATGAGCCTCTCGTTAATTGAAGGCCTGCAGCCATGGCCATTAATGCTAATATTTGAATTCTTCCTAATTGCGTAAAAAAAAAAACGAAAATGAACAGGCATCCGCCACGTGTTCAATTTGGGTCCTCGAAAATTACCACTTTATCGAATTGCAGCTTTTTACCATGTATCTACACGTTTCCGCCTAATACCACCCTCTGAATATGCATCAGGAAGTTGGAAGCGAAACGTGGGAACAGACTTTAATACAAAGATTCCTAACACCACGCCACTCGCACGAAACATACCCTCGTTCTCGCTCTCTTTACTCTCGAACTCAGCTCGTCATTCCAGATCTCGTGATGAAGAATTCTGGGGCTCCCAGTTAATTTTAGATATTTACCCCGAAGAACTTAAACATTGTGCAGCGGTCACGCACGACATGTGGGCGCTGATTGTAGATGTTTTTTTTATTCTTCTTTTCTCTGTTTTTTTTTTCATCTTTATCTTTTGATGCATTCCCAGGGTCTACAAGTCACGAACAATTCGACTCACAGAACAACCTCTGGATGAAGGTGGTTGTCATTAATGATTTATTCCTCTAAAAACAGCGGGGCTGAAAATATTAACCTGCCAGCCGAGTAAGTTCGGAACATTTGGGATATACCATCAATTTAAGTGCCGAACACACGTCGACTTCGTAGCTGGTAACATCTCTCGCTTAACATAGGTTAACAGAAAAATGTATATAAACTATTTTCGTGGGGTAACAAAATGAAAGTAGTCTTTACCTTTGGTACATTTTACCCAGTGCTAGCTGTCATTCTTGCAGCACGCATTTTTGTACTTAATGATTTCGGATTATGGATGTTATATCAGCAAACAAAAAAAAAAAAGAAAAGAAATCGTGCGGTTCAAGTGAAAGATTTTAAACGTTGACATTTAACATTTCGCTTGTGAACTCGAAATTTAACTGAAATAATAAGACAAATCACACTTTGGCTTGGAGCCAAAAGCTGTCCAATAATTACGCCTTTCAGACCTGTAAGTAAGAGAACTGAATCCCATTTTGTTCGCCTGTGGACTATCTTCCGATTTCGCAGCCTGAATGGTAAAAAAAAAAAAAAAAAGGTGTGTTTGATTTCGCAGTTGGAAATTTTTGATGTAAGGTAAAAATCACATTCGTTTTTTTTCCAAATCTTAGGTAGCTTATAAAACAATATTCGTGCTAAGTAACTATACTAATAAACTGAACGCTGTCTGTGCACGACATACACCAGGGATCACCGTGGAACCTCTATTTACATTTAATTAAAATACACTGAGTATAAAAGAAACGTATAAGATCTTTCGGGCACCCCGCACCGGGATCTATCATCAGATACATAAAAAAGAGGTATTATGGGCTAGATACAGACAATTTATAATTTCTCATGTGACGCAATTTGCGAACTGCCATCTGGTGTGTAAACGAAAAGAAATCGATTACAATACAATAATGATTAGGTTAAGCAGTAACATATTCATTTGGACGGTCATGTGCACTGTCATCAGTAAACAAAAATATCCACGGTCTAGGTATGACATATGGAACAGAGTCATTACAACACATATGCCCCTTCCGTGTAATAACTAGACTTTCAGTAAATGTTAATTGAGACTTACTTGGTGCGGCGAGGATCGTAATCGATTTGTTTAGTTTACACACCAGTTGGCAGTTCGTAAATTGCGTCACATGTAAAATTATAAATTTTCTGTATCCAGCCCATACTACCTCTTTTTTATGTATCTCATGATGGGACCTGGTGCGGGGTGTCAGAACGATCTTATACGCTTCTTTTATACTCAGTGTATTTTAATTAAACATAACCAGAGGTTCCACGGTGAGCACTGGTGTATATCGTGCACAGACGGCGTTCAATTTATTAGTATATCTTACATAGCTGTTACAGAGTTGTGTGACGTATATTCTAATTTAGTTCATTTTCCTATGTAAATTTGATTTTGTTCTCTTTTGCACTTACCAACTTAACGTGATATCTTCTCTCTCACATGAATGAGGTTTGTCAACACCCCTTAGGTCAGTACGTAAGTGACGAATGCATGTTGATAAGAACGAGAAAGGATATATTTTGCGACGTAGTTGTTGGTGGGTGGAGATGTTAAATGTTTGCTGAGAGTATTACGTTTGTGGATTTATGTTGTTATTTGCGTCTGCATAACTATGTTGTAAAGGTATGTACTAGTGATTGATTAACAGTGTTGGATTAACGACATTGGAATATGCCATGCTTTCTTGAAGTTGGATGGAAATAACAGATTAGTAAGTACCAACCCTTGACATTATTTAGAGTGAACGCCTATTTCATTATTGGTGAACTTGACATTCTAGCCTATGTAGTGTTTAACAAGTTAAAAACAATTAGGAATAGACATACACTACAGTTGTTCACCGAGTTTATTTCACCATCTTATATCAAGAGTTCGTTAGATCTTCGCTTGGAAAGAATTTCGAAGTTCATGGATTTTACCTGCATTTTCCCACGATGATGAAAACAATAAGTACCTGCTAAAATTAAGTCGTTTTCTAGCAGTGAAGAACACGTTTATTCAATTAATCACGGGAAGTGGTTTTCAAAGCTTTTTACTCCTTTTTTTTATCATGATTCGTATTATTAACTCCAGGATCAGCTTCTGCTTATTATTCTATTAGATTTTTTCCACCGTTATCGGGGAGCAAAGTTTTCTTTACCGAATATAATTTCTGCTCTTTCTGAATCTCCATTTTTCCCTCCTTTTTTTCTCGGATGACGGAGACACTCTTCCTCACATGGAGATATCTTACCTCCAACCTCTGTTTTCAAACACCATATCAGAACTCTCCCTCTCTGTTTATTGTCACTATGCGCAGAAAGAGCGCGAAATGCTTTACTTTCGTGCTATTTACATAGCATGTGTACATTTGAACTTTCTCACCAGCCATGCATTCTCACATCCCTCGTTAACGGCAAGTTGATGCCTCTTTGCACCCCTTTGTTAACAATTTATGTCGTTGTCCTTTTTGCTTGTATGTGAAACTTCTTTCGTTACCATCCCACTGAAAACACAGATGAGTCGCCAAAGTGGAAGCCAAAGCTGTAAAACTATTTCCTGTGCAATAAAATAGTCGAAAAGGATTTCATGAACAACTAAGGCATATATGTACATCTGCTAACAATGGCGCTCAATAAACTTTAAAAACCTTTTTAATGTACTGCAAGTCAAAATCATTTCCCCATTTCAGAGGATGTGGTCATTTCTGTGTCCCACTAACGCCGTTGGAATAAAACTAGTAAAGGCGTCGTGTCCAAAATTCTCCCGGAAGCACCACTGAATGGGGAAGTGATTTTAACTTGCAGAACATTTTATTTTATTTTTTTTGGTTGGAGGTTTAACGACCACCGTGAGCAACTCAATGGGCTATAAGCAGTCGCCCGTCCCTAATTTAGGGTCACTGGTTCCAGGGAAGGGAGAGAGCCAGTGCCGTAAGACAAACACAACATCCATGCCTCACCGGGATTCGAACCCGGACCCCTTTCGGACGAGTGATCAGAGGCCATCGCTTAGACCACTGCGCCACCGGGGCGGCAACATTAAAAAGGTTTTCAAAGTTTATTGATCCTAAATCTATGATTCCATGTTTGCATAGCATATTAGAATATCGTTTTCATGGGTGGATTCTCCCACCAGGACACTGGGACACTTTCCGGGGGACCACTTCAGAAATAGTCCACTTTCTGCATTTTTTAATGTCGGGATTTTTTGTAACAAACGAATGATTATTATTCGTACTTATTAATAATAACTATTCACTTCATTTGAGCTTTGTATTTTTATATGAAAATTTATTTCCTTTGAAAAACGTGTTTGGTCCTATATTTATTTTGGGAGTTTGCCGTAAAACGACAAATTAACATACTCTGTTAAAAGTTCCGTCGTACCAAGCAGGCTATTTATAAATTAATTAAACTTAAAGCTAACCTCACAGACGAGGTACCAATACCATTGCGCAGCACGTGATCAATGACCAAATAAATATAAAAATTAATTGTATATGAAATTTCCTACGTAGCATGAGCACATTTCAACTTTCAGAATGATCTATAAGGTGGTTTAGTTGAAAATGGGATTTTCAGGAGACTCGTTAGTTTCAGTTGATTTATTTATTTACTAGAGCCATTCAGAAGTACCGTTTGAATATAAAACCAAACAAAAAATATGTTGTTAACTCATTTTTAATGTGCGATGAATTTTGCATACTTTAATCAATATTCACTCTTAAAAAAACCTACTTAAAAATGAGAAATTGAACCTACTCGTTTTTTTTTTAAGTACAAGCGTATCGTAGAGGAGTATATGACATGCTCAAATATAAGTAACCATACGCATCTACAAATAATTGTGTCAATAAATATAAATATAATATCGTATTAATTCATTTTAGATATTATAGATTTCAAGAGAAATTGTTTAATAAATGTGTAAAGTGACACACATGAATAATTAGTTCAACAAAGTCACTGATCACAAGTAATTTAATTCTGCATAAAGTATATTTGTGTACGTTTTTACATTAACTATATTTGTGTCAATCTCATAAGTAATATACTGCCTCTTCGTCACTATATTTGTCAAAAAATTGTGCGGTCCATTTTCCCAGCATGTGACAACGAGTATATCTATTATACCAGATGTGCCATCGAATAATATATTTCCAGTTTATTCTATGAATAAATGAGTATGTATGGAGTACACGTATTCCAAATTTGAAATCCAGCAGCCGATAGCTTAGTGGTCAGAGATTCAGACTGCTGATGAAGGGACCCCAGGTTCAAACCTAACCTGCTGGCTTGAACCTGCGGGCTCTCCAGGGTGATGTGAATTTCTAACAATCGCTGAATATCGGACGAGCACGTTAAGTGACGGCCCCCGGGTAGTAATCCCCCGGTTGCATATAAAGGGGTTCATGCCTAACCCCCCCCCCCAATTTCCCTCTGCTTTCTATGTGAAAATCGTACTGTGCCGCCATCTAGTGTGCTCTTAGTAACTTACAATCTCTCCTGCTAGATTATCTCTAACTTCTTCAGTCTCTTTGCCTTGCCGGAAAAGGGCACTGAAACTGAATGAAATTAATGCACATATATTTGAAATATATGGGATTTTTTTAGTACATATATTTGAAATATATACTCACAATTGATTCCCTGTATGTACTCAAAAATGAGTACGTGTCTTTTCCAAAATTGAGACAAAAGTACTCGGAGCTATTATAAGCCCAGAATGTACTCAAAAGCAAGTACGTTTTACTTATTTCTAAGTACTGATTTTTAACAGTGTTCCCCGCGGATGTTAAGGCATTTGTCACATCGTGGCACAAGTTTCTGGATACTCTCCACATAAAAGTATGGCGCCGGGTTTCTAGCCACCACTCATACGTCGTCTTCAGGTCATCGTTGTTACCAAACCGCTGGTAACTGTCACCATTGCAGGCACTGCTGTTTCTATTCAGGTGTGGTGAAGTGAGAGACACACCCGAATAGAAACAGCAGATCCTGGTGCGATGTGTCACGTTACTGTTCGGCTTAAAAAACCATCGCCTTCCTTCGCGTACTGCCCCCAAAAATCCCAAAGCATATTCCATGCCCTTCGTTTTGTGCTCATCCGTCAACATCTTTGGTAACCACACACGCTATGCAGTACTGAATATTTCTGTAATAATTTTGAAACTTTGGGAAACTTTTCCGAAAATCAGAAATTGTGAAGCGCCCGTTCTCCGTAATGTCTCCATTCACTGTCTCCAGCAAATCTTCGGTGACCAGAGAAGTAAACGTCTTCAACCACTGCGGAATTCGCCATGAACCCTCTGTCGTCCTTCGTTAAACATTCAAACCCGCTTCCACACCATTGCGTTTAATCTGTAAATTTCGCAAATTTACAGATGAATCTCACTTGCTCTGACGTTTCTCGCATTCAGAACCCTTAAAGCAGACAAGAATTTGCAGTCACCGGCCGTCTCTTAACTTAAACATTTTAACGCACAGCACAAACCTTTAATACAAGCACGACCTCACAAAATGGAGATACGTGCGGCTAATGGACGCGTCAACGCAACTGCGCATGGGCGACTCTGAAGCAAAAACTTGCGCGGGAGTGATGCGCGAACTGTACTTACTTTCTGGATGGCCCTCGTATTTACTATCAAAACCAAATTTCTAAAAGGAAAACGATTATCTAGAATTTTCGAAATCCACTACCATAATCATAAATAGATTTTTAAAAATTCTTCCATCATTAAATTATTAAAATTTGTTCAAGGCTGAGTTCATTTTACAATGCATATTTCAACAGTTCTTCCTCAGCCAGGACCTAACCTAATTTCTTTCTGAAGGAAATTTATGAGGTGTTCCCTCTGTAGGTAGGTGCATTTTTGTAGTGGACAGCGAAATTAAAATTTCCGGTCTGATCTGGTCTTCCCAATCAGACCGTGATGTCAAATTTAGGTCTACATGTACATCTATAGAAGGGACTCCGGTGGCCGGGTGGTTGAAGACGTTTACTTCTGACTAGTCGTCTGACGCCCTAGTCCGATTCCTGGATGAGGAATGGGTAATGTGTTAATCCCGCAATGCTGATCCTCACCCCTTTCGTAAAAGGGCGGCCACAAATTTGGAATCACTATTTGTCATTTTCTTGTAGGACTTCCGTCCACAGTGAGTAGAGTTTAGGTCCCAGCCACCTACAACGAGATCGCCTTTCGGGCAGGACACAGAAACAATGAGAGCAAGTCTAGCGACTTTGACAGAACAGTTTGTAGTGAGATTAGAGTACAGTAGATGGCGCCACCGTACAAGTACGATGCTGCATATAGAGGGATGTGAGAATTTCAGAGGGGGCATAGGAAAGGATACCCATTTAACCAGTGGGTCCAGCCTGGGGGCCGTCACTTAACGTGTTCGTCCGATATTCAGCGATTGTTAGTAAATCACACCATCTCTGAAAGATCAGCCCAGGTTCGAACCTGAGAACCTTGCATTGATAGTCTGACCCGCTAACCACTAAGCCATCCATTGATTAGGAAATGTCCAGGCCACAAATTTGAGAAGAGAAGCTGCTTATAGCCCTCAGTGCTGCTCATGGAGTTCCTTAAACGCCCATTAAATTTATTGTGTGTATGCTGTAAATAACATATGTGGATTTTCAGGCAGTTTGAAATTTTAAATTGTGTGGTCTAGGGCAAACTAAAAATTTCATAAAGTGGTGTTTTTGGACAAATAATTTTAAAATCAGGGTTTTGAAATGAAAAACACTTTAATACATTTTAAGATCTTTTGTTTATATAAATGTATCTTTATAACAATATTTAATATTGTTATTTTTAATAACATTAATAATTTCTTAAATGGTACTTCATAAAAATGTTTATCTGGCATTAGTTGAGAATATTATTTGATACTTAAAATACTAATGGATATTCAATATAAACGTGCTAAAAACTACATTTTAAAACCTAATTTAAATTTTTCGATTTTTGGTTTTATCATCCTGGGTCCCTGGTTATAGTTAAAGTCCACATTATAACACCATGGATCTCTCTTGTAAGATGCGACATGGTATATAAGATTGAGGTAAAACAAATTGCTGAAAGCGGATTTTATTGAAAAAAAATTATACAAAAATGTATTTATTAATTATCAGGTTTAGGTTACTAAACTCCAACTGAAGTAAATTTGGTTGCCTTTTTATGTCAAAAATTGTGAAGGGATTTTAGCAATTTTTTTTTCAGAATATGCAACAAAAAGGGAAAATGTATATACGCAAATGTGCGTAATTTCGTATGTCAGTGTACGCACGTGTTTCAGATACAGATCTGTTTTCTTGAGAAAAGAAATGTATTACATATTAAGAAAAACGTATGTAATAAAACTTATGTTTAAGAAGTGAAGGTAAAGAATTCCATAAAATATGTAAAATTGATTTAGGCAGATGGTACGATGTACGCACTTACCAGACAATAGAGCAGAGGTCTTACGAAATGGCGGTGCTTTGGAAAATCGTCCGAACGTCGGAATTAGGTTTCGAAAAGCACTTTCCGAATGATCAATTAGGTTAAAAATGAGAAAGTTGCTGGCAGGAATTTTTTAATGATTAATGCTATGTAAGATAAAGCATACTGGGGCATTTAATGATAGCTCTATTGAAAATGCGATCTAAGTATCCTGTGAAGACACAACTGTGCCCTTACCTAAGTTGTTGATATTATATGAAAGATTAGCTCCAACAGCTTTCGAGCACTGTTATAATAATTTCAATCCGGCAGGTGGCGGTAGCTTGCAGTACATTTTAACCCGTATGCCCCCAAATGAAGGCATCGCGAGGAGTAACGAAACTTGTTTCAGGTAATTAAATCCCAACCTAATAATATCCATCCCATTCAACATAACCCTAGCTAATTCCTCATCACAATTTGAAAAATGATGCTCTAATTGAATCGGGAAATTTGTCCACCAGCAAAGAAGGGACCTACTCGATCATTTATTAAGAATGTATAATAGCAACTATTTACAAAGTAAAAAGAACACGTTAACAATATTCAAACTAAGCTGAACTGTTACATTATTCATACAAATTAATCTCACATTTCTAATCATAAAAAATCAATTTATTTCATAATCAAAAAGAAGCCTACATTTACAATTGTAAATTCTGTACAGTGTTTCCAATAAAACTTCTCATTAAAATCGATGCAGTCTTCAAATCAACACTATTTGTTTCAAAATCACGTTACTCAGAGCTTTAAAAAATAAATTAAATGTAAATTTAAATTTAATTATTTTTTTAAAAAACAAAATAAATGTAATTATTTTAAAAAAAATATTTAAATTTTAATTATTTTTTAAATATAATTAGATTTAAATTTAAATGCCAATAAATTTAGTGCCAATTTTAAACAGCCAACTAAACTTTAAACCCCACTCCCTCATTTAAAAGTTTGTTTGGCTGTTTAGAATTGCACTAAATTTAACTTATTAATTTAACCCAGATTCAATATCAATTTCAAATACTGGAATACAGAAGGAAACTATTCAAGACAACTGGCAATTCCAACGACAATTTTAAAGGGACCAGTAATGTGCGCCATTGATTAGGAAATGTCAAACTTTTCGACAAGGTAACAGTGTAGAGAGGTATCACACTATAACAAGACCGTGAGATTGTACTTAAACTTTGTATTGATAGTCCAATGGATAAGGCAAGATGACCACAGAGCACGAATTCCTTTTCCCCCATTTTACTATACTCTTTGACTGGTTCCTCCGGGGGCTACATTAAAGATACAATTTAAGCCGCCCCACTACCTACAATCATTGATGAGTTGAAGATCCCATAGCAAAAACAGTTTCCGCAATTCCAATGGATCCTTATCAAATAAAATTCATCGCTCTTCCCACGTTTATAACTGAGTCACGGAAAACTTATCATCATCCGCCACCGGTAATCGAACCTAGGGTCTTCCAGTTACGCGCGGACATGCTTTCACTGCACCACAGCAGCCTCGAAATTCTCCAGACTCACATACGACAAACTGCCAAACCACCTGGCAGGTTGCTTTTCTTCGGAGTCCCGCACAATGCTGGGCCGTTTGTCGTATGTGATTCTGGATAATTTCGAGGCCGCTGTGGTGCAGTGGAAGCATGTCCGGCGGCTAACTGGAAGAACCTGGGTTCGATTCTACGGGGTGGCCGATGAGAAATTTTTCGGGACTCACTTAAAAACGTAAAAAGAGCGATGACTTATATTTTAATGTTCCTAGGCCACCTCAGCTGTGTATTTATTATTCCAATGGATCCGAGAAAGAACAGTTGGGTCGAGATCGAATACCGTTTCGATGTCTGCTACTCTATGAAAGAAACACATGTTGAATACATTTATGACGAAAGGAAGCTTTATGAATTGATTTTTCTTTATTATTAACTTTGGGAGGGGGCTAAACTTCACCCTCAATAAATATTTGGAAAGATCATTTTTTTTTTTTGATTATAGGTTTAACGACCACCGTGAGCAACTCAATGGGAAAAGATCATTTTAATCACCGTGTATTTTCTCTATGTTGTACAGAAGCGCTCTATAAGTTAATGTATCAAAGAAACTGCAGTTTCAGAAAAGTTTCTTTTTTGTTAGTGTTCTGAGTGTCGGTTAAGAAAATATTGACCGAACAGCAAATGTAAAGTTTCTGAACTCAAAAATTGTGTTGCTCAGTTTATGATTAACAGTCCTGATTTAGCGAAGAAAATACAAGTCGGTTTCCGAAGAACAGGGCTTTGATGGATTTTAAAAGCATAAAGGTAAACCTCACACATATGGACGTGTCGATATGTATTTAAATAGCGGGCGTACACGGGTAAACGGGTGTGCAGCACGTAAATACTACGAGTTTTGCCCAAGGGTAAGATAGTAATTTCAAAGTGGTGGAAAGTGTGAAGGGCTTTAGAGTATATGTTCTTTCTTTCTGTGAGCAAACAAAACGAAAGGTGAAATTTGTACGACGTATTGCATATCATTATGAACATCCTTTAAAAGAAATATGTCGCCTGAACAGTAGAACCACAATTTATTCTAAACTATTGTTTAGTAATACCCGATTCACCCCTTTGGGATAGATTGTACTTTGTCTCACGACAAGGAATTATTCCAATATTGAATTAAGTGGTAATATAGTAGATCTTTTGAGTCAGAAAAGTAATTATTCTACCAAGATGAATACATATGTGCATTTTTTAAACTTTCCTTGTTTAAATTTAGTTGTAATAAAATAGAGACCTGGTGGTTTTTAATATCTTATATACAGCGCTATCCGGGATGTAAGGTCAGGTGATGCGTAACATCACAGCCTCTCCTTGACAAATGTCAACCCCGCCTTCTCGTGGTGCATCCTGTTCCCACTAAAGGGGCTCTGACGACCGCCAATAGCGGTATAACTATACCATCGGGATCAGAGGAAATGCTATCCCACACTCACCAACCCGCTTGGCCAGCGTGGTGAGTTATGGCCAAACCCATCCAAATGATTCCACAACTTAAATCTTGGCCCTCAGTCTCCGGCAGCTGGAATGTACCTGGCCAAGGCAGCGGCCAGTGCGACATGAAGGCAGAGGGTTCTAAGAATCCCCGGAGGACCGGACTAAGCTGCCATCTGATGCTGACCTTGGCTACTTACAATGGACGCTCCCTATCTTCTGATTCAAGGCTTCTTGAATTGGAAGAGGAACTACAAAGGATCAAGTGGGACATCGTGGGGCTAAGTGAGGTAAGGAGAAAAGGAGAAGTTCTCATCGAACTGAAAAGTGGACATCTCTTCTACTATCGTGGGACAGATACTGGCAGAACTAGTGGTGTTGGATTTATAATAAACAAGAAACTGAAGGATAAAGTTGTAGAAGTTGAAAGTTCCTCTGACAGAGCTGCACGACTTGTTATCCAACTCTCGAAAAGATACCAGGCTCAGATTATTCAAACTTATGCACCAACCACAAGTCATCCTGAAGAAGAAATTGAAGAATTTTATGAGGAAATTCGTCATCTAAATAATAAAGGTAAGCAGCATTTGAAAATAATTATGGGAGATTTCAATGCAAAAATAAGGCAACGGTAACAGAATGAAACTTCAGTAGGTAAATTCGGTCACGGCAACAGAAACCAGCGTGGAAATACTCTCGTTGAGTTTGCAGAGGCAGAAGGGTTTTTCATCTTGAACTCCTTCTTCAAGAAAAAGCCACACAGGAAATGGACATGGAGACATCCAAATGGGACGACAAGTGAAATTGATTTTATTATGTGTAACAAAAAATTCGTCACAGAAGACTGCAGTGTGCTGAACAAGTTCAACACAGGTAGTGACCATAGATTGGTGAGATGTAAGATGCACCTCAACACTAAACTTGAACGTGGCAAGCTCATAAGACAAACAAAATCTATTGACATAACCAACCTTAAAAAACACCATAATACCTTCAAGTTAGAACTGAAGAACAGGTTCTCTGCTTTAGAAGGTCTAACATCGGAAGAAGTGGACATCTCTGAAGTTAACAGAAAAGTAACCAAAGCTCTTATGGAAACAGCAACAAAATTAGCTGAGTCTAAGAACAAGTTGCATGTGAACAAATTATCAGGAAAAACCAAAATGTTGATGCAAAAAAGAAGAGAGATGAGGACAACTAAAGAAGATGTGACTTCCAAAGTGGAATATATAGAGCTATGCAAGACAGTAAGAAAAAGTATCACTGAAGACGTAAGAAAATTCAACTGTGAACTAGTGAGGAAAGCAATTGAAAACAACCAAAGCCTAAAGATAGCAAAGGGACATCTCAGTAAGGGAAGAAAACAGATTATGGCACTGAGAAAAGAAGATGGTTCTGTAACAAGAAATAGAGGCGAAATTTTGACAAGAGTGAAAGATTTCTACTCCAAATTATATGAAAGGGATGATATATGCACTCCAGACATCATGAAAGATACCAGTACCAGAGTTCCTCCAGTCCTTCCAGCAGAAGTTGCACATGCAATCAAGAACATGAAGCGAGGAAAAGCTCCAGGAGAAGATGGAATTACTGTAGACATCATACAAGAAGCAAGTGGAGAAATCGAAACAGTACTCGCCTAAATTTTCACTCGATGCCTTAATGAAGGAAAGATTCCTGAGGATTGGAACACCGCTACAATGATCCTGCTACATAAGAAAGGTGACATTGAGGATCTCGGAAACTACAGACCTATCAGCCTCCTATCAGTAGTTTATAAAATCTTCACTAAAGTTCTTTCACACCGCTTGAAGGTAACACTGGACATGGCTCAACCGAGAGAACAAGCTGGATTCAGGAGTGGCTACAGCACAATAGATCATATCCACGTGCTGAGAGAACTAATTGAAAGAGCGAGGGAATATGAACTTCCATTGTGCATGGCTTTTATCGATTATGAAAAAGCCTTTGATTCGGTGAAACCATCAGCAGTTACAATAGCTCTGAAAACCTGCGGTATTGAAGATGCATACATTAATATTATTAATAACATCTACGAAAATGCAAGTGCAAAGATTAGGCTGTTTGAAAATACAACACACATAAAAATTGGAAAGGGAGTGAGACAAGGTGACACCATATCTCCGAAGCTCTTTAATGTCACATTGGAGGGTGTTTTTCAGTCGCTGAGCTGGGAAAACAAGGGGATAAAGATTAATGGAGATTATCTAACCCACCTTCGTTTTGCTGATGACGTAGTCATTTTTGCAACTACCCCATCAGAGCTGCAGAGTATGATATAGGAACTTGCTGACAAGAGTAAAGAAGTGGGATTAAAAATGAACTTTCAGAAGAGAAAAGTGATGTTCAATGCTTTTACAAGAAATGAAGATTTATCGATTGATGGAGAAAAGCTGGAGATAACAGATACGTATGTTTATCTTGGACAGCAGATATCAAGTGAGGGTCACATTGATGAAGAAATTAATCGGCGTACAAAACTTGCCTGGAGAGCTTTTGGAAGAAACAGCATAATTTTCAAGAGCAAAATGCCATTATGTCTTAAAAGAAAAGTGTTTGATCAATGCATCCTTCCAGTGCTTACGTATGGTGCAGAGACGTGGACCTTAACTAAAAAAGACATACAAAGGCTGCAGACAACTCAAAGTAGCATGGTGAGGTGCATGCTTGGTGTAACCAGGAGAGATAAGAAGAGGAACTCGTGGATCCGAAAAATGACAAGAGTGGAAGACATCATGATCAGAGTTAAATCCCTGAAATGGCAATGGGCTGGACATACTGCCAGAAGGACAGACCATTGATGGACAGCCGAAATTTTAGATTGGATTCCAAGGGACAGGAAAAGACCTAGAAGAAGACCACATGGGAGATGGGTGGATGAAATTCGAAAGTATGCAGGGGTGACATGGAGGAGACTGGCACAAGACAGACCGTTGTGGAGGAAACTTGGGGAGACCTTCGTCCAGCAGTGGATTGATAATGGTTGACAATGATGATGATGATGATACAGCGCTATCCATCTAATAAATCTATACATAAATGATATAAACATACATCTACAGAAAGATAAAAATACAATAAATTTTGCATAGAACGTTTATTGCATTTTTATTCTTTTGTCGAGTAATGTTTATACCGAGCATAGAAATCATGCAATATTATGCAATAGTTATTTCTTTATTTTGAGGATCTGGATAATGTTATATCCTTTTTGCCTGAAATGCGAGATTTTGCTAAGAGCTTGTAAGCGTTATGTGACAGTTAACGCGTGTGTTTTCCTGGTTTTGTGAAAAAACGGGAAATATTTATTAATGTCGTTTAATAATTGCAATGCTGAACTAATACCCGCAGAGATTTGGTTTTGAAATACGCCGCCATGGATAAGGTTTCAGTATGTTACCAAAATACACTAGAACCAGCTTTATAACAATGGAGCTCGGGACTACTAAGATTGAACCGCGATTCTAGAAGATCTAATGTCAGTTTGCTCAAAAAACGCAGAAGGATTTTTAAAAACTTGTTGGACCACACACACTAACCTGTGAAATTCCTGGTTGTTTCGAAGTGCCGTCCGTTAAATGTCATACATATTTCGCATGGAACTCTGTCTGTCTATCTGTATGTCTGCCTCTCTCTCTCTCTCTCTCACACACACACACATACACACATGTAAAAGCAGGATTGATCGCACAACATAGCACGACACCATTAAGTATCCTAAGTTGATGGAGTTCGACATCTCTCCAGAAGCTGATGAAGATGCTTGGTAGTGAGGCAAGCTATGGTCGCCGTGTATATAGCTCTGTCTCTACTAATTTTGGGCAATAGGTACGTCATGTTCACTGGACGAACATTTTCTTATCCCATGTGGATAGCTATCGCAAAATCTGCTGGCTCTTTCGTGCGGTAGTCATTGCGTTTGCACCACTGCCTTCATACATGCGTTTGGGTCTTCTCTCAAATTTTAGTGATTGCCTTAAATCAGTATATGATATCTGAAACTAATACACCGACCCTGATGCAGCGGACTCTCTGGCTGACTGGCCAACAGCGATGGTTATGACCAGTTATAAAGTAAGCCTTTTTCGTGAACAAGATTGGTTCTACGCTGTGCCTAAAACCATGTCTTAGGAAATGTTAAACAAATGAGAATATGATACAATAGTTTCTAAGTAATCTTTTATGACCAGACGAAACATATACAGAAGTCAAACTTACGATAACCTTTTATTGGTCCAGCAATATTTGAAGAACTCCACAATATGGCACTACAAGTTGTTAATTTCACATTTATCTTAACAGCGATCAAACATCTCCACACACACACACACACACACACATGCACTGAATAACTGCTGTATCGTACTTTTTATCTATCGTTCTTATCACGTTCATACGTCACTCACTCTGAACTCAATTGTGTTGCCAACCTCATTCTTGTGCGAGAGAATGTAGCACGTTAAGTTTAGAAAGTGTAAAAGAGAACAAACTCAAATTTACGTAGGAAAAGGAATTAAAAATGAAAGCTATTTTAGAATATACGTCACACAGTCGTTTGAGTTGAGCCCCGGTTATAATTCTGGATGATTATTGGTTTGCGCATTTGCATTACACCGTTCCTTTCTCTCATTCTTGGAACCATTGGCCCAACATAAATTCGAACTAAAGCTTACCTGCCTCAGAGCTACTCAAGGTGGTCGGCCGACTCTGAAACAAGAAAACAAAATCATATAGTTCTATAACATAGCAGCCACACTAATAGCGCTGTGATCTGAGCGTTGGCTTCTGTTCTTTTGTCCGAAATGCGTCCTGGTTCGAATCCGGTGAGATATGGGTGTCGTGTTTGTCCCACGTACGTTAGGGAGGACGACTGCTTATAGCTCACTGAGTTGCTCACGTTGAACGTTAAACCTCCCAAAAAAAAAAAAAAAACCACCCCACCTCACTGTCCCTTTTAGTTCAGTGTTTTGACCCCTACCAAGCTACGTAATTTGGCGATATGACTGAAGTTCCATCATTAATTCCTCTAATCATCACAGCAGCACACAGCTGCGACGCTTTATCTAACAGAGGCAAGTCTTGCCTTGTATCGCCAATTCTCGTATGTTGCTACATCTGAAAACGAGATTGCATGAACAACACTGTACAATATAGCGCTCAACTCCAGACCACATATACACTATATTTACAAATGTCACCGTACACTCCTTCAAAAGCAAATGAATACATCCGCTGCGTTTTTAGGATGCGCGGCACAGCTGCAAGTGGTATAAATACAAGCCTGCAGCTAACCGTGATCATATCGCACTGTGAGGTTGAGTGAAAATGTCGCGGAGGGAGAGAACTCACTTTGAGAAATGAAAGATTGTTGTCTGTTATTAGTGGGTTGTCCATAAGACAAACCGTGAGGCGTTTAAACATACCCAAGTCAACATTTTGGATGTACTGAATACGTGTAAGACACATGGCGTGCCTGAAGCAGCAAAACGTACTAGCAGACAAAAGAAAGTCAGTGATAGAGGACGTCGAAGCCTCAGGAGAGTCGTTACAGCTAATCGACGGAGTACTGCACAAGGCCTCAGTGTACAACTGAGTAAAAATACGGAAACCTTGGTATGTACATGTACCATTCGCAGAGAACTTTGTTCCATGGGTTACTTTGGTCGTGCGGCTGCTTATAAGCCTTTCATCTCCAATCAAAATGTTACTCGTCGTTTAGCATGGTGTAAAGAACATTTATCGTTGACCGTAGATCAATGGAAACGGATCCCATGGACTGATGAATCCAGATACACGATCCATCAGTCTGATGGCCGTGTGTGCAAATGGCGGCAGTCGGGGAAACGGTATTTACCACAGTGTACTTTCCAATGGTCAAGTTTGGAGCTGGCAGGGTGCTCGTGTAGGTGTGTTTTTTAGTAGTATGGTTCCGGCCCATTGGTTATCGTGGGCAAACCTGTTAACCAGCACGCCTACTTCGATATTCTGGACAATTATGCCCTAGAAACTCTGTATGAATAGTATGGAGCCGGGCCTTGTTGGTGCCGGCAGGATAATGCACCAAGCCATAGCAAGGACTGTTACTGCGTGGTTTGACTGTAATTTCCTATCGTGTTTGGACTGGCAAGCACAGAACCCTGATCGTAATCCCACAGAGCACCTATGGGATGAATTACAGCGCCGCATAAGAAATTGGGAACCAAGGCCTACTACTAAGCAACAGTTAGCGTCAGCATTATGTAATGAATGGAAGCGCATACTTATCGCTCTGTTCCAAACCCTTGTCGAAAGTATATCTCGAAGGGTCAGCGCGTGCGTTAAGGCCAAAGGTGGACCGACATCGTACTAATGTATGTCAATAAATGCTATGTTGTGATTCTCTCGTAGGTGCCCGGTGACGTTTGTCAATATAATGTTTGTCGGGCTACATTTTCTCTGTGTTACACTTTCTTAAATACAGCATGCATGTGATATAAAGTGTAATCTTTGTTTCGTTACTTCACGTATCGAACGAACGGTTATGAGAGAAATAGAACTTATAAGCATGGATCGTACTGTTATACACAGCATACATGTATTTATTCGCAAAAACAAAAGAAAAAAAACCTTGGTAGATATTTTGCAACGATTAAAGTTTTAAATCAATTTAAAATGGGGGAAGATTAAATCGGATCGGTTATAAAGGGCAACTACTTTGTGCCTCTCCGTAGCATTTTGAAGATTTAAGAAACATTGTTTGTAACGACTTATTATTCGCAAACTGCACAGTTATTAAGCAGTCTACTGTTACTGCTTAATGGAAAATTCATGCAAAAAGCGGTGTTTTATTTGCCGAATATTTGTAGAGAATGCCAAATTACTTCACGTTCAAACGCTTTTATTAGATTCTGATTTTAGCTCACCGCGTGTATTTAATCGATGTATTTAAAACGAGAATGATGAAACAAAGCAACATTAAATATTAAACTCTATGCGTCAAAAGAAACAAAAAATGTTGTACTCGTATTTGCGGATGAATTAGCTATAGCGTTTTAGCGAGTGAAAGCAAAATCATAGGAGGGATTTGATTTAAATTTGGACTTTCTTTGGAGTTCATGGAATGATGAAAACCAAATCAAGCAACAAATATGTGAAATTGTTTATTTATTCTTCCTATGAAGCCATTAATAAAGATTTCATTTTCAATTTATTACTCTTTTCTTTTCGACAAACTCAAAGATCATGCGAAGAAATTGAAAAAAGGAGCTGACATGTATGATGATTTCATTTCCTTCTTACACACAGCTCGAAAATTACATTTTGCATTTACTCTTACACAGCAACTTTATAATTCAGATGAAAGTAAACTACTCACATGAGAAAGCGAGAAAAAGAAAAATGACACCAATATACGTATTTAAGAAAAATTGCAAACAGCCTTTGTGAGATACCTTCCTGAAATTTTCAGCTTTCATAATTTCAAATAAAGAATTCAAGAAAATTAAAACGGCCAAAAAATAGCACCTCAAAGAGAACATTGTAAAAAGATTTTGATTATGAAATCTAAAAAAAGCCGTCTCATGTAAAACAAAAAATAACGACCGCACCTGTAGGTAAGTGAAATGAACTTTCCCAAAATAAGAGAATAAGATCACCACCAAAATCTCTGGCGCAAGGAGATTGTTTTGCGACATATTTCTCCAATTTATTAAGTTAAATAAATTGGAGAAATATGTTAAGTTTTTTATTATATTTTTGATTTAGTTTAAAGCACACAATAAATACTTTTCAGGAAACTTGAACATTTCTTTATCTACAGGAAATATTTTGCCTAGGAATATAGAGTTGATGCATTCTGAATTGCATTGTCGTTAGCAACATTTACGTTTGAAAAGGTACACTGTTGCGCACCTTATAGGGAAAACACTAAATATTGAAAATCAGAGAACGAGAACCTGACGCCAAACGTATTAGAAATTATTACAAAAATCAATTTTGTGTCGACATAGTTTTTTTTACATGTTCCAATATTTAACGCACTTAAAGGTAACTTTAATGAGGCAGACTGCATGCATTGGAGTTGGCAAAAACTAATACCTTTTTATCTTAGCTCCAAATGAAAGAAACCTCGACAACATCCACCCAAAGCATTTTCAAGGAGAAACTTACTTGCCGTTCGGAAGAATTCTACATTATGCATAGCACAGCAAAATAGAAAAATGTGAATGTTTCATATATTTCATATTTCGTACACTCACAGTATATAAAGGCTACTGGTTTCATCCAATAGTGCCGGAACAACACGGATATTATCAGGTCGTTCGGAAAGTAATGGCCCATTTTCTGAGGTCCTTATTCAACTCGCCCACAATGCTTGCAAACCATCCCACTCGCAGCGCCGGTGGTACGAGTTGAAAGGCGACTCAGATGCCACAAACACGCCATAATTGGTTGAGCTGCTGTCGCTGCTACTCGTGTAAGAGTGGTTGGCAGAACATATTAGGAAGGATTGAGTGGCTGATGATTCTGCTTCACGAGTGCAAGTTTGGTCTCGTATTGTGGC
Organism: Macrothele yani; assembly: GCA_039090855.1. Taxonomy (NCBI): domain Eukaryota; kingdom Metazoa; phylum Arthropoda; class Arachnida; order Araneae; family Macrothelidae; genus Macrothele; species Macrothele yani. Next base: position 162,254,562 of record CM077002.1, read on the forward strand.
ACAAACCTTCCGTAATGTGGCCGAGGAGTGGGGCAAGGGGGCAACATCTGAACCTATGGTTTTTCGGTGGTTTCAAAAGTTTCGTTCCGGTGACACGAGCTTACGAGGTAAGGAGGGCTGAGGACGGCATTCGGTCATTGATAACAATGCTCGGAAGGCAACTGTGGAGACAAATCCTCACGTCACAGTAAGATAACTCACCAAACCGTACACTGTGTCTGGGTCAACCATTTCCGAACATCTCCACCAAATTGGTAAGCTCGATACGTAGATCGCACACGAACTGAGAGAGCATCAAAAGCAAGAACAGTTTGCGATGTGTAGTAACCTTCTACTTTACAGCGAAAAGCAGCCCCTACATGATCGAACTGTAACATGTGATGAAAAGTGGGTGCTATACGACAACCGTAAGCGATCTGGACAGTGGTTGAACCTAGGTGAATCACATAAACATCATTCTAAACCAATGCTGACGCCAAAGAAGGTTTTTTTGAGAGTATGGTGGAATGCTCACGGTGTCATACACTACAGGTTCTTGAATGCTGGTGGAGGCATTAGCTCAATCACATAGAGTGAAGAAATAGACCAAATGCACCAGAAGTTGTGTTACAAACAGCCATCTTTGGTGAACAGAAAGGGTCCTATCCTCCATCGTAGTAACGCAACACCACACCTGTCACAAATGACGAAACTTCACAAACTGAGGTTCGAAACCGTTCTACTACATCCAGCCCGCTCGCCTGATTTAGCACCTACCAATTTCCACCTGTTCATGCATTTTGGCAATTATCTCCAGGACAGGACTTTTAGAAACATTGAGGTGGCCGAAATTGCATTCCGGGACTTTCTTGCATGCAGGGAGCAAGGTTTCTTCCGGACTGGCATTGAAGCACTTGTCACTGGCTTGCAGATGTGAGTAGCTGCTGAAGGCCCCTGTTTCGAATAAAACAATTTTGTGTGCAATGAGGTTTGTCTCTTTCATAAAACTCTCCAAATCGCCTTTTATTTTCCGAACGACCTGGTATTATCGTGTTTTAAAAGAAATCATTTGCTTTCATTTCTGGAATATATTCCATTTAAATGCTTCCGTGCAATATATCCTTATTAGAATTTCAGGAATACGCGGAAAATGATGGCCCAGAAGCTGATTGATGTATTTCTTGTTAAACCTGGGCAAAGGTTTGCTAGTGTTTTAATAAAAAGAATCAGTGTAACATAACTACGATGCAACTGGAAGGCATTGAACCCTTTCGAGAAAGCTGTTACTGACTTGTAGTTGTCAAAATTTGTAAGCAATATCTAACATTTATAAGCAGGAATCGATATGAAGGGGTTTTTTTTTCAGAATAATTTAATTACTTATTGTTAAAGTGCGTTCTTTGAGACTAAAAATTATCCCATGTGTGGATATCATTTATCTAGCTGTTTATTCATTTCAACTGTTGCAGAACATCGTGGAAACGGATTCTTTCGTTTGTGACAGCGCTCGCTACTCGAGGCTGCACATTTAGGTGGAAATTTAGTTTCCGAATTTATTTATTTATTTATTTATTTATTTATTCATTTCTACTATTTCGGGTAATCTTTGAGGAAAGAGTACGTTTTTACTTTTTATTCTATTTTGCCATTAGCCCCACTTTCAGGTGATTTTTTTTTCTTTGTCCCCCTCTACATGCACAAGGCGTCGCTCAGCTTAAGAATAGACATCAGTGGCGTCATCCATTGGTGAACCAACTTTGTAGTATGTTTTATTGGGGTCATCAAGCCGTCCTCATTGTCTGGCTTCCACAATGCGTTGGGTCGGCGTCAGATTTTTGGAACTGAAACTAACAGTTTTATTGGATTAGGATTTATGGCCCGGTGGTTATATCACGCGGCTAACATAACTTGAAGAGCTGTTCTCAGAATTTTCGCAGGAACGGGTAGCAATTTTGACCCCCTAACGAATGGATGAACCAAAGTTAATTCTATAACCAGTAGGATTTAGACGTGGGAATTTAATTCAGGGAGGCTTGCGTTTCCCTGCTAGTGTTGGATGATGGGTAATTTTGAGGTAATAGGGGTCGGTCTTCTTGGGGGTTGTCGAAAATTTTCCAAGGCAAGAGAATCACTTCGTCATTTCTACAATTTTTTCACGGCGTGCATCACTTTCATTCTTTTATTCCTTGTGATTTGTCACTTGGGACTTTTTTGCGGTGAATGTTCGTGACTTTCCTTCACGACTGTCATCCAGGAGCTCCTATGTAAAGCTTCGCCTTTTACCTGCATTTAGGTTTTATTTGTGCGTGGCCCAAAACTTGGTCACCGCTATGATTTATCAGAGACTGGCAACTTAATCGCTGCCAAATATTACGCCAGGACATCCGTAACTGCGTACCGTTCCCCGACACGGATGGAGGATCTCAACAGAGGTGCCAAGAAAAATGACCCTGCTAAAGACGATGAGGGCTCACACCAATTATGACGGACCGGGACACCCAGTGCAGACCAGTACCCTTGATGGAAGAACAGCGATAGTAGTGTTTTACGGACGATAAGTGATGAAAAGAAAACTGGACTTTCATGTGGTTCCATTTCTTCCGTGTGGTATGGGAGTAGCAGTGCGACCTCTAGAAAGATTGGGAATTTAAGGTAGGAATTCCATCCTATTCTTTCTTTTGGTGCCCCCTCATAATATGTATTTATCGATCAGTGCATAGGAAAGTCTTCCGTTAGAATTAATGTTTTTTTATAAGCGAGTAGTCAATAAGCACAAGTTCCTGTGAGAAAGTCCATATCATTTTGCTAGTATCGTGTGTTATTTTAGCGAAGTGTTTATATAAATATAAATTATTAAAAGGTGACTGCAAGTTTAGTATATATATATATATATATACAACAATTTACCTTCTTGAATGAGCACAGGGTCCTAAACTATTATGTGTGTGCATCATTATTATTATGCCAAAACATAACTAATAAATTGTTTTCTATGTTAATTTGCCTACGTACTACCATGAGTGTTTCTTTAGTTGCACATTGTGTGTTCAACCCTGGATTTTTGGAGATAATATTTTTTGCGGCAGGGACTCAGAAATCCTTTCCCTCATGTTTTTTTTTTAATTCTAGACGTTTGCGAAACAATTGCGACACACAGCAGACCCTTTGACTCCCAAAAGAAAATCTGCTGTGTGAATCACAACGCCCTGTCAGTGTATCCTGAAGCTGCGTCAGCCCTAAATCAGGGAATCGCAGAATCACAACCCACTTGACACCCCCTTTGTGCCCAATATTACGCCGGGTGAACCCAAATTTGAACCCGATGTGTTTTGAACAGATTCATGACGTTCAATAAATTCATTGCAGAGTTAATGTATTCATATTTGTCGATTGTCGTTCGGCAGTTTTGTAACTTTGCTACAATGGCGTATTTCGCATCTCAATCTACATTCGTCCGCGTAATTTTAATTACCCCACAAGCAAGGGCCGAAGCGTATTAACAAAAATAAAGAATAAACAAATGTTTTAAAGTAAAGTATGTCCAGCACAACGGCTTATCGTCAGAAAAGTCATTTCCATGTCAATGACAGATCCTCACACACCAATGCAAAGCTATCATTCAAAACGCATCAATCATTTGTGAGGGATCGTTTCGCTGAATTAGGATAAAGTCCAGCTGTGTAAAATAACATTTATGCCTGCGAGTCTTTAAACATTTGTTTCTTCGAGAATGTAAATTTTCCTGTGTTTGCTTATACCTTTAGTTCCGCGAATGTATGACTGTGTTTACAGAAGAAGTTCTCGATGATCATTTGTAAAGTGGAAATTTTTGCTGTCCATTATCTTGTTTCCTGGTGAACAATCGAGAATCTCCTTGCGACTGTGTGCGCGGCGGTGTATCTATCTCCTGTTCCTGGACAGAAGTAATTAGCTTCAGCGAGTGCAGAGGCAACCTGCGACCGGTCCATCAATCCTGAGTGCTTCGCTTCTGACACCTCTCTGGGACCTCCTCAATCGTTTCTTTCTCCTCTTCTTCGCAGAGTGGGTGTCCTTGAGGTCAATTAATCAACTGAAACGACACCCTTTGCCTGTCCTGGGAAGGAGACAAATGGAAACGGCACTTCCAAGTTAAGCATTTAACTTAAGATAACTCTCACACCTGGGATCCTTGCGGATGCTTCGCATTAGTACGTTCTTCGCCGCTCACTAGGGTGTTTAGATGCCAGAGGCACGTCCGCAAAAGTAAGGACAAATGCAAGCAAGGCATTCACTGTGTATGAAATTAATGCCACGAAGAAATAAATATTGCTATGCACACTAAAGACAAATATATGGAAACGTAGAATGGAAATCCAGACTAAAACTGGTAGATTACATTTGAAGCGGAATTTCTTTATTGTGAATTAATATCATATCTTGAGGAAGTATCAGGTTGTAGAGAAAGTATCCGGAAAATAGGAAAACATGTACCTCAAGCTTAAAAAAAATAGTACAAAGCACTTAACCTAATCATCCAGGTGGCCCCCATGGGAACTGGTGACCTTGTTCCACAGATCTACGAGTTGCAATACCCCATTAGGACAGAAGTCTGACGAAAATGGTTGAAGAAGTCACACATGCAACGTTTAACATCATCATCATTAGCATAGTTTTTCTCAGCGAGAAAATTCGTTGAAGACCGGGAAAGATGAAAGTCAGACGCAGCGAGATCCGGGAAATAAGGGAGGTGCAACAATATTTCCCATTCCAGTTCGTGCAGTTTCTGCTGGGTCCGTAAAAATGGCATGTGGATGAGCGTTATTCTTTTGAAAAACAAGTCCATTGTGATTAATCAACGCTGGGCCATTTTCTTGCATTGTATCATGGTGACGCTCCAATGTTGGATGTAAGCATCCACTGTGATGCTATTGTTCCTCGGTAAGAGTTCATTGTGAATCCCATATTGACAATCCTACCAGCAACTGAGCATCACTTTCCGTCCATAAAGAGGTGGCTTAGTGACCTTCTGTGGTGGGGGGCCAATGCTTGTGTTGCCTAACATTCACTTATCTGACACATTTTGTTTAGCTATTATCAACCGATGCAAAAAGCCCTGTCGTGTTCTTTTTTCAAGCAAAGCAACAGCAATGGAATAGCGTTGCATCCGATTCTAATCAGACAAAGCATGGGGGACGAATATTTTACACGAATATCCCAACTTCCGAAGTCAGGTGTTGATGGTTGTACGAGAGGTCTTCAGTTCGTCCGCCAGATCCCGTGGTACTGCACCAGACTTGTTCGGTAGCACGTGTTTCAGTGTATCATCTTCAACCTTACTGGGTATACCATTTCTGGGCGCATAAGACAGATTACGTACACCAGTGTCGAATTTCCTGTACCAGTCATAGCAAGTATTCGGTCACATAATAGCGTCGACAAACGCGTTTCGCAAATTTCCAAGAGCTTCCGTAATTTTCACGGCACCAAATGTTCATAGATTAATATTGCACGCACACATTCCATCGTTATTGCAATCGTATAGTCGCCTCGTGCAACTAATCTTCACCACAACAGCGTACGTTCTGCCCTTAGAATCTGTGCTTTCAAACACTGCAATCTGGGATGTTTACGTCACCGCAGGCCCGCAGTATTTTGCATTACACACGCCACATGCGATTTTTTCCAGGAACTTTCTATAACCTGATAGATTTGTTCTTTGTCTGCGTCACACATCTGCAACTAATCTATCCTGAAGTTCGATCAGGAGCAGTCAAATATCGAAGCAGTAAATTTTCCATTTTTTCTTTGACAAAACACCTTCCATATTTACTTCTCTTTTTTTCTAGTTATAAAAACCTCATTTGCAGTTCCTTTCCCCATATGTACTGAAGGGCTTGAAATTATTAATTAAGAAAGTGTAGAAGTTTTTCAGCAATATGAGGGATGACCATCAATTATTCCTAAGATTAATGGAGGGAGGAAAGTTGCAACGATTTGGCTTTCGCATCGCTTTCTGTGACTTCAAGATAAATATGTGACAAAGGACTCGTGCATTTCCTCCTAAAAGAACATCGCATTCCACTGCGTTGGCCTTTTCGTTTTATGAAATAATAGCTGTGTTTTGTGAGACAGAGAGAAAGCATCATTAATATTTAGATCTATGAAATCCTGTGTATCTAATATTTCCAACAGGAGCTCTATGAGAATTAATACCAAAGAGAATTCGCAAATATAACGTAAGCTAACGCTAAAAATTTCGTTTCCCTTATCATTCAAGCAGAAACTACTCGCTGGAAAAACAAAGACTATCATTAAAATGTTTTTGTTATTTTAGTTTTTAATTGTTTTGCGTTTTACATGCCATTCATATATATTTTTTTATGTATATTTAAACGTAATATTATGATTAAAACTAATATAGACATTGCAAGGAACAGAGTTTGAGTCCTTAATATATTAAAGACTCATGAATCGTGTTCTACGCACTTTCATCTGCTTTTTTTTTTTAAAGTGGCTTTCAGTTGTTTGAATTTCTTCTTCCCGTTCCGCTCATGGCGGGTTGAGTTCCTCAAAGAGGAATTCTCTCCATTTCTTTCTGTCTGCTGTCCATTTGTGTAGATCGATTACAGAGTTTAAGTGGGTGCTTTCTTCAAAGTTGTTAAACCATTTTTTTCTTGGTCTTCCTCTGTTGGGGTGTCCTTCAATTCTACCATTTAATAGTATGTTTGGTAGTCTTTCTAGGTTCATTCTTGAAACAATGCCCAAAGCAGTATAGTTGTTTCTATGTAGTGCTGTAAGTATTTTTTCTTTAAATTTATGTTCTCTCTGAGTTTTTACTTTGTTTTCCTTTCTGTCCAGTTTGTTCTGTTGATTTTCTTTAGGCATTTTGTTTCAAAGGCATTTAGTTTATCCATTTCCTTTTCCCTTATGATCCAGCCTTCTGAGCCATAGAGTACTGTGGGAATTCTTGCTGTATACATCGTTAGTTTGAGTTCTTTGCTTAATCTTTTATTGTTCCATATTTTTTCTAGTCTGCCCATTGTTATCTATCCATTATTGATTTTGTGTTACATGGTTTCAAAATAGTCAAGATCTTCAGTGATCATTGAGCTATAGATAATCAAATATTCTTACTTGTTCTATGTTATTGTTTCCCATTTTTATTTAGATTGTTTCCCTTTTTCAACCCAATTGCCATTAGTTTTGTTTTACTAAAATTAATTTTCAAATCATATTTTTTGCATGCTTCATGCAATTTGGTCAAGATATTTAACCTCAAGTGACTAAATATTTAATTTAAACAATACATGTTCCTTTCAACAGTGCAAAATAACAGCTAGTTTTTTGTTTGGCGGTTTAACCACAAACGTGAGCAATTCAGTGGGCTATAAGAACAATCGCGCGTCCCTAACTGTGGGTTTTTGGTTCCACAGAACGGAGACAGCCAGTGTGGTAAGACATAAACACCACCCACGCTCCGTTGAGATTCGAACTCAGGCCCATATCGCGGGAATGGTCAGCGTTTAGACCCATGTGCCAAAGCGACGGCTAAGAGTAGTATGCCAATTGGAGACGAAGAGGTCAGTGTTAATAATGTGCTGCTGTGAGTGGCGTCTTCGTAATGGCTGGCCAGAGCGCAAAGCTTCCACACCCCATCCGCGATTCACAGTTCGAATCGATACGGGGATGTGCATAGCTGTCTGTAGATCTCGTCGAACACAGACCAATATGGACTGAAGAGCTGCTATGGTCTGGCGTCGGATGCTGCGTCAGAGACTTTGGGACATCCGCTGATCTGCATGTATCCACTACAGTGATGCATGTTATCATTCCCCAACCACTGTCGTCTCATTCGGGAGACAGTTGTTGCATCCCGATAACTTTCCTCTACGATGGGACGCAGGAACGAAAGAACCATGCGTAGCCCTATAATGAAGCCTCTCATAATGCCTTCCGTGAGATGGTAGGGTTACCTTGAATTCGCCGCCTCCGGTGGCGCAGTGGACTAAGCGATGGCCTCTGATCATTCGTCCGAAAGGGGTCCGGGTTCAAATCCCGGTGAGGCATGGATGTTGTGTTTGTCTTACGGCACTGGCTTTCTCCCTTCCCTGGAACTCGTGACCCTAAATTAGGGACGGGCGACTGCTTATAGCTCATTGAGTTGCTCACAGTGGTCGTAAAACCTCCAATAATAATAATAAAATAAAATCTTGACTTCAAATAGCCATTCTCATTCCTGATAGGTGCTTTCTCCTCTAAGATCTCTCCGATGCAGTGGTCCTCGCGCCTAGATGTGGACGATCAAACTTCACTACGTCGTGCCATTTTCTCTTTTACCTCCCTCATAGATGACGTGATTGGTTAGCAAGTGCGATCATTTACATCAGTGTTTCCCAACCACTGGTTCGCGAGAAACGAGTGAATGTATTTATACTTCCTTTAAATCGAAATGAAGTCAAGGTAAGAAGAAATCTGGATCTAAATTTTTTTGACACCTGTCGCGGAAGATAAAAGAATCTTGGATCGATAATCTCTTCACAGAAGATCTGAACTCTTGCAGGCTAGCACACCAGGAGAAGGAAAGCTTTGTTGAACTTCCTTCTGATGCTGGTATGGTATCGATATTCAGATCCAAATCTCTGACATAGTTTTGGCGTATTATGGAGAAAGAATATCCAAGTCTCAGCGACAAAGCACCAAAATTTTGGGCAACTTTTTCAACCACGTATTTATTGCCAGAAAACCTTTTTAGCTGTTTCAGAAATCAAAACAAAGCGCAAGAACATAATGGGTATTAATGCTGTCCTGCGCCTTTCACAAACGACGCTGAAAAAACGTCTCGAAAGGATTACCGTGAAACTGCAGCAACAGACCTCGCATTGACCCCAGAAAAAATTATATTAATAGTTAAGAGAATATTGTGGTATATGGGTTAAAGATTTCACTTATTAATCATTAAATGATATTAAAAGATTATATTGTCTGTAAGAAGGTGACATGGAATAATTTGGTATATAAATCATGGACTGTACGCAGTGATTATTAAAATATAGATAACTACAAGATTAAGAGCTCGAAAATTTTTTACAATTTTTGTTTCGTCATCGCCGGTCTGCGAAAGCTTCCCCAACGTTCTGCCTGTCCGCAAATGCAAAGAGGTTGTGAACCACCGGTTTACAAAACCAACACTCGACACATTCCCACCAGTTTTCATCGGGCACCGACAAATGCTTTGTGGTGTGTCATCTTCTATGTCGAGCAATGTCTGTGTATTAATAATTTTACTTAAATCCGTCTTCGCATTAATGATCTCGTTTGAAGACATTATTTCTCGAAGATTGCAAACGCAGTTTTTAAATATTCATTTCAGCGCTCAAAGCAATAAAGCTGCTTGACCCCACTTCACGCCAGTTCAATAGATCTTGTTAAATGCCGCTCCTAAAGACTGACAAATGCGATCACTTTGCTGTCGCCACAGGCAGAACTGTTTCGGTTATCAGCTCAGCCTGCGTAATGACGTAATATTCTACCGAAACAGAAATGAAATCGGTATTTAATGAAACGTGAAACGTACCATCAGGAATGATCTTGGAATCGTGTCTAAATCTCTCTCCACTTAAAGTTTATTTGAAATGCACCAGAACCAGAGAATTGGATTTATATTTCCTTTTAGCGCGAACACAAAAAGTTAAATATTTCGGTTTCCTTCCTCCCTGGTGATGTGAAGTTTTATTTTTCACCTGTTTTACCACTGTAAATTATAATGGTAAAACTGGTGAAATACCGGTTTAATAATTATTAAAAGTTTAAAATTGGAAACTAATGTATTTTAAGTTTTTGAGATAAATCAAATATTGTTTTCAAAAGTGAACAACTTCACTTGGCTTTTACATTTAATGCAAAAATACTCTGACAAATCAGTTTTGTTGGTTTGTTCTTTTTTAGAGTAAAATCCATTTTCTGGAATTTTACCTTTGCAGCCTCCCCAGACATGCTCCTTTCTTTTGCTTCACAGTATTTCTTTAATCTCATTGTTTTACCAAAGCACAAATTCTAATGCTAACCAACATTGTAGTACTGCTGGTCGTTTCAACGGCAGAGACAATACAGCTCATAAAGCATGTCCGTTAATTTTCCATACCAAGCCCACACATTTATAACTCATCTGTTTTTCGCTGAACAGGTCAGAGTAATGGGGATACTTAATTTAAAAGCCTTTATTCTTTTCATTACTAGTATATTCTTGTTCTCCTTTCTCATTCTACATTTAGTTTTGCTCAATATAAAAACGATGATGATCAAGTCCAACATCAGTCCTTTAATCACTTGAGAATCAACTAAATGTTTCAAGCACTGCTCATTAATGTAACATTCTGTTATATCTTTCTGCCTGAATGTACAAACCTTCCACATATAAGTATGAATCTAAGCTTACATGTTCATACATAATAAAACCTTTCCAACGCATTATTAGTGATGTAAATTGGACCCCCACTTCCCAATAATTTTAAGTAAGTTGTGTAATGATCTGTCACAAAATTTCGAGAAGCATAGATGGAGGCGAGCGCGAGATTTCTGCCACTGTAAACCGCTTTGATGAGTGCAATACATGCAAAAAGTATACTTTCGATAACCAACAACGATACAACCTGGAAGGAATAGAGGATCAGGGCTATGTAAGGGCCATTGGGATTTGCCAATATGTAAGAAGTGCGGGGAAGACTAACTTTAAAAAGGGAAAAGAAGCATGCTACCACAATCTCACTGAGGTTAGGAATGCGAATACGAAGGGGAAACATAAGGAAAGAAGATTTTCCGTTGTACAACAGCATTTGGATAATCTCACTATTATTGTTGACCGTAACTCTAAGTTCTAAAATTACTTCCTGACTTCAAGAGGCAACATCGGAAACCCTCAAAACCCAAAGTCTCCGGCTTTTTGAAGCGTGTAGCTTCGGCCGATAGTCTATAAGAACCTTCTACTTCCAATGACAACAACGGAAAATCCCTATGAAGAATTTTCTGTTTTTAATGGTAGGTAAAGGGCTATTGTTTTCTCAGTACAGGGTTTTAACCTTTCTTTTGCATTCTAGCTCTGTTTTTCAGTAAGTTAAAAAAACTATTCTAGTTCTAACTTTTTTATTATTTAGGACTAGGTGTCCTCTCATTTAGTCCAAATTAGTAAAGTTTTACTGTACACTGTTAAAAACGTTTATGGTAGGTTTCACGAACAAATGGTGCTACACCAGCTGCACCACGTTCTAAGAAAAGACACACTATTGTGTGGTGCAAACGACACCCAACAACTTTAGTGCAACCTTGTACCATAACGTGGTTCAAAGTTGCACTACGTTTTTGGGTTTTTAGCACCAAACGATGGTGTAAATTTTCTCAGTGCAGCTAGTGTAGCACAACGTTTTAGTGCAACCTAACACAAAATTTTTAACAGTGTAGTTTAGAATGCGGGCTAGATGAGCTATTTTAAATTCATCAACAAAAATGATCGTCTCGTTTCATTTAATGAAATCCGAAATTCCATCTACGAAGAATTTTCCGTTCATGCATTGGTTGTAATATACACATACAGAGAAATTTTTTGTGAACACCTGCGAAATGGCGTGTTGAGCTAACCTTAAACGAGCTTCGATTTAATGTTGAATGGATTCAACGAGGCGCTCTTATCGTTCTACATGTATTCACCAGAGTGGATTTTATGGCATCCGTCATTTACCCAATGTTCGCTGGAGGAGGACCCTGTTTCAAATCGCTCACTGAATCTCATCCCACAGAAGTTGAACTGGGTTAACATCCGTTAACTATAGGAGAGAGTGTATTTTAGCAGTTTGAAGTCACTGTCGTTCTCAGTCACTCCAATCACCGTGTGATGATCGAAGTTTTGAGTATGGCTCATTATCCTGCTAAACATAACCCTGTTACGCAGGATAATATATCCATATGTACCGGTGCGGCTGGACGGAAATGTTGTTTAGATACCTCTTGACATTTCATGAGGCCACTCCACTACCACTGGCCAGCGAGCACCACCGGTTGCAGTAGTGTCAGGTCTGATCAGCATGGGATAGTGTCTAGTGGGTTCGTGTTGTCCTCGCTCAGGAGTAAAGGTCCCCACATGTTGCCGATGACCAGTTCGTACGTGTCTGGAGACATGCCGGCGAGCGGACGGAATCTGCCTTTATCGTGGTAGAGCACACTGCTCGAACAAAGAGAGTAACTATCTGGGGAGCCATTTTGTACGATAGTTGAACTTCCTCCTCCGTACCACCCTCACGGCACAACGGTACGTCAACGACATTCTACGACCTGTTGTATTGCCATTCCTGTCGCAGCATCATCGAGCAATTTTTCTACAGGATAAAACCCGGCCACACATGACAAACCTCTCCCGTAATGTTGACATCCTTCCATGGCAAGCCCGATCATTCGACATCTCACCGATCCACACATGTTCGGGACCTGATGAGACGCCTCCTACGCCCATCCCGGAGCGAACAGGCCCAAAAAGTGTGCACCATCTTGCATGCTATACCACAGGACAGTACCCGTTAACTGTGTGCATCTATGCTACGCCGGGTAACAGCTTGTATCCGAGCCACTCTGCCGCTACAGGGTACTGACTTGTTCCATTCGTGTAGCTGATTTATCCGATTAAATAGCCCAACTGCTCTTGAATTGCAATAATTTCCTTTCCTACACATGTACATTGCACATACCAATTTTCATCTTGATTGGATAATTCCTTCTGGGTGTTTCGTTCTTTTGTTTTTTGGGAGGGTTGTGGGGATGGCTGAGAGTTTATATAGAAAGAAAATGTGTGAAATATTTGGTAAAGCTGATACCTTCCCGAAACATTTTTTCTAAATTGCTCTTCAAAAAAAATTAATTTATTGGCGAAAGCCCCTAGTCAAGTACTTGCGTATTCAACGATATTTGCAGAAAGTATTCACAGTCGCACTTTTATCGTGATGCTCGCGATACTATTCGTTTATTTCTGTTTCATATTCTGTAAAAAATAAAAAATTGCCGGATGCGGAAAACGAAAACTCCTGTTAAATCTTCTGAACATTCTAAACACGAAAACCAGAAATCTTTTAAATATTTCATCCTGACTTCAAGGACTTATAAAGAGCAAAATCTAAATATTTTCCTCATCATTTGAGTCGAAGAGCCGAAAAGGTGAATTATTCTTTTCGCCTACAATGGAACCCATGAAAGCACAAAGTGTGTTGCTTTGTTTTCATTCGATGGTAATTTCCAAAACATTCCCTTATTCCGAACACCAAACTGGCAAACACGAACGTCACAATTTTTCAGGCTGAGAAGAGGTAAACAGGAGAAAAACTGGATTCCTTGAATATATTTCAGCTGAAATACGTTTCCTTTCACTCCTGCGAAATAAGATCTCGCATACGTTATACCTCCTGGATTTAAGGAGGCCATGCGTTCGCCTTGCATGCATTTATGCAGGAAGAAATATCGTCAGGCGTAGCTCCAGACGGCGCCCGTGGGAATAAGATTCAGCCCTCTTCTGCGGGCAGAAGCGATGCCTGCTCTTTCCTGCGAAAACGACATATTTTATTAAAGGGAAAACTGCGAGGTATAAGCTTGCCCGTCTTCTACATGTCAAATGCGGCGAGACAAAGGGATAATTATCCCAACGCAGGAGCAAAAACCAAGATCGGCCAACCAGATGCAACAGAGAAAATCTCTCTTTTATGCTCATTTTGCTTGGATTTGAATAAAAAACGGGGTGGGGAAATTCGCATCACCACAGGTAATATTTAAGTATCTCATCGCAGGCCACACAGGAAAAAATGCAATTCGATCGTTCGTGAATCCCTGCAAAAAGGCGCTTTCCAAGAGTTTATTTCGGGGTAACACGATACATATGATTACGGGGATTTTGCAGTTCATGTCGTCTCAAACCTAGGTTAATATATGTTCCTCAATATTTCAGTATCCCTCGCAAAATATTTCCAAAATATCCCAGATACCTGCCCAGAAATATATATTTTGTCACTGTTAGAAAGATAACTCGTTGGGTACATTCAATGGATCTCAGTTTTCCCTTTTATACATAACTAGCCTGCAGTACGTCGTAGGTGGGCTGCTCTTAAGCTTTCAATTAATATTCATATATAGGGGATGTTGCCGACCTAGGACGGGGTGAAATGTTTATTTGAAACAGATTGAAAACATATCAAACAGACGTCGGATTTCTGTAAAAACTCATTCATTTAAGAGCTGAAAATGTTTCTAGATGCGATTTTATTCATCTTGACATGAAAATTTCAGTTTACACTGAAGAGCAATTGAATTAGCGATACCTGTCTAGTAACCTGTAGCACCACCTTTCGCCCTGATAACGGCGGCGATTCGTCTCGGCATGGACTCGACAAGACACCGGAAGCATTGGGAAGCCATACAGATCCACGACCCCTGAACAAGCTCGCACAGTTCACGCAGATTTGATGGAGGGGGTCAGAGCCTCGAACATCTCTCTCGATGGCATCCCAGATGTGCTCGATGGGATTGAGGTCAGGTGGCTTAGCAGGCCAAGGAAGTGAGGTCACGTCAGTGGAGTGTCCATCCAATCATTCGGACACAATTCGGGAGCGACGGTATGGTGTATTGTCTTGTTGCAAAATGAGGTCCCCAGTGGGATGTTGAAAACACACAAACGGGAGCAAATGGTCGTCCAGGATTTCTCGGTAACGTTGACCTGTGAGGGACGATGTCACACTCACACGTACCAGGGGTCCTATTTCAGTCCACGTGAACAGTCCCCAGACGAGAATACCACCCCCACTAGCTGGAAGAGTACCCTGCTGGCAAGAAGGATCCGTCGCTTCATGTGGTTTGCCCCTAACTCGTGTGCTGCCATCCACATGTACCAACGTGAATCTCGACTCATCAATCCAGGCAACATTTTTTCGCATGTCTGGGGTCCAGTGGCGACGTTCTCACTCCCATGCTGATCTTTGCACCCTGTGATGTGCGGTCAGCAGCGGTACCCTCGTGAGACGATAGCTTCTGTACCCCATAGCGAGGAGATGGTTCTGGATGGTGTGGCTGCTTATACGTTTTTGTGCACCAGCGTTAAACTTCCGGGTGATTTCTTGCACTGTGGCCCGTCTATCCGCTGTTACAATGCGAGCTAGCCGACGATGACCCCACTCATCCACACGCTGTTTTCTAAGGCAGTTGACCCTTGCAAGAATGGTTTTACCGGATTCTATGTACTCACAGTGCACCCATGACACAGTGGCTCGTGAAAATCCCAGTGCCTGCAGAACTTCCGAGATTGAGTGACCCATTCGTTGGGCCCCGACAATTTTCCCCGATCAAAAGCGCTTAGATCCTTCGTCTTACCCATAGTGCGTCCGACTCTTACTGATTCCCGTCGCATCACTCCTTATATTGTCGGATCGCTGCATACGTCATGACGTTTCCGCTTACAGGTCCACCCACAGCGCCACATTTGCATAACGCCAGCTGTCTGTAATTCAAATGCTCCTCAGTGTATATGCTGGGTTAGAGCGTTTTAAATAGATCTGGGAATTTATATTTATAATAACACTGATTCCTTTTTGTAAAATTACTGTGCAATGTGATTCCTTTTTTATGAAATTGCTCTGCAATGCGAAGAAAATGAAATAAAACACTACATAACACTTACGTAACAGAACACACGACGTGGACAGATGTTCGAGCACGTGTGTGTTACCACAGATGAAATCGTTTGTCTTACGAACTTTATTTTATTTTCCGGCATTTCTCCTGGATTTTACGTATCGTGCGGTTGCGGTGAGCTTAGTTCCGATTTCGGGCACCGGGTAAAAGCAAATGGCGCTGCAAGTTTTCTATGACATCAGAGCGTTAGGGACATACGTAGCTTGCTATACAGTTTTTGTTCTGTGCTATATTATCGATATTTGACTGATGTTCCTGTCGCTATTTGAATTCGTATATACACAATTCATTTATATGCTTTTTCGGATTACAGGTAGGACTCAGTTTTCGCAGCTTCAATTTACGCCAGCTTCACTTTCACACCTCTCGTGTATCACGATTGTGTGAAGTGATGAGTCATGACTGTGCCCGACGTTCTAGACAACGTTTTTCTTGACATTGTAATAAAACTTACACTGTAATAAAATATTTTTATTTTCATTGGAGGTTTAACGACCACCGTGAGCAACACAGTCGCATGTTTCTAATTTAAAGTGACTGGTTCCAAAACAGGGAGTGAAACCAGTGCCGCCGCCCCGGTGGCGCAGTGGTCTAAGGCACTGGCCTCTGATCATTCGTCCGTAAGGGGTCCGGGTTCGAATCCCGGTCAGGCATGGATGTTGTGCTTGTCTTACGGCACTGGCTCTCTCCCTTCCCTGGAACCAGTGACCCTAAATTAGGGACGGACGACTGCTTATAGCCCATTGAGTTGCTCACGGTGGTCGTTAAACCTCCAATCAAAAAAAAAAAGAAAGAAACCAGTGCCGTATGACAAACACATCATCCATGCTTCACCGGGATTCCAACCCGGACTCTTCAACGACGAATGGTCATAAGCCAACGTATAGACCACTGCGCCACCGGGGCAGATACTAAAACCATATTACTAAATAATTAAACCGCGGCCTAAAATTAAAAAAAAACATTAAACGGAATACAAAATGGCGATGCGAAAAAGCAAATTACACTAACAGCAGACTAAGAACTGCAAGTGAACTGACTAACATGCACTGGTAGGTCTATACAACAGGATGCCGAAATGTTAGGAGTGATTGAGAACGGTGAACTGGTGTCTAGATAACAGAGCGTTGATGTAGGAGGTGCTGTTTAACTTACCCGGTACAAACACTAGTTGTGTACGGGAGAGATAGCTGCTCGTTCCCCACACCAGGAGACCAGGTGGCCCTGTGTGTCACTGGCGGATGCAAGAAGGGTGGAGACGCTCCCCTGTGCGTCTGCGAACACGCATACGGCCATCGGAGGCTCCCAAGCAGAATCTGCTTTCATCGCTGAACACGACAGATCGCCATTGCGTTCTCCAGTGCAGACGTTGGCGACACTATTGCAGCCGTTCCTGACGTGGGCTGGAGTCAGAGGTACACATGCCAGAGGCACGCGTGCACGTAGTCCTGCATCCAGTAGACGGTTGCGGATTGTTCGCACAGTCACCTCAGGTGCAATGACAGCTCGGATTTGCGTCGCAGTGGATGTTCTGCTTTACAACGCCGCTCTTCTTATGCGTCGATCGGTCCGCTCATCAGTCCGTCTGTGACTCCCGGTTCCGCGTCTTCTCGTGTGGGAATGTTCCTCGGACCATCTACGCCACCATCGTACCACAACCGATACTTCCCATCCAATTCGCTCCGCAATACGACGATACGACCACCCGGCCTCGCGGAGTCCGACTAGACGATCTCGCTCAAAGTCCGATAACTGCTGAAATCGTACACGTCTTCCAGTCCAGGCATTGCAGCTTCTTCTGGGTCTTCGGACGTGTCCATACGCCGACGACTGATGACATTCACTTCGCCGTACTCCATAAATACCACCGACGATAATTTGCATATTATGTCGTGCTGTGGCGTAAGCGCTCATCGGTTGGTCCCGAAATTAACATCACACCTACGTAATCTCGACCCCATTATCTTACGAAATTTCATGATCGTCCGCCAATTCCTTCTTGGTGTTCTTTTTTCACTATCCGCCAGTGCATATACGATTGGTATATGTATACGCTTTCATATATTTATATATCTAATATACAAAATATATATTATATATATTTATATAGGTAATATATTTAGATATATTTTATATATCTAATATTTTGTATATTTTATACGCCTTCCGACCTACGGTTGGAAAGCGTAAAAAGTATGACGGGGATGACAATTTGAGATTGATCAACAACTTATTACATCACTGCAGAGGTGCTTCAACAGCATTTCAGAAGAATTCCAGAAGGCATTCAAAAAGTGGGAGGAACGTTGGGACACCTGTATTCGATGCAATGGACGGTATTTCGAAGATGACAACTCCCTTGATAATTAAGGCACGAATAGTTTTTTATAAAAACATTCGTTGTCTTGGGATAACCCTTCTACGAAATATAATTATTCTTCCATTTACGCCTCTTCATTTTACACCGGATATTTCCAGGGCCTAAATACGTCACAAAGTGAGTACTACCTGTATGTGTTAAATTTTGAATTTTAGATTATCAAAATCGCACTGTTGATTTTTTTTATACGCAACTCGGTGTGTTACATACAAAAAAATTGGAACAGCCGAAGTTGAACATTGCTTACATGAGAGAAGGTTTTGTTGTTTACTTTCGCTTTCGATGAAAAATTGGATTCAAATTTTACGACACATGGACTGTTTAAATAGCGATAAATCTTTGGGAAGTAATTTTGTGACTACACGATTGCGGGGTTTGGTAGAACGGCATCCCAGATATAACATTAATATCCAATATTCCGGTTTCAAATCGATTCTTCTCGGATCCTCAAAAAAAAAAACCCTTTTAATTCATGTTTTGCTTACTGAAGCACTTATCTCATATTCTTAGCTATGGGGATTTCACTTAATCCAAACTCAGGAGTTTTATAAGCAGATATAGCTGTCGAAAGAGAAGTTGATTTCCATAGGGTTTATGATTTTTACAGTGTGATAAAATGTATTACAATTTGTAACATATTTTCTTTCTCCTGGAATTCCACTTTTAATAAATCGTTATTGAGTATTATTGTGTACTCCTTCTGAGCATAAATTTTAAGATGCCATTTACCATTTTGAAGTTTCTTTGATTCGCTTTTTCCATTTTATTTTTTTAAGGCCATCCCCCTAGAAAAATCGTCTGACTGAGATTCCACTGTATAAAAAAAGCACTGAAGTATTACTGAGCCGCCCCGTTGGTGCAGCGGCACAAGCGCTGGCTTGTGATCATTCGTTCCAGAAAGGTCCGGGTTCGAATCCCGGTGAGGCATGGATGTTGTGTTCGTGTTCTGGCACTGGTTATGTCTCTTCCCTGGAACCAGTGACCATAAATTAGGGACGGGCGACTGCTCATAACTCATTGAGGTGCTCACGGAAGTCGTTAAGCCTTCAATCGAAAAAAGTTTCACTTTCAATTATACTATTCAAGAAATTGTAGCAAATGTTTCTGTCAAAGCGTAAAATAGTTACACTTTCTGAACAGATAATTTCTACTAAGTAGATATAGAAATAATCTACTTAGGGGAAATTATCTGTTCAGAAAGTCTGCAAAATTTATACCGAAATAATTTGTTGAGGCCGCTCTATCTGCTTTAAATCCCTGATTCCGGATTTTGAAAACAAAGTTATTTTAACAAAAAAAAAATCAACCGAATTTACTTAAACAATGAAATAATGATTCCTGAAAATCTGGAAAAAATTATAGAAATGTTCTTATTGTACTGCATCAGAATTGATTTGTCTCAGTGCCATAGTCTGATTATAAATGTACGATTCAAATACTGTGGACAATGGTATCTATCGTAGTACTCAGTTGGCGTTACTTATCAATGAATTTCTGGTAATATCATAAGAAACCATATTCGAGGAGTTTCGTCCAAGATTATTCCATCTGGGATCAGCGGGAATGTACTTATACTTCATCCCTAAATCTACTGCCATTAGAGAAACCTTGGGGATCATTTTCAATAGTGAGGCTTGCGCTGATAGCGTCTCTCTAGAGTTGCCAAGAATTTGGAACCAGTTCTTCCAATGATGCTGCTTTTCATTTCAAGGTACCTCATTCCCGGCCAACATGACGGCCCGTTTCTTTAAATAAATAATTGCATTCGCACCAATTCATTTATTACTTAGTCGATTCACCGAGTTAAAATTATTGAAGCGACTTATTATTCAATTTGCGGCTCGCTGTCTACCTTCCTTTAAAAAGAGATCTGTTTGAGGGGCGAAAACTGGGAAACTTTGATATCTATTCCACGGCAATAAATTCGGATTACTAGTATAGTTATACTTTTTTAAGTTTAGTTGATGTACAGTTTGTCGTTATTAATTAGTCGTACATGTTTTCTTTTCACGTGATTTCAATTATGCTCGCGCTATTTTATAACAGTATAACTGCAGCCCATTTAGGATCTACATTCTGTTAACTTGTGTTTTTGATAAAGCCACTTGGTTGGTCGACGAAATGTTGGAATAAAATTTTCTACTGAACACCATATACCATATCATAAGACCTATTAATTCATTGTCCTTTCCTAACTGATCTTTCTCAGAAAATCAAAAGTATTCTGATGTGAGTAACAATGCGCATGATACAACGAAAAAAATAGAATCTAATAATATGCACGCCTTAAAACAATGCATAAATGGAAATGTAATATTTTTGCAGAGATTTCGATGAAGATCGTATTTCTTCATAATTATGTTCCGAAATCATAAAAAAGTCAAATCGAAAAATATTAAAACATAACCTTGGAAATATCGCTTACACTAAGAATCCAGTCACACGCAAACATTTTTGCCAATAAAATTCCAGTCCTGAGTTTTGTAAATACTGTGTTAGTTCAAGCACCCAATCCACGGAAAACCAGATACTTTCACGTTTTGAACAGCGATATGCCGAGGCAATCTCGGCTGCTGCATGATCTTCAAACAACGCTTTTCTTCGGCACCTTTGATGATCTCATCGATCATCAACGGTGTCTAATAAAAGCGATGGAATCTTCTCTTTCAAGATAACATCTGCTGGTTGGAAGTTTTGTCTTAAATGATAGTGCAGTTTCTGTAACTAATTGCTTCCCATTTTTCTTTTGCAGTAATTATTCTTCCCACTACTTATTTACATTTAAACATCCTTCAAAGAAAATTTAATGTCTCACTCGTTTTAATGAATGTACAGGCATGTAGAGGAAGACAAGCATAACTCGTATCATTTTTGACCTTGCAGTTATTAAATGTAGACATTTATTATAGTCAAACCAATTTGTTTTACTTATTTCATAAAACGGACGTATTTACTTTATAATTTTGTTAGTCAGTTGTTTAACACTAAATCTCTGTATAGAAATCACAATGAAATAAATTGTCTCTCTAGCATCGCACAAATGTGAAACTGTACTACTGCGTAAATGTACACTCAGTAGACAAAATAGTAGAGACAGAGGTGATGGGCAGTTGACATGGGCATCCTCCGCGCAGAGTGATACAGGCCGAAGCATCATGTAGGTAATAAATGGCGTACAGCAGAACTTTTAATCAGCGCATCCTAATCGTCGGACATGTAAACGTGATTATCGTCGAATGTGTAAACGTGGTTATCGTCGAATGTGTAAACGTGGTTATTGTCGATTGTGTAAACGCAAGACAGATGAGTCATTTTATCACCCAAGTGGTAAGAACTCTAGGTTCTAGAGGGCAACCATATCAAGCGAGTACCGCGAGTATACCATCGATGGACGTACCAGGAGCCAGAGAACAATAAGTGGTCGACCACACTACACAGATGACCTGGGTCCACGTAGGGTATAAAGACTGGTACAGACGGAACGCTTGGCAACGGCGGCGTATATCACATAATAGTTAAATATCTACAGCGTCAACGAGCGAACTGTACGACGCACGCAGCTTACCTTGGGCTACGGGAGCCAATGCTCTACACGTGTGTCATTGTTGACTGCCCATCATCGGACATTACGACTCGCCTGCTGGCGCAAACATGGAAACCGGACCTTTACAAAGCGGAACCGAGCCGTGTGATCCGCTATATATCATTTTCTGCTGCACCGAGACAACGGAAGGCTGCAGGTGTAACGTCGACAGCACGAGGCCGTAGCGCCGTGTTTCCAGGTTGGCTCTTTTTAATGTGGTGGTGGCTCTGTGTAAGGTTATCGTGACTCTGTGTAAGGTGTTGGTGGCTCTATGGTGGTTTGGGAGCCTTTTCGTGGGACACATCGGGTCGCTCAGTATGTCTGGAGAGTTCCTTAAACACTGATCCCTGCCAGTAGGTGCTGCATGGTCACCTGCACGCTTTCATGGTTTCAGCGCATCCTACGGGGAAAGTTCTTTTACAGAAGGACAATCCGCAACCGCACCGGGCCGCAACAATCCAGGAACGGCTCGAAAGAACACTCGATTGAGTTTGGAACCATCCAGTGCCCCCCCCCTCCTCCAGATGTAAGTGGAAGCTCTCTGGGATGTGGTGGAGCGTGACAGGAGGAGTTACGGACAATGATGGAACAGGATTGGTTGGCATTACCTCAAGAAACTCTCCAGTAACTCGTGGAGTTGATGCCTCGCCGTGTACAAGCTGTTGTTCGCGATAGAGGAGGACCACATACTATTAGCTAGGTGTCTGTAACGCTTTGGCAATTGAGAGTACTATAAATAGTATCGAGTAATGAAAAATCACACGTGGGCCGGGCCGCCGGGACACCGGGATAAATCCCATTGGGCCGTGGTGTTTTGGGGCCGTAGGAACCCGTGGTAAGCAAAAAAAAAATTGTACTACGCCATTCTTTTTCAAGACAGCTGTTTAAACTGAAAACGTTAAAGCATTAAGGTTCAGCTGTGGAAAAATTCTAGCTGCTTTATATGCATATATGCACATACACTAAATTGACAAAAGTCACCGGACACCTAGAAGAGAAACACAACATAGCATTTATTGACATACATTAGTACGGTGTCGGTCCACCTTTGGCCTTAATGCATGCACTGACCCTTCGACACATCCTTTCGACAATGTTTTGGAACACAACAATAAGTATGCGTTTCCATTCAGTACATAATGCTGCCGCTAACTGTTGCTTAGTAGTAGGCCTTAGTTCCAAACTTCTTATGCGGCGCTTTAATTTATCGCATGGGTGCTCTATGGGATCAAGGTTAGGTTTCCGTGCTGCCCAATCCAGACACGATACGGAATTATCGTCAAACCACGCGGTAACAGTCCTTGCTTTATGGCTAGGTGCATCTCCCTGCTGGTATCAACAAGTCTCGATTCCATAGTATTGCCAGAGTTGATAGGGCATAATTGTCCAGAATAGCTAGGTAGACGTGCTGGTTAATGGTTTATAGATTTGCCCACGATAACCAATGAGCCGAGGCCATACCACTGAAAACACCCCCACACGAGTACACTGCCAGCTCCAAACTTGACCGTAGGAACAGTACACTGTGGTAAATAGCTTCCTCCCGGCTGCCGCCATACGCACACACGGCCATCTGACTGATGTATCGTGTATCTGGATTCATCAGTCCAGAGGACCCGTTTCCATTGATATACGGTACACGATAAATGTTCTTTGCACCATGCTAAACGACGAGTAGCATTCCGAGTGGATATGTAAGGCTTATAAGCAGCTGCATGACCACGGTAATACATGGGATGAAGTTCTCTGCGAATGGTACGTGTACGTACCGAGGTTCCAGCATTTTTACTCACCTGTACACTGAGGTTTTGTACAGTACTCCGTCGATTAGCATTAACGACTCTCCTGAGGCTTCGACGTGCTCTACGACTGATTTTCTTTGGTCTGCCAGTACGTTTTTCTGCTTCAGGAATGCCATGTGTCTTCCACTTATTCAGTACACCCAGAACAGTTGACTTGGGTATGTTTAAACGCCTCTCAGTTTCTCTTATGGGCAACCTACTAATATAACACCCAACAATTTTTCCTTTTTCAAAGTCAGTTTTCTCCCTCCACGATATTTTCACTCAACCTCACAGTGTGATATGATCGCGGTCAGCTGCAGGCTTGTTTTATACCGTTTGCAGCTGTACCGCGCATCTTAACAACGCAGCGGATACGTTTATCTGATTTTGAAGGTGTGTCCGGAGACTTTTGTCAATATAGTGTATATTTTTTCTTACTGGATTTGCATCTAGTTTACTGCTTTCTGGACCTTACGGGTGCACGAATTCCAGAAACGTAGTTTGGAAAAATCTGTTTCAGCCACAGCAAAAACATTTTTTTTTCACTTTCAACTAATTAAACGAACTTCAATATTTGTGCTTTTGAATTTCCGTTGTTTTGTAAATTTGTTCTACAATTCTCGCAATTCTAATACTTTTCAAAATTATTTTGTTTATGATAGATAAGTCGTGAAAAAATATCTCAATTTCGGCTCACTAGCATTTTCCTTTATTACTAAAAACACAGAAACTTTTGCTGTTCCGAATTCAACTACAGCAAGGAAATCGATTTCTTTTTAGATATCGAATTTCACAAGTGCTACATAAAGGGTAGAGATAAATGGTAAAATATTATTTACTAAATATCAGATAGATACAAATACTTTAGGAATTCTTAGACTTGGTTTGCAAAGACAATTAAACACGATATGATGATGGCGCCATAGCGTTCGTTATTAAGGTAGAAATACCATAATAATTCTTACCGAAAAATTGACGGCAAAATACCCACGCAGCACAGAATATTTCGTATATGTTACAAGTACGAAGCACTGAAACATTTGATACTTTTCAAATACGTGGCGCAATGTAACAGTAGTGTTTAATGTCCGGGACCGTCTTCACAGGGAACAATCTACGCATTCGCTTTTCCAAACACAGGGAGTCTGCGGAAAACCCCGAAAAGCCGCAGACTACATGGCCGGCAGAACCGGGATTCGAACATCCCACAGAAACGTCTACCTCCCACACTGCACATTAACCAACCGAGCCATACCGGTGGTTAATGTGTAATAGATTAATAAAATTTACTAGGAAGGGATATTTCTAGTGAACATCTTGAAGACATATTTGCTTTCATTGTTCTAACAGTGCAGATGTTTCTTCTCCGTAAAAAGCTCACAGAATACAAATTGGGACTTCCGGAATATGCAGTTTTAACTTAAATTCTTCCTCTCTCGAGAACACTAACACAGTAGCCGATGAAAAGAGCACCAAATAGGTATTCTAACGTAGCTTCTTTACTATTTTAGTTTCTCTTAGTGAGAACAGTCTGGGTGTGTTTCTTTCTTTTACTCGTTTGTGCAAAAATTGATTTATATTTCTTTCTACCTCTTCTCGAAGTTGACCATTTTGCGCCTAAAGTAAAAGCAAGCTTTTCTAGAGAACTCGTCCGTCGGCAAACTGTTATGCGAGAAATACTACGCCATGTATCAAGCACCATGCCGAAAATAAAACTTTAATGAATGAGACAAGTAAGCAGACGATTTTCCGAGTGAAACCGCGTTTCTTGGAGGAAGTGTAATTTATTTGAAAACTTCTGTTTTTATGAGACGGTGTAGAAAACCTACAACGATTGACATCAAAATAGATTGCTGTTCTTACGCTTACTTCGAAAAGTTTTCACGCCGTCAGCGGTTTTGCAGAAAAGGAGAACCAAAACTGGATGATCCTGGCTTTTCCTTAACCAAAAGTGAGCAGCACTCGACAGAGAACACTACTCTCAATGATAAGGGTTCTGTGAATTGAAGACCAGACAGCCTCAGGGTTAAAACCTTTCGGATAGAAAATTTCTCCACTTTATCTCTAGATTGGTTTTCCTCCAAATAAAAAAGGAGAAAATTCCTCGGACCTTTATTTACGTTGAAATTTATTAAAGCAAGAGGTAGTCTCGTGAGTTGACTGTAAAACTAGCATCCAGGCAGAAAAAGTGGGCAACAGATGCAGGTTCGAACATATCTTCTTATTTCGAAAGAAAGAATACTAGAAATGAAGTACAAAAAATTCTACTTTCGTTTTATTTGAAAAAGGAAACCAGCGTTTTTTCTTGCTATGTTGTAAAACGTGTCTACGAAGTTAGTGCGCTTTTTTCTGTTTTCTTCTCTTCAGAAGGCATCAACATGAAAACATAAATAAAGCAGTTTTTAAACTTGTTGCCATGGTAAGCTGACGTATCGACCGACTAAAAGGATTGCGTACTACAACATACAGAAAACTGAAAAAAAAATAAACAAAAGCACTGGCCATAGCGTTATTGAAACGCAGGCGGTCAAAGAAACAAGAAAAGAAGAAAAAATGGAACAGAATAGATACCTAGGATTCTGTACTACTTTCGTGTGTATCCGCTTCTGCTGAAAAACGAAGGGGAGTAATCTTATCTCTTTCTTGTTCTGCTTCGCTTTTTTAGAAAACAAGAAGGCAAATTCATCGCAGGTATATATGGCTTATCGCTGCTAAAAGTAAAAATAAATCATCTGTAAAGTTCAGCAAAAATAAAAAAACAACTACTCAGAAACTTTCCGGATATGATCATTTGGCAAACGCGGATTTTTGTGATGTTCCTTCAAGAGAAGAATATTTGGAAACATTGTTTTCTCGTGGACTGAAAGAAAGTGTATACAATGTAATGAAATCGATTTCTTTTCCTTCAAAGTGGCATAGCATACCGATTTAGATGTGTAAGGCGCTGAATACAATGCTCTTTTTCAAAAAGCAAGATGTAATGAAGCAGAAGTTCTTCAACTCAGCAGCCTACATCTCCGCGGGAATTCACACACTACACACGGAAATGAGGTTTTGATGTATACGTCACTCATGTAGACTCTTGAGTGAAAAAAAAAAAAAACGAAATTTGCATGATTAATAACTGCACTGCGATTAGACGAATAAGCGTGTAAAGTGCGTTTTCGATAACCTGATACTAAACTATAATTCTTCAATTTAATTGTATCTACAAAAAGAAAGCTACCAAATATTTATAAACCATTTGCGAATTCAACCTTTTGTAACTCAAGCTCCAGGTATTTTCTTCCGTCATTTTTTGTGAGATTTGGAAACAAAGGATTTCTTAGTTGGCAGCACCATTCAAACGTTGTAGCGTAAAAGTCTTTATGACTTCTACCCTGTTTTAACACATCAATATACTAAGAAATAGTTCTTAAATGAAAGAAAACCTTAACGGCCAGACGAAACAACAGAAGTCAACTTACGGAAAAGCTTTATTCAGGCTGTAGAAAACACATCGTAATAGGGCATACTGTAGTGAACGCTCCACACACCACACATTATCACAGCACTCCTATCAATAATCAGTTTACAAGGCAATGCTCGTAATAATCGCTCTCTTACAACGCTCTCTTGCAATAGATCAGTCGTCGTTTTTATCTCTTGCTCTTATCAAGATCAAGCATACGTCACGTGCATTCAACCTCAATTGTGTTGCCAAACGTATTCGTTTGAGAGAAAAGATATTTCGTTAAGCGTGAAGAGTACTGAGAATAAACTTAAGATTTACATAGGGAAAGGAAGCAAAAAAGGAAATTTAGAATATACGTCACAACGTGCTGTATGAGTATCCCAGTTTATACAATAAAACATTTTTCTGAAAAGCGAACACCCTGGGGTTTTAAAAGTTGTTACATTATTAGGAGGTCTCAGTTATTTTGGAGGTTGACTTCTAAGGCCAACGTAGCTCGCAATACAAAAAACCTTCACATTAAAACGGA
Source organism: Macrothele yani (assembly GCA_039090855.1). Lineage (NCBI taxonomy): Eukaryota > Metazoa > Arthropoda > Arachnida > Araneae > Macrothelidae > Macrothele > Macrothele yani. The sequence continues at coordinate 162,281,961 of CM077002.1, forward strand.
CACGAAATCATTCTGAATTATGATTTCGTGTACAATTTGATCTTCGCGGATGATCAAGTAATCTTGGCAGAAAATAAGGATGACGTAGCTCATACGTTTCGTAAACTGATCTCTAAATATGACCGTTGGGGACTTAAAATTAAAAAAAATGATCACTTGTCCTATGATCCCAGAGACTTCATTGAAATAACCTATAATATTACATTGAGAACAATTGAGGAATTTAAATACCTCGTATCCATAATATAATACATAAGGATGGTATATGTCATGATGACATTGATCGGAGTATTGCAGAGGGCAGTCCAAGTGTAAAACGACACATTTTTTCTGCAATTGTACAGAGCATCATTTTATATAATGCGGAGAAGTGGACACTGAATAAAAGACATCAACAAACATTATTGGCTACAGAGATGTGCTTTTGGAGGCGATCTGCAAAAAAAACCTGATGTGAAAATGTGCGTAATACAAGAATTCGAGATATTATGAGTTTTAAAGTAGACATTCTTCAAACTATTGAGATGCGGAGATTGCACTGGTTTGGCCATGTAAGGAGAATGTCATCAGAGAGTCTTCCTAAAATTCTGATGGAGTGGGAGGCTCCAGGAAAGATGGAAAGAGAAAGACCAAGGATAAAGTGAATGGAGGAGATTAAATCGAAGTTTAGAAAATATTGGACTGGATGAAGTGATGACCTTGGACAGAGAGAAGTGAAGGAAGACTCTGGCTGAACTATATGGTCGAGAAAATCCGATTAGTAATGGAAATTCCTGATGCTGATGATTAAAACATACGCACAGTAGATGATTAAAATTATGTCTTTTTTATTAAATGTTTTGCTTTGTTTGTTATTGTTTTACAGTGCTTGAAAAATACCATGCCCCAGATGTCCGGGGCTCAAAAATTATTGGTCTGGGCAAGTTAATGAGATCAGGGAAACTAAATTTAAAATTAAAGTTTGGAATAAAATTTCCCACTACAAGTTAAGAAAACAACCATCGCATGCCGTGTTGTATTTCACTGCTAATCATCTGAAGTTGTGTTATTGTTACGGAGTGCCAAGGACAGAAGAGTATCACCTCTTTAATTACACTGCCGGAAGGTGAAAACAGAACACCCAGAAGGAATACCGGTAGGAACGTCATACTATAATAAGCTAACTGTTAAGGTATGAAGAAGTAAATTTCTCCATCAATTTTATGCCCGAGGAAAGATTCGAATCCACAACTCTCCGCTCCGGGACTCCAAGTGCTATCCACAATACTACACTGGCATGTGCTCTCACTGCTATATGATTTTATTTCATGTGCATCCTGCAGAGCAGGCACGTCACATCTAACACCCCCCTCCCGAAAGAGGGCAGGGGGTATGGCTCACGGATTAGCAGGGACCATATGCCGCTGTAGGCAGCCATCCGATGAAGAACGCGCATTTGAGAAATCCCAGACAGTTTGATGTGTGGAACATAACATCACACTGATTTATTTTTTTCGAAGCACTTAAGAAAGAGTTCCCATTTTTCCTATCTCGCGGTGTGGAAAGAACATCATACCATTGCGAGAAACCTATCAGCCAGGTCATCCTTGAAGTTCGGGCGCCAATATGACGAAGTAAATTTCTCCACATTTATGCCAGGATTCGAACCTTCAACTCTCGGCTCCGGAGCTCCGAGTGCTATCCACTGTGCTACACTGGCATGTGCTCTCACTGCTATCTACCTTTATCTCATGTGCGTCCTGGGGGCAGCCACGTCACAAAGTGCAGCAGAAACTGTTATCCAAGTTGGAATGTCATTGGATGAAATAATTACATCACTGCGGTCGACAACATGCAAATGAACGCAGCGCCTATTTAAGGACTAGAGCGTGCAGAACGAAGTCATTCGTCTGGTGTCGTGTTGTTCAGTGCTCGTTGAAAAATGGTGTGACATTTATTATCATATAATTTCAAAATTTTCAAGTAATTCGTAAACTTTCCGCTAGGGGAGTAAAGGTAAATTGTTTTCCCCCTATATATCTGCTGACGACCGCCAATAGCGGTATAACTATACCATCGGGATCAGAGGAAATGCTATCCCACACTCACCAACCCGCTTGGCCAGCGTGGTGAGTTATGGCCAAACACCTCCAAAATGACTCTACAACTTAAATCTTGGCCCTCAGTCTCCGGCAGCTGGAATGTACCTGGCCAAGGCAGCGGCCAGTGCGACATGAAGGCAGAGGGTGCTAAGAATCCCCGGAGGACCGGACTAGGCTGCCATTTGATGCTGACCTTGGCTACCTATAACGGACGCTCCCTATCTTCTGATTCAAGGCTTCTTGAATTGGAAGAGGAACTACAAAGGATCAAGTGGGACATCGTCGGGCTAAGTGAGGTAAGGAGAAAAGGAGAAGATCTCATTGAACTGAAAAGTGGACATCTCTTCTATTATCGTGGGACAGATACTGGCAGAACTAGTGGTGTTGGATTTATAATAAACAAGAAACTGAAGGATAAAGTGGTAGAAGTTGAAAGTTCCTCTGACAGAGCTGCACGACTCGTTATCCAACTATCGAGAAGATACCAGGCTCAGATTATTCAAACTTATGCACCCACCACAAGTCATCCTGAAGAAGAAATTGAAGAATTTTATGAGGAAATTCGTCATCTAAATAATAAAGGTAAGCAGCACTTGAAGATAATTATGGGAGATTTCAATGCAAAAATAGGGCAACGGCAACAGAATGAAACTTCAGTAGGTAAATTCGGTCACGGCAACAGAAACCAGCGTGGAAATACTCTCGTTGAGTTTGCAGAGGCAGAAGGATTTTTCATCTTGAACTCCTTTTTCAAGAAAAAGCCACACAGGAAATGGACATGGAGACATCCAATTGGGACGACAAGTGAAATTGATTTTATTATGTGTAACAAAAAATTCGTCATCGAAGACTGCAGTGTGCTGAACAAGTTCAACACAGGTAGTGACCATAGATTGGTGAGATGTAAGATGCACCTCAACACTAAACTGGAACGTGGCAAGCTCATAAGACAAACAAAATGTATTGACATAACCAACCTTAAAAAACACCATAATACTTTCAAGTTGGAACTGAAGAACAGATTCTCTGCTTTAGAAGGCCTAACATCGGAAGAAGTGGATATTTCGGAAGTTAACAGAAAAGTAACCAAAGCTCTAATGGAAACAGCAACAAAATTAGCTGGGTCTAAGAACAAGTTGCATGTGAACAAATTATCAGGAAAAACCAAAATGTTGATGCAAAAAGAAGAGAGATGAGGACAACTAAAGAAGATGTGACTTCCAAAGTGGAATATATAGAGCTATGCAAGACAACACGAAAAAGTATCACTGAAGACGTAAGGAAATTCAACTGTGAGCTAGTGAGGAAAGCAATTGAAAACAACCAAAGCCTTAAGATAGCAAAGGGACATCTCAGTAAGGGAAGAAAACAGATTATGGCTCTGAGAAAAGAAGATGGTTCTATAACAAGAAATAGAGGCGAAATTTTGACAAGAGTGAAAGATTTCTACTCCAAATTATATGAAAGGGATGATACATGTACTCCAGACATCATGAAAGGTACCGGAGTTCTTCCAGTCCTCCCAGCAGAAGTTGCTCATGCAATCAAGAACATGAAGCGGGGGAAAGCTCCAGGAGAAGATGGAATTACTATAGACATCATACAAGAAGCAAGTGGAGAAATTGAAACAGTACTCGCCCAAATTTTCACTCGATGCCTTAATGAAGGGAAGATTCCTGAGGATTGGAACAACGCTACAATGATCCTGCTACATAAAAAAGGTGACATTGAGGATCTCAGGAACTACAGACCTATCAGCCTTCTATCGGTGGTTTATAAAATCTTCACTAAAGTTCTTTCACACCGCTTGAAGGTAACACTGGACATGGCTCAACTGAGAGAACAAGCTGGATTCAGGAGTGGCTACAGCACAATAGATCATATCCACGTACTGAGAGAACTAATTGAAAGAGCGAGGGAATATGAACTTCCATTGTGCATGGCTTTTATCGATTATGAAAAAGCCTTTGATTCGGTGAAACCATCAGCAGTTACAATGGCTCTGAAATCCTGCGGTATTGAAGATGCATACATTAATATTATTAATAACATCTATGAAAATGCAAGTGCAAAGATTAGGCTGTTTGAAAATACAACACACATAAAAATTGGAAAGGGAGTGAGACAAGGTGACACCATATCTCCGAAGCTCTTTAATGCCACATTGGAAAATGTCTTTCAATCACTGAACTGGGAAAACAAAGGGATAAAGATTAATGGAGATTATCTAACCCACCTTCGTTTTGCTGATGACGTAGTCATTTTGCAACTACCCCATCAGAGCTGCAGAGTATGATCCAGGAACTTGCTGACAAGAGTAAAGAAGTGGGATTAAAAATGAACTTTCAGAAGACAAAAGTGATGTTCAATGCTTTTACAAGAAATGAAGATTTATCGATTGATGGAGAAAAACTGGAGATAACAGATACATATGTTTATCTTGGACAGCAGATATCAAGTGAGGGTCACATTGATGAAGAAATTAATCGGCGTACAAAACTTGCCTGGAGAGCTTTTGGAAGAAACAGCATAATTTTCAAGAGCAATATGCCATTATGTCTTAAAAGAAAAGTGTTTGATCAATGCATCCTTCCAGTGCTTACGTATGGTGCAGAGACGTGGACCTTAACTAAAAGAGACATACAAAGGCTGCAGACAACTCAAAGAAGCATGGAGAGGTGCATGCTTGGTATAACCAGGAGAGATAAGAAGAGGAACTCGTGGATCCGAAAAATGACGAGAGTGGAAGACATCATGATCAGAGTTAAATCCTGAAATGGCAATGGGCTGGACATACTGCCAGAAGGACAGACCATAGATGGACAGCCGAAATTTTAGATTGGATTCCAAGGGACAGGAAAAGACCCAGAAAAAAGACCACATGGGAGATGGGTGGATGAAATTCGTAAATATGCGGGAGTGACATGGAGGAGACTGGCACAAGACAGACCGTTGTGGAGGAAACTTGGGGAGACCTTCGTCCAGCAGTGGATTGATAATGGTTGACAATGATGATGATGATGATGATATCTGCTTTTAAATCTCCGATATGAAAAATTCTTTCTGCACCGGGTACAGCTCCTGATGAGAAATCGTCTGCATATAATTTCTAATTTTGTAAAAAAAATGGTTTGGCCACCAGGGGGCGTAAACCACAATTTCCGCTTCTGATGTATTTGCAGCAATTATGAGCTTCTAAATTCTCGATTGCTAAAAAAGTCGTTTGTTGACCGATCCTACTCATGTCGGCAAACCTTTTAGGAACATTTTTTTCTTGAAATAAGGCATGGTTTCTACGCCAGGGGCGTAGATATATATCTTATTTTTGTCAATATCTCTACTTCTAGGAGTCCGATTTGAAAAATTCATTCTTTATTAGGTAGTGTTTCCAGTGTGTCATGTTTTTCATGTAATTTCAAAATTTTCAAGTAATTCGTAGAGTTTCCGCTAGGAGGCGTAAAGGTAAATTCCTTTTCCCCCTATATCTCTGCTTCTAAATCTCCGATTTAAAAAATTTGTTCTGCACCGGATACAGCTCCTGGTGGGAAATCCCTTGCACGTAATTTTTATTTTTGTAAAAAATGGTTTTGCCACCAGGTGGCGTAAGTCTGAATTTTCGCTTTTGATGTATTTGCAGCAAAATATGAGCTTCTAAAATCTCGATTGCAAAAAAAAGTCGTCTGTTGACCTATACTACTCATGTCGACAAACCTTTTAGGAACATTTTCTTCTTGAAATAATGCATGGTTTCTACACCAGGGGCGGAGATGTATATCTTATTTTTGTCAATATATCTACTTCTAGGCGTCCGATTTGAAAAATTCCTTCTTTGTTGGATAGTGTTTCCGATGCGAAATGTTTTTCCTATAAATTCAAAATTTTCATGTAAATTACAGACTTTCCGCTAGGGGGCACAAAGGTAAATTGCATTTTCTGCGTTATTTCTGCTTCTAAAACTCCGATTTGAAAAATTATTCCTGTATCGCATACAAAACCTGATGAAAAATATTTTTCACATAATTTCTAATGTTTGGTTAAAAATTGTTTGGCCACCAGGGGGCATAAGTGTTAATTTCTGCTTTTGATGTATTTGTAGCAAAATCTGGGCTCCTGAAAACTCGACTAAACATTTATTTTTCTTGGACCGATGCCGCTCATATTGAAAATCCTTTTGAGAATACTTTCTTCCTAAAATAATGCATGGTTTTCCCACCAGGGGACGTAAAGTCACATCTTATTTTTGTCAATTCTGTTTCTAAGAGTCTGATTTGAAATTTCTTTTCGGCGTTGGAGAGCGTTTCCAGTGCGAAATGTTTCTCAGATAAATTCATGTTTTTTTAACGCACAAGTCTGCAAACAGAGAGCGTAAGCTCACGATTCCGTTTACAGCAATATCTCAGGGATTGAAAAACTTCTTTCTTTCGTCAGATACTATTGTTTTCCATACCGGTTTGAATAGCTTTGACAAATTTAATTTGCGTCAAAACGATACCGGTTTGAATAACTTTGATAAATTTAATTTGCGTCAGAACGGATTCAAAGGACGTGCTTATTACACCGAAAATTCGGTGTCATCTTTCTTGTTTCACGTGCAATCAGTCGATTGGCAACACCTTTGTGGGTAACTAGTCTTTATTTCCCGATCATTAGACAGTTAATGAAAATATTTCAGTACAATTACGGCATGATACTGTAAAATTACGGTGTTTTGACTGGCCACTCAGCTGCCGGTGTACCCCTGCATTTTTTTACAATTTACGTATTTCGATGCATGGCTAAACATGCGCACCTTACAGCAAAAAAACGAGTATGTTATAATATGAATATTAAAATGCACGTACTCATTGCTCATTATTGAATTAAATCAGATAGCAAATTTTGAGGGCAAAATATAAAAGCGGTTTTTAGGGAGGATGGTAATTTGAAAAATTTGTTTTTTCAAAATGTATTTTTAAAATCATCAATTGTGGTATTCCCCTCCCCCTGTATCCTATTGGTTTAAAAAAGCGTTTTAACTATTCACTTCTATAACTAATATACAGTATCTTAATAATTTCGCACACGTCTTTTACTACTGCATCAGATTCTTCCTCAATCAAACCATTTTCTTCTGTTTTTCAAAGCTACCAATTCGCGCACATCGTTCTTTCCTCCTTGAATACACACATCTTCATCAGCCGTAATGAAATCATTTGCATTTCGTACTGTTTTGGCACGCAGTTAGTTCAAAAATGGGGTCAAAATCATCTTCTTTTGTATACGGGAATATTGGGCATGAACTAACGAACCAGAAACACGAACGCCTTATACAACGCCGTATACAAGCTACATAGTAAGCACAAGAACTTTTACGGTCCATTTAATATGAAATTCAAACGTGAGTAAGAAATATGGGCTTTATTTCTTTTGCATAAGGCATATTTCAACTTTTGTAGAAGTGTCGACGTACATACGTTTAAAAATCACACTTGCATTTGTTTTTGTTCCTCATCTATTTGTGGACAACGGATCACCATCACTAGAAAGGAATGGGAAAATATTTAAATTTGAAACGAATAAAAAAAAGTTGTTTGAATTCTCTGGACATCAATTTGAATGCCCACTTGTATGTGTGTGTGTGTGTACCTGGGGGTAAGATCACTTCCAGAAATCAAAAAGTACGAATTCTTACTTGTGTCGCATGCAGAGAGTAAAAGTAAGAAAATTCGGTTATCTGTGAGTGGTACTCATATGTGACTTCCTGAGCACTAGATATCTCTCAGAATAGATCGATTAAACAAATCCATGAGCATCGGAAAGAGCAAAGTGCAAGGGAGATCTTCCGGTTTACTTCCTGAATGTGTTCGCTCGTGCTCTCCATTTGTCTGTGAACACGATATTTGAGCTTCTATGAAAGGAACAGGGCAAATATTAAGCCTTTATCTCACATGTCAAAAACTTTCAGCCTACTTTCATTGGCGAAATGTTTATGGCCATCCCTCTCTTTGTGAATGGAAGCATCCTGGAACCCGTAGAAGTGATGTCGATTAATGGCGTGGATGTATATAAACGGCACATGTACGGTGTGTCCTACGTCAGCAGAATAGTAGTACGCTTGCGAAAGGACGGCCGAATTTTAAAAACACGAATGGCAATCGGCGAGGGGAAGAGAGTTCTCATAATCTGAACAAAAGCAGGCATTTTTGGCTCTTCTAAAGCCATAGTAGGAAGGTGTGGCTGGAGTGGGACTAAGACGGACAAGGAAGATGACACCGAATTAGTGGTTGTGATTAGCAAGTGTTTTAAATCCTTTTCGACACGAATAAAATTTATAAAAGTTATCTATAGTCAATGGAAATGGTTAGAAACAAAACAGCAACCGGATTTCGGCAATCGATAAAACATCCAGAAATAGACACAACAATTTACTTCCACCAACGGCTAAAACTTATATAACGAAAATTAACAAATGGGCCACAAAATTTTCTCATAGCAGAAGGAAGGTATCAGAGAAAAGGGGATTTTCAAACGAACAGTTAAAATAAAAATGTGGAAGGAATCATGATGTAAGTTTACGCTTTCTACCGAAAGAATTTTGTATAATGGAAACGTTGAAAATATGCGAAAAATATTCTACATGGCGAAAGCTATGCTAAGGATAAAGAACTTTTGAAAGACGTCTCCGGGAAACAGAGACAGCGAGAAAAAAGTTTTGACCTTTAAGACCCTTAGCAGAAAAGCTGTGCATATAATGTACCCCATATCTACTGCAGCAAATTACAGACAGTAAAAAAGAAAATTCTCAATAGGCGGAGAAACAGTTGCAAACAGAAGTATGCAAACATCCCTAGCTACAAAATGTGAAGTACAATGCTCCTGAAATACGAACCTAAAGTGTTCACGGTAAATGTGTCGATTTCTTTTAAATCGCTCATTTAAAACTAGAGATATTGAAAAAGACCAGATTAAACGTTTGAGCCCATAGAGGTAAAAATGTACATTATTTTGGGAAGAAAGTACACACAAAGAGTTTTCATAATTGGTAGTATCTGTCTGAAAAATAATTTTTTAAGATTGTTTTAATTCCACAAATACTGCTATAAACGGAAACGTGAACTTACAACCTGTAGTGGCACACTTGTGCATTAAAAAAAATTTGAAATTATAACTGAAGCATTTCGAATTAGAAACGCTCTCCAATAAAATAATTTCTTAAATCGGACTGTTAGAAGCAGAGATGTCGACAAAAATAAGATATACGTCTTCGCCCTCTGGTGGGAAAATTGCGCACTGTTTTAAGCAGGAGATATTCTCACCAGGTTTTCGAAGTAGCCGGTATCGGCACACTACATACTTTTATTATTTGCTATTCCAGAAGTTCAGGTTTTGCTGCAATAAACACTTACCGTGATTGCCAAGCCATTCTTCACAAAAATTAAAACCTATATGCAAAACATTCCCCATTGAGAGCTGTATTCGATGCAGGAATACTTTCTGAAATCGTACTTTTAGTACCAGAGATATCGAGGAAAGGGAAATTTACCTTTTTTGTCCCCTAACGAAATATCTATGCATTTTTTTTATTCGAGGTTTAACGACCACCATGGTCAACTCGGTGGGTTATAAGTAGTCGTCCGTCCCTAATTCAGTGCCACTGGTTCTAAAGAAGCGAGAGAACCACTGCGACAAGAAAAACTCGTGCCTCATCGGGATTCGAACCAGGACACATCTGGGACGAACGGTCATAAGCCAGCGCTTAAACCACTGCGCCACTAGGGCGGCGTATCTACACATTATCTATGCATTGCTATACTGTACCTAAAATAGTCTTCTATATAAATGGCATGGAAGAGAAAATGAATTCTTTCAAACGGTTATCTAGAAGCAAATTTATGGAATACAATTCAGTTTGAATTTGATAGCATCTGCATTTACGGCCTTTAGCGGCGACGATTTAAATCGGGGAAAAACTGGAATGCAAGAATCATAATTCTATTACAGTCATTCACAAAAGTTGAAGACCACCTGTCAGTTTATTTAAAATTAAGATTTTCCAAGAAATAATTAGTTAGATATATTTGAAGAAATGACAGCACTAATGGATGATTATATTCTTCAGAACACAAAAAGACCGAAATCAGTTCTTTGTGCTGCCGCCTCTGTTTTTTATAACGGACAGAATACGATGTGGAACGCTCCCAGTGAGGGATTTGCAGTAGTCACTTGAAATGTCTTTGCACCACACGTACTTTATCACGTTAAACAAATCTTGGAAATTTGATGTCTGTTTTTCTGCTGCCTAAACTTTTAAAATCGTCCGCAAATTTTAGATGGGGTTAAGGTCGGGACTATTACCGTGCCAGTCAAACACAGTTATGTCTTACCTCTGTCCTTTAATGTCTTTAAACTGTGGAATGGAGCACAATGACGCCTAAAGATTGTGCATCTGTGCACTTGCATACTAGTTAAAAGATTCTCACTTTACATTTCCACACAAAAAGGACCAGTCATAGTAGTGCCTGTTGGCAGAAAGGATAATGAAGCAGTACCACATGCTGGCATAGCACACCATATCATCTGACTAGGGGGATGTCTCACGGTGCTAACGGTGTATTTTTGCCCTTTCGGTCATCGAATATGTGCTTCACGAGATTCAAATTGACGCACAGTTGATTCATCACAAAAAATAACTTGGCTCCAATTTTCAGCAGTCCACGATTGAAGATACTTCGTAAACTGAAGTCTCTTCTTTTACATGACAGACGTTGGTCTAGGTTTATGTGCACGTTTATAAGATTTTAGTCCAAAATATTTGCTTGGACGCAGGGAAACAGTGCTCATGCTAATATCAGACCGCTTGTAACCCTTTAACGTCCAGGACACGAAAATCTATTATTACTCTAAATATCATAACGCCCGAAACTGTCTGTTGGTTAACTTGTTTGTTTAAAAACAACAATATTGACTGAGGGTGACTTCTGCTGGTCCCTCATAGGTCGAAATAATTTGAAGAACAAGCATGGGTAGGAAATCTGACTCACTCCAGACAGGCGTTTCGAGTGGCTATGGGCGTTATGGTCGTTAAATGGTTAATGCAGAAAGGCCATTATTTTATTGCACGGACTCCTTGGAGGACACATATTTATTCGCCTTATGGTATTATCATCACGTGGGGGTTGTTTTCCTTGGACTTCCACTTATTTTTCGGTCGCTAAATTCACATATATCTGGAAATGTCATGATCGTATTAGGAATAGCAGTCTTCCTTACATTCACCTTTCTGCTTATGTCACGTTTGGAGAATCCTCCATGATATAAAGTCACTATTTGTTCCCTCTGAGTGAGTTGATTGCGCATGTATGTGTGAAGTGATTAAGCATGTAGGTGTGAAGTGATTGGGCATGCATGTGTGTGAAGTGATTGGGCATGTATTTGTGAATCAGTCTTACCATTATACGAATCCGATCTAGTAGCACTACACGTAGAAAACAAACACATTCTAAATAATGACGCTTTTTTGCCCATTTTTCGCTATATAGAAAATACGTGCAAAACCTCTCAGCATGAAAACCAGAAGCAAACTAGAGCTCGCACGCTTGCCCCAACTCTATCAACAGCTTGCACTATAGGATGATGCAACACGGACAGGACGTTGAGTAATACAGACAGTAGCTGACGCAATGAGCAGAAATATCCAATAGATGGTTTTAAACTTTTTCAAATGACTGTATTTCAAGCTTCCCAATGAAAAACGAATTGTTCAAATTGGACTAAGAGTTGCAGAAATATGGTGTACACAGTCGGATGGACAAATGATAACATAAGTAGGATCTTTTTTTACAAACGACGTGCTAAAAATGTTACGGAGAGGCCACCACTGATAGACAGTCGAGGTGAACGCCTGTGGACACGTGATGTGTGGTGCAACGGACAGCTGCCGCTTCGGTCGTGCAGCGGTCCATGCCCTGGCTTATGACCATTCTTCCGAGAAAGGTTCGAGTATGAATCCCAGTGAGGCATGGATGTTGTGTCTGTCTTACGGCATTAGCTCTCTCCTTACGCTGGAACCAGTGGTCCTAAATTAGGGATGGGCGACTGCTTATAGCCCACTGAGTTGCTTACGGTGGTCCATAAGCATTCGATAAAAAGCAACAACCAAAAAAAAAACCGGACGCCTCATGATCCTTCAGTTAACGTCAGACTATAACCAGGATATACACACAGACGTTTCTGATCGCGCAATTAAGTAGACATTCTTGACAATGAGTCTAACTAATCAGCATCCTTTTCATGAGATTATATTGATGGACTGTCACCAATAGTTTTGCTGCAGTAAACCATTTTTGAAGTGATTGGGCATGTATGTGTGAATTAGCCTTGCCCTGATACGAGTCCGATCTAGCAGCACCACACGTATAAAACAAACACATTCTACATAGGTAAAATAGTAATCAAAAATGTAGGGACCTATACGATGGGATGCTGATAAGTTCTCGGCCTTAACAAGAAGGAAATATGCTAAAGACATAAAATTTACAGACTATTCCTCATATTCATCGAGAATTCAACACACTTGGGGCAGAGTTTCTGTTTCGTTAACCCCTCCTAAACAATTCTTAAGTCTGATCACTCAAATATTGCTCTGCTGCTATCACCTCCGAATCATTCGAAAAATGTTTCCTTTCCAAATTTTTTTAAGGTTTTAGAACAGGAAATAGCCCAATAGAGCAAGGTCTGGTGAGTAGGGTGGATGATCTATGCACTTAAACCCCAGATGCCCCAAAACATCCATTGTCTTGGCAGTCTTGTGAGCAGGCGTATTGTTCTGAAAAAGGAGAACACCTTTCCGCAGTTTTCCTCGTCTTTTTTCCTTCAATGCCTTCTTTAAAGGCACAGCAAATTGGAATAGTATTCAGCATTTATTCTTTTTGCCCTTCTGGAGATAGTCAGTCAGTAAAACGCCTTCCGAATCCCAAAGAAACTACTGCAATGACCTTTCCTGCAGATCTCTGAGTCTTGAATTTCTTAGGTCGTGGAGAAACCGAGTTCCGCCTCTGCAAGGACTGCTGTTTGGTCTCTGGATCGCAGTGACGTAACCACGTTTCATCAACAGTGACAAGTCGATGCGAAACATTATAACCAGATAGCACAAAATGCTACAAAACAGATTTGCGCAAGTGTCCACTCGTTTTTTTTTTCATCGGCGTTCAAACATTTAGGCACCCACTTCGCTGACATCATCTGCATATCCAAGTGCTCATGAATTATGAACCCAACACGTTCCCTGAATACCTTGCAGTGTCTCAGCTATTGTTTATAGCCGAGATTCGACGATCTGATAAAATCAAGTCATGAACACGATCAACAATTTCGGGTGTTGTTACTGTTGAACGCCTCACAGATCTTGCTGCATCTTCGGTCTCAGAGTCTCCACGCAGAAAGTTGGCTCCCCATTTCTTCACAGTGTAATATGAAGTGGACTTGCCGCTTAATGTTTGTCTCATACACTCGTAGATTTCCTTTGCAGTTTTCTTCTACAGGAACAGAAATCCCATGATAACCCGAAATTCCACATTCGAAAATTCAACACTTTGCATCGTCATGATTCAGTTCAAGACGTCAAACATCTGCAATAAAAAAAGCTATTAGTCTAGAAATTTGGCGCTTTACAATACAAAAGAACATTCTTTCGAGCTGCAGTGACATAATAATGCTACAAATACAGGATACGGGTTAAGCCGAGAACTTTTAGGCATTCCCTTGTTACTTGAAGAATTGAGCTTTATTTCTTTTGCCAGAATATGGTAGGGACATCTTTACGAGCATGGGTTCTAATCAGGTTAACGCGATTATAGCAGCATTTCGTGACGTACATTTACAGAAATTTCTCTGCATCAGAAAGTTGCGCATCTGAGCGATAATGTGTAATAATGTAGATCCCTCTTCTCAATAGGAAAAATTTTACAATTATCAAAACCGTATATATTTTATATTTATCAAACAGATTTATCAACCCGACATTTTATTATATCTCATGGTTTTCATTACGATACACTGTTAAAAGCTTCATTGTTATGAAACTTTTCATTGTATCATACATTGTTACTTCTTGATTTCAGACCTGTCGCATTTCTTCAGCATAAAGTTAAATATTCATTATTTTCTGATTCCGAATTTCCGCAAAAGACATTTCGGTATTTCTCTTTTCGAAATTAATCAGAGTGAAACTGTTCCAATTACAACAGCACATTCTCTTGATGTCTGTTTAAAAGAGCGTTAAAATAGGTTGTGTTTTCAAACCGGTTTAATTTTACAATCTGGAATTAAATGAACAAAGGAGTTTTTCATTACCATGTAAAAGAGCAATTTCCGGTACATCTATGAAGAAAAGAAGAAACATGATGATCTCTGTGCAGAAAATAAATCTGCTGCTATTAAAAGAAATTTTCAGGCAGTAATTACGCCACGAAAGAATAAATAATTTAATTATCCGTACTCCGGAACAAATTAAATTTAATAAAAATCGGAGAATCATATTTATTTTTCATCATCGTTCATCGAAGTAAATTTTTTAATGAAAGCTAATACAAAGTTGTTAGGTAAGAATAGAAAGAACATTAATAACTTTAACATAAAATTAATGGTTTTTGTTTTACATGTACACATCTATATTTGCTGTAAAACGTTACACTCCTATTCGCAGGAGAGAGATATTATTTAGTATCAAAAGGATAAGTTTCAGAAACAAGCAGTCAATAAATAAATTATATTTTATGTTAGGATTAAATAGTCACTCACGAAAGGAACATTTCGGTTTTAGGCTCACTAATTTATGGCAACACAACTTTAACGAACACCAACTCAGACAATTACGTAGAAACGCTAAAGCCTCCCTAAAGCTCTCACAGCCTGTTGAAATCTTAAGATTAGGACAAAATTAGTAATGTTAACATTCAAGTTACATCAATTTGAAACATTAACGATGCTGAATATATAGCAGAAATTTCAACTAATGTCCTCTACTCTCAAAGCAAAAATCTGTGTAATTAATACGGATATTTGACATGGAACAGGAATATCAAACAAAAGTGATCTCTCATTCGTCGTTTATAAGTGAGTCACGGAAATATTGCCATTGGCCGCCACCGAGAATAGAACCCAGGATCTTGGACGAATTCCAGGCCGCTGTGGTACAGTGGAAGCGTGTCCTGGGCGTAATTGAAAGTCCCTGGGTTTGATTCCAGTTGGCGGCCAATGAGAATTTTTCCGTGACTCACTTATAAACGTGGAAAGAGAAATGACTTATGTTTGATATTCCTGGTCCACGTCAAATGTCCGCATTAATTATTCATTCGCCTTCTAGTTACACTATCTACGAACAAGTAATTGGACACCCCTGCAATCGACGATACCTGCGGTACTGATACACGTCACGGCCGCAGCCGTTAAATATCGTGTGGGAAACAACAACGCAACCAGTCGCATGCAAGATGCCACGCAGTACGGAGCTATCTGATTTCGAGAAAGGTGTAATCGTCGGGTATCACAGAAATGGCCGATCGATACGTGACATATCCAGCGAGTTGAAGTACCCAAAATCGACAGTGGCCTACGTGATTGGCAAGTGGAAGATGAGAGGTGACTGTCGGAATGTGCCCCGAACCGGCAGACCCACAAAACGGGGAGTTAGAGACCGACGGGTGCTGGCCAGAGAAATTCGAAAGAACCGCACCAAATCGATGGGCCACATCAGCGAGGAGTTTCAACAGACATCCGGGAGTGTTCTTTTGATGAACACTATTCGTACGGAAGCCCATCTGCTCGGTTATCATGGACGTGCTGCCGCCCACATGCGTTTGATCACCAAGTCCAATAGGGCTGCACGGCTAACGTGGTGCCCAGAACGTCAACAGTTTACCGTTGAACAGTGGAAACAAGTTCTCTGGAGCGACGAATCAAGGTTCACCCTTAACCGTTCGGATGGCAGGGTCTGGGGTTGGCGTCTGCATGGAGAACGCCTCCTGCCGGAATGTATTGTGCCAACTGTGAAGTTCACGGCGGTGGAATTATGCTATGGGGGTGTTTCTCCTGGTATGGCATGGGACCCTTGTTCTCAATTCCTGGTAGACTCAACGCCGAGACCTACTGCACCATTTTGGATGAACATGCGCTTCCTACGTTATGGCAGTTTTACGGGATGAACCCTCGTTACTTTTAGGATGAAAATGCCACCTGTCATGTTGAGAGGTCCACCATGGCTTGGTATGGTGACATGGGAGTTAATCGAATGGACTGGCCTGCGCAGAGCCCGGACCTTAACCCTACCGAGCACCTGTGGGACGAGTGGGAGCGTCGACTTAAGGGGAGCCCCCACCGTCCGAAATCGGTGAAGGAACTGACCTGTCTTCTCCAATCCGAGTGGAAGAAAATACCGCTAGCCGTCGTACAACGCTTGGCTGAGAGTATTCCCCGGAAGGTCGCAGCTGTAATCGCCGCTCGTGGAGGTTCCACCAACTATTGAAGGGGTATAAACTTCGCTTTCCTTTGCTATCACAGGTGTTCAATGACTTGTTGGTAGATAGATCTGTGTAATTAAGACGGACATTTCACGTGGAACAGGAATATCAAACAGAAGTGATCTCTCTTTCCACGTTATAAGTGACTCACGGAAAAATTGCCATTGGCCACCACCGGGAATCAAACGCAGGGTCTTGGAAGAATTCAAGCCCGCTGTGGTACAGTGGAAGCCTGTCCAGCGCGTAACTGGAAGACCCTGGGCTCGATTCCTGGTGGCGGCCAATGAGAATTTTTCCGTGACTCACTTATAAACGTGGAAAGAGAAATGACTTCTGTTTGATATTCCTAGTCCACGTCAAATGTCCGTATTAATTATTCATTCGCCTTCTAGTTATTTGTTCAGTTACTGCTTACCATCTTCGGTGAATCCCCAGCATTGTGCGGAGCTCCAAGAAGCAACCTGCCATGTGGCTTGTCAGTTAGTCGTATGTTAGTCTGAAGGTATTCGAGGCCGCTGTGGTGCAGTGGTAGCATGTCCGGCGCGTAAATGGAAAACCCTGGGTTCGATTCCGGTGGCGGCCAATGATAATTTCTCCGTGACTCACTTGTAAACGTGGAAAGAGAAATGACTTCTGTTTGACAAAAATCTGTGTTTTTTGTTATACACACTGAGTTTGCTTTTCATTAGCAGCACCGACCTAATAACGCGTTGTCCACATTTCTGTGCAATTACAACTAGCATACTCCTGAGAACAGATTCTAGAAGGTATTAAACATGTTCCATGCGTAACTTGACCCATGTCCGCTGTAGCAACTCCGTCACTTCACGCTCATTCCGAGGAGAATCATCAATACTTACACCCCGTTGTAGCGTATCTTACAGATGTTAAATTGGTTTACAATCAGGGAGTTTGTTCGCCAAGGCAATATGGCGAATTCGTTGTAGTGTTCTTCCAACCACAAAGTAGCTATACGAGCCAGATGATGACAATGTGTGTTTCCTGTTGAAAGATGACATTGTTGTGCTGGTAAACCTTCTGAAGCTATAGATGGAGGTGGTCGGCTAACAGGTCCTTGTAGTCCACCGTTTGGTGCTTGTAGGATAATAACGAACGGACCTAGAGATTGCCAGGAAAAATATTCCCGGACCAGGACTCCACTTCTACAGGCCTGTTGAACCCCAACTGTGCAACCAGTGGATAGTGCTTCATGCTGTTTTCGCCACATACAAACCCGGCCATCAGATGGTGCCGTAAGAAACCAGACCCATCACTTCCGACGACCTTCTTCCATCGTCGAAAGTCCATTATCAAGCTACATTGGCCCATGGGAAGCGTTGTTTGCGAGGACTGGACGTCGTCCTGAGTACTTCATTGGCTTAAAGACTGTAGCACCCCAGTCGAAACAACGTACTGCGCATGATGCATGTGGAAATAAGTGGAACTGCATCGCTGTTGTACTGCTGAGTGAGCTGTGGGAATCTTGCACGTCGTTGCTGAGATACCAATCGTGAAGTCCGACGCTCACTACTCGAATAAGCCGCACGTGACTGACCAATGTGTCCCCTTCTGTTGCATGTCTGTGCATGGTTAATCCAGCCCTGGTACCCCCTTGATACAGTAAGTAGTACGGGAGTAGCCAGTGAGTGCGATTCTTCCCAAATATTGGCACCTTCCCTTCTGACTCCAATTATATGACCGCGGTCAAATTGGTTTAAGTCGCCACGTTTCCCCATTACTGGCAAACGTTTACTGATAACGAACAGAGGATACGTGTGCACAATATATAGTAGCCGCACGGGACGTTGATATCCCGTTATCGCTCCGAATACGTAAAACGGAGGAAGTTCTTAATGCAACGCTAACACAGTGCATTGGGTTGGTGTGGATGAAATGTCAGGGGCGAACGTGCAGTGGAGACAAGCCCCCACCACAGCAGAATGGAACCACCCAAAGGTGTTGCGATTATTACGTCACAGAGTTACTATAAATAGCTGGAGCATGTGTGAAGAACAAGATTCAGGCGTGGATTGTTTGGACGCAACGTGGCTTGCAAAAGAAACATGCAGACGCCGGATTTGAGAATCAACTTCATGTATGAATTTATTCTGAGCCATTCTGCAGGAAGTGCCGCTCGAAATGTTAACAGAGCTTTTAGGGAGAATACAGCCAACAAAAGAAACATTCGGAGATTCTTTGTAAAGTTTCGAAACGGAGTTACGGACCTGAAAAACGATGTTCTGTTACGTGTGGTTGAACCGGACACCCGAAAAATGTGTCGTGAGATAGTGGCAGAGGTAAGTGTCCACCACACGACAGTTGTTCGGCGTTTGGCTGCGCTGTGTAAGGTAAAAAAACTGGACATGTCGCTGCTGCATGAGATGACAACTGCCAAGAAGACTAGGCGTTTTTAATTCTGCACGTATATGCTTGCCAGGAATAAACAGGAACCTCTACTGCATCGAATCGTCATCTGAGACAAGAAGTGGGTCTTTTATGATAATCGGAAAGGATCTGCACAATTATTAAGCAAGACACAGCCTGCCGGACAGCATCCTAAGCCACCCCTACTCAACGAAAATAGCATGGTCCTTGTCTGGTGGTCCACAGCCGGCATAATTAATCGGAGTTTCTGAGCAAGAGGTCAAACTATCATCGCAGAACGTTATTGTGTTGAATTACACCAAATGCACCGGATATCGCTGCAGGAACAATCTGCTTTGGTCAACAGACATTGTTTTCTTCTGCTCCAGGACAACGCTTGCCCTCATGTCGCACAGCGAACGATGCTGACACTAAGTGTCTTGGGCTATGAAGCACTGCCTCATCCTGCCTATTCCTTGGATTTGTCTCCTGCAGGCTATCATCTGTTTTGTCGCCTGGATCGCTTCCTGTCCGGGAAACAGTTCACGACAGACAACGAAGTTCAACGTGCAGTTGATGATTTCTTCAGGTCCCAGGCACAAGACTTTTTTCGTTCCGAGATCATAGCTTTGCCGGACAGATGGCAACTATGTGTCGATGCAGAGGGGGAAAATTTTTGCCTAGGTAAGTTGTCCTACTTTTCCGTTCTCGCCGTCCACGTGTACTGGTCCTTTGCCGGACATTTCATTCGCACCAACCCAATATACGTATATGAATACGAATATTTGCAGTAAAACGTAACACTTTCCTAATCTTAGGATATAAGAAATGTTATTTACGATATAAGAAATAAATGAATTCTCTTTTATGTTAGGATTGAATAGTCCCAATTAAAAGTGGTATTCCCGTATCAGAGTCAGTGGTTTATGGCTACGAAGCCGTAATTCACACCAACTCAAAAAATTACGTACTAGTAGGAAAGGCTCCCCTTAATCTCTCACAGACGTATTGAAATCTTCGGATTCTGGCAAAATTAGTAATGTAAATACCCGAGTTACTTTAGAGAAAATTCAACTAATGCCCTCTACTCTTACAGCAAAAATTTGTGTTTCTGGTATACAGTAACGCAAATGCATTTCATTATACTCCATGTCAGTGTTCATAAAAATTATTTAAAAATTTGAATTTCATTGGTACACGAAATTAAAGAATAATTTACATATTCGTACGTAACGCGAATTATTTAGGAGAAAATTAAATGAAATATCCTAATATACTCTAATTATACTCTAGTAATTTACATAAAAATCCGTAAGGGAACAATATTTAAAATCCTTCGCTTAACCCTTTAAGCGACCGATGTAGCTGAAGAGAAAATGTTCTATAGTGAAACAGAAAAAAATGTTCTATAGTGGTGTGCTATTGCGAAAGCTACGGCAAAACAATTCCCTTCCTCTTCTAATCTAAACAGTACAGACCAGTACCCTATCACAGCTGATAAGTGCTCCCTTCTGGTCCTTTTCTGCGTCATGGCCTAAGGGATAACGAGGAAGAACTAGTCCCGCTGACACCAACATCATGTCACTGGGTAGATAGAAATGACTCAAACATCTTCCTTCTCCTTTCTTTAGTTCGTCGCTATTCTCATTAGCAGTATCAGTTACAAATTATCATTAGCACGTAATCAGTTATAAATTGTAATCAACAAGTAACCCTTTTAGATGGTAATGAGTCATAAAGGATTAGTGTCAATGTTCTCCCTAAATGCCCATTTTGAATAACACAGCTAAGGCAAAGCAACCCTTACTGTTGCGCAGGTTTATTCATTCCAGCTACCTTTGGCTCATTTTTCTTTGACAGCAAATATATTTGTTCGACATGATTCTAGCCCATTTGGCTAAGCCCGAGGTAAATTGTTCCAGCTGGTAAAAGGGTTAAGACAAATGTTATACCAATATGGAGTGTAAAGATCTCTGAGGCTCATGCAGCTCAATGGATGACTTTTCATGCTGTTTATTCGGAAACTAATGCAACTTTCAGAGATCAACGACCACTCCTTAGTAGTATATTTTTTATTCCTTCAAGTTTTCTGGAAGAGGCTGGCGAGATTTAATACGGCTTCTAGAACATCCCATACACACTCAGTGGGATTGAGGTTAGGGGATTTAGGTGGTACCTCCATCCTGCGAATATCTTTGGGAAAATCGTTGATCAAATGAAATCGATAATGTTCAGCATTGTCCCCCATAAGAATAAAATCTGAATGGCTTGATATATGGGTTTAACATCTTGTCTCTGTAACTCAGGACACTAACACAGTGAATCTGAAAGATGAGCAAGTCTGTGCGCTAGTTCGTGATGATTCTTGAACAGATTATCCACCATTTCTGTGATATCAAAGGGGGGACTACTGTGGGTCCCTGATTCTGTCCGGATGAGAATTCATCGCGAAACAGTATTTAAAAGCTATGTCCCGATTCACATGAGAGAGCATTCCCCCAGAAGTCTGTACTCCAGGTGCAATGCTGCCGACTCAGCCTTAAACGATCTCGCTGTGCGGCGGAAATTAGATTTTCACAAATAACTGGTCTTCTTTCATAAAAGCATTGCTCCCAAAGTACTCTACAAACAGTTAGACACACGAAAACTTCGTTCTTGTTACAATTTGAAGCTCTAAACAGAGTTGCCTAGCGGCGGACATCTCTTTGTTCTGTTTGTCACTCAAGCTTGCATAGCAATCGGCAGCAGCAGCAGCGAAGCTTTAGAACGGCCTTGCCTTGGTCATAAAAGAGAGCATCTACTGTCCGAAACTGTCTCGTGTCCTGCTTCCATCTGGGACTGGTTTGATTACATCCTACCAATCGTGATCCGTCGATTAAAAATTATCCAACCGATGTTTGCGTGACATAATCAGTTCGACATACTATTGATGTGTGGGAGACTTATGCGTCTTTAAGGGCAATTCCAATTACCGCGTACAAATATTTGCATATCTGCTACTTTTCAGTGCATTATTTTGCTTACATTGGCACCAATATACGCTTTTGCAAACTATCCTTTGACTTTGAGCACAGGCGTATGAATTACATTTCAATGTGCTTAGACATATGCATTGCTTTTTAATGTGCTTAGGCATATGGATTACCTTTCAATGTAATTACCATATGCATGACCTTTCAATGTGCTTAGGCATAGCATATGCATTGCCTTCAATGTGCTTGAGCATATGCATTACCTTTCAATGTATTTAGGCATATGCATTAGCTTTCAATGTGTCTAAGCAGATGCATTACCTTTCAATGTGCTTAGGCATATGTATTACCTTTCAAAGTGTTTAGGCAGATTATAACGAAGTAAATTTCTCCGTCATTTCTATCCGCGCCAGGATTCGAACCCGGGTCCCCTCATTCCGGAATAAGTTGCTCTACCAATTGAGCTACGCGGACGTTTTATTCTGATTCCTATCTGCCTTTATGTCGTGTGCGTCCTTCTGGCGGGTACGTCACATCTCCTGGTACGTTACATCATCTCCCCCTTACTTTTTTTTTTTTTTCGAAGTGCTGGAGAAGGGATTCTCTTATTTTTCCTATCTCGCGGTGTGGAAATAACATCACACCATTGCGAGATTTGGAACGGTCGGGTCATCCGGATAGTTCGGGCGCCATTATTACGAAGGAAATTTCTCCGTCATTTTTATCCGCTCCAGGATTCGAACCCGGGTCCCCTCATTCCGGAATAAGTTACTCTATTAATTGAGCTACGCGGACGTTCTATTCTGATTCCTATCTGCCTTTATGTCGTGTGCATCCTTCTGGCAGGTACGTCACATCTCCTGATACGTTACATGATGTATTACCTTTCAATGTGCTTAGGCACATGCATTACCTTTAAATGTGTTTAGGCATATGCATTACATTTTAATGTGCTTAAGCATATGCATTGCCTTTTAATGTGCTTAGGCATATGCATTGCCTTTTAATGTGTTTAGGCATATGCATTGCCTTTTAATGTGTTTAAGCAGATGCATTACTATTCAGTGTGCTTAGGCAGATGCATTGTCTTTCAATGTGCTTAGGCACAAGGCACATACATTGCTTTTCTATATGCTTAGACACATGCATTATCTTTCGGTGTGCTTAGGTACATGCATTACCTTTCGATGTGCTTAGACACATGCATTACCTTTCAATGTGTTTAAACATATGCATTACCTCTCAATATGCTTAGACATATGCATTCCGTTTCAATGTGTTTAGGCATATGCATTATTTCCCCATCTTCACGGAGGTAAAATGTCTGTGACTCTACACAAAATCACTCGGAGATACATTGAAAAACATTTGCAGCTATGGATACGTAACAAAATTGACATGTCAATCGCAAAACTGGATTCGTAACAAAATTGACATGTCAATCACAAAACTGGGTACGTAACAAAATAGACATGTCAATCACAAAACTGGATACGTAACAAAATTGACATGCCAATCACAAAACTGGATACGTAACAAAATTGGCACGTCGATCACAAAACTGGATACGTAATAAAATTGGCGTGTCAATCACAAAACTGGATACGTAACAAAATTTACATGTCAATCACAAAACTGGATACGTAACAAAATTGGCATGTCAATCACAAAACTGGTGCTACTACGTCATGTTGTCACAGATATGCAACTTTAATGCCGCATGGTTTCGTCAGATTATGAGGCAGCGGAAGTTACAAACGTTTTAAAAATATGTTTCCGTTCATTTGAACTTCAATGCAGTACCACAGTTCCTTATTATATTTCTCTATGCTGCAATGCACATTTATTTTGTATTACAGCCTGTACTGTTTCGAAATTGTAGTTATTCTTAACATTATTTTGCTTCTTTAAACGCAATTTATTGTTTCGTATGGACCGAATCAGGCATTGTTTGTCACATCAAATGTCACCTGTTGATGTTGCTGACTTAGGTAAGCAGAAACAGGATTGCTCTTTTGTGGAGCATGCGCACTGATAGCATGCCTATGCTAGTTTCCCGTGAAGGCCTCACAGAGGTAAATGCCATAGCAGAAAGATTTTACCGACTTGCAGTGCCTAGCCATTGGCTAGAACATGCGTACAAAGCATGTCAGTCTAGGAAGCAAAATTTCTGCGGCGTATCTTGATTCCTCTCTTTGCTGTTTAAAAATTTATTTTGATGGTTTTACTAATTTCTCACTCAAAAGTGTCAGAAACTCTAAAGTATTATTTCATTTGTGATATTTTTCAAGAACGGGATATGATGTAAAAATCGGTATGTTTACAGTAAAATGTAACATTTGCATTCTGCATCGATTCAGTGTACTTTAATAACGCTATTTTGCACTTGGAAAATGTGTTTCTACTAAAATTATTCAAAACAGTATTTTTCGTTCCGTGTGTTTTTAATACCTCTTTACCTTTAAAAAAGCTGGTTGTGCCTGCACACACGCACACGCGCAAACACACGGGCGCGTCACATCAAATTAATATTAATTATATCACTAAATTGAATATTACTATTAATTATATTTCCGTGTACGTTTACTTACTATTTAACATGTCTAAGATGAAACGAACCTAACACGGAAATCGAAATTGCAACACACACACACACACACACACACACACACACACGTACACAGACACACATACGCACACAGAACAATAAGTTATTTTTAATTACATCTCCAAATGAAATATTATTTTTAATTACATTTTCCAAATGAAATATTATTTTTAACTATATTTTCTAAATTAAATATTTTCCTTTTTTAAAAATCCTTCTTTATTTTCTTAAATACTACAGTAAAATCTGTTTGAGACGGACCCTGCGTGAAACGGAAACCTGCCAAACACGGAGCTGTCTTTTTTATTATTAATAGCGGTCCCAAAATGAAAGATAGAAAATTACGCAGTGTTTAACATATCTAAAACAAAACCCGCCTAATATGGAAAAGGAAATGATCAGAGGGTAAATGAGCCTTGTTACAACGGAAAGTTCCATGATATTGCTGTGCTGTCGAGTATTTTAAATGAATACAAAACATTACAGGATAAAATACAATAATGAATTTTCACGGAACAAATTTACTTGAAGTTGAAGATAACATAATTAAATAGATAGAGATTGATTTTGAGTTGTTCACACAAACACACACTGCAGCACATCTACAAGTTGGCTTCTCCTTAAGAACGTAGCGCGACTCAGGTTTAGCACTTGTGACTAACAGTACTCGCAATGCAAAGTCCAAAGCCTTCGCAGCTGGCTGTTTGTTAAGCATTTCAACGAGACGCGCCGATTTAGTTCTCTAACATTTATTTATTGGGATGATCGCTCACAGAATTTGCTTGTTGTAATTGAGTTTGTTCGTTTGCCTTTTGCCATGAAGGACATTCTCGAATGTGATACAACATTCTGGATTTGGAAATGAACGAAAAAGAAATTGTATGTGTTATGTAGTATCTGTTATTATCATGACAAAACTTTAAGTGGCTGCATTTCAATGGCTTCTATGCATGCACCTGTATGAAACGAAAACCTGTTTAAAACGGAAAATAATTCCAGTCTCTTGGATTTCGTCTTAGGCATGTTTCACTGTAATTCAACTAACCCGGTTGACCTGCAGTACACGAAGCAACACATACGCAACATCACCAATGGATGGTAGCATACTAGTTGCAATTAATTGGAGTCCTCTTTGTAGCATATAGCAGTTACTTTAAGTATGCATTACAGGAAAATACTGAGTCAGACTTTTTCCTACGGTTTCGCCTTATCATCCAGTAATTGATTGCACCTTTCCTGTGCTGGTCGAGCAACGTAAGATGTCCTCTGCGGTTTTGTATGTAATGAACACCGCACTACAAAAGAACTTCTTAGCTATGATGCGATTCAATGTTTCAAATCTTTCTATTTGTTTGCCAGTGGCGATTGAATTGCGCTTTCTGGAATCGCTCACTCGCTTTCCCGTATGGCTACATTTCTTCGATGTCTGATGCATTACCGATTTTGAAGAATTGTCATGGGTAAAGACTTTACATACCAGACTCTTATGTAAATTCTCATTCACGTTCATGAATTCGCGTTTGAAATGCAAACACACGAACCTGGAGTTTGCATTGGCAATTTAATCTCGCTTTTGTATGATCGAAAAGGGATTTTCATTTCAAATATCGACTCTGTTTCTATAAGCAAAGGAAAAAAACAAAGTCTACAGAGACGAGAAATTCTACGACGCAGTTACTCTACTTTTGGAAGACTTTTTTGTCCAAACAATATGTGGAATTTTATTCCGTTCTTTTTTCATTAGTAACTGTTGTTTGGTACAATCAGATTATTTGTACATGCTACTTAAAAGAATATAACTATACTAGTAATCCAAATTTCTTGGCGTAGATTATAAATCAAAGTTTCCAAGCTTTCGCACATCAACAAGGTGGATTTTTCATGGAAGGTGGAGTGCTAAGTACCTTCCTTGAAAAATCCATCTGGTTGATGTGCGACGGCTTCGAACAGGGTAATTCAATATGATTGCCCCGATATAAAATGACAATGGCATGCATGTTTATGAAGGTAAATAGACAGCTAATATCGCTAGACACGAAAGTTGAAAATGTGATTTGAACCTACTGCTGTGTTGCTATGGTGACAAAGGAAAATGAGCTGCTCATTCGCCAAAGCCAGTGGGAAGAAATGGCCACCGCAGCAGAAAAGTCAATTTTGCGTGATGGAGTTTGAAAAGTGTAATTCTGTTGTTGCCGTATAGAGAATGTTTCGTAATCACTACAAACGTACTCTTACAGATGCTAAGAGCATAAGGAGGTGGCATAGGCAACTTGTAGAAACAGAATATCTTTGTAAAGGGAAGAGTACCGACCGACCACAAGTTTCAGAGCAAAACGTCTGCAGAATTCGTCATAGGTTTGAACGCAGTCTTCGCAAGTCAACATACCGCGCAAGCCAGGAGCTGCAAATGCCACTGATCGGCGTGGTCTTAAACGGAAGCTGCAAATGAAACCCTACAGAGTTCAGTTTTTGTATGCACTGACGACCGACGACCAAGTGCAGCGTGCTACCTTTCCTGAAATCATGCAGGAAGCCATGGAGGATGACACATTTGCTTTACACCTAATTTTCAGTGATGAAGCTACCTTTCATATCAGTGGCAAGGTAAACAGCTACAACACTCGCATGTGGGGCACGGAAAAACCTGTTGCCGTGATTGAACAAGAGCGTGTCTCACCGAAAGTCAGTGTGTTCTGCTCAATTTCCAGCGTGAAGGTATATGGACCTTTTTCTTCATTGAAGACACAGTAATAGGTAGCGTTTATCTAGATATGATTCAGCAATGGCTATTCCTTGGATGACGATTCTGGGGACTACATCCTACAGAAAAAGAAATTGGATGACGATTCTGGAGACTATACAAAAAAATTGGATGACGATTCCGGGGACTATACAAAAAATTTGGATGACGATTCCGGGGACTACATCCTACAGCAAAAGAAGTTGGATGACGATTTCAGGGACTATACCAAAAAATTGGATGACGATTCCGGAGACTACATCGTACAGCAAAAGAATTTGGATGACGATTCCCGGGACTATACAAATAAATTGGATGACGATTCCGGGGACTACGTCCTACAGCAAGATTGAGCACTCCCACATTGGAATATGAACGTTCGCCAATATTTGAACGAAATTCTTCCGAACCATTGGATTGGTCTATGTGGACAGGACAACAGGGTTTTCGGCAAGTGGCCCCCCTAAGTCTCCGGAACTTACTCCTTGTGACTCTTTTTTGTAGGGGTATGTCAAAGACCATTTGTATGTGCCACCTTTGCCGAGAACTCTGCAAGAACTAAAGATGTGCATTCAGCTTGCACTTGCATCAGTGACTACGGACATGCTTCATAATGTATGGCGTGCAACGAATTACCGTTTGATGTTGTCCACGTGACACAGGGAATCACATAGAACATTTGTAAGGTATGGAAACAAAATTCTAAAATTCCTTCTTTATTGTGCAACAATGTGATCACTGTATCTATGTTCATAAACTAGGCACTGTGATTTGTAATCGGGCAATCATTTTGAATTAGCCTGTATAATCTGCGCCAAGAAATTTAGATTACTAGTATAGTTATACTGTTTTAAGTGAGATTCGTATACAGTGTCGTTTTATTAATTAGTTTTGTGCATGCTACTTCCTTTAGCCCTTGTAACGGTCCAAATGTGTGCAATATATCTGCATTCCTTTCTCAAAAGAAAAGGATTTTGAAGAATTGCTTTCCTAATCTTAAACAATTGTTTTTGTAATTTCCACCTTAACGTTTCTTTCCGTTGTACGCAAACCTGCATTTGTCAATACGAAACAAAATGTACATTATTTTCGTACCGCATCAAAGGCACGATTTCAAAACAGCTTTGTTCGATTTCAGTTTCATTGCAATTCAGCAGATCTTCGCCACTTTGCATATTTCTCACCAAGTAAGACCGCAGTACATTTCCATTCCATATCATCTAGGTAGTCCTAAACTATCAGCCGTAATCTTCTTTCAACACGTCTCACTGCATCTGATGATAGCTGCATCGCGTGTCGCACGAAATGTAGCAATCTAAGCTCTAGATCTACTTTGCTGTGTTTGCTGAAAAATTCTTTTTTTTTTCCAAAATTACTGTATCCGGTGTCAGTTTTATTTTTTTCCACGATTGATTTTTCGGTTCTTTGAAATGCAAAGCAACCTTGGTAGTGATCCAGGACACGAAGACAATGAGTATTCAGTTCTCGTGGCTTTCGATATTAACTGCAGTAAAATACATTTTGCTATTCATTTAAATAGTACGCCCGTGTATTACAGAAGTGTCGCCGATAAAAATCATTTAACGAGAAAAATTCTTATTACGTACTTTTAGCACTGATATACACTCACTGACAATGAAATTTGCGCACCAAGAAGGAAGGATCTGATTGAACTGAAATTTTATGGACGTAATGATACAGATGAATGATATGGCAAAAACAGAGCTGCAGAACAATTACAGAGGGATCCTTGGCACGCAGTTCGGTCATCTTCACTAGCGCGCCGCACAGCCGCGTGCAGCGATACATGCTGTAATACTGTCCGGCATGGAGGCGAACAGACACCTGATGTTTTCCTGAGGTACACTGGCCCACACGTGTTGGACGGTGGGCTCCAAATCCCGGTTAGTACGGCATGGCGGCAGTCGAGGTTTCAACTAGTCCAACACATGCTCGCTAGGTGACATGTCCGGGGAGCAGGCAGGCCATGGAAGTGTCTGGACATGACGTAGGCATTCCTGTGGCTACCCTAGCCGAGTGCGGGTGGGTATTATCCTGCTGATATAGCGCACCTGAAATCCCGACCAGGAATGGGAACACATAGGGCCGTAGGATGTCATCTACAAACCGCTGGCCCATCAATGATCCATGTACTACTACTAGTGCTGATCGACTATCGTGGGCAATGGCTTCCCAGACCATAATTTCTGCAGTGGGGGAGGTGTAGCTCTCGATAGCGAGGTTGGGATTGTGCCGTTGACCCGACAACCTCCACTCCCGGACACTATAACCAAGTGTCCCCAAAACGAAGTGACACTCATCGCTAAACACCACACGGCGCCAGTCTGTAGCGTTCCACGTCGCTCTGGCCTGGTACCACTGCACACGGAACCGGCGATGTTCAGGTGGTAATAATGGCACACGTAAGGAGCGTTGGGATCGCAAATTAGCTTATTCGAGGCGTCGGGAAATGGTTCGTGAAGAAACAGGAGCCGCTGCATCTGCCTGTATAGTGGACCGCTTTCCCGTGGGATTCGTTCGTGCCTAGCGGACGATCCGCCGATCCTCTTTACCAGTGGTCCTCCTGGTCCCTCCGGAGCCGCTTCGCCGTGTGGCAGTGTCGTCACGTGTCTACTGCTTTCAACACAGTCGGACGCTATGGTCAGAACAATCCACACGGCGGTCTATATGGCGCGCTGATCAACCTGCGGTTTTCAGCCCGCTGATCAGCCCTCTCTCAAAGTCCGTAAGTTGCGTAAATCAACGTCTGTGGCATCAACCGGGCTTTCGTGTCACTCTGTATTCTTGCTTGTGTGGGCCTGTGATTTTATTGGGCATCGACTACAAGCTAGTTCATAAGGATGCTCGTTCGTGCTTGCAGCCCCACCAGAAGTTGTGCGGTCATGCGCACTCGCACCAGACGTGGATGATTTGCATCCCAGTACGCCCTCTATCTATTCTATTACCATACGCGAAATGGCATATGGCTCAAATTTACGTGGCTAATGACTGTAATGTACAACTGTTATTGAAAGATGCGTCACGTATTTTCTTGTTTAAGTATGTAGGGTGGAGTAGTTAGGTCCATATATTGACGTGCAAATATAAAATGAACATAACTGGTAAATAATTTTTTACTTACTCATAGCAATTTAGGGCCATCTTATGTGTCGGTATTTTTTGTCACTGTGGCAATTCGTCTGTCTGCTTAATAGAACGGATATTAGCTTATTTAGACGAAATCCAGGTTCTGCTTCAACGGAAGATTCACAATCTTCCGTCCAGGTTCTACTTGAACGAAAGATTGTGAATCTTCCGTTCAAGCAGAACCTGGATTTCGTCTAAATAAGCTAATATCCGTTCTATTAAGCAGATGCATTGCCACATTGACAAATAATGCCGACATATAGGATGGGCCTAAATTGATATGAGTAAGTAAAACATTATTTACCAGTTATATTCATTTTATATTTGCACGTCAATATATGGACCTAACTACTCCACCCTACATACTTAAACAAGAAGATACGTGACGAACAGTATAGTAGCAGCTTTCAACAGCAGTTGTACATTAACGCCCTCTAGTTATTTTTAAAGTTCCGCGGTTGTGGCATGTTTTCTTCTAGGTGCGCAAATTTCCTTGTCCGTGAGTGTATGTATTCTGATGATCACCAAATAGAGAAACCCTGTAACATATAGACATATTTTTCTCAAGTCTTAAATTTACAAGGCATGATCAAATAGTAACTGGCATATGGGAGGGTGAAAACTCCGAAATAACCTATTATATTGCTAGTTCCCTTCAAAATAAGCTCCTTCTGACTCTACGCACTTGTTGAGATGATCTTTCAACTGATCACAACATTTTATGAAGTCACTTTTAGTGATTGCCAATAAGTTATACCTCAAGTCCTTCTTGATGTCCTCTGCGTTTTCAAATCTCCTGCCCTTGAAAATCCCTTTCATTTTCGGAAACAGCCAAAACTCGCAAGGATAAATGCCTCGAAAGTATTGTGCTACTCGTACGATTTCGTATTGGGCGTAAAACATACAAATGAGATAAGGCAAACAGGCGGGGATATTGCCATGGTGCATGCCCTAATCACCTTGCTGTCATAGAGTGTGTCTCGTCTACACATTGAGTATTGTAGCCGATTGTGAACAGCCTAGCTGTACACCTTATTTACAGTTTGTCCTTCTGGAGCGTATTCGTGATAAACCACGCCTTGATGGCAAAAAAATACTGGCGCCGTGACTTTGACTTTGCTGAAAACCTTCTACACTATTTTAGGCTTTAAAGCCTCCACACTCATCCACCGGGACAATCGATTGGGCAAATCATTTGAAGTTTTTCAGCTGATATGGGGCAAAATGTGATGCAACTCACTCAGCCAGTGCGGCACAAGACAAGAATGCGATAGTCATGGATTTCATAACGCTAAACCTTCATTGCTATGCACCAAATGAGCCACCCCATTATGTAACAAAAATTCAAGCATGCGCACTGAAATACAGGGTCGCGTGTCACTGAGTTTCGGCACACTGCCTCATTTAATTTAGGAGATAGAAAATACGATTCGTAATTAGTCGCTAATTTCCGGCATGGCACAGTTTGTTAAGTCGTTGCGCTTTTTATGGGAAGTGGAGGTTTCTGACGGCTGTTCGAATCTCGGTCCGGCAGGCTAGTCTGCGGTTTTCCCGTGGTTTTCCGTAGGCTCCCTCGGCTTGAGGACGCGAATTCGTAGATGGGTGCAAGTGAAGTCGGCCACGTACTCACTTTGTCCCTTGCCCCAATATGCAGCAGAGGTGTAGCAAAATGGGCTGTAATAAATTTCCAAACAGCCTCATTGATGGAATATTTGTCTTTGAGGTACTCAACCCGCCCTGAGCTGAAGAGGGAGATAGAATTAGTCGCTAACAGTTGTTCTCGCCCTGTGCACTTGGTATCGCCATTTATGGAAGTTTAATTCGAAACTATATTTTTTTATACGAGATTCATGTAAAAATAGGTAACACTTTTCATATAATTAATTCTATAGTCAAATGGATGTCACGGGCAGATGGATGACAAATTAATTATGCCAGTAGACATGCCTCAGAAAAACATGAACAGTACATGGTCTTGGAGAGGGAATCGAGCCCGCATCTACCGATTTACGTTTGAGTATGTTACCGTTACATCACCCAGAACGCAAAACATCCAAACAACTGAGGAAGTGATTTTGGGACTCAGATGAAACGCTTCGCCGTGCGTAAATCGAAGCATATATGATCCTTCATCTTAGCGGGACTCTGGCAGAAAGCGAATTCCCTGAAAAATAACTCTTCAGAAAGATTTATTCCATCCTCAGTTGCTTGAAGGTTCCTTGTTCTGGGTGGTGTAACGGTGACATACTCGAACACAAATCGGGAGATGCGAGTTCGATTCCCATTCTAGAACAATGTGTTTTTCATTTTTTTCTGAGGCATGTCAACTTGCATAATTCATTCTATGTTTTCTTTTATGTACCATTCTCATGTTCGTCAATTGTCATACACTGTTCGGAAGCAGTGTGGTCCGCCTATTCATCGCCTGCATTCGGTTTAGGCCTGTTCGACTCTGCGCTGGGGGATTCCCACGTCAACTTCCCATCACCAATATCTCTAATGTTTTGTCTACTGAGAAAGGCTTTAGTTCCTCTCCACTGCCAAATTCGATTTCTTATTTGGTTGCAGTTTAGCGGTGTGTTATCTTTGTTTCTTTTCTGTATATGTATGTTATACTTCTATTATGACGCCAGGTGGCGCAGAGTTCAAAGCACTCTTCTCTAACCCTTCCTGCGCCCCGATGAGGCATGGGTAGTGCGCATTTCCTACGCCTCTAGTTCTCGCCCCACCTCCTGAACCTGTGGTCACAAATTAGTGACGGACACCTGCTTATAACCCACTTTGCTGCTCGTGGTTGTCGCTAAATCCCCAAACCTGTGGTGAGGAACCGGTGGCTTTCTAGGCAATTGCGGCCTTCTAGGCAATTGCGGCCTTCTAGGCCATTAAGTGCGGCCTTTTGAGTGAATCCAAATTTTGCAGAACAAATTCATTTATCTTTATTAATATGTTTTTGCTCGTGTTTTATTATTTTTATTTTAATCTTAAAATGACCGTTTTTAAAATATCAAAGGATAAAAAAAGATTCAACGAAATAATGCACCCGGACTTACGGCCACAACTGAAACACTAATAAGTCATAAGGGCTATTTTGAGAGCTGCTACGCTCATGACTTTGCTCTATGTCTCCTAAAGAACTAAAGACGGAATTTATTGAGCTCTCAGAAGATGACATTTTAAAAGTCCTTATTTAACACCAAGAAAGATCCATTTGAAATATGGAAAATTTCAATAGAATAAGCACGCCTTGGGCAACATGCATGAAAAATGCTTTCTTGATTTTCAGCCACTTATTGCTGTGAATCTACATTCACTTACCTAATCCAAATCAAGACGCTCTTAAGGTCACAAATGACCGTAACCCATCTAAGGGATCAACTAAAAGTGCGGACGTCCATGTTGGAACTAAATATTTAAATGCTTTTCAACAAAAAGTAGTCACAACAAAGCCATTGAAAGGTTAATTAACTTTAGAATTAACAATTGTTTTCATTTTTTAAGTTAGTTAGTACATATTAAGATTTTTACAAAACAATGTACATTTCGAAGTATGATATATCTAACTGAAGTTTCTTGCACGCGGCCTTGTTAGATTACAATTAACTTATGGCGGCCTTTAAACATGAAAAAATTCTCCACCTCGTCTCCAAGCAAATACTTCTGCTATACTGCGGCCGTGACGGATTGCATAACTGCAACAACTGCTGCTGGTCACTAAGTTATACAGAGAATATATGAAGTATTTTGCACGAAATATGTTTTGTTGAAATCTTCACGATGGTTTGTTTTGAAAATATATATATTTTTCATTTGGAAGAATTTTATGGGCTTTACTGCATTAGTGCTTTCATAAGTTGTTTAGCTGCTGTAAAACATTTCGTACAAAAATCATCCGCATTTTGACATGCAATTATTTTTGTGGAACGAAGTGTTGTGGAAACCTCCTAAAAGAAGGTACTGGGGCAGCACTGAGACGGCTTTAGAAGAGATAAAGAACGATGTAAGATAAAAGCAAAATATTCTTGTTCAGATCAAATACTAAGGCTTATTCATCTGTTCTAGATTTTAAACAATTGGACTTTGTTGGACACCAGCGCCACTGTGACATTTATTGACATCTTGTAGCTCTGCTTGTGAAAACATACAAGCTTGGGAAAAAACTGAACTAACGAATTTTCTGCACTACAAAACACTTCATTTTGGCCATCCAGGCCACAATTTATAGCATTTGTAGTTGGACCAACTACTAAAACATATTGCAAATGAGAAGAAGAAGAAAAGATATTGCAAATGAGAAGAGGAAGAAAAGATATTGTAAATATAACTGAGGAATGCTGAGTCAGACAAACAAAAAATGACAAATGTATTTCTCATATTTAAATAACATGAAAACAAATATGTAAAATTGGTCTTCTTTCTCACAATTATTTTTTCTACACTTCCTAAAAATGAAGAAGCTTTTCGTCTTCAAGAACAGTCTCTGTATAAATGAGTGAATTTTATTAGATAAAATTATACTTAGTAAATAGTATCAGTGTACTCGCAATACGAATGTATTGGCGTATAATTAGAATCAATTTGGGAAGCTTTCGCACATCAGCCAGATGATAGTTTAAAGGAAGATGACAGAAACCGCGATCTGAATTATTGAACGCTTCAACAATTTAAACGCGGTGACTTGAATTGACAATAAATAGATACGAACTAATATTCATTTAAAGACACGAAGCATCACGTCGGTTGTGCATTGGTTGATATCCTAGTAGGAAACAGGAGTTACTTGAAGAACTGGATCCAAATTCGTGGCAACTCCATATCATTGCAGGACTCACTATTGGTAATGATCTCCAAGGCTTCTCCAAGGGCTGTAGATTTAAGGGTGAATAGGTAGCTAATTTATTTATATCATCTCACATAGAAGTAGCGGACTTGAATTTGACCTAACCGAATAATGCCGTGGTTACTTTTTAGTATTTTGTGTCCCTTTTATTCTCGTTGACTCTGATTCTAAACGAACTCTTGGTAATTCAAATGTAGGTCGCTTGGAGCTGTCCGGATAGTTCAGGGGATTGCATGTGCATCTGCTTCTCTGGAAGAAGGGGGTCTGTCACTATTTGACCTTATGCCGACACCCTAATTCATCCTGTTGTGGGTGTTCTGGAGTTTGTAAGGCACATTTTGTATGAAGGGAATTGAGCCCATGTAGCGAAGCTGCGTCATAGGAAGATTAAAACCGTTGACTTTGGCTTTTTGGATAAAGTGATATATCTGATTTAATGAGTATCCTGCGTCATTGGCCAATCCGTTAGTAAAGGTATACTTGTTTCCCTAAACTTTAGGAGACATTTCCATTTGTGGGGATGTTAGAAAGTTTCCTCCTTCCCCCTGAGAACCAGAAAGTGTAAATAATACTGTTGCTTAAAATATGATTTTTGGTACAGGGGTTCTGCTAAATATGTCAAAATCGTGGTATGTAAGTTTTGGAAAAGTTGCAATATGCTTTCTATTTGTTCTTGTGTGGTCTCAGAGGAGTGAGATGCTGAGCTTAAAAAGCTGAAATAAGTACGGCGTTGTTGTTTTTCCTCAGAAAATATTTAAAAGTATGCCAAAGAATCATGTTTTACTTGTTTGCTCCCAAACGTCCGTAACGATGGTAAACGAAAATAGACTTGCAAACGCTTTTCTCGGTTGCCTACGAACGTGAATCAATCATTTCGCTGGCATCTTATTAAATCACAGCGCATGGAGCGCAAGAATTTTGTATCGTAGAGTATACTACACTGATCCCAAAAATATCCACAGCAGCAGGTAAAATATTTAATCTAAAAACTTTTGCGGTGGCAGATATACAAGAACCTGGACTTAAGAATTGTGTTTATTCTTGCACATATGATGGGTAAAGAAATTACTAAATAAGTGAAAGCAGTCACATCAAACTACTTATAAAACGAATGGAAATAGTTTCGAGCGGTCTGCTTTTTCACATAATTTTCGTGATATCAGTGAGTGTGTCTGGAAATACCAATAATTCCTTTCGTTTTTAAGGAATTTGTTTTTCTCTTTTTCGGAAAAGCCAGTTATGGTCCGTTTCGTTATGGTTAAAAAAGATCGGTCTCAGGAAAAGTATTTCAAGCTTCTTCTGACTCAGAAAAAGTCTTTCTTCTTCTAATAATAATCGCTTGCATTACAAGGTAAAGGAATACGTTCATGTCAACTCTGAATCTGTCGAAGTAACGATGCAGTTCGTTTCAAATAAAAAGGTATAAGAACACATTACGTTTGGATGTCTTGATTGCAGAAGTACCATATTGATGAAAACTACGCATTTATATCTATCTTATCATGTAAAAGACGTAGGATTCTTGGTATTCATTTATATTCTAAATTTCTACATGCACACATTTTCCAAGTTAAAATCCATGGGAAACAACTCTAAGAAATATAGTTTCTTAATTAAAAACAAATGGAAACAACTCCAAAATACATGTCCATCTGAGATCTGTCAGACACCAAGAGTGATTTTGCTTTCGTTTTACTATCGAAGCCTTCTCCTAGCCAAAGATCTCGTGACCAATTGGATCTCGTGTTTCACATCACCAGATACGCGCGCTCTGTCTGTAATCTTTCCGTTGTTGTGCATTGAGAAAAAACCAATCTCTGGCGAAGTTATCTAGCACTAACTACATAGGAAAACATGTAAATATCTCAAATATGAATTTCATAATTTTTCATCACCTGTTCTGGAGATTTGGGAATATTTTCACATCACTTGTCGCAAGACGGCCGAAAACAAAATTCACGCTCCTCAGTAATGATGCAGAGTGTTAGCAGGCACTCCCGCTTTTGATTATGTTTTCTGACTGAGAATTCACTTCCATCATGTAGAGTCTGCAGTTGTTTGGCTGTTTGACGTTTATTTCTTTCTCTTTCTTTATTTAGATTCTCCAGAGGATAAAAGTTACCGAAGGAACTTCGTTCCTACGAAATCAGAGTTGAATATTGTTTGCAGTTAGCAACAGAATTTTTGAGAAAGTTCTGATTCTGTCAATACAGACTTAGTCCTCTGTAAATTCGAGCTATGTCTTTTGTTATTTTAATTTCCCATCTCATCTATGGATCAGTTTACCCAGTATATGTTCTCTGTTTAAACCTGTGGCCACTCTTTCGCTCCATTATTTAAATTAAAAAATATACCTAAAATTTAAATTTCTCAGGAGAAATTTTGTTCTGTAAAAATCTAAGTCCAGGTTGCAAGTCAACTTTTTAATGAATTGTCCATTCCGGGATATAGTTTATTCAAGAAGAACATCATTCCTCCACGAACCTAATTGCATGAGTGTGTCTCTCAAATTAATTTTCTGTTTCAAACCAACAATACAACTAGAATTTAATTCTTCCTCAGCTTAAGTTGGGTGCATCTGCTTACTATTACTTTAATTAAATGTCTAATTCGTGATTAAATTAATCCAGTAGAATTTCTTTCCTTTCTAGCTGAGGGGGATTTACAATGAAATTATTTTAATCAAACATCAGAATAGTGAGGTTTTCCATTCGTCATAAAGTTAAACCTCAAAAGTGATTATTTCAGGGCTAATTACAGTTCACACTTTCTGTAATTTCAGTTTTCTCAGTGAAACATTTTCTTATGGGAAATTTGGAATCATAACATCTATATATAAATTCTATAAGGTTTTTTACTGTGAGTCCTATTTTGAGAGAACGGCTGAACGTAAAGATATGATACACGTAACAAAATATAGGTCTTACCATGTAAATGTGTCAGTCGAAGAGAAAAATGAGATTGGGTTCAACGTTCCGTGCGTTGTGGGGCCGCAACGTTCCCATGTAAAGTCTATGGGAGGAACGTGCGGTTGATATTCGATCACCAAAGTCCGAAGTCTCCTCTTTTCTGAGCGAACCGTTGCGCAAAGCATCGCTAGCAGGCATTAGTATCAAAGATCTGCTCATCGAAACACCGAACACTCTCGAAGACCTGATTGCGTTATCCCGTTGGACTGTGTGATGTATATATACAATTTAATATTCATGCGATTTAGTTTATTCACGTAGGTGAGACGTTTCCCATTATGTAAAGATGTAAATAAGCATTCTGTTGAACATTCTTAGTGAAAATATTAGAGGCGACTGCTTAGAGCCCATTGAGTTGCTCATGGTGATCGTTAAACCTTCAGTCAAAAAAAAAAAAAATCACGAACCTGGACTATGGTCTTTGCTGAAGTGGTTGAATGTATTTGTCAATCAAATAAAGTTAACATTTGTTGCTTCATAAGAGTTTATTCTTTTAAAAAAAAGCTAACCGTCGATTTCGACTGGTTTCGTCTAGTAATTCTGTAATTTTAATTAACAATATAAATCAAAATTCACTTCATTCATCCGAAATTATATCCTCGGATTCTGGTTAAGTTGCATTCGTTTTTCTCAGCATTTAATTTATTTAGAACACATTCGCAGTCATGCAAATGAGAATCCCTCGAAACTGTATTTAATGTGCTCAAAATTCTATCACCTTTGTCGTGTTAAAAATATTTTAGCAATTATGTTATTTAATAGTAATACAATCCAATTAATTGGAGGATAAATCTACTCACACGGTTGATTATTCCTCTTCACCTTTGGAGGCGAAAGAGTTGAAAATGCATCCGCATGGAATGAGGAATTTCATTGCTTCACTTCACAAGAAACATTATTCCGGTGACACCCCTCCTCCGCTACCAAATGTGCCGATACAATCTGCGAAGCACAATTTCACTCAATAAATTAATGTCTTTAACATAAATCTCCAAGGAACTGCTCGTACAAAAATGGCGCGACGACGGATGCAATAATCAAAAACAAAGAAAGAGTATGCCTTATGCGAACTCATCCCGAAGTTAAGTTGTAATTTGTTGGCAATAAATGGCTGAAATCAGAGCAAATTCTCAAATCCCAACGTATCAAAATCTGCGGTTGAACCGAGTGGTTTGACATTTATGGCGCCTAGTCAATAAATTTATACGAGGTATTAAACAAGCTTTTGCGTGTTGGAAGCTTAGTTTTATGAACTAGGAGAACGAGGGATAGGTCATAATTCTTCAAGGACATTGGCTCATCTAATACCGTTCTGCCTCTGATGAGAACTGGAAGGCATCTAATAAGTGCTATGCGATCTGTTCTTCTTCGAAAATGGGTTTTACTGCTACAGCTCATACATTTATGGCCTCTTATTTTTTATACGCATTTTTATGATTCTCGGAGACGTATTCCAGCTTATTACTGTGCATGTTAGAAATGCTCATCTGCTAAAAAATTATGTTAAATAAGTAAAATGCTTCATGATAATCTGAATAATTTAATGTTTCCTTCATTAATACCAAACCGAAAGAAAATCGTTCCAGGGTTTCCAAAATATTTTCACAGAACTCTGAAAGTACTACTAACATAAATGCAAAACAAAAATAGACTTGCATTCATGGCATTTTTCACAACTGACTTCGTTTTTGATAGGCAGAACGAATTATCCGCAATAAATGTTAGTAAGCAAGCCTTTTCTATGTTAATAAAATTTCTTTTACTGTACATTTTTTTCACAGTTTCACTTAAGATGTGTATATAGGTTTAGCACATCTCGAACAAGATTTATTAGAATTGTCTCAATAATTCAGTTCTTAAAGAAGCTGAATTGTTGAGTTAAGGATTTCTTTTGTGGAGTTAACGAGTGATCCGTTAAAATTCAACTACTTTGTTCAAATTACATTCTATACTCAAACCCCCTGCCGTAGGGTTTGAGTATAGAATGTAATTTGAACAAATTACATTCTACTAAACTAAAGACCATGATGATGCTAAAGACCATGATAAAGACCATGATGATGCTAAAGACCATGATAAAGACCATGATGATGCCCTGAAATCACGACAAATCCTCCCATCTGAAGAAGCTAGCCAGCAGCCGGAACTAGCGAAAAATACTAGCGCCATTGTTATTGCAGAAGAGCAACCTCTGTTAAAGAGGCGATAAAAATACTGCCAACACCAAATCTCTGGAGTGCAGATTTCTTAATAACATTGCTAAGAATCTCTCATGTCATACGATCCATACATGCGAAACAACTACAGTTTGAAACCCTCTTTCACTGCAGATGTCAGAATTCTGGCAATAAATCTTTCATTAATCCACATATTGAAAAGTGAAAGGTATTCTGATGAAATATATTCTGGAATCGTTATTCACGAATGTCCAATGCTTGTGCACTTTTCTGGAGCCACATGTTTTGTCAGAGACAGGAGCCTTTTTACACCTTGTCCAGCTAGATGGTCTGTCTGATTCGATGTCGAAGAAGAAGTGCACCTTTTGTTCCATATTTGTAAACGTTCTCTGCTAATTGTCTTCCGAAGTAAATTTAACTGTTTAAACTCTTTAGGGAAAGTTCGCTTACAGTTTGTTTAAGATGTTGCGATATTCTGGTTTACTTAGTCCTTCAGCCTTCGCCGAAATTAAAGAAAACATTTTGGCAAAAGGTGATGTAGATATCTGGATGGATGAACGCTTCACATTTAAGACCACGTCCTTGGAATGACTTGAAGCACTCTTTTTGAAACTTGTCTGATATTTGCCTCCGTCCTTTTCCAGGGAAGCCGTGGGTTAATCAGTGTTACTTAACTGATTGACGAGGTGGCGTAAATATCGAGGAAAAGTTCCGGTTTCACAGTCTTCTCAAAGGAAATTGTTCTTTAGAAAACGAAGCAAACGCCAGATTTTAAAGACTGAAGAGGTTTCTCGAAAAGCGCACAAAAATTAGCCACAAGTTTGACTGGTGTGTTATAGAAATTTATATTCCCAGCTTAGAATGAGCTGATTATGTCAACAATTCTTTAATTTTGTGGAACACTCTGCACACGCTAGTTGAAGCAATTTGTTGCAGACAGAAAAATATCATTTTTCTTATCACTAGCTACAATTCTCGCACTTGAGCTCAACCGTAGGCGTGCAGTCTGACACCAACAATAGATTGCTGAATGGGCATTTGTGTATGGAAGTTTCTTGTAAAAGCCCAGAAATAAAAAATCTAAACTTATAGTACCCGTTGCTTTACAAATTTATTCTGAGATTGTGCTATGGTGCATTTCCCAGTTCACGGCTATTTCTTTTCGATTATTTTAAAGCAGTGGTTCTCAACTTGGGTACTTGTACCTATTGGGTGTGCACGAAACCAATACCAGGGTATGCGCTTAGTAAGCAACCATACTGCGTCGCATAGTGAACCGATATTTATGTCAACAAAGTTAACAATCCAAATCGTGTTGGTATTGTGATTGGTTTAGTTGTGCCTAGTCCTATGCAAGATGACTCCAAATACTGATGAACTTGAAAGAACAAAGAAGCTCATACATCTCATTGATTAGTAAACGAATATGATTTTATCACTTTTATTAGACATTTTTGACCATTCATGAAATTTCTATGATATCAGTATCCGTACTTTTTGTAAACACATACATGTATATGTGTGTATACTTTGTATGTTCATTTTTTTATTTTATACCCACATATGTACACGTAAACATAAAAGTACTGGAATATGTTTTTTATTTATTAGCCGGGTGTATCCCCTAATATCTAATATAGTGGCAGTGCACAGTTCAACGAAATATTCCCAAGGAGTACTTGAAAAATAAAAGTTTGAGGACCATTGCTTCAAACGATCTCACAAGTCCTGTACTTTCAAGAGGTGAATAACCATTCTTGGATATTAAATTTTTTGTATGAATTACACACACACAAGCCATTAGGGTATTTCTCACCGTTCCAGTAACACTAACATGCTGGTAGCATAAGCGTAGGGAAGTCTGCAGAAACTGCGTACGTGAGATAGGTATGCTTAAGGTAAAATTGGGTACGTCGCTATAAATTTTTAAATAATTTTGTGCTTTTGTAAAATAGTTATCAATGTAGTGCTGAGTATCGAAGGGAGAAGATTACCCTAAG
Organism: Macrothele yani; assembly: GCA_039090855.1. Lineage (NCBI taxonomy): Eukaryota > Metazoa > Arthropoda > Arachnida > Araneae > Macrothelidae > Macrothele > Macrothele yani. The sequence goes on from CM077002.1 coordinate 162,324,351, forward strand.
AGTGATACCAAACGTGTTAAGTTAGATTGTCCCAAACTATTGCGAATAACATATTTCTAGACATAGGTTTTTTGTTTCTGTTTGTGGGTATAACAACTACCAGGAGCAACTTAGTGTGCTATATGTAGCCTCCTGTCCCTAATTTGGGCCAGTGGTTCCTATATTTACCCGATATTTCCCGAAAATCAGTACTAATATATCTGGGGCCCCGCATAACAAACAACAATAATTGTACATGCGAGATCAAAAGGAAGAACGGAATGGCAAAATCGCACTGACAGGGCTTATAAAAATCTGGAATATTTGCCCCTTTAGCAAAACCACCAAGCTGAGGCTGGTCAAGACCCTCGTGTTTCCCATCGCGACTTGCGGTTCTGAAACATGGAACTAAAATGCAGCATGTCGCAGAAGAATTGAGGCGTTTGAAATGATGAATACTGAGAATATCCTGGGTCGTGCATAAACGCGCCCAGGCGACTTCTTCCGATAATCTAACGACATACACTAACCTTCTTCGTCCACACTATCCGGTGTGACGGTTTAGAATAGACTTTGTATTCAGAGGAAGGTCGACGGCGAAAGAACGAGAGGATATCCCTCAGACAGATTCATCGATCAAATAAAAACTCCCAGAAATCCATCTGTTTAATATATCATGAGAACTGTAAAAAGGAGATGGTATTGGGGAACTTTGACTGCCGACAGAATGTGAATTGGATCACGACCCTCGAACCGAGCAACTAGGAGAGAGTGAGAGAGGGGTTCCTGGAGAGGCAGAAAGCCAGTGCCATAAGACAAACCTAACAGCCATACATCACCAGAATTCGTTTTCGGACCCATATCGGACGAATGGTCACAAGCTAGTGCTTAGACAACCATACTTCTTCCTGGGTGTTTCAGTGGCACTACTGATGGCAAAACAAAAAATTTTATTTCATCAAAACAGGAATTATGTAGTTTTTGATATACACTATATGGATAAACGTCACCAGACACGCTTTCAAAAGCAAATGAACGGATGGGCTGCGTTGTTAAGATGCGCGGTACAGCTACAAACGGTATAAAAACAAGCCTGTAGCTGACCGCGATTACTTTGCACTGTGAGGATGAGTAAAAATGTCGCGGCGGCAGAGCACTGACTTTGAAAAGGAAAGATTTTTGGGTGTTATTATAGTGGGTTGTCCATAAGAGAAACCGAGAGGCGTTTAAGCATACCCAATTCAATTGTTTTGGATGTACTGAATAAGTGGAAAACACATGGCGTGCCTAAAGCAGCAAAACGTACCGGCAGCCCAAAGAAAATCAGTGATAGAGAACGTCGAAGTCTCAGGAAAGTCGTTACAGCTAATCGACGGAGTACTGCGCAAGACCTCAGTGTACAGGTGAGTAGAAATGCTGGAACCTCGGTATGTACACGTACCATTCGCAGAGAACTTCATTCCATGGGTTACCGTGGTCGTGCGGCTGCTCATAAGCCTTTCATCTCCACTCGGAACGCTACTCGTCGTTTAGCATGGTGTAAAGAACATTTATCGTGGATCGTTGATCAATGGAAACAGGTCCTATGAACTGATAAATCCAGATACACGATCCATCAGTCTGATGGGCGTGTGTGAGTATGGCGGCAGCCGGGGGAACGCTATTTACCACAGTGTACTGTTCCTACGGTCAAGTTTGGAAGCTGGTAGTGTACTCGTGTGGAGGTGTTTTTCGTGGTATGGTCCCAGCCCATTGGTTATCGTGGACAAACCTGTTAACCAGCACGTCAACCTCAATATTCTGGACAATGCCCTAACAACTCTGTGACAATACTATGGAACCGAGCCTTGTTGGTATCAACCGAGCTATAAAGCAAGGACTGTTACGGCGTGGTTTGACAATAATTCCGTATCGTGTGTGAACTGGCCAGCACAGAGCCCTGATCTTAATCCCGTAGAGCACTTATAGGATGAATTAGAGCGCCGCATGAGAAGTTTGGAAACAAGACTAACTACTAAGCAACAGTTAGCGGCAGCGTTATGTACTGAATGGAAGCGCATACCTATCGCTGTGTTCCTAAACCTAGTCGAAAGCATGTCTCTAAGGATCAGATTAAGGCCAGAGGTGGTCCGACACCATACTAATATGTGTCAATAAATGCTATGTTGTGTTACTTTTCTAGGTGTCTGGTGACCTTTGTCAGCATAGTGTATATTTTCCAGTTTTGTGAAAAAAACAGCTTTTCCTTTTCTTTAGTTTTTGATTCCCATTTGGCTGTTCAAAGAAAGCCCTGAGCAACTCCATGAGCTATTAGCAGTCCCCTGTTCATAATTTGAAGTTATTTGTTGCAGGGAAGAGATAGGGCTGGTGTAGAAAAATATACTATTCATGCCTGAACCGGGATTCGAACCCGTACCCATCTCAGATGAATGATTAGAAGAAGCGCTTCGTTCCACTTGGCCACTGTAGTGACGCTGAGTTTTCAAGTGGTGTTATGGCCCAGGTTCAAATTCAAATGATTTGTATTTGAACTTTTTTACTAAATAAAATGATCCTAATTTCTTGAGCTTCTTTTTGCCAAATATCAGTATCTTAATATACAAATTAAAAACAAAACGACTAATGTTTGAATACTAATTTAAATAAAGCTGTACAAACACGCTCAACCGAAGACGAATATTCCACAATTCTGTTGACGTCTTTGAAATTTCTCCTTCCTTTGGTGAACAATTTCGTGCTTCGACACACTTATTTTTCTGCAACTTATCACACGGCAACAGATGGTAAGCTTTGGGCGTATGCTCAGGAAAGTACTTTGTGTGTGTCGCTTGGAAAAATTTCCACTCTACTAAATCCCAACGGGTGTGAAATAATTAATGTGTTTGCTTTGAAAGGTCATTGACGTCATCAAGCGTGGTTCGGCATTGTAATATATCGCTGTTGTCTTTTTCAGGATTTTTTAGGGGAAGCAAAAATAGTCTTGCGCTTCAGTGAACTGGAGAAGGGCGAAAAAAATGCTATAAGAAAATACTAAATGAATGGGAACGTTGGGGAAAGTGACCGCAGGAAATAAACCGCGAAAAAAGCATCAGAATTTATAGTACCAGTTGCTTTAAAAAGAACAGGCAAGAATCTTCCGTTACTTATTCTTATTTGAGCTAAGAAACGAAATCACAGAATTCTTCGTTACTACGATATATACGTTAAACTCACTTTAGTTCATCTGACGTTTGGGGCTAGGTCCCTTACTATACTATATGTTTTCCCTTGTCTTCATTTGAATTATAAACTTAACGGAAGCCCATATTATTTAGTTTTGATTAAATTATGATATTTGTGCATCCCCCCCCTCCTTTGTTTCTACGTGCGATCATATTTCAGCCAGATTTGAAAATAAGGGCATCTTTCGGTGATATTTTATCGGCATGTTTTTTGTATCAGATTATCTATCCTGCAAAATTCATTGGCGTGCGCAGGGTTGTAAAAATGGGGGTGCATGAAGCAGGTTTAAAAAATACCCTGTCAGCAAAGAAAAACAAAAACAAACTGGTGAAGTAATGAGGAATTCAGATCTTGGGGGCACAGAGGAGCTGTATATCAAAATCTTAATTATATATGTCATACAAAGAGTTTTGTTACCATTTGGCTCTTATAAAACATAAAATTTAAAGTATGTTGTTTCAATCATAATGCCTATGCATCCCTCTTAAAGATAAAAATAGTTCGTGCAAAAGGATAGTCCTCATTTACCGTGTTGGCACGATTTAATATTAAAATGCGATGAATATTTACAGCTAAAACACATGAGTACTTTCGGGGTTGACAATCACCCCATCTTCAGATGTAAGATATTGATTATTTCTGCGCTCTTATATACCAGAAAACATGCGGTGCATTGTGGGTACAATTGGTGATATGTTGGTCACATGGTATAAAACTAGCCAATCAGAAGTTTTAAATACTGAAATGAGCTAAACATGAATATCACTTTCAGAGTGCAATATATCAAAAATGCATTTTTAAAGTTCAAATATACCAATCGAAATAATTAATGACGAATCAATAAAATGCTTCCAAAGTTCAGGTAATTCTTACGGACATATCATTGCAGCCAAAGTTTGAAATAAATAAACTCTCAGCAAGCATTAATGAGTAGATAGAAGCGGGGGTTACTAAAATCTTGGCGCCAGACCAATCAGGATACATGCTACCTGTATTAACATTTCTTGCAAGTGCTGTAGTATGTAGGTCCACCTTTATGCTACATTTATGTTCTTGTAAGCGCAATTCCAGATTACTTCTCGTTGGTCCCACGCACGTAATTAGTAACATGTACACCGGAGGCTAAGTCCAAAAGCCGAGTTTTATATACACCCCACCTTTGAAGTATCTCAGTTTTTTCTCGATCTTCTTTAATGTAGGAGAACATATATGTTGAACGAATGCGAAACTAAGTTATGGCGACAGCAAATGCGGGGTAACCCATTCGTAATGAAAGGATGGTGTTCTAGAGACTCCACGAACCTCTTATTACGTTCGGGTTTCCTAACTAATGTGGTAGATAAAGCTTCTTTAATTTTGTTGAAAATGCTTTTCGTTATGTGCATAAGATATCCATAATTACTTGCTAAGTCATAACGAACCTCTTGATCAAAGATCTTCCGTGTAGTTGAGTGCGAGAAAGCCCTTCTAAAAAGAAAATTGATTGCTGAAACTTTATGCTGAAAAGGATGTGAAGAGTTTAAAGGAATCAAAGAACAAACGGCAGTTGGTTTTCGTTAGACAGAAAAAGGATAAAGATTTAGAGGATGGATACGGTAAATACAAAAATCCAAATAAGGTAAAATAAAATTATTCTCCAGTTCAACCGTGAGCCTGATAGAAAAACTGATGAAAGTGCGTAGGCGAACTTAGTTAAGTCATCTTGCGTACGAGGCCAAATTACCAAGATATCGTCGACGTATCTTAAATATAAACTATTATTAATGTACTGAAGCAGAATTTCTGCAAGCACTGCTGACAGCAAAGACATCATAGCTGAGCCCTCCAACTGTTGAATGTTTTTTAATACACCCCTCTATAACGAAGTAAATTTCTCCGTCATTTCTGTCCACGCCATGATTCGAACACGGATCCCCTCATTCCGGAATAAGTCATTCTACCAATTGAGCTACGCGGACGTTTGTTCTGACTGCTATCTGCCTTTGTGTCGTGTGCGTCCTGTTAACAGGCACGTCACAGTTTACTATTGCATTAACCAAACTGCAGTGGAAAAAAGTCCCAAGTAATTTCAATACGCTGATGCTTCATCAATCGAAACAAGAGCTGTTTCCAAGCACCACTATAACGTGGCCTGCATTAAATCGAACTTTGGGAAAAAGATCAGGTTATTTTTTTTTTATTAGAGGTTTCACTACCACCGTGAGCAACTCAATGGGCTATAAGCAGTCGCCCGTTCCTAATTTAGCGTTACTGGTTCAAAGGAATGGAGAGAACCCAGCGCCGTAAGATAAACACAGCATCCATGCCTCACCGGGATTCGAACCCGGACCTATCTCTGACGCATGATCATAAGCCATCGCTTAGACCACTGCGCCGTCGTGGAGGCAAATGTCAGGTTCAATTACTCGCCTGGAAGGAAGTGGGGTAGAACTCAGAGTGGGATTTGAACTTATGAAAAAGTGTTGAGAAGTGAGTTTAAAGTGACTCGTAGCAAGGTAGTCAAAATGAGTCAGCAGAACACTTACGCGTGCTGCAAATAAATATTAGGTATTCAACGCTCTTCCAGATCAGTGACATTTGTAGTGGTAAGCAGGTGACATTGGAACTGTGAATTGTAGATTGCCTGAAACAGGTTACCACTATCACCATCCATTGTGATGACTCCTACTCAAAGCAGCACATCTTCGGACAAGTTCGCAGTGGTTCTATACCAAATATACGTGACAGGACGAATGGAAGTATGTGGTGTTCAGTGACAAGTTTCGCTTCTGTCTGAGCGCCAACTACCGTGGACAAGAGCCTGGGCAAAACGAGATCACGGGGCTTCTCTTACATGAGCACTTCGGAGCATTACTTAATAGAACCAACAATGTGTCCAGATGCTTCCCTGCCTAGTGTTATGACGGGAGTCCTTTAAGTAGACGCCCTAACGCCTCTATGCGACCGCTTCGTAATGTCGAACAATTATGGAAAGAGCTCAATGGTGCTCTGTCAGCGATACCTCAGGACACCATTCCGGGTACATCCCACTTGATAGCACGCAGAGTTGCCGAATGTACAGCCCAGCATGTGGGTAACACGACCTACTGACACAAGCCACGTTTATACGTCAATCCGTCAGATTCATGTAATACCTCAGAAATTGAATCATTTCCCTTCCGTTTTTTTATCTACATGGGTCGAACGTTTTCCCTCATTTGGTGCATTCCTATATGACACAGAATGTTGTATGTCGAACTGTGTTTATTCGTATGAAAAATTGGGTTTCTATTTAATCACTTCTGTCCTAAATCTTTGCATACTTGGAGGATTTTGCACTCCATTATTTCCAGAAAATGACAAGCCATTTATTACGTATTCGTATGAATGTTTGACATGACTGGTTGTTAAGTGACCTGGGGTTGAAAGGCAGCCGCTGGTTGAGTTAGGGTGATTGCTCACTATTTTTTTAAATGTCCCTTTGACGTTCGTTATCGAAACAGCGCAGGGAAATGGAATCCATTGCAAGAAGAGGCGGGAAAGGTCTTCAGATAGTTACTAAACTTCGATGGCCGTCTTCTAGAGCTAACAACGAAACAGAGAATCACTCGCAGCAACTTTATATCAAAATTGCTGTTTCCGCGTGTGAGATAACTTCCAGTAGAATTATTGTATTGCGACAAATAAATGCGAGTGCACTACCTTAAAAAACAACCGCAATACGTTTACTGCTGATCGTGTGTCACTCTTCACAACTGATGCCACCAACATGTGACTTGCAGTCCTGATGAATGAGCAACAGATCTGCTTGCATACGAGTACCATTTCAGTCTCTACACTGAAATGCCAAAACTCATGGAATAGCAGTATGCAAATTTTTACTGACGCCGCCGTCGTATAAAAGCTTCGAACAGCGCCACAATTTTTATCAGTCGTGCAGTGTAATCTCGTGATTCAGGTTGAACAACCGCTGGTAGGATTACCGCAAGCCGACGTGAACAATCGGGGTTTAAACGAGGCATGGTAATGGCAGCCAGACGGATGGAACACTCAGTTTCCGAATTCGTGCGAGCATTAAACATTCCTCGATGCACGGTTTAACGTGAGTACCGAGAATGCCAGATGGAAAGCATTACAATCCACCGTGGACAGCATAGTATCAGACAACGGGTGCTAAATTACCTGCCCAGTGGCGTCTGACCGGGATTGTCCGTGCTAACAGGCAAGCGACACTAGCTCAAATAACATCCACATTCAATGCAGGAGGAGGTACTACACATATCTATCAGGTGAGTGCAGCGTAATTTAGTGTCCATGGTGTATGGAAGAAGAAGACCCACCAGAGTTCATTTGTTAACACCAAGGCATCGGACACAGCACGTCATCTGGGATCGTGAATATCGTAATTTAACCCTGGAAGACTGGCAACATGTGGCGTGGTCCGATGAGTCCTTCTACCCGTTGTTACGAGCTGGCGGTGGGACTCGGGTATGGCGGAGACCCCATGAGGCCATGAACCAAGCAGTCAAAAATTCACTGTGCTAGCGTCTGGTGATTCCATACATGTGTGGCACGGTTTAGGTCCCCTGGTCCACGTAAACAAGTCATTAACCGGTAATCGCTTTCGTGCTCTTCTGGGTGACCATGTGCATACTTTCATGGACTTCATGTGTCCCAAGAACGATTCGACTTTCCAGGCGAACAACGCACCATGTCATCAGGCCCCAATTGTGCAAATTTGATTCGAGGAGCATTCTGAACCATTCCGACGGATAGTGTGCCCACCACGTTCGCCCGACATGAACTCAATAGAGCACTTATGGTACGTGGTGGAAAGGTTCATTCGCATCCAAGATCCTGCACCTACTAATACCAGGGAACTGTGGGAGGTGGCTCAGACGGTATGGCAAAACATCTCTCTAGAAGTTTTCCAGCCACTAGTGGAATTGGTGTCACGTCGAGTTGCAGCATTTCTTTTGGCTAGAAGAGGTTCTTCGCGATACTAAGTACGTATCCCATGACATTTGGCACTTCAGTGTAGTATGATTCTAGGAGGTGCTTAATCTGGGGAATCACAGCAAAGCGTTAGCCTCTCTCCAGTAATTAGAGAAAAGGATGCCTATAATGGGTGCACTGTGGTACCGTGAAGTGCCATAACGAGAAATGAGCGCACACGATTTATGTTTCTATGCATACGCCACAACTTCTCAGAAATATATATCATACCTTCAAATACTACATGTGGCATTTTGAGATGCAGTGGTCTCCAGATTTCCTGCTTGTGGATCACAATGCTCCTCTTCTCAGAGTTCACCATGTGTACTCAGAGACTGAAAGTATCCAATAAATGTTCTGGCAAGTAGTACCTCCGCCTTTAAACTCCATGGAACATGTCTGGGACGCCTTTGGGAGGCGCATTGGGAATTAAAACCCCCTTCTCGGTCTTTCTGAAAATTAAAGCCATCTGTTACCTTTCTGAACAGCCTGATATTTAGCTTAGTTCACGGCTGTGAGGTAGTGTTTCGAGGAAGTTATCACATTCCGTAAAGATGTCTCCTATGCATCTTTTCAGTGCAATCACCCAGAACTCTCATGAATCGACCAAAAATATTCTTTGTTTACTCATTTACTTTGAACACGGGTTTTAACCCATGTGAACAGAGCTATTATCGTTTGATCAGCTATAGTTTCTGACTTGTTTAAATATGTAAATTTTGAATTTGAGTGTGGGTATCGTTATGATTTAAATGGTAACATTTAAGTACAACAAAATGATCATAACGTGCGTTACAGAGATTCTTCAGGGCTTTGCTGTGGCTCTTGAAATTATTCGGAAAAACAAAATGGGTAATCAGGATCAATTTCATTGATGACGGATGAGCATGCAAATATAAGTATCCAACCAATTGTAAGGACAGCTTTTTGAACAGTACCGTGTTGCCACCCCGGATGGTAGTAAGCGCTGGTTATTGACCATTCAGCCAAATGCGGATTTGGTTAGAATCCCGCTGAGGCATGGATGTTTTTTTATTGAAGGTTTAGAGACCACCGTAAGCAACTCAATGAGTTATAAGCAGTCTCCCGTCCCTAAGTTAGTGTCACTGGTACCAGGGAATTGAGGAAGCCAGTGCCGTAAGAAACACACAACATCCACGCCTCACCGAGATTCGAACCCAGACACTTCACGGACGAATGATCATAAGCCAGCGCTTAGACCACTGCGCCATTGGGGCGGCATGGATGTTTGATTGCCTTATAACATTGGCTGTCCCTCTTCCTTGGAACTAATGGCCCGACACCAGGGACGGGCGATTGCTTATAACCCATAGAGTTGATTAGAATAGGCGTTAAACCTTCAAACGAAAAAAATATTTTGGGTGCTCACCTACTTTAGAGACAACCACCAATGAAAGTGTCACGCAAGTTGTGTTAAAGAATTGCATGCGTGTAACTTAGAAAAATAGTTTATCTGGCATTTCATGAAACAGCAAACTTCAGCGGGAAGCATCATATTGTGTGCACGTTCTTCTAAACCCAAATTAATATATTTGCGCTACAGAAGTCAGATGTTTGAATTAGCACGTTTTCGTGCTTTAAAATCATTACCAGTGGTAAAAAATATGTTCAGTGTTCTAAATAAATTGCGTTGATTTGGTCTTTTAAGTCCACAAAAGTTTAAGATTTTAAAAGAAGCGTACATATGTCATTTCAACGAATGTCTTACATACTTGAAAAGGAAAACCATTGTTATCATATGAAAGCAGCATTACATTTGTAGTGAAGCACTTTACCTCAACTTTGTTGCACTTGAAGAACTAGCTTGAAACATGCGACTTATCTTCAGATTAATAAGAATGACTATTACCTCTGCTGAAAGTAGTAACGCTTTTATTTTAGGTATGCATTCTCATACTTACAAAACCCGCAGACTTAAGTCAGACTTAGTTTATTCCTTCAGAACTGTTCTAGTCATCTGATGATATCCATCACTTACAGAAAATCTGTTATTGGCTCGATTTCGATTGAAAACATTGAACATACACTGGGAGACATAAATGGTTGAAAGATACAAAACCATATTATCGTAAGTATAAGGCTTGAAGGTGAAAATAAATGTTCAGCAAACATACCGCACAAAATAGCCAGAGACTGCACTGATTTAATTTTGGAAAATCTGAACATCAATTCAAATGCATTTCCAGAAAACTTGTACATAAGCCTGGAAAGCTTCAACAGATTACTTCAAATCTGAAAGGAAATTGCTACTTCTTCTCAAAGTCAGTTTTCGAAAATCTGTTATTGGCTCGATTTCGATTGAAAACATTGAACATACACTGGGAGACATAAATGGTTGAAAGACACAAAACCATATTATCGTAAGTATAAGGCTTGAAGGTGAAAATAAATGTTCAGCAAACATACTGCACAAAATAGCCAGAGACTGCACTGATTTAATTTTGGAAAATCTGAACATGAATTCAAATGGATTTCCAGAAAACTTGTACATAAGCCTGGAAAGCTTCAACAGATTACTTCAAATCTGAAAGGAAATTGCTACTTCTTCTCAAAGTTAGTTTTCGCTATCAAAAAACGTAAATGAAATTCGCCTTTTATGCTGAACGAAAGTACTGTTTTTAATATTTAGTGAGGAACAAAAATAATTATTCAGCTTTCCGTATATTCCCTTTGAAAATTTTCAAATTTAAACGCAGTACTTAGCAAACTTTCTAAACACATACACTGAAATAGCCAATTATTAGCCTCACCTAATTAATAATGGTTTTGACCGCTGCTGGTGTTCAAAATAGCCTAGATTCACTGTGGTATGAATACAGTGAAGAGCTGATATCGTTGCGCAGGAGTGTTGAGTGAAGTCGATGTGATGATGTCCGTCAATTTCAGAATGCTCGCTGGAGGAGAATCTCTGTTATGAATCGTTCCTTCAATTTCATCTCACATGTGTTCAATTTTGACCTTCAAAATAGCCTCCATCTTATGTGGTATGAATACAGTGAAGAGCTGATATCGTTGTGCAGGATTGGTGAGCCAAGTTGATGTGATGGTATCCGTCAATTTCATAATCATCGCTGGAAGATAATCTCTGTTATGAATGGCTTTCACAATTGAATCCCACAGGTGTCCAATTGGGTTAAATTCTGGGAACTGTAGGAATATTTTAGCCTCTCCGATGGCGCAGTGATTTGAGGCGCTCACGTCTGGCCATTCTTTCTAGATCGGATCAGATCAGAGTCCTGGTGGAAGCTTGGGTGATGCGTTAATGCAATGGCTCTGGCACCATCCTTTGACTAGAAGCAGTTGTCTCAAATAACGGACGAGCGCCTACTTATTGCTCTTATAGTTGCTCAAAGGGAGCGGATAAACTTCGAAACTGTAAATGATTTGCACAGAATTGTACTTCAACAGTCCAAGGATTTAAAATGGTTGCACCCCAGTTCAAATACAAATTTAACCAAGGCAGAAATCTTAGAAACATTCCTTACTATGCCTCTGTCATAAAAAGTTGGTTTGTAAGCATTTAATAACACAACACTAGATAATTTAATTTACCAAACTCTTTCTAAAATGTTTGATGCTCGAAAACGCATGGTGACAGTTTATAAGGTTCGGCATTCCTTTTGTTAATTCAGTGGACGTTGTCTGTTCATGCTATTTCACGTCCTCTAGCAGAATTAAAGAGAAAAGGCGTCGATACCTACAGATTTAGCTATGGTATATCGAGAAACGTAGTAGACGTTTATGTTAGATATGAGTTATTTCTTTTGAATTCATGTTAGAAGTCAAAGTCTCCCGTTGGGCACAAATGGTGTTTTGCTGAAACCAACGACAACTTCTTTTGCAATGAAAATCCTTTCATAAGAACAAAGGCAATTTTTACGAAAAACCGCTGCCGGAGACCCAGCTTTCCATTTCATCAGCATTTTAACGCCTGCTTTGGAAGACATTAAGGACAAGGAAATGCATCTTTGGCCGTCCCCTCTGAGCACATTCGAAGTCGTTCTTCGGGATATAAAGAATGATTTATGATGTTCGCAACGTTGCTTCGGATTTCTTGTTTTTCCTTCCTCTTTCCTTATCGTTACGGTGTTTCTAAACGCTACCAAACCGAAAAACTCTTCGATCGTATTTTCATGAAAACCTTTAAACTGGAAAACACAAGGAAACGTGAGAAAAGATACATTACATTCGGGTATTATCATCTCAATAAGCATTCGCACTGCTCCTAATCGAAGTTCTTGAAATATACTGAGTGGCATGAACGTTTCGAAGCTGTTATTCTTACCCGTAGTTTTCCCCCTAGTTTTGTTCTTACCCACAGTTTGTTGGCTATCTTTGTTTCGCTTTGTTTTGTTTTTCAATTCGGCAAATCGAACAGGAGATATTGTCTTTTGTGCCATGATAGTAATCTGGAGTAACATATCCACAAAACTAATAAATTATGATGTTATGGAAACGATTACTCCCATATTACTCATTGCAAGAGAGCCCTTTATCTATCTATCTATATATCTATCTATATTATAATCATCGTTATTGCCAACCATTATCAATTCACTGCTGGATGAAGGTGTTCCCAAGATTCTTCCACAACGGTATCTCTTGCGCCCATCTCCTCCACGTCACTCCTGCATGCTTTCAAATATCATCCACCAGTCTTTGAATTCCTGTACCTTGGAATCCAGTCTAGAATTTTGGTTGTCCATCGGTGGTCCGTTATTCTAGCAGTATGTCCAGCCCTTGCCATTCCAGGTATTTTATTCCGATCATGATGTCTTTCACTCTTGTCAGTTTCCTTATTCATGAGTTCCTTTTCTTATTTCTCCTGGGTGCACCAATCATGCATCTCTCCATGCCCCTTTCAGTTGTATGCTGTTTTTGTATGTCTTTTTTGTTTAAGGCCCATGTCTCTGCTACGTACGTAAGCCCTGGAAGGATGCATTGATTAAACACTTTTCTTTTGAGATACAATGGTATATTGCTCTTAAAAATTCTGCTGTTTCTTTCAAACGCCCTTCAACAAAGTTTTATACATCGATGAATTTCTTCATCAATTTGATCTTTTCTTGACCGTTAGCTTTTCTCCATCAATCGATAAATCTCTGTTTCTTTGTTTCTTGTACATCACTTTTGTCTTCTGAAAGTTCATTTTTAATCCCACTCTTTACTCTCGTAAGCAAGTTCCTGGATTATACTCTGCAGTTCTGATGGGGCAGTAGCAAAAAACGCGGTGGCTTATGACTATTCATCTGAAATGGGTCCAGGTTCGAATGCCGGTGAGGCATGGATGTTGGGTTTGTCTTACGGCACTGGTTTGCTCCGTTCCCTGGAACCAGTGGCCCTAAATTAGTGACGGGCGACTGCTTATAGGCCACTGAGTTGTTCGCGGTGGTCGTTAAACGTCCAATAAAAAAAGCGGGGCTTAACACCATTTTTTTCCCTTAACTATTTTTATTTGCTGAAGTTCGTTTTTTTTGAAATGTCAAAATATGTCACAGAGGCCGACGCTGATAACAGATGCATGTCTGGGATAATAGTTAAGGACTGTTGAGAACGTAACCACTTTTCTGACAGATGAGAATTGTATCCCCTTAGAAAGCAACCTAAGTCAAGACCTTCACGAAAGACAACTTTATTGCAAAAAAATGTGTAAACACAGGAATGTGTCCAGTGACCACTCTTCAATAAAAGTTAAAATAATTTTAGTGACTGGAAGGATATCAGTGCAAAAGAGGAAGGATTCATGGAATTGGCTCTGTACTTTTACCATATGACGAAAGTCACACTCATCGGTTATCATGGCGAAAGTTAAATTAAAGCCAATGTCCACAGCTACCTATGGTCATTGTGCGTGTTATCTCAATCCCTTTCTCAAGTGTAAGCAGCGGAAAACATTTGGTACTGCCGGGTCGATGTTCGAAGAAAGAAGAGCGAATTTGAAGCTTGAGATTGCAAACAGTACTTAGCTTCTTCATAAGATTTATCAAGATGAATTTGATGTTTCGAATGGGTTTTCGAATCCCTGTTCTGCGGGCCATCTAGTCTGCGATTTTCCCGGGGTTTTCAGCAGATTACCTGTGTTTGGGGGCTGGAATGCGTAGATGGTTCCCTGTGAAGTTGGCCCCGTATGCACTTCGTCCCTTACCCGTATGCTGCAGAGGAATGGCAAGCCGGCTGTATTAATTTGCCGGAGAGAGAGTTTGATGGTCATATTAATTTAGGTATTTCTACACGATAATTTCCAAACCTATTTTATCTTCATGTTATTCAAGATCAACATTTCACATCAATTTGTGGAGTTTATTTTATAAAGGAAGGTATGTCAACTACTTTTCTGTTATGCAGGAGTGTCCTCGTTGTACGAAGAAAATGGGATTCTAAAATGACTACTGATAGTGAATTCATTTACAGCAAGGACCAAATTTTCCTACGAGGTAAACTAACTAAGTTTTAAATGGAACCGTGACAAAATAAATGACACTATTAGCAATTTATTTATTGGATGAATGGTTTTGGTGTAACCACTATTCCTTTGCTTACATTAACTATTTTTATTTTAACAGCCGATCTATAGCTACGACGCTGTGTTTTAAGTGAACGATCTATTTTATCAGCTCTTTTAAGAACAGTAGACATGAATGCAATAATAACACATCTGTAAAATAACAAATAAAGCGCTGTAGGTCACAACGAAACTTCGACGTGTAATTTGTAACCGAAAAAAAAAGACTGCTACTTGAGTGAACTGTATGCTTCGTTTTTTCCTCCTATTAAGTGGTACTCAGGTAGTCTCATATAAAACAAAAAGTCAAAACTAATGTACATTTGCTGTGTACAACATAATAATAATATAGTTACAGATTATATAATCGCGCAGATTGCTTCTGTGACCACGTAAGAACATTCCTTTAAATCGCAATACGAAACAAGGGTGCCAAACAATCATCGGACTTTGTAAAAAAGTTTAGTTGGGCTCGGGTCCGGCCGGGTTTAGTTTTTTACAGTGGTTTCGGATTTGGTCCGGTTAGCCAACGACTCAGAAATTTTGCGCTGGGCCGAACCAATCCATAAGTTTGCTGTTAAAGGATCACAGAAGGTCAAAACGTTCAGGTCTGTGCAGGTCTCTACCAAAATTAGTCCAGTTGACACCTAATTGGTGAAGAAAGCAATGTGGCCAGCTGAGTTCGACAGCTCTTAGAGGTATCCGTTTAGTGGATTCTCGGGTGCGCATGATACTTACCTCTTAACCTGAAACTTGTTTCTTCCTTTTTTCCGTTACTTTATGTTTCGTGGTAAAAGAACATATTAGGTCAAAGATATCAGAAGCAGTGGATTAAACATTTTATCCTTTACATTAAGGCGGTGATGATATAATTCAAGATGCGTGACACATTATGCACTCATCCTCCTAAATTGATATCAATAATTATTTTTTGTTTTATTTGGGGGTTTAACGATCACACTGAGTAACTCAGTTGGCTACAAGAGTAGTCCCGTTCCTGAATTTGGGGCTACTAGTTTAAGAGAAGGGAGAGAGTAGCGCCGTAAGACAATTCCAACAACCATGTCTTAGCTGGGATTTGAACCCGGACCTATCTCAGACGAGTGATTATAGTATAGCTCCACTTATAATACCACTCCATCGCGGCGGGGCTATATCGATGTTGATAGTTTGCGGGAATCATTGAAATATCAATGACGGAATCACAGCAATGTTATTGCCGAAAAAGGGATATGTTAATTATTTTGACGTTGGGGAAATTTGAATTTCACTTTCGCGGCCCCGGTGGCGCAGTGGTCATAGCGATGGCCTCTCATCATTCGTCCGAAAGGAGTCCGGGTTCGAATCCCGGTGAGGCATAGATGTTGTGTTTGTCTTACGGCACTGGCTCTCTCCCTTCCCTGGAACCAGTGATCCTAAATTAGGGACGGGCGACTGCTTATAGCCCATTGAGTTGCTCACGGTGGTCGTTAAACCTCCAATCAAACAAAAAAAAAAAAAAAACCCATACCGCATAGTTGTTGCATTTACAGATCCATTTCTCCCTCACATGAATATTTGGATTGAATTAGTCTGCAAATATCCCATTTGTGATGCAGTATATGACCTTTTATCTAGCGTATCAGTAAAGCTCTAAATGATAGCAATGCTCCGGAAAAGATAAATTCAAAGTAATGCCACTACCTGTAGTCCACAGTTTTGATGTCATAAATTGTGAAACCAAAAGGGATTAATTATACGGACTTTCAAGTGGGAATGCTTCATAAAATAAAAGAGCAATAGTATACTTAAAATAGTACAACTGTACTAGTGATCCGAATTTCTGGGCGTAGAATAGAAATCAAATTTCCAAGCTTTCGTACATCAACCAGATGGATGTTTCAAGGAAAGTAGACAGCAAACTGAAGTAATAATATTATTACTAATTAATATTATATTATTACTAATATATATTAGTATTACGAGGGGTGTCCAATAAGTATCCGAAGTTTTATTCTTATCAATTACAGGAGAGAAATAAAAAATACAGGATGCATAAATATGACACTCACATATGAAATATTGGTACGAACAGTCAAAGTCACTTTTCCACGTATTCTCCGTTCAGCACAATATATTATTCTCCACCGATCATTAAGCCCATTCATTCCGGTAGCCAAGAAATCAGCAGGGGTGTTGCAAATACATGGACGGACAGCCGCTTGCAGATCGTCCATGCTCTCATATTGGTGGCCACGAAGACTATACTTCAAGGGACCGAAAACATGAAAATCAGAAGGTTCCTGGTCCTGACTGCCAGCAGGGTGTGGAAGAACAGTCAAACTATGTTTTGCCATTGCTGCTAGCACCGGTTTAGCAATATGCGGGCGATGGTTATCATACTGAAGCAACACTTGAATGTTTTCAATGTTAGCCGTTTGGTCCGGATACGCTGGACAAGTTTTCTCAGGGTCTTCACATAGCGCTTAGCATTTATTATTTCCTTTTTTGCTAAGTACTCAACCAGAAGAATACCGTGTTTTTCCCAGAAAACAGAAGCTATGGCCTTTTACACCGACGAACCAATTTTGAATTTCTTTCATAGGGGCGAATTCGGATGACAACATTGCATAACTTGCCGTTTTGTCTCCGGTTCGAAATGATGAATCCACGTATCATCGCCTGTGATTATGCATCCCGGGAATGCGTCATCCTCCTCATCGTAGCGCTGTACCAGTTCCTTGCAAATGTTTGGCGTTTATGCACCGCTTTAAACATTCGGGGTACCCATCTGGCATAGTTCTTCCTGTAGTTGAGATGTTCATGAATAATTCTTCCAAGAGAATCTTTACCTATGCCCAATTCCACGGCAATATCTTGAACACCAATGCGTCTGTCACCTTTAATAAAGTCGTCAACCCGTTTAATCGTTTCATCATTCACCACCGTGTTAGGCCTATCTGATCGTGATTAATCTTAAAAACTCTCTTTGCCAGCTTTGAACTTCGTAACCCATTAATAAACAATGGAATGAGACATATCCGTATCACCATACACCGTCCGAAGTCTTCTCGTAATGTCCATGGCCTTTACGCTTTCTTTCGTTAAAAATTCGCAGTGCTCGAACTGAACACTTAACGTAGCCGCAATTGTTTTTGATCGACAGTGCCACCTAGCATTACTATCAAGTAGCTCCGCTTTTACTGCGTTTCACTGAGAGTATTCGTAATAGTATCACGTATAGATAATACGATAATACACACGGCTTTGTATCGAGAGGGATAAAGATCCGGATACTTTTCAGACACCTCTTGCAGAGCTTTTGGAAGAAACAGCATAATTTTCAAGAGCAATATGCCATTATGTCTTAAAAGAAAAGTGTTTGATCAATGCATCCTTCCAGTGCTTACGTATGGTGCAGAGACGTGGACCTTAACTAAAAGAGACATACAAAGGCTGCAGACACCTCTAAGGAGCATGGAGAGGTGCATGCTTGGTATAACCAGGAGAGAAAATAAGAGGAACTCGTGGATTCGAAAAATGACGAGAGTGGAAGACATCATGATCAGAGTTAAATCCCTGAAATGGCAATGGGCTGGACATACTGCCAGAAGGACAGACCATCGATGGACAGCCGAAATTTTAGATTGAATTCTACGGGACAGGAAAAGACTCAGAAGAAGACCACATGGGAGATGGGTGGATGAAATTCGAAAATATGCGGGAGTGACATGGGAGAAACTGTCACAAGACAGACCGTTGTGGAGGAAACTTGGGGAGACTTTCGTCCAGCAGTGGATTGATAATGGTTGACAATGATGATGATATATATATATATATATATGTGTGTGTGTGTGTGTGCGTGTGTGTATAAATTTTCAAGTCTTTATTTTTCTGATTTTAACATTTTGTATTCATTCGTGGGGCACTAGAACATTTGTTTTAGATTTTGGTAGCAAACACTAAAGAAATTAGGACAAATGCTGCTTTTAAGAAATAACAAAAGCATGAAACTTGATCCTAGATGTATCAAAGGACAAATTTCGAACACCAGTGAATGTAATTCCAATACAACGTCATTCTTTCCTTTTCATATCACAACTAAAGCGTCCTGCAGCAAAGAGGATTAAGCACTCAAAAAATGGAATGGAAAAAAAGACTTGCGGGATAAATAGCGGTCTTCGTCAATGTTTAAATAAAATTGAAGAGAAGAAACGACACTGATTTGTAACTCAATCAGTCCCCGGTCGTCTAAGTCCTTCTTTCTTAATCATCTACATCTGTCTCTTTTCCGTGTAAGGGCTCCCCGTGTATGCAGAAACGTAAGAATTAGGGAAAGGCGGGAGATGAGGTAGGGAGGGTGGAAAGGAGAATGTTTAAATGTTGGCCACCCGCAAAATTCGATTGAAGATCACTGTTCTTCTTTTCTTGGACTTGCGATCTCCGTTTTGAGTTTCTGCCGCCTTAGTAATCGATTACCTAATGTCCTTGCGCTGAGAGGCAAGAATTGATCTCACAGCGGTTTATCTCACCCAAGGGAAAAAGCTCAATTATTTTGATCGATGGCGGATAAACATATTCAACTCTCGGTATTTCCCTTTTCCCTTTCCCATTCCTTTCAGTGTCGCATAGCTTTTTCTTTTATTCTTTTTCATATTATTTTAGTTTTTGTTGCTTTTCGCTCGTTTTTTATTTCCACTGTATCCCTTGAAAATAACTGTTGTTCCAGTTAGATGGAGATGAGTTCGCCCACAGAATTTCGATTTGTTTTCGTTTTTTTTTTATCATCACGCATTTAGTTTTATTCTTTCCTCCATTTTCCATTTTGCTGGGTCTTTCTCCCGAAAATAAATAGATGATTCGCAAGAGTTCAAGTAATATTAGGAAACAGTCCGAACGTTCTCGACTAAAATTCTTTTGGTGACTTTTTCGAAAGAGGGAAAGATTTCTGAATAAAGGAAACTTTACCGTGAAATTTAGAAGGAAAACAAATTGCGCATCTTTTAGTGACTTGGAAACAATAGCTCAAATAGAAGGAAAAGGTTTATTTGAAATCCAATTATTCAAGATTCGCTGTCTGCATTTAACAACGTTACAAAATTTTACCAGCGTTTCTTCTTTATCTAAATGTGCAACATTTTACTCTTGCACGTGAATGTTGGTTGGATATACACTGAGTGGCCACTTTATTATGACCACCTGACAGTGTTAAGCAAATGAGCTATTGCTGCACGTTGTTGCCGCCAGAAGGCGAGGCTAGTATAAAAAGGGAAAGCTTAGTGCTTGCGACAGTTCTAGAAGTGGTTTTTGTTTGACGAGAAGGATAAAAAATGCGATTTCACGGACTTTCAACGTGGCATGATTGTCGGAGCCATGGAGCGAGTATCACCGAAACCGCCGCATTCGTGAAATGTTCCAGAACAGCTGTTGTTTGTTTAAAGACTGGACTGTCAGCCAAAAAACTGGGTCTCTACGTGCAACGTATGGTCGCCTTCGGCTAGTGACTGCTCGGGCAGAACGGAGAGTGCCCAGACTGGTAACAGACAACAGAAGGGCAACAGTGCAGCAAATTACAGACCATCTTAATCAAGGATCCCGTCAAATGATTTCTGCACGTATTGTTCGCCGTACACTGCATCGGATTGAATATGGCAGCCGAAGGCTTGTTCGAACACCTTTGATGTCAGCAGTTAACAAGAGAAAACCGTCTCCAGTTCGGACAGGAGCACAATAATTGGACAGTCTATAATTGGAAACAAATTATGTGGTCTGATGAATCACATTTTCCGTTGCACCATGCCGATTGCCGAGTGAGAATCTGGGGCAAACAGCACGAAAGCATTGACCACAAATGCTTTGCTACAACTCTTCAAGCTGGTGGAGGCAACGTTATGGTTTTGGGAATGCTTTCCTGGAATGTTTTGGGCTCTTTAATTCGTGTTGATTAACGTCTGACTGGCACATCATATCTAAACAACGTTGCGGACCAAGTGCATCTTGTCATGTGGATGGTTTATCCCAAGGGCGATGGCTACTTTCAACAAGATAATGCGTCCTGCCATAGTGCTCGTATTGTACGGGATTGGTTTCAGGAACATGTCGGTGAGTTTAATTTCCTTAAGTGACCTCCACAATCTCCAGATCTCAACCCCATTGAGAATTTGTGGGATGACGTTGAACGAGCCATCAGACAGCTTGATCCACAACCCTCCAATCTCACACTCCTGGAAAGTGCTATTCATCAAGCATGGTCTCAGATTCCACAAACCACCTATCAACATCTCGTGGAG
This sequence comes from Macrothele yani, assembly GCA_039090855.1. Classification (NCBI taxonomy): domain Eukaryota; kingdom Metazoa; phylum Arthropoda; class Arachnida; order Araneae; family Macrothelidae; genus Macrothele; species Macrothele yani. The sequence continues at coordinate 162,345,318 of CM077002.1, forward strand.
TCCATGCCACGAATAATCGACGCAGCATTAAAGGCAAAAGGTGGCCCAACGAAGTACTGAGGGGGTTGTCATAATAAAGTGGCCACTAATTGTATTTTTGGAATCTCAAAATGTTATCTGCACTTTGTGAACACACTAATTTGTCCGCAACGGAAATTGAAATCGCGCCCCTCACTTCGGAGTAAATTGCTCTTCCAATTTAGCTACATGAACGGAAAATATCGCTGCTGATTTGTTGTCTTGACACGTTCTTTCCCTTTGTAGTAAATCTCCCTCTTAATTCTTTCATTGACATATTTTCACTGTATTTCATGTAACCATTTCCTTCAGAAAACTTGAAAATTTTCATCGTCTTCGAGCGAAAATCAAACCCGCACCTCCCGAGTTCCGGTTGAGTAGGCTAGTCATTATACCACCTACGACAAGGAAACTAAATTTCAAGCAAATGAACATAAATATCAAACAGAAATAATCGTCCCTTCCACGTTTATAAGTGAGTCACGGAAAAATTCACATCGGCCGCCACCGGGAACCGAACACAGGGTCTACCAGTTACGCGCCGCACTTGCTACCACTCCACCACAGCGGCCTCAAATTCTCGAGACTCACTAACGGCCAAACCACAGGGCAGGTTGCCTCTTGGAGCCCAGCAAAATGCTGGGGATTTACTAAAGAAGGTAAGCAGCAACTGAACAAATAACTAGGAGTCGAATGCATATTTAATACACACAATTGACGTGGATCAGGAACATCAAAGAGAAAACATAGATTTTTCCACGTTAGTCGTTTGTGAGTCTATGGAATTCGAGGCCGCTGTGGTGCACTGATAGAATGTACGGTGCGTAACTGGAAGACACTGGGTTCGATTCCCGGTGGCGGCCAATGAGGATTTTTCCGTGACTCACTTACAAACGTAGAAAGAGCGATGATTTATGTTTGATGTTCCTGATCCACGTCAATTGTGTGTATTAATTGGGCATAAATATATGAAATCCTTCAGATTTTCACTAGTGGAAGCTATTCCTGCCCCGTTGTAGCATCTCACGACCTTTTCTCACATCCAGGGTCGGATGTAGGTCACAAATTCCAGTGATCAAAGTACGTCATAAACAACTGGGAAACGAATTTCCCTGAAGAAATTATCCTTCATAAATACATAGTAGGCAATGTAATGCTATTATTGGCATATTTTCACTGTGTTCCATGTAACCATTTTCTTCAGAAAGATTTATGAAGAATTATTTTTGCGGAGAAATTCATTTCCCCATTGTATATGACTCTTAATTATATTTTTTCATTTCTTTAAGAAGCAAACAATGAATTTTCAATAATTCTAGACGATGTGTGGAATGAATACCACACTGCCCCGGGTTCGAATCCCGGTTTGGCGATGGATACTGTGTCTGTCTCACGGCAGTGGCTCTCTCTGTTCCCTGGAACCAGTGTTCTTAAATTAGAGACGGGCGACTGCTTATAGCCCATTGAGTTGCTCACGGTGGTCGTTAAACCTCCAATCCAAAAAAAAAAAAGTTGGGCCCGGGTTCGAATCCCGGTGAGGTATGGATGTTGTGTTTGTCTTACGCAACTGGCTCTCTTCTTTCCCTGGAACCAGTTGCCCTAAATTAGGGACGGGCGACTGCTTATATAGCCCGTTGAGTTGCTCACGATAGCCGTTAAACTTTCAATAAAAAACAAAACAGAAAAAAAAATATTTTTCGGGGAACCCATCGGCCAGTGCCTCCATTTTCATGTTCGAACGCCAATGTGAACACACAAATTTGTCAGTAACGGCATTCGACCCCCCCCCCCACACACACACACACTCCGGAGGAAGTTCTTCTCCAAACAAAGCTACACGAACGGAATGTATCGCTGCAGATATGTGTTATACACTATGTTAGCTTTTCGTCCTGAACACACCTCGTTTTACATATTCGGAGCGATAACACATTTGCAGGTGATATCAACGTCACGTGCGATTACCATAAATTATGCACACCTGTCCACTGTTCGTAATCAGCAAATCTTTGCCAGTAATGGGAAACGTGGCGACGTAAGCCAATTTGAAATCGGCCAGAGAGTTGTGGCGCGATATTTCGGAAACAGCTACACTTGTGGGCTGCTCTCGTACTATTGTATCAAGGGTGTATCCGGAATGGACTCACCATGAGCACCGGTAGAAGGGCTCACATTGTTCAGCCAAGCGCAGTTGAGATGAGTGTGGGTGACTAATGAAGTGTCTCAAACGTATTTTCTCTCCTTTCTGAGTTTCGTAGTATAACCCTCTTAGCAAGTAATCAGTAAAAAATGATTATTTTCAATACCATCTCCCTAAATGGCGACTGTGAATTACAAGGCTGCACATAGTTGCGCAGTGTTCTAAGTGCTGGTTTCTGATCATTCTTCCAGGATGAGTCCGGTTCTAATTCCGGTGAGACATAGATGTCTTATATTTTTCTTCGCTGGACTCCCTACCTTCCCATGATCCAATGGTCCTAATGCGTAGCTCCACCCGATACAGCCGCGTTCAACCAGCTTTTAGGACACCGAATGTTTCATTCGAGATGATTTCAGACAGTTTCCGTAGCCCCGAGTAAATTCGTTCCAACCGGTTAATTTCAGCGCGTCCATCGGTTTTAAAGCCTTTGGACCCCGTCCATCACCAGGCATTGCGGCTATGTACTGGTGCTTTCCGTACCTCTCCCGTGCATAGCCTGTATGCGGAGGCTCATGAGCCGCCGTTGTGCATCCGTCGTAAGCAGCTGTCTCTTCAGTTTTACACAAAACTGAAATCTCTTCCTGATCATCCCCTGCATGGTTCCATCTTCCAACCGGACTGTGTCCGCTTGTTTTCCAACCGCCCCTCCTGTGTTCCGACGTTCGGGATTCGGATGTCTGCCATAGTGCGCGATGCTGGTCTAAACTTGTCAAGGATTGGTTTGACCACCTTTTTCAACCGTCCTCCTTGGCAGTCCGTTCTAGCAACGGCTGACCTTTCTCTTTGTGTGTGGCCAAAGTCTTCCACTCCTGCTCTGGTGTACCAGCAGCTCTTTGCTGAATTACAGTCTGTCTACCCGGATTTTGTGCCTGTGTTCACCGATGGCTCGAAGTCCGGGGATGTCGTTGGATCCGCTTTTGTGTGTGGCGAAGCCTCACATGCTGAGCGGCTTCCGCCTGAATCCACCGTCTTTTCGGCAGAGATGCGTGCGGTTCACCTCGCTTTGTGCCACATACAGTCTCGATCACTTCGTCGCGCTATGGTTTGCTCTGATTCCCAGTCCGTCATCCATGTTTTATCTTCTCCAGAGGACACGGACTCACTTGTCATCCGTGATGTCCGTCGTCTTCTTGGAACTTTGGAGGGTGATGGCTTCCTGGTCCGATTCTGTTGGGTTCCTGGCCATGTTGGGATCCGGGGTAACGAGCTGGCAGATCTCTCTGCCAGGTCTGTTTCCTCCATGTCGCCAGCTCGGCTGCCACTGTCTTTCCGTGATTTTCGACCTTTGATCCGGACCTTTCTCCTGGACGAGTGGCAGTCCCTGTGGTCTCAGCAGGGCAGCAATAAGCTGTATTCTATTAAACCACGGATCGGACTATGGAAGTCTAGTTTGCGGAAGAACCGTCGTGAGGAGGTTGTTCTTGCGCGTCTCCGCATTGGGCACTGTCGTTTTACTCACCGCTTTTTGCTGTGTGGCGACAGTGCACCGATGTGTGAGGCGTGCCAATGTCGTCTCACCGTCCTTCATGTTCTGTGTACTTGTGTTCGTTTTTGTGATCATCGTTTTCGTTATTTTCATTCCCATTTGTTGGACGAAGGAGCAGCTACGCTGCAGACTCTCCTTGGTGAGAACTGCGATCTGACGGCAGTGTTCACATTTTTTACAGAAATTGACTTTTTTAATCTTATCTAGTTTTACCGCTTTCATTTCCATCTTTCACTTTTACCGTCTCATCCTGTTTTTACCTTTGTGTTCGTGTTTTACTGATTTTGTTCTATTTTGATGTCTTTTGTTTGGCGCTCTTTGGCCACCCATGGCCCTTGCGCCATTAAAATCTACTAACCAACCAACCAACCAACCGGTTAAAGGGTAAATAAAACTGTAAGAATTATCAAAAACACATGAAGCCATTCGTAAGGGAGGAATATCAAAACTTCCATCATAAGGTGAGCAGCAGATTCGTTTGCATTTTTAACTTGTTCAGAATCACTTATTACGTTTTAATGAACTGCATTGCTCGTCTTTTTAAATACGTATATTTGGTGTTTAAACGTAACCTGATTTTTTTATCACTCCTTTGAGTGAAATGTTTTATCGTGCTTGAAAACCGGTCTATTACGGGTATGATTTGCCACTGACAATTATATGTATTTCCCCGCTACTTTATCCTTTGGGGGTTTACGGAGCATTGTTTAATGGAACTTTCACAGACGCAGAGTAAGTCCTCTTTATGATTTCTTTTCAGTGTTTGCTAGTTTGTTCACTTCTTTTTAGGCTCATTTCTCTTGTTGCTGCATTTTTAGAGCTTTGAGCGACAAAAAAAAAAAAAAAAAAAGTTCTTCGGTAGGTTATCAATACCTGGAAAGCTGTTTCTTCTCAAATTTAGTACTCTACTTATGATGCCACTATTGAAATTCCTGCTATATATATACTCATGTAACACCTCAATCCTGCCATGGAGGCTAGCTACGACGGACTCAATAATATATTATTTTTCTGCAGAAGTGATTAACATATTTGTTATTGTAAAAACACTTTTACGACTGCGATCTTCAACTCAATTATTCTTGGAATGTCTAATGTCTGAGTTTACAATCATCCTTAGTTTGCTCTGCAGATAAAGCAGCCGCCGATAGTTCAGAGACGCCACCCCCGGTGGCGCAGTGGTCAAAGTGATGGCCTCTGATCATTCGTCCGAAAGGGGTCCGGGTTCAAATCCCGGTGAGGCATGGATGTTGTGTTTGTCTTACGGCACTGGCTCTCTCCCTTCCCTGGAACTAGTGATCCTAAATTAGGGACGGGCGACTGCTTATAGCCCATTGAGTTGCTCACGGTAGTCGTTAAACCTCCAATCAAAAAAAATATATATATTTCCGAGACGCGGGCTCTTTGTAGATCGTCCAAATTAGGCCCGTCCCTTAGTCCAGGATAATGCAAAAACAAGGCGCTTGTCCTAGGCCGCAGCCTTTGCCCCTTCCGTGGTAGCAGTGGCATAAAATAATGGGCGGTAAAATGCTTACAAGCTTTGATGCTCACGGCAGTTGTTAAGTTCCCCTTCTCCGAAAAGAACAGAAACGGGAAATCAATATTTTTTTTTCTTCCGAGGTTTTGGGAACTCCGTGAGTATTTAAGGGTAAGGGTTGAATTTTCAATTTGACAGTTGTAGCCCCAAAGCGGCTTTTGTTGACGAAAATCGAGGAAAATACCGAAACATACTACGTGAACATGCTTCGTAACAAAACTCTTACAGTGTATAAGAATAGTGTTAAGACATAAGAACGCACGTTGTTACTTCGTCCACCTCGGTGGCCGAGAAGTACGAGAGGCTGGATTCTAAACATTTTACTGAGATCGGCCCAGTTTCGAATCCAGTAAGGCATGTTTTTTTTTTGGTCTTACAGCACTGGCTCTCTCCCTTCCCTGGGACCAGTGACCCTACATTAGGGGCTGTCGTCTGCTTATATCACATTGAGCTGCTGAGGATGGTCGTTAAATTCCAAACAAAAACGAATTGTCCCTATGAAAATTCTGTAAGACTAATTTTTGGGCACCCCTGCAGTAGTTTTAATGTGTCATAACTTCGTGAACAATGATAAGAGTAGGGATATTTGCATTTTACCAATAGCCACTACCACTGTGAATAAAATGTAATAAAATTATAATGAAAATATACGTAAATGGAATCACTACGCTGTGTTATAGTCTGCTGAAGAGAATAGTTGTGAGTTAAAAAGTAAATTCGCCATTGCTCAGTAATATAATCGTCACCTTCTGCATTAGTATTTTGATAAATTATGATTTAAATGGGAAAATATACATCCAGGATATATTTCCTTGTTTGTTACATTCGCAATGATAAAAAAATGCATATGCGTACTGGACGGAGAGACATCTCACCGTGTGAAATTAGCAGTTATTACGCAATATATAAGTCTCAAATGTTCCTTTCATGGAGTAACCATAGACACTCTTCTAAGGTTCTCCACTTAGTTAAGAGGCTTGGTCTAGGCTAATGTTCAGACCTTAGAGCAGTAAGAGACAACTGAAACGATTCAAAAACATTTTATAAGTCTCAGAATTGTCTGTTAGTGTTCTAAGCCCTTAAATGTAAGCAGAGACTAAGCCTCTTAGCAAAGTGGGAAAGCTCGGCAAATATTGAGTGTCTACCGCTGAGCCATTAAAGAAACATTCTTGTATTATACAACTTGAAGTATTAAATTGTGAAACCATTTATAAAACACACAACGACTAAGTGCCGAGCTTTCACACTCCGAACGGGAAGCTTTCTCAAGGCCAGTGAACACAAGAATAATTTCGGGAACGACGATAATTGAAAATCTTTGAGCGCGTATCTATTGCGTGTCTAGGTGATATTGCGTCTCGCGGAAGGTGGTGTCTCGTGATCTACCTTTCAAACATTCTGTCTCATTTCCTTCTTAATATCCTATATCAGAAGGATATTCCACGCAGCTCAGAGATCGAGGGAAGGGCTCTCGTTGCAAGTGTTGGGGTTCATGGATATTTCAATGCTTTCTCTAGTCAGTGTTCCTTCGTATTCAGTGTATGGTGCGATACTCTTCATGTTTTTCGACACCGGTACGGCGTCACATTGGGCTACTTCTTTGCACTGCGCTGTTTGTGTTTTTCCCTGGTTGAATGTCCCTTAGTGTTCTTTCCCCTAATTGTAAGGGATCTTCTGGTCATTCAGATGTATGATCGAGACAAGCAGTCTGATTTTCTAATGGTATCTCATACACCCCATCTCCAGAATTCATGTTGGGGACCTTATGCGTATTTGTTGCTGCTGTGGCAATGGACATTGGTGATTTTATTTCAATGCGTAATCCAAGGCGCTTCATAAGGTTCTTGAACACAAATGAAAATATTTGGATTTTTTTTTTGGATTAGAGGTTTAACCACCACCGTGAGCAACTCAATGGGCTATAAGCAGTCGCCCGTCCCTAATTTAGGGTCACTGGTTCCAGGGAAGGGAGAGAGCCAGTGCCGTAAGACAAACACAACATCCATGCCTCACCGGGATTCGAACCCGGACCCCTTTCGGACGAATGATCAGAGGCTATCGCTTAGACCACTGCGCCACCGGGGCTGCAAGAAAAGTTCGGGATATAGGAAATGGATCCAGCAAACTGCACGTTGTCGACTCCTGGGCGTGGTGTCTTGTGGTTCCTGGTTATCATCTTGTGTGAGATGGATCGCATAGTCTGTTCCGAGAATCCAACAGTGACCCCTTTGTTGACGATATTTGTTATTATGCTGTCTCTCGTTTCTTTGGTGGAGCAAATCGAACGTGATTGCTCTATTGAAGTGGGTACGTAATGCCGCCATTTTATATGAGCTAAGGGATACGGACTTAGGAGGGATGAAATTTGTCACTATTGTTGGTTTGTAATATACGGTGGAGCATAAGCGACCATCTTGGGATCTGCTTAACTCAGCGTCAAGAAACGGATGCTTCCCGTCTTTTTCCTTTTCATAAGTGAATTTAATGGAGTTGTGTATGATGCTGATTCGCTGTCAAAATTCCTCGAGGTTTCTGTCATCGTGTTGCCAGATTAGTTGTAAACATTGTGGGTTACAATGTATAGATGGGTAGTATATTCGGTTAAATGTTCCGTGCTTACAGCCAAAGTTCCTTCGGAGTTATAAACTGCTTTAAGTCCAAACATGTGTGAAATTTTCAGATCAACATTTAGCATTGGTACTTGCAAAGATGCAGAAGAACAATAAGTATTTTTGAAGTGGCTAATACAATGATTGGAGTATGTTCATAAACTAGAATAACTCAACGAAAAAGAAGAAAACATTACATTTACATAGAACAAAAACGGCCTTAGTTTGTCACACCCATATTCGAATCTGAGTACATGATCAATTAAAATTCATAGAAAATATATTTTACTAAACTTAAAGTGAAAGCAAAAACCGAAAAATTTGAACATGGCAATTGAAATTGAAAATTAAATTTACAAAATTCATAAACTATATTTAGCAGGTTTAAAGTACAGTTAAACAGCATAATGGAATATGCCATTAAACTTTTGATACCAAATTTCGATTCTGTTCTGTTATTTAGAATAAAGTATTCTGTCGGACTTCGTATCTGAGGAAAAATCCTGTCTATAACGCCTTAACAAGCAAATAAAAATTAATAATCCGTTATTCTTTGTGATGACAGCAAAAGCACACACTCACAGTGAATAACATTTATCTGCAGATGCGGCGTATAGGAAGTACAATTGTCGTGACGACGCAAACAATCGCACAAGCTTCGATCAATAAATTCGCGGAACAACTTCGCGATCCGTAAAGGTGAAGGTCCTCCATGACACTGTGGTGTAGACTGGCCTAACCTATAAAGATTTTACTGGAGTTATTAGCCCTCCCTTGAAGATGGAACTTAGCCAACACTTTTTCAGTGATGGCAGGGAAAACTGAGAAACGATCTTTTGCCTTCATGGATAGTTGGTTACTTTTTTGCAAGAACGATATTAAATAGTTCTTAGAGTGATGAATCAAACATGACACGTTTAATGATGAATCAAACATGACACGTTTAGATGTAAGGTGAAATATTTGAAGAATTTTCGCATTTGTGTATATCAAGAAATTCATATCTACCGTGTAGAGAAACAGTCCATCTAAAATTTTGCAATACCTAAATAATCCGACGGGTGGCAGTGTGGTCTGAAAGGGCTTAGCCCAGCTCGTAAAGCCTGGAGTGACCAGATCCAGGCAAAGGGCCATTTTCATTCATTAGTTAAGTGAAAATTCCCGGACTCCGGCATGACCTTTTCCGAGATATGTTTACGTAAGCAGACTTACCATCTTCACGTCTGTCAAGGAGTCAAGGAACTTACAAAATTTCCATTTTACTTAAACTAATCAACCCAACATGTAATTATGAGGTGGTCTTAAAATATCTTGTTCTGAAAGCATAAGATAACGAAAATCCTTTGGGGCTGGGTTGATTAGTTTAAGTAAAATAAAAACTTTGCAAGTTTAAGATCTAAAATTAGCAAAAGAAAATGAAAAGAGGAAAAAACGATTGTTAGGGGGAGGAAATTTTTCAAATAAGAGGCATAAGAAGATCATACCGAAACCGAGGCAGTGTTCCTTGTACCCAAAGAAAAGAAGATGATAGAAGACAAACTAAGACTCAATAAGATGGAAAGATTAGAGGTCCTCAGTAAAGAATTACGGTGATGATTCTTAGCGTAATTATTCTTAAATACTCAGCTAAAAAGATTAGAGCAAACCAGCCACACATTTCATCATCATCACCATCATTTTCAACCATTATCAATCCACTGCTGGACGAAGGTCTCCCCAAGTTTCCTCCACAACGGTCTGTCTGTCTTGTGCCAGTCTCCTCCATGTCACTCCTGCATACTTTCGAATTTCATCCACCCATCTCCCATGTGGTATTCTTCTCGATCTTTTCCTGTCTCTTGGAATCCAATCTAAAATTTCGGCTGTCCATCGATGATCTGTCCTTCTGGCAGTATGTCCAGCCCATTGTCATTTCAGGTATTTAACTCTGATCATGAAGTCTTCCACTCTTGTGATTTTTCGGATCCACGAGCTCCTCTTCTTTTCTCTCCTGGTTACACCAAGAATGTACCTCTCCATGCTTCTTTCAGGTGTCTGCAGTCTTTGTGGGTCTCTTTTAGTTAAGGTCCACGTCTCTGCACCATACGTAAGTACTGGAAGGATGCATTGATCAAACACTTTTCTTTTAAGACATAATGGCATATTGCTCTTGGAAATTATGCTCTTTCTTCCAAAAGCTCTCCAGGCAAGTTTTGCACGACGTTTTATTTCTTCATCAATGTGACCCTCACTTGATATCTGCTGTCCAAGATAAACGTACGTGTCTGTTATCTCCAGCTTTTCTCCATCAATGGATAAATCTTCATTGAATATAAATTTTTTCTTCTGAAAGTTCATTTTTAATCCCTCTTTTTTACTCTTGTCAGCAAGTTCCTGGATCATACTCTGCAGCTCTGATGGGGTAGTTGCAAAAATGACTACGTCATCAGCAAAGCGAAAGTGGGTTAGATAATCTCCATTAATCTTTATCCCCTTGTTTTCCAGCTCAGCGACTGAAAGACACCTTCCAATGTGGCATTAAAGAGCTTCGGAGATATGGTGTCACTTTGTCTTTGTTTTCCAAATTTTATGTGTGCTATATTCTCAAACAGCCGAATCTTTGCACTTGAATTTTCATAGATGTTATTAATAATATAAATTTATGCATCTTCAATACCGCAGGATTTCAGAGCCATTGTAGCTGCTGATGGTTTCACCGAATCAAAGGCTTTTTCATAATCGATAAAAGCCATGCACAATGGAAATTCATATTCCCTCGCTCTTTCAATTAGTTCTCTCAGTACGTGAATATGATATATTGTGCTGTAGCCACTCCTGAATTCAGCTTGTTCTCTCGGTTGAGCCATGTCCAGTGTTACCTTGAAGCGGTGTGAAAGAACTTGAGTGAAGATTTTAAAAACCACTGATAGGAGAATGATAGATCTGTAGTTCTCGAAATCCTCAATGTCACCTTGTTTATGTAGTAGGATCATTTTAGCGTTGTTCCAATCCTCAGGAATCTTCCCTTCATTAAGGCATAGAGTGAAAATTTGGGCGAGTACTGTTTCGATTTCTCCACTTGCTTCTTGTATGATGTCTACAGTAATTCCATCTTCTGCTGGAGCTTTTCCCGCTTCATGCTCTTGATTGCATGTGCAACTTCTGCTGGGAGGACTGGAAGAACTCTGGTACTGGTACCTTTCATGATGTCTGGAGTATATGCATCATCCCTTTCATATAATTTGAAGTAGAAATTTTTCACTCTTGTCAAAATTTCGCCTTTATTTCTTCTTACAGAACCATCTTCTTTTCTCAGTGCCATAATATGTTTTCTTCCCTTACTGAGATGCCCCTTTGCTATCTGTAGGATTTGGTTGTTTTCAATTGCTTTCCTCACTAGTTCACAGTTAAATTTCCTTACGTCTTCAGTGATACGTTTTCGTACTGTCTTGCATAGCTCTATCTATTCCACTTTGGAAGTCACATCTTCTTTAGTTGTCCTCATCTCTCTTCATTTTTGCATCAACATTTTGTTTTTTCCTGATAATTTGTTCACATGAACTTGTTCTTAGGCTCAGCTAATTTTGTTGCTGTTTCCATAAGAGCTTTGGTTATTTTTTTGTTAACTTCAGAAATATCCACTTCTTCCGATGTTAGGCCCTCTAAAGAAGAGAATATGTTCTTCAGTTCCAACTTGAAGGTATTTTGGTGTTTTTTAAGGTTGATTATGTCAATAGATTTTGTTTGTCTTATGAGCTTGCCACGTGCAAGTTTAGTGTTGAGGTGAATCTTTCGTCTCACCCATCTATGGTTACTACCTGTGTTGAACTTGTTTAGCAAACTGCAGTCTTCTATGTCGAATTTTTTGTTACACAAAATAAAATCAATTTCACTTGTCGTCCCATTTGGATGTCCCCATGTCCATTTCCTGTGTGGCTTTTTCTTGAAAAAGGAGTTCAAGATAAAAAAATCCTTCTGCCTCTGCAAACTCAACGAGAGTATTCCCACGCTGGCTTCTGTTGCCGTGACCGAATTTACCTACTGAAGTTTCATTCTGTTGCCGTTGCCCTATTTTTGCATTGAAATCTCCCATAATTATCTTCAAGTGCTGCTTACCTTTTATTATTTAGATGACGAATTTCCTCATAAAATTCTTCAATTTCTTCTTCAGGGATGACTTGTGGTGGGTGCATAAGTTTGAATAATCTGAGCCTGGTATCTTCTCGAGAGTTGAAATAGCGAGTCGTGCAGCTCTGTCAGAGGAACTTTCAACTTCTACAACTTTATCCTTCAGTTTCTTGTTTATTATAAATCCAACACCTCTAGTTCTGCCAGTATCTGTCCCACGATAGTAGAAGAGATGTCCACTTTTCAGTTCAATGAGATCTTCTCCTTTTCTCCTTACCTCACTTACCCCGACGATGTCCCACTTGATCCTTTGTAGTTCCTCTTCCAATTCAAGAAGCCTTGAATCAGAAGATAGGGAGCGTCCATTATACGTAGCCAAGGTCAGCATCAGATGGCAGCCTAATCCACTCCTCCGGGAATTCTTAGCACCCTCTGCCTTCATGTCACACTGGCCGCTGCCTTGGCCAGGTACATTCCAGCTGCCGGAGACTGAGGGCCAAGATTTAAGTTGAGTCATTTTGGAGGGGTTTGGCCATAACTCACCACGCTGGCCAAGCGTGTTGGTGAGTGTGGGATAGCATTTCCTCTAATCCTGATGGTATAGTTATACCACTATTGGCGGTGGTCAGAGCCCCTTTAGTGGGAACAGGATGCACCACGAGAAGGCGGTGTTGACATTTGTCAAGGAGAGGCTTTGATGTTACGCATCTCCTGACCTTACATCCCGCCAACCATATACTCCACATCAAATCTTGAGACTAGCTCGGATTCGCCTTCAGCAAAATCGAATGGTGATCGGTTGGCCTCTGCGAAGCATGAAACTACTCAAATTCAAATTATTAGGCAAAGGGGATGAAAAGGCCTGGCTCTTTTCATTGTCCGGCTCTGTTCCTTGATTTTGAAATTCTGTGGTCTGTCAAGGAAGTGAAAATCAGTTCGTTTGACAAACTACAGAATTTAAAAATCGTTAAATATTTGGGGATGGAGGTTACCTCGTTTATACTTGTGGAAGAGATAAAACATTTGCCATTTTGTTCGTAGATTACAGAAAAACATTTCGACTCACAAAACGAAGCCTGACATGGTAAATAATTAAATGGCGAAGATCACTGTCGCCGCCCCGGTGGCGCAGCCGCCCAAGCGATGGATTCTGCCCATTCTTCCGTGATGGGTTTGGTTTCGAATCCTGGTAACGCATGGATGTTGTGTTTGTCTTACGGCATTGGTTCTCTCCCTTCCCTGGAACCAGTGGCCCTAAATTAAGGACGGACGACTACTTATAGCACATAGACTTGCTCACGGTGGTCGTTAAACCTTCAATAAAAAAAAACAAGAAAAAAAGATCAATGAGTGAAACGAAAGATATGAAAATAAACCCGGATACGTTGATTAATTGCAGTTAAAGCCGGGCTCTAACATGAGAGTTTGAAATGGGCTGATTTATTGCTTTGAAAGTTGATCCGATTTTAAAGCGACTCCCTGAGCATAATTTTCGCATACGGCGAGGAAATAACACGACTGAGGTTTATTGAAATTCATATTTGGAAAGAAAAGTCAGTTGTGACCACTTATCCTTAGAACTGCGACAGATATCAACTCTACTAATGTAAAGGTTTAGTGTAGAATGCCGAAAGGGTCTTCGTATATCTTACAACACGTGTCGTTTCCGAGCGATGTTTATGTCCGCAGAGTAACTGCTACAACGAGTGGCTTTGTTTTTCATTTTAATTTTATGAGATATGAATCCTTTTTTTAAATTTTCAGAGATTTCTGCATGATCCAGGTGACTGGCGTTATACTTTGCTACAAGGCTGATGGAGTTTGAAATATTTGTGTTCATATACAAAGTTCTGTGTAAAAATTCGTGTTACCATTCACAAATATATTAGATTGTATTGCTGTCTAAATAACGTTAAAACTTCATTAAAACCACAGCACACTAGTTGCAAGATGAAATGAAAATTTACTACAATTAAATCCAGTATGATACAGTTAAAATGATAAAATTACATGAAGCGAGATCTTTCGGGTCACCCCTTGGTGCCCTTTGTCTAGCCAACTGTGAATACATGTGGTGCGGTGACAACTTATATGCCTTATAATAGTCACGTGATGTCGTCATGGTAACAGTAATGTGCATGTGAATAAACAGAGATTTTAAGGTTAACATTAAAGTCATATAAACGATGGAGGTTCCAATGACCGTATAAGACGTTGCCAGGTTAAAGGGAGGGCATAAGGTATGTCATCGTTACAGCATAATTTGTTAAACCATAATATGAAAAGTGCTTCCGTAAACAAGGTGTCTTTCTTGTATTTGGTGTAAGCGAGATGAGAGACATCGTTCCAACACGGAGTAAAATGATTAAGGGTTAGTGTGCGAGCTAAATACGTGATTCTAGCTTCCCTGGAAATGTCATATTGGTGTTCACGGCATCGAACCGTAATTGTTCGTAACGTGGAGCCAATGTAACTTGAATTTGGTTGATGAAGGGTCTGCGGGCGTAGAGGAATACAGTATACACCATGTTTTTCTACCTGTTGATACAACATCTGGGTCAGAACGTAAATTCTTAAAAATGTTAGAGGTTCTGATCCCGAAATGTAATTTATGTTTATTACAAAATTTGTTAAGCATGTTGACAATAGGGAGGTTAAAGGTTACCGAGCCAACAAATTTCACAGTCGGTTTGTCTACTTGTAGTTTTGTGGAGACAGTCCGTTTATAACGAGAGATAAGCTTCATTTTTTTACTACATAAGGTGGGTAACCAAAGGTCTTAGCTAAGTTTGAAATAAATGTAAGTTCAGTTCGACGATGACGAATTGAAGGAGAGTGAGTAAAAGCTCTTGTTATATATGAACGTAATCCCGCAAGTTTATGTTGAATAGGATGGTATGACGAGAAAGGGATAAGTGATGGTACAAAAGTTGATTTACGAAAAACAAAATAAGATATCCGATTGGTACTGGGTTGACGATGAAGACAAAAATCCAGAAAAGGAAGGAAACAGTTTTCTTCGTTACCTATGGTAAATTTAATGGTGGGAATGAATGAGGAGAGTGTTTGAATAAATTGTTGAAACATTTGCAGTGAATGAGGCCAAAAATTCAGAGCATCGTCCACATAACGTAAATAAAGTAAAGGGAGAAAAAGGGTTTGTGAAACGATAGATTCATCTAAAAACTGTAACACAACATCTGCAAGGATAGGAGATAAGGAGGATCCCATTGGGGCCCCATCAAGCTTTTGGTACATGATGCCGTCAAATTTAAAGTATGATCTTTGAGGTTGACATGATACCTCAATTTTCAAGAGGTAAAGTATTAGACGTAGAGTATAATTTCTGTTCAATAAGTTCATAGGCAAGTGAAATAGGTACAAGGGGAATAGGTACAAGGGGAATAATGAATTAACATCAAGGGTTGTCATAAAAAACGGAATATCATTCTGGTTAAAAGCTTTAATAGTGTCTAGTGCTTGACGAGAACGTTGGATGGAAAATTTTGAAGGCAAAAAGTAGGGAGGGGGGAAGGAAAGTAGAAATGGCTTTCTCTAATGAACGGGTAGTACTATTGAAACCGGAGACTAAAGGTCTAATTGGGTGGTCTTCCTTGTGGAGTTTTAGTTTGCCAAAAAGTAATGGGATACCAGGTCCATTTGGTGGATGAATATTTGAAGCAATAGACGTTAGAAGGAAGCCCTGATTTTTTAGTTTACTAAGTGAACTGATAGTAGCTGATTTTGGATTAGGGGTAATGATTTTTTGGGGAATAGTGTCAATTGCCTCTTTAAGTTTTTGATAGTAATCAGCTTTGTCAAGAAACACAATTTGAAGTGATTTGTCAGCAGAAATAGTGGAAATAGATTGATTTTGGGAAAAATTCTAAAAGATGTGTCCTTTCATACTTATCTATATTACGTGGGGTAGCACTGGAAGAGCAATTCTCAGATTGAAAAAATTAGAGAAAGTGCATCTGACAAGTTCTTGATCATTGATTGGTAACGTTCTAATAATACCCTCTACTTGTGGAATTCTTTCAATAGGGTTTATTTTTGTGGAGGATAGTTATACTTGTAGCCTCGTTCCGAGGCGGACATCTGGGTGTTGTTAAGTGAGAATAAACTGAGGTTGGCATAAGAAGAGGGAATATTTGGGTTAGGCAAATCTGCTGAATAAGTCCGTCGTGTGCGAAAGTCAACTTCAGAAGACACAAAGATCCTGAGTTTATGAATATGGCGAATTTGATATGTTTGCACTGTAGACTGTAAAGTTGTATAAAACATCACCAGGAACTTACCCAGTTGAAATGGGTGTAGAAGCTTCGTCAACCATGAATAATCGGTATATGACTTTCGGTTTAGGTAGTCCAATATGCCTCGTTTGGTTCTCACTTTTGAACGTAACCTCTTCATCTGTGCAAGTTGTTGTACTCTACTGTCAAGACGAGAAAGTGGTTGAGTTGTAATTCTTAGTTATCGAGGAATGACTTCCAGGTCTCTGCAGTTAAGTAGAAATGCTAGAAGAGTATTTTCTATGGCAAGGCGTTTCCGAAATTTGCAAAAAAGCTTCACCGCACGCTCCATGCGTACAACACAAATAAAATCCTGATGGTTGATGATTGATAGAGCATTAAAATCTAAATGATTTCCAATTATTCAATGAGCAGCAAATACATATCCAAATTCTGTGTGAAAGTTCGTGTTACCATTCACAAATATATTAGGTTGTAATGCTGTCTAAAACACGATAAAACTTCATTAAAATCACAGCACACTAGTTGCAAGATGAAATGAAAATTTACTACAATTAAAACCAGTATGATACAGTTAAAATGATAAAACTACATGAGGCGAGATCTTTCGGGTCGCCCATTGTCAAGCCAACTGAAGACATGTCGTGCGGTGACAACTTATATGCCTTATAATAGTCACGTGATGTCGTCATGGTAACAGTAATGTGCATGTGAATAAACAGAGATTTTAAGGTTAACATTAAAGACATATTAACGATTGAGGTTCCAATGACCGTATAAGACGTTGCCAGGTTAAAGGGAGGGCATAAGGTAGGGCATCGTTACAGCATAATGTTTTAAACCATACTATAAAACTGCGTCCCTAAACAAGGTTTTTTTCTTGTATTTGGTGTAAGCGAGATGAGAGAGGGTATTTATAATTAAGTGTGGAAAATGAAATATTATTACATTTATAACAAACAAAGGTACTCAGGTTCAAACCTGATCTGAGCAGTGGCGACTTCTCTATGTCGGACGTGAGGATCATCCCACACTTTAATTTTAGATAATTACTCTTATAATGAAACGTTTGAAAAGACTTATTTTATAAACATAGGAGAAAAAAAGAAAATGAGGCACAACTGCAGTGGGGATCAACCTAGAGCCGTTTACGTGCGTACAAAGTGGCGCATGATGCTCGTGTGTGGAAGCTATGAACAGAGACTGAGGATTTCTCTCAATTGTCCTCGCTTACCAAGTCTCGCCCATTGAATCGACAGATGGATGGTTCGAGGGTATACAGGGCAGAAGGTCACAGAATCGAACGGGATGCTCAGGCGTGTTGAGGACATCTCGAGTCATTCTACGGGCCGCTACACGTTCCTTCCTCTCATCCCTATGTTCGATGGCCCCTCTTTCGAAACACACAGCATTAACTAGTGTCATGTGACGCCTACTCCTTAACGTGCAGCTCAAATAAGGGAGCTCTATAAAGCAAAAGAAGTTTGTGTTCTGATAGGTTTTTAGAAGTTTTAACTTGTTCTATTTTATGTTTCAATTTACTCTTCAGTATATTTATTGTTGTGCTCTGGTAAACAAAGAGCTTTTCTTCATTGAAACGTATCAAGACCTACAATCGAAATTCAATAGCTGAGGTTGTCTCAGTGAATTACCTTCAATATCCACAGAGAGAGAATTCTTCAAGCACCTGAAAAGTTACCGCACCTCCATAATGCATTCATCGATACCTTTCCCCCCAAGAAAGACAGAACTGACTTCATGTACAAATATCGACCGTCAGTAAAATACGTTTTTACGTTTTCCAACCGTAGGGTGAAGAAGCGTATATGCTCCAGCTTTATTCATCTGTCTGTCTGTCAGTCCGTCTGCATGATAACTCGCGCAACAATGGTTCGATTTCGATCAAACTTTAGTATGTGGTAGGAGACACCTGTGGACAAACCTTATTGAAAATGGGCGAAATGCGGTCAAAAGTCAGGACATAGGAGAGGGATCCTTTCCATTGCCCTTATGCGTCATAACTTACGTAAAAGTTTTTGCCGTGCCTGCCCCGCAGGACGCACACGACATAAAGGCAGATAGCAGCGAGAGCGAACGTCTGCGTAGCTCAGTTGGTAGAGCGACTTGTTCCAGAATAGGTGGACTCGGGTTCGATCCCCGGCGTGGACCAAAATTGACGGAGAAATTTACTTCGTTATAAGTGTTTCGACTGCGACCAAACTTTAACATGTTGTTCCGGAGGGGTACTGAACTGGTTCTGTAGAATATCATAGAAATGGGGTCAAAGATCAGGACACAGGAGCGAGATATATTCCACAGCCATCATCCTCATAACTTGACTAAAAATGCTTTGCGAGAAAACTTTAGTATGTTGTTACGGAGGTATATTGAACCAATTCTGTTTAATATCGTCGAAATGGGGTCAAAGGTCAGGACACAGGAGCGAGATTTATCCTCATAACTTGACAGCCATTATCCTCATAACTTGACAGTCATTATCCTCATAACTTGAGAAATGATTTCTGGTATGTTGGAAAGCGTATCATAATCAATGCATTGCAAGATTTTACTAACTTGTTATTTCGTTTTATTGTTATTAATTATTTTGCTTTTTTTGTTTGGTTTTCATACCTTTAGCTTTAGGATATGCAGTATCTGTTTTCAAGCGAATTTTTATGTATCCTTCTCCCAACCCTTAATTCTTTTACATTCTACACGCCGTAAAGGCCAGGAGTCACCCCTGCATCTGCGGGAGGAATTTGCGCGAGAAATATCATATCTCTCTGGGTTACACAACGTTTACTACAGAGTTAGTTCAGCTGGGTAGAGCAACTTCGTTTCTAAAGAGAAAGAACATTGCGTTATCTGCAATATGTCTCGGAGAATGTTGAATGACAGTCTCAAACTGGCCCGTACAGACCTCTAGGCTGATGTGAGGGCCGCGAATGGCCTAGTGGTTAACGTTCAAGGCTGCCACGGAGAAACCTCAGGTTCTATCCCAGTCAGGTACGGACGCTCCCCCCCCCCGGTATTAAATAAGGGTGTCTTCCTCCTCTTTCTACCTCGCTTCCGTGTCACTTTCATATAGAGCACTCTATCCCAAAGCTCCTAGCTTCTTATTTCTAAGGGTTGTTTAAGACCTGGCATCAAACACTCTCTTCCTAAAATCTCCTACATTTAATCTGATCTGATCTAGTCTGATGTGTTGGCCTCTGACGATTTATCCAAGATGGTTCCAGATTCGAGTGCGAGATAAGGCATATGTGGTGTACTTGTTAGGTGGCTCTGCCTTTCCCTGTAAGCAGTGTTCCCAGATTAAGACAGGCGACTTCTCATAGGCCTATGAGTGGCTCAGGTTTGTCGTTAAACCCTGTCGCAAAACCAGTGATCTACCTAATACAGAGCAGTTCCATGCTCATGGCAATTTGAGTATCAATATTGTGCGGCATTATTCAATTAATATTGTACAAGAGTTTAGATTAAGTTCCACTAGAACAATAGCTCTCAGATCTGTCACATCATTTCTTCGTCGTAGCTTAGCATGGATGCGCCTACATTTTTGACAGGATTCATGTCGTGCGACTGGGCCAAACATGAGATGAGGTAAAATCACTGAATGGTACAAGAAACGTGTCGGAGAATTCCGCTTCCCGTTGGAAATAGTACCTCTCTGGGAACGTACCGTCTAGGTCGGGTCCCAGCGTTTGAACTGCAGAATGAATATTGTGCGTTGTGTGACGTGTCTGCCCCGCAGGACGCACATGAGATAAAGGCAGATAGGAGCGAGATCTTCTGTTCGCGTAGTTCAGTTGGGAGAGCGACATACTTCGAAGTGAGGGGACCCAGATTTGTTGCCTGCCGCGAACAAACTTGTACGTTATAGTTGCCATAATGATTTGTGAATTCAAGGATAGATCAAAATGTGACCACGCTGTACGAACTACCCATCCTTGCAATTTAACCTAGTCCCAACTTTGAGCCATCGTCTTTTAGGCATAGAAGACGGGGGCTCAGTGTTGGGTCTACGTTAAATTGCAAGGCTGTGCTACCTGGATAAACATTTTTCGAACGAATCCACCTTTTTCAGCAACTTTCAAGGACGAAAGGATGTACTCAAGAAATGCTGCAATCCAAGGTTTCTTCCAAATTCTCATACACCCATCGGAAGTACACAATATGCACATACCAGTCGCTGAATTAGAAACTTTTGTAAATACCGGCATGGATCTCTTTTATCTTCAATTACAGAATGTAAGCATGCGATTTGTCATAGATTGCATAAGGTGTGGGAGTGCATCTACTTTTACAGCGTACGTACCATGCGTTCACGAGAAAGTCTTTGAACTGGCTCGGATTTGACGAAAGAGGACTCAGCTCCTGGATCTGGTTCTCTATCAACCCATACATTCTCAATAGCGATAAGATCTGGTTTGTGTGGTGTCCAGGAAAGACTGTGGAAGTTGCTGTGTTGCTCTCTGAAGTACTGATGAACACATCTTCCGCCATGGATAGTAGCATTGTCGTCCATGAAACAGCCTTCACTTTCTGGATAAAAATGTAACACTGCAGGATGGACGTAATCGGCAACAATATATAGTTAATCCTTGGGAGGATACTCAACTTTCTAGCAACACCAGGAAACCCCTTCCTTACCAACAGAATGTGCCCTACACCATAACAAAACCCACAAAACCTTCAGTTGTCTTTACATGGTTTGCTGGGTCCGTCGTTTTATGGGCCTTCCGCCAAACTCTCTGTCTACCTACGGTAAAGTACAATATGTGCAGAGACTCGTCGGACATCATGGCTTTTTTCGAGTCCTGCAGTCACCACGGCGTTCCTGACAACACAATGTCTTCCGGTTCTACACAGAAATCAGTGGATTCCGTATAGGCATGCGACTGATACCACCTATCCTAAATTTCCGTCGTATACTTTCCTGAGATAAAGGTCAAGAACAGCTTTCATTGAATGCTTCGGACAGGTAGTCCTGTTCCAAGGATAAGCCTTATTAGACGACGGTGATTTCATTCCTGACAGAATGTCGTCGTGACCCGTTTACGCCCCTTAGACAAGAAATGTGAGTTACTTTCCCACTGATTAAAGACAAGGGATACCTCACCAGCTTTACCAAAAGCAGTCATTTCTGCCTGTTACAATATCATCGCTCCAGCCAGACGGGCACACACAAATAATACTTTGAAATGTCCATTGTTTTTCCCAATTTGATCAACTCTGTGGATGAGCAGCAGTCTTAAATAGTTGCCTAGACCCAGTTGTGATGAACGTGACAACGTATTGAGTTGGTGCGAATGAAATGTCCGGCAAAGGACCAGCACACGTAGACTGCGAGAACGGAAAAATAGGACAACTTACCTAGGCAAAATAATCCTCCTCGGCATCGACACATAGTTGCCATCTGTCCAGCAAAGCCATTATCGCGAAACGAAAAAAATCTTGTGGCTGGGTCCCGAAGAAGTCATCAACTGTACGTTGAACCTCTGTGTCTGTCGTGAACTGTTTTCCGGAGAGGAAGGGATCTAGGCGACTAAACAGATGAAAGTCTGTCGGAGACGAGTCCGGGTACTAGTCAGGATGAGGCAGTGCTGCATAGCCCACGGCACTTATGTTAGCATCGTTCATTGTGCAACATGAGGGCGAGTGTTGTCCTGGAGCAGAAGAACACCATGTCTGTTGACCAAAGCCGGTTGTTTGTGCAGCAATGTCCGGTGCATCTGGTGTAATTTAACATAACGTTTTGCAATGATGGTTTGGTCTCTTGTAGAGAAACTCAGATGAATTATCCCGGCTGTAGTCCACCAGACAAGGAGCACCATCTGCTTGGTGTGTAGGTGTGGCTTAGGATGTCGTGCTTAGCCCTTGTACAGATAGTTTCCGATTATCATAAATGACCCACTTCTCGTCGCAGGTGACGATTCCATGCAGTAGAGGTTCCTGTTTATTCCTGGAAAGCAGCGACGTGCAAAATTACAAACTTCTAGTCTTCTTGGCAGTTGTCATCTCATGCGGCAGCCACATGTCCAGCTCTTTGACCTTACCCAGCGCAGCCAGACGGCGAACAACCGTCGTGTTGTGGACACCTACCTCTGCCGCTATCTCACGACACGTTTTTCGGGGTCCGCTTCAACCACACGTAACAGAACATCGTCGGAATTAGTTCGGTGACCACGTGCTTCGTTTAGCAGATCCGCATCTCCGCTTCGAAACTTCACAAACCATTGCCGAATGGATCGTTCATTAGCTGTATTCTCCCCAGACGCTTTGTTAACGTTTCGAGTGGCAATTCCTGCACAATGGCCCAGTTTATATTCATACGGGAAGATGACTGTCAAATGCAGCGTCTCCATGTTTCCTTCGCAAGCCACGTTACTTCCAAACAAACCACGCCTGAACATGGTCCTTCACACTCGTGCTAGCTATTTATGGTATCTTTGTGACATATTACCCCTCAACGCCTGTGGGTTGTTCCATTCCGCTGTGGTGGGGACCTGTCTCCACTGCTCATGCGCTCAGGTCGTTTCATTCGCACAAACGCAATATTTTGCATATACACTGCGTTAATGATATTTACGTACATTAGATTTGGATGAGACATTTCTGATGTGCATGTCCTGTGACATTTAATTTTCTCCTTCTATGGAGCCAGTAGCCCTATATTTTGGATAAATGACTCCTTACAGCTTTAGATGTTCTTGGATATCAGCGAACATAAAGCAAAAAGAAGATAAACACGTTTTTGTGAATTTCAAATGTGTTCTAAATGAAAGTACCTTAATTCACACAGGAGATGCATGAGTAGCCGAGTGGTAAGAGACATAGATGTTTCTAATAAGTAGACCAAGCCTGCGCGGGTTCGAGTCAAGAGATACGCTGAACATACGGTGCTGAATCTTCTACATTCCTGGAACCAGTGCCTCTAAATTTGAGACAAGCGACGACTCATAGCCCTCAGTTTCTCATGGGGATCAGGTTAACAAGTCCTACCAGAATACAAAGAATGTTTCTGGCATCATTCATATGTGTTTCCACCATTTATATGTATATTATGCACCAAATAAAAATAAACACATTTTAAATAAGTCAGGTGCTAAATTGAACATCCGAAACATATAGCAAAAATTCCTTACAACAGATCGTAATGGTAATTGCGGCACAATTTATACGCTGGTGAGAAAATATAAACAAATGAATTCCCATGAATGTAGAGTGCATTAATCCAATTTAATACCAAGTCATATCAAAGTAAAAACACACTCTTTTCTAGCTAGGATGCCAGAATTGTCAAAATAAATCGTTTCATTTATGTAAGAAATTTACCACGTCGTGTTAGCGTTATTTTAGCGATTTTTCAGTTCTGAGCCAAACACTGATTTCATTTGAAATAAAGTAAATTACGAAGTAATCTCATATCTGAAAAATAACGAAATTCCTACACGAAATATTATTGCCATCGTGAAGCCTAATCAAGCATTGTCCTTACTCGCTATCTGTATGGCGGCGTGTGTTGACTGCGCAAAATTTTCTCTAAAACATATACTTGAGTCGAATTGTTCTGACAATTCGTACCGAAGCGAAGAGTACAAAACCAGAAACACTTGCGCAAGACTGAAGTGAAGACAAATGTATTGGGGTTGCAAGAATATAGAGGTGTACAACAGTCTGCGTTTCAGAGTATTCTGACTCATGATTAAACATGAAAAAAGTAATTAATAAACGGTACCAAATGGTAGACTGTGATGCTTCCTGGACCGGTTTCTTCTTGCTTTTATCGGTGCTTTACTTTCCATGTGACTTTTTTAAAGAATGCAAATTTATTCATAGTTCGTTAGTACAAGTAACAGCTAGGCGCTCTCTCTCTCTCGACAGGCGTACCTCTGCTGCGAGAAAAAAGTCGTTTCAATGAGTGAATAACTTTATTTAAAAGAAGCAGATATAATTAAAAAACAAAGGATCCGATCTAACAAACATGCGTAAAAATATTCCAGGTACGTAATATATACTACATACTTCAGAAGCATTCCCTTTACTGAGATGCAATAGTTTGAACTTTCGTATTAATCTGCGAATATTATGATAAGAGTCGCGGAAGATAACGGTTAAATATTTTTTTCATCGATTTGTTTCCACATGACATACCATTGCGTACATCACGTCAAATAGCATCAGGTTTAACGTTTAGCTACAGTTCTGTATGAATAAAAATGCTTTAAATAAGATGAAGGAAACTCTAGACTTTCATAATTGGCCCGTGTATTCATCACACGTTTTGATGAAACAAAGTTCTCAAAAATGTGAATAAAAACAATAAGTAGACTAATTTTTGGGATAAAAACCACCTGAATATTAGCACCGCGTGATTAGATTCTTCAAGAAATTTAATATGTAGGGTTAGTCCTTCCATAAATCTCGGCCAGAAAAGATAGTTTGGGATCTCAGAACCAAATTGTCCAGTGTAATTAATCTGGCCATGTAGTTCAAAATAATGAGAAGCGGTAATTTCCTTCTGCGTGATTGGATTTTCAGGAAATTTTCTGTATAGAAACTGCGCTGAAACGCGAATCACATGTAATGATTTCCGACTTACTCTCCTCAATTGGAATGCGAGAGTTAATTAGTCTTACTTGCAGCACTATCGTCGAATTATTCTGAAAAAACGGATTTCCTGAAATTCCATACCTGGAAGTCCATTCGTTTCAAAATGTGTAATACCAAATTAGCTTAAAATAAATATTTTGCAACTAGGCATATGAATTCACAACAGGAACGCTTAAAGAATTCAAAGTTTTGTTACATGGAATAATCCTAAAAAATTCCAACAATTATTTACAATTAGTAGATTTGGTCGAAATTAATATGTTGCGGTACGTTTTATCATAAAACAAAACATAACAAAAAAACAGATGTATGGCCACATACATCAGATCTTATTCAACTGCACAAAATGGTTTCAACATTTATAGTTGGAACTATAACGAAGTAAATTTCTCTGTCATTTTTGGTCTACGCCGGGAATCGAACCCTAATCCGCTTATTCCGGAACAAGTCGCTCTACCAATTGAGCTACGCGCACATTTTATTCTCATTCCTATCTGCCTTTATGTCGTGTGCGTCCTTCTGGCAGGTACATCACATCTCCTGGTACGTTACAGAACCACAGTTGGAAACGAGTCAAAAATTTTGGAACCGGTCCCAACCCGGACGAGGGCATCACATAACTGGACCCTACCGGACCTGTAACTGACCTTTACCAGACCCGATAAAATCTGTTTTGATTTCTAATATCTACATCGATGATTCATTCCATTATGACCCCTCTCAGCCTAGAGAAATGAACGCGCCTGGAGACCGAACGGTAGTGCACGTGAAATTCCTAGAGCAGTATATATACAACCCGAGGACCAGCTTTCGGTTAGTAGGACCGCGGGTGGCCTAGTGGGCAACGTTCGTGAATGCCACGGAAAGGACCTCAGGTTCGATCCCAGACAGGTACGAACGCTCGATCCATTAAATATCCGCCGTGCGTCGGATGGGTACGTTAAGCCGTTAGACTCCGGGTACTGGTCCCCCGGTAATAAATAAGGGCCTCTTTTACCCCCTTTCTACTTCGCTTCCGTGTCACTTTCCTATCGGGCACTCTAGCCCCAAACTTCTAGCTTCCTATTTCAAAGGGTTGTTTAAGACCCAGGGTCAGACACTCCCTTCCTAAAATCCTGTACATATGATCTGATCTGATTTGCTTTCGGTTAGTAGAGTGTTCGGAGTCAGAATGGGAAAAGCTGCCGATTTATCGGAGTTTGATAAAGGACAAATTGTGTTAGAACGGCGCCTTGGAGCTACAATCTCTCAAAATTGGGCGACTTGTGGGTTGTTCACGTTTCGCTACAGCAGTAAGTAGGTATCAAAAGTGGTGCACGGATGGCCAAACGACGAACCGTTGTTCATCCGTGAGACGTCCGCAGTTCATTGATGCCAGAGGGGAGCGAAGACTGTCGCGCATTGTTCACAGGGACCGCAGGGCCACAGTGCGACAAATCACCCGCAACTATAACAGTGGTAATCAAGGCAATGTGTCACAGCACACAGTTCATCGCAGCATTCTGCGCATGGGTCTGCATAGCTCAAGACCCAGCCTGGTCCCCAGGCTTACTGCATGTCATCGCCAACAACGCATGAAATGGGCGGGAGATAATCTAGATTGGACAGTGGATGATGGGAAGAAAGTGGCCTAGTTGACGAATCAAAATTCCTGGAGCATTACGTAGGTGGCCGAGCGGGGATACGCCGGTTACCAACGGAAGCTATCGCACCTGGATTCACTGTTGGGCGGAAACAGGCCTGCGGCGGCGGTGTTATGCTGTGGGTGATGATTTCATGGGACGCTTTAGTCCCGATTTTCCAAATAGCGCAATCCCTGACAGCTGTCAGGCATCGGAACATCATTGCGCACGAAGTTCACCCATTCATTGGAACTGTGTTCTCTGCTGATAATGGGCATTACCTACAGGATAATCCGCCATACAACACTGCCAGAATTGTCTAAGAGTGGTTCGAGGAACATGCTGGTGATTTTCTGTTAATGCACTTGCCTCTAAATTCCACTGACATGAACCCAATCGAATATTTGTAGTTTGACTTGGAAAAGAGGGTTCGCGTAAAATTACCACCACTCCGAAATGTATGGGAACTGGAGGACCTGCTGTTGAATTTATGGTACCAGATATCCCAGGATACCGGTATCCTTCTCATCAAATCAATGACCGAGTGGCCGCGGTTTTGCGAGCTAAAGGGAGTCCGACAGCTTATTAGGTAGGTGGTCATAATGCAATGGCTCATCGGGGTACAGTGGTGAGCAAACGTATTGCACAACCAGGAAAAACTGAACTTTTAAGTTTAACTCTCTCTTCAGCTAAGTAATTTTCATAGTTATTTCAACATTCATATGTCATTAGATGCGAAATTTATTGGATATTTCAGAAATGTCTTGGTTTTTCCTGTATGTACTTCTGTTCTTAAAATAGAGTACAAAAATCATGGCCAAGTCGAAATTATTATGAAAAGGATATTTTATCCAATACTTAGGTTTACAGCACTGAATCGTTCATGTGATTCATAAGGAATGGAATGACATTTAAAAACAGAGAAATAAGGAAGCACAATTATAAAATGTACCTAATATTTTGTTGACCAGCCTTGCTCGGCCCCTAACTGCAAGCGATCATAGAACGTCGGCAAATGCAAATAGCTTTGTACGATAATGACTGATTGCAGCGCCATCCAACAGTTTTCCAGGCAAATGTAACCGCTCACAGCTGTAGTAACAGAAGTGACGAAAGCTGACAGTGAACGCAATGTCGTTCGAGAAGCAACACATTTGAGGCACTGCCTCCTGTTCGCGTTTCAGCTGCAAAAAGGTGCAACGGAAGCCCAGCAAATGATCTGTGCTGCTTTTCGTGAAGCTGCTGTATCCCACAGTACGTGTAAGAAGTGGTTCCAGCGGTTTAAGTAGCGAAATTTTGATCCCCGTGATGCAGAACGTCCGGGACAGCCACAGAAAGTTGACAATGAGGAACTGGAACAACTTTTGGACACGGATCCCTGTCGCACAGTCAGAGCTCGCCCAGGAACTCGGAGTAACACGGCAAGTCATTGCAAAGCGCCTGCACAAGCTTGGACGGATTCACCAGGAGGGCTGTTGGGTGCCCCACCAACTCACAGCTGCGAATATCTCTAGACGCTACGATGTTGCTGTGTCCTTGCTCTCCTGCTTCAAGAAGAATGATTTCCTCCACAATATTTTGACCTGTAGTGAGATGTGGATCCTCTATGACAATCCTAAACTGTGCAAATCGTCGGCTTATCTAGGTCAGCCTACCACCAGTACCGCCAAACCGAATATCCATGCCATGAAGTTGTTGCTGTGCATATGGTGGGATCAGCGTGGTGTCGTACACTATGAGTTACTCAAACCTGGTGAAACGGTCTATGCTGAGCGTTATTTTCAGCAACTCATTCGTGTGAGTGACGCAATGGAGGCGAAAAGGCCATACACCGGCAAGGGCAGAAGGTCGGCCCTGTTGCTTCAGGATAACGCCCGTCATCACACCGCGAAAACGACTTTAAACACCATCACCGACCGGGGATGGGAGATTTTCTCCCACCCGGCGTATTCTCTAGACTTCGCCCCGTCGGATTATCACCTCTTTCGCTCCCTGCAACATCACCTGAGTGATATACTGTTCACTTCTGTCGAGGTCCACACAAGTATTGATTACTTTATCAACTCGAAACAGCCCTCTTTTTTCCGCAGTGGCATTCGGCAGCTCCCTGACCGATGGCTCAAATGTATCCAACACGACGGGGATTATTTCCCTGATTAGGTACGTGTTCGATGTGCTATAATTTGCTGTCAACGTGACCTGCCTGTGGCCGAGAATTAAGTTGCACACCTAATAAAATATAATTAACGTCATAAATTCTTCTAGATGATGGTAGCATCTTGTTTTCTAATATCCAGATGTATCTTTGGGCATTTACCATACCATCGACAATATGGAGGTTTCTAACGCCATGTGTACACATGCAGCTTCGAATCATAACCTTCACGGGATGCTTAGCAGTAGACACGAAGCAACATGGAAGGAATTCTTCATGCTTGAATCTCCTTACGTAGGCACTACTATTATTCCCATTGAGGCAACAGATTCATCACTGAAAAGAGCATTTTCCCATTACTTGGATGTCCGCGAGACATGCTGTTTTGTTCACTGAAGTCTACGCTGTCTTTGATTTGCCGTTAATAGTAGTTTACGCTTGCCTACGCAGCCAAGTGAATCATAGTGAAGCAGCCTCCTCCTAACAGTAGATGAACTGACAGTAACATCAGTCACTTCAGACCATCTTTGAAGCAACTCAAGTAAATTGAGCCTCCTACTTGCCAAGCGTAACTACCTGAGCACTGGTTGTAGAGGATCCGGACCTTTCACTGCGACGCATATTTTTAATATCACCATATTTTTATATAAAATGACTCAGAGCTACTACAGCATTGTAGTGGTCGCTTTTTGGTATTATTAGCATAAAATATATGTGCATTCTCAATAATGGTTAAAACTGCGGAGTTGTCCACAACGGACAGAGTAAAAACAGTTGTCATGCATGAAAAGGGATATTACTTTCTTGAGCAGCCAAATAACTGTAGATTGATTACAGCCCAATCTATCAGCGATTCGCCTTGAAGAATATCCCTTTCATGCAGGACCACTGTTTTTTCTCTGTCCGCTGTGTACAGTTCCGCAGTTTTAACCATTTTTGAGAACGCACACATATTATATGCTAATAACAACAAAAGGCGGCCACTACAATGCTCTAGTAGCTCTGAGTCTACGCTTATAAAGGCTGGAGTAGGATAAGGATAGCATTAGGAAGCAGCCAATCAGGTAAAAGAATTTCTATGATTGGCTGCAACAACTGATATGCAGCTAACGTGAATTTCAATGAGTTTTTCAAACCCAATGTAAGAACAGAAGTCGAACTCTAAGACATTTGTGAAATCTCTATTAAATCGCATCTAATGGCATACAAACGATGAGATAACTATGAAAATTAGTTACTTAAAAAAAGAATTAAACTTTAAAATTCACGGTTTTTGTAGGTGATGCAATATGTTCCACAACACTATAAACAGAAATGCGTTAATAGCAGGAAAATGCAGCGCAATACGAAAGTTAGAGGTCCGCAAGCATTTGGAAAATTACCTTTTTACTTGCGAGTAATTTGATGGAAAATACAGCGCATCGAACGAAATATTATTTTCCTCTCGCGAACAATCAAAGCTCAGCATCATGCACGTTCTAGGTGCTGCAGGTATGACCATGGGATTTAATTACGGAGCTGTTAGGTCTAACTATGACAATGCTAAAAAAACTCACAATTTATGATTTATTCACTTGAAAGTAACAGAAAGAAAAGAGCATTAAAAATGGCAGCAATTTTTAATTAGGAGATCCCTACCCCTCCTAACGGTTCTTGATCAACATCGCGGGTATCTTTTATACGGAAGATGTTTTTCTTGGATTTCTTTGCCGGAGGATTACACGAAGCATTTCTTTTTTCTATTCTTGAAATTAACATTAAAAAAACTGATAGATAATTGTTGTATTAAATCCTTCCTCTTCTTTGTGTCATTTCATCTACAGTGTCAAATAATGGTATATTCGTATATTTTGTTTTCAGCGTTAATCTATCCAAACAGTGAAACTACCCGTTTTACTAAATGGTGTGGGCTCGTTATTTTCTACGTGAAAACCAAAGAAAGTGGACGTCAGATATAAGGCGAAATTTTGCATAACTGGTGGTCAGATTATTAGGATACAGGGTGTTCGAAATGTCCCATAGGGGTTTCGATTGACCACTGTACAGAAACGAACAGATCTACAGTAATGCGGTTTGCGAGA
Source organism: Macrothele yani (assembly GCA_039090855.1). Taxonomy (NCBI): domain Eukaryota; kingdom Metazoa; phylum Arthropoda; class Arachnida; order Araneae; family Macrothelidae; genus Macrothele; species Macrothele yani. Next base: position 162,376,005 of record CM077002.1, read on the forward strand.
GTAAATGTTCGAATTTTTAACACAATCTCTTTCCAACAGATGGCGTTACGTGCTCGCAAATACCGACGGCTACTGCAAAACAACTGAAAATGTCGTCGCCGCAAGAGAAAGCAATGTGCGTGCGTTGGTGTTTTGAGACTAAGTCTGTGATTACGGTAGAAAGAAATTACCATTGGACATATGGGAGAGATCCAACGAGTGATGTCATTATCAGAGCGTGGCAGAAGAAATTCTTGGATACCGGGAGCGTCCTGGACCTGCAAGGAAGTGGCAGACCACCTGTTAGTGAAGAAATTGTGCAGATTATGCAGGAGGTTTTCGCTCGAAGTCCTAGGAAGTCTACCAGAAGGGCTTCCTAACAACTGAATGTCCCACGGTCCACATTGATGGGAGTGCTTCAAAAAAGCCTGAAACTAACCGCATACAAAGTGCAATCCTGCACCAGATTAAACCGAACGATGGCCCTCAGCGCTTAGCATTCGCTCTGGATATGTTGGGGCTTCTGGAAGTTGATGAAAATTTGCTGCTCCATATCATGTTTTAGGGTGAGGCAACCTTTTACGTGCACGGAAAAGTCAACACTCAGAACGTTCGTATATTCAGTCAAGGAGCACTTCTCGCACAGTCCAAGGGTGAATATTTCGTGCGGGCTCAGGCATTATCGTGTAATTGGGTCATTCTTCTTTTCCGAGTCCACGGTGGAAATGAATAATTACCTAGACATGGTTCAGAACATTGTGGTTCTTCAACTACAGGATCAAACGTCATACTTCAACAAGATGGCGCTCCCCCACATTGTGGATGTCACGTTTGTGAATACCTGAACCGTGAGTTTCCCGACAGATGAATTGGCAAAGATGGTCCCATCCCTTGGCCACCCCGGTCCCCAGATATCACTCCTTTAGACTTCTTCCTATGGGGATATGTCAAGAACATGGTTTACCGGTAAAGATTAAGCAACCTTCAGGAGCTCTAACTGCGTATTACAGCAGTGTTTGATAGAATCGATCCTGAATGCCGACTGGATGTGTTACGTGCCACCAAAGGCGCACGTGTAGAGGTGTATTAAGGTAAGATCATTAAACTCGAATATTTACTCTTTCAAATGCCGCAAACCGCATTGCTGTAGGTCTGTTCATTTTTGTACAGTTGTTAATCGAAACCCTTAGGGGACTTTTTGACCACCCTGTATTAAGAAATATCTCTTTTTATTTTCAATAATCACTTTTTTTCCCAAAAAAGTAAAAATCTTTCTGATGAAAACGTTTCTCGCTATGAAGAGTGGCATTCCATTTTGTGTTAGAAACTGCCAAACACACAGTTTAAAATAAAACAGAAATACGTTTATGTCCGTAGCTTACTAGATTAGAGATACAACAAGGGAAAGTGGAATTTTACTCTCCTTATAATAGAAGCAACAGTTTAGGTAAATCGTGCCTATTTCCTGATTCTAAAAGCCCGTTTATGATACGATAATCAACGAAAACAACTTGTAAAGCTTTACTCCTGCATTCAACGGAAAGTAGAATGTATTTTCCTATAATGCGAAAATACATATATAACTTACATAGGTAAGTCTGTGGGAAAATTGTTTTCGTTGTTTGTATTTAAACCACATAAATCAAGTTTCTCTGCACACATAGGAAAACTACATGAGAACAAATTTATATTTCCCTCTTAACAGCAAACAGCACACATTTGTTTAGTATAATTCATGCCTTTGCATTTTTTGAATACATATTTCAGGTGGCGAAGCAAAGGATGAAAGCTCAAACAAAAGATATCTGCACTTTTTAGCAAATAAATTTGTTCCCCGAAATGTTATTATACTCAAACATTAAACATTCATTGTTCGACAAACAGGAGGAGACGATGCGACCTGCACTACAACAAAGGGAGTTTGTTTGTTAATATTAATGTCCAATAACGTGACTAGGAATCCTTATTGAAATTAAACATTCAGGATCAGCAGCAGAGGCAAAACCAGGCACTCAACCATCAGTGAATTTGTTTGAATAACCTTGCAGCAATTTTTCCTGAGTTATACCGCTCACAGGCTCTTTGATTATTTATCGCGACTGCCCTCAACTTACAAAGAGAAGAAGAATCTTACTTTACTCGAAAATACAGCAGGTTTAGAAACAGTTTATTCGTTGAAAATTTCCGCTAGCATTTTAGAGCTATAAAGCGGATAACCGTACAATGTGAAGCAAAACAATGTTACAATTGATCATGTGCATTAAACTTTCAAAAGCATCAATTCACTCAGTTCACCAGAAACACAGTTTAGTAAATATCTTGATGAAAATATCAATTGGAAGAACGAACGGAATTTCATGTGTTTTTTTACTCTAAGGAAACACACAACTTGATCACAAAGCTTTCTGTTCTCAAAGTTTCAGATATTAACTTCTCAGAGCAAGGACATCAACCAAAACAAATTTGCTGGGTGAGTTAAATTATATTTACTCTCATTCCTTTAAACGGCTCGAAGCAGTGAAATCTGGGTTATCAAAATGATATGAAGTCCAGGTCTCAAGAGTGAACTCGTGGTTATAAAAAAACCTCAGGCATTATCGTGTAATTGGGTCATTCTTCTTTTCCGAGTACATAGTGGAAATGAATAAATACCTGGACATGGTTCAGAAATTTGCGGTTTTTCAACTACAGGATGAAACGTCATACTGCAACAAGATGGCGCTCCCCCACATTGGGGATTTCACGTTCGTGAATACTGAGCCATGAGTTTCTCGACAGTTGAATTGACAGAGATGGTCCCATTCCTTGGCTACCCCGGTCCCCGGATATCACTCCTTTAGACTTCTTCCTACGGGGATATGTCAAGAACATGGTTTACCGGTAAAGATTAAGCAACCTTCAGGAGCTCTAACTGCGTAATACAGCAGTGTTTGATAGAATCGATCCTGACACGTTGGAGCGCACATGGCAACAAATTTCATACTGCAACAAGATCAAACGTCATACTGCAACCCTTAATATTTTAAAAGCCTTGAACAAGTTAAATCGGGGTTATCAAAACGGGATGAAGTTCAATTTTCAGGAGACAATCCAGGTCTCAAGGGTGAACTCGGGGTTATCAAATTTACCTTAATCCTCTAAACTGCTCAAACGAGTGAACCCGGGGTTATCAAAATGGGATGAAGTCCAGTTTTCAGGAGACAATCCAGGTCTCAAGGGGGAACTCGGGGTTATCAAATTCACCTTTATCCTCTAAACTGCTCGAACGAGTGAACTCTGAGTTACCAAGATGATATGAAGTCCAGGTCTCAAGAGTGATCTCGGGGTTATCAAAATTACCCGTAATCTTTTAAAAGCATTAGACGAGTGAATTCGAGGTTATCAAGTAACGCTTAATCCTTTAAACAACTCAAACGAGTGAACTCGGGGTTATCAAAACGGGATGAAGTTCAGTTCTGTGAAGGCAATGCAGGCCTCAAGGGTGAACTCGGGGTTATCAAATTTACCTAATTCTTTAAACGGCTCGAACGAGTGAACTCGGGGTTATCAAAATGGAATGAAGTCCAGGTCTCAAGAGTGAACTCTGGGTTATCAAATTTACCCTTTATCCTTTAAATGGTCAAACCAGTGAACTCGGGGTTATTAAAATAGGATGAAGATAGGTCGAACGGATGCATTAGCTATCTCAGAAGCAGGCTGAATGCCGTTGGAACTAGAGGATTTGCATACCAGAAAGTGCTGCTTTCCCCTTAATTCAAAGTGATCGTTGGGGGAATTGATACTAACTCTTTGTGGCTGATTACCTGTTAGAAGAGCCATAACAGTGGCGTATAACCTAAGAAAGGAGATGTTTGAGTCCGTGTCAGGATAACCACCGCTTCCCTATCATGCCTTCTTCATGGAGCAAAGAATAAAGGACTAGAAAGAAGCACAGGTTTGTGACAGGTACTGGTGAGATGAGAGAGGGAAATAAATTGTTTTACCGTAGCTTTCGTAAAGCCCGATCGCTATGTGAACCATCACCTCAATACACTTTGCTGATTTTTGTCGTTAGGTAGCGTGAAAAAGTTTGGGCACCATTTTTTTCAGGTACACCGGCAGCGTAAATGCTTAACGTATCTCCTGTCTTAATTTACAAAGGCGTCTTTCCCCCTCTCATGTATATGTAGACATTCCTTTCCCCCTCTCATATAAATGGAGGCGGTATTCGAACACGGCTCGATCTTCCATTATATGGATTTCACGACTCAGACAAATACTTTTTTTACTTTACATTGTTTATCCTTTTCTGTTGCAGGCATTTATGCATCTGGTTCTAGAAGGATTTCCTTTTGCTTCAATCTATCTTTCTGTCTTACAACTTGGGATGAACAAATAATCTTAGTTGTCACTGCCACGTACTACAGAGGTAAAGCACATGTCAAGAGAACAAATCTACAGCGATACATTCTGTCCGTGTAGTTAAGTGGGGAGAGCAACTTACTTCGGAGTGAGTTGCTCTCCCAACTAAGCTACACGCACAGAATATATCACTGCATATATGTCGTCTTAACACGCGCTTTACCTCTGTAGTATGACACATCACCTCAATACACTTTGCTGAAACAAAACAAAACCACCTTAAAATACACATTCGATTCGAATCATATTGTAACCACCTCTTACTTTTAACGTCAACAGCGGGTAACCATTGAAAAAAGGCACATGTCGTGAGCTGGCTTGGAGGGTATATAAGGTGGGTCACAATGCCATACCGGGATTCGTACCCGGACCGCTTTGGACGAATGATCAGAGGCCATCGCTTAGACTACTGCGCCACCGGGGCTGCAATATAAATTTACTACTGTCTTACTAAATTTATTATTGAATATAATTTTTTTATAAATACCTATTTCTCATAATTTCGCGTGTGGAAAGCGTGCATTTGTTTTCGATTTCTGTTGATGACATCGTAGACGTCCTCGTCAAAGCGAGTCATTTTCAGGAGTAAGTATTTCCACCATCGCAAATTGTTCCGGGTTTGGTTTTGATACCTACTGTCGCCGAAAATACAACTTCACGGATCTACGAATATGTGAAAGGTAGCATCACTTTCAAAGCTTCGGTAGAAAGTGTTGAAAACCATTTTTATCAGACATCCGGAGTTTGATACAACAACAATGAGTAAAAATATCTGGAATTTTGTATTTCTTTTTGGAGCTAACCTCTGAATCTCGGAGAACAGCTTAGTGATATGTATGTATGTATCCGGTACGGCGTCAATTTTTGGGGTTAACATTCGTTTTAAAGAGATGTCGTAGGACAGATTGAGTTAGTTCTTCGTCGGCCTTTGTTGATAACGCAGGTGTCATTTTTTTCCTTTTTGATTGGAAGTTTAAAGACCACCGTGAGCAATTCAATGGGCTATAAGCAGTCACCAGTCCCAAATTTAGGGCCACTGGATGCCTCACCGGGATTCGAAACCGGGCCCCTTTCAGATGAATACTGAAACTGAAACGGATACATACCCTGAAACAGATTCGCGATCATGTTCTTTAGCTGACAGTTTTTCGTGTCTTTCTTTCAATCCTTTCAAATGTACGTTGATCACTGACATTATGCCATGTTTGCAACTGATTTTCCCTCATAAAGGTTTCAAAATAATCACAATTGCGTCTTCAGTGTTCTTCTACAGCACAATTTTCTTTTTTTTTCTTAATGAAACTTCGAATTTTGTCGTGAACTGCCAGTGTACAGTATCTGCTCCTCTCGTTCCTTGTAGGTAAAAATTCAGTTAGTATAATTTCAAAAATATGGCTGCCAAATGCATGAGCAATAGAACAAACTCCTACCCAGAAAAAGCACAAGTTTTGAGAAACTGCTGGCCACCAGTTGGCAGTGATGAGTCACTGCTGGCTGAGATCTGCCGCTCACGGACGGTAGCGGTCCGTTGGTGGCAGCGCCATCAGTTAGCAGCCATTGATGGCCTTGCAGCATCGCCGTGAATTGCAGGCCTCGAAGCAAGTGTCACTAGTGGCCAGTAGCTAGCAACCGAAGCAACCCCAACCCGAGGTGGAAGCAACGGGACTGCGCATGCACAAAAGCAAGACGTGCTCTACCTGTCGTGGTACCAGTTAGTTGAAGACGACGCTATCGCCATCGTGGTATTTTAGTGAATGTTAAGAAAAGAAAAAAGCCATATGTAGAGAGGCGAATTAATTTCCTAATGAATTGCCACATCGACTAAGATTACCGTTGGAAGCAAAATACATAAATATTTATTAATGGATTGTAATAGTAATAAATTACTCTCGTGTATTTATAGAAACTAATTTTGTCGCAAAAATCCTGCGGTAACACACAAATAATCGGGAATACAGACACCCATGAAATATACTCACTCCATTCCCATGAATAACACGAAATAATTTATGTGTAATATTTCGTTTTACTATACACTGAAACGCTTCAAACAAAAGTCCCAGAAAAACATTAAAAATCGTTATGTTGGAAAAAAAAAAGAATTATTCGCGTACAAAGTTTATCAATTATTTGAAAAAATAAAATAAAAGCAACGCTATGTGGATTTAATGTGCTCATACATGGGTTGAATACACAAGATTGGAGGAACTCGTTGCTAAAAATAACGAGAAGTAAAATAAACTATCTTTCCTCCAATAGAACAAGTGTAGATTCGGACCGCGGAAGGGAAAGATACAACGGTAAAAATGCAACAGAATGTGACATGAACGGGGAAATATATTAATTCAACAATTGCCTTTGAAGATCACAAGTACAGTACAAAACCTTGGAAAGCGCCTTTAATTTGGTACACTCGTTTAAAATGAGTGAAGTTCCCTTAAGGTAAATAAAAACAATCATTACGTTGAATTAATAAATTCATGAGTTATATGAAACGGACATTTATGAAAAATACCTCGCAAAATTGTAAAATTAAAAAGAGAACCTTCGTTTCACATCGCTCAGGAAGGAGACTCAGCTTCAAGCGGAGGCCTGTGCGTTGCAAACTGGTGTAGTGGCTAGAGCGGACGGGTGGCAAGCAGACTGTTGTTCGTTCATTTCCAGCCAGATCTAAGCGTGGGTTTTTCAGAATCTGCTCAGAAAATTTCCCCACAGTCGTGCCGTCATGCAAAAGTTCCGTAGGGGGAAGAATTGCTGGGCCTCTGGGAAACTGCCCTTATTATTATTTTTTTTTTTTTATGGCTGCTACTGAAATATTGGCAGACATGATTCGGCAAGCCATTAGTTACGTCACGTGATTGCCGGCGGCCACTGCCGGAAAACTAGCGGACCTCATAAAACTAGTTATTATTTATGACACTTGCTTTCAGGGCCGCTTGTGGCAGCCACTGCTTGTGATGGATACCTGGTGGGTCTGTTCTGGCATATGACAACAGATGGGGTGCCAACGGTTGGCCAGCTGCTGGACTGAGCTGCTAGACCATGTGGTGGCCTACGGGACATTTTATTGACGGTTGGGCAGCGACAACATAGTGCTGGCTGTTACTGAAAAATTTAGTGGACAAGTGCGGGCTTGAGTGATAGCCCAGCAACACTGTTTTTGTTGGGTAGTTGCTCGACGGTTGACCATTACCGATTTTATCGACCAGAAGTATCGCGACTTCAAAACGTTTTCGTTGCCAACACTTCCCTGTAAAGGTTGCAGTGATTCCATGAAGCATTCATAAAAACATAACAATCTCCAGTCTCAACACTGGACATTTTATTGCGCATAGCCAGGTCGGTAACCGTACATATCCCCCGGAGGTCCAGATGTTTTGTTTTTCTGTAAGTATCGAGAGTTCTGGAATTTTCCTAGTTAGTACTTCTAATAATTGGTTCGCAGCACAGCATATCTCCCTGCGTTTCGTTGTTCCATAGGTAACGGGCAAATTTTGTACATACACTGACACGTGTGGTGCAACTAGAAAAATTTACTGCACCAACTTTTGGATCAGCACATCTTCTGCCAGGTTTGGCATTTTATCGATTTTACCTGCAACCGAGTTACTAAAAAGCGGGACAGTTTCGACCTTCTTCGGGTTCTAATCACCAAATATTACTCTACCCAAGCTTCGTTTCGTTAGGAGCATTAAAGTTTAACCAATTGTGTGGGGCTTACTAGCTTGCGCGATTTTCGTACAAATAAGGTACGAGGCGTGCCTAGCTTTTCAGTGAGGTTGATGATATGCGAAAACTTCTATTTCGACGTCTTCAACAGTACCTGTTGCCTTTCCGAAAGTTCAAGCTCTTTCGGATGCTTCGTTGCAATATGTCTACGCAATTTCTTTGGTCACATGCCCTCGTTTACGAGTAATTCGCAGAAAAGAAAGCACTTAGCCAGTAATCTCCTTCGTCTCTATTACACTATAATTCGATGTTTGAATGGTCGTAATCGTACCTTCTTAAACCTTTCCTCCGTTTGGTTCTTTGGAACTCATTGGCGAAGGCCCTCCTTCTTCGACTTAGATTGTTTTTTATTTGATTGACGATTTCGTCCGCCAAGGTATTTTCTTTCTATGTTTTCCTCAACTCCTGCATTCTGCGTCGTCGTTGGTGTCTTTTTCCAGCACTTAACCGTATATCCTATGTGTCCACAAATGAATAACTTAGAAAATACAAGGATTTGACATTAGAGAGATGAGATCCCTCTTTTAATGACGTCAAGCAGAAACCAAGGCGGGTCCAGGTTCTAATCTCGATGAGGCATGGATGTTGTGTTTGTCTTACGGCACTAGCTTTCTTCCTTCCCTGGAACCAGTGACCCTAAATTAAGGACGGGGCGACATCTTATAGGCCATTGAGTTTCTCACGGTGGTAGTTAAACCTTCAATAAAAAAACAAAAAAACATAGGCTTCCGATTGGTTTCCGATGCTGTCTTGTATGACGCCAAACACGACACCGACGTATCAGGCCGTGTAGCATGAGATTGACGTTACAAAGGAAGCCAACTCACCTCTCTAAAGTCTTAGCCTTGTACTTTATAGACAGCCTTGCCTGAAGTTAGGTTTTACAAAACTTTCAGCGGGATAGTGGCGTTAATTTCGGGAAATGTTTAAGGACGATGAAGCAAATTGTACGTAGCAGGAATCAAAAAGGGCCGCCCCGGTGAACCAGTGGTCTAAACGATGGCCTCTGATCATTCGTCCGAAAGGGGTCCAAATTTGAATCCCGGTGAGGCTTGGATGTTGTGTTTGTCTTACGGCACTGGCTCTCTCCCTGCGCTGGAACAAGTGACCTTAAATAAGGGACGAGCGACTGCTTATAGCCCATTGAGTTGCTCACGGTGGTCGTTAAATCTCCAATCGAAAAAAAAGGGAAGACATTATTATATGAGTCAGATCTCTGGAGAAGCTTCACAAGCCCATCAAAAAGAACAGGCCTCAAAACGTCCTAATATCAATTCACCTATACAGTGTTCCTTTAAGTAATGAGGGATGGCTCTTTGAATAAAAGTAACAACCGTTTCTACAGTTTTGACCACTAGAGTGTGCTGTGCTCGAAGGAACAATTTTCGAGTCGGATGACGTAGCAGTTTTCGTGTGCCACCGTGGAAGTAAGACTATGTGCATATAGCGTGCCAGAATTTGCGGAATGGAGAAAAGAACGGTGATAAATTTTTACTACATATTAGAGGAAACTGCCACTGAAGTGTAGCAAGACCTACAACAAATTTGGTGATGGGGGCGAACTATGAACAAATTAGGAAAGGTGACGTGGCGCATATTGTGGCGCAATTATTGAATAAATTACGGTGATACTTGTCGAACTATGCGCATGTGTTCCTCTGGTTTTTTAAGTTTAAAGATGGGAGAGAGTCCCTCGAGGATAAACCACGCACAGGAGTTCCAGTTTCTGCACGAAAAGATGAAAATGTGGTGCAGACGACTAGCGAAATTGTTGCCCATAACAGATGAATAACGACTTGGCTACTCGCTGAACAGCTAAGTGTCGGCAAGGAAACGGCCAGGATAATATTTAAAAAGATCTGCACAAGAGGAAGATTTGTTTGAGGTTTATGCCGCACACGTTGACACACGAACAGAAGGAGCACCGGGCTGCATTTTGTCAAACTTTCATCCATGCAATTGATCAAATTCGTGATTTATCACAAATAATTGTCATCGCTGATGAAAGTTGGTGTTCTTAGTTTTATCTTGAAGCAAACGCCAGATCATGGAATGACGTGGAAGGTCTTTTCCTCGGCAGAAGAAAGTCCGTTTGCAAAAATCACGTGTAAAGACAATGGTCACTGATTTTTTTTTCGACTCTGCTGGAATTATTATTTATTTATTTATTTATTTATTTTGATTGGAGGTTTAACGACCACCGTGAGCAACTCAATGGGCTATAAGCAGTCGCCCGTCCCTAATTTAGGGTCACTGGTTCCAGGGAAGGGAGAGAGCCAGTGCCGTAAGACAAACACAACATCCATGCCTCACCGGGATTCGAACCCGGACCCCGTTCGGACGAATGATCAGAGGCCATCGCTTAGACCACTGCGCCACCGGGGCGGCTCTGCTGGAATTATCCACCGAGAATTTGTTCCTGAGGGCATCGCAGTGAACGGCTAGTGTTATTTAGGACCAATGCAACGTCTGTACGTCCGCATGCGACGTGTCAGGAAAGAACTGCTCCACAAAAACAATCGATTTCTGTTGCACGACAACGCGCTCGATCTGGATGAACGAACATCCACCCTACTCTCCAGACTTGGCCCCCGCCGAACTTTTCCTCTTCCCAGAGGGGAATTGTGTCTTCAATGGAGAGCGCTTGAGCGACATCGAGGACATCCAACGTGGTGTGACCAACAGGTTCAGGGAGTTTCCGTTCAGGACTTCCGCCACGCCTTTGAATAACTGTACAGAATGTTTAACCATTTTGTGGAGTTGAAGGGAGATGATTTTGAATCTGTATCAGTGACAATTCAAAATATAACTTGTTGTTTTGATATGCTAATTTTTATCTCATTATTACTGACGCACTGTGTACACAATGAGTAATAAATCCTATACACCTCATATGCATCAACCCGAGTTTTTGCAAAGATATAATGCCATTTACGTAGACTCCATATTATAGTGCTGCTATGGCACGATTAGAATGCAAATGTTAAAGAACAATGCTTAAATGAAACAGAAGAAAATCGAATTTTCTTTAAACCTTTAACAACCATAACGCCCAAGACGCCCGTACCTACAAACGCCCGAAACGCCTGTCTAGAATGAGTGTCTTCAAATTTTCTCGATCTATAAGGGATCAGCAGGAGTCTCCGTCAGTCACTAATGTTGTTATTAAACAAAGATAACCCTCTGTCTATTCTATACCAGAGACAGTTTCTGGCGTTATGGCACTTAGAGTGATACAAGATTTTGGGGTCATGGTCGTTAAAGGTATGGATGAGACTGTACTGTCTGCTAAATCTCAGAATTTTGGTCTTAGATTAAAGATGTTAGAAGTATGTGTACTTCAAATTTAACCTTCCTTTTTGTGTTTCATTTTCTTATGTGCATTTCGTTACCTCTTATTTTCATTCTAAACGACATATCTGAAAGCGAAGCTTCTGCGCACATTTTGGCAACTTCTGGCATTGACGCTGTTTGGGCCACGAGGGCCCTTGCGTCATTGAACGCCGACCAACCACCCAACCAACCAACCGCTGGCAGGAACCCGAAGGTTAAATTAAACCCAATACTGTTATACTTTGTAAAATGTGTGTAACAGCAATATATTCTGTAAAACGAAGTTTGTTTTTCTCTTGTTATTAGAATAGCTATAATAATATTCTCCTATAAGGATACGTCTGTGATTAGTTCAGTTAATGTTTACAGTTGTGCTTGACGAACGGACTTGTATGCTACAAAGGACAAAATTGAAAGCGTAAGTTATTTATTTAGCTTATCGAGCCCTTTAGTGTTCTCTTCTAAGTAACAGTATTTACAGTTAAAGAACTGCTTGATTAAGACAAACTAATTGTAAAACATTGTAGACGGTACAAATGTCGCGCGTAGAGGGAAATATTTGGGACAGTACCTTGTGTAGAGGCATGTTTGACGCACATACATTAGTAGTTTTAACCCCTGTCTATTCTAATAAAAATACAACCTACGTCCAATAATTTCCAGAATTGACCGCACAACTTATACAACAACAGTGGGATAAATATATCACGTGTATGCCAGAAGACAGCAGGCTTTGTCCAATCAGCGAACAGCTGGAAACCGGTTTATACCGGTACCAACAGGTAGCAGTTGGGCATTAAGGGAGTCACAGCACGCCTTTTCGTCCCATTTCACTTTAGCCATGGAAGAACAGAGAGAAAACATCCGGTTTTGTTGGAAACTTGGTAAATCAGGTATTGAAATTTACAGAACATTAACACAAGCGTATGGAGACACAGCATTATTCTTCAGCAGAGTTTTCGAATGGTATACACGGTTTCGTGACGGGGGGAATCCTGTGATGATGGTCCGAGATCTGGAAGACCCTCCTGTATACGGACAGCCGAAAAAAATCGAAGAGGTGCGTAATCAGTTAAAGAAAGATCGCTTAATTACAGTGAGACTTTTGGCTGAGTCGGTCGGCATAAGAAAGTTTATTTGTCATGAGATTCTACGCGAGGATCTGGGAACACAAAAACGTAATGCCACATTGGTACCCCAAATTGTGAATGATGACCAAAAGGAGGCTCATTCATCGATCTGTTCCGATCTGGCGGGCACTGAAGCTGAGGATCCTGATTTTTGCTCCAGAATCATTGCAGGAGATGAAACATGGTGACTACAGTGTGATCCAAAAACCTGGGGATTGTTTCCAGGATAAAACGGTCACTAAAATAACAGTATCATACAAAAATTACATCTATCCAAGCAGCCGTGACAAAACCACTTGCGGACATCCCGGAGATTGTCTTACAGAACTGCTTCTAGGATATTCTGAAACGCTGGAAATTTTGTGTTGACTTAGAAGTGTGGTATTTTGAAGGAGATCAGCATTAATTGCGAGTACGATGCTTTTTCATATTCTTTATCGCTTCAGTCCTAGAACTTTTTGGACATAGGTTGTATATTAGGATCTTTCTTTCAGTAAGCGTTCCATTTCTCTCCCATGCAGTGATTATAAGACATGTATTATTTGAACACTTTACAAGTAATGCTCCAAATGTGCCTGATAATTCCAGTTGGAGTGCACAGAAAATTTTAATTCCTCAAAATTTAATCATGCACCCAGACATTGCCCGGGATTTAGGCTTATTAATTTCATATTCCCTTATGAAAAAATCAGGAAAAAATTAATGCTTGCAAGAAAGAAAACAGCTGATTTCAAAAATTCGGTCATTACAGATTATTTATTCATAGTGTGATTATCTCAGCACTTGGCCGTACACAACATTTTTGGTTTCTCCTTCATCGGCGACAATATATAATTTTGTTGGATCCTTTGCGCTTGACATTCCAACATACAGCTGTCCATGTCAGAAGCATCAAATGCATAACGTGCTTTCAGTTTCACACGTCTTTGAGGGGCGAATCTCTGGGATAAAAAGGTTAAAAACGTATATTAGCGAATATTTTATGAAACTTGCTGAAATTTTAATCAACACCATAAATCTTTAATAGGAACATGACCTTCAATATTCGCCGGAATCAGTAAATAACTTTTCAAATTAGGCGTTAAAATTTTATTAACCGTTTCTGCGTATATATTTCTGTTTACCGATGAATTAAAAATTCCATGCCTATTTTAAAAAGTTTGGACCGGATTCCGGTGAAATTTTGAGGGATTCCTCTTATTACCAACTCATGGTGTTGATACAAATTTATGCCCGTTTCGTTGAGATTTCGCGTTTGTGCATATTTCTATGCACAGTTCTCAAAGAACAGAAATACTTGTGGATGTGCCGCGGCGATGAATGCAGTCACGTGCTTTCATATAACGATGACGTAGCAAACGACGCTGACTATTGATTAGCTTATTAATGAATTCATAAATCGCGAATGGAACAACGTAGCGATCTTAAAATAGTTGCGTTGACCTAGAAATTGCAGTATTAATAAGCTGTGCAAATTTCAGGATCCCACAGTTCAGAGTTCGAGAGTTTTTGCTGCCTCAGACAAACAGACGTTTTGTGCTTTACATATAAGAATTACGGTGGAAATTGTTCATGTTCATCGATCGGTGTATTCTCAAGGTGATTTATACAGATTTTCTTTGCCGAATACTCCAGTTTCGCAAGGAACCACTGCGTAGGATCGAGAGTTGTAGCGTTGTCGTTGGTGAAAGTTCTGCCATTTCAAATTGCACACAGAGTAAAATTAAATATTTGTTTGGTATCTTATTTCTTGAGAACCACATGGTGTTTGAGTAAATTTGACGCACGTTTCTTCCCTGATTTGGGGGAAATTACTCATCGATAATAAATTATCAAGTAATGTGTATTCATTCATTTTTATTCCATTCAAACGTCCAATAGGATTTGCATTTACTTGTTGCTCTGTACCAGAATTAAAACACAACATATGACTACAAAAAACGAAGCTTTTTAGGCTGTAATTTACTTTTGGGACAAGATTCTTTCATTTCGTTTAATGCTTGAGAGAGTTTCTCAGACGTTCTTGAGAAACGGATGGCCGAGCTCAGACTTGCTACCTGAAACAGATAATTCTCTCGCCCAGAGGCAAAGCACGAGTGCACATAGAGTTGATTACGAATGCCTCACAAATACTTGCCCCCGAAAGTCCTTTTTCGCTTTGTACGTGAGCGGTCTACCCTCCAAGGGCAGGTGCTATTTAGAATGCGAGACAAGTCTCAGGAACACAGTATGGAAGACATCCACTCTGAAGAATTTCTCTTTTGATAAAACTTCAAAGCCGCAATACATAAATGAATTACTTTAGGCTGCTTTCCACAAAAGGAAAGGGTTTCCGCACTTGCTGAATGGGATTCGCATGATTAGAAGTATCACCCATTTCAGCCTAGTTATGCGTATTATTTTCAAAATGCCAGATGTAATAGAACTCGTTTGCATCTATCTAAGTTGTAACGCACAAGTTCTCTGTGACTGATCTCCAGATCTTCGCATGAAAATTATATTCCTGCTTATGACAAGCTGCTTTGCGAATATATTGATCATAGTTCGTCATAGTCAAAAACAAATTTTCAGACATTCAGTAAGG
Organism: Macrothele yani; assembly: GCA_039090855.1. Taxonomy (NCBI): domain Eukaryota; kingdom Metazoa; phylum Arthropoda; class Arachnida; order Araneae; family Macrothelidae; genus Macrothele; species Macrothele yani. The sequence continues at coordinate 162,391,161 of CM077002.1, forward strand.
ATGAGTTATAATAGAAGATGTAAAGGTTTTCATTCTCTAACGGTTGCGACTCCTGGTTAGCTGATAACTGAGGGCTTACATCTGAGTTTTCTAGTTGTCATTTCTAAACCTAAATTGCTGTGCTACAATTAATATTTTACAAAGTTTATTGCAGCGGTATTGCGAACTGCGTACAGAGAAGCTTTGCCTTCGATTTATGTAATAAATAAGGGCGTCTTCCTCCCCCAATTATAGTAAAATAGTAAAATTATGACATTGAACAACCTTGTATAAATCTAAGCAAGTATATCTATAAGAATGCAACATCTAATATTATCCAAAATAAAGAAAGTAAAAAGTTTAAAAGAAATAAAGGAATAAGTCAAGGATATACTATCTCACCAAAGCTATTTACTTTAACGCTGGAACACATAATGAGAAAATTAAATTGGTTAGAAAAAGGGATTAACATAAATGGAGTAACGTTGAGCAATTTAGGATCTGCAGACGACATAGTCCTCATTTCCAAAAATAAAGAAAACGAATTAAAAGAAATGATAGAAGAACTAACAGATGTATAAGAAAATGGATTAGAAGTCAATATTGATATAACAAAACTAATATCAAACCAACTTAAGAAGCACAAGAAAATATTAGAATAAATGGTAAAGAAATTGAATATGTGTAAGAATACATATACCTAAGAAAACTAGTTACCACAACGAAACATGGAATTATAGAAGAAATTGACAGAAGAATAAAAATGGGGTGTGCAGCTTTTGGGAAGTTAAAGAAGATTCGATGTAGTAAAATAAAGCATGTAAATAGAGGAAACGTTTTCAGTCAATGTATAACAGCCATTATGGCATATGGCTCCGAAACTTGTCCCACAAAAAAAAAACATCTTGCAAAAAACACAAATTAAAATGGAAAGATCTCTGCTAAATAAAAGATTTCAAGAAAAAATAAGTAATACAGATATAAGATAAAAAACAAATTTTTTTAGATATAGTGTGACGTACTACAGAGGAAAAGCGCATGTCAAGACGACAAATCTGCAGTTATATATTTTGTCCTTGTTACTTAGTTGGGAAAGCAACTTACTCTTGAGTGAGGGAGCACGGATTCGATCTTTGTCACGGACAAATTTGTGTTTTCACATTGGCACTCAAACGTATAAATGGATATACGAGCCGCTGGGTACTTCAAAAGATGTGTGATATTTGTTCCACAGGTCGTCCAGAATTTAAAAAAAATCCGCTGTTCACTTCAAAAAGAAAGAAAAGCAATTAAGAGGGATATGATGAGTCGCACACCAGAGGTAAAGCACGTGTCAAGACGACAAATATGCAGCGATAGATACCATCCGTGTAGCTTAGTTGGGAGAGAAAATTACTCCGGAGTGAGGTGGCGCGATTTCGATCTGTTTCACGGGAAATCTTGTTTTTCACAATAGGTGAAAAGATGCTCAATTTTAAATGGGAATGGGCTGGACATTTATCAAGAATGTAAAATAATAGATGGACTGAAATAGTAACAGAATGGAGACCATACAAAGGAAAGAGGACAGTGGGAAGACCACAGAGAAGACGGATGAATGATATAAACAAAACCGCAGGAAGTCTGTTGAATAGACAAGCCCCAGGCGGGAACGTTTAGAAAGAGATGAGGGGATCCTATGGCCTCAATTGGTTATGAAAAGGGTTGGAAGAAGAAATAAAGTCTCAGACATTTACCATATTGACAAACATTTAAGACAGATCTAAACAACAGAAGTTCTTCACTTTGAACGAAATGTTTTACTAAGCGATTTTCATTATTATTATTAATAGAAGGACAACACGACATTAGATATCTGTTGCTCACCCCCATATTTCTCGATAACTAGCAGAGTAAGTTCGCCTTACGCTACGGTGACCAACAATGCACGGCGCTATGTGTGTTTATCTGTCAGCATCTGACTTCACAAGTCCGTAGGGATGGGCTCAGCAACTGAGACGTTTCCATCTGGTGGGGCTTAACGGCACAAGCTATTTAATTATATCTAATAAATCCAAAGGCAGAGAGACAAATACGCGCAGAGAATGCAAATGGATTGTTCTTTCCAGGTTCTTCTTTAATTAACACACAGCAACCGAAAAATTGTATTTCGACACCGCTGGTCGCGAACTCAAAATCTTTCCAGATTGAAATATCAAGATATCTGCAAGATTTTTTGTAATTTTGACGTTTAAAAGGGATGTTTTGTCCTGCTTTACCAAGCTTTCTTTTTTTTTTTCATATCTATGAAAGTTCAAGCCTAGAGACATGTACATTGATTTGTAAAGATTTAAGGCAACCTAACATTTTTTTTTTCAGTTTTCACGGACATTTTAAATATATAATTTTTTGGAAGGTATGCTTCAAAACTAAAACAAAAGCACTGAATAAACAAAGACATCGCTCTTTCCACGTTTAGCAACGCACAGCAACCGAAAAGTAGTTATTTGGCCGCCGCTGGGGAATTGAATCCTGGATCTCTCGATATCTAGCCGTGCGCGTTAGCCTTTCACCACAGGGCAGCGGGTGGCCTAGTGGGCAACATTCGTGACTGCCACGGAAAGGACTCAGGTTCGATTCCAGCAGGTACGAACGCTCGATCCACTAAATATCCGCCGTGCGTCGGATGGGCACGTTAAGCCGTCGGACCCCGGGTACTGGCCTCCTAGTAATAAATAAGGGCGTCTTCCTCCCCTTTCTACTTCGCTTCCGTGTCACTTTCCTATCGGGCCCTCTAGTCCAAATCTCCTAGCTTCCTATTTCTAAGGGTTGTTTAAGACATAGGGTCAGACACTCCCTTCCTAGAATTCTCTATATATGATCATCATGATCCTTACACCACGGTGGCCAACAATCTACGGCGCTAGGTGCGTTTTTCTGTCAGCATCTGACATTATAAATCCGTAAGATGGTCTCAGTTACTGAGACGTCTTTATCTAGTGGGCATTAACGGCACTGGCTATATATTAATTATAGCAGTTAAATCCAAAGGGCGAGATCCAAAGTGAAAATCCGCCAAATACGTGGCTTCAGTGAATAAAAACAGACATCGCACTTTCCACGTTTAGCAACGTACCGCAACCGAAAAATTGTTATTCGGCCGCCGCAGGGTAATTGAATCTCGGAGATATCGAGAGATCCGGGATTCAATTCCCCGGCGGGGGCCGAATAACAATTTTTCAGTTGCTGTGTGTTGCTAAACGTGGAGAATGCGATGCCTTTTTTATTCACTGACGCCACGTATTTGGAGGGTTTTCAATATTCACTGAAAACATTCAAGCAGAAAAATCAAGGATGGACTACGAAATGAAAATAAATGGGTGATCACCGCGTGGTTTTGGTGGAGTCATTAACTCATCCTCAGACAAGTTTAACTAAATACGTTAATCTCCAGCGTTTTGGAACTGGTACATCCGGGTCCTCTGCTTTTTGTATTCCTGTGATCTTAAATTGTGCGCTACCTACAGATGGAGATACGTGCTTCCAATATTCGATACGATATTTCAAATCGATATGAAAGATTGTAGAGTAAAACTGTTATCCAACATTTGTGACTCCACCTGAAGAGAATGTGACATGGCATTTCCCGATTTTAGGAAATGTGCTTTTTATAGCAGTATGAAACTAAATTATTTTTCATTAAAAATTATTTGTGTTATGATGAAAGTTGAAAGCATTTGCAGTTATTATTTTCACTATGAAATACATTTTTATTATGGGAAATCAAAATTACTTAATAGCAAAATAAATTTAAAGTATGGAAATGCGGAGGTAAACTTCAAAACTATGATGTGGAAGTATTCTTATACTCTCCGAAGAGATTGCATTGATACAAAAATGGGTATGGTAAATTTACATATTTATGCGAAAACAACTGCTTTCTGGTTTTGTAGGGTTTTTTTATTCGTCCATGGCTTGAAATGAAGTAATCTCCAGAAAGCCTGATAGTGTAATACAAATGCTTCAAAAGTAAAAATAATCAAAATTCGAAATCGAAATGCTTCAAAATTTATTCATTAATCTATTTTTAGGAGTCAAAGGATATATAGTGATTAGCAGCTTACCAAAAGGAAGGATGAAAATTATTCCAGACGCGGTTTTGACCAATTTTTGTCAACGTTTTATGTTCTAAATTGGTGAAAAACTCCAGAAAAAAATTTAAAATCTGTGCATATTTCTAACATAGAACTTCACGCTCTCTCTATGTTGCCTAATAGAGTGAAATGCAAAGTTTAAATCCCCTCTCATTTATATTCTGTCTGATATGCGTGATGCCTGCATATTATCAGAGATTCGCTCTACCCATGAAATCTTTCCTTCATTCGTTTTAAAGGTAATCACAATTTGTTCAATATAGTATTCATGGATGAAATTAATCTTGCGCATGTTGATATTTGACACACTTTAGAGGGGGGGGTATGACAAGGTGACTCTATATCTACCAATGCTGTTTGATGCCATGAGAATAACATTCGATCATAAAACTAGGACAGCGGAATAAAGATTAATGGAGATGATTCAACCCAATTTCGTTCAGCTGACGACAGTCATTTTTGCAAGTACCCCAGCAGAGCCACATGGCGTGATCGAGGATCTTTCTGACGAGACTACAAGAATGAGATTAAAGATGAACTTGCAGAAAACAAAACTGATGTACAATGCTTTTACAAGAACAGGATATTTAGAGCTCGATGGGGAAAATTTAGAAGTAACCAATCGCTCCAATAGCATTTACCAGATATCAGATTAATGCCACATCGAAGACATTTATATGTGTACGAAACTTGACTAGAATGCCTTTGGAAAAAAATAAGCATTTTAAAGAGTAATACAATTATGTCTTAAAATAATTTGTCTTATTAGGGGGTTAACGATCACCGTGAGCTATTGAATGGGCTATAGACAGCCACATATCCATAATGTAGGGCCACAGGTTACATCGAAGAAATAGAGCTACTGCTGTAAGACAAACTCACCGTCCATACTTCCTGGATTCAAACCAGGACACGTCTCCGACGAACGGTTAGAAAATAGAGCTTCTAACCATTCGTCATCTGAGGCGGCAGAATAAAATATAATCAGTAAGTTTTTTGTAGTTTTGCTTATGGATCAAAGACATCGATCTTAATTAGAAAAGACGTCCAGAGGCTGAAGAAACTTGATGAGGTGCATGCTTGTTGTAACTGAAAATAAAAAAAAACGTAGGAGGAAGAACTTCTGTAACCAATGAGTGTAGCAGAAAGCACTTCTATAACCAAGGAACATACCAGGAAGAACTGCTGTAACCAAGAAAGACAGAACAGCTGTAGCCAAGAAAGTTAGGAGAAAGAACTTCTGAAACCAAGGAGAATATAAGAAAGAAATGCTGTAACCAAGAAAGATAGTAGAAAGAACTGCTGTAACCAAGAAAGGTAGGAGAAAGATCTGCTGTGACCAAGAAAGATAGAACTGCTGTAGCCAAGAAAGTTAAGAGAAAGAACTACTGTAACCAAGAAGGATTGGAGACGGACATGCTGTAACCAAGTTGGATAGAAGAAAGAAGTCCTGTAATCAAGAAAGATAGGATAAAGACCTGCTGTAACCAAGAAATATAGTAGAAAGAACTGTTGTAACCAAGACATATATAGCAGAAAAAACTGTCGTAACCAAGAAATGCATTAGAAAAAACTGCTGCAATCAAGAAATATAGTAGAAAAACTGCTGTAACCAAGAAAGATAGGAGAAAGAAAGGCTGTATCCAAGAAGGATATCAGAAAGACTTGCTGTAACCCAGAAATATAGGAGAAAGAACTGCTTCAACCAAGAAAGATTTGAGAAAGAAAAGCTGTAACCAAGAATGATTTGAGAAAGAAGTGCTGTAACCAACAAAGATAGGAGAAAGAACTGCTGTAACCAAGTAAGGTAGAACTGCTGTAACCAAGTAAGGTAGAACTGCTGTAACCAAGTAAGATAGAACTGCTGTGACCAAGTAAGACAAAACTGCTGTAACCAAGAAAAATAGGAGAAAAACCTCATGTGAGCAAGGAGCACCGGAGAAAGAAGTACAGTAAACAAGAAAGATAGGAGAAAGAACTGCTGTAACCAAAAAAGGTAGCAGAAACAACTGCTCTAACCAAAAAATATAGGGGAAAGAACTCATGGCAGAGTTCTGGACGAATGTGGTCCTCCAATCGGTCAGGACCAGGATTTTTTTATCAGTTAAGTGAAAATTTCCGGGCCTATGCTGGAAAGGTTTATCATTTTACTCCTGCATTAAAAATGTGTTTAGGTGTCACGAAACGAAGATGATGTATTTTCGTGTCTCGAAACGAAATAATCATACGGTGAAGTTCACTAAATAAAACGATAGACCTCCCATCTGCCACCGCATACATTGATTAATTACGGCTGAAACCAAAAAGCCGGGATGTAAGATGACAGTCTTAAAAGCGGCTGCTTTATTTCTTTGATGGTTGAAATCAAACTCCGTTTTCACTTCGTTGGCTACAACGACTAAAACACGTGGTTTTGTTCTATTCAGAGAACTTTTACATGAATACAGTTTTCATTTACATGAAACAAAAGCGAACTTCTGGAGACAACAGAGATGAGGCAGTTCAAAGTACGAGGTACTTGCTTACATATTTGAGGAATGAGAGCTAGCCTTGTCCGTACTTAAATGTAGAACAGAAAAACCATAACAGACTTACATAAGTGTGTATATAAATATACAAAAGTATGCATGTATATGAATACATATAAGAAGCATGTATACATACGTATAACAGAAGTAATGAATACATGTAAAAGAAGCATGAATGCATATGAAAATGAATACATATAACAGAAGCATGTAGTGGCAGGTCATAATTTCCTCTGTTATAGGAATTCCTACAGGAAATAGCAAATCCCCCTGTGATACTTTCTTTTTACTGCTAAGGTAAGTCAGTGCAATAGAACAGCTCTGTTTCTTTAACGCCTGTGGTCTTCGGCCTTTTCTGAACAGCTGAAAACATGACAAAATGGTATATTATTCACGACCACATGAAAAAGAAAAGGAAAAATGCATGTATTTATTACGAATATCAATTATTTTAGAGAGATTTTGAATCCTAAAAGTTAACTTTTGGAAAAGAAACGATGCGGTTTACATGATATCCATGTCACGAATATGTCCGAAGTAGGTACTTGATATGTCTTTTCCAGTTTTTTAAGTATTCTTTAAAATTTTCTGTTATGTAATTTATCAAATCATAGCTGATAGCAGATTTGGGAATTTAATGTTCATGTACCCAAAGTGGTACCATGGTATACATTTCGCCATTTCGAAAATGCATTTTTTCATCTTAGAACTTCCTTTGTGGACGTCCGGGGGCCATTGAAAAAGTGCTCCGCAAGCCACAGGTTGAAGACTAATGCTCTGCTGAAAGCTTTGAGTTAGTTGTAAAAAGTGGCAGAAAACACTTGACGAAAATCTGAAACTGGCCGGAAATGGAAATTCCGAACCACACCAGGCTTTCCAAATTATGGTCCGCGCAACCCTCTAACTCACAGATCCGTTTAATGAAAGGAGCGGATGACATTAAAATGAAAATGAAGACCCTCTAGTTTCAACGGGATGCACATATTGCTAGAAGTTACTATCGTTGGACAAATGAAATGCAACACTGGATACGAAAGGACAGAAAAAAGGGCAGAAATACACGAAGAGGGCTATGTAAGGGGGAAATTCAAAAACACTCTGGAGTGATATGGAGAACTGCTAAACGGAGTTTTTTAAGAAACATACGGAGTATCCCATTTGTGGACTTAGAATTGTTGGTGATCATTATATAGCAAGTGCAACTGAAGTGTTCATTTCAGAGGTGGTATTGAGAAACTCTCCAAATTGTTTTTCTGGAATAATGAAACACACATTGCCTGTTACTCCGGAAGCTCGTTTCGAGATTCTGGTGCCCAGAAGAATCCAACTCGGGTATAGCGGGATTGATATCTTTTCCTTTTTAAGTCTGAACGGATTTGGATAATCCCACATCATTACAGTTTTCACAATATTTACCCGATCTAGTGGTATATTAGTTGTATGGGAATTTGCTTTCTTTCAGCATGAATATAATTGGTACCCATTCCAGGTTGAGTTTGTTTATTATTCCCTATACAATACATCTTGTTCCTTCTGAAAGTATTTTATTTAATCTACGGAAAAAAAAAGGTTCCTGATATGATTCATTACGTACTGATCGATTTCAGCTGAATCCAGAGCGTTAAAAGTAAAGTTGTGTTTTTTACGGCTTTTTTTAGTTTCTGTTGCAGTCTTCTGCTCTCGACGTCATAGGACGTAATTCATCAAAAGTTTATCGATTTCAGGTCAATCAAGAAAGTCAAACGTCAAGATCGAATGGTTTTGTTTGCGTATTTTTCTTAGCTTCTGCGAGAGGCCCTTAACGCAGACATCTCATTTCCATAAGGTAAAGTTGAAATTACTTAATATGAGGCTCAAGAAATATATCACTTGCATAGCTTCAAAATGGGCTAACCTTTTCTCATTTCGTTTGAAACTACACGCTCAAGAGAGATCTTTTGCTCCTTTTGGTTAAATGACTACCAGAGAATTTGAGATTTCTTACCAGTATTCTTTGCTTTTTAAATCTTCTAAAGTATATAAAAAGCCCTTACTTGGTGTTATAGGTGCCCCAGTGATGCAGTGGTCTAAGCGCTGTTTCTAACTATTTGTCTGAGGTGGGTCCAGATTCGAATCCCGGTGAGGTATGGCTTTTTTTTATTCGAGTTTAGGGTAACTGGTTCCAGGGAAGGGAGAGAGCCAGTGCCGTAAGACAACACAACATCCATGCCTCACCGGGATTCGAACCCGGACCCCTTTCGGACAAATGATCAGAGGCCATCGCCTTAGACCACTGCGCCACCAGGGCGGCCAGAAGTATGGATGTTGCGTTTGTGTTACAACACTGAATCTTTCTCTTTCCTGAACCAGTGTCCCTAAATTAGGAATGGGCGACTGCTTATAACCCATTGATTTGCGCACTGTCGTTGCTTAACTCCCACATAAATCAATGCTGTAGGCATTACACTGTTAATCTCCTTAATATATTTTCTCATGACATAATTTCTTTCTATCTGATACAGGAAAACACCTTTCTCTGTTGAAGAATTGATTACATCCTTCTTACTCTCAAGGTTTGAGATGTTCTGCATATTGGGATGTCTGTAATTCAATACCTATATTATGTGCCGTTGACTTTTTTAGCATAGAATGCACTTTGCTTAAACGCTGCTACTAATTTTTTACTTCGTGTTTTACATTCTTCTTTTTAGCTCTGATAAGTTTTGATAAGCACTCTGAAAATAGGATTAATGCATTCTGTGAATTCACTACTTGTTCTTTATTATCTCTCGCTGTTGATAAATCTCCTGCGCCCAAATCCTGGATAAAATATTGAAGATGTGGTTTACTTTACGATGACACCCCTGTCTGTTCCTGTAGTTAGTTGATTTTAATTAATGACAGGAGTTACGACATTCGGGCGGTAATTATTGTCAAAAACTCAATTTATGAAAATCTCAAGAATTAATAGATAATCAATTTAGAAAATTTAAATATCGAAATAGCAAATGCTTTCTACAGTAGGGAATTTTGAGAAAAAGACAGAAAAAATAAAAGCATCCAATTCAAAACATATATATAAAAGGAAAGAAACGTGAGTGAATTTTGCTCTACAGTACAGAATGATACAAATATCTTGAAAAAAGGAATACATTTTCATGAAGGTAATCTATTCATGTATTTTAGGTTTTCAAACATCTTAAGAAATTCAGATTAAAGAAGTAGTTTTTATAATGGCTACAGTCCATTGTAAGAGTTTAGAATATATCTTCTGGCCACCGCTTCCACACTGGTTTGCGTTGTCTAATGACTACTTCCGCAGCTGTTTCCTTTCCAAAGATGTAAAATCAAAAACAGACACGTAATTAAATTATGTTTGGGGATCTCCATTATATTCGGAATACTTCCTCCAACTTATAATATTAAATTATTATTGATACTGTCTCTTATGTTCTTGTCACTCTGGAACAGTAAAGTTATTAGATTTTGTTAATGTATAAGTTTAGTATCCTTATTTGTAATGATTTTTAAACAGCGGTTACGTGTGTTAAGATTTGATCAAAGCTTCTCTGCTCAGGTTCAAATATGTAACAACCCAGTGAAGTTGTGTATTTTATGTCAGAAAAACTCAAAGAAACCATTCAGAAAAGCCGATAGTGAAATCTTCTGTGCGATTTTTATTAAACGCTTTAACGACTTCCACGAACGTCAAATGCCATAAGAAGCCAGAGGCTCCAAAGAAGAGAGAAAACGAACGCTGTAGACAAACATCACATCTACGGCATGCTTCGAGATCTCAAGTCAGACCCAGAAGTGCAAAAAGCTCAGTAGATGGGGTTTTTATACAAATTGAAGAGCGGATGACTAAATCGTACGTTTAAAAACAAATCTTAACCACTCCGTGTATTTAACAAAATAAATACACTATCTACCAACAAGTAATTGGAAACCTGTGATAACAAAGGAAAACGAAGTTTATTAACCTTAAATAGCTGGTGGAGCCTCCACGAGCGGCAATTACAGCTGCGACCCTCCGGGGCATACTCTCAACCAGGCGTTGTACGACGGCTAGCGGTATTTTCTTCCACTCGGCTTGGAGAAGACAAGGTCAGTTCCTTCACCGATTTCGGACGGTGGGGGCATCCCTTAAGTCGACTCCCCAACTCGTCCCAGATATGCTCGATAGGGTTAAGGTCAGGGCTCTGCGCAGGCCAGTCCATTCGATTAACCGCATTGTCACCATACCAAGCAATGGTGGACCTCGCAACATGACAGATGGCATTGTCATCCTGAAAGTAACATGGGCTCATCCCGTAAAACTGCCACGACGTAGGAAGCACATGGTCATCCAAAATGGTGCAGTAGGTCTCGGCGTTGAGTCTACCAGGAATTGCGACCAAGGGTCCCGTGCCATACCAGGAGAAACACCTCCATAGCATAATTCCAGCGCCGCCGAAATTCACATTTGGCACAATACATTCCGGCAGGAGGCGTTCTCCAGGCACACTCTAAACCCAGACCCTGCCATCCGAACGGTAGAGGGTGAACCTTGATTCGTCTCTCCAGAGAACCTGTTTCCACTGTTCAACTGTCCACTGTCGACGTTCTTTGCACGACGTTAGCCGAGCAGCGCTATTGGACTTGGTGATCAAAGGCTTGTGGGCGGCAGCACATCCATGATAACCGAGCAGATGGGCTTCCTTACGGATGGTATTCATCGAAAGAACCCTCCCGGATGCCTGTTGAAACTACTCGCGGATGTGGCCCATCGATTTCGTGCGGTTCTTCCGAATTTCTCTGGCCAGCACCCGTCGGTCTCTAACTGACAGTTTTGTGGGTCTCCGGGTCGGAGCACATTCCGACAGTCACCTCTCATCTTCCACTTGCCAATCACGTAAGCCACTGTCGATTTTGGGTATTTCAACTCACTGGATATGTCACGTATGGATCGGCCATTTCTGTGATACCCGATGATTACACCTTTCTCGAAATCAGAGAGCTCCGAACTGCGTGGCATCTTGCATGCGACTGGTTGCGTTGTTGTTTCCCACACGATATTTAACGTCGGCGGCCGTGACGTGTATCAGGACTGCAGATATCGTCGATTGCAAGGGTGTACAATTACTTGTTGGTAGATAGTGTATTTCATGCTGCATAAATTATTATTTACTTTGCCATCGATTTTGATATTTATCGACATCTATTCACTTGTATATATATATATATATTCCTCATTTCTTATAAAAGCATTGTACAAAACTGATGTAAAACGATTTAACAAAAAATAAAGATTTATCGATTGATGTTAAAAAGCTGGAAATAACAGATACCTACATTTACCTTGGACAGCAGATGTCACATTGATGAAGAAATTAATCGAAGCATAAAATTTTGTTGGAGAGCTTTCTGGAAAAAACAGTACAATATTTAAGAGCAATTTGTCATTATGTCTTGAAACGAAAGCGTTTAATCAATGCATCCTTCCAGTGCTTATGTACGGAGCAGAGACGTGGACCTTAACTAAAAAACACGCATCACTGTTAAACATTTTGTGGAAGGTTGTACCAAAAATAGGTGCTACACCAGCTGCACCACTTTCCAAGAAAAAGTACACCACTGTGCGGTACAAACAAAACCCAACAACGTGGTGCAATTGTACACCAATATGTGGTGCAAACAAAACCCAACAACATGGTACAACTGTACACCAATATGTGGTGCAACCTTTTACCACAACGTAATGCCAAATTGCACCATGTTGTTAGGTTTTGTTTGCACCTAACAGTGGTGTGTATCTTTTCTCAGAAAGTGATGCAGCTGGTGTAAAGATTATTTTTGGTGCAACCTACCACAAAATGTTTAACAGTGTACAAAGAGTGCAGCCAACTGAAAGAAGCATGGAAAGGTGCATGCTTGGTGTAACTAGGAGAGATAGCCCGAGGAACTCGTGGATCAGGGAAATGACAGGAGTGAAAGATATTGTGATTAGAGTAAAATCACTAAAATCGCAATCGGGACAGACCACCGGTTAACAACTGGAATTTTAGACTGGGTTCCAACCAAGCAAAAACACAAGTGCTGGGAAACTGCTGGCCACCAGCTGGCAGTGATGGGTCACTGCTGGCTGAAATCTGCCGCTCACGGTCCGGTAGTGGTCCGTTGGTGGCAGCGCTATCAGTTGGCGAGCCATTGATGGCCCTGCAGCATCGCTGTGAATTGTGGGCCTTCAAGCAAGTGCCACTAGTGACCCGTTGCTGGCAACCAATGCAGCCCCCAACAACAGGTGGAAGCAACGAGACTGTGACAGCGCATGCGCAGAAGCAACACTTGCTATGTCTCTCATGGTACCAGTTAGTTGAAGACGACGCTATCGCCATCGTGTTATTTTAGTGGATGTTAAGAAAAAAATCCATATGTGGAGAGGCGAATTAATTTCCTAATGAAATTTTACGTTGACGAAGATATCAGATTAAGCAGTGAAAAACTAGATTACAGCCATGAGATACACCCACTCCATTCCCATGAACTACAATTCATGGAATGGAGTGGATGAATAACAAGAAACAATTTGAAACCGCTTGAAACAAATATAATGGAAAACCTTTAAAACAACGTTTGTTGACAAAAAAAAAAAAAAAAGAATTATACGCGTACAAAATTTATTAATTATTTGAAAGAAAAAAAAAGCAACGCTATGTGGTGTACTCATCCATGGGTTGTATACACAAGACTGTGAGGAATTCGCTTCTAAAAATAACGAGAAGTAAAATAAAATATCTTTTACTCTTTAAAACAAATGTAGCTTCGGACAAAGGAAAGGAAAGACAAAACGTTAAAAATGTAACAGAATGTGACATGAACCCGGGTAAATATATATTTATTCAACAATCTCTTTTCATGACGGCAAGGACAGTACAAAACTTTGGAAAGCGACTCTAAGTATGTACACTCCCTGAAAATGAGTGAAGTTCCCTTAAGGTAAAAAAAAAAACTATCGTTACGTTGAAAAAATTAATTTATCAATTATATGAAACTGACTTTTATGAAAATTACCTCCCAATATTGTAAAATGAAAGAGGGAAGCATTCGATTACACATTGCATACCAAACAGACAGCTTTAAGCATATGCTCGAGCGTGGCAAATTAGTCCGGTCGGTAGAGAGCTCAGCTATCACGTCAACGGCCCAGATTCAAATCTACTCAGATACAAACGGGTGTTTTTCCGATCTGTTGAACAAAATTTCTTCAGCGCAGTGCGTTAATTCACAAGCTTCGTAAGGGTAGAAACAAAATTGTAGATATGGGAAACTGCTGTTATCTTTGCTTTTATTATTATTATGGGTACTACTGGGAAATTGGCGGACAAGCTTCGGCAAGCCACCAGTTACGTCACGTGGTTGCCGGCTGCCACTAACGGCACACTAGCGGACCACATTAGGCTAGCCATCATTTCTGGCACGTGCTTGCAGGGCCACTGAAGGGCCAATTGCCTGTGATGGACCACTGATGGCCCTGTTGTGGCATATGACAACTGATAGGGTGCCAACTGCTGGCCAGCTGTTAGCCTGAACTGCTGGCCCTTCTGTTGGCTGCCCGGACATTCTATTGACGGTTCGGCAGCGGCAACATAGTGCTGGGCCAGCAGTGGCCCAGTGCTGGCCCAGCAAGACTGTTTTTGCTGGGCAAGGGACAGAAAAATACCCGGAAGAAGACAATATGCATGAAATACTAAAGTATGCGGGAGTGACGTGGAGGAGGCTGATACGAGAAACACCGTTGTGGAGAAATTCTGGGAGCCTTCATCCAGCAGTGGATTAATAATGGTTTGATACATTTACTAATAAAGCTTTCCCATATATGAACGATTCTTACCTTTGTCTAAAAGTCTATAACAGATTTATACTTTTTAATATGATACGATTAAATGTATTAAAAACGTGACCCAGTGTACACGGATCGCAATCCGAACATCTACAGTAATGCGTACAAGAACAAATACAAAAAACCGTTACTCGCGATGTGTACCCTATTGTTCATACATCCAAGTTCGTAGTTTGAAAAATGCGGGTGGCTCAATGCAAACGTAAGCGTGTTTCGGAAAATGAGGTAAAGTGACTTTGTCTGAGCGCACACACGTTTAAATTGAAGAAGCAAGGAAGCATTAAGTCACGTGGCACTTCCCATGGTGAGTAACAGAATCTACATACTAGATCACCATGATCATGGGAGTTGGGTTGAATGACATTCCGTACAGCGTGTGGCGCACTATCCTTATTTTCAGCCACGACGGTAAAGGTGTAAAATTAAGGTACGGTAATACCGTCCTCTGATGGAAGACCAATGTGCAGGAAACAAAATGCATTAGTGTAAGCAGAGAGTTTCTCATTGAAAAAACTCAGGGAAAAATTCATAGGAAAATTAAGTCTTCATCTCAGAGAGATAGTTCTGCTGCACCCAATTTCTATATGTTTTAGCCAAGTACAACCTCAAATTTGCTGTTGTTCAGTTATCGTATACATTAACCCTTTGAGTGACCGATGCATATGAAGTAAATGTTGCCCATAACTCTCCGCGGTTTCCAAACAAAAATATTCACATCGCTTACGGGTTTTATGAAAGCTAGCACAAAAAATTATTTTCCCCTCTCACGTGATCAGTACTGACCATGAACATGTCGCCGTTGATATTTATCTCACTAATCTCTAGTGGTATGCATCTCACTACTACTTGGTCCTTGGTGATTGGTATCCCAATAGTCCTTGTATGGTGATAGACATTTAAAGTTCTTCATTCTCAAGATTTTTTTTTTTTTTATTGGAGGTTTAACAACCACCGTGAGCAACTCAATGGGCTATAAGCAGTCGCCCGTCCCTAATTTAGGGTCACTGGTTCCAGGGAAGGGAGAGAGCCAGTGCCGTAAGACAAACACAACATCCATGCCTCACCGGGATTCGAACCCGGACCCCATCTCAAGAAATGATGGGGGCATCATACCAAATGGTAGCAACAAGTGACTCAAACATGTTTTCTCTTCTTTCTTAGGTTCGTTACCAATGTTACAGCCCTTTGAAAGGGTAATCAGTCAAAAAGAATTAGTGTCAATCATCTCCCTAAATGATCCCTTTAAAGGACATAGCTAAAGAGAGAAGCAAAGCTTTCTCATGCTCAATTTGACTCGGTCCACTTCTTAGACAGTGAATATTAGGTGCACAAATACATTTTAAAGCGTTTTTTTGTGTGACGTATATCGCTAATTTACATATCCGACATTCCGTCGCGTTGTTGTTATGTGACCGTAGCAAGTCCAGAGTATAAAATATGACACAGAAATTTGCTAAACATTCAAACACACTTGCACATCGGTAGGTGAATGATTGCAAGTGATACTGCATTTTTTCGACACTGCATTCGTTACGAATTTCATCAAGGAAAAAGTGCTGCAAAAGCATCTGAATCGATCTGTTCTAGAGGACAATATTGTGCCGAAAAGCACGTGTGAGTTTGGGTTAAGACGGTTTAAGGAAGATGATTTTGATGTTAGCCATCGAACAGGTAGCGGCGCCTCTCAGAAGGTTGCATTTGAGGAACCGCAAGCATTACTGGATGAAGATTCATCTCAAACGTAAAGTGAACTAGCTGAACAACTGGAGTTAACTCAACAAACTATTTCCAATTGTTAACGCGCAATAGGAAAGATTCAGAAGGAAGGAAATGGGTGTCACATGACCTGATCCACAAAACCAGGATGAGAGTGTGATGAAGTGTTTGAATATGTTGGATAAACCACACAGAAAGTCTTTCCTGTGGAAAATCGTTACGGGTGATAAAAAGTGCATAAGGTACTGTAACGTACCAGGAGATGTGACGTACCTGCCAGAAGGACGCACACGATATAAAGGCAGATAGGAATCAGAATAAAACGTCCGCGTAGCTCAATTGGTAGAGTGACTTATTCCGGAATGAGGGGATCCGGGTTTGAATCCTGGCGTGGACAGAAATGACGGAGAAATTTACTTCGTTATAGTACGACAACCCCAAACGGGAAAAACCCTGGGTAGAACCCGGTGAAGCAATGACTTCGACACCGAAACACAACATTTACTCCAAGAATGTTCTGCTGTGCATCTGGTGGGATATGAAGGCTGTGCTCCAATATGAACTATTGAAACAGGGTCAAACTGCAACTGCTGATCGCTACAAGCAACAATTGCTACGATTGAACCAATAAATCTTTCGGAAACGTCCATTCTTAGGCAAAGGATTGCGTCTCGCGAAATGACTGCATGACAACGTTAGGCTGCTTGTCACGAAATTGGTCAAGGAAACGTTATTGCGGCTTAGCTGGGACGTTTTGGAGCATCGGGCATATAGTCCCGATAGAGCCACTTCAGAATCATTTGTTCCAAACGATGCAACATGGTTTCTCTGCTGTACGGTTCCGGACATGAGACAAAGTGCAAAAATCGGTTGACGACTTCATCGCGTCACACTCCGAAGTATTCTTCATGGCTAGAATCCGTCAGCTGCACGACCGATGGCGGAAGGTGATAAATAATGACGGCGCATATTTTTATTCGTAAAGATATTGTTGTTTTCTCGCAAATTACATGCTGCGTTGTCTAAAACAACTTTAAAACTTATTTCTACACCTAATATATCCGTGTGAGCTGATTTCAGCCCATTTTCCTAACCCCGATGTAATTCGTTACAGCCGGTTAGAGGGCTAACTCCTTTAAGTGCCGATGAATCTGAAACAAATGATGCCAAAAGTTTTTGGCGCTTGTAATCTTCGTGTATATGTGGCTGACTAAACACTACATAAACCAGTTACTAAATACTTCGGCTACAGTGAAACAGAAGTCGCCCAAGCACTTCAAGAAAAGGTTCCTTACGGTATAGTCTTTATTCAGCCAAAACTCTTTTGGCACTTCAACAAGGGACAACTATAACTCACTTTTCAACATTATTAACTTAATCCAACTAATGTGAGTTAATAATCAGAACACTTGATTAAGGAAAAGTACCAACACTAAAGATGTAACACGCAGCATTCAAATAGATCGAACTTCAATTAAACTTCGCCGCTTCCAGGATTATAGCATTATAACTTCCACCATCTCCCTCTGCAGATCAAGCATTCTATATCAACCAGTTCTCATTGCACACATATACACGGCATACGTTCCAACCTCATGGTGTTGCCAACCATACTTTTGCGAGAGAGAAGATATAACGTTAAGTTTGAAAATCGCTGAGGAGAATGAACACAAATTTACATAGAAAAAGAAACTAAAAAGGAAAGGTAAATTAAAGTATACGTCACTCGCTCTCCAAACAAAAATGCTCATAAATCCGCTGGGTTTTGCAAAAGTTACGGCAAAGCAATTGACCGCCCCCACCACCGCATCTCAGCATAACCTGCCAGTGTTGACAAGTGCTTCCTTCTTGACCTTTGTTCTTTTCTCTACGACCGAAGGCATGTTGGAGAAGGTAATCCTCTGGCATGGACACCATGCCACTGGACAGAAACATCCAACCATCTTCTCTCTCCTTTCCTAGTTTTATCAACATTGTTATCTCTTTTGGCAGAACATCAGTCATAAAGTAATAGTGTCAATCATCCAAACAACAAATCTAAGGGAAAACTAACGCTTTCTGATGCGCATATTTACTCGTTCCAGACGCATTCTGACCACTTCTTTAACAGCGAATATATTCGTTCGAAGTGATTTCAGTCCACTTTGTTAACCCCGAGTTACTTTATTCCGGCCGGCTAAAAGGTTAATTGTTAAATGCATTATTTCGATTATGTATAAATACCAAAGTCACTGATTTATTAAGTTGTTGAGTTGCTGAGAATTACGATGATTGAAACGTCATTACAAATTCAAGCGCATAGCTTAATTTCTGCCTTTTTTCTTCAAAAAACAAATTTAAAATGTTTCTTACAGTTTTACTATGCCCACTTAACCCTTTAGCCGACAGGAACAAATTAACTCCCGGTTAACAAAATGGGCTGAAATCAGCTGGAATGAATATATTCGCTCGCTGCTGTCCCGTTGGCAAAGTGGTCTAAACGCTGGTGTCTGATCATTCGTTGGAGATGTGTCCGGGTACGAATCACTGTGAGGCATGGACGTTGTGTTTGTTTTACGGCACAGGTTCTCTCCCTTCCGTGGAACCAGTGGCTCTAAATTAGGGACGGGCGACTGCTTGTAGCCTATCGAGTTGCTAACGGTGGTCGTTAAACCCCCAAACCAAGGTGACGTGCCTGCCCCGCAAGACGCACACGACATAAAGGCAGATAGCAGCAAGAACAAGCGTCTGCGTAGCTCAGTTGGTAGAGCGACTTGTTCCGGAAGAAGTGGATTCGGGTTCGATCCCGGCGTGGACCAAAAATGACGGAGAAATTCACTTTGTTATAATGGCGCCCGAACTTCCCGGATGACCCGGCCGTTAAAGATCTCGCAATGGTGTAATGTTCCTTCCACACCGCGAGACAAGAAAAATAAGAGAATCCCTTCTTCAGAGCTTCGAAAAATAAATATGTGTGATATTGCATTCCACACACCAGATTGACTGGGAGTTCTCAAGTGCGCGTTCTTCAGCGGATGGCTGCCTATGACGATTCATGGTTACGGCTAACTCGAGGGCCATGCCCCCCGGCCCTCTTTCGGGGGGATGTGACGTGCCTGCCCCGCAGGACGCACACGACATAAAGGCAGATAGCAGTAAAAACGAACGTCTGCGTAGCTCAGTTGGTAGAGCGACTTGTTGTGGAATAAGTAAACTCGGGTTCGATCCCGGCGTGGACCAAAAATGACGGAGAAATTTACTTCGTTATACCAACTAAAACCAAATGTATTCGCTGTCCAAGAAGTGGTCGGAACGCGGCTGGAACGAGTGAGCTTTCGCATCAAAAACCGTCGCATTCCTTTTAGAATTGTTATTTGGTTGATTAACACTACTGTTTTCCGACTTATTACCTGCTAAAAGGGATATAACAATGTTAACAAATTTAATAAAGGAGAGAGAAGATAATTTTGCCTCCTGTTTTAATCCGGTGGCATGATGTCCACATCAAGGGAACTAGTCCTTCACAATGATGCTTTGGGTCATATAGAAGAGAATAAACGTTAAGCTCCTAGCATGTGTGATAGGATTATGTGCAGCTGAGATAAGAGCGGGAAATTAGTTATTTTGCCATATCTTTCGTAAAACCCGACCGATATGAGAATTTTTATTTGGAGAGCGCAGAAAATTTTGGGAACTATTTGTTTTAGGTACATCGGCCATTTAAAATATTTATACATAAGAGGAATTAGTTCTGATTTGATTTTTCATTTAATTCTCGAAACGATGTTGTGTCAAATAGATCTCTACTCCTAAAATCTATTTCTCTTCTCTTGGTGGACTTAATTTAACCTTTTTCCAAGTGATACGACATTCTCGCATCAAGCAAAACACAAGCACCCGATGTCGCACACAATCCACCCGAACAGAGCTTTAATATCCTGTTGTAATGCAATTACCCATTGGACTGGAAATCCTCTTAATCGAAGGCTTTCTCAATTCTGTATTACCATCATCAATGCGGAAAGCAGTGGAGCGTATAATTCCTTTGAGCATTTCCCCGAGGATTACCTGTTTGCATGTTGTTTTGTTTATCCATCATAAACGATCGCACTTAAGTTTGTTCTGACGTGTCTACTCAGTTACCATTTACTTTGCATATTTCCCATTCAACGACATAACAGACGGCAATTAAGAAAACGATGCGCTCTTCATTAACCATCATGTTTGCATGTGGATGACATTACACTTTGGAGGAGTGGCGATGGCTTTAATTTTATAACAGACGTAACGATCTCATCGAGTGTTGAATATCGGATCGATGAAGCTGTATCACTCTAAACGATGGAGAATGTCCGAAATGAGAAAAATTGCCTTTGAAACGCTGCACACTTAATCAGCAGAAGTGCATGTTTCCTGAGTTATACCTCTCTGGCAATTAGAGTAATTAGAAAAAAGAAATTTATAAATTCACCTTACTTCTAGGTTTCCTATAGTTAGTTCTAATATTTTCTGTTGTTATTTGAAATGGATCATGTAATCCATTGATTAAATTGTTTGTAAGTGAGATTTTATTTATAGACATCTTTTACATTTTGCTCATACAGCTTTGTAAATCTTAATTGGCATTAGTGTGCACGCTTCGTTCGCAGTAAATCTTTATTTACAGGTATTGGATCTTAAGATATTTTTAAGGATATTAGTTACTGCAGTTTTAAAAGAAAACTCTTTTGCCAAATATTGTTTGTAGTAAATGAATTATTCCAATTAATAAGAGTTCTTCGGTAGAAACTTACATGCTGACATATTAATTTTTTTTAGAGAACTTCCAGGAAAGTTTTTCATATATCCATTACAGTCTCAAAATAGTATAACTATATTAGTAATCCGACTTTTTTGGTGTAGAATAGATGTTTCCAAGCTTTCGCACTTCGACCAGATGGTTTTTTCAAGGAAGGTAGACAGAAAACTGTCTGCCTTCCTTGAAAAAGCCATTTGGTTGATATCAGGTGTAACTCTGACTTGTTTACAATCGTATAGGGAGATCAGGGTCTTGTCCGGACTTTTGAGCCCTTTTCACAGATCTCCCTTGCTGTTACAATTACTTACACTGTTGCTGTGTTACACTGCATTTTGTTTTCGTGTAACACTTAAATAAATTGAATTGAAACGAATTGAAAAAAAAGCTTAGAAACAGAGTACCTATTCTACACCGAAAATGTCGGCTAATTAGTATAGTTATAGTATTGTGAGTATAGTTGGTGTACGGTTCCTGTTCATTAATCGATTAGAGTCTCTTGATATTATGAAAATACAGTTGCGCTCTTAACCTTGGATTACACTATACCTCAATAACAATGATTTTGAATAAATAATGCAATTTAAATCAGCAAACAAAGCGCTAATTACTTTTCTTTCGGAATCGGAACATAATTTCCAAATATCGTTTTAAGTTGCTGAATATTATGTCATAGGAAATTTTGGGTAAAATACTACATATCGACAACTTTTACATTCACTTCTTTGCGCCAAGTCACTTACTTATATCGGTTTCAATTTATTCATAGAGATAAATGTTAGTAAGACGTTATTTAGATGTCTGGGATTTCAATCATCATCATCATCATCGTCAACCATTATCAATCCACTGCTGGACGAAGGTCTCCCCAAGTTTCCTCCACAACGGTCTGTCTTCTGCCAGTCTCCTCCATGTCACTACCGTATACTTTCGAATTTCATCCACCCATCTCCCATGTGGTCTTCTTCTGGGTATTTTCCTGTCCCTTGGAATCCAATCTAAAATGTCGGCTGTCCATCGATGGTCTGTCCTTCTGGCAGTATGTCCATCCCATTGCCATTTCAGGGATTTAACTCTGATCATGATGTCTTCCACTCTTGTCATTTTTCGGATCCACGAGTTCCTTTTCTTATCTCTCCTGGTTACACCAAGCATGCACCTCTCCATGCTTCTTTGAATCGTCTGCAGCCTTTGTATGTCTCTTTTAGTTAAGGTCCACGTCTCTGCACCATACGTAAGCACTGGAAGGATGCACTGATCAAACACTTTTCTTTTAAGACATAATGGCATATTGCACTTGAAAATTATGCTGTTTCTTCCAAAGGCTCTCCAGGCAAGTTTTGGGATTTCAATATGATCTAATAACTACGATGGAAATTGTACTTTTTTTATCACGTTTGCCCACGCCCTGGAATAATTTCTTCTCTTCCAAGATTTTCCACTTTAGTAGGCTTCATTATTCTTAAGCGTAGTTTGAATATCTTTAGAGATGCTGTCTGATGAGGTGCGCAGCATGTGTTGGTCACTACATTTCTGTATGCAGGCCCGTCAGTGTATACTTTCTATTTGTTTTATTGGAGTGTTTAACGAACACCGTGAGCAACTCAGTTGGTTATTAGCAGTCACCCGTCCATAATTTAAGGTTAGTGTTTCCAGAGAAGGGTCATTAAGAGAAACACAACATCCATGTCTCACCGGAATTCGAACCCGGACGCATCTCGGCCGAAGGGTCACAAGCCAGCGCTTAGACCACTGCTTGGTCTACGCGATGGCTTTTCACCATTCGCCCAAGATGGGTCTGCCTTCGAATCCCGGTGAGGCATGGATGTTGTGTTTTTATTAAGGCATTGGTTCTCTCACTTCCTGGATCCACTGACCCTGAATAAGGGACGGGCGACTGCTTATAGCCCAGTTGCTCTCGGTGGTCGTTAAACCGCCAATAAAAAAAACAAGACAGATGACACCGAATTTTCGGGTGTAATAAGCATGTCTTTTGAATCCGTTCTGACGCAAATTAAATTCATCAAAACTATTCAGCGTCAATGGAACCGGTATGGAAATTAATAGGCCGCCCCCGGTGGCGCAGTGGTCTAAGGCGTTGGCCGCTGATCATTCGTCCGTAAGGGGTCCGGGTTCGAATCCCGGTGAGGCATGGATGTTGTGTTTGTCTTACGGCACTGGCTCTCTCCCTTCCCTGGAACCAGTGACCCTAAATTAGTGACGGGCGACTGCTTATAGCCCATTGAGTTGCTCACGGTAATCGTTAAACCTCCAACCAAAAAAAAAAAAAAAATTAATAGTATCTGACGGAAGAAAGAAGTTTTTCAGTCGGGTTTTTAATCCCTCAGATATTACTGGAAACGGAATCGTGAGCTTACGCCCTCTAGTTGCAGACTTGTGCGTTAAGAAAAACAAGAATTTATATATAAAACATTTCGCACCGGAAACGCTCTCCAACACAGAAATAATTTTTCAAATCGGACTCTTAGAAACAGAGATATCGACAAAAATAAGATGTGACTTTACGTCCCCCGTTGGGAGAACCATGCATTGTTTTAGGAAGAAAGCATTGTCAAAAGATTATTCCATATGAGCGGTATCGGAGCAAGAAAAAAAATCAGTCGAGTTTTCAGGAGCCTAGATTTTGCTACAATTACACCGGAAGCAGAAATTAACACTTATGCCCCCTGGTGACAAACCATTCTTTACCGAACATGAGAAATTATGTGAAAAAATAATTCCATCACGTCTGGTATGCGATACAGGAAGATTTTTTCAAATCGGAGATTTAGGAGCATAAATAACGCAGAAAACGCAATTTACCTTTGTGCCCCCTAGCGGAAAGATTATGGTTTACTTGAAAATTTTGAATTTATAAGAAAAACATTTTGCATCGGAAACACCATCCAACAAAGAAGGAATTTTTCAAATCGGACTCCTAGAAGTAGAGATATTGACAAAATAAGATATACATCTACGCCCCTGGCGTAGAAACCATGCATTATTTCAAGAAGAAAATGTTCCTAAAAGGTTTGTCGACATGAATAGTATCGGTCAACAAATAATTTTTTTGGCAATCGAGATTTTAGAAGCTCATATTTTCCTGCAAATACATCAGAAGAGGAAATTAAGACTCACGCCACTTGGTGGCAAAACCATTTTTTACAAAAATTAGAAATTACGTGCAAAGGATTTCCCATCAGGAGCTGTATCGGGTGCGGAGAGAATTTTTCAAATCGGAAATTTAGAAGCAGAGATGTAGGCGAAAAAACAATTTACCTTTAGGTCTCCTAGCGGTATTTCCATCAGGCGGTATATCCGCTGAAGAAAAAAACATTTTAATCGGAGTTTTAGAAGAAGAGTTATCGGGAAAAATGTAATTTACTTTTACATCCCTAGCGGAAAATTTATGCGTAATTTGAAAAGTAACTATATCTAAAATACTCTTCCACATAAATGGAATCGAAAGATAAATTTTTTTTCAATCGGATGTTTAGAAGCAAATATGTGAAATAAAACGTGTTTTTGGATTCGACATCATCTGCATTTACGCCCTCTAGCGTCGAAATTGTACATCGTAATTAAAAAAACGAAGTAAAGGATCATCATTCGCATATTTCATGTTTCGCAATGCAAAAAGCATTTTTCAAATCGGTCTAATAGTTGCAGAGGTATCGTATGTACAGACGGACTGACAAACTGGTAACATAAGCACGATCTTTTTTTACAAAAGACGTGCTAAAAAGAGAGAAAGAAAGAAAGACCATTGCGCCACCGATGCGGTATTTGTACACTTACAGAAAGCTGGCATGCCAATATAATATTTCCGGATACTTTTTGGATCAGTATAAATTAAGACAGAAAAACCCTTAATCAACACTTGGAAACATCTTACTTTTGTATCGTAAATAAAACTCGTGCAAAAAAAGCTACCACAAATTCGTATGCGTCTTTTACACAAATATCAACATGTAGGGTTGATAAATTGTCATTTTATTTCAGTCTATGGCCCGTGTGGTCAATCGTTTCGAAAGAAACGCAATAAATATTATTTGCAACATCCAAAATATTTTTTTTGTTTTATTGCTGTGAGTCTCAACATCATTGAAAAAAGCATATGACGACGAGTAGTCAGGTAGCTTCTAAATGATGATTTTGTGTCAAATAGCCTTCCCCTTTTTTTGGAGGACTGGTGATTTAAAGCTATTACTTCCAAGAAAGAGACCGATGACAAGCACAGTATAAATGAGAAAGCTGGTGGTTCCAGTTATGGGCCAACTGAAACACGAGCTATGTCGAATAATTAGCCAGAGATACACAACCGGACCGTGCTGCCTACTTTAAAGCACACACTGAATTTCTTTTGGAAGAATTATTAATCTTCATTATACAAAATCCATGTAACATACCAACTAAGACATTTCCGACGCACTATATATTCAAATAATCAACAACAACGTAACACATTTTGTAACGTAATGGAAAGCCGTTTTGCTTTCTTTTGTGTGGCTGTATCTGTGGGTGCGATCTTTTGTTTTTCCTTTATTCCGTGGTGTAAGTAGTTGTACACTATATTAATTTATTTTTAAGATTACATGAGCGGCGAAGAGGTTAAATATGTGACATGGCTGTCAAAGTACATTTCGAGTTACTCTATATTGCAAAAGTATACGGACACCGCAGTGTTTTGGAACACATGGCTTTATTATCGGTATTAGTCGGTCCACGTTTCGAGGCATACTATAAACCATTTTTCCGGTAGGTCTTGGCAATATTTCGCCATCCATCTTTCAAAGCTGCTACCAGAGTTTTTTTTTGTTTTGATTGTTTGATTGGAGGTTTAACGGCCACCGTGAGCAACCCAGGGAAGGAAGAGAGCCAGTGCCATTAGACAAACACAACATCCATGCCTCACCAGGATTCGAACCCGGACCCCTTTCGGACGAATGATCAGAGGTCATTGCTTAAACCACTACGCCACCGGGGCGGCCTACCAGAGCTGCTGGGCTGCGAAGACGTTCGTCGTGGTCAATTTCCAATTTGTCGCTGCAGTTTATGCCAGAGGTGTTCTGTCGGATCACGATCAGGACTCTGAGACCTCATTTACAATTCCACTTCATTTCAATACACCAGTCCTGCACACGTGGTGCAGTGTAGCAGAGAGCTTGATCGTGTTGGAAGAGAAGCAACAAGTCATTTTTAAAATACTGACACATTGGTGACAGGGAAGAATTATCCAGAACGTTGAGGTGCAAACCATAGTTCATGAACCAACGAGCGGAGTCCCATCCACGAAAAACAACACCATACTATGATGGGGCCTCTACTGGACATAACATTTGGAAGACCACTGTCCGGAGAAAATCGTTCGGCAGGTTGTCGCCAAATCCAAACACCCCCATCAGATTGGAAGAGTGAAAAGATTGACTCGTCAGTCCAAAGAGCAGCTTTCCATTCGTCCACAGTCTACAAACGACGGGAGACACATAACTTCAAACGGCGTTTCGTATTCACGGTAGTGATGTGTTGCTTGTGTGCCGCTACACCACCATGATATTCCATACTGTGAAACTCTGTGCGGGTAGTTATGGTACTGAACGAGCCATTACAAGCATTTCTAACTTCAGCAACGGCAGAGGACGAACTGAATTTCTTATCATGGTTCTTCTGTCACGTTTCGTCAGCTCGTGTGGCCTTCCTGGACTATTTTTGCTGTATTTGCACCATCCTCTTTCCACGATATCAGTTACAGTCGATTTTGGTTTGCTTAGGTTAGCTGCAATGCTCCGTATGGGAACCTTACACAAATGACATCCTATGACCAGCCCATGCTGGAACTCGGAAATGTTACTTGCACGCGGCGTATCCTCTTCAAAGTTACTGATGACACAACAGGACATCTCAGCTTTGTATAGGTACATTCCCACTCACAGCGCAGCTTCCTGCCTAACCGTTCTTGGCAATTGTGCAAATATTTGGTAGCGCCCGAATGCTTTTGATAAAATAGTGAAGTTGATACCTTGCTAATTTTTTTTTTATTTTGTCCAATTAGATGGCCACCAAGAAACCCTAATTTGAAACACCAGGCTTTGTTGTGGAGGTTATGACGTATCTGACAGCAAGACGCGCATGACATGAAGGCAGATAGCAGTCCGAACGAACGTCCGCGTAGCCCAATTGGTAGAGTGACTTATTCCGGAATCAGGGGACCCGGATTCGAGTCCCGGCGTGGACAAAAATGACGGATAAATTTACTTCGTTATAAGGTATAAAAGGAAGCAGGTTTATACGGATGAAATTGATGCCTTCAATCACTTAAAGTGTCGAAGACTAGAAGCAAGCAACAAGAAATGTTCTGTATCAACCAATTTAGACATCAGCGCACCTGCACCAAATGTTCCACAACATTTTGTGCTCACCCTGTACTGAAATGTTTTCATGGCGGTTAGGTTTTACAACAGCTACGACAGAACAATTCCTTTCCCCTGATCTCAGCGGTACATACCAAAAACCTGTTAGAAGTGATGAACGCTCGCTGTAGTCTTTATTCTCTGCTACATGACACAAGTCATGTTGAGGAAGGGTTAATCCAACTGACAAAGGACATTATCCCACAATGTACAAACAAGAAACTCTGACTCCTCTTCCTTAGATTCGTCGCCATTGTTATAGACATTTCATCAGGTAAACATTCAAGAAGAATTACTGTTTATCATCCCATTGAATTGCCACTTGAATAAGAAAGCTGAGAGGAAAGCAACACCTTCTAATGCGCAGGCTCACTCATTCTAGCCGCATTCCTCCCATTTGTTAGACAGGGAATATATTCATTCCAGTGGATTTCATCGAGGTTTGAACATTAAAGCGTTTAGATATTTTCTGCAAAAATTTTCTTGCCTTAGAGAAATTTTCTGTTTGGAAACATGTTTAAACACCTATGTGAATCACACTGTGTGCAACTCTGGAAATTAACTAATTCTGTCGAAATTGTGAGGCAAGGTTTCATTTAAAATATTATTTTTTTTGAATACGTGAATCATTTTCTGAAATTTGTACTGCGTGAAGCCCGTCGGTATTTTATATAATTTATGACTACTAAACTTGCGGTGTTAATATAGAATAAAAATAAAGTACCAACGTTTCTGACAATGAAATGTTTATTTTACATCGACTATAGTTTCGCAGAGCGTCTGGCTCGGCTTCGTCAGGACGAATGGGATTCACATAGCCATTCGTCCTGATGAAGCTGAGCCAGACGCTCTGCGAAACTATAGTCGATGTAAAATAAACATTTCATTGTGAGAAACGTTGGTAATTTTATCCCGTCTGTATTTGTTGACATCTTGAATTTATAAAAGACTGAAGTCAAATGTTTCTCAAAAGGAAGTAGGCTTTTCTACGATGAACCTTCTATTGTAACTGTTAAACATCCAACATGAGAGCAGTTCATGGATACACACACGTATAAAGAATTAAAAATGTTAAATTTTTTATCGAAATCTCCTTTACGTACTAAAATGTTTTAATTTTTTTGCTTGGCTGGTTGTTTGTTGTAACAACAATCATTTTCATACAAAATGACTAACACTTAAATCACGAACTTTCCGATGGTGCAGTTGTCTAAGCTCTGGCTTCTGATCATTCGTCCAAGATGAGTCCAGGTTCGAATCCCGTTGAGGCTTAGACGTTGTATTTGTCTTACGGCACTGGCTCTCGCCGTTCCCTGGAACCAGTGGCACTAAATTAGGGCTGGGCGACTGCTTACAGCCAATTGAGTGCTCACGGTGGTCGCTAAACCTCCAAACCAACAGACAAACAAACTTTAATGGTGTCTAACGGTCACATAGATCGATATAGCAAGGAATGGATCTTACGCAACATCCAAGAACTGGTTTATTCAACTTGGTGATTTACATCTCAACATTGTTCAGAAACACAAAGTAATTTAGACACAAACATATTTCCTCTTTGCAGAACTGAAACAGCCTGTTAGACTCAATCAGATTTTCAACCTCTTAAATAATATTTTTATCACTTCGTCAACGTATAGATCAAGATAATATGTGGTCCTTCTTCAAGCAGCATATCGTATTCCATTCACACTCTCCCTATACAGGGTATGATTCTTTATTTACCTCTGGCTCACTCTTAGCCACCGTCAAAATATAAGAAGAAATTCGGAGGCTTTGAAGCACTGTTCAGAAAGAAATATTACGGTGAAGTTATATTACTACGTTCAAAAAGTTCGGGAACTTTTTATATTAAAATAAAATGAGTACAGATAATACCTGTTTATGCGGTGTTTCCTTCGAAGTAGTTACCCTGTGCAACTATGCATTTTTGCAAACGCTCATACAAAGATTTAAATGCAGATTGCAAGCCTTCTTTTGCCACATCCTCCAGTGCCTCCGTTGCAGCTCGTTGCACTTCTTCGGAACTTGAGAAGCGTCACCACTTAAGCAAATTCTTCATCCGGGGAAAAAGGAAAACGTCACACGAGGCAAGTTCAGGGGAATAAGCTGGTTGTGGAAGAACGGGACTGTGATGTTTGAACAGTTAATCGGACACCAGGAGGGATCTGTGAGCCAGCGCATTATCGTGATGGAGCCTCCACGAGTTGGTCTTCCAAAGATCGGGTCGCTTGCGTCTCACTGATTCTCGGAGACGTTTGAGGCGGTTAACGTACTCTTCTTTATGGACTGTACGACAAGGTTGAAGAAATTCCTTGTGTACGACCCCTTGCAATCGAAGAAAACTGTTAACAAGGCCTTTCCTTTGGAGCGGTCAGCCTTGAACGTTTTTGGTCGTGGTAACGACGGTGATTTCCGCACTTATGAATGTCGGTTAGATTGAAGGTCGTACAGAAAGCACCAAGTCTCATCGCCAGTGATCAATCGATTCAAGAGATCGGGATCTCAATGCACTGGATTGATGTTATCCCCGCAAAGTTGCATGCGCTCAACCATTTTTTCTTGTGTCAGGTTTTTGGGAACAATTTGTTGACACACGAGATGCATGCCCAGTTTCTCTGTTAAAAGGGCATGGCAACTTCTGGCTGAGATGCCGGCAATTTCTGCAATCGCTACAGCAGTTTTTCGTCGGTCATTTTGCACAATTTGTTTGACAATGGCGATTTGTTTATCCGTTGTGGATGTTGAAGGTCGTCCTGACCTCTCATCATCCTCGATACACTGTCGCCCGTTTTCGAATCGTCGATGCCACTCATAAACTCTAGTTCGACTCATTGCACTCTCACCTTACGCTGACTTAATCATGTGAAAAGTCTCAGCGAAAGATTTTCCGAGCAGAACACAAAATTTTACACTTGAACGCTGTTTAAAATTCGACATCGTTGTCCTCGCGGCGGAGAGCCTCGAATGTCTGTAATCACGAACTACGCAAATACGCTGTACTTGTTGGATCTGGATCAAACCGGTTATGACTGGTCGGTCACATGATGCTCTTCGCTTGCTCAGCGGGGATTGACGTAACTCACTAGCATTTGGCAAATATTCCAAAAGTTCCGGAACTTTTTGAACGTACTAGTATAATATACGTAAGAATAAAAACTCAAAAAGCAAGGTTAATCTAGATAAATAAGTCACAGTTCTTAGAAAAAAGTGTAAAAGTGTTCTGTCAACATTTGTTTCAGTTAAAGAAATTCATTTTTTTATTGATCTTAGACATCGCATGAAAAGTTATTCAACAATTATTTTTCATTTTGTTTTACATTTATAATCTACTATCCATCGGATGGTTGATCTAAGGCTTGGAAATAAATCTTTCTCTGTACAACAGATACAAAATCTGCTTAAATTTGCTTTCATGTTTCTCCTGGAAAAACAAATCATTCTGGAATAGTCATCAGTGACGCACACAAAGCAGTATGCTACCGAGTGATATGGTACCATCGAGCACAAAGTACTTAACTAACTTTATCACCGTTTGTGAGTGTAAGGCAGTCAGAAATATTTATGAGTAAGTGATACATTACTATATGGAGTACGTATCTCATAGGTAAATGTGTATCGCAATTCAACTACCGTAAAATCACCTTTAAATTTCAACTCATGTCGAATTAGGCAACTAATTCAAAGTTAAGGCCTTCGAAATGTTCTGCAGCTCATTTCTAGCAGTCAATTAATGGGCGCATATATGACCATGGCTTTGCAGTGACAGATACAAACATGGATTTGCGATGAGGTTCCATCCCAGATAGGAACCAAATCATCTAACTTCGGATTCATCTCTGAGGATGAAAAGAGCTTATTTGACTGTCCAGAGCGACGGGAAGATATCGGCATTCGGCATGTGAGGGATTTGATCTGAAGCATCGCATATGCTTGTATGACTCTACTCAGCAACTTGTGAGCATAACTCAGTGTGTTTCAGGGATTAGCAAGAGGTACTTTCTGCGTGGATGATTTTGGGTTCTCAGATTGCACGAACATATTCCGTAGAATTAAATCCTCTAACGACTGATCAAAAATAGACTTATTCCTCGGCAAGCGATTTAGCATATTTGAATGTTTCAAGAGAGAGGAAATGCAGTGCCGCTGAAAATAAATGTTTCTCCGTATTTCCTTTAGTTATCCCTTACGGTTGAAGACATAAAGGTTTACTAGTAAGCTAGCAATTCAGATAACACCGCGTGAGCTTCAAAGTTTGTGATTCTATCACTGTATTTCGTTTTAAGAGAAAAAAGTTGTTTCTTATCTAGTGTAACGTGCAAAATACCAATATCTACGCCAAAACATTTCTAAAATATCAATAAGTAAGATTTGCAATTTACTCTCCAACAAAATATTTTTACTAGGGCTAGGATTGATATAAAATTAAGTAGGTATACACAGTTTTGCATATTTCACGATTTTGCTGTTATTATACATATTTAGTATTTTACTGCATAAATGCAGTGCCGCTGAAAAATGATATTTTACATATTTAGTTTTTTACTGCAGGAAATGCAGTGGCGCTGAAAATAAATGTTTCTCCGTATTTTCTTTAATTATCCCTTATGGTTAAAAACAAAGGTTCACTAGTAAACAAGCACTTCCCATAATGCCGCATGAGCTTCATAGTTTGTGATTATATCAATGTATTTTGTTTTAAGAGAAAAAAGTTGTTTCTTATGTTCTTTAACAAAAGTATATCTTGTGTAACATGCAAAATACCAATATCTACGCGAAAACATTTCTAAAATATCAACCAGTAACATTTGCAATTTACTAAGTCGAACAAAATATTATTACTAGGGCTAGGACTGATATGTAATTAAGTATTTATACAAATGTTTGCATATTTGACGACTTTGCTGTTATTATACATATTTAGTGTTTTACTGAATATATTACATACTTTCACATTATTTCTAAATATTGTTACACAAATCGAAAGGTTTTACACAAAATTACTCAATATTTTCTGTTGTAGCAACCTGTGAGCCTACAGATGGCAAATTTCGCAACCATCAAAGCCGACAAATGGCAGCACCATACCGACACAATTCTTCTTACTCATCTCAGATGAGAGGTGAGGAAAGTAGACTGCTTCATCCGTCATTTAATGCAATGTTTCGTGTCCAGTTTCTTCCTAAATTACTTCATTCACGTTCATTGTAAAACATCTAGAACTGACTCTCTCCTTTCCCTGGGAACCAGTGGTCCTAAATTAGGGAAGGACGACTGCTTATAGCCCATCGAGTTGCTTACGGTGGTCGTTAACCCCCCCTCCCAAGCTAACAAGGGAGAATATCACAAAATTTAAGGGATTTGTAAGAACTTTGGTTTATCCGGAACTTTGTAGCATACGAGTTCGTTATACCTTGTTCGACTGTATGTATTAATATATATAGTTCGGAAAATAATGGTCGATTTCGAGTGTAAAATGAAAGAGACATACCTCATAGTACATAACCCTGCTTTGTTCGAAATAGGCGCCTTCAGCAGCTGCACACCTGTTCTAGAGAGACAAGTGTTTCAATGCTAGTCCGGAAGTAATCTGGCTCCCTGCATGCATGAAAGTCACGGAATGCACTTTCAGCCTCCTCTCGGTTTTTGAAAGTCATTTCCTTGAGGTAATTGCTAAAATGCTTGAACAGGTGGAAATCGGTTGGTGCTAAGTCAGGCGAGTGGGCTGTATGTGGAATTGTTTCGAACCTCAGTTTGTGAAGTTTCTGTTTCTGACACGCATGGTGTTGCGCTACTATGATGGAGGATAGGACCCTTTCTGTTCACCAAAGATGGCTGTTTGAAACACATGTTCTTTTGCATTCGGTCGATTTCTTCACATTATGTGACTGAACTAATGCCTTCACCAGCATTCAAGAATCTGTAGTGTATGGCACCGTGAACAGTCCACCACGCTGTCAACAAAACCGTCTTTACCGTAAACATTGATTTAGGATGTTGTTTCTGTGGTTCACTCTGGTTCAGCACCTGTCCAGATCGCATACGGGTGTCGTATATCACCCACTTTTCATCACAGGTTACAATGAAAACAAATGGGGGCTCCTTTTCGTTGCGAAGCAGAAGGTTACTGCATATCTCAAACTTTTGTTGTTCCTGATGCTCCGTCAGTTCGTATGTGACTCACGTATCGAGCTTCTTGACCTTACCAGTTTCGTGAAGATGTTCAAAAATGGTTGACCCCAGTACGTTGTACTGTTTGGCGAGTTCTCTCAGTGTGACGCGAGGATTTGCCTTCAAAGAGTAGTTATCAATGACATAATATCTTACTCTGCCCACCTCGTCTTGTTGGCTGATGTCACTGGAACGAAACTTTTCAAACCACCGACAAACTGTACGTTCATTCATTGCCTCCTCGCTCCATGCCTCGGCCGCATTACGGTGTCAATTTGTGCCCAAGTACGACCTAATCACCTGCAGAAAACTGCAGGTGATTCTGCTCATGAAGCAGAATCACCTGCAGTTTTCTTCTTCCTAGCTGTTGTACAGACCACTCTCACACGAGTAACAACGACTGCAGCTCAACCCCGATTATGACGTGCATGTAACGTCTGAATGGACTTTCAACTTGAACGAATGGTGTTGTGAACGGGTTCGTCTGCAAACATTATGGGTTGTGGGCGAGTTGAATGTGACACCTCAAAAATAAGATCATCATATTATCAGATCATATGTAAAGGATTTTAGGAAGAGAGTGTGTAGAGATAGAGATATGTACACTCATTTCCATAAAAATCCGCGCACCAAGAAACAA
This sequence comes from Macrothele yani, assembly GCA_039090855.1. Taxonomy (NCBI): domain Eukaryota; kingdom Metazoa; phylum Arthropoda; class Arachnida; order Araneae; family Macrothelidae; genus Macrothele; species Macrothele yani. The sequence continues at coordinate 162,425,373 of CM077002.1, forward strand.
CTGTGCGATTAACGCGAAATTCAGCAAATAGCTACGGGGAGGGCATACATGCAAATGATTAAAGTTTCGCGCGATTACTCATGCCCGCGCGTCCAACACAGGCGCTACAATCGCAATCCTTGGGGCTTATAAGGAGCTGCGCAGGGGACTCCACATTCGTGCCGAAGTGCAACGTAAGAGTCAGGTGAGATCTCTGAGCAATAGACATGCGGAGGAGACGTCCTTGGTGTGAGTACGGACAACTGACGAAGTTTGAACAAGGCCGTATCGTCGAGATGAGAGAGGCTGGGTAGCCGGCGTGCCGAATCAGCCGCCATTTAGGCCGTTCGGGCAGTACGGTGATATCTTGTTGGGAGCGACGGACACAGGACGGCACCCAGACACAGACACACCACCAGCAAAGAGGACCGTGGGATCGTAAGAACGGCACGTACAAATGCAACGATGTCCTTGTCCAATATAAAGAGACACGTGGTGGCTGTAGAAGGGACTCTTGTGTCCGCCAGAATCATTTCCAGACTCCTGGAAGAAGCAAATCTGCACTCTCGATGGGCTTTACGTTTTCTGCCACTAACACCTCACCATCGTTTGCGTCAATTGCAGTGGTAACAGTGGCGAGCAATGTGAAACGCTACGGACTGGCGACGTATAGTATTCAGTGACGAATCACGCTTCTGTATCTGAACGGACGACCACCGTGCCAGAGTGCGGAAGACCGCAGGTGAGTCCTACTATCCCTACCTCACTTTACAGTGGCACACGTCCTGGAATGTAGACGTGATGGTCTAGAGAGTCTTCGCGTATGACAGCCGTACTTCCTCACAGTAATCCGAGGGACGTTGGCAGCTCAGCGCTACGTATAGCAGACCCTGCGGCCCCCTGTGCTGCCTTTCCAGGCGGGGAGGCCCGGATCCATTTTCCAACAAGATACCGCCAGTTCGCACACGGCTCTTGCTTCCCAGAATCCCTTATGTCATGCTTCGACGCTTCCGTGGCCTGCCAGATTGCCTGATCTGTCACCCATCGAGCACGAGTGGGACCGGAATTGACGCCAGCTATCTCCATGTTCCAGTGTTCGTGATTTACAACGTCGGTTGCAAGACGTGTGGACCAATATGTACCAGGATAACATACGGTGTCTCGTTGACTCCCTGCCGGACCGTATCACCTCATGTATCTGAGCACGAGGCGGTCCGACGCGGTGGTAACGCTGACCGGAATGCGTACCGTATGTCCGCGGGAAATCGTACTGCTGCTGTGATATTATAATCGCTTCTGTGCTTGGTATGTACCATCTAACTACCAAAATCTCATTTCAATCCAACGCATCCTTCTTGGTGCGCAGATTTTTATGTCAATTAGTGTATATATACAGTATATATATATATATATATATATATATATATATATATATATTGAAATTTCGGCTTAAATTTTAGATTGGATTCCGGGGGACAGGGGGAGACCCAGAGGAAGACCACATGGGGGATGGGTGGATGGGATTCGAGAGTATGCAGGGGTGACATGGGGGAGACTGGCGCGGGACAGACCGTTGTGGAGGAAACTTGGGGAGACCTTCGTCCAGCAGTGGATTGATAATGGTTGACAATGATGATGATGATGATGATATATATTGAAAACAACCAAAGCCTAAAGATAGCAAAGGGACATCTCAGTAAGGGGAAAACAGATTATGGCACTGAGAAAAGAAGATGGTTCTGGAACAAGAAATAGAGGCGAAATTTTGACAAGAGTGAAAGATTTCTACTCCAAATTATATGAAAGGGATGATACATGTAATCCAGACATCATGAAAGGTACCAGTACCAGAGTTCTTCCAGTCCTTTCAGCAGAAGTTGCACATGCAATCAAGAACATGACGCAGGGAAAAGCTCCAGGAGAAGATGGAATTACTGTAGACATCATACAAGAAGCAAGTGGAGAAATCGAAACAGTACTCGCCCAAATTTTCACTCGATGCCTTAATGAAGGGAAAATTCCTGAGGATTGGAACAACGCCACAATGATCTTGCTACATAAAAAAGGTGACATTGAGGATCTCAGGAACTACAGACCTATCAGCCTCCTATCAGTGGTTTATAAAATCTTCACTAAAGTTCTTTCACACCGCTTGAAGGTGACACTGGACATGGCTCAACCGAGAGAACAAGCTGGATTCAGGAGTGGCTACAGCACAATAGATAATATCCACGTACTGAGAGAACTAATTGAAAGAGCGAGGGAATATGAACTTCCATTGTGCATGGCTTTTATCGATTATGAAAAAGCCTTTGATTCGGTGAAACCATCAGCAGTTGCAGTAGCTCAGAAATCCTGCGGTATTGAAGATGCATACATTAATATTATTAATAACATCTATGAAAATGCAAGTGCAAAGATTAGGCTGTTCGAAAATACAACACACATAAAAATTGGAAAAGGAGTGAGACAAGGTGACACCATATCTCCGAAGCTCTTTAATGCCACATTGGAAAATGTCTTTCAATCACTGAACTGGGAAAACAAAAGGATAAAGATTAATGGAGATTATCTAGCCCACCTTCGTTTTGCTGATGACATAGTCATTTTTGCAACTACCCCATCAGAGCTACAGGGTATGATCCAGGAACTTGCTGACAAGAGTAAAGAAGTGGGATTAAAAATGAACTTTCAGAAGACAAAAGTGATGTACAATGCTTTTACAAGAAATGAAGATTTATCGATTGATGGAGAAACCTGGAGATAACAGACACGTACGTTTATCTTGGACAGCAGATATCAAGTGAGGGTCACATTGGTGAAGAAATTAATCGGCGTACAAAACTTGCCTGGAGAGCTTTTGGAAGAAACAGCATAATTTTCAAGAGCAATATGCCATTATGTCTTAAAATAAAAGTGTTTGATCAATGCATCCTTCCAGTGCTTACGTATGGTGCAGAGACGTGGACCTTAGCTAAAAGAGACATACAAAGGCTGCAGACAACTCAAAGTTGCATGGAGAGGTGCATGCTTGGTGTAACCAGGAGAAATAAGAAGAGGAACACGTGGATCCGAAAAATGACAAGAGTGGAAGACATCATGATCAGAGTTAAATCCCTGAAATAGCAATGGGCTGGACATACTGCCAGAAGAACAGACCATCGATGGACAGCCGAAATTTCAGATTGGATTCCAATTCACAGGAAAAGACCCAGAAGAAGACCACATGGAAGATGGGTGGATGAAATTCGAAATTATGCGGGAGTGACATGGAGGAGACTGGCACAAGACAGACCGTTGTGGAGGAAACTTGGGGAGACCTTCGTCCAGCAGTGGATTGATAATGGTTGACAATGATGATGATGATGATATATATAGTTTCCCTAAATCCAAGGCTTAATTTTTACTTACATTTCGAAAACAGTAAAAATGTTATTGTTTGTATCCAAATGCCCACTACTGAAAAGCAGCCAAAAACACACGGTATTTCTTTCATTTGGGCGGATGTTCAGCCGACCATTCTTTCGGTGAATTACGCGGCTTTCAGAATTGATCATTTTAGATGTTTTTATTGAACTTCAGCTTTTTTGATGGTCGTCTTAGACAAATTAAGAACCACAGGCGTGAATTGATATGAAAAATGATATTTCTATTAATATTGTGAGAATTATAGGGATTAAGTTATTTCTCCAAAATATCATATATTGCTGCCACTGTGGATTGGTAACACCCGACACATGAGATACTCTCATCAAAGCAATGTGTTGGGAAAGACATTACATGTGAAACCGTGTCTAACATAAGTTTCTAGGGATGCATTTCCTGTGATTTTAAAGGACTCAATGATTGGCTTGACGAACTAACACAAATTTAGCTCCACCTGTAGTGTTCAAAATGGCGTGGCAACTGAAGTACTCTGCGATGACAGTATTAAAAGTATAAACCGCCAGTATCAGTATAATGAAGACAAAAAATGCCAAACAGTTATCAAAATATAGAACTGGCAAAATAATTATTCTGTAATTAGAACTCGGATGAAAAATTATACTAAAACGTGATCTTATTTACTAATTTCAGTGTTCTTCTGTTTCCCAAATGAATTTTTTCTTTGAAACTTCATATGATAGTTCCTTACCGAATAAAGCTTTTGATTATCCGTTAATTTTGGATCAATTTAGATGTATTTTACATTCCCGCAATTCGTCACTTTGAATATAGGGTGGTATTTTGACGAATACCTGACGCGGCAGATTTCTCCTGATGAATACAAATGACCTATAGATCCGAATGAAGGCTTATGGTTAGTAATGGAATTATGTATTTACATTGGGTGCGGATATAAATGCAAAGCACATTACTATTTTTCTCAATATAAGCACCATTATTCCATCACCACTTGACTAAGTTCTCTCTTTATTTCATCAAACCATGTTCTTCTAGGTCGGCCTATATTATTTTGTTTGTTTGATTTAAATTCTATGGCAGTTTTGGGCAGTCTGTCATTGATCATTCTTTTACATGACCAAATCAACGCAATTGTCTCCTCTGTGTGTCTTCTAAAATTGCTTCTTTCACTTCCATCAATTCTTTGATCCTTTCATTCTTTATTTTCTGTCTTCTTGACATTTTACATGATCTTCTTGAAGCAACCATCTCTACGGCTGTTATTTTATTTCTATTCGCTTCTGTTATTTGCCAGGCCTCGGCTTCATACGGTCAAATGCTCTTAACAATACTATTATAAATACCCCGTTTCCTTTTTCTGGTTATTTTTTCACTCCACCAGACTCTATTCAGGCGTTTAACAGCTTTTTTTCCCTGTGCAATTCTATTTCTTAATTCCATTGCATCTCTCCCTTCTTGTGTAATTTTAACACCTAGGTAATTACATATAATGATCACATCTTTCAATATCTTCATTATCTTCTAGCTGTAGGTTTGTTTCATTATTTCTAATGCATAACTATTTTGTTTTATTTAAATTCATAGTTAATCCCGATTTTCCATGTTCTTCTTTTATTTTTCTAGTCTATACTCCAAATCAAATTTGAACCGAAAAGTAAATAACATCGTTCCATTTAAATGAATCCCCATTGGTCACCACTTACTTCTCCATTATTTCAAAGTTTGTTCAACATAAGTCTTAAATAAGCATTTAACCGGTATTATCAATTACTGATAATTTAAAACTATATTAAAGTACTTTAATTGTGCTGGGGAACCCTGGTGATTTCTTCGTCTTTTGCTAGATAAGTTCTTAAAATTCAGGATACCAAGAACTATGAGTAAATATATCGGTGAACAACAGCCTTTATTTTTAAAGTAATATTTATGTATACATTAGAACTGAAAGACAAAGAATTGCTTCTTTTGCGTGAGGTTCTAAGATGGCATCGGTTTTTGCGAAAGTTTTTTCTCGGCAATTTGAAACCAGATCTCATTCAGCTTCCAGGGCACGAATAACGTTTTCGTGTTTTTCCCATTATGCGGTTTCAGTTTCTTATCCATTAAGAAACGCTCTTATATATAGTAATAACTTTTATTTTTAATTTTGTTATCCTTCTTATATCTAGGAATATGGTGCGATTTTTTTCAGCATAGAAAGTGCACCGATCCACATTTTTGCTTCCCTGTTCTTAACAGCTGCGGTTTCACTTTACATGGGAATTTTTTGTCAAATATTCCAAATCCTCTTCAGGAACATTTTTATAATGCCCGGAAAGAAATTCCTTCAAGAAATATTTCCATGTGCCTTTTATGCTTCAATAATAATATTTGTTGCTAATGAATGAAATATTCAGAACACTCCTGATGCTGTTTAACTTTTTCCCTTTGATATATTTCCCATTTGAAGTCAACGAAATTTAAAACCGTGGAATTCGTATAGAATTCACGATTGGTTCCCTTGTGAATAGAGCTTCATTGAAAGAAGCGCGTTATCCAATACTTTCATCCAGTAATATAGTTCTAACAAAAGAAGTGACTTAACGGTAAACGAATTAGGTAAAAACAAACGACCAACAAAATTTTCAAGAGCTTATTAAAATTTTACTTGTTCTTTTTGTCATTGAGCATGTTTAATTGCTATAATGATTTAGTTTTATCAGTTTTTATTAAAACTACTCCGTAACCCGTGCTGTGCACGGTTGAAAAAGCTGTGACTAAAATTTTTTCTTGTCATATAATACGAATCGTAATAAAGTACATACCTGTAATAAACGGTTGAATTATTAATGGGCAGTGTACAAGATGGGTCACCAACAACAAAATTTTCGTAATATTCCCATTCATTTTTAAATTTTTCCAGCTACTCGTTTACGAATTTACCTATGGCGTTTCTCATTATTGTATAAACATGTCCTTACCCGTCTTTGACGGGCTTGCATTGGAGTATTGAGGCATTCTTTTTTTTTTTTTTTTTTTTTTTTTTTGATTGGAGGTTTAACGACCACCGTGAGCAACTCAATGGGCTATAAGCAGTCGCCCGTCCCTAATTTAGGGTCACTGGTTCCAGGGAAGGGAGAGAGAGCCAGTGCCGTAAGACAAACACAACATCCATGCCTCACCGGGATTCGAACCCGGACCCCTTTCCGACGAAAGATCAGAGGCCATCGCCTTAGACAACTGCGCCACCGGGGCGGCTGAGGCATTCTTTCAGTGACCCGAAATGATATCGTGTCTAGGTAACAACTACACACGGTAACTACACAACGGGGTTAAAAATGTGTTTGGCTTTGCCAGTTTGGTCTTAACAATTTTTTTTGGCATCATTATATAATTTATGCTTATCAGTGGCGTATATTTGAGGCTAGCTAGGCTAGATGTGAAGCCCAGAGAATGCACAAATAAAAGTCAGTTATCAACCGTATTAAGATATGTCGATGCTTTCGGTGCGAGAAAAAAACATTTGGTTCGGAGGAGGCGAGCCGGTGTGTTTCCAGGCACTCGTTGTGCGCTTCGTGAGGGGATTCAAATAGTGGACCCATGTTTCATAGGCAGCAATTACTGTGTTTAGAAAGTCTGCATTTTTGCAACCAGTTGTTCCATTCATGACACCTCAGCTGAACTCTGGCTAACACTTGCTCTCTCCTCAGGTGATGAGGTACCCATCTGAAACACACACGATGCAGCAGTAAGTTGTCGCGTGGAACAGTAATTTACGCGGAATGCCAACGTTTTTGAAATATTAGTTGACGCCGGTATGTCTTCGCACGTCATTCGTCGATGTTCTTTCAAAATTGCCCAAACATTGTTAACAATAAGCTGCGTAACAACACTTTCAAGTTGACCAGGCCTAGGAGGGAGTTCTGCCGACAAACGCGCTTTGTTTAAATCAAGGTGCCACCTAAACATCGTTGACTCACCCGAACATTTATCTTTGAAAGCTTTTTACATTACATCAAATTTTACTGGAGCCGTTTTACCCAAACGATAGCAAAATTTTATTACACAACGCATTTCACTTCTTAAATCTCAATCACTGACGAAATGCAGACGTACCTTAAACAACTGCGCAATAACAAAACCAGAATCGTTTGTCACGGCTAATAACTGTTGCACAAGGTACTTTCTTAATTCAGTTACTCGTCTGCGTTGTTGTTTTTTCCCTTAGCATTGTTGCCAACTCAAAAAACATTATTCTCAGTTTCTATGGACCGGCCTTGTATAAAGCATAGGTTGTCCAAACGAGCAGATAAGTCGGTACATACTTAAACTTCAACATTTTACCTGCTGTTAATAGAAATTGCAACACCAAGAAAGGAAGAAGCAATCATAATGCAATTTATGAGAGAGATTAGTTATGCTACAAGCTGCAAACGATCGCAATTGCATGCCGTTTCGTGATAAGGAAGGCCAAAAAATCAGTAATAAGTAAATCCTAACCTTACACTGCGTAGGATCGAATGTAATAGACAATACATTAAAAAGCATACACCGTCTTTGCACGATATATTTAATTTAAAAAATGACAGATATTTACATATTTAAAAGATTAAAAAACCCATGAGTACTTTTGGGTCGACAATCGACCTGTCTTCAGATGGAGGAGAGCTGTTACTGCCAGTTGTTCCCATATATATGTCCGAATATGATGACGTGCCAGGTATGGACTAGTGTCGCAAGGGTGTCACTCTGTTGCCATCATTTCATGGCTGAATCACAAATCAGACGAGGTCCATGTGGAAATATGATGAACAGGGTGCAGTGTCATATTTCCACATGGACCTCGTCTGATTTGTGATTCAGCCATGAAATGATGGCAACAGAGTGACACCCTTGCGACACTAGTCCATACCTGGCACGTCATCATATTCGGACATATATATGGGAACAACTGGCAGTAACAGCTCTCCTCCATCTGAAGACAGGTCGATTGTCGACCCAAAAGTACTCATGGGTTTTTTAATCTTTTAAATATGTAAATATCTGTCATTTTTAAAATTAAATATATCGTGCAAAGACGGTGTATGCTTTTTAATGTATTGTGTATGCACGATATCTTCATTAATACTATCGAAAGGAATATATTTTGGATGGAACAGAGTTTGGATGCATTGCATTCTGTTTCTACACGCATCCACAATTAGTTGGTGGTGACAAGCGAGCCAGACGTTCTCTGTAAGGAACAAATCTGGCGAGGCAGCAGGCCAAAGAAGACGACCGCCTATTTGCTCACAGTGTACGTCTTGGACAGTACAAGCAGCATTGGGTCGGGCATTGTCTTGTAGGAAAAACCGCTCCCGAGATCGTCTGAAGGAAGGGTAGAAGTTCAGCTTCCAACACTTCCGTGACGTAGCGTTTACGTTGCGTTGTGCCTGTGTTGCATAGTAGGCGAGTGCGTGAATGAAACGCAATAGCGTCTCAGACCACGACGCTCGGCGTGGGACCGTTATAGCGCTGCACAATGAAGCTTTCTAGACGCCATTCACCACTGTACCAGCGAACAAGAATTCTCCCGTTGTGATGGATTGAATCTGGACTCGTCCGAAAACACAATATGATTCCATTCAGCACTCCAGTTCCTACGTTCGCGGCACCAATGCAATCGCTGGCGCTTATGGTTCAGAATCAAGGGAAGTCGCAGTAGTGCACGGTGGGCAGCGAGGCCTTTCTGCAGACATCGGAAAATGTGAGGCCATCCACCATTGCTGCGCAAGTTTCGAATATGGTGCTATGCGCGACGTCACTGCCATACGGTGCAAGTGCCTGTCTTTCCGCTCGGTCGTGTTATTTCGATCTTCAGACCCTGCAGGACGATGTGTAGAACCTTCTGCTGCCCATTGACGCCATGCACGCATAACGGTAATTCCGATACGCCTAACGCGTGCAGCAATATCACTGTATGATAAACCACGTCCAACGGCTCTACCTCTTACAAACTCCGTGAAGTGTTTGTATGGGTCTCTTAGCCTCCTGCTCGCCATGTTTACATGTTAAAAACGGCGTACGGTCGAATTAGGCGATAGCACGTTTAAAATCTTGCTTTCTGTACGCCTTCTTTTATACCCCTGGTTTGACTTTTGTGATGGCGTTGCGCGCACCTCACGTTTGCATCTCCCATGGGTTCCTACCCACCTTACAAATTGCGTGCAAGTCCGGAGATTTCTTCGTGGTATTGCAATTTCTATTAACAACAGAGTATTTAACCCTTTAAGCACCGGTTAGCACAGTAACTGCCCTAGTGGCGCAGTAGTCTAAGCGCTGGCTTCTGACTATTCGTCCGCAATGGGTCCTCGTCCGAATCCCGATGAGGCATGGATATCATGTAGGTTTTACGGCATTGTCTCTCCTCCTTCCCTGGAACCAATGGCCCTATATTAAGTACGGGTGACGGCTTATAGTCCACTGAGTTGTTCAAAGTGGTCGTTAAATCGCCCACCAAAAAAAAAATATATATATATACAGTCTATCATATCCCTTGTAGTGTGATACTTTTGAAATATATCAAACACTGTAACAGGTTAAATGTTGTAACAATCGATTTCTGCTAAAATCAACCTTCACGATAAGAGACTCAAGACATCGAACTATTATATAAGAAACATTTAACACAAAACAGTAGATCATTAATGAAAGTCAGTTAGAGCCTAAAGAAAATCCTTCACAGCTCATGAGTCAGCGAACATACTTTGAAAACGACCTATTTAATCTCATATTTTTTCATACGTTATACAATCTCCGACCTTATTATATAAAATGTAAACGTTAAGTGAGGAAAGTTGGAAAGCGGTTAAGAAGAACGAACCAAAATTTACATAATTACAGGAACTCGAAAAGCATGTTAAGTTACCGTATTCGTTACAAGGTCCAAGGATAATTCCAGTGAGTTCTCAACCTCAGAATGAACATGCCACTCTCCGAAGTTGCACCCAGTTGAGCACACGTGAGACAAATTGGAGCGACGCATTCGAGTCCAAAACCGACAACACGCACTTCTAGGCGGTTTTCTTAGTAGCATTGCAATAATTTCTCAACTGCTTGTAGAGTTCATGCTGCGACATGTTGCTGCTTTTGTGAGATAAAAATGTGGGCCCACACATTATTGGTGAGTTTGTATAATTTGTCCTTTCATACTTCGACCGCGGTCATCAATGGAGTGTAGCCCACCACCGCTAGCTTTCTGGGCACTGCTGGTACGTATGTCGACGCTACATCGTGAAATAATTCTTCCTCCAGGGCACATCTAGTTGAAAAAGGAATTTTGTGTTACCCATATCTGACCTGATATTCTCAGTATTGCACAGAAATTAACTCAAGGATTTCCTGGTTTGAATTGCTATTCTAATCTACTAAAGATTCCAGTGTAATATTGAAAGCCGCCCCGGTGGCGCAGTGGTCTAAGGCGTTGGCCGCTGATCTTTCGTCCGTAAGGGGTCCGGGTTCGAATCCCGGTGAGGCATGGATGTTGTGTTTGTCTTACGGCACTGGCTCTCTCCCTTCCCTGGAACCAGTGACCCTAAATTAGGGACGGGCGACTGCTTATAGCCCATTGAGTTGCTCACGGTGGTCGTTAAACCTCCAATTAAAAAAAAATATATATATATTGAAACCAATTTTATATTGGAATTTGATGAATATGTAGCTATCCAAACTAATTCCAGTCGTATTAGATAGGTATTCATATATGATATCAGTTTGATGCATCAGTGCTTTGTTTCAAAATAAACATAGACATCTTAGCTTGATGCATGAGCGATTTGTTACCGTTGATAAATGCACTATGGTACAAAACTACGCAGCTGAATATTTGTTTTCAGCAAATGTCTGATGATATGTATATTTCATGCGCATTTTGAATCGATAGAGCGCCTCAGTTATTTACAATTATCTTTCGGATGAATGTTTTCTGTGAAAGGCGAAGATTTCAGTCAAAAGATGCAACATCTTGCCAAGCGTAAAAGACAACAGTCTATTTATCAACGTTAACTTCAAGTCCCGTCCTTTAAACTGCAGTTTTGTGCATGTGAGAGCATTTTGAAAAGTACTTAAAAGTCCCTGGAGGGCCATAGATCTGCTCAAGATTGCCGTGTCGTCAGGATGTTGGTTGGGGAAAATGTCTGATAAATATTCATGCTACATTGTAATAATTCTTGGAATATAATTTACGTCCCTATTACTTATTTACTGAACATGATGCACTCTGTCTTTAGGTGACTAAGCTTCACCTTGACATATTTAAATAACTTGCTCGTACGTGAAGAAGGTTCCCCGTTAAATATTTGAGAAAAAAAGTTTGATATTATAACATGCACCTTAGTTATTCCAACAACTAAAATACCTCCGGACAGCAAGGATATTCATCGTTCAAATGAACGCAATTACCGTCTTTATTAATTGAGGTAATTACATAGTCCGAGCATTATTTCGTTTTTTCATGTAAGAGAACTATAATTACGACAATTTACGTTTACGACAAATTTCTAGCGATTTTAAGAAAATGATCTTTCCGTAATAGCTATTTAGAAAGTAAACGCTTCTACATTTCTTAATTTATCATTTTGTCTCTTCATATTAACTGAGGAAAATGTCACTTACGGGACTAATAAAAATCAAAACAATTGCTTCGGAGGTATATTAAATTTTATTTTTCACTTTAGAGAAAAGAGTCTTCAAAATCATCACGTATTTCGCTTCGTGGTTTGTTATATATTTTGTTTAGGTAATCATAAAGTTAAGTTGATAGTTTGCCATGCAAAGAATTTCATTTTGGTGTTTTCTTTTGTTAAAAATCGAGAGGGTATCCTGGTATTCTTTGTAGATAATTTATACTATGCATCTTTCTATACCAAGGATTTTGCGGGTGTGAAACAAAAGGAATGATTCGAGAATATACATTTTTGTACGTACAAGACATTGCATTTTGTCCTGTCGCTCACGTCAACTCAGAGCCACAGTCCTAAGTAGAATTAAATCGCAACAACAAACAATAAGGTTTACATTGGGCGGCACTTAGGTTGGTGGATTAATGAATATTATTGTCGTAAACACACTGAAAGGAGATCTGCGAGTCAGTAGTGCTCTATGCTTTAAACACCCAAATGTTGCCTTGTTATAAATCGGTCTACGCAGAACATCACGTTACGTGAATCTTGGTGGAGTATCGTAGCTGGCCCGTCTTGCTTGAAAGCCAGGATTGCTTGAACTTTAATTTCTTTAGTTCAGCACAGAGAATGTCGCTTTGAAGATACGCATAGATATTCAGTGAAAAAAAAAAGTACTACCAGTTTCACTCTTTTATTCCACTTCAGTCATGAAACAGAAACACAATGGATACGCTCAAATAACTAAGGTATACACCACAGTGATCGTAACATCTAGTAATTTCCCAATCACTTTAACTTGAAAATAACGTAGATCCTTCACGATTAAACCAACGTGAAAATCAAAGTTCTACAACCAAACAACATCATCAAAGTAACCACTTCAGATCAGCTCGTAGAGAAAGTTAGGCTGAATATTCCTCATTAACCTCGTACTTTTTTCTGCTTCTTCACTTACGTCACTCAAATTCCGACCTCAATGCGGATGCCAAAAACATTCGGGCGAGAGAGGAGAGCTAAACGTTATGTGTATCATATGGTTAAGGAGAATGAACAAATTGACATAGAAACAGGAACTAAAAACGAATATTATGTTAGAGTATACCTCATAAGTCATAAAAGCTAAATATTTATTAAAGTATGGTGGCAGCAATATTAATTCGACTGTTTAGCTTTTCAAAAACAATGTTTTTTTTACTATTATTATATACACAGTCTTACCAGAATAATATGACCGCCGCCGGAATCACAGTGTATCCGCCCAGGCGTATCACAGAGTGCACATGACAAGGTCAACCACACGGAGATATAAGTTACTGTCACGTGAGCACAATGGGCAGAGGTAGTGATTTGACAGACATTCAAGAAGAAATGATGATTGGCTACCGCGCCAAGAGTGGAAGCATCTCAGAAACAGCAGACTTCGTGGGCTGTTCGCGAGGTGCTGTAGTAAGGGTGTACCAAGAATGGACCACTGGCACACCAAGTATCTTGTGACGTCATAACTGTGCAGCCCCAAAGGCCATCGATCCCACAGGAGAACGTCGCCTCCTTCGATTGGTAAAGGGCAATCGATGTGCAACTGTGCAGCAATCGATCACACAAATAAACGCTGGGGCACTCAGGTACGTGTCCGTGATAACAGTAGAGTGAACCCTGTTACTCATGGGTCTCCGGAGTCGATGCCGCGTCAAAGCGCCCATGTTAACCCAGGTCCATCGGCAACGACACCTGCAGTTCGCATGGAACTACATCATTGGACAGTGGAATGGTGAAAACCTCTGATAAATCGAGGTTTCTACTCCACAGAAGAGACGAGAGGTGGCGCATACGGCGTCAAACACACGAGAACCGCCACTCGGTCACGTTTGTCGGTCAAGTACAGTCCGGCGGTGGCAGTTTGCATGATTGAGGGATGCTTTCCTGGTATTACCTGGGTCCTGTGCTACCACTGGATGGATCCCTGAACGCCAATATCTACCTGTTCATCCTCGCTGACCACATATATTGCTTCATATTGGACGTTTACCCTGGCGGTGATAGTGTCTACCAACAGGAAAATGCGCTTTGCCATGCCTCTAACGGGGGTGCGTGACTGGTTCCAAGAAGTCGACAGCGATGTCTCCGTTGTCCCTTGGCCACCGAAATCGCCCGACTTCAATCCCGTTGAGCACTTCCGGGACTATTCGTACTGACAGGTTCGACGTGCCGACCCACAACCACGTCACCTCCAGGAGACAACCACGTCACCTCCAGGAGCTCCGTGCTCTTCTGCAGTCCGATTGGGCACGCGTGCTTCGGACAACCTTCCAGGTACTCATTGCGTCCATGCCACTCCGTCTCGCAGCTTTCATTCTGGCCAAGGGTGGTTATTCTCATTATTAGTGTGGTGGTCATATTATTGTGATACGACAGTGTATTATTCAGCTTCAGACTAACGTAAGAAAACGACCTGACCCCGATAAAACATGATGCAGCTACGAAAAGCCTGCGCATGCGTAAGCTAAAATCTGACCTCAAGAAAGAATAGCTGAATTGCAAGTGTGTTAGTTTGGGAGATTGATAACTTTTGGTCCGGTATTTCTAAAGTAGCACATCATTGCGTTAAACATTATTTTAAAGTTCTCGTCAATAGCGGATGACCTCTTAATAGTATGTAACCACCCATTAGAGAGGGGGTAATCGATATGAAGACAAGTTTCGCTAGGAAACACCGTTTTCGTAGCACCGAAAATGTAATTTTTAATGGTTTTCATCACATTTAGCATCACGTTCTCATGAATTACTCAGATTGCAATGATATATTGTTGAGTTTACGTAAAAGCTGATGAAATGGTTGTCAATACCTTAATAAAACATGTTGTCGAGTAACAATGGAATTTACTACTTTGCGTCACTTCATGAGACAGCATTAAGAAATGAAGTTGCAATAATATTTTTACCTACTTCCTTTGCTCATTTTCGTTACATCGAATTTGTTTTACTTAAGATATTTCTACCTCTGTCCGGAAAGATACATAGCATCAAATTTTCGTAGATCGATGGGCCAAAAGATTTCAATTTTCCTACAGACTTTATTCTATAATATATTGACAAAAGTCACAAGACACCACTTCAAAAGCAAATGAACGAGTCCGCTGCGTTGTTAAGATGCGCAGTACAGCTACAATCGGTATAAAAACAAGCCTGCAGCTGCCCGCGAACATATCGCACTGTGAGGTTGAGGGAAAATGTCGCAGCGGGAGAGAACTGACTTTGAGAAAGCAAATATTGTTGGGTGTTATATTAGTGGGTTGTCCATAAGAGAAACCGAGAGGCGTTTAAACATACCCAAGTCAACTGTTTTGGATGTGCTGAATGCGTGGAAGACACATAGCGTACCTGAAGCAGCAAAACATACAGGCAGACCAAAGAAAATCAGTGATAGGAGACGTCGAAGCCTCAGGAGAGTCGTTGCAACTAATCAACGGAGTACTTACTGCACAAGACCTCAGTGTACAGGTAAGTACAAATTCTTGAACATCGGTATGTACACGTACCATTCGCAGAGAACTTCATTCCATGGGTTTCCGTGGTCGTGCGGCTGCTCATAAGCCTTTCATCTCACCTCGGAATGCTACTCGTCGTTTAGCATGACGTAAAGAGCATTTACCGTGGACCCTACATAAATGGAAACGGGTCCTATGGATTCATGAATCCAGATACACGATCCATCAGGCTGATGGACGTGTGTGGGTATGGCGGCAGACGGGCGAACTTTATTTATCATAGTGTACTGTTCCTACGGTCAGGTTTGGAGCTGGCAGTGTACGCGTGAGGGGTTGTTCTTCGTGGTATGGTCCCGGCTCATTGGTTACCTTGGACAAACCTATTAACCAGTACGTCTACCTCGATATTCTGGACAATTGTGAATTACCAACTCTGTGGCAATACTATGGAACCGAGCCATGTTGGTACTAGCAGGATAATGCACCGAGCCATAAAGCAAAGACTGTTGCTGCGTGGTTTGACGATAATACCGTATCGTGTGTGGACCGGCCAACACAGAGCCCTGATCTTAATTCCATAGAGAATCTATTTGATGATGTAGAGCGCCGTAGAAGAAGTTTGAAACCAAGGGCTACTACTAAGCAGCAGTTAGCGGCAGCATTATGTACTGAATGGAATCGCATACCTATCACTGTGTTACAGAACCTTGTCGAAAGCATGTCTCGAAGTGTCAGTGCATGCATTAAGGCCAAAGGTGAGCCAACACCGTACTAATGTATGTCAATAGTTGCTATGTTGTGCTGCTCTTCTAGGTGTCTGATGACTTTTGTCAATATCGTCGTAGTCGCCGAAATACGGCACACCAACGTCTGAAATACAATGAAATAGAGAATGCCGAAAGGAACAAAGAAAAAGTAAAATACTGCATGAAAACAATTAGCCATTGAAAAAATTATGAAGCTTATGTTCATCGTTGAACAACATGCAGAAAAAAGAAAGATTAATTTATAAGCATACTGAGCACGTACTTTGGATCATACAAATGGATGGTAATGTAAAACATAAAAATCGCCGACCGTTTATCTGTTTCAAATGTTTTTCAAGGACAAAGATAAACGACTAAAAAATACCACCCCCCCCCCAAATCGGACTTTTAGAAGAAGATATCCTCTTCTACACAGAAATATATGTAAACACCGCCACCTACCGGCGGTACTTCCCATTCTGAAAGGCAGGGAACATGCAAAAAATATATTTCTCTGTGGAAGGTACTGATGGAAAACACATATCTTGAATACACCCTTACGCAGCAGAGATAGCAAGAAAAAGTTTCTAGATACATGTTTTCTAATTGAAAGCGAATAATGTTCCATATTCTTCGCCGTACCGAATGGCATACAATACAAAAATGATCTTTAAGTCCGAATTTTAGATGAGACAGCAGGTAACAAAAATATGAATTGAACTGGTGATTATAAAAGACTAAATACGAACTGATCATTATGAAAAGTACTTAACTATCATACAAAATATTCACTGCAGTGAAAGAAATTTTCGTAAAAAAACTTTTTAAATGGATGTTTGGAAAAGGGGTTTTCTAGATAAAAAAAAATGCACGTAAGCTCCTTGCGGAAAATATACATAAAAAAGGTGATAAGTGTTATTATTCCATATTCTTCTCTACCATGTTTCTCAGAAGTGTAAAGCGAACTCTGGATGTTTCGCATACACAAATTAGCACTCATGCGCATAGTAGTGAAACTATGCAAAATCAAAATCAAACAAGAAAGATGACACCGAATTTTCAGGTGTAATGAGAACGTCTTTAGAATCCGTTCTGAGGCGAATTAAATTTATCAAAGCTATTCAAAGTCAATGGAACCGGTATGGAAAACAGCATTATCTGACCGACGAAAGAAGCTTTACAATTAGTAATTGGGAGCAAGGAAAGTCACTGTGGGGGTAGACTGTAAAGTGTGTCCGGGATAGTGATCAGGTTTAATCCCGCAGATATTGCTGCAAACAGAATGTGAACTTATGCCCTCTGGTTGCAGACAGACTTGTGTGTTAAGAAACATTTGAAAGTATATTAGAAATGTTTCGCAGCGGAAACGCTCTCCATCAAAGATTTTTTTTTTTCAAATCGGACTTTTAGAAGCAGAGATATCGACAAATACCTGGACTTAAGATATGCATCTACGCTCCCTGGCAGGAAAAACATGCATTACTTTAAGAAGAAAATATTCTCGAAAGGTTTTTCGATGTGAGCGGTATCAGCCCAGGTAATAATTTTTTCAGTCGAGTTTTCAGAAGCTCAAGTTTTGCTGCAGATACATCAGAAGTAGAAATTAAATCTTATGCCCCCTGGTGGGCAAATCATTCTCTACCAAATATTAGAAATTATGTACAAAACGATACAGGAAGAATTTCTCCAAATTGGAGTTCAAACAACAGAAATATCGGGGAAAACGCAATTTACCTTAACGCTCCCTTGCGGAAAATCTATGAGTAGCTTGAAAATTTTGAAATTACATGAAAACATTTAACACTGGAAACACTATCCAACAAAGAAGGATTTTTTTTCAAATCGGACACTTAGAAGCAGAGATATTGGCAAAAATGATATACACATCTACGCCTCTTGGCGGAGAAACCATGCAATATTTAAGAACAAAATATTCCAAAACGTTTTATCGACGTGAATGGTATCGGTCCACAAACGATTACTTTTTCAATCGAGAATTTGGGAGCTTGGGTTTTTTGCAAATGCATCAGCAAGGGAAATTACACGCCCGGGTGGCCAAACCATATTTTACCAAAAATTAGAAAATATATGCGAAAGATTTCACATGAGGAGTTGTATCCAGCTCAGAAAGAATTTTTCAAATCCGAGTTTTAGAAGCAGAGATATCGAGGAAAGCGCAATTTACCGTTACACATCCCAGCGAAATGTCTATGAATTACTTGAAAATTTTGAAATTTTATGAAAAGCATGTCGCACCAGAAACTCTATCCAATAAAAAATGAATTTTTCAGAGATATTGACAAAAATATGGTATATATCGACGCCATCTGGCGGAGAAACCATGCAATATTTTAAGAAGAAAATATTCCGAAAAGGTTTATCGACGTGAGTGGCAGCAGTCCACGAACGGATATTTTCAATCGAGATTTCAGATGCTCAGATTTTATGGCAAATACATCGGAAGCAGAAATTAAGACTTACGCCCCCTGGTGGCCCCTGGAAATTAAGACTTACGCCCCCTGGTGGCCCCTCTTTGCCGAAAATTGGAAATTGTATGCAAAAGATTTCCCATTCGGAGCTATATCCGATGAAGAAAAAAATGTTCTGATCGAAGTTTTAGTAGTAGAGATATCGGATAAAACGCCCTTTAATTGTACGCCCCCTAGCGGAAAATCTATGCGTAACTTGAAAAAGTGACTGTACCAAAAGTACTCTTCGCCATAAACGGAATCGAAGGGCAAAAGATTTTTTCAATCAGATGTTTAGGAGAAAATATATGGAATATAATGTATTTTGCATACCATAGCGTCTGCATTTACGTTTTCTAGCGGCGACATTTTACATCGTAAAAGAAAAACGATCATTATTTGCTTATTTCAAGCTTCCCAATGCAGAATTGATTATTTAAATCGGGCTAATTAATTTTTGCAGAGAAATGGTGTCCACAGGTGAATAGACTGACGGACATACAAACCGATAACGTAAGCACGATCTTTTTTTACAAAAGATGTACTAAAATAATTTAAATATATCCTCCCTCTCCATAATGTATTGGATATAAAGGGTTTTTCAAGTAAGATTTTTAAAAGGAAATATTAAGAAAACTACAATGTATAACTTCACCCTTAGCAGGAAGACCTAATTTGACCAAAAATACTATGAACAAATGAATAACAGAATGTTTATATTCTGATTTCTTTAAGTGTAGATAAGAGGTGTGGTCAGAAAGTATCCAGACTGGTTGCATGAGTTGTGAATCTCGAAACTCAGGAGGAAGAAATTTGGGACAGGTTGACCTCAAACCTACTATGCATGCGCCGTGAGTCATGTCTGCTCTTCTCGTCCGATTTGTTTTTATAGTGGTGCTTTGTTCTTAATTGCGTAAAGCTGCTCGTCGCATTTGTCATGTCGGAAAAAACTTATCAAGGAATTTGAGCCAGATTTTGTCAAACACTGAGCGAAACTTGCAAAGGCACATGCTTAAATCATAGAAAGTCTGTAGGGAAGGGTTGTTTTAGTCGTGCGCAAGATTAAGTGATATGTTTTAAAGTTTTAAATGGGGAAATAGTTCTGTGTGATTAATGGTCTGGCAGGACGCACCACCAAAAGTGAAAACTTCGTCGAACTTGTGCGCACAGCTGTGCGGGAAAATCGCCGAATCATTATTTCTGAGTTATCTAAATGCTTCAACATTAGTTTTGGTTCAGTTCAGTAAATTCTTTTGAGTATGAGGAGGCGCGTCCCACCCAAATTTGTGCCAAAATTGCTCTCAGCTGAGCAAAAACTGGCTGTTAGTGACTTGTTTGAGTGCGTCGGAAACGATGAAAACTTTATAAAATCTATCATAACTGGTGATGAATCATGGGTTTATGGGTATCACCCCGAAACTAAATTTCAGTCTTCACAGTGGAAGACTCCAAACTCTCCCACACCGAAATGAGGATGACAGAGCCTTTGCAACGTCAAGATAAAGCTGACTGTTTTTTTTTTTTTTTTTTTTTTTTTTTGTATATACACGGTCGAGTCTCCAGATAATATCCAGAGTAACCGCCGTGTGCAGCGCAGATTGCAGATAGAGTGATTCAATAAGCTGCTGCAAGGTGCTCATAGATATGTCTCTACTTCTAAAACATCTTACAGCTGCTGGAGGGTGCGTGGTGGAGGATCCGTAGAGCGGACAACACGATCGAGGTGGTCCCACTGATGCTCAATTGGGTTTACGTCTGGGAAATTAGGAGGCCAAGGAAGTACTTAGAAGTCGTCTTCATCGTGCTCTTCCACAACTCTCAGACATTTCTAGCTGTATGACACGTCGCATTGTCATGCTGGAAGATCCCATCCGCCCGAGGGAAGACAATCAGTATGTATGGGTGTATGTGGTCTTCAAGGATGGATTCATAATGAATTCGGTCCATAGTGGCTTCGACAGTTATGAGTGGACCCAAAGAATGCCCCAAAAAGTTCCTCAGACCATAACGCTGCCCCCACCAGCTTGTGATCTTCCAGCAATGGTTGAAGAGTGTTTGTTCTCCGATGTTTCTCGCCCTAAAGGCCAATGTCCATTCGTTCGATGAAGCAGAAAACGTGACTCATCGGAGAAGGTAATCCTTTGCCGATCAACGGAGGTCCAATTCAGATACTGCAGTGCAAATGTAAGCCTTTTTTGCCGATGCACCTTCCTCAGCTTAGGTGCAGTGACCATCTGTCTGCATCGGAGCCCCATACGCAGCCGGGTTCGCTGAACTGTTATTTTAGACACACTTCCAGTAGGCCCGTGGCTCATTCGGCCTGTGAGTTGCTCCACTGTAGGGTGTCGATCAGCCCTCACGCACCTTCGAAGCCGACGTTCACCTTTCACATCAATGGCAGCTGTTGCTCGGCAGTTTTCACGTCACTTATTTGCAGTGGTGCAATTTCTCCAATCATTATACACTTTACCCACAGCAGCACGCGAACAGTTCAGAAACTGCGCTGTTTCAGAAATACTTCCAGCCTGGGCCCGAAAACCGATAATCAACGCTTTTTGCAAAACTGATAAATCGCTCCTTTTATCCATGACAGCAACGAATGATATGCTTTCAGAATGCCTAGAGCACACCTTATACACCCTGTAAGCCAGCTCACGACACGTGCCTTCCTTCATTGGCTACTTCGCTGTTGACATCAAAAGTAGGTGGTGGTCACAATCATGTGACTCGACTGTGTATATAAATATTTCATGAAGGAATTGCACATCATGGATACCCTCCATCATGCCAGACATTGAACAAGGAACAATAATATCAAATTTTGCGGTGTTTGAGGGTCGCAGTTCGTCGAGCAAGGCCTATATGTATGAGAGTGGTGAGTGGTAATACCACCATGAAAACGCGGCTGCCCATGCGGCGCACCTTTTGCAGCAATGCTATTTTGTTAAGCACCGAATTGCACAGGTCCGACAGCCACCTATTCTCCAGATCTCGCTACTTGCCACCTTTGTTTTCCCTCTCTCCCAAAATCAGATATTCCTTGAAGAAGAAATATTTCAAGATATTTACGAGATGCAACAGAACGCGACGAAGCAGATGTTTGTTATTTCAGCAGATGACTTAAAAAAATGCTTCGTGTAGTGGAAAGAGCACTGGGATAAATGTGTGGCTTCCGAAGTGCGATACTTCGATGGCGTAAGTTTCAAAACTAAGTCCTGACTTTTGTTTTAATTAATCCATCAAGAATACTTTTTGACCTCACCTTGTACAGCTGGTCGTACAAGGTGTAGTCAAAGTACATTGACTGGGGAAAAATATCTCCTTACGCCTCTAGTAGAAAAAATGTGCTTCGCGAAAAGTTATTAATACTCCGTAATTTTTTTTCGTGATTTTTCCTATTCCATGGATGAAATGAAACAGTTTTGAAATCTGAAGTGGCAGACACATCTAGAAAATACGGTAAATATTTAAGCCCTCTTACGAGAAAGCTGCACCTTATTTGAAGTAGAAACTGCATGCGGAATTGTCTTTGTGGTAAAATATATCCGAAGGTAAAAAACAAAATTCAGTCGGGTTTCTACAAGTAGTGTTATGCAGTAAAACATATGTTGAGATCAGTTCCACTTGCATCCACAAGCGGTAAACTAGCGGATCTGCGAAAAACCAAACGCATGGATATTCTATCTTGCAGTTCTAGCTTTCTAACGATAAAGGAATTTTTGAAATCGGAGTATTACGCGGAGAAAAGTAGTGCGCCCAGGAGGACAGACATATACTGATACTGTAAGAATGTGCTCTGCGTTCAGAAAACGTGCTAAAATCACCCTGATCATTAAATTAGAATCAAGCAAGTGACAGAAGGATTCCGTCGCATTCTTCAATAACGTTACCTACCATCCTCTGGTAAAACGTTGTCTCGTATAACATGAAAATATGCGGTTTGGCTGCGGCTTACTTAACAATCGGATACAAAATCACAATTTAAGAGTTTTTCAAATCAGAAATTTCCGCGATCGAGACAATGTGCCAAATAAATATATATTTTTAAATCAGAGAATAGGAACTATACGCATCCGAATGAAAGCGAATTCTAATGGAAGCCCAGGAAACATTTGGATAGCATTAACCATAATTACCGCTAATGGAATCTGAAAACACTTTCCCAATCCGATGAGCGTGAATAGCGAATACAGTCGGACGGTGTAAAAATCAAAATTTACTTCTCATAGTTTAAACCAGAAAAGATGGAAATTGCAGAAAAATGTTTAATCATCGTTGGAGCAACTTAATGCAAAAGAATACTTTAAATCAGGGGACTTTTAAAACCGGAAATAGCACTGAAAATGCAAATACGCATTAACCTTAGCTAGCTAAAATGCATTGTAATGCGACCTAGGAAGAATTATTCACCAGTAAAAGCATTGAAGCGTTTGCACCTAGTGAATGTTTCAAGCACAAAATGCAATGTTGTTGTTAAAATCATCTCAACTGGTGTGCTTAATCAAAACTTGAATTATATTTACGTCATCTAAATATTTTAAAATGCGGCAATTTAACAACTAAAAAGCTATACGTTCTTCATTTTGTCAGTTACTGAATGAAATCTTTCTATTTATAAAGGTTGATGTAGCGTAAGAGCGAAACAATCTAATAATTTTATTTCCTTTTTCTAACATAGGTACCCTTATCATACCGAGATTGTTTTTATTTCCTTCGATTTTCCTTATTATTACTTTGTTGTCCAGTTACATCTTATCAGTAGAAGTTATAAAACTATAAGGGCTGTTTTTTAGTGGTACAAAATTAACATATGGCTAACTTAGTGCGAACAATCGTGCATATACATGCGAAATGCTTTTCTTGTACTGTCAGAGTAGAATTACGAAAGGTTAAACTTCGGTGATAAAAAAAGTAATCCTGGTACATTCGGATTATCGTTCTGTGTTAAATTTATCCTGAAGAATATAGTTAACTTCTTCACAGTAGGCGACCACTTGAGATGCATAAGACTCGCGCTTGGGGTCCAGGTTTTAACCTAATGTTAGATGTTATTTATTTTCTTTTCCGCTAATTAGGTCCCAGCTCAGGGAAATGTTTTGATTCTGATCCTGCTTGAGTTAGGGTCTAATGTTAAATTCTTTGTTATGGTTATGTGGCGGTGTTATCTTTTCAACCGGGATTGTATCCACGTGAAAGATGTTTTCTTTTTCTTCTCGACTTGAGTTCTAACTATGTCGTCTGTTCTACTGGAGTTCTACTCAGTTAATTGTGCCTTTTCTTCAACTAGCGTTCTAGGTAAGTGTGAAATGTTGCTCTTTCTCCTCTACCGGAACTTTAACACATGAGGTGTTCTTTTTGGCTTTAAAATGGGGTTCACTTCCTACATGTTTTGTATATCTCCCGCTCGACGTTTAACTCAGTTTGTGCTGTTGGGATTATTTGTTTGATAGACATCTTTACTTAAATTCGAAACCATTGCGCAGCGCAGATTGCTCAGCAGCTTTCTTCGGCTATGTGATGCGAGTTTTCAGACGATCGTTTCCCAGAAGGTTTCAAAAAAATATATGACAGTTATATGTGATTGTTAAACATTGTCTCAGAGCAGAGACCGTCTGAAACTGTGTCATCAATGTGCGCAGAGAACAAAAGGGGAAAGCCAGGTGACACTTTATTTAAGAGTGGAAATTAAATTTTCGGACTATTTCTGAAATCTTATTTTTTAGGAAGAAACATGGCAGGCTGTAATACAGTACTTCTAGAATTTTAACGCGATTGTTTTGCTGATGATATAATCATTTTTTCAACTATCCTTCAGAGCTCCAGAGTGTGTTTCATGAACTTGCTGACAAGAGAAAGAAGTGGGATTAAAAAAACACTTCAGAAAAAATGTATTTTACAAGAAATGATGATTTAGCGGGAGAAATCTGGAGGTGACCGATGCGTCCATTTACTTCGCGCAACCGGTATAAAGCCACATTGACGAAAAAATTAATCGGTGTATAAAACTTGGTTGAAGAGCATTTGAAAGAAATAGTACAGTTTTTAAGAGCAACATAACATCATGTCTTAAAAAAAGTGATTAATCAATGCATTCTTCCTATTTTTACGTACGGAGCAGAGACATGGACCTTAACTGGAAAAGACATACAAGAATGCCGACAACTGAAAGAAGCATAGTTAAATGGATGCTTGGTGTAACCAAGAAAGATAAGAAAATGAGCTCGTGGATTAGGAAAGATAAGAAAATGAGCTCGTGGATCAGGAAAATGACCAGAGTGGAAGACATCATGGTCAAAGGAAAATCTCTGAAATGGCAATGAGCTGGACATATTTCTAGAAAAACGGACCACATATAGACAACTGAAATATTAGACTGGATACCAAAAGACTGAAAAAATCCCCAAATGAACACGTAGAAAGGGAATGAATGAAATTCAAAAGCTTGCCTGAATAGCACAGAGGAGACGCCCAAGACAGACAGTTTTGGAAGAAAATTAGAGAGACTTTACAGCAGAAGATTTATATTATTTGACAATGATGCAGAATTATTATTACATGTAGGACATAAATCAATACTGGAACTAAAATTTCATATTGTCGGCAGTCATTAAGAACAGCATCCAAAATGATACTCTTACGATTGACAAAGAACCCATGCTTGTCGATAGACAACTTAATGAGTTTTTCCTTTTCGAAATCTTAATTTAAAATCAATCTGGATGTGCGTTTCCAGAAGCAATGAAATCCAAGTTGATTTGAATCTACGATTCCAAAGAGACTCAGCCGGTGTACCAAACCACTTGGTTGTAAACTACAGACGGGCGACTCTCTATATCCGAAAGAGTTTTTTTTATGGTTTTCACTATATGGTGGTAGGTGTTCATTACTGACATGCAGTGAAAACCAGAAACAACAGGAGAAAAAGAAAACCTGTCTGACAGATAGAAGAGGAGCTATGAGTGCCACGGCCATGTGCCATATAAACGTGACCTTTGTTTTTATGAGCTTTCATTCATTTTTATATGTTCCTTTAGGTAACCACCGTATAGACTGCACAACTTTACAGTGTGCAATACAGTCTCCGTGAATTTTCATCAAAATCCATTGAAATACATTTCTGATCAATCAGCATGTTTTGCACACTGTAAAGTTGTTCAGTAGTTTGCTAAGACTAAAGGAATTCCAATTTCCTTTGATTTTGAATTGATACTTACGAGGATATGAAAATTCCAGGCTGGAGGAATAGCCTCCCAGTTAGAAAAAATGCACTACTCATTGACATAGATTAAAAAATGTCACGTATAGGAAATATTATACACGCAAAAAATTAATAGCACATGTACACAAAAAATTTAAACGAGATATTAAAGTTCAGAACAGTATTAGACTATGTTTCTTCGCCAATCTCTCACATTAAAAAGTTCTCCTCATACGTAAGTGCACACAGACCCGTATCCTTTCCAACTTTTAACACTTTTAGAAAGCATTTCCCCTATTTGATTAGTAACAACTATTTTGGGACAAATGATTTCCAGCCACGTCCTCGGCTTCGATTTTTGTGAACTAATTTTTTCTACTTTTATCGACTAAAGTGTTAACATGACTTTTGCGTGGTTTGGACAGGACGGTTATACAACTGCACAGGACAAAAATAGAAGATTCTAATAGAATATCGAACGCTAATTATATTGAACGGTAAAAACAGCAACAGCACATAGATCAATTCCTGAGATTGAAGGACGACAAGAACCTCGAGACGCGAATCAGGTATGCAAAAATGTGCTTCGCATTCACTATTCAAAATTATCGATATACAAAATAAGTGCATAGAAGAATGAGTGAGGAATTACAGGAAAGGTACAACAGCTACTCTGTAAACTTCAGAACATACAGGGTTCGACAGAATAATGTGAACACCACGCTCAGAGACGTGACTTTTAATGCAGCTGCGTATGTCGCAATATACCAAAGTATCCACCACTTTTCGGTTGTTATAGCATTGCTTAGAACCCGTTGGAATAGTTTAAGTGCATTTAAACTGTCGTGATGCACAATTTCTTTCTGGGGGACGACGAAATGAGTGACCTAACGGACTTCAAAGAGGGCTAACTGTTGCTGGTCGGCCAGTTGGTGCCTCCGTGACAACAGTCACAAGGATAGTGGGGATATCGAGAACTACTGTGTCTAGCATCACGACAGCATACCGTGTTCGTGGCTAAACCTCTTCTGCGACACACAAGAACCCCCTGTAAACGGTCGGGACTGATAGACAGGAGAGCATAAAAAGGATTTTTACCCATAATAAGAATACCACGGCGTCGAAAATTAGTGCGGGGCTCAATCTGCATCTCCAGATCCCAGTATCAACGAAAACAGTGCGCAGAGAACTGCATAAACGAGACAGAGCTGATATTGGTGACAGAGCTGATATTGCAAAACCTTTGGTGACCTACGTGAATGCACAACGGCAACGGCAGTGTTCGCAGAAACATGCAACGTAAACCGTCGGTGCATTAAAGTGTGTAATGTGGTCGGATTAATCCACATTCACACTATTTTTCACTGCAGGACGTTTGTACTTGTGAAGAACACCGTCAGAAGGGAACAAGCCAGACTGTCTGCTCCCAACAGTGTAGCATGGTGGTGGTTCCGTCATGCTTTGGGCAGTCATATTGCGGTTTCTGGCAGGTCCCATGATCAGCTTGAATAGACAGATAACTGGTAGGACGTATAGAGGCATTTTGGCAGACCGAGTCCATCCAATGATTCAGACATTGTTTCCTGCAGGGGATGCCATCTATCAAGAAGATAACACTCCAATTCAAAGCGCTAGGAATGTCCTATCATAGTTTGAGGAACACGAGGACGAACTTTCGCACTTTCCTTGACCTTTCCAATCATCAGACGTAACCATCATTGAGTCACTGTAGTCTGTGTTGGAAAACAGAGAATGATCCCGTTATTCTTGTCCTGCATCTCTCAAGGACCTTGAGCAGTTTCTGCGTGAAGAATGGTGTAACATCCCACTAACAACCACCATCCGGGATTTTTATGCGAACATTCCAAGGCCGATTCAGGTGGTTTTGAATGACAAAGTGGTCCCACACCCTATTAGGTACGTGAAACCTTTTCCTAGGTGTTCACATTCTTCTATCCATCCCCTGTATGTACATCGATAAGTTAAACAAATGAAAAATGGATAAACTGTGGACTCTCTATTATACGTTCTTGAGTAATACGTTTTTTTCACTTTTATACGTAATTCTGCCCTAGTCCCCGTGTTTTACTACAGTTTCTATCGCCTTTTCAATTCAGGTACAAGTAATTTAAAAGCATGAGACACCTTTTTCTTTTTCTGTCTAGCAATGACACGAATTTTCCGATTATATGTTAAATTTTTAATTTTTGATTATTATCAAAAACACATGGTTCTTCAATTCTCTCATATGTAACCCGGTATTTTACGACTTTGAGGGAATCGAGACAACGTTTTTTTCTTGCAGACATAAATTAGATGATGTAACTAGAAGGTAATTTAATAACGTTCACGGTATTCCTCTTTTTTCGGAATTCAAGAAATTAAAACCCGAGGTTGGTGAATATCTTACTGAGCACTGATGCTAAATCAACAAGTGGATAAAGTGCTTTGAAAATAAAGATGACTTTAAGTCATCATCATCATCATTGTCAACCATTATCAATCCACTGCTGGACGAAGGTCTCCCCAAGTTTCCTCCACAACGGTCTGTCTTGTGCCAGTCTCCTCCATGTCACCCCTGCATACTTTCGAATTTCATCCACCCATCTCCCATGTGGTCTTCTTCTGGGTCTTTTCCTGTCCCTTGGGATCCAATCTAAAATTTCGGCTGTCCATCGATGATCTGTCCTTCTGGCAGTATGTCCAGCCCATTGCCATTTCAGGGATTTAACTCTGATCATGATGTCTTCCACTCTTGTCATTTTTCGGATCCACGAGTTCCTCTTCTTATCTCTCCTGGTTACACCAAGTATGCACCTCTCCATGCTTCTTTGAGTTGTCTGCAGCCTTTGTATGTCTCTTTTAGTTAAGGTCCACGTCTCTGCACCATACGTAAGCACTGGAAGGATGCATTGATCAAACACTTTTCTTTTAAGACATAATGGCATATTGCTCTTGAAAATTATGCTGTTTCTTCCAAAAGCTCTCCAGGCAAGTTTTGTACGCCGATTAATTTCTTCATCAATGTGACCCTCACTTGATATCTGCTGTCCAAGATAAACGTACGTATCTGTTATCTCAAGCTTTTCTCCATCAATCGATAAATCTTCATTTCTTGTAAAAGCATTGAACATCACTTTTGTCTTCTGAAAGTTCATTTTTAATCCCACTTCTTTACTCTTGTCAGCAAGTTCCTGGATCATACTCTGCAGCTCTGATGGGCTAGTTGCAAAAATGACTACGTCATCAGCAAAACGAAGGTGGGTTAGATAATCTCCATTAATCTTTATCCCCTTGTTTTCCCAGCTCAGTGACTGAAAAACACCCTCCAATGTGGCATTAAAGAGCTTCGGAGATATGGTGTCACCTTGTCTCACTCCCTTTCCAATTTTTATGTGTGTTGTATTTTCAAACAGCCTAATCTTTGCACTTGCATTTTCATAGATGTTATTAATAATATTAATGTATGCATCTTCAATACCGCAGGTTTTCAGAGCCATTGTAACTGCTGATGGTTTCACCGAATCAAAGGCTTTTTTCATAATCGATAAAAGCCATGCACAATGGAAGTTCATATTCCCTCGCTCTTTCAATTAGTTCTCTCAGCACATGGATATGATCTATTGTGCTGTAGCCACTCCTGAATCCAGCTTGTTCTCTCGGTTGAGCCATGTCCAGTGTTACCTTCAAGCGGTGTGAAAGAACTTTAGTGAAGATTTTATAAACTACTGATAGGAGGCTGATAGGTCTGTAGTTTCCGAGATCCTCAATGTCACCTTTCTTATGTAGCAGGATCATTGTAGCGGTGTTCCAATCCTCAGGAATCTTTCCTTCATTAAGGCATCGAGTGAAAATTTGGGCGAGTACTGTTTCGATTTCTCCACTTGCTTCTTGTATGATGTCTACAGTAATTCCATTTTCTCCTGGAGCTTTTCCTCGCTTCATGTTCTTGATTGCATGTGCAACTTCTGCTGGAAGGACTGGAGGAACTCTGGTACTGGTATCTTTCATGATGTCTGGAGTGCATGTATCATCCCTTTCATATAATTTGGAATAGAAATCTTTCACTCTTGTCAAAATTTCGCCTCTATTTCTTGTTACAGAACCATCTTCTTTTCTCAGTGCCATAATCTGTTTTCTTCCCTTACTGAGATGTCCCTTTGCTAACTTTAGGCTTTGGTTGTTTTCAATTGCTTTCCTCACTAGTTCACAGTTGAATTTTCTTACGTCTTCAGTGATACTTTTTCGTACTGTCTTGCATAGCTCTATATATTCCACTTTGGAAGTCGCATCTTCTTTAGTTGTCCTCATCTCTCTTCTTTTTTGCATCAACATTTTCGTTTTTCCTGATAATTTATTTACATGCAACTTGTTCTTAGACCCAGCTAATTTTGTTGCTGTTTCCATAAGAGCTTTGGTTACTTTAAAGGATATAAAATAGGGATACTTAATATAAAATAAAATCGTATTGCGATTCGCTACCTGAATTTCAAAGGTAAGTGTTTCTTTATATATTGAAAATATGAAATCATACATACTTTCCTTAACTACATTCCATAATGAAATTCGGATAAAAGTTGTGCGATACAAATGCTCTGTGGGAATGCTGTGGACATTCATTGGCAATGAAACTTCAGACACTAACATCTTTGGTGAAGTGGTATTTGCATACCGGCTTTGATATGACTTTATTTATCGGAGTTATGTGTTTTCTAAGAATGTTTTATAGGAAATGTGCGGGTTACGTGGAAAAAAATATCTGTTATGTGAAGTGAATTGAAACCGCTGATAATAATTTTCTCCGTGATCCACATTTACATAATTATGGTAATTGTACCACATGTATTTGTATTATACCTTGTTTTTGAAAACGAATTTCAGTAAATCCAAAATGGCACTAGATGCTGTTTTATATTCATGCTTTTCTTTCAAGTGACACAAAATTCAATCCTTGTAAACAGCATGAGTTGATTGCCATCTATACAGCTTTAGCCCTTTAAAAAAAGTAATTGAAGTGACCCAAAAAATTGAATCCTTCTAATCAGCATTGGTTGATTTCCATCTGTACAGCTTTAGCCCTTTTAAAGAAGTCATTAAAGTGACACAAAAAGTTGAATCCTTGTAAACAACATTGGCTGATTACCCTCTGTGCAAATTTATCCCTTTAAAAGAAATCATTAAAGTGACACAAAACGTTAAATACTTGTAATCAGCATTGGTTGATTGTCTTCTATACATTTTAGCCCTTTAAAAGAAGTCATTAAAATAACAAAAATTTGAATCCTTGTAATCAGCATTGGTTGATTGCCATCTGTACAGCCTTAGCCCTTTAAAAGAAGGCATAAGTCTGACACAAAAAGTTCAATCCTTGTAATAAGCATTGGTTGATTACCATCTGTACAGCTTTAGGCATTAGTTGATTACCATCTGTACAGCTTTTGCTCTTTAAAGGAAGACATTAAAGTGAAACATAAAGCTAAAACCTTCGAATCAGCATTGCTTGATTACCACCTATACAGCTTTACCCCTTTAAGCGGCCACTGTACCTGAGCCAAATGGTTTCTAAAATTCTATTTCGCTCCCTATCACAAAGTTTCTCATAGCCTTCGGATTTTACAAAAGCTACGCCAAAACAATTCCTTTCTCTGTTTTATTTCAGTAGTACCGCTTATAGTCGGTAAAACTACGAGAGTTTTACCGAAAGTAATGCAAAAATAGGCGTAACTTTTTTATTAACTGACAGGGGTCGTTCAAATTGCTCATGTTGGTGGAGTAACTCTTTCTCTACAGTAACACTTCATCATTGCACGGAAATAATGGATTCCAAGAAGAAGCAACATGCTGTCATTGAATTCTTGGCGAAGGATAGGTGCAGTCTGTCCGACATTCACAGAAGGCTACAGGATGTTTACGGGGATGACATCATTGGCAAGAGTAATGTACACAGGTGGATGAAGTAGTTTAAAAAGGGGAAACCAACATTGAAGAAAAACCACGCAGAGGGAAGACCATCATCTGCAACCATTGATACGAATCGTAAGCTAGTGGATGAATTGATTCGAGCGGAGAGACGAGTCACAATCCGTGAGCTTGTTGCACAACTGGACTGTGCTACAGAAGATGGTGGAAAATTTAAGAGTACCGGAATATGTGTGCAAAATGGCTACCTCGGCAGTTGACACCCGCTTTAAAGGAGAGAAGGGTGGAAGTGTGCTTTGATCTGCTGGAAGCGTTTGAAGCCAATGAAATCAAAATAGTTTTCCGATATGGTGACAGTATATGAAACGTGGGCGTATCTTTATGATCCTGAAATGAAGAATCAATCCATGGAATAGCGTCAAACTTATTCACTAAGGCCTACGAAGTTCAAGACCCAGCAATCCGCACAGAAAGTCATGGTGGCTGATTTTTTGGATGACAGAGGTGTCATTATTCTCGGCTTTCTGGAACGTGGCCTTACCGTGACGAGCGAGGAGCATATTGAGACACTCAAGAATTTTAGAGAAGCCATAAGGAGGAAGAGATCCAAAAAGAATCTGGAAAAGATCCACATTCACCATGGCAATGCGAGACCCACACACATCTTTGGCAACAAATCAGGCAATCAGCAAATTAGGCTGTCGGTAGTCACCCATCCACCGTACAGCCCAGATCTGGCACCCTCTGACTGCCACCTGTTCGGTCCAATGAAGTACAGGCTCCGGGCACAACGATTTGATTAAACAGACGAAGGTGAAAGTGGCTGGGAAGAAGTGGGTACAACAGGCCACACGTGAATTTTTTTCAAAGAGAATTTGAGAGTTGGGTTCACCGATGGCACAAATACATCGCTTTTGATGGAGACCATGATGAGTAGTATCTTTGTATAGAGAAAGAGTTACTCTACCAACATGTTTAATTGAACGACCTCTGTCAGTTAATAAAAAAGTTATGCCCACTTTTGCATTACTTTCGGTACAACCCTGGCTACAACCGCTTCTTTATATAGACCTTTACTCTCTAATCTACTGCATGGCCAAAAGGATGATAATAAAGGTTT
Source organism: Macrothele yani (assembly GCA_039090855.1). Taxonomy (NCBI): domain Eukaryota; kingdom Metazoa; phylum Arthropoda; class Arachnida; order Araneae; family Macrothelidae; genus Macrothele; species Macrothele yani. The sequence continues at coordinate 162,458,332 of CM077002.1, forward strand.
AGTACCCTGGCACGGACATCATGTAACTGGATAGAGAAAACGCGACTCAGTGTCTTTGCTCACCTTTCTTAGGTTCTACGCTACTGCTATAAACCTTTAAGTAGGTAACCAGTCAAAAAAGTTTAATGTCAATCATTCAACTAAATGACTACTTTTAATAACATAGATAAGGGGGAAGCTATGCTTTGTGATGCACAGGTTCACTTGTTCCAACAGCATTCTACCCATTTCTTAGAGAATATGTCCATTCCAGCTAATTTCAACCGCTTTTACCAACCCCGTATCAACTCATTTCAGCTGGTCAAAAGGTATTCAATGTTGTTTATAAACTTACATAACTGCCTTTTTCCATTTAATTTGCATAAGTTGGCTATTGTGTGAATAATCGTCTTTTAGTTTTTGCACTTTAATTTTACTTTTTACATCTTCTTATTACATGCATGTTCTTATTTTCTTCATATTTTCAATTACAGCTTCTGTATATCAGGGATATCGACCTGGTTGAAATGTTTCAATAAATAAATAAATAAGTTACGCTGAGTATTTTTATTTCTATAGTTATTAGAAAAGTTATGTGTTGCTTAACAATTATGTGAGGTTGAAGCCAGATACATTATCCGGCAAAGGCGGAAATACTCTGTTATTAAACGCCTTCGAATGAGAAACCTTTCTTCGAAAAGTTCAAGGAAAGAGCTAAAGATTAAAAATTATATATATATATATATATATATATGTTTCACTAGGCGCTCTACGCGCATATAGATTGGAGTAACATGACCAGAAGAGTGTAAATATTTCAACAGTGACCGACCAAATCTTCCCAACACGGAAAGGAATCAAACTGCAAATAAGCCAAAGGCTAAATTGAGGAAACATTTATTTTAGTCGTTCTCTGGCTTCTGCAAACGGAGAGAACCTGCTCTTTTTATTTGTTTTCCGCGAGCTCAGTTGGAGACCCATCCTCCTAACAACAATATTTGACTGACTTAATTAAGTTGCAGTGCGTTATCTGGCCGTGTAATTAACACGAGTCATTTGCGGCGTGACACAGAATTTGTTGGCTTTTAGCGGCAAACAAAAGGAGTCTTGTCAGAACAACCATTTACAACATTTTATTCCCTAATCTGTTGGCGCGAACTCAGCCAAAAAGATAATGTTTTGCTTTTCTGGAAGATACTGGGATCCCAAATATGTCATCGAGAAACGAGTACGGAATATCATTACTTTTCAGTATTCACTGGTTTCTTCCACCCCCCATACCCCAACTCTTCTCTCTGCTGACTCGAAATGTTGTTTCCTGTGCAGACTGGATCACTCTTTTTTCCACTCCGCTTCCAACGCTGATCAGACAGTATTTCCCGAGACTGATAATGCAACTGAGATTATTCTACGGGTAACAAGATCTCACGGGAAGTACTTCTTTTGTGCTGACTGCTGAAATTGAAAAGAGTCTGTCGGATATTTGCGTCGTGTGTTATCCCAATTGAAGTTTTGGAGGACCACCATCCGAAAAATATTTTTTCTTCTGTACTTCAATCATCAAATCACTGCATTGCGTATTCTTTAAATCTACAACACGCTTGCCCCAAGGAGGTGCGTTTCTTTTGCGATGACTGGTAGGTCATAGACGCGTTTTCATTTTAAGGGATTTTTAGAAATGTGTTTTGAAAAGCTTACGTCTGACATTGACGAACCAAGAAAATCGTTTTGATGCAACGATAATTGTTATGTGCATATGCAATACTACGCAGAGCGTTTGTCAAACAATGCTGAAGTGTACAGGATTTTCGAAAGTAGTTTGCCCTTTAATTCATTATCCGCTCTAGGGGCATTCAATAAACTTCCGCACTGACCGAATTTCAGTGGTTCTGTAAAGCGGATAGATGATACTTCGTAGGCTGATTAATATGTTTTACATAATCACCACCCACAGGAACAGACTTTTCCCAGCGATGAATGAATTTCGAAAAGCCTTTTTTGTGGAATGTCTAAAAGTGTGGTTTCAATCAGTCCCTAAAATGACTACGTGATCATCATCAAGAAAACGCTTGTCTCTTTAAAATGATATCAAAGGACTGGAAAAAGAAAGAAATGAGGAGATTCATAGGCGAGCTGAAAGGATTGGATAAAATTTTGGTAGCAGAAGAATGAATACCAAAAGGTCCGTAATTAGGCATGCAGGGAGGATTGGGCAAAATACGGGTAGAAGAAGAAAGAAGAAAGAAACCAGAAGGTTCACATAATTAGGCGAGCTGGGAAGATTGGGTAAAATATGGGTAGAAGAAGAAAGATATCAGGAAATTCCCATAATTAGGCGAGCTGTGAAGATTGGGTAAAATATGGGTAGAAGAAGAAAGAAACAAGAAGGTTTATAGTCAGACGAGCAAGGAGGTTTGGGTAAAATATGGGTAGAAGAAGAAAGAAATCAGGAGACTCTTAAATAGGCGAGCACCGAGAATTAGATAAAATATGGGTAGAATAAGATGGAAATCAGGAGATTCATAATCAGGCGAGCGGGGAGGATTGCGTAAAATATGGCTAGAAGAAGAAAGAAATCAGGAGGTTAACATAATTAGGGGAGCTGGGAAGATTGGGTAAAATATGGGTAGAAGAAGAAAGAAGTCAGGAGGTTCTTAATTAGGCGAGCAGGGAGGAGTGGGTAAAATATGGGTAGAAGAAGAAAAAATCAGGAGGCTCTTAATTAGGCGCGCAGGGAGGATTGGGTAAAATATGAGTAGAAGAAGAAAAAAAATCAGGAGGCTCTTAATTAGGTGACCACGGTTCCCATAATTAGGCGAGCTGGGAAGATTGGGTAAAATATTGGTAGAAGAAGAAAGGAGTCAGGAGGTTCTTAATTAGGCGAGCACGGAATGTTGAATAAAATATGGACAGAAGAAAGAGGAAGTCAGGAGATACATAATCAGTCGAACTGAGAGAATTGCGTAAAATATGGGTACAAGAAGAAAGAAATCAAGATTTGCGCTGTCAGGAGAGCAGGAGGGAATGTGTAAAATATGGGAACCCCATTCTCGGTCTCTTTGTGTGAAAACAAGGAAGATATGAGTTGGTAGGTTTTTCTGGAAGAGAAATACATTTCTGTGTTTCTTCACATTTTCACGTAACTTACTAAGATGTTAGCGCGGTATGTTCCAACGATGATGAAGCCCTTTGGAAAGTAATCCGCGTAGACCATACCTCGCTCATCCTAAAAAACGCTTAGCATCACTTTTCCAGTAGACATTTGGACTCGTGCCTCTTCGTGGTTTTATCTTTTGGAGATTTCCTTTGTTTCTGGGTTAATGACTAATCCAGTTTTTATACATTGTCATAAAACATAAAATCGGAAAAATAAACCTTTCTGGCGCATCGCTGTCCATGGGAAAATATTTCTGAAAACTATCTCTTGTGTAAAAGTGCGAGAAGGGGTGGATGAAATCTGGACGCAATTATTCTCAAACGCAGTTGGATGTGAAACTTTTCCTCAAAGAAAACACTAATTTTGATCCCGTTAACCAATTTTTGAATCTTCCATGATTAGTAACTGGATTTTCATCACAGTCTCTTCAGTCACAGTAATTGTTGGGCGGGCACAATTTCCTTTGGTTTAGATGTTCAGTCTTCTACACTTGAACTGTATGTGCTGCTCACACTATACAATAGACACTCAAACTATATTGTTGTTCATGAGGAATGAGCGTATGTACTGCACTCAATTTCTTATGAATAAGATCGGAAGGTTTGCTGTGGAGAAGCAGAAAATGGATCACTGCTCTGTACTCAGGCTTGTACTTATTCACTCCTCACTTATCTCTACCACCCCTCCAAAAGAAAATCGGTTATCCCAATCTTAGTATAGTTTTGCCACTACTACATACAGGGGTTTACCAAAATAATGGAAACACCGACGCGACTGAAATTCATGCAATGCGCCGTATGCAAATCACAAGGACAACGTTACCATCGATGTGAGGAATGTAAATGGTTGCTGTTGATGGCGTCTATCATGTAGCATTGCCACAGGGTTAGGTTACAAATACTTCGACAATGTCTGAATTCAGGGACCTGATAATTGGCGTGGACTTTGCAGAAGCTACAGTAACTAGAACAAAAACAACAGTACATGTAACGCGAGGACTCGTATCGAAGATTATGGCTACCTATTAAAAAGTACACGTCGTTGCCTCCAAATATGCAAACTGTGGCCGCCACACGAAGATGCCAGATTGGGATAGGGAAACGCTGGAACAGATTGTACAAATGGAAGCATCAAACCGCGGCGCCACAAATTTCAGGGGAGTTCAACACCACTCGGAATGATCCCCTTTTCGTCATAACACTTCGTCGGCAACTCCATCGTGCCGGTATTTGTGGCCCTGCTGCCATTCATAAACCTCTAATCACCAACATCAACGCAACAATACGTGTATGGTGGTGCAACGCACAAAAACTACTCGAATACTAAAGACTGGCAAAGTGCCACCTGCGCCGCCCCTGTGGAGCAGTCGTCTAAGCGATGGCCTCTGATCATTCGTACGACAGGGGCCCGGGTTCCAATCCCGGTGAGGCATGGTTGTTGTGTTTGTCTTACGTCACTGGCTCTCTCCCTTCCCTGGAACCAGTTACCCTAAATTAGGGACGGACGACTGCTTATAGCCCATTGAGTTGCTCACGGCGGTCGTTAAACTTCCATTAAAAAAAAGTGCTATCTGTTCTGAGGAAGGGTGCTTCACATTGTTTTCCACTACTGGTAGAATGCAGCAAAACCTGCACAAGTGTACCACCTCAACTGTTTGCTCTTGACTGTGAAACATGGATACGGATCTCAGATGGTGTGGTGTGCCATGTCATGATATTCCTTACGGGCATTATTTATTCTGTAGGGTAGTGTCACATCAGCAACGTACGAATCCATTCTTTTGGATTTCCTTTATCCATTTTTGCAGCTCAATCTCCAAACCTCAACATCTTAAAATATTACTAAACATCTTAAAATATTACTAAACATCTTAAAATATTACTAAACATCTTTACATCAATATTACTGAACATCTTTACATCTCGATCTCCAAACCTCAATATTACTAAACATCTTAAACATCTCAATATTACTAAACAACTTTTGCACCTCGATCTCCAAACCTCAATATTACTAAACATATTTACATCAATATTACTAAACATTTTTACATCAATATTACTAAACATCTTTAAATCTTGATCTCCAAACCTCAATATTACTAAACAACATTTGCAGCTCGATCTCCAAACCTCAATATTACTAAACATCTTTGGGAATATATGGAGTGAAAGGTCGAACTACACCCTCCACCTCCAAAACTACTGGTACAATTGGGAGATATTTCACAGGAAGAATGGTATTATTTTATCGTATGTGATTGACTTGTTGTATAAGTCTACTCTAGTCAAATTGCTACTGTTATGAGAGCCCGAGGTACTGGCCACAGCTTATTAAAAGTTCTCCAAAAACAGTGTTTCCCTTAATTTCATAAATTTCTGTAGGTTATAATCTACATATTGAAATAAAAATACCAAAACATATATTTTTCGACGGTTTTTTCTGTCTGACTATGGACCTTCGTTGACATTCCTTATATGTCAACACGATGAGTTCCTGGATTGCCTCTGGCATTTAAAACTATTATAGTTGTTCATTTCCTTTGAAATGCTCGGTGTTTAGGTTCATTCTTCATGAGCACTGATTTGGCTATTAACAAACCCGTATTTTCGCATTCTTTTTCGAAACGTATCCTACATAGATTTAGATTTGAAAAGTTAATAACATTTCAATTACTTAATGCGTTCGATTTTACGCAAAAGACATAAATAAAATTCTAGGAACTAAAAATAAGTATTCAAAAATCTTGCGCACATTTAGATGAACATATAATAGCGTAAATTTAGATGAACATATAACAGTGTACATTTAGATGAATATATATCTTTGTGGGTCACTTAAAATTCCGATTTGTAATCATAAGTCCCTAGAAATAAAGTTCGCATATTTCTATAAAAGGTGAATCACACCGTTCGGAATATGATTCTTCTTTACACAAGTCATTTTCATATGACAAATTAGTTGGAGTGTAAGGGATTGCCCAAATGTTTCGTTCAGCTACAATGTATTATTTATGTCTTAGACAAATTATTCTCAGTAGCACATGAAACAATATTAACAAAACAAACCTGCAATGTGAACCCGAAAATATTAGTACCCGGTTACTTCTGTCACAGGTATGAGGATATTACTGATATTTTTCTCAGTGTTGCACGCTGTAAAAATAAGTAAGAGTCTGCCGGAATAAAATAATATGCTGCTATTTTACATTCTCCAATGTAGAAGCTCGTAAAAAATAGAACTAAGTGTGTTGTTTTATATGCTGCTTCATTCTAAGCACCACTAGTGTTTTCGGAAGTAAAGTATGGCTGTTATATTTCCATATTATTTAATTGCTCGCGTTGGTAATAGTTTTCAACAGAAAATTGGTGGCATGAGATCAACATAATCACCAGTAATAGTTAGCAACATGTAATTCAGTAGCCCGGTTGTAAAATAATTAGGTTCCTTTCTCCAAGAGTCGGGCCAGAGGAAAGACACTGATGCTATGCTTCCTATTCGTTTTCTTAATTTTCTCTCGTGGGAACAGCTGTCCTAATTTAGTTTCCTTATTACCTTTGCTGCCGTCTTCCATAGCTTAAGCTGCAGTTCAAAATTATGTTTAACTTCATGTTTAGGTGATTTGCAGGTATTTTCAGACACGGCAATTTTAAAGATTACAGGTATTTTCGGACATGGCATTTTGAAGATTAAGTTTCCGTTGTAAAGATGTTTATGAAACAATATAGTAAAGATGTTTATGAAACAATATATGTGTTAAGTTGAATTTCTAGCTTTTTCCCCATGTTCATTGAATGCTTAATTATATAGTTTAGTGAGTTTTAAAATGTCCAATTGGTTATTATTACTTGGACACATGATTTTTTGCATTGCTCAGTCTATTTGAATAAACTAGGATATCTGGTTTCAGCAAGCATACACGAACAACCTTTGTCACTCCATACGTAACAACCGCGAAAAGTCCTGAATTATTGCTCCCATATTTAAAGCATTGCATACTTACGAAGTCTAGGTCCTTGATGCTGTGTAAAACCCAGTCAGATCGACAGTGTCCGTTTTTCTCCGTCTCTTTCTGGGAGAATAATGGCAAGCATGTTGCTTTTTCCTTCGTTTGTTTTTTGTTTCGTTCAGAGATTTAACATTTCCCATATGCATCTATACTGGAGATGGCTCAAAAGAGGAGAACAATCTGCGCTCAAAAGCGCATACAGCACTATACACTGAAGAGCAATTGAATTAGAGATACCTGTCTAGTAACGTGTAGCACCACCTTTCGCCCTGATGACGGCGGCGATTCGTCTCGGCATGGACTAGACAAGACACAGGAAGCGTTGGGAAGCCATACGGATTCACGACCCCTGAAGGAGTTACCACAGTTCACGAAGATTTGATGGAGGGGGAGGAGTCAGAGCCTCGAACATCTCTCTCGATAGCATCCCAGATGTGCTCGATGGGATTGAGGTCCGGTGACCTAACTGCCAAGGAAGCGAGGTCACGTCGGTGGAGTGTTCATCCAACCAATCGGATACAATTCGGGAGCGATGGCACGGTGCATTGCTTGTTGCAGGATGAGGTCCCCAGTGGGATGTTGAAGGCGCACAAACGGGAGCAAATGGTTGACCAGGATATCCAGGTAACGTTGACCTGTGAGGGACGATGTCACACGTACCGAGGGTCCTATTTCAGTCCACGTAGACAGTCACCAAAAGAGAATGCCACCCTGAATGAGTACCCTGCTTCACGTGGCTTGCGCCGTACTCGTATCCTGCCATCCGCATGTACCAACGTGAACCTCAACTCATCTGTTTAGGTAACAGTTTTCCACATGTCTAGGATCCAGTGGCGGTGTTCCCGCGCCCATGCTAATCTTTGCACCCTGTGATGTGTGGTCAGCAGCTATTACCTCGTGGTACGATGGCTTCTGTACGCCATAGCGAATAGATGGTTCTGGATGGTGTGGCTGCTTACACGTTTTAGTGCACCAGCTTTAAATTGCCGAGAAAGTTCTTGCACTGTGGCTCGTCTATCCGCTGTTACAATTCGAGCTAGCCGACTATGACCCCGCTCATCCACACGCTGTTGTCCACGGCAGTTGGCCCTTGCAGGGGAGGTTTTACCGGATTCGATGTACTCACGGTGCACCCGTGACACAGTGGCTCGTGAAAATCCCAGTGCCTGCAAGCTTTCCGAGATGGAGTGACCCATTCGTCGAGCCTCGACAATTTGCCCACGATTAAATACGCTTAAATCCTTCGTCTTACCCATACTGCGTCCGACTCTTACTGATTGCCGTCGCATCACTCCTTATATTGTCGGATCGCTGCACACGTCATGTCGTTTTCGTTTACAGGGGCGCCCACAGCGCCACATTTGCATAACGCCTGCTGTCTCTAATTCAATTGCAGCTCAGTGAACGCACAGCTGCTAGAAACCTATATGAAAATGTACGTAAACTAATTTACCCACCTTATAGGTAAAATACTATGGAGAATCGAAAAGTAACAATATCCTTTTTCTCTTTGTAGGTTGCAGTTTGGCAGACAACGAGTTTGAATATCACGCTAGAGACCGGTTTGGCTGGATCAAGGGTTGCCGTGGTGGAAGACAGTGTGAACGACGGCACAAAGCTGCTGCGTTTGTTATCATCGTCTATGAATGAACACTAATGCAGTGTAGTTCGATTTTTGTTGGCTAAACGCCAAACTCCGACGGAAATTCACAAACAAAAATGGTCGAAGCTTATGGTGGCGATTGCCTGAACCGCACCAACATCTCTAGGTGGTGCAGTTTCTTTGCAGATGCCTGTATCAACCTTACCGATTCGCCACGCTCCGGTCGACCTGTAACTGCGTCATCACCTGCCACTGTTAGGGGCATTGAACAGAAAATTCTCAGTGACCGGCGGATCCAACTGGGCACAGAAGTTCAACATTTCGTACGTCATTGCGTACGATTTTCTGCATGGCAGATTGCAGTTTCGCAAGGTCAGGGCGCCATGTGCCCAAGAACTTGACAGATGACCAGAAGGGAGACAGAAAATTGCACAATTTGGCTAGGAGGTACTCAAGCATCCACCGTACTGTCCGGATCTGGCCCTTTCGGACTTTCATCTGTTTAGTCCCTTCAGAAGATTCCTGGGCGGTCAACGTTTCAGTTCTGCTGACGAAGTCAATTTGGTTGTCCACAGGTGGCTATACGCCCAGAAAACGGACTTTTATGAACAAGGTATACTAAAACTGGTACCACGCAGCGATAAACGTCCCGGGTGTCTCGGATTTTTAATCTTTCCAACCGTAGGTTGAAGAAACGTATATACCCCAGCTTTGTCCGTCTGTCTGTCTGTCAGTCCGTTTTTCCGTCAGCACGATAACTCGTGTAAAAATGGTTCGATTTCGATGAACTTTTAGTATGTGGTAGGGGACCACCTGGGGATGAACCCTATTGAAAACGGACGAAATGGGATCAAAGCTGAGAACATAAGATCGAGATCCATTCCATCGCCCTTATGCGTTATAACTTACATGAAAATGCTTCGATTGAGACAAAACTTTATCATGTTGTTCCGGAAGTACACTTAACGACATGTTCTGTTGAATATCAACGAAATAGGATCAAAGGTCAGGAGATAGGAGCGAGATTTTTTCCACAGACATTGTCCTAATAACTTGAGTAATGATTTCTGGAATGTTAAAAAGCGTGTCATGAACAACGCATTGCATGATTTTACAAACTTGTTATGTTGAAAAATAGCTAAAAAATATAGTTTTACTGTGTATATGTTTTGTTTTGCCTATCTATTAAACTGTTGCCGAAAAACACAGTTTGAGCTACTTTTCGATCCACTCTCGTATGTGGCCACGTACGTCATCGTCAGTGGTGTTGATCACAATCAGATAAACAAAGGTTTTTAAAATTTCGATAAAGGGCTTATTGTGGGTGCCCGTGTGACTGAAGCGATGAATTTCAAAATAGCAGAGATGACTGGTTTCTCAAAAGGTGAGAAATTCCGGGACATTAGTCAGTGGGGAAATAATTCACATTGGGTGTCTAAGACGCGTTAACCTTGGCGAGACGACAGTGTGACAGGAACGAGATCGTCGTCGTCTGAGGAGGTTTCTACGTGGAAACAGGACTTCCTATGTGCAACAATGGGCGTAAGCATTCAATGACGGCTGTTCCTGACCCCATATCTCGGCAAACTATGCGACGGGAATTGAAGAGGATCGGTACTGGCAGTCGCATGCCTATATGGAATCCAGTGATTTCTGCAAAGAATTGGAAAATACTGTGGTTTCATGATTGGATACTTGAACACTGAAAACACGTCATGTGGTCCGACGAGTCTCAGTACACCTTATTCTTTACAGAAGTAAGCAGAAAGTTTGGTGGAAGCCCCCATGAAACAGTGTACCCAGCCCGCCTTGTAAACACAACTGAACTGATGATATTATTATCGGAGTACAGATCATGATCAGCTGAACGACGTTTGAAGAACAGGCTGCACACAGGAACACACACAGTTGAACAACTGAAACACTTCACTAAACACCAAGGAACCGGAAAGGACGCAAAAGACCATGTGAGTGATTAGCGGACGTAATTCAAAAGCATACCAGAGTGATATGAAAGAAAATGTCTGAAGACAGTCTTGTGAAAGAAACACTGGCAGACCTTCATTTGGCAGCAGTGGGTAGACACTGGTTAATAATGATATTCGTCTAAGTCTACATTTAGTCGCTCTTTTTTATGTTTTCCCTGAACTTAAATCTAAAAATGAAAGGAGCTACTTTTAAGAAACTCCACGTTATTGAAAAAGCAAAATAATATTTATCAAGGTATTATGTACTAGAGATTATTCTTTTAACCATATGTTCTTTGGGTGAAAAAATCAACCATGTTGAAGACTAGAGTGAAAGAATATATTCGGGCTAGAATACAAAAATATACTCAACGAAAATTCAGTCTCCAGGCAAATTTCGTAGGAGGAGCTTTGGATGGTTTGAACTACACTCGTTATACCAAAAACCGCGCAGCAAGAAAAAACCGTGAGATTAACGGATTAACGTGAACCTCGGCGAATAGCTACGGGGAGGGCAGACATGCAAATGATTAAAATTTCGTGCGCTTCCGTATGCTCGCGCGTCCAAGAACAGCGCTGAAATTAGAATCCTTGTGGCCTATAAAGCGCCGCGCAGGGGACTCCACGTTCGTGCCGAAGTGCACGGTAAAAGTCAGGTGAGATACCCGAGCGATAGACATGCCGAGGATCCGACATAGATGTGCGTACGAGCAACTGACGGAGTTTGAACGAGGCCGTATCGTCGGGTTTATAGAGGCAGGGTGGCCGGCGCGCCGAATCGGCAGCCATTTAGACCGGTCCGACAGTACGGTGCGATCGTTTTGGAAGCAGTAGACACGGGAAGACACCAAATCACCGCAGACTGGCTCTCGACAACCTAGACACATCACCAGCAGAGAGGACCGTGATATCGTGAGAGCGGCACGCAAAGATACAACGACGCCCTTGTCCAATATCCAGAGACATATGGCGGCTGCACAAGAGACTCCTGTGTCCACCACAGCAATTTCCAGGTGCATGGAAGAGGCGAATCTGCACTTTCAACGGCCCTTACGTTTTCTGCAATTAACACCTGACCATCGTCGGCGTCGATTGCAGTGGTGTCAGCAGGAAACAACGTGGAATTCCACGGACTGGCTACGTATAATGTTCAGCAATAAATCCCGCTTCCGGATGGGAGCTTACGACCACCGTGTAAGAGTGTGTATGGCCGCAGGTGAGCGCTGCAATCCCAACCTCACTGTACAGCGGCACACATCCCGAAATACAAGCGTGATGGTCTGGGGAGCCGTCGCGTATGACAGCCGGACTTCCTTCGCAGTGATTCGAGGGACGTTGACATCCTAGCGCTACGTATAGGAGATCTTCAGACCACATGTGCTGCCTTTTCTGGCGGGGCGCCTGGATCCAGTTTCCAACGAGACAACGCCCGTCCTTACGCGGCTCGGGTTTCCTAGGACTGTCTACGCCATGCTTCGACGCTTCCGTGGCCTGTCAGATCACCTGATCTCTGGCCCATCGATCACGTGTTGGACCAGATGGGACGCCAGCGTTCTCCATGTGCCAGTGCTCGTGATTTAGAGCGTCAGTTGCAAGAAGCGTGGGCCAATCTGTCCCAGGATAGCAAACGGCGTCTTTTTGTCTCCATGCCGGGCCGTTTTAACGAATGTATCCGAGCACGGTGCGTTCCGACGCAGTACTACTTTAGTACTGTTTACCATATGTCAGCGGGAATTCCTCCTGCTGTTGGGATGTTGTAGTCACTTCTATCCTTGGTATGTACCATCTCACTACTGAAACCTCATTTCAATCCGACGCCTCCTTCTTGGTGCGCGGATATTTATGACAATGAGTGTATTTCAAATTAATTCTATTTAAACAAAAAGAAAACCTGAACAGCAAACATATAGAAGAGGATGCAAATGATAACCACAAGAGGTATGAAACTGAAAGCCCCGCAAATTATCCTTAAAGGACTGGTGACCAGTTTTTAATATTACTTTTCTTTTACTGCATTCTAGTGAAAGAAAAATTACTTCACGCAAGCCAATAAAGCTGAAGAAAATACTGGTACATTTCTGTAGATAAAACCGTTCCCGGGTAAAAACATAAATATCCCAGCTCTGCCGGTCTGACCACATATTCGACTCATACTGTACATTCGTTATGTCTAGAAGCATCGTGTTCTTTCTACTCCTGTTTTTTTTTTATTTTGATCTCCGAGCTCACTGGGAATTGTGGTGTTCTTGAAATATATTCAGCGAAACTGCAGTGATGTTTGCATAAAGGTCATGTAGACAGAGTGAAACCCGTCCAAAACACCCATCTCAGTGAAGACACAAAAATCCGTATCACATCGTTAAAGTATAAATCTTTCAGTACGGAAATACAATAACCCAAAGCCGAGTAACAGCTTTTCCAACAGATCTACGTTCCAATGACCAAGGTGTACAGTAGCCCCATCTTGTTAGAACACTTGCTATTTGGCATCGCGATAGCTTATTGGAAGTCTCAATTTGTCATGGTATGTAACACATATTTTTGTTTCTGTAAGAGAAATGTGCATTTAATGTGAGTTATGTTTCATGGAAAATGGATAAACAAAATTCAAAATGAATATTTCTTAGAATTCCTTCTTTGAAAGATTATCTCATATCTTAATGCAATATTTGAAATATTTACAGTGAACAATACCAGCACAGTTATGGCAATGCTACTTACCATATCGAGACTAACAAAGAGTCTGTTCCTTTTCCCTACACTTTCAACGTTGAGAGCTGGAACAGCAATATTTAGTTCGTAATTGGGAGTACGGTGTGTTCGGGAAAGTCAACCAACGAACACAAGCTAGATTGCACAGGCACAGTAAAGACGCAGTTCCAACTGAAACTGAATGAGCAACGTGTAACAAACTTCCATTCAAAACTGTGAAATGTGAAGCAGGGGAGGAGATTTGAGAGTTCCCTTTTTTGTTTAAGATTCAAGGAGCTCTGATTCCTCAAGGAGAAAATGCTAAAAATGATCCTTTGAAAAGTCTATGATTTGCATTTTATACATCTATGAATTCATATAGGTGCAGTTATTTTCCCATTCTTTAGGGATGTTAGGATCTACATGACTAAGATTCCCCACAGCAGTCCAGTCTGGAATCTCGAAAAAATGTAGCGCTATCTAACCCCATTCCATTATATTTTCGTCTATTAGATTTCTCTAAAAATAAAATGTTTTACTCCTGTACAAGTCTGCACTGGAACTCGAGACGAACCAACGAACTACTGAGATAACCAAGAGGCCGTAAGGGCTGTCAAAGCACGATCATGCTTTTTTAACAGCCCTTACATCCTCTTCGATTTGTAGCGCGAAAATACGTCTGATTTTTAGATACTGAGATAACAACACTCAGTACGTAGGTAGACCACAAAATACTCACAGCATTTTGAAACAGTCTGGAATTCGTGTTGAAATTCGTGGAAAGCGCATATGTTGCTCGAAAGAGCTACAGTATCTTCAATCGTGAGCACAACATTTGGATGTTAGACATCCGATGCGCTTGAAGCGCGTCGTTAACATCTGATAAAGGAGTTCAGACCTCATTAAAACCTTGTGCCACATTGTTGCTTGTGACTTTTCTTTGTATGGGCTTCTCCAAATGCCGAGTAGTCAAACGTGCGCGTTACTGGCTCCGTGTTTGGTTCATATTGGATAATGTTTCGGTATATTTAACAAACAGCTCATAGAGCTGTAAGCACTGGATCGTCCCTAATTTAGAGACACTGGTTTCATGGAATGTAGAAAACCAGTGCCATTATTAAAGTGAATTTGATAAAGGAATTAGTAAGGGGATTTACGCTACAAATATGGAGGTTGTGAATCCGTTTATTGGTGCAAATATGACATGAATGTTAACTCAGATAACATCCGAAAACTTAAAGATTTCGTCGTCCTGGAGCGGGAATCCGCGTCTCCAGGCTAGCGCCGGAAATTTTCCGAGACTGCAGACTCCTTACCATTCATGTCATATCTGATTTACCATCCATGTCATATTTACACCAATAAACGGATTCACAACTTCAAAATTTGAATTGTACAATGTTGTAATCCCGTATTTCATTCATTGAGATTTACACATTATTTCAAAAAGAAAAATGTGTGCCACATTGTCGTTTAGGTTTATTATTTACACACATTTCGGTCGTCCGAGTAGTCATAGACGAAGGATTTGGCTTCTAGTCAGTTTCGGATGGTAGTTTTTGTTGTATCAAGGTTTAATGCCAACCATGAGCAGATCGTAGGGCTAAAAGCAATAGTCTTCCCTGATGTTTGAGCCACTGAGAGTGCCATCTCACAACCACACAACACATAACTTATCTGGGACTTTAATCCGGAACTTCCTTCAACGCTAAACCACGTGACCACCCGGTCGGCTCTAAGTGGAGTTCCGGAATATTCATGGCGGCTGTGTTTGTTTTTCAGCACCGAAATTTATTTTGTTTGGAATCAATAGCCGTAAACTTGAGACTGCAGACTCCATATGGCTATATGATACGATATTGTTTAGTTTCATTTATAGGTTTTACAAAACTGAATGTTGGATCCTTCTTTGACACCTAATGATCCCTTCCTCCAATTCCATAGTTTCTAGAATAATGTAATCTGGTGTAGGTACTTCGCCTTGTTACGTTGACTGGATGAACAAGAGATAAATAAACATAAATACAGTAAATAAAATATTCGAAAGAAGAGCGAAGAACCACAATTAAATGAGAGATAACAGAACTACCCTATCTTCGTCTCGGACTGCTGGGTTTGCTTAATCTTTTTTTCTGGGCGATATTCTAAAATATACGTGGTGTGAATTAACTTAAAATATCTAAAAATAAAGTACATCAAAGTTCTCGATAAGTCTCCGTCTTTTAACGAATATTCAGCTTCTTTTTATGCTTTCCAATCATAGGTTAAAGAAGCGATATGCTACAGTTTTTCCGTCTGTCTGTCCGTCCGTCCGTCCGTCTAATTTTCCGTACGATATCTCGCGTAAAAATGGTTCGACGATTACCTGGGGACGAATCCAATTGAAAATGGGCAAAATGGAGTCAAAGGTCAGGGAATAGGAGCGAGATCGATTTCATTGCACTTAGGCATAATAACGTTCGTTAAAAGTACTTCGATTGCGACAATATTTCATCATGTTGTTCCGGAGGTACACTGAACCGGTTCTGTTAAATATCATCGAAATGGGATCAAAGGTCAGGACACAGGAGCGAGATTTATTCCACAGCCGTTATCCTCATAACTCGACTAAAAATGCTTCTATTGCGACAAAACGTTAGTATGTTGTTCCGGAGGTATACTGAACCGGTCCTGTTGAATATCCTCGAAATGGGATCAAAGGTCAGGACACAGGTGCGAGATTTATTTCAAAACTATTATCATCACAACTTGAGTAATGATTTCTGGTGTGTGGGAAAGCGCGTCATAATCAATGCATTGCATGATTTTGCTTACTTGCTTGTTTTGATTGGAAGTAGCACGACCACAGTGAGCAACTCAGTGGGCTGTGGGCAGTCTCCCGTCCCTAATATAGTGTCACTGGTTTCAGGGAAGGTAGAGAGCCAGTGCAGTAAGACAAGCACGACATCCACGCCTCAGTGGGGCTGTAGCCCGGACCCATCTCGGACCAATGATCAGAAGCCAGCGATTAAACCACTGCGCCGCCGCCCCAGTGGCGCAGTGGTCTAAGCGATGGCCTCTGATCATTCGTCCGAAAGGGATCCGGGTTCGAATCCCGGTGAGGCATGGATGTTGTGTTTGTCTTACGGCACTGGCTCTCTCCCTTCCCTGGAACCAGTGACCCTAAATTAGGGACGGGCGACTGCTTATAACCCATTGAGTTCCTCACGGTGGTCGTTAAACCTCCGATCCAAAAAAAAAAAAAAAAAAAAAACCCACTGCGCCACCGGGAAGAAAAACTCCGCTTTAAAAGGTTTCCTTTCCTAACTTCAGTATTTGGACAGATTTCCCGTTTTCACTAATTCCGTTTATTTCAAAAAAGTCCGTTTCTGGGTTTTGCGGCTTTTTTTTAACAAACATTTCGCAAAAACTTTTATTTTGATATTTTCAACCATTCTCCCTGAGAGTTTTTGGTGGCGTACGAAGTCTTTAGCATTGTGGAAAAAGTACACGCCATGCTTTTCGAAGAGCTTTCCACAATTCCCTAATATTCCCTGATGGGGGATTCCTGGCGTTGACGGACCAGCATTCCAGATGTGTTTGATGGGATTTTTCATCCGACGAACAAGAGGAACCAAGTCAGAATGCCAAACTCGGTGAAATGTTCCTCCAACCATAAACGGCCGACTGTGTACGTGAGCGGTGGCATATTGTCGTGTTGAAAGGCGTCGCAGTGGTCGGAGCTGTTGAATGATATGAACGGTTGCAAATGATCCCCAACGATGGTTACGTTGGATGGAACATGATTACCAACTCAATTCAGTGTTCTGTGTATCGTAAGCTAACCAGCTCTTTTTTTTTTTTTTGATTGGAGGTTTAACGACCACCGTGAGCAACTCCGTCCCTAATTTAGGGACGGAGTTGCTCATTTAGGGGCACCGCCCGTCCCTAATTTAGGGTCACTGGTTCCAGGGAAGGGAGAGAGCCAGTGCCGTAAGACAAACACAACAACCATGCCTCACCGGGATTCGACGAAAGACGAAAGACGAAAGATCAGAGGCCAGCGCCTTTGACCACTGCGCCACCGGGGCGGCCTAACCAGCTCTACTGTGATCACCCCATATAACTACTATCATCCACACAAATATAAAGCTACGACTTTTACATTTGCCATAAGACGAGCATTTTCACACACGTCCAATGCCAGGTTGCGGAGAACCGAACTAGAAAAAAATAATGCAAATCGCGACCCAGAATGGGTACAATAGGAACTTTGTGAATGCTCTGATTGCTCAACACAAGTAAAATGTTTTGCACAACCTTAACCAACAATCATAAGACTATTAAGTACGTTGGTACTAATAAATACTAGCAGCAAATCTCGCATATTTTGCACAACATCTGCAAGAAACAGGGCATTTCATTTGGCGAGTTATCCAGTAATCTTTTCCAGCTGATGCGCAGAGATCGGGACGTCAAGCCTCAGAATGACAAATACGGTGTGTATTGCATACCATTAAAGAGTCTGAGCTCAGAGTTTAACGATAGCTGGTATATAGGCTCGACCCTTCGGAGCCTACAGCCGAAAACCGATATTCAACCCGAACAGGTGCCTCTAACACTGCTTTGGGCCGCACAGTCCAGGAGGGAACCCACACCGCCTCATGGAATGTTGCATATATTCTTCTATGAACCAAAGAAAAAAGATCTGCATTGTTTGCGGAAGCATTGTTCATCTATCACTATCGTGGACAGTGCTGTAACGATGACATTCCCACTACTTTGCCACATGTTTGGAAACAACTGTTTAATACAGTTTATATTAAAGAAAAAAATTCAAGATCTAAAACCCGCACTACGCAATCAGTTAACTTAATCAAATGCGACCTTTCAAAGACAGAACTACGTAGCATCAGAAGTTAGATGGGAGGGGCCAATCGTCATAAATTAATGAACATCATTGTACATCATGAGGTCAAGACTCTGACACTTTATAACTTCGCACTAAGTATGTTCAAATGTAGTCTTCACCTGATGATGCAAGGGTCGCCCTTGTGAAAGATCTCGTGTTTGTATTTTTTAACTTGTAAATATTTTATTCATTAAAGATTTTAACTGTCGTGCTTCAGAAAGCAAATTACACTCGACCTTTAGTTATTCTCAGCACGAAGACATTTATCTGTGATGGTTACGTAGCCTCCACCGGTCAGAGCGCTCAGGAGACGTATGAGGGGATCTATTGCGTGCCAGTTGAAAACACCTCACAGCATAACAGAGCCATCGCCGGTCTGCACTGCTCCTTGTAGACATACGGAATCCATTGTTCCGTGGGGATGTCACTACACCCTGAGTTGGCCATTTGCCCGAAACAGTTGGTACCGCGATTCGTCGGACCACGCTACACGTTTCCAGTCATCTTGCGTCAAATGGCGGCATTTCCGAGCCCAAGCACGGCGCGCAGCCTTGTGTTGTCGCGTTAGTAATGGAACCCGGTCGGGCCGTTTTCTCTGGAACCCCAAAGAACACAAGGAACGTTGTACTGTCCGAACGCTAATGCTACTACTGGCCCCAGGATTGAATTGCGCTGTGATATGCGGCAATGTTGCACGACAGCAAGATGTTACAATTCGTGTCAGACGCTACTGTCCACGACTGTTCAAACTTTTCAAGGGCCACACTGGTCTTGCACTCTGGATCATTTCCCTGAGTTTGTGTAGTCCAGGTACACCATTTAAATTTTTGACCGTGTAAACCGAAATCCCCATGATAATTTCCGGGATGGAGTTACCCATCTCGGAAATGTTTGATGAGACCACTGAAATACCTTGACGCATAATTCTGTTTTTCTTGGAAGGCCAACAAAGACGATTTGTGTGAGTAAAAGAAGATATTTTCTCTTCTGGCTTTTAGAAAATCTAACATCGCTCATTCTATAATTAAGTATGTTGTGCTAGCTATCCGTAGCATAAAGTTAAAAAGTTCCAGTGTTACAAGAGCCATTGACAGTACGACGAGAAATGTTATTAGGGGGAGGGCAGGGAAGGCGTTTGCCCTCCCCGAATGGTCATTCCAGGGGCGTAAAAACATACTCTGAGGGGGAGGACAGGGAAGGTGGTTGCCCTCCCCGAATGGTTATTCGAGGGGCGTAAATACATACTCTGAGGGAGAGGACAGGGAAGGTGGTTGCCCTTCCCCGAATGGTCATTCCAGGGGCGTAAAAACATACTCTGAGGGAGAGGACAGGGAAGGTGGTTGCCCACCCCGAATGGTCATTCCAGGGGCGTAAATACATACTCTGAGGGGGAGGGGAGAAGGAAGGTGGTTGCCCTCCGCGAATGATCATTTCAGGGGCGTAAAAACATACTCTGAGGGAGAGGAAAGGGAAGGTGGTTGCCCTCCCCGAATGGTCATTCCAGGGGCGTAAATACATACTCTGATGGGGGAGGGGACAAGGAAGGTGGTTGCCCTCCGCGAATGATCACTCCAGGGTCGTAAAAACATACTCTGAGGGAGAGGACAGGGAAGGTGGTTGCCCTCCCCAAATGATCATTCCAGGGGCGTAAAAACATACTCTGAGGGGGAGGACTGGGAAGGTGGTTGCCCTCCCCGGATGGTTATTCGAGGGGCGTAAATACATACTCTGAGGGGAGGGCAGGGAAGGTTGGTTGCCCTCCCAGAATGTTCATTCCAAGGGCGTAAATACATACTCTGAGCGGCGTAAAAATATAAATTGTAACTAAAAAGGAAATTAGGGTATTTCTTTTTTATAGACTCTAATTAGTACATACAGTATTCTATTGAGTTATTGAGTTAACCAGGGTACAGCGTAACATACACTATGAGGTGCGAACATCTCATATCCGTAAAGGGAATATTTGAAAACACTGAATGTATGAATAGAAAAAAAATATGCTAATATTCCTAACCTCCATGACTTTTCCGAATATGTCGTTGGGATGAAAAACTAATTTGTTATTTGTGCTCTGTCGCAGAAAATTCTCTGAGCTGTTTAACCTTGAACGGAATTTTTCCAAACCCCTAACCCTAAAATTACTTCCTACTCTTACGTTCACTAACGGATACTCTTTTGTTCTGCGCTGGTTTGTTTTAAGTTCTGCATTTCTGTGGAGTGTTGTGCTGTCAGCGTTCAAATAAAGATAACGCTTTATTTGATATTTACAACCTGCGTTTCTTGGGTATTTACATAGTTTTTACATTTTTAATAAAATTATGTCAAAAACCGATTTTGAAGTGCAATTTTTGAAAGATCACAATACTTTCCTATAACGGCGGTCTGTCAGAAAGTAAAGAACACGTATTATTTGAGTGGATTTACATAATGTTTGAATTTGAAGGAGCGCAATTTCTAGCCTTGTCTTCGCAGATAAGAAACTTTGATACAGTCATGAATGATATTTGTTGCTGTTGTTCTTGGTTTAACGACCACCTTGAGCAAATCAGTGAGCTATAAGCAGTCGCCCGTTCCTAATTTAGGGCCTCTGGTTCCAGAGAATGAAGAGAACCAGAGACGTAAGACACACACAACATCCATGCATCACCGGGATTCGAACCCGGACCCATCTTGGACGAATACTCTGATTTGACTACTGCACCAGAGCCGCCCGAGAAATGTTAATTGAATACTAATAATTTAAAACACTGCAAATATCCAAGCATTGGGTTTTTCTCAGTGCACTGTAAATAAAACTAGGAAGAACTGAAGCTACAAGATTTCTGGTGTAAGAAAAACACTAACAAACCAAAAAAAAAAAAAAAAAAAAAAGAGAAAAGACAAATTTACTAGAATGTTTTTATATATATAATATGGAGTGCTCTGTCCACAGTTGAAAAGGGGAAAATATTTCTTTCCGTGATACGACACCATACTACCACTGGCTTAATGTTCTTTCTTCAGTGCAACGCTGTCCGCGAGGAAACATTACGGCGAATAGTCTCGCGTAATAACAATCCCATATTTGCTATTTACTTCTTGTTACTGGAGTCCCAATGAACACATCACGGGCTGCTACGGTGGAGATAGCAATATCGAAAATTCTCATCCCTGCTCTCGGTGAGGTGCAGTTTCGAAGTTTTGAAACTATGATTGCTACCATATATCGGTTCTTGCTCCACCTAAATCGTTAGGCTTAATGTTATATCGCAGATTTTTTAACGCCGGGAACGTCATAAACTGCGCTGAAACACAATGGTTTACAGAGACCATGCCATTACCCAAAGATAAAGGACTCGCGTTTTTGTAGATAAAAGAATATCTTTATCAAAGTTTTGGGATGCTTTCGTAATGTCCACCGAAATGCTATTAGACATTCCTTTAATCTGGACTCAGGTGATGCTTTCCGAAAATTTTCAGATGCTTTGCTTTAAACTGATTTCTGAAGAGAATTGATTTTGCATTCTTTTAACAAAAATCTCGTACGCACAGATGTTTACGGTACTCCAAAAACTAGTTTCCACTTTTCATTTCGAAATAAGGGTTTCCTTATTGACAGACTGTCGATAACATCGATTGAAAAGTTATATCCATCATATAAAAGGTTTTAAAATATTATAGGTATATGAGAGGATATTATTTTGCCCCTATCGGCAGTCAGATGATGCAAAAATAAAATTTCAGTTAATTTCGTGTGGTGATTGATTACGGAGTAAATCTTGATATGTTATTGGACAACATGGCTTGTAAAACAGCTGAAGTTTCATAAAGAGACACACAATTTTAGATAAATTTAAATGCTGTATCTGAAAAGTCTTTATGTGTTTACTTATGCTTAATTTTTTTGTCGTCTCTGCAGTAGTTCGTGAAGAACATTGTTAATATATGAATATATCCATGAATATATACACCTCTCTCTCTCTACCTGATCCCCTGTGTCCCTCCTCGCTTCGTCTTTACAAATACTTCAAACTTATAAGATACATAAGTAAAATGGCTGTTGTACGCTCGATTTATAATTTTGTAAACAGCTTTAAAAAGGAAATATAATTATCTGCTCGCGTGAAGCTCATTGAAACTGAATTCTGTAACACATTGGAAGACTTATTTTTGTTCAAAAAGGAAAAATCACATATTTTTCTGCCGTAAAGTCTTAAAAATTATTAAGACAAATGACGGCACGAAAGAACCATCCAAATTTATACGGGTCATGAAGTAATACAGTGGATTTTCTTTTAGATCTATTACTTCACCGAACACATCTGATGCAATAAAAACATTTAGCCGCCCCGATCGCCCTTGGATGACATTGCAAATCATTTCAGCGTAGGCCAATAAAACGATTTAGGCCTTGAGGTTTTCTAAAATGTCTCTTGTATACAAATAATGATTCCTTGAGAAATAGTTTTTAAGAACCTACAATCGCCAATGCAGTCCCAGATAGCTACTTTCGAGTTTACCTCTAAAATATTTTTGCTCGGAAAAGATTTAAAACTAAAATATTTTAGTCTCTAAAATCAATGTAACAATGTACTCTCTACGCATATAATTTGATATAATGCAACGTAAGATTCGTTCAACAAATCTGCGCAACAACTTTGCATGCTGTTAATATGCGACTTCGAAATATATGCACTTTCTAATATGCCTTTCGTATACGTTCAATAGTTGCCCTTTATGCAACCTTAAAATACCTTTCTAAATGGAGTTTTCAGGAGCGCCGACAATGCTACAAATACATCGGAAACATAAATACTGTATACCTTAGCCCCCATAGTGGCAAAACAATTCACCAAATTTTTGAAACTACGTATATGCAAAACCTTTTAAACCAGGGGCTTTATTCTGCGCAAAAAAACATTTTTTTCAGATCGGAGTGGGAGCGGCAGAGATACCAGATAAATCGCAAATCAACGTTACGCCCTCTAACGGAACAATTGTGCATTACTTAAAAAAGAAGTTCAACCGAAAATAGGTTTCGTAGTGAATGGCATCAAATGGAAAATATAATTTTTTTCAAACGGATATTTAGAAGCAAATATATGGAATAAAATGTATTTTGCATTCCATACTGGTGGCAAAATTATGCATCGTAAGATAGTAAAAATGCAAAGATTATCGCTCTAAAATTTCGGGTTCCCCAATTTAAAAATATTTTTCTTAAATCTGGGTAATATTTGAAGAGATATGGTGTCCATAGGTAATTAGACACGCAGACGGACAAAGTGATACTGTATGCACGTACGTTTCTTACTTTTCTATTTTATAACCAAAGACGTGTTAAATCGTTACGGTATTATTTATCACCACATCAGAATATTCAGTTTGAGTAATGTTTCATCCGCCCCGATAGTGCAGTGGTCTAAGCGATGGCTTTGTAAAAGTTGTGTTGACCTGTGCTCCGTGTTTGACATGCATTTATTAGTGTTCTTTTGTGCGTGTGCAGTAATTTTGTGTATCTCCTGTATTGTGAACGTCTCCTCTGTCGATTGAGTCCGACCTTGACGTCCTGTAAGTAAAACTTTACTTGTACTAACTCCTTTTTTCGTCCTGGCTTTGCCCAGGGTAGGGCTTAGCAGGCCAGTCATTGCAAATGGCGGCGACCGCATCTGATAGGCCAGGCCTGAAGCTCGATAGCAAAGCTCCGCCCCCACCTGGCCACGTTTGGTCTTCGTCATTACCACACGCAGCTGGTTTCCAAGCCGCGTCATTTGATGTTACCACCTCATCTTCCAACTCTATGGATGTTGATTTCACGACATTCTCCACCACAGTGACGTGATTAACTTCTTCAGTATCCGTTGCCTCTGGTACTTCATTTTCTCCTGCGAGCACTGTGGCTCGACCTTCCCCATCTCCGCCCATTCCTACGGCAACTCCTCCTTATGCTTCCGCTGTGAAGGTTACCAGTTCATCTTCCTCTACAGCGAAGAATCCATGTACAATGCCTCTTGATATGATTGTTACTAGATACAACAAGAAATTACGCATCGAAATTCCGGAAACTTCAGCTGCTGGGCAAGTGGTTTTACGCACACAGAAACTTGGCATATGTTTTGATGCCCTCAAGGACACAAGTCTTAAGAAATACTCCTTAGCCGTTCGCCAAACGCACCCTAAGGGAGCGATCACCCATATGGCGAGGAAACCTAGAACTTTTCTCATCTATTTTGCAAACCCAGAGTTTGTGGTGCGCGTCTTACCTGACGGACTGCATGTTGGAGATCATACCTTACTGGGAGTCCCGTTCACGCAGCGCCCCGTACTTGTTACGTGCTACCCCGTACCACCAGAAATCAAGGACCATTACTTAATGGCGGCCCTTTCCCGTTGTGGAAAAGTAGTTGGTTCCATTTCCACTCTGTCTTCCGCACCAACAGACCCAGATGACAGGAACATCTTAGGTCTGCGTCGCCAAGCAAGGATCCTGTTCCCTACTGAGGATGACATTTCTGACTGCCCTACTGACCTCACTGTGGTTGTAGAGAAGCAGATTTTCCGGATAGATATCGTTACTGTCTTGCATTGTTTTAAATGCAAGACATATGGCCACATCCAATCACATTGTCCACATGCATCTGCCAAGCCACCTATTTCCATAACGCCCGAAGTCAACATCCCACCCTCAACACCAGTTTCCTGGCCACACCAAGTTCGGTTCCACAGACGTCCTTAATCCCTGCTGCTGTTGTTCCAGAGGCTTCTCCCCCAGCAAATGATGATTCATCAGCAGTCTCCAAGTCTCCGACCTTTACTACGGGAACTTTGGCCCCTTCTCCATCGTTGGACCCACTTTCTGCTGTGGTACTTCTACGTTCTTCGGAGTGTATTATCTCCGAAAAGGAATGGCAACCCCTCCGTCGTGTTGCTTCATCTTTTTGCCTTTGGATCCCCTAATGTGGAGTCAGATCTAACTATCCTACACCCACTAGCTTCTCCCGGCGTTCCCACGTTGAAACGTACTAGACAGAGTTCAATCTCGCCGGTGACGGCTTCTCCACGCTGCTCTTGTTCTCGTTCGCCAGTTCGACAGTCTTTATCTCAAACTGCAGTTCCTACATCTCTTAAGTCCCCAACTGTTCCAAAATTGTTGGATCAAATAGCTTTCGCAGAATATCTGGAAACTTTCCTTGCATTAGACGGGCCGCTGTCGCCGTCTGATCTTGCTATCATCATACTCAATCAACCGTCACGTCCTCTCAAGCAGCTAGACTGCGTTCAATCTCGTAATGCTCAGCTTCCTACTACATGTATTATCACCCAACTTCAGAGTCTACTTGCTCTTTTACCGAAAATTGACACAGTCACTAATGCACATACATCTAACTTAAAGAAACGTGTGACCAGTGTTCACAGAAGGGCTGATAGTAATATTCAACCACTACAACCTCTTTCAAGTTAATATTACTTTCTTTCAACTGTAAGGGATGCTCCATCCCTCCTACCAGTACGTTAGTGTTTGAAGACATTACACCGCATGATGCGGATATATTATTGCAACAGGAGACTAACTGTCATCCCAATACCCCATACCACCGGTGGTGAACCTGGCCATTTCAATTCTACCATGTCCATCGACTTAGTCTTCACGCAGGACTTGCGGGGGCCATCCATTTTCGTCTTCGACCCTTCATTACTGATATCACGGTCAAACCGATTTATCGTGACCTCCTGCAGCTTCTGTCCTTCCGACTTCACAACTTCCGATACCACATCTTTAACATCTATGTTTTTGGCAATCAACAGTATGCAGACTGCCTTTTTGAGCATTTTGTTTCCTGTTTTCAAGGTCTTCCGGCCACTGATATTGTCATCTTAGGTGGTGATTTTAACTTCACCCCTGACCCATCTCTCGACAGATCGGACGGTTCCACGGATTTCAGGTATTTTAGGACCCGAGCACTTTCTACAGCCATCAACCAGCTACAACTCCAAGAATCTTTTCGACACCTGCACCCATTTCTTCGTTCGTACACCTGGCGCTCCTACTCCACTTCCTCCACTACAGCTGCCCGATTTGACCGGTTTTATGTTTCTTCAATTCTTCTTCCTTCAGTTATCTCCCTTTCTCACACACCGACAGTTGCTTCCGACCACAGCGGTGTCGTAATGTGTCTTCACACCGGTCCATCTCCTCGGCAATACTACCGTACTTGGACCCTTGATAATGATCTTTTACTTGATCCAACTTACGTAAATTCCATCCAATCGCAGCTCCAACAAGCCTTATGTACGCTCCCTTTTGCTTCTTGTTCCTTGCAACACTGGCTACATGTCAAATCCCGAATTCTTCTTTATACCAAACAATATTCCCACGAAAAACGTACTACCGCCTCTATGAAGATTGATGCTACACGCTCGATTTTTTCCACCCTAAATCTTGATTCTTCGCTGTTTTCTCATTACCAAGCTGAACTTCGTGCCTTGCTACTTCCTGTCTCCCAACAAGCTCTTCACCGCCTCAAGCTCCTTTATCTCCAGCCAAATGACTATCTATGTGAACAGGTTCAACAACTGGAATTCCACAAACGTTCTGCTCAGCACCTCCGTAATCTGAAGTTACCCAATGGAACTGTTACTAATGACCCCACTCTCATTTGCTCCGGTGTTAGAACATATTTCCAGCCCCGTTTTGCTCAGTTCCAGTCAAGTTCTCCGCATGATGATTCGATTCTTCGTGCCTTACCACATATTCCATCGCATCTTGTTGCATCTCTTTCTATGCCTATCACCACAGCAGAAGTAGTACAGTCACTTGCCTTACTTAACTGTCACTCGTCACCTGGTCCTGACGGGTTGACAGTTAATTCTTTCGCACGTTTTCCTCTTTCCTACACCCTCTCTTATTGCCTTGCTTTACAGCTGCTTTTTCCTTATCTGTTCTTCTTCCCGTTTTTACTCTAGCTCACATCATTCTTCTTCCAAAGAAGGGGTGTCTGCTAGAGTTAGATAACTGGCGTCCTATATTCATCCTAAATGTTGACTGCAAGATTTATATTAAAATACTCTCTCTTTGATTGAACCCTGTCCTTCCCACCGTCATACATCCCGATCAAACGTACACCTTCCCTGGCCGAAGCATTCATACTAATATTAATCTCCTCCGTGACTCATATTGCCTTGCCCACCTTTCCACCGAACCCTTAGCCTTCCTCAATCTTGATCAGAGGCAGGCCTTTGATAACGTGAATCATCAGTGGCTTGCCTCTGTGCTCTCTGCCTTCGGTTTCCCATCTGTCTTCATCACAGCCCTTTTTGCCCTGTACCAGGACTCAGTTGTCCATATCCGGGCGGCCTCCTTCCTTACAGCCCCCATTCCGTTTTGTAAAGGCATCCGCCAAGAATGTCCTCTTTCCGGACAACTTTTCTCTCTATTCTTTGAGCCTTTTCTTTACTCTATCCGTTCTTTTCTACATCCTCCCCCTCCACCATTCATCATAGCACCAGGCACCATTCTATCGTTCTTACTGTCTACGCCGATGATCTCACAGTTCTCATCCGAGAAGAATGGCAATTCACAATTGTTCTTGCATGGTATGAAGTGTATGCTGCGGCTTCCGGCGCTTCGTTAAACCTTTCAAAGTGTACAGGCTTATGGCGTGGCTCCTGGAGACATTGCCCCGATGAACCGAGGGGTGCTCATTGGACTTCCACCAGTCAAAAGATACTTGGGGTGCACATTGGCAGCCGGGTCTCAGCAGCGGCTGCCACCAGGAGACCCCTAGTCAGGAAACTACGTCACACCGCTGCTTACTGCTCCAAGCTCAAGTGCTGTTTGACCTACCACAGTCGTGCACGGCTTGCTTGTACCCACATCCTCTCGTTAGTTTAACATTCCTGGATTGCACAACCGCCACCAGCCTACGTTCAAACTGCAACAACATCAGCACTGTTTGGTCATCCACTCATTGGTTATCTTCCTCAGAACTATCTCTACCTTCGACTTGTGGTGGCCTCAATATGCCAGAGATTACCATACATTATAAAGCTGTAAGAATTTTCAATTTCCTCAGTTTGACAGTTTAACCAGACTCTTCCGCTTCCATTCTTCTGCTTAATGTTCTGACTTCCCCCCTTAATCCCTGCCTCATCGTCCATCATCTGTTTAGAAGCTGTTTAGTTCCTCTGTTTCTTACCGCTCATTCGTCAACCACCCTCTTACACTCTTGATCTTCTTTTCGAGCCTCTCTGTCTCTCCTCCGTCCCCCTACTGCCAACTTTTTCTTTTTCCCCGCATGGCTACACGCTGGTGTAGTCTCCGTTTCCCAACTGGTCCTCCCCGATTTTTCATGGAAACCCGTTTCCGACCTTTTTCCCACCCTCCCACCCTCGCCCGAACTCTCTGATAACTTCCTCCAACTTAAACATGCTCTTCAATCACTTTTTCCTTCTCTAGTCGATTCCTCTGGCCTCCTTTCCGTTTCCTCTGCCTCTCTCCCTTTCCCGTTCTTCCTTCCCTTTTCCGCTGACATCCTCCCTCTCCACAGCCTTACTGCCTGGTCTACTGCCCAACATTCACTGGCCCTCTCCTTAGAACTTAATGTGCACTGGAGGTTTTTGCACAATCGACTGCCTGTCCATTCGACTTTATTCCGGAGAAATATAGTATCATCAGATCTCTGTCCCTTTTGTTAAGTCGTTTGAGACGTCTTACACATGTATGTTTACTGTCCGACGCTGCTGCCACAATTTCACAGTATGTTCCAACTTGCACATCCTTCTTGCACCAGTGATCTCACCCTAGAAGATTATCGTTTCCTCGGCCACAGTTCTACAAGTTTCTCCTCTATTTTACTAGTTTGTTCGTATTTATTTATCTTAGCTAAATATATTATTTTCTCTCACCTGCTTCAGTTACAAGATCCAGATCCTATCACATTCTCTACCTCCTTGGTTTCACACTACTGCAACAGAGTTAAAGCCAGACTCACCCTGGAATACTCCTTGGCGAATGACATGGCACGGTTACCTGCCTTCTTCAAAACATGGTCGCCGTGTCGTCCCTGGTTTCGGTTTTCTAGTGCCCAGACTGTTCATCTGCTGTTTTAATAAACCTACGTCCGAACTTTCAAAATTTTTACTGTTCCCTCACCATGTTTTCTCCTGGAACTGGATTGTGTTTGCTTCCTGCTGATGTCACCTTTTGTACACAGTTCTCTTCATCCTCACAGTGACTCTCTGCCACCAGTGATTCCCATGTCACTAGAACTGCGATAATTTTTTTTCTGTAAGTTGTTTCGCTCCAGTGATGTTCCAAGACTTAAATGAACAATTATCCCAGAGCTACTGCTGTTTACAGCAAGTAATGCAATACCTGGCATTGCTCATTTGTACAATTACCATTTTATTGTAAATATCTACATTTTTTTTTATTTCTCCCCTTCTCACTCTCTGCGTGTGAGGTTGAGGATGTTCTGTTGTAATTCTTTTAAGTGAATAAAAGCGAATATTAAAACTAAGCGATGGCTTCTGATCATTCGTCCGAGATAAATCTTGGTTCGAATCCCGATGAGGCATGAATTTTGTATTTTTCTTACGGTGCTATCTCTCTCCTTTCCCTGGAACCAGTGGCCCTAAGTTAGGGACGGGCGACTGCTTATAACCCACTGGGTTGCTCACGGTAGTCGTTAAACATCCAATCAAAGTAAAAAAAAATATTTTTAATATTTAATATTATGTTTTGTTTATAAAGCACGTTAAGTAGTCTGTTCATAGAAATTTCGTCTTTAAATATACTTCAAACATTATAAAATACATAAATAAAATGGCGGTTGTACGTTCGCTTTATAATTTTAAAAACAGCTTTAAAAAGGAAATTTCATTATCTGCTCACGTGAGGCTCCTTGAAATCGAATTCTGTAACACATCGGAAGACTTATTTTTGTTCAGAAAGGAAAAATCACATATGTTCTGTCGTAAAGTCATGAAAGATATTAAGACAAATGACGGCAGGAAAAAACATCCAACATTTATAAGGGTCATGAAGATGGATTTGCTGCTAGTTCTTTTACTATCTTCGATTTTTTCGTAGACTTCATTTTAAAACTGACAATTTTTTCAAGGTTTTATTTTTTAAGAAGTTTTTCCAATGGGCTACAAAAATTCACACCCGTAAAGCACACTGTAAAATGCGGAATCTCCGAGAATTCGTTAATCCTATTTAGTTACACTTTCAAAAATTATTCGCAACTTAGACTTAATACAATTTAAACAAAGTTTTAAGACAAAAGGAAATTTTAAAATGCATGAAAGTTTAATAAAAATTTTACAGTTCTCAGCGAATATTCGAACCTTTGTAAAATAATATTCAACTTTATTTTTTTGCTACGAGTTGAGAAACTATCTTTTATTTTTTCGTATCGAACAGACGGTAAAATCAAACACATGAAAATAACAGAAAATGTCATTTCTCAAAATTAACTGGTGTCGATCTTAAAAGCAATGAGAGATATTCTAAACTAAGGTAAGGAAATGAAAAAACGATGTTAATACCAACAGTATTATTGTTGGAGATTTGAAAGAAGAAATCAATAATGTGCATTTTTATGTCACTGATATCAGATTATTTACTGTTGGTAAAACAGTCAAGCGTCTGGCACGTACTTACCCTAAGCTTCAACTGGAATTATTTAAGGAAACAGTTCTAATGAACTTGTCATTGCAGTCCGCGGGTGGTCTGGTGGTCAACGTTCGATACTGCCACGGAGAAGACCTCTGGTTCGATCCCAGGCAGGTTTGAATGCTCGAACCGCCAAATATCCGCCGTGCGTCGGTTGGGCACGTTAAGCCGTCGGGCCCCGGTTACTGGCCCCCATGCAATAAATAAGGGCGTCTTTCTGTCTCGCTCCCTCGTCACTTTCCTATCGGGCAGTCTAGCGAAAATCCCCTAGCTTCCTATTTCTGAGGGTTGTTTAAGACCTGGGGTCAGACACTCCATTCCTAAAATCCTCTACATATGATTTGATCTGAATTTATCTTTTTTCTAATACGTAGCACAGACCCAAGTCATTGCAAGATCCATTGCCATGTAAAAATATCCTCAAGTATTGCACTCTACTATATTTATTACATGAGGTTAAAAAGCTTTATACAAAATTTAAAAAACCCAAGATCTTTGGCATTAGAAGCTACCGCATCAACAGGTAACAACACATAGCATATGGAACCAAAGTTCTTAAACAGTCTTAATATGATGGTAAGGAACTGACTGGAATGTCTCGGATGTGTTGTCTCACGGACCGAAGGACAATGCTTCTTTATTGTACATGGAGGAATGTTTATTTACCAGTTTGGTAACAAATGTTGCAATGCGGATATGCCATACCTTATTTCTCGGGCATGGCAGAATTTGTTAAATGGACTAGCGTTACTTTTATAATTAATAATTCTATTTTTACTATTACAGAGGGTGTCACCAATGTATTTAGGTTGTGTATGTCATTATTGTACCGTCAGGTGCTGCTATGTAGTTTCCTTACCATCATATTAAGTTAAGAACTCTGGTTCCATATACTATGCTTCAACTGATGATGCGGTAGCTGCTACTGAGAAAGATCTTGTGTTTCTTAAATTTCGTATATAGCTTTTTAACCTGATGTAATAAATATACACAGTCGACTCACGTTACTGTGACCACCTCTTACTTTTAGCGTCAACAGCGCGTAGCCAATGAAAAAAGCCTTGGAGAATATATAAGGTGTGCTGTAGGCAATTTGAAAACATATCACTCGTTGCTGTCATGAATAAAAGGAGCAATTTATCAGATTTGCAAAATGGCTTGATTATCGGCTTCCGGGCCAAGGGTGGCAGTACTTCTGAAACATCGCAGTTTTGTGAACAGTTCGCGTGCTACTTTGGTTAAAGTGTATCGTAATTGGAGAAATGACATCATTGCGAATAAGCGAAGTGGAAACTGCAGAGCATTATGTGCCATAGATGTGAGAGGTGAACGTCGACTTCGGAGGTGCATGAGGGCCAATCGACATGCTACAGTGCAGCAACTCACTGGCCGACTGAACCAGGGGGCTACCAGAAGTGTGTCTAAAAGGACAGTTCACAGAACCCTGCTGCGTATGGGACTCCGATGCCGACGGATGGTCACAGCACCCAAGCTAACGAAGGTGAATCGGTAGAAAAGGTTTACATTTGCACGGCAGTACTGGAATTGGACCCCCACTGATTGGCAAATGATTGCTTTCTCCGATGAGATAGGTTTACTGCTTCATCGAACGGATGGACGTTGGCGTATAAGGCGAGAAACATCGGAGAACAAACACTCTTCAGCCACTGCTGGCAGAACACAAGCTCGTGGGGCAGCGTTATGGTCTAGGGAATGTTTTCGTGACGGCATTCTCTGGGTCCACTCATACCTGTGGAAGGCACTATGGACCGAATTCGTTATGAATCCATTCTTGCAGACCACATACACCCATAATACTGATTGTCTTCCCTGTGGCAGATGAGATCTTGCACACGACAATGCGACGTGTCACTCAGATAGAAACGTCCTAGAGTGGTTTTAAGAGCACGATGAAGACTTCTAAGTACTTCCTTTGACCCCTATTTCCCCAGACTTAAACCCAATTGAGCATCTGCGAGACCACCTCAGTCGTGTTGTTCGCTCTATAGATCCTTCACCACGCATCCTCCAGCAGCTACCAGATGCACTGCAGTCAGCGAATGGCTCCACATATCTGTGAACATCTTCCTGCACATTATTGAGTCACTCCCAGCCCGTCTAACTGCCGTCCGCGCTGCACAGGGCGGTTACTCAGGATATTAGCTGGTGGTCACACTTGACTTGATCGTATAGTAGAGTGTAATACTTGAAGCTATTTTTATAAGGCAATGGATCGTGCAATGACTCGAGTCTATGCTTTTATACGTTACGCGTAGCTTACGTAGTACAGATTTCAAATATGTATGTAAGTCGTGTTCTTCGTAAACTGACGCGTGCGTAGTAGTGTTTCATTACAGTGATGATACTAAGAAATTGACAAGAGTTATAGATACGAGTATTTAGACTCGTGCGTCTGCATAATTCTAATTAAAGGAACACAAATGGTATTTTTGAATTCCTGCAAGTTACGAATGATTTCCATTTTCCGAAACTTCACTGGAAAATAAATCAAAAATAGCTTTCTAAAATCATTATGGAGTAAACTTGCCTTGGTTACTGATATTTTGGGGGATTTCCGTATGTTTAAATATTGGCCAAGGACAGTGAATGAGACGTCCTATGCTTTACCTCTATGAAGATTCACACAAAGGGCGCATGATAAGGAATTTAAAGCACGATGACATAATTACTTTTATGAGACACCCGTAATATTTTTATGAATATATTAGATAACATGAGGAAATATGGGCTTTGTTTCAGGGACAGTTGTATTCAGGTCCCGCAAATTGGCTTTTTTTACTTCCTTTATCTTAAAAGAGTTTTACTTTATAAATTAGTTTTTAATATCAATTTATTTCTGTCGACGTTAGAGTTCTAAAATATTTACATATCTCAAGCAGGATTTTCTCCTCTTTAGTTTTGAAAATAAGCAAGTTGCGCTGTTGCCGTGGTCATTTCTATTGTCAGAAATAGATAGAAATTCGTGAGTTCTCTCTATGCATTAGAAATATCATTTACTTGTAAATCCGTTTTCTCACCGGTAGAAGTGAGACGAAGGGCTGTATTGTTCGTATATTGTTTATTATGGTATTGTTCAATGCAATGATAATTACATTGCAAATCACTAGTTCGTTCTCTGAGAACACAGCGACACATCATCGACCAAGTTAAAGTTTTCAGCTGCGTTATATTTTGCTCACTCTACAAAATATCTCTATTTACAGCTATCATGGAATCCAACTGGAAGTCCGGTTGAATTTTTCACATTAGTATGTAGTACAGATGTACTGCTTGAATTGCGTAAAGAATGAAAGGGTAGCAGGAGCTTAGCCACGGTAATACATGCTAATTACTTTACCATAGGAACTTTGGTACTTCATGCTAATTACTTTACCATAGGAACTTTGGTAGTTCATGCTAATTACTTTATAATAGGAACTTTGGTAATTCATGCTAATTACTTTACCTTTTCTTTGAATCTAATGCCTCCATGATTTCCTGAGCGTCTTTCGACCGTTACTCTTACTTGGATTGCACAGTTTCTCTTAGTTACAAATATCACATTATATTCACGTCCATTATAATGATATTCTGCATTTCCGCATAATTCATCATCTAAAACTGTTTAAGACGGTGTAGGCTAATATGGGAAGAATGCCATCAAGTATAATTTTCTAAACATTTAAAAGAACACCATAATTTAGAAGATGGATTGATCGAGAACACAATTTATTTTTCAGTTCTATTTCTAGCGCTACCTTTTCATTCTTTACGCAATTCAAGCAGTACATCTGTACTACATACTAATTATCTTTTCCTCTTGATCTTCTCATTATTCTCTATGTCCTTTAAAACTTTCATATCATTGGCTCTTACAAAATACACAGCAGAACCAACAAATATTGACAACCTGCCACATACAACATTGGTCCTCCACGTGCCGCTAAAAGGGCGCTTACCCGGTAAGATATAGACGCTACAGGATTAGGAAAGGCGTCTTGTAGTATCTGGTACCAACACATTGCTAGTAGATCCAAAAATTTTCTAAGGTACGTGGCTAAGCTCCTGCAGATCGGATTCGCTGTTCAAACACTAACCTAGATATATCAAACAGAGGTCATCGCTCTTTCCACGTTTATAAGAGAGTCACGGAAAAATTCTCATTGGCCGTCACCGCGAATCGAACCCAGGGTCTTACAGTTATGCGCCGGATATGCTTCCACTGCACCACAGCGGCCTCGAATTCCTCCAGACTCACACACACGTGAGTCTGGAGGAATTCGAGGCAGCTGTTGTGCAGTGGAAGCATATCCAGCGCATAACTGTAAGACCCTGGGTTCGATTCGCGGTGGCGGCCAATGAGAATTTTTCCGTGACTCTCTTATAAACGTGGACAGAGCGATAGCCTCTGTTTGATGTTCCTGGTCCACGTCAAATGTCTGTATTAACTAACCCAGATGCTGGATTGGATCAATGTCTGGGGAATTCGGAGGCTTCCATATTCCGCGAATCATTCTCGCAGAACCAGGACGGCATGGCGCAGTTCCTGCTGAAAGAAGTCATTACTAGAGAGGAATTAAAGGATTAACCTGGTTTACAGGATATTTAGATTAGTGGTAGACCTAATCGTTTCCAGCACATGAATGATCAAATGATCATATGTAGATGATTTTAGGAAGGAGTGTCTAACCCCAGGTCTTAAACAACCGTTAGAAATAGGAAGCTAGGAGATTTGGGCTAGGTTGCCCGATGGGAAAGTGACACGGAAGCAAAGTAGAACCAGGGAGGAAGACGCCCTTATTTATTACCAGGGGGC
Organism: Macrothele yani; assembly: GCA_039090855.1. Taxonomy (NCBI): domain Eukaryota; kingdom Metazoa; phylum Arthropoda; class Arachnida; order Araneae; family Macrothelidae; genus Macrothele; species Macrothele yani. Next base: position 162,494,103 of record CM077002.1, read on the forward strand.
CAGTATCCGGGGTCCGACGGCTTAACGTGCCCATCCGATGCACGGCGGCTTGATGGTCCAGTTTCGGTGCTCATTCAAGGTCCAGCCTTGATGCTCTCTGTGCGCACTTTGAATAATGAACCTAGGTTATCAAGGGCACTCGGAGGGGCGTGCAGCTACCCAACCCCATTTTCAGCAGCGTTCGATGTACTGTGTTTTATGACACATGACTCCTGTCCGCAGGATTCAAATTTCTTGCGAGTAGCGCAACAGTGTCTTTTCTGTTGGCTCGTACCATACGGGGTATTCTGTAGCATTGATGAGCCATGTTCGGCACACAACTTGCCGGCTGTTCATGGCTTTTCCCTCCTACGCCCATTTTTAGCACGTAGTTTGTAAAAAAAGATCGTGCTCATGTTATCGGTTAGTCCGTCTAATATTGCGCATATAATTTCTAATTTTTGGTATAAAACGGTTTGACCATCAGGGGGCGTAAGTGTTAATTTCTGCTTCTCATGTATTTGCAACAAAATCTGAGCTTCTAAAATCTCGATTCACAAATTATTTCCTGGCCCGATACTACTCGCGTCGACAAACCTTTTCGGAATATTTCCTTCTTTAAAATAATGCATGGTTTCTCCGCCATGGGGCGTAGATGTATATCTTATTTTTGTCAATATATCTGCTTGTAATGGTACAATTTGAAAAAAATTCTTCTTTGCTTGGATAGAACTTTCGGTGCAACATGTTTTTCACATAATTTCAAAATTTTCAAGTAATTCATTGACTTTCCGCTAGAGGGAGTAAAGGTAAATTGCGCTTTCCCCGATATTTCTGCTTCTAAAACTCCGATTTTAAAAATTCTTCCTGCGCAGGATACAGCTTCCAATGGGAAATGTTTTGATTGTATTTTCCAGTTTTTTATAAAATATGGTTTGGCCACCAGTGGGCGTAAGCGTTAATATTTGCTTCGTAGGTATTTCCATCCAAATTTAAACTTCTAAAATCTCGATTGAGAAAATTTTTTTGTGGACCGATACCTCTCATGTCGATAAACATTTGAGAATATTTTCTTCTTACAATGCTATAAGGTTTCTCCGCCAGGGGCGTAGACATATATCCTATTTCTGTCAATATCTCTGCTTCTAAGAGTCATATTTGAAAAATTCTTTCTTTGTTAGACAGCGGTTCCAGTGTAAAATGTGCTCATACAATTTCAAATTTTTGAAGTAATAAAAAGAGTTTCCGCTAGGGGGCGTTAAAGTTAATTGCGTTTCCCCCGATATATCGGCACCTAAAATTCCGATTAGAAAACTTCTTTCTGCACCAGATACAGCTGCGGATAGGAAATGCTTTGTTTATAACTTCTAATATTTGATAAAGAATGGTTTAGTCACTAAAGAGCGTGAGTGTTAATTGCTGCGTCTGATGTATTTGTAGCAAAATCTGAGCTCCTGAAAGCTCGATTGAAAAAATTCTTTCGTCGACCGATACTGCCCACATCGAAAGACCTTTTGAGAATACTTTATTTTTAAAATAGTACGTGGTTTTCCCGCCAGAGAGTGTAAACGCATACCTTATTTTTGCCGATATCTCTTCTTTAATGTGTCTTAAAAAATTCTTTCTTTGTTGGAGTAGTGTTTCCGTGGGGAAATGTTTCGCATATAATTTCAAATTTTTCGTAGCGCACTGCCACCAGAGGGCGTAAGTTCACGTTTCATTGTACAGCAATATCTGCGGGGCTAAAAACTCGATTGTAAAACTTGTTTCTTCGGTCAGATACTATTAACTATGCAAACTGTGTGTGCATTTTCTTTCCCAAATAATGCACAATTTCGCCGCTAGGGGCGCATAAGCTTTTTCTGTTTTTCTCAATATCACTGCATTTACGTGTGCGATTAAAAAACGGCTTTCAACACCGGATGCTATTTACCTTGAAGAACACTTAAGGCTAGTATATGAGGAATTTTGTAATTCATAGTTCTGTCGGTAGGTGGTGTTTCTGCAGTTTGCAGCTGTATCGCCGCTTCTAAAAACGTTATTGAAAAATTTCTTCTTCACTGTATGCCATTTGCTACAACAGTGATGTGGAGCATTATCTTCTTTAAGTACCGCAAAGTTTCCTCACTAGCTGCGTAAATGTCAAACGCTTTTTCCATGAAGCATAACTTTCGCCTATTTTCAACTTTGCGCTATTCTAAATTATTCCGCTAGCAGATGTAAACTTATTTCATGTTTCCTTTTTTTGTATTTCTTCTTTTAACTGTTCGATTTAAAACTCTCTTTGTCTCTGGTACCTTCTTTGTAGCATGAAAAACGTTTTGTTCGCCATTCGTTAATCTTCGTAACATTCTTTTTAGCCGTTGGTGGAACTAAGTAGAAGTTTCTGTTTGTGGATGTTTTATCGATTGTTGGAACCAGTTGATTATTTTACAAACCGGTTTCATTGAGTTTGAATAGCTTTGATAAATTAAATTCGCCTCAGAACGGATTCAAAAGACATGCTTCTTATGTAACGTACCAGGAGATGTGACGTACCTGCCAGAAGGACGCACACGACATAAAGGCAGATAGGAATCAGAATAAAACGTCCGCGTAGCTCAATTGGTAGAGCAACTTATTCCGGAATGAGGGGACCCGGGTTCGAATCCTGACGCGGATAAAAATGACGGAGAAATTTACTTCGTTATAATGGCGCCCGAACACGACCGTTCAAAATCTCGCAATGGTGTGATGTTATTTCCACACCGCGAGATAGGAAAAATCAGAGAATCCCTTCTCCAGCGCTTCGAAAAAATAAAAATGTGTGACGTTACATTCCACACACCAGATTGACTGGGAGTTCTCAAGTGCACGTTCTACAGTGGATGGCTGCCTGCAACGATTCATGGTCACGGCTGACCCGTGGGCCATGCCCCCGACCCTCTTTCGGGGGGAGGGGAGATGTGACGTACCTGCCAGCAGGACGCACACGACATAAAGGCAGACAGTAGTCAGAAGAAACGTCCGCGTAGCTCAATTGGTAGAGTGACTTATTCCGGAATGAGGGGATCCGGGTTCGAATCCTGGCGTGGACAGAAGTGACGGAGAAATTTACTTCGTTATACTTATTACATCCGAAAATTCGGTATCATTTTTCTCGTTAAATTACTAACAACGGCCGACCGTTAACAAAACAGAAGCCCTGCCGTCTCGGAAATATTATGGATCTGTCATCTGGCCATTACATTTTGGCATTTTTCAAACTCGATTCAATCCTGTGCTTTTCCTATATAAAGGACAGGAATAACTAGCTGAAGACCAAGCCTGGTACCCTATGCTCATTGCACGCCATGCCCAAGTTTGGACTACGGATGATTGGAAGAAAGTGGGCTGGTCTGGCGAATCAAGATTCCTGGTCCGTCACGTAGACAGTCGAACGTGAATACGCCGATTACCAACGGAGGCTATGGTAACTGGATGCACTGTTGGGCGGAAACAGGCCCGCGGTGTTGGTGGTTTTATGCTGTGGGCGATGTTATTTTGGGAGACATAAGGTCCCATTTTCCCCGTAGTGCAATCCTTGCAATCTGTCAAGTATCTGAATATCGTTGAGGACCAAGTTCACCCATTCATAACAACTGTGTTTCCTGCTGGTGATGGCCATTACCAACAGAGTAATGCGCCATGCCACACTACCAAAATCTTCAAAGAGTGGTCCAAGGAACATGCTTCTCATTTTCTGTTAATGCCCTGGCCTCCAAATTCGCCTGACATGAACCCAATCGAACACTTGTGGTTCGACTTGGAAAAGCGGGTTTGCGCTAAATCGCTACCACCTCGAAATGTTCGGGAACCGGAGGACCTGCTGTTGGCATTATAGTACCAGATAGCCCAGGATACCTATAACCACCTCATCGAATCGATGCTCTGCCGAGTGGCCGCTGTGTTGCGGGCTAAATGGGGTCCTACAGCTTATGAGGTAGGTGGTCATCATCCAATGGCTCATCGCTGAATATCCATAACCATTGGACTTCAAAGAATTAGTTAACTGCAGTAGTTCAAATTCTAATGAAATAGGCATTTGCATGAATATACAATGCTGGCCATCCAAAATGCAACACCAAGAAGAACGCATCCGATTGGCCTGAAATTCGCAGCATGCGTCGCCCGCGAGAGGACATGCGAACGATTAGCATTGCAGGGCATATTCAAATCATGTGCGCCCGGCACGCCACCGAGAAGTACTATAAGAAGGGGTGGGGTGTAAGTAGTGGAAGTGTGTTGTGCTGCCGGACCTGTGCGTGTGAAGATTCCTGATGCTTTGTCGCAGAATACGGCAGTCATTCCAGCACGTTTCGGAGTTCGACAGAGGACGAATAGTGGCTTATCGCGACAGCGGTTTATCGTACCGAAACTTCGGCGCCCGTATGGGACGACATCCAGCAACAGTAAGGCAAGTATGGATTCGATGGGTGCAGGAGAAACGGACGGACCAACGTGAGCGATTGCCGTAACCGCGGCACACCACCGGACTAGAGGACCAGCATGTTGTGCGGCGGGCACTGACGGCTCGCACCGCCACATCACGAACGTTAGCGCAGGAATTAGGATGTGTTGCGCAACAACCTGTGTCAGCACGTACCGTTCGAAGTCGTCTGCCGGAGCGGGGACTTGTCGCACGGCGCCCATTGCTCCGATTACCATTGACGTTAAACCACCGGCGAGTGCGGCGACAGTGGGCCGTTGAACGCTGCACCTGGACTACGGAAGGACACGACATTGCCTTCTCCGACTAATCCCGCTTCTATCTGCAACACCACGATGGTCGGATCCGCGTGTGGCGGCACCGCAGCGAGAGGCAGTATGACGCCTGCATTATTCCTCGCCATACTGGTCCGTCGCCTGGCGTTATGGTTTGGGGCGCAATTGGATATGACATCCGCACCCCTCTGGTACGCATATCAACAGTCACCGCTACATCTCCGACGTTTTGAAGCCTGTAGTCCTCCCTTACCGGCAGGACCTGCCAGCAGGCACGTTTCAACAGGACAATGCGCGCCCGCACGTGGCACGCATCGTGCAAAAATTATTTACGGCCCACCAGGTGTCACTGCGGCCGGGACCCGCCTGCTTTCCCGATATGTCGTCCATCGAACACGTCTGGTTGCTGATCGGCAACCGAGTGGCCCGGCAAGCACCGCCCACGGCTACGCCTGATGAACTGTGGCAACGTGTGGAAGCAGCCTGGACCGACATACCGCAAGTCCACATCCAAAGCCTTTTTCCTTCGATGCCGTGGTGTATAGCGGTCGTTATTGCCAGCCATGGGGGCCACACGAACTATTTATGTCTGCGTGTTCCGCAAGTTGCACGGGCCGAGCCGCGGATGGCTTAGTGGTTAGTGTTTCAGATTATCGATGCTGGGTCCCCAGGTTCTAGCCTGGGCTGATCTTTCAGAGATGGTGTGATTTACTAACAATCGCTGAATATCCGCCGTGCATCGGATGAGCACGTAAAGTGACAGCCCCCAGGCTGGACCCACTGATTAAATGGGTATCCTTTCCTATGTCTTCCCTGAAATTCTCTCGCCCATCTATGTGCAATATCGTACGTGTACGGTGGCGCCATCTACTGTACTCTAATCTCACTACAAACTGTTCTGTCAAAAGTCGCTAGACTTGCTCTCATTCCTTCCGTTTCTGCGTCCTGCCCAAAAGGCGATCTCGCTGTAGGTGGCTGGGACCTAAAACTCTACTCCCTGTGGACGGAAGTCCTACATGAAAATGACAAATGCAAAAAGTCGCACGGGCCTGTAAGCTCAATCGTTTCATCTTTGTATCTGTTGTTATGTGTCCAGTAAATCTGGCTTTTCCCTTTCGTGTCCTTCTTGGTGTTGCATTTTGGGTGGCCAGCAGTGTAAATGGTAACAGCGAATCATGAAGTAGACGTGTGTGAAAATTATCTCTAGTTTAACCTTCCTTTTGAGTTCCTGCGTTCGTACGCAAAATTCGTTTCTTCTCGTTAAATATTATCTAAACTTAAACAATTATCTGGCAGATCGTCTTTCTTTGTGCAGCTAACTTCTGAATCTTAGAGAATAGCTTAGTGATATGTATGTATGTGTGTATTTTCTTCTGTAACGCCCTGGGTCAGATGTGTCGCCCATACATCATCCGGGTCTTCAGCCCTGACGAAATTCGAACGACTATAGTCAGTAGCCAGTGAATCTGACCGCTGAGCCGCCATACGTAGACTTTGTACTTTCGCGCTGATGTTTTATTCATTTTCCGGTAGCAGTGGCTTTTTTACGTTATGAACCGGTAGTTTATTATGCGGATGAGTGCTCATGACGAATTTTAACCTCGAAACAAATGTAAAGTTCCTACTTTGTTCATGATAGATGCTTTGTTCTACATTATATTAAAAGAAATGTACAATTTAAATGCACATTAAATATAGGTGTTTTGCTTTGTGCATTCTATTCATGAAAATTTTACAGGTTTAACCACACATTTTGGAAGAACTAATTTAGAAACTTTCATATATGAGACCGTGTTCAGAAAAGAAAGCATTGCATGCATAAAACTGAACTGTGTGCAGTTCTGCAATCTTTTAGTTACCATTATGACACCATTTCCTTCTAAATAATGAGAAACTTTTCTAAAAATCTGAAAGGAGATGGACAAAAGTTTCAGAGAAAATATGTACTAGCAAATTGGAGTTGAAGCTTCTGGTTCTAAAATCAATGCAGGAAATAAACTCCTTTAAATGCATCATTTTGGCAACTGCGCTGATAACGGTGAATGCAAATGAGCAAGAAGGATGGTGTAATTAAGTCAGCTAATCAGATTCACTTCCCTAACATGTGATTTCAGCGTTACGCTAAAACGCTTTTCTGGAAGAAGGTGCATAAGAATAAATCTCGAAGCACATTACTTTTACTTACAGCTTAAAATGCTGCTGCTGAAATATCGTTTCATCAGAGGAAAAAAGCATCGAATGCTCACCTTAATCTCCTCTTACAATTATAAATAGAGTAATGTCAAAGAATACATGTTTTAAATAAAACCATGGTAGCAAAGCGCAAAAACGTATTTAATTGCAACAATGCTCGGTGGTTCAGTGGCCTAAGCGCTGTTTAGTACGTCTTTCGAAAAAAAAGATCGTGCTTATCTTACCCGTTTGTCCGTCCGTCCGTCAGTTCGTGTGAAACCACTATATCTCTGCAACTATTAGTCCAATTTGAAAAAATAACTCTTTTTGCGTTGGGAAGCTTGAAATATGCGAATGATGATCCTTTCTTTCGTTTTTTTTTTTTTTACGATGTACGATTTCGCCGCTAGAGGGCGTAAATACAGATGATGTCGAATTGAAAAATACGTTTTATTCCACATATTTGCTTCTAAACATCCGCTTGAAAAAATTATCTTATCTTTCAATTCCATTTATGCCGAAGAGTATTTTAGATATAATTACTTTTTCAAATTACGCATAGATTTTCCCGCTAGGGGGCGTAAAAGTAAATTACATTTTTCCCGATAACTCTTCTTCTAAAATTCCGATTTGAATTTTTTTCCTCAGCGGATACACCTCCCGATGGAAAATCTTTTGCATATAATTTCAAATATTTGGTAAAGAATACTTTAGCCACCAGGGGGCGTAAGCGTTAATTTTTGTTTCTGATGTATTTGCCATAAAATCTGAGCATCTATGTTATCGATTGAAATAATTATTTCGTGGACTGATGCCACTCACATCGATAAACCTTTTCGGAATAGTTTCTTCTTAAAATATTACACAGTTTCTCCGCCAGGGGGCGTAGATGTATATACTATTTTTCTCAATATCTCTATTTCTAGGAGTTCGATTTGAAAAAATCCTTCTTTGTTAAATAGTGCTTCCAGTGTGACATGTTTTTCATATGATTTCAAAATTTTCAAGTAATTCATAGACTTTCCGCTAGGGGGCGTAAAGGTAAATTGCTTTCCCCCCTATATCTCTGCTTCTAAATCTCCGATTAGAAAAATTTATTCTGCACCGGATACAGCTCCTGATGTATACAGCTCCTTTGCACATAATTTCTAATTTTTGTGAAATATGGTTTGGCCACCAGGTGGCCTAAGTTTTAATTTCCGCTTCTGATTTATTTGCAGCAAAATATGAGCTCCCAAAATCTCAATTGAAAAAAAAAAGTTGTTTGTTGACCGATACTACTCACGTCGACAAACCTTTTAGGGACATTTTCTTCTTGAAATAATTAATGGTTTCTACGCCAGGGGGCAGAGATGTATATCTTATTTTAGTCAATATCTCTACTTCTAGAAGTCCTATTTTAAAAATTCCTTCTTTGTTGGATAGTGTTTTCGATGCGGAATGTTTTTCCTATAACTTCAAATTGTTCAAGTAAATCATAGACTTTCCGCTAGGGGGCACATAGGTAAATTGCGTTTTTCTTCGTTATTTCTGCTTCTAAAACTCCGATTTGAAAAATTCTTCCTGTATCGCATACAAGACCTGATGCAAAATATTTTTTACATAATTTCTAATGTTTGGTAAAGAATGCTTTGGCCACCAGGGGGCATAAGTGTTAATTTCTGCTTCTGATGTATTTGTAGCAAAATCTGGGCTCCCGAAAATTCGACTAATTTTTTTCTTCTTGGACCGATACCGCTCATATGGAAAAACATTTTGAGAATACTTTCCTTCAAAAATAATGCATTTTTACGCAAGCTATCGTACAGACGGGCAGACGGACGGAAGGATGGACGGACAGACAGACGGACAAAGCTGGAGCAACCAACGTCTGGAAAGCGTAAATAAGTAAAGATCTTTGAAAGAGTCAAAATTACAACCACACTGAACTTGCAGTTTCTACAGTTTCAGCCATCTGTATAAATACGTCTTAGACCACTCGGTCCAGATACGTCCGGGCGCTGTTCCCGGATGTCGCTAAGGCAATATGTTTGTGCTCCAGTGCTGCTGCTCTCTCTTACCAGGAACCAGTGGTCCTAAATTAAGAATAGACTTCCATAGAGTTGTTCTTGTTTGTCTCTAAACTCCGAAAAATGAACACAAAGTGTAAGTTCTATAATTTCTAGAGATACCAGATTTACGTATTAAAAGTGAAGTATTGAAAACGCTGATTCTTTGAAAACTAGAATATTTAAAAAATACAGAGCTAAAAGTGCTGAAATTACTAATATTGGGCATGTTTAAAATGCCGTAGTTGTAAAATTTGATATCATATCCACCAGTTTGCATGGCTCTCTGGAAAATACTCCCTGGTGTGGCCTTTTCTATGTAGAACAGTGTACGGTGTTTATAATAAAAGTTCTGCACAATGTCGATTTTTAAGAAAAGTGTGAAGTAACAGAGAAAACTTACCTTATTGCCGTTCAATGTACTCCCCTCTCCTGCTAATGATAGCTTGCAAGAGGTGAGGTAGGTCCGGGATGTCCCGTGGTACGCCATCGTTTTTGAGCTGTCGTATTTCTCAGGTCACGTCCAATGACAGTTCTTCCATCGATTTGTACCGGATGCCACGAAGCCGATTTTTTAACTTTGGGAAAAGATTAAAGTTGGGTGGACTGAGATCAGGGCTGACCCACATACAAGTGGGTGGAATAAAGTTTTCCAGCCATATGCACCCACCACACAGCTGGGTGGGATTAAGTTTCCCAGCCATATTTCGACAAAAGTCCCCGAACCGATGCTGCAGCACGACACGATGCGTTTTCATGCAGCAAGATCGCTCCCGTTTTTAACAAGTTGGGCCGATTTTGACGAATATTCGGTCTCAACTTTGTCCTCAGAAAGAAATTGTGCTTCGACCAAGAGTTCCTTCCTCACAAACTTCTTGCAAGGCAGTGTGGATCTATATCTGTGTCGGAGTTTTCTCAGCAGAGTTTCTATTTTCACATACGAGAGCTGGCCTAACGCCGTGACTCGACATGAGGAGCTGCAAGCCTCTATTTCCAAACCCTCCCACGTCCACAATGCAAATGATAGCGCTTCGTTCTTACACCACTGCGTTGCTGATAGTCTGACCTTGACATGACACAATCATTTTTCCAAATGCATCATCCGCTTCCGTTTTAGTTTAACGTGTGCAGAACTTTTGTTATACCAGAAATCATTACTCAAGTTATGAAGACAATGGCTTGGAATAAATCTCGCTCGTATGTTCTGACGTTTGACCCCATTTCGATTATATTTAACAGAATTGGTTCAGTATACCTGCGGAACAACATGCTAAAGTTTTGTCACAATGGAAGCATTTTTAGATCAGTTATGACGCATTAGGGTAATGGAATGGATCCCGCTCCTATATCCTGGCCTTTGTCGCATTTCGCCTATTTTCAATAGGGTTCGTCCCGAGGTGGTCCCTTACCACATACTAAAATTTCATCGATATCGAACCGTTTTCACGTACGTTATGATGCATAAGGGCAATGGAATGGATCCCACTCCTATCTCCTGACCTTTGTCCCATTTCGCATATTTTCAATAGGATTGGTACCCAGGTGGTCCCTTACCATATATTAATATTTCATCGAAATCGAATTATTTTTACTCGAGTTATCGTGCGGACGGGCAGACGGACGAAGCGGGAGCATATACGCATCTTTAACCTACGGTTGGAAAGCGTAAACAAATGAAGAGACATCACTCTTTCAACGTTTTTATCAATATACAGCAACAGAAAAATTGTTATCCGGTCACCACTGGGGTTCGGATCCCCAGCAGTGGCCTGTTGCACGTTCGGATCCCCGGCGGTGTTTTCGGTTGCTATGTGTTGATGAAAAATGTGGAACGAGCGATGTCTTTGTTCATTCACTAACGCCACGTATTTGGAGGATTTTCACATCAGAAAGATAGAGGTGCTTAGAATTTTGCTTGGGTTTTTTTTATCGATATGAGACATCTATAAATCACCCGTAATAGAAGAGCAGTACAGTTACAAGAGACTCACGATACTTACGTGATATAAATGATAATGAAAAAGCAATTTCTTTTTTCTGTGCAAACACATTTTAGCACACAGGTTAATGTGAAAACTAATTTCAAACTATGACGTTATATCAATATTAATAAACAGCGAAATAAACCCCCCAAAACGTGCAGAATTAGAAAGCCATGATTTCACTTAATGAGAATGTACTGATGGGAGAGTAAAACACAAGCACGTGTTAAGACTGTAACGGTACAATTTCAGCCCAAACATAGTCACGTTTCAGCCCCATTACTTCCTCTCCGCGTACGTAGGGGGCGGGGGTATTTCATTTGGAATTAGTTGTATTAAACGTATAGCATTATTTTTTACCGTTCGTGATAATTTAATCGAAAAGTTCCGAGTGGCAATATTTTTTATTTTAGAACATTTATGTTTCTGGATAACTGTGAAAAACTGATAGATATTAATTTAATCTGGAAATAAGGCTTCATTGTATAAATTTATGAAGTCACGATTTTTGATGGTTTCTAGCAAAAGCTGAATATCAAAAACACCTGCATAGTTTCTCCCAGGACAGAAACCCCTGTGTACTAATACATTGTAAAAAGCAGTCTGTTAATTTACTCGAACAGTAAAAAAAATAAACGACGTCAGACTTTTCTTTACCTTGATTTCTTATGCCCATTATCAATTTATTGGAATTTCGTAATCAAAGAAGAGCGTACATACTTAGGTACTTAGATAATAAAATTAATGTCAATTGAGACGCCTTAAAATTACCATGGAGAAAAACATAACTTACATGTACATGGTACTGTATATAGAATATGCATATAATATAATCGCGGATAAAATCGCAATACATATACACTCAGCGTCAAAAAAATGGTTGCACCCAACAGGAAGCAACCGACAGGAATGAAACTTGATGGGTAGGTTTGACAGCGTGAGACATGCAAATGATTCAATATCACGGCCGCCCGCACATGTGACGCAAGCAAGGACGGGTCGTAGCGCTGTGCCCAACCTGATATATGGGGTCGTCCCGTTGCGCGTGCTTGCCATTCTGACTCGTGCTGTTGTGTTAGTTTGCAGAGGGCCGCGGGTGGCCTAGTGGTCAGCTTTCGTGACTGCCATGAAGATAACCTCTGGTTTGTTCCTGCGCAGGTACGAACGTTCGAACCACTAAACACCCGCCGTGCGTCCGATGGGCACGTTAAGCCGTCGGACCCTGGCTACTCCCCCCGGCCCCCGGTAATAAATAAAGGCGTCTTCCTCTCCCTTTCTACTTCGATTCCGTGTCACTTTCCTATCGGGCACTCTAGCCCAAATCTCCTAGCTTCCTATTTCTAAGGGTTATTTAAGACCTGGGGTCAGACACTCCCTTCCAAAAATCCTCATCATATGATCTGATCTGATCTGTGTTGGTTGCATTCTTTTCAAGTGAAGTATGCCTCGGATAAACGTTCAGAAAGAATTTGATTAGTTGGAGGTGTTCGAGAGGGGCAGCATCGTTGGGTTCCGGGAAGCGGTATGGTCTTATCGCCGTATTGCGCGCTATTCCAGTCGTGCGGATATCAGTATAGCACGCTGTTTGCGGCAGTGGATAGAACAAGGCACGCAGAAGCGGTAGGAAGGATTTCGGAGACCTAGACGAACCACCAAGAGAGAGGACCGCCGGGTTGTCCGACATGCGCGGAGTGACCGACCAACCACGATTGCAGATATTCAGCGAGCGGTGGTACCCTCCATGCATCATCCGATTAGTTCCAGCACTATTGGTAGACGGCGGCACGACGTAGGACTACACGCACGCAGACCGTTACGGCGACTACCCTTAACAACAGTGCAGCTCCCCCAAAGACTGCAATGGTGTCGTGCCAGATTGTCATGGAGCCACACAGAATGGCAGCGTGTGATCTTCAGTGACAAGTTCCGCTTTTGTGTTGGAGGAGACGACCACCGAATCCGTATGTGGAGGCACCGTGGTTAGCGTCAAGATGAAAGGTTTGTTGTCGAGCGTCGCACGTCCAGAAGGCCTGGTGTCATGGTGTGGGGTGCAATTGCCTACGACGCCAGATCCCCTTTGGTGTTCATTATAGGGAATTTGACAGTCCAAAGTTACGTTAATGAGGTCCTACAACCCTACCTTTTCTGAATGCTCACTCCGGTGCGATTTTCCAACAGGACAACGCTTGTCCACATACTGCTGCTGTCTCGAGAGCTTGCCTTCAAGGCACTGATACTCTGCCATGGCCAGCCGCATTGCCAGACCTATCGCCGATCGAAAATGTGTGGGATGTTATTGTATGCGCTATCCACACTCTACACCTACCGCAGAACCTGCAGGAACTGCGTGAGAAGATTCAAGTTTCATGGGATGGCTTATCGCAGGACATCATGAGGAACCTGTAAAACTTCATGCCGAGACGTCTGGCATGCTGTGTGAGCAAACATGGCGACCCGACGCCATACTGAGAGACAATGCTTATTGTCGTGTAGCTCAATAAATATTGTCAGTGTCAGTGTTTAATCATTTATTGTGCCTTGTGGCCTTTACCTACCTCTTGAATAGCATTCTAATCCGACACGTCCTTCTGGTTGGGACTATTTTTTTGACGATGAGTGTCTATATATACATGTATTAGACTTAAATGTACACACATAAAGAAATTAAATACAATTAGAACATTACAACATGGCTAATCATCTAGGTTGCGCTGTTAGCAGCATACCAAAGGGATTAGAAGAATAGCTAGAAGTACAGATAAGAAAATGAAAAAACGCACAGGTTTCCATAAAGTAGCTTAAGATGCAAATACAGGAAGTATATACAATTTAGGATAGTGCAATATACAAAATTGGCAAGTGGTTATGATCGCAAGAAAGTCTGATATCCCCAAAACCCGAAAGTAATCCAATAGTTTCAAAACGCGCAAATTTGAATAATACAAGTTGTGAGAGGAAACAACGTTTTATCAATATAGTGTATACAGGGAGAAATACAGATAACAAAATTGAAGAAGCATAAAGGTTGTCATAATATAGATTAAGATACAAATACACGAAGTATATACGAATTAGAAGAATGCAATGTACAAAATTGGCGAGTGGTTATGGAAAATGAAAAAAAAAAAAACGTTTTCATCATACCACTTGTGTTTTTCAAATTTGTACATTTTGAAACTATTGGATTGCTTTCGGGTTTCTGGGATATCAGACTTTCTTGTGATCATAACCACTCGTCAATTTTCTATATTGCATTTTTCTAATTCGTATATACTTTGTGTATTTATATCTTAAGCTACTTTATGGAAACATCTGTGATTCTTCAGTTTGGTTATCTATACTTCTCCCATGACAGCCACGGATTTACAGTTTCCAGGTATATCTACCCTCTCCACCAGCGAAACTACCAAATGACAGCTTGTTAATGGTATGAACATATACGGAAGTGCATAGCGTGTGCCTCAATATCGCACAGATGTTTGTTGCACTTTATGAAGAAGCTGAGTTCCGACGCTTATAACCAAGTAGGAATTTTCCTTTTTTATCTTTCATTTATTTTATACTGCTGCACAAAATGTAATTTTAGACGCGATCTTTTAAACATTTTAACTTGTCTGGATATTTAAACTTCCAATCTCGAGTCCTTGGCGTTTGAAGTGATACAGAACTGTGTTGGAAAGCGGAGCTGCGTTGGACTGTGCTACATCTACTGTATACAGAACTGTGTTTTTTTTTTCATGAGTTAAGGTACTTTTCTAGCATGTATACTGTTTGTCTTGCAAAGTGGTTCAATTTCATAATTTCCACCCTCCTTTCTTGTGTTAATTCTCATGCTTTGGTTATCGCCCTCAGAATGGAACTTTGATCCTTACGTGTGAAAAAATGTGCATAGAGTTTTGTAGTCTCAGTAATGTATGAAGAATACATCTCATTTGTTTAACAGTTTCATCACATTACAATTGATCATATTCTGATGGCTATAATATACGTCTCCATATATATTTAGCACCAAACCTCATCATGAGGAAGAAATTGTAAAAACTTAGAGAAATTTCGGCATATAATTAGCAAAGGCAAGCAGCAGCTTTGTTAATTAGATGATCATTTGATCATTATGGGGGATTTCAATGCGAAATTAGGGCAACAGAATGAAATATGAAACTTCGGTGGGTAAATCCGGTAACGAGAATAAAAACCATCGTGGAAATGTTCTCGTAGAGTTTGCAGATGCAGAAAGGTTTTTCATCATGATTTCCTTTTTCAACAAAAATCCACACAGGAAATGGACATACAGCCCAATCCAACGGAATTACAAGTGAAATTCATTTTATTATGTGTAACAAGAAATTTGGCATTGAAGACGACAGTGTGCTGAAGAAGTTCAACACAAAAAGTGATCATAGAATGGTGAGCTGTAAGATGCACCTCAACATTAAACTCGACCGTGGCAAGCCGTGGCTCCCGGGACTCTGCTCTCTTCTCTTTAAGGACTGGGCCATCGTTTCTGTGACGTCACGCTAAGCGACGGAGTTGTGCACCGAGAAGGTAACAGTACTATACGTTTCTGGGCATTCAGTCGTACTTAATGCTTGAAGGAAGAACTTAATGAAGTCCATATTTTATTTTCCTGCAAATTTTTTTATGACATAGCAGTTATGCCGAAACTAAAAAAAAAAAAAACAGAAAAACAATTGCGTCTGTTTTACCTTTCTCGGGAATTACGCTTTCTCTCTATTTCTCTTCTGTGCGAGTATAAAGGGTGACACAAAAAGGCTATGTTGATGCACCTTCAAACAGACGCAGGAAATTACTGAAATGTAATCTGTTAGTACGTAAACGTACTAACAAATACATTTAATCTGTAAATGTTAGTAATGTACATTTGTTAGTAGCCTACTAAAAATTTTAAAATGTTAGTTCTACTAACATCTAGTAGATACTATTATTAGAGTCTTTTGTTTAGTATCTACTAACTAACATTTTCTAAATGTTAGTGGATACATTTAATCTGTAAATGTAATCTTTAGCACGTTCACGTACTGTTACATTGCAATTTGCATTTGTCAAAGAAAAATCGGCTAAAAATTTATAAATAAAACAGTCCTCAAAATTGGGTTTTTAAACCCTAACTTCATCTGGTTAAACAACATTGCTTTCATCCAAAAAATAATATTTTTGAAAAGGCAAACTGTTCCAAAATGAATATATTGAGAGTATGTTTGAAAAGGAAATTCACAAAAAGGAAAAAAATATAATAATGATTCAACAGATAAATGTTGCAGTACATGCAGAAATAAATTAAAAAATTGGGGGAGCCCAACTATATACTAAATTAATATTGAGAACGAACGTATGACACAAAAAAAATGAAATAATGCTACTATACAGTCTACATTTATGTGTGGCTTTAACAACTATGCTCGCCTCCCCTAGTTTGTTTTGAAACTGGAGAAATTAGGAATTAGAGATTTAATCTTTTATCACTATTTATCTGTATAATGTTGCAGGACATACAAATATAAATAGAAACGTTTTGAGGCTGCTAACTAGACTAAATTAATACTTAGAATACTTAACTCTCAGCACAGTGTACACACAGAAATATGTAATGAAAATTTAAATTACCTTGTAGTGATTTCTCCCCCCTCCCACGGTTACGGTTACGAATATTTGTTAGAACATGCATGCTTGATATTTTTTTTCCCGCACGTGAAATGAAGTTTGAAAATCTACAAAACTGAAGATTAAAATATATATATTTATATGTCGTTTAGGGGAGTTAGACTTGTAAGGATGATTGTCACATGTCTTTGCCAAAATTTGGAAATATTCCCATTGTTAGTGAGGTACACAGGAAGACCAGAATCATTAAGTAGCTTCTACAAACATTCAAACATAGTATATTTTCTTTTCCATGACTTGTTATTTAAGCAGTCATTTTTCAACTTTGAGTAATTATTTAAAAATACAGAAGCGCACTTTAATTCTAGTTCAAATTTAGCTTGATTACCCTTTGAGCATTTTCCGTTTACGACATTCAGCTCTTCAACCTTCTTTGCCACTAATTTTTTTAACACAAATTTTACATTTTGTACATAGAGTAACTGCTCACAATCATCAGTCAAAAGGAAACTCAATTATTTAAAGCAAATAACGAATATTTTCGCAATGTCTTCAGTTACCCATGGACATGCCCGTCGCTTAGAGTGGCGTCACAAGCAAGTTCTTAATCCGGTGGTCAAACCAGGAAAGCTAGAGAGGAGGTGGAGTCTCTGCTGCACCGGGCAATCTCATCAAAAACAAAATGTATTGACATGACCAACCTAAAAAGCATCAAAATTCCTTCAAATTGTAACTGAGGACTAGATTCTCTACTTTAAAATTTCTAACATCGGAAGAAGTGAACGTTTCTGAAGTTAACAGAAAACTAACCAATGCTCTTGTCCCAACGCCAACAAAAAAGATGGTACTAAGAACATGTTGTATGTGAAGAAATATTTATTGAAATACTTTGTGATTTGCAGCAATGTTGCACGCCGGATGTTACAATGCGTGCCAGATATCGCTGTCCAAAATATTTTGTCATTTTCTTGTAGGACTTCCGTCCACAGTGAGTAGAGTTTAGGCCCCAGCCACCTACAGCGAGATCGCCTTTTGGGCAGGACACAGAAACGGAAGGAATGGGAGCAAGTCTGGCGACTTTGACAGAACAGTTTGTAGTGAGGTTAGAGTACAGTAGATGGCGCCACCGTACAAGTACGATATTGCACATAGAGGGGTGAGAGAATTTCAGGGGGAAATAGCAAAAGATACCCATTTAACCAGTGGGTCCAGCCTGGGGTCCGTCACTTAACGTGCTCGTCCGATGCACGGCGGATATTCAGCGATTGTTAGTAAATCACACCATCTCCGTAAGATCAGCTCAGGCTTGAACCTGGGGACCTTGCATCGGTACTCTGAAACACTAACCACTAAGCCATCCGCGGCAATATCGCTGTCCAGGATCGTCCAGGGCTTTTATACGGGCACTCTGGATTTTTTCCGTGAGTTTGTGCAGTCCAGGTACACACTCGAAATTGCTGACCGTGCTGATCGAAATTTCGTGCTAATTTTCGCGATGGATTGAGTGACTCAGCATCTCCAGGGCGACGATTATCATACCTCGTGATAACCTGCCAATAGAACTGCGAATGCTATTACTTGAGCTTGCGGAGATACCTGCCTCTGTATTTACGCCATTTGCGGACGGTGTCATTTATTGCATGGGTTTGGTGGCATGGAATTTAAATGGTAGCATCCTCCCAGTTTGTTTGTTCTTTTGGCACCTTAGTTCATATACACACTCCTCCCAAAGAAAAAAGAAAAAAAGAACGAAGCACCCAGAAAGAATCACACAATCGCGTTGAATTTTTTTTTATTGGAATTTTAACGACCACGGTGAGCAACTCAATGGGCTATAAGCAGTCGCCCGTCCCTAATTTAGGGTCACTGGTTCCAGGGAAGAGAGAGAGCCAGTGCCGTAAGACAAACACAACATCCATGCCTCACCGGGATTCGAACCCGGACCCCTTTCGGACGAATGATCAGAGGCCATCGCTTAGACCACTGCGCCACCGGGGCGGCATTGAAAATTGGAATGTGTAATGCACATGTATAGGAAAGGAAACGATTAAAATTCCAGAGCAGTTGGGTATTTATTCGGATAGAACAACTTCACGAGTGGAAAAAGTCACTACGCAGCCCCGGTGGCGCAGTAGTCTAAGCGATGGCCTCTGATGATTCGTCCGAAAGGAGTCAGGGTTCGAATCCCGGTGAGGCATGGATGTTGTGTTTGTCTTATGGCACTGTCTCTCTCCCTTCCCTGGAACCAATGACCCTAAATTAAGGACGGGCGACTGCTTCTCTCCCATTGAGTTGCTCAAGGTGGTCTCTCAACCTCCAATTAAAAAAAAACAAATAAAAAAAGTCAGTACATTGTAGCGCCATAACTGGCTTGGATACAAGAGGTTACCCAGTGTTGCATAGACTCATACATTTCACGGATACTCTCCTGAGGTTATAAAATACCAGACAGCATCAAAAGTGCTTGCCACTTCGCCAACATTCCGGTTGTTCTTTTTGTTTGTTTTTTAGTGGACTTTTAACAATCACCGTGATCAACTCAATGGGATATAAGCAGTCTCCCGTTCCTAATTTAGGGTCACTGGTTCCAGGGAAGGGAAATATCCAGTGCCGTAAGACAAACACAACATCCATGGCTCACAGGGATTCGAACCCGGACCCTTTTCGGGACGAATGATCAGAGGCCATCGCTTAGACCACTGCGCGACTGGGGTGGCATTCCGGGTTGGGCGTAGGCGGCGTCCCATGATGTCCCAAACATGTTAGTTCGGTGAGAGGTCGGCGATCGGGCTGTCCACGGAAGAGTGTCGACATTACAGAAGGAGGATTGCAAGAACCATGCAGTGTGAGGCCGGGCATTATACAGTGGAATATTTGCTTTGGGATGCTAAAACAGGAATGGAAACACAATAGGTGGTACAATGTCGTCGATGTACCGTTGAACCTTGAGCGTGGGATGCTACAAGAGGAATGAAAACACAACAGGTCGTACAATATCGTCCATCTACCGTTGAACCTTGAGCGTGGAACGGAGGACTACCAAGTCTGTCCGTCTAGCGTTGGAAATGTCTCCACAGACAGTCTCTTCCGGTGTACGAACTGTCTGCTGTTACGATCCGTGCGCTGAACAGGATCCTAGCGCTGGCCGGCTCATCTCTAGACACGTATGCGTTGGTCATCGGCGGCAAGTGAAACAGTGACTCATCACTGAACACAGCAGGGCGCTTCTTTACACTGTCCTACGTTGATTGGTCCCGACTGAAACCGGTGCTGGCGATGCTCGTTAGTCAGTAGTAGGCGGCGGAGGGACCTCCTTGAATGCAGTCTGCGTGGCAGAAGTCCCCTGGAAATAGTCCGGATGTCAATTCCGTACTTGCAGACGACGCAACATGAGTATGGACGACTGAGGGCGACGAAATTGGTTCTTTTGGTGAGGCTTCACCATTGCTTGATCCTCGTGTCCTTTCGTTTCCCGTGGCCTGCAGCTGTGTTGTTCCCTCCTCGACCCATTGGTGCCAACATCACCCAACTGTCGAGTCGCTCCGACCCAAGTACCTGGCGATACCGCGACTTGACTAAAAGTCCTCTTCAGCACAAATATACCTCCTCCGTCGAACTAGCTCAGTTGCACATATTTTGACCGGATCCGACGACAAGGCAGCCTCACAGTCCGTGGAAGTTAATGCAACCGATATCAGCTGTTACAATTGTTCTTGGGTGTGAGCTTTGCCCTTGATATACACTCCTCGGCCCCCATGATCTGCGGCGGGCCTCTATTTAGTCATTGGTCTTTAACGTTTTAATCATTTGCATATGCTGGTATGAGGCACTTCCATACGTAATTTCATCAGGATTGAACGATTGTCTCTGGGTGCTTCGCCTTCTTGGGACAAAGAGTATATATACATAAAATCAAGTCTCAAATCTTGGATTTAGGCATAGGGGATATTGTTGACTTATGCTTATGGTACCGGCTCAGCCCCATCCTTGCAAATAGAAGCCACAGATTAGGGAACGACGACTTGGTTCCAAATTGAACTACACACGGTGGGCCATTAATTCCCAAAAGTAAAAACAAAATTACAGAACTAAAGCAAGTAAAAAAAATAGTGCAGAACAAAAGCTATTATATCTTCAACTGAAAATCACATCTCCCTGGCTGGGGTGTTTTGTAGAAGATTTTACGCTGCCTTGGAACATTTGCTTTTAGAAAATTTTGCATACTACTGAAATATTTTATTTTCTCGGAAAATACTATCTGCTTCATAATTATTTTGGAAATTTTCTAGATCACTTTATGTGAGTTTGAAAAATTAAAAGAAAGATCTCACAAAAACTTTCTAGGGCAATTTTAAAAATCCCATGTGGAAATTTCTGACAACGTCAATGTTTCTAAAGATCCCTCTTGATCTTGAAATATTTTTGGTATATCATACGTCTATTGCGTTGATGCATAAGTTCATGCCGTTTTATCTCACGAGTGTTTCCCACGTCCGTAGTGGCGGTGCAGATGGCCAGTCGTGTATCAAAATGTAGCCAGTAATATCTTGTATCTAAATCATAGTGCGTTATGTGATTGTGGCTAACGGTTTTTTGGTTTTACGTTCCGGAAGTACGGTGTGTCAAGTAGAGAGGAATAAACATTTCCGACATCTGCTCCTCAACGAGTTTAACAAGGGATCCACTGTGGTCGAGACTACTGGAAAAATCTGTGATGTTTATGGGGAGCATGCTATCGCTCTGAATACAGCCTGCAAATAGTTTGAGCGGTTCAGGGGTGGCACTTTTGTCCTCAACGACTCTCCACGCTCAGGTCGTCGATCTCACTTTCATGAGGATTGTTTGAATCATCTCGTCCACTTGGATCCGCATCAAACCACACTCAAATTGGCCACTGAGGTAGACTATGATCAGGCCACAGTAGTGCTACACCTGGAACGTATGGGAAAGGTCCACAAATTGGGCTCTTGGGTGCCTTACACTATCACCGAAGACAACAAGAATCAGCGTGTTGCCATATGTGGTTCATGGCTCGCCCGTTATCGCAAATGTTCTCAGCAACACAAACCTTTTCTGTCACGTATTGTTACTGGATATGAAAAGTAGTGCCTATACGTGTATTTCAGGCATCGAAGAGAATGGTTAAGCCCTAACAAGACGCGCACACCACTTACAAAACATGACCTACATCTTGCGAAAATCATGTTTTGTTTCTGGTGGGACATGAAAGGCATTATTCCCTGGGAAAAACTGCCGAGGAACTGGACCATCAGCGCTGCACTTTATTGTGAGCAACTCCACCATGTGGAATGAGCAATTCAATAGAAACGGCCGCATCGGCACCATGGTGACCTTCTCCCAAGGTTAGAAGACAGTAAGGTTTGCTCATCCTGCCTCCTTCGCAGCGGAAGTGCCGGTCCCTTACGTAGTGACGTCAGTGTACCACCTGACGCAGCTAGCAGGACGGATAGATTGTTAATACAATTGAAGCACTCGCGGGAGAAATGTCAACAACTTTTTACTCAAATACGCTCTGAATCTGAAAGCTTGCAACAAAGATGTAATGCAAGAGCACATCTGTAATATAATCAGGAAAAACGGACATCCATGTGAATATTTTATTTAGAGTAAACCGAGAATGTGAAGAAACTTATTATGCATTTCTTGCATTTTTTTTTCAAATATATTTAATCTAAATATCTAAATAGGATATTGACATGACACTAAGGAAAAGTGCAGTACAGTGATTATACCTTCTAATTTATTTATATGCAACTGTAATATTGTCCTTAACAAATTCAAAAGAAGAAAAAAAAACTTATAAGATTATGCTGTCAGAACCTCATGAAGAAATCCTTTTATGCGGAACAAATAAAAACTTGAGTAGCATTCCACTAACTTGCTTAATTAAAAAGTTGGAAATTAATTTCACTAAATGCTCTGTTATTATTTGTAACTAATCGCTGAACAGAAAAGTTAAAATCATGGATCTTTGCAATTTTTGTTTGTTTGTTTCTTTAGTCATATTTTATTCGCCAAATTTTGAGAACTTTAAGAATCGGGACATTATTTAACGTAAAAAAATTCTTTCTTCACTTACCTTTGTCATGTTCCTTAGATAACTGTTTTAACCAGTTTTCTCTTCTTGGGTTGGCAATATATTTTTTGCTGAGCGCTACTATGGCGCATACGGATCATAATTCGGGTTTTCATGAATATTTTGATGGCAGGGTGCACATTTAGAGGGAACTGATGGGCAGAAGCTTCCACTGCGGTGTGAACAATTCCTTTAACTTTCCTTAAATTATTTTTCCCATGTAGTTTTAAAAAATTTCTTCTAGTTGGATAACCATGCTCATCCACTCATTTGTTGGATGTTGCAAGCAGCCTCTGCTTATGACGCTGATCCAGTCGCAAAGAATTCCTTTTTCTTGCACTAGGTCTAGAGGTGCATTTTTGTCCCCAGCCCAGGACACGGTGTTTGGCATTTAAATGCAGCATATCCAGCAAGGTATCGTAAAGCTTGGTACGATATGCTGTCATTAGAAGACGTAATTGCAGTTGTGGGTTCTTCGCGAAGTGCAGCCGTAATTTCATTTTCACTTGTGTGGGCTGTTTCATCATTGCAGGATGCATTATTGTGTAAGACACAGGAAGACGACAGCATGGAGACAGTTAAATAATGTTGTTCTGACTCAGGCAAAACGTTAGATTTCTGACAGTTTCAGACTACTTTCCCAAGTACCAGCAGTCTGAGACGATTTTGAAATTCCAGTGGTGATGGGTGATCATAGGTATTCCCTGCTGCACGTATCTGTGAGAAAAAATTTTCTAGGACATCTTGATTAACTCTGTGAGTTAAAAAATATTATAGCTCATATTTGTCGCTTAGAATCTTGTGGACAGCCATTACAGATGTAATACTGACCAGAAGACCTTGCTGAAATGGTAGGGCCTTTTTTCTTCCAACAACGCGCATCTGCGAAAAAGTGTTGTAAGCCTCATTCAGAAGTTGAAATTGCTGTTGATTGTTACCTACAGCACATCGGAATGGTTTGTCTGAGAATGGTTGCCTCGAATTCATTGTATCAAAAAATCTGTCAACAAGAAGAATAAAATTTGGTGCTTCATCATCTTCGGGAAATAAATATTTGATGGCATTTCCAACACGATCCGGAAGCAACTGTACAGCATAACGTACAATCTGCCTATTTGCTCCTTTAACACATATGTGTGTTTCACTCATATTATACGCTATTTTTAATTCCTTTACTGTCCTTCTCTAATAGCTTTTCAAATAGGGAGCAATTTATCACTATATTTCTTATTTTTATGCCACTGTCCAAAATATGGTTTCGCAATAACTTTACCATATGCGGAATGTCAGCAAATACATTTATATGTCTGTTTTTGTCGAAAGGATTTTCAAAGAACGGACTCTCAGGCGATATATCCAATTCTTTCCATAATTTCTGGTTTAAAGCTCCCAGATCTGAAGTAAGAGCAAATACAGGAAACATGATATTTTCTACGGCACAAATTACTTTCATTAATATTTCTCTGAGACTGGAACCACTAACGTCAAAATCGTAAAATACTGGTTGTTTCCAGGGATTAACAAGTCATCTTGCCATGAATACCAGTACGTACCTACACGGTCCTATAACTTCATCTGTTTCAATATTATAGCACATTTTGCTGGAAACTTTCATTTCATCTATAGAAATTACACATGTTCTTTCGGCTTCAGTCATTTGCATTCCTTGCCTCTGCATCAGTTTTAAAGTTGTGGCTTGAATTCCAGGTGAACATTTAATTGTAGCTACCCATCGGCGCAACGTTGACAAAGCAGGAAGCGGAATATTAACTTTATTTCTCAAGTAGTGATATGCTCTCCTGAAACAGTTCTTAATGTTATTGCAGCTGCAATATCAGTAGAATTCCAAACAATCCGTTTTTGGCCTAACAAAACCCTTATCTGTCCTGGAGTAAACACTGTAGAAAGCAAATTTTTTATGCACATTTCTCTGTTTTTTTTTTCTCATCTTTCTGTAACCTTCGCAATTCTAATAATTCTTTCTGCATTTGATTCTGTTTTACTTTGAGGACTTTTACACGTAAAGTTAGACTATGGTTTGAAGAGCTCAAATATAATATTTGTTTTTTCAGCTTTTCATTTTCCTTCATCAAAATATAATTTTCCTTCAATAGAATTTCATTTTCTGTTTTCAGGTCTTTCATACATTCAATTTTAGTATTTTCATCATTGGTACTCCACATGTCTTCCAAAATTTCTCTGCATTATCAGAGTTTATCAAATCGCCAACAAGATCAGTTCGTTTCCTTTTCTCCTGTCTGTTCTTTCTCTCTGAATTAGAATTTACATTAAAGTTTCCCGGGAGGTTTAAACTTGGTACAGCTGTGTCCTTCAGCATTTTGCGGATAGGCAAACCTAGAAGTTCATTTCTTAAATCGCGTTCGTAGTCTTCCTCAGGAAAATGTTCCGAACAAATAGCTGAATTCATTTCGTTGAAACTGTCAGCTCGTTCGCATCTCAATTTCCATGTTTTACGCAAAACTTCATTTTTCGGAAACCTATGGTAATGAATGCCATTCCTTCTGGTTTTCGAATAATAATTTTGACACGTTGCTATTGCGCACGAACCAGGCATGTTCAGTATGACCAAGGAAAAGATAATTTGTTTGCTACAAATACCTAGCTTCAAATGAGACAATGTAGCTTTCAGACCCTGAACCAGAAAAACGAGAGCAAGCAGCTTTAGGCGGATGGGGTGTGCAGATCTCCGGGACTGTGACGTCACGAAGGCGACCCCTGAGACAGTGTTCAGCGGAAGTGTCGGATAAGCATAACCTTGGAGTCTACTAACCTTGACCTTCTCCAACATGATAACGCACACTCTCACAGTGCAAACATGACCAAAATGGCCATTCAGGACATGAAGTGAGAGATCCATCCACAACCGGCATATTCCCTAGATGTCGGCCCTGCAGACTATCACCTGTTCCGATCTCTGTTGAATGCACTCCATGGTAGAAAGTTCAACAATGATCATGAAAGAAATACGGGATTACGCCATATAATACAAATTTTGAAGATGACAATCCGATTTTTGGCGTAAATGTGACAAGGATGGTAAGTCAGATAATATCTGAAAACTTGAAAATTTTCATCGTCCTGGAGCGGGACTCGAACCCGCGCTAGGTGTTTTCTGGGAGACGCGGGTTCGAGTCCCGCTCCAGGACGATGAAAATTTTCAAGTTTTCAGATATTATCTGACTTACCATCCTTGTCACATTTACGCCAAAAATCGGATTGTCATCTTCAAAATTTCAACAACGATGTTGATCTCCATAATTTCCTTGATGATTTCTTCGCAGCAAAACCTGCACGTTTTTTTCAAGAATGGCATTACAGACCTAACCAGACGTTGGGACACCATCGTTAACAATGGCAGGAGGGAAATGCATACTTGATAGTTTCCGTTTTCCTATCTGATGTAATATATTCCTGTTGTGCGGTGAAAAAAACGGCATGAACTTATGCATTAACCCAATACATTTGAACCTTCCGTTTTCGTTCATATTTTTTTGAAAGGCATACATCCCCTCCCATATTTTGTAGCTTGATATTTGTTAATGCATTTTGAAGTTCTTATCTAATGTTTCAAATAAACAACACTTTGAGCACATTTTTATAATATCCATTATCACCACTTTGACAGGAAAGAAACATGCACGCTGGGATTTTAAACAAAACTTTTATCTGTTAAACAGTAACCTATTTTCCCTAGTTAAACCATTATTATGAAAAATAACATAGGGTAACACCATCTGCAATTAAACATCTCAAACAGCCACTTAAAAGCACAAAAGTTTTTTGTGTTGAGTAACAGAAGAATAGAATTTAATCCAACCAGGGGATAAAAGGCTATTTTAAATATTCCGCCTTAATCGGATCACGATAATTTTAAGCGTGAAAAAAAGGGACTTAAGGATAAAACTTTTCACTCCTCTGTTTTTTTTTCCTAGGCAATTTGTTTCTTGTTAAAACCGTACACGACAGCACCGAACACACAATCTTTGTCACGAAGTAATAAAGATTCATTGTTAATCTCCTGAACGATGAAAATAGAAAAGCTTGATCAAAAATGACAACTTTTGATTTTGCAAGCACTTCGGCACGTCCCGAATGGTTAGCTCCTTAATTAAAGTTGCAATAAAAAGTGGAAAGAAGTTTTCCTTTGTCTTTGTAACTTTGAAAGGATTTTTAACAAAGGTTGCATTATTGCTTTATTAACATATCTCTTTTTTTCTATCCTAACTGAAGGCTGCTTTCAAAATAAAAATTCAAGTATTAAGCTAAGAAGCTCACATCTCTATTGCTAATGAACATTCCAGACGAGTTATTAGCCCGTTTTTTTTTACTGTTATGATGTAGTTGTCATGTTCATTATAATAGATAGGAGGTGAGATGTTTTGATGTCGTTATTATGATGGCGCGTATAGGATCCTAGATGTTTGTGAATTAATTTTCCATAAATAAAATATTAATTATGGCATTTTCTCCATCATTGCAGCTGAAAAACGGTTTTCTATGGAATCCGAACGATTGAGTCAGCTTAAAATTTTTATTTCAAATATACAATCGTAACAGTTTATTTCAATCGAAGCAGACACTTACCCAAACCCTAACAGCAGGACCTGGAGCTGTTAGTGTCGGTGTAAGGCTGATCGTTCGACTTGTATGCTGGTTTGAGATCAGGATGAAGCATGATTGGTGCGTTTTCTTAGTGATGAAGCATGATTGGTTCATTTGTTGAGAGAAGAAGTACGATTGGTACCTCTCTGAAATACACAAGTGCGCCTTACTCCTCTTTTTTTTCTTTTGATTGGAGGATTAAAGACAATCGTGAGCAACTCAGTGGGCTTATAAGCAGTCGTCCGTCCCTAATTTAGGGTAACTGGTTCAAGGTAAGGGAGAGAGCCAGCGCCGTAAGACAAACACAACATACATGCCTCGTCAAGATTTGAACCCGGAGCCATCTGTAACGTACCAGGAGATGTGACGTACCTGCCCGAAGGACGCACACGACATAAAGGCAGATAGGAATCAGAATAAAACGTCCGCGTAGCTCAATTGGTAGAGTGACTTATTCCGGAGTGAGGGGATCCGGGTTCGAATCCTGGCGTGGACAGAAATGACGGAGAAATTTACTTCGTTATACATCTTGGGCGTATGATCAGAAGTCATCGCTTAGACCACTGCGCTCTGGAGCGAACCTTACTTTCTTGACAGCTCATGGAGGTCGTTAAAATATTTCTTTATTTTTTCCAAGAACATCCCACCACAGATCCTTCGAAAAGGTTAATCACGTCGTACATACTTTCATCGTACGTCATTCTTTTCCCTTCTTTACCATGCACTGGTGTTTAATAACAAATCACGCAAAATAATATTATTAAATAAAATAAATATATAAAAATAAATAATAAATTATGTTCGTAAATAAACCAAAATTAAAATAAAATTAAAATCAACTACAACTTCCAAAAATTGAACACATGAAAAACAAAGCAAAATGTTTTACATTCTGACAATTCACTTCTAAGCGGCGAAACATAAATGCCACGGTTTTACACCTACTCGTGTTTTTACTATATGAAAACGGCTGAGGAGAAAGCACACTTACAGTGCGTACTGCATGGAAAACTCACATTTTTTTTTAGCATAGTGAAACTATAATAACAAAGACTTGCAACTTCACTCTTTTTCCTGGCTTACTGAAGCATTACAACTACTAGCTTGATTTTTGTGTTGGTCCTGACCAGCGGCTTTATGCAACTTACATTTTAAGCTCCTTCTGAGTGAAAATACCATTTCACCTGTACCCAACTAAAACCTGGCACGATTCTCACTGTGGCTCACGCAATGTAAATAACTGTGAATAATTATAAAAAAATAAAAATAAATAAATAAACAAATAAAAAAAGGACATAAAACCCACTCTTGCTTTTGGGCCTTGATCAAATTTTTATTAAAATAGTATGCCGTTCCCCTAAAACTTTCTACCTGACAATAAATTAAAGAAAATTAATAAAAAAAGTATTATTTTATAAATATAAAATCACGCAAACAACATGTACGTTTAATGGAGAAGCGAGTTCCTAACTTCAACTTTACCTATATAGCAGCACCTGAACCCCAGTTTCTCACTTTAATTCGGCCTGTGCTCACTACCTGACAGCGATGTACTTATGTACCAACAATTAACGTCCTGGTGACTTGCCGATGCCCACTCGTAGGAGCTTACAATTTCTTTTTCGTGACGCCTCGGCGTGTACTCCTTCAAGTCTAAATTTGTTCGCTCCCTTCCTGTCTCCTGTCCTGTCAATACACTGTCTGTTCCCTCTTTTCTCTGTGCAGTCCGAGAGAATTTGCGGAGCGTCAGTTAGGTATCAGGAGACCATGGGGACTACACATTTTCCCTTGTAAAGGGCCGAACATAGGCTCATATGCTTGGGACAGAACCTAAATTTAGGGAATGTTGTTGTTGTTATTCGAGGAACATCTGCTCACTACCAGAATCAAAGCCAAATTCTTTTGAACGACATGATTAGCAATTTTAAGATAAACTGTAATTGCGTACGACTAATCGGCATGCTGCTATAGTATTTCAATGGCTACGATCTGACATTGAACTTATTTTTACGCATTTGAGTCGTTTGAGTTGCAATACTTAATCCGTACGCTTGAGTAAAAGACAGCTCCTTTTCGCAGTGCCAAACTTCTAAAATAACGAAGAACAAACAGCAAATCATATTGATCTAAATGTAGAGTATGGAATATCTGAGCATTCTCTCCTAAATTCATGTATTTCATTCTCACTAAGCCGTCCCATTGATGAAATGGTCTAAGCGTTGGCTTCTGACCGTTGGCCCTAGATGGGTCAGGGTTCGTATCCCTGTGAGGCATGGATGTTGTTTTTGTCTTACTCCACTGGCACTCTGCTTTCCTCGAAACCAGTTGCCTTAAATTAGAGACGGACGACTGTTTATATATCTTCGAGTTGTTCACAGTGGCCGCTATAGCTCCAAAAAACTACTTACTAAATGTATTGCGCATAATGGAATTCTTTCTGCTCCGTTCACAGATAAAACAATCTTCTTATGTTATCAGTCAGGGTGATTGTCAAGCAATTCAATTTATTTGCATTCCCCAAGGAATGGTCCAAATCAAAAGTCTGTAACTGTGTCAATCCACTACTCATAGCAGACGTGTCGATTCACCATTCGTCTCGGCACAAGGGCAATGGTGTTGACGGTTGAATTGAGAATGTTTTTAGTGGAACATGTCTTTCATCATGACGAGAAGTACACGAACGAAATTCGAAAACAGTTCGCTAGAAGATTTCGTGATGCAGACGTCCCCCACCGTAACGCGGTACTTCAGCTCATAACGAAGTTCTGGGAAACTGGCAGTGTTCTGGATGTCCCCCGTCCCGGTAGCCATCCATGACAGACGAGACTGTACAGGATATCCAGGACAGGACACCGAGGACTACACACAAGTCCGTGAGGCGGCTATCACAGCATGCTAATGTTCCAAAGAGTACAGCCGACGATATTTTGAAAAATGAGTTGCATTTCAAGCCGTACAATGTGTCTGCACTGCACTAGCTGAAAGAAACAGACCACGTGACTCGTGTTCGGTACTGCAGATGGTTCCAAGTGTTCACCTCTAAAGAAGGTGAGGACATTCTGAACATGAATTTTTTTACAGATGGAAACGTTTTCTTTTTCTGTGGGAAGGACTGAAAGGGGAGATGTACGCAGGTAATTCGCATACACTTCAAGAGCTATATAGGCTTAAACAACGATCCACATTCAACAAATCACATTATATACCCTGAGAAAGGTCTTCATGAACATGCAGAATCGTGTGCAAACATGTCTCGACGTCGGTCGAGCCCATTCCCAACATTTCCTTTAGGAAGCAGTTCGACATGGTAAATGTTACTTTCAATGCACAGTCATTTTTCTAACACCCTGTATATCTGAAAAGAAATTATATAGATATTCGTCACTTTTCACGATAGTTGTGCCTTGTTCCGAGGGTAAGTAGTATAAAAGGACGGGTCCGGCCCCAAGGATGCATCCTTCTAGAGAAGGATGGGGGGCGTGGCCTGACGCAGAAGGATGTGGGCGTGGGTTGCGGCAGAAGGATGTGGGGGCGTGGCATGTGACCGAAGGATGTGGGAGCGTGGCAGATGAAGCTAGTGTGTTGGGTCGATGCTGCCCCCTAGCGGTGCTTCTTGGAACTTTATTGTTATGTTAGATCTTTGTTTTTGAGAGATGGCAACGACCGAGTCGGGGAAAGGAGATGTGCTGCCCCCTAGCGGTGCTTCTTGGAACTTTATTATTATGTTAGATCTTTGTTTTTGAGTGATGGCAACGACCGAGTGGGGGAAAGGAAATGTGCTGCCCCTAGCGGTGTTTCTTGGAACTTTATTATTATGTTAGATCTTTGTTTTTGAGTGATGGCAACGACCGAGTCGGGGAAAGGAGATGTGCTGCCCCCTAGCGGTGCTTCTTGGAACTTTTAATGGACCTTTGAGAGATGGCAACGACCGAGTGGGAGAAAGGGGGTGGACATAGGGGGATGTCAACTCGATGTGCTGCCCCTAGCGGTGCTTTTTGGAACTTTTAATGGATCTTTGAGAGATGGCAACGACCGAGTGGGGGAAAGGGGGTGTACGTTGCCCCCTAGCAGTGCTTCTTGGAACTTTCGATGTAGCTTTGAGAGATGGCAATGACCGAGTGGGGAAAGGGGATGTGTACGTTGCCCCCCTAGCAGTGCTTTTTCGAACTTTTCTCGGGAGATTTATTGGACGTTGACAAATTTTTAAGAAGTCTTTCCAATATTTATTTTTTTAATTTTCTCGGGAGATTTCCTGGACTTTGTCAAATTTTTGAAGGAAGTTTTTTTGTCGTTTCCAATTTCTTTTTACTCATATTTTTTTTGTCCTATTTTTTCTCTCTAATTTATTTTAATAAATTTATATTTTCAGGAATTCCCTGAGGTATTATAATTTTTATAGACGTTGCAGTATTTTTTTTTTATTTTCTCGGGAGATTTATTAGACTTCGTCAAATTTTTGAAGGAAGTTTTTTCAATCGAAGCATTTCCTCAAATTTGTTTTATTAAATTTATATTTTCAGGACTTCCGTGAGGTGTTATAATTTTTATAGACGGTGCATTATTTTTTTAATTCGTATATTTGTCCTCCCTCCAATTTTAATTTAGGCGAGGAAAGGCTTTGTTTGAAAAGATTTCGTTCCCGTTGATTCATTTTCCGCCATTTTAGTTTCACCATGTTGTCATTTTGTGAGCCATGTGTTTTGGGATGAGTCACAATTTTCTTTTTGACTCAGAAAATTTTCTATGACACGTGTTTTGGGATGAGTCATTATGATGAGTGACGCATTCGTGATAGCAGACATGACATCAGCCAACGTCGTTTTCTCCTCAGCGGGGACGGCTTTATTTATTTTTTTTATTTTCTCGGGAGATTTACTGGACTTTGTCAAATTTTTGAAGGAAGTTTTTTCAATCGAAGCATTTCCTCAAATTTGTTTTATTAAATTTATATTTTTAGAACTCCGTGAGGTGTTGTAATTTTTATAGACGTTGCATTTTTTTTTTCATTCTTATATTTTTCTTCCCTACAATTTTAATTTAGGCGAGGAAAGGCTTTGTTTGAAAAGATTTCGTTCCCGTTGATTCATGTTCCGCCATTTTAGTTTCACCACGTTGTCATTTTGTGAGCCATGTGTTTTGGGATGAGTCACAATTTTCTCTTTGACTAAGAAACTTTTGTATGACACGTGTTTTGGGAAGAGTGACTATGCCGGATGACGCATGTCGTGATAGCAGACATGACATCAGCCAACGCCATTTCCTCCACGGGGTCGGCGGTTGACGTCATTTGAGATTCTGTAGCCACATTAAGTTCCAAGACTGATTTTTTTTTCAATAACTTGTTCATTTTGCAACGAATTTATTCCTTATTTTTTCCTCATAATTTCCCATTTTATATTCATAATTTTTCAACGTAACGATTTTTTTATTTTCTTTGAGGAGACTTCACGCATTTTCAACGGACGTTCCAACATAAAAACGTTTTCCAAAGTTTTGTGCTGCAGACATAATCTTAAAACACGATTGTTTATTAACGTATTTACGTGTTCATGACATTTTCTGTTACATTTTTTTAACGTTGTACCTTTTTCCAACGTACAAAGCCACAATTTTTTATGCATAGTTAAAATATTTTATTTTTTCGTATTTCTTCATGATTAATCAGTGAAATGTACCTTTTAACGCATTATCTTAATCTTTTTGTTCTAAATGCTTGCGTACTCCTTAAACTTTTTGATGTACCAACATTATTTTATTTTCTAACTTTTCAAACTAAGAACTACTTTTATCGAGGCTTTATTTTTTCTGATTCAAACAAGCAAACGTTTCTTCATTATTATTTCCGTTACCTATACAAACAACTTTTCTTACTTGCTTTTAATGTATGACTTAATCTGGTTTTCTATATAGCTGTTTCATGTTTGTGCAAGAAATATACAGATCTATAGCAGCTATACATAACATTCGTTCGTAACAGTATCTTTTTTTTTTTTCAGATTTAAACCAACACACGCTTCTTAACGACTTGATATCGGTTTTCCGGGGTACTTTTCTTTTTCCTTCGTTCAATTTTATTCCAGATCATGAGACGAGGAAATGCTTCTTTAGAAACGATTTCGTTCCTGTTCGCAGTAATTATTGGATTTTGACAAATTTTTTGTGAAACGACTTCATGCTAATTCTGAGTCTTTCGCCTTTACAATATTATTTTCTCGTAATTTTTTTGTGTGTTCAAGAACTCTACAGGTCTTTCACAGTTAAAATTCTGGTAAAACTATATTTTCTTACTTTATTTAGCATATCATTATAGCTTCCCAATTTTCGCTATTTTACTTCATCTTTTTGAAATTTAGTAAAACTTTTCAGTATGTCAATAATTTATTTCTTACTTGGCCAAACTTAAGACTCCTTTTATTTAGACTATTTTTTTTTCATTTCATTTCAGCAAAATGATTATTTTAGATGTTGCAAATCATCAGGTTTTTTTGTTTCCTTATATATCATATTTTCCAACTTGCTTTTAAAGTATTTCTCAAAGCTTGCATGTATGTCAAATACGCATTTTTTTTAATCCTTCCCTAGTTTGCTATACTTTTTCGTGGACTGCCCCAACAGGAAAGCATTCATTGTCAAGGCATGAAATCTAAAACCTTTTTTCTTACGATAAAATTTGTATTCTTTGGGACATATTTTCTCTATATTGTTCTGTCTCGTCCGAAAAAAACATTCATTCTGGAGGCAAAGCGAGTAATTCCGTTCTTCCACTAAACATCATTTTTTTTACGTTTTACTAACTCACCACCCCCATAGCGAAAATAAAGAAATACTTACTCTGTTCTCTACATATCGACTCAATCTATTTCTTTTCGAAATGCTGATCATGACATTTCAACTAAAATTTCATACTTTCACCAAAAATCATATTCTTAAACGAGCTATTTTTTACACAATTATTTCATGTATAACTAAATTTTTGTTGTTTACTCACCTCATAAAAGTCAATAAGAACACCCCTAATCTCATTCCTTTCCCTCATTTAGTTCGCTTAAATTGAGATGTTTCAAAATTTCGCGTATATTTCATTCCCTTAATGTCCAGTTCTCCCGTGTCTGCCCCTTCATTTTCAACTTCTGTGCATACTGCATTTTATCTTTAGACGTTAAGTTTCATTGACCTTTTCTTTCGTTTTAATTAGGTTTTCATTATCGTATTTTTTATTCATTGTCTCAGCAGAAAAATCTTTCATTCTGGAGACATAGCGACTAAGTCCGTACTTCCTCTAAACATTTTTTTCACATTTTACTAATTGTTCAGAAAAGCAGTTGTTTCCAAACTCCCATAGTGAAAATATCGTATTCCCCTTATAGTACTTATTATATTTTTCCTTCTGTTCAGTGTTGTATGATTCTTCAAACTTTGGTTTATTTTTATGAAACTTCTTTTTTTCTTAGTTTTTTTCTGATTCAAACTTTCAATCTTTTCCTATCGATTTAATTACTCTTATTTTCCCATTCGACTTTACTTTTGAACAGAAATGTATCTAAAATCTTCAGATGTATTTTAGTCTACAAGGCCGATTCTTCCCTGTTTCAAATAAAGTCATTGTAGGATTTTAGTGTAAATGCTGCTAAATCTTTAGAACTTACTTTTCATAGTTAGATACAAATTCCTCGAGGTTTACATTTAAACATGAAAGAAGAGTGTTTTTACGCTCTCTCCAGTGTGTGAGCTTTCCCCAAGAAATTAACTTTGTCAGTTTCCGACAGAAACAGGGGGAAGTCAATCTCCTGCGACTGTTTTCACGCGTCTCTTGCTTACAGGAAAACCTCATATGGCATGAAATCACTTTGCTTGGAAGATTAAACTAAATTCTGGTTTTGAACTTTGAATGCAAACTCAAGCTCGCAAAAGCATAGTTTTCTGAGTAAACTTAAACTGTCTAAGGTGACAAAAATCTAAAACTGCTGACTCAATGGGACAGAGCGTTTGAACTTTGCCGTTAATTCACCATTTAAGAGATCCGTCGTGAACCACTAGAAGGGAAGTAAGCAGACCCTGATTTAGTCCACTGTTTCCAAGGAAGGTAGAAAGCTAGTGTCGTAATTCAAAAGCTCTTAACTCAAGCCTCCCCAGGATTCAGTTTCGGACGAACGAATACTCAGATGTCCATGCTTAGACATTGAAAAATTGCTTCAGACAAATATTTTCTTACTTAAAGTGCTTCAATTCAAAATTTGTACTATTTCAGATTTTCCTTAGTCAATATTTTTTCTATCTTAAAAACTTCTAAAGGGTTGATTTTTGAAAAAAAACGAGTTCTCACAAAAATGTAAAATTTCCTCAGATTGTATGAGAAACCCAAAAAAAAAATTGATGAAGCTTGGACGTTAACCATTCCAACCATTTCTTTCTCTTCATGTTTCATTTCATAAACTTTCTTCAAATTCCTATATGTCCAAGAATTTTGTTAAATGTCTAAGTTCGACTCCCCCAGAAATTTTCTGAAAATGATATTCTGGAATTTTTTTAAAAGAGAAACTAAGAATCCCTTCACTGAAACAAGAAATTCATATTCAAAGCATTACATCCCTCTTTCTACTTCAAATACTCTATTTGTAAATCTAAGGAAGTTTTTTTTTTTAATATTCATATATTTTCCCCTCTAACTTTAGAAGATATTGTCCCAAAATGTATGTACATATTACGATAGTAAAATATCTTACTACTTACTGCTTGATGTTCAATTCACTTCACATGAGAAAATGAGAAAATGAAATTCGTTCATTTTCTCATAACGCATAGACATGTTATTTTTCTTTCCATTCACTTCAAAGACTCAATTGAGATCAACCTAATGGAGTCCTTTGAGAAAAACTTTCATAGGAAAGCATAAATTTGCCTAAAAACTACATTAAAAATAAACAAATGTTGAAAGTTCCTGTACAAGAAGGAAATTCTGTTGTAACTTCTAAACGAAAAAAGACAAATTCTAAGAAAATATGTAAAAATGTTCGTTGGATTCCATATTAAAAAAATTAGTTGAAGAAAAGTGTCATTCTTTTTTTTTTTTTTTCGGAACAGTTCATTCTTTCCTAGGGTTAAAAATGGAACACTTCATTTTTCTTAGTAGACAATTTTGAGAAAACACATTTCATTAAAAGCAGGGAAATTCCCATAGAATAACATGGGAAAACTAGTATACATAAAAAGACTGTTTCGAAACGAGTAAAAATCTGTTGAAGTTCGTTTTCGAAAAAGTTGGAAATGGAATGAAGTAAAAACAGTCACAGCAAGTTCCTGAAAGTTGAAAATTGGATGTACTAAAAATGTCTAAGGAAAGAATTTTTTATAAAACACAGACTGTTTAGTTTTTCCAGAGCTAGGGGGTCTTCAGTGAGAGCGCTTCTTTTTTCAACTCAAAGAATAAAGCGAGTCAGTTTGAAACATTTCAAACTCCCCGAAATTAAGCTGTGTACTCTGGTTTCGACTCAATACTGTAAAGCATTGCTCTCAGACCAGTCGGAATTCCGCCCCGATTGGTTGCCTAATGGAAAACATCAGACCCCTTTCCAATAACAATCCCCAAATATCCTTAAGAAAAGTCTAGCAAAAAAGCACTATTTCACCATTAAAACAATTGGATTCATTCTGTTACTGTTTTAAACATTTCAAAAAAGAAGTTTACATTCTCACTTTTACTTTAAAAATCTTGAAAGCTTAAATTTTGACCCATTTAAAAAAAAATCACCTAAACTTTAATTTAAAAAAATAATAATTACTCTTTAAATTTATGTCTTAAAACTAAAAAATATTTACGCTTAATATTTCAATAAATAATAAATATTCACAAACTCACCTTCTACCTTGCCCATTTAAAAAAAATAATTCTGAATTTATATAATCGAAATCATTACTTCTCCAAATAGTTCTTTTCCCCTGATTGTAGAGAAGAACTCTTCTGAAATCTTCACTTTTCCACATGTGTTCATAAAAGCTTGAGCTACTTCCTTAGGATTCAACAAGGCCACAGCGTTCTGGAAACTTGAAATCGCTTTCCTGTTCCACTCAGTGGTTAGGCATGGAGGATGCATCTCAATAGGAGGAAGTACTTCCGAAATGCATTCGCGACATCTACATACCTTCAGGATGCTCTCCCCGATTAAATTTTTTAAACATTCAATTAAATTGTGTCTAAGTTCACACTCCTCAATCGATGTACTTTGAAACTTTCGGGATTCTCCGAGTACGATTTTCTGGAATTCTGAACCCATTAACAATTCCTGGATGCTGTCCCACACGCCATCCAAAATAATTTGGAGTTTCTTAAACTGCTTTCTGGTTAATGCAACTCCTGTTGTTAAGTGAAAAATCCGGAACCAGAATTTGAAAGACTTGAAGACTTCTTACTTTATTCAAACTTAGAACAGAACTAAAATTCGCTCAGCGTTTCCTTTGCATACTGTAACCAACACATGACCCTTATCACCA
Source organism: Macrothele yani (assembly GCA_039090855.1). Taxonomy (NCBI): domain Eukaryota; kingdom Metazoa; phylum Arthropoda; class Arachnida; order Araneae; family Macrothelidae; genus Macrothele; species Macrothele yani. The sequence goes on from CM077002.1 coordinate 162,531,857, forward strand.
CGTGGTGATTGATGTGTCACGATGCGTCAGCACACTAACTGCACGGTGACTGTTTCCTTATCTGGTCATCTCGCAACGAACATGTTATTGATTCTAATCAGGCAAAGCTAACTTCAGCTTGAGAGATAAACGAAAGGATTTCATTATAACTTTCATATCTTGAGAGAATAAACTAAAAAAATCTTCATAGAGTGCATAATAAGCGTAAAGAAATTCTTCAAGGCTGAATTTCCACTAAAATGATGGTGGTATACGGAAAGCGTGAGAATTTAATCAGAGACCTTCAAATAATTCATCTTGGAATTAACGCTGTTTTTGAAAAACGAGTGAACTATGAAATTCTTTGTTCTCCACACAAGAAAATTTCAGATTTCGAAATCTCGCCGTCCTGACCCACTTTTTCCTGAGTGAAATTTAAAACAGGGTGGAAATCTCCACTTACGCATTCCTTTGAGTGGGGAATAGCTCTCATGAAAGGGGTTAACGGTTCCAAACAACATTGATTAAAACTGGAGAGAGGAAAAATATATGAATTAAAAAAATAATGCATAAGCAGGATTCCCAAAAACATAAAAAAATATAAGTTTTATATAAAAAGAAATTCCAGGAAAAATATTGGTGGGGTGAAAGATTTCCCATTCTTCCATTCCCACAAAAAATTTAACGAAGTCTAATAAATCTCTCGAAAAAAAAAATTAAACAAATACTTGGACTGACAAAAGAGAGAACGACACGTGACGTCAACCTATCCCACGGCTAGTAGTAGGAGATACACTGTTCCCCCTCTGACATAAATTTTTTTTCTATGCGAACAGAAATTTACTTGAACAACCGTCTTAGAAAATGCCCTTCCACGTTTTTTCTTCCCAGCCATGCAAAAACAATCAGATTGCCTTTTCCCACCAAAAGTTCTAGCAAGAAGGAGCAGGAGACGCCGGAACGTAGCCCGAAGGAGCCGAATAACAAGGGGGCGATACAGGGAGGGAGCTCCTTCGGGTTTCGTTCCGGCGTCTCCTGTTTATTTTGGATGGCGTGTGGGACCAAATTATTTTGGATGGCGTGTGGGACAGCATCCAGGAATTGTTAATGGGTTCAGAATTCCAGAAAATCGTACTCGGAGAATCCCGAAAGTTTCAAAGTACATCGATTGAGGAGTGTGAACTTAGACACAATTTAATTGAATGTTTAAAAAATTTAATCGGGGAGAGCATCCTGAAGTTATGTAGATGTCGCGAATGCATTTCGGAAGTACTTCCTCCTATTGAGATGCATCCTCCATGCCTAACCACTGAGTGGAACAGGAAAGCGATTTCAAGTTTCCAGAACGCTGTGGCCTTGTTGAATCCTAAGGAAGTAGCTCAAGCTTTTATGAACACATGTGGAAAAGTGAAGATTTCAGAAGAGTTCTTCTCTACAATCAGGGGGAAAGAACTATTTGGAGAAGTAATAATTTCGATTATATAAATTCAGAATTATTTTTTTTAAATGGGCAAGGTAGAAGGTGAGTTTGTGAATATTTATTATTTATTGAAATATTAAGCGTAAATATTTTTTAGTTTTAAGACATAAATTTAAAGAGTAATTATTATTTTTTTAAATTAAAGTTTAGGTGATTTTTTTTAAATGGGTCAAAATTTAAGCTTTCAAGATTTTTAAAGTAAAAGTGAGAATGTAAACTTCTTTTTTGAAATGTTTAAAACAGTAACAGAATGAATCCAATTGTTTTAATGGTGAAATAGTGCTTTTTTGCTAGACTTTTCTTAAGGATATTTGGGGATTGTTATTGGAAAGGGGTCTGATGTTTTCCATTAGGCAACCAATCGGGGCGGAATTCCGACTGGTCTGAGAGCAATGCTTTACAGTATTGAGTCGAAACCAGAGTACACAGCTTAATTTCGGGGAGTTTGAAATGTTTCAAACTAACTCGCTTTGTTCTTTGAGTTGAAAAAAAGAAGCGCTCTCACTGAAGACCCCCTAGCCTGGAAAAACTAAGCAGTCTGTGTTTTATAAAAATTTCTTTCCTTAGACATTTTTAGTACATCCAATTTTCAACTTTCAGGAACTTGCTGTGACTGTTTTTACTTCATTCCATTTCCAACTTTTTCGAAAACGAACTTCAACAGATTTTTACTCGTTTCGAAACAGTCTTTTTATGCATACTAGTTTTCCCATGTTATTCTATGGGAATTTCCCTGCTTTTAATGAAATGTGTTTTCTCAAAATTGTCTACTAAGAAAAATGAAGTGTTCCATTTTTTAACCCTAGGAAAGAATGAACTGTTCCGAAAAAAAAAAAAAAAAGAATGACACTTTTCTTCAACTAATTTTTTTTAATATGGAATCCAACGAACATTTTTACATATTTTTCTTAGAATTTGTCTTTTTTCGTTTAGAAGTTACAACAGAATTTCCTTCTTGTACAGGAACTTTCAACATTTGTTTATTTTTAGTGTAGTTTTCAGGCAAATTTATGCTTTCCTATGAAAGTTTTTCTCAAAGGACTCCATTAGGTTGATCTCAATTGAGTCTTTGAAAATGAATGGAAAGAAAAATAACATGTCTATGTGTTATGAGAAAATGAACGAATTTCCTTAAGACGGTGTGAAGTGAATTGAACATCAAGCAGTAAGTAGTAAGATATTTTACTATCGTAATATGTACATACATTTTGGGACAATATCTTCTAAAGTTAGAGGGGAAAATATATGAATATTAAAAAAAAAAAAAACTTCCTTAGATTTACAAATAGAGTATTTGAAGTAGAAAGAGGGATGTAATGCTTTGAATATGAATTTCTTGTTTCAGTGAAGGGATTCTTAGTTTCTCTTTTAAAAAAATTCCAGAATATCATTTTCAGAAAATTTCTGGGGGAGTCGAACTTAGACATTTAACAAAATTCTTGGACATATAGGAATGTGAAGAAAGTTTATGAAATGAAACATGAAGAGAAAGAAATGGTTGGAATGGTTAACGTCCAAGCTTCATCAATTTTTTTTTTTTTTGGGTTTCTCATGCAATCTGAGGAAATTTTACATTTTTGTGAGAACTCGTTTTTTTTCAAAATCAACCCTTTAGAAGTTTTTAAGATAGAAAAAATATTGACTAAGGAAAATCTTAAATAGTACAAATTCTGAATTGAAGCACTTTAAGTAAGAAAATATTTGTCTGAAGCAATTTTTCAATGTCTAAGCATGGACATCTGAGTATTCGTTCGTCCGAAACTGAATCCTGGGGAGGCTTGAGTTAAGAGCTTTTGAATTACGACACTAGCTTTCTACCTTCCTTGGAAACAGTGGACTAAATCAGGGTCTGCTTACTTCCCTTCTAGTGGTTCACGACGGATCTCTTAAATGGTGAATTAACGGCAAAGTTCAAACGCTCTGTCCCATTGAGTCAGCAGTTTTAGATTTTTGTCATCTTAGACAGTTTAAGTTTACTCAGAAAACTATGCTTTTGCGAGCTTGAGTTTGCATTCAAAGTTCAAAACCAGAATTTAGTTTAATCTGCCAAGCAAAGTGATTTCATGCCATATGAGGTTTTCCTGTAAGCAAGAGACGCGTGAAAACAGTCGCAGGAGATTGAATTCCCTCCTGTTTCTGTCGGAAACTGACAAAGTTAATTTCTTGGGGAAAGCTCACACACTGGAGAGAGCGTAAAAACACTCTTCTTTCATGTTTAAATGTAAACCTCGAGGAATTTGTATCTAACTATGAAAAGTAAGTTCTAAAGATTTAGCAGCATTTACACTAAAATCCTACAATGACTTTATTTGAAACAGGGAAGAATCGGCCTTGTAGACTAAAATACATCTGAAGATTTTAGATACATTTCTGTTCAAAAGTAAAGTCGAATGGGAAAATAAGAGTAATTAAATCGATAGGAAAAGATTGAAAGTTTGAATCAGAAAAAACTAAGAAAAAAGAAGTTTCATAAAAATAAACCAAAGTTTGAAGAATCATACAACACTGAACAGAAGGAAAAATATAATAAGTACTATAAGGGGAATACGATATTTTCACTATGGGAGTTTGGAAACAACTGCTTTTCTGAACAATTAGTAAAATGTGAAAAAAAAATGTTTAGAGGAATACGGACTTAGTCGCTATGTCTCCAGAATGAAAGATTTTTCTGCTGAGACAATGAATAAAAAATACGATAATGAAAACCTAATTAAAACGAAAGAAAAGGTCAATGAAACTAAACGTCTAAAGATAAAATGCAGTATGCACAGAAGTTGAAAATGAAGGGGCAGACACGGGAGAACTGGACATTAAGGGAATGAAATATACGCGAAATTTTGAAACATCTCAATTCAAGCGAACTAAATGAGGAAAGGAATGAGATTAGGGGTGTTCTTATTGACTTTTATGAGGTGAGTAAACAACAAAAATTTAGTTATACATGAAATAATTGTGTAAAAAATAGCTCGTTTAAGAATATGATTTTTGGTGAAAGTACGAAATTTTAGTTGAAATGTCATGATCAGCATTTCGAAAAGAAATAAATTGAGTCGATATGTAGAGAACAGAGTAAGTATTTCTTTATTTTCGCTATGGTGGTGGTGAGTTAGTAAAACGTAAAAAAAATTATGTTTAGTGGAAGAACGGAATTACTCGCTTTGCCTCCAGAATGAATGTTTTTTTGGACGAGACAGAACAATATAGAGAAAATGTGTCCCAAAGAATACAAATTTTATCGTAAGAAAAAAGGTTTTAGATTTCATGCCTTGACAACGAATGCTTTCCTGTTGGGGCAGTCCACGAAAAAGTATAGCAAACTAGGAAAGGATTAAAAAATGCGTATTTGACATACATGCAAGCTTTGAGAAATACTTTAAAAGCAAGTTGGAAAATATGATATATAAGGAAACAAAAAAACCTGATGATTTGCAACATCTAAAATATTCATTTTGCTGAAATGAAATGAAAAAAAAATAGTCTAAATAAAAGGAGTCTTAAGTTTGGCCAAGTAAGAAATAAATTATTGACATACTGAAAAGTTTTACTAAATTTCAAAAAGATGAAGTAAAATAGCGAAAATTGGGAAGCTATAATGATATGCTAAATAAAGTAAGAAAATATAGTTTTACCAGAATTTTAACTGTGAAAGACCTGTAGAGTTCTTGAACACACAAAAAAATTACGAGAAAATAATATTGTAAAGGCGAAAGACTCAGAATTAGCATGAAGTCGTTTCACAAAAAATTTGTCAAAATCCAATAATTACTGCGAACAGGAACGAAATCGTTTCTAAAGAAGCATTTCCTCGTCTCATGATCTGGAATAAAATTGAACGAAGGAAAAAGAAAAGTACCCCGGAAAACCGATATCAAGTCGTTAAGAAGCGTGTGTTGGTTTAAATCTGAAAAAAAAAAAGATACTGTTACGAACGAATGTTATGTATAGCTGCTATAGATCTGTATATTTCTTGCACAAACATGAAACAGCTATATAGAAAACCAGATTAAGTCATACATTAAAAGCAAGTAAGAAAAGTTGTTTGTATAGGTAACGGAAATAATAATGAAGAAACGTTTGCTTGTTTGAATCAGAAAAAATAAAGCCTCGATAAAAGTAGTTCTTAGTTTGAAAAGTTAGAAAATAAAATAATGTTGGTACATCAAAAAGTTTAAGGAGTACGCAAGCATTTAGAACAAAAAGATTAAGATAATGCGTTAAAAGGTACATTTCACTGATTAATCATGAAGAAATACGAAAAAATAAAATATTTTAACTATGCATAAAAAATTGTGGCTTTGTACGTTGGAAAAAGGTACAACGTTAAAAAAATGTAACAGAAAATGTCATGAACACGTAAATACGTTAATAAACAATCGTATTTTAAGATTATGTCTGCAGCACAAAACTTTGGAAACGTTTTTATGTTGGAACGTCCGTTGAAAATGCGTGAAGTCTCCTCAAAGAAAATAAAAAAATCGTTACGTTGAAAAATTATGAATATAAAATGGGAAATTATGAGGAAAAAATAAGGAATAAATTCATTGCAAAATGAACAAGTTATTGAAAAAAAAATCAGTCTTGGAACTTAATGTGGCTACAGAATCTCGAATGACGTCAACCGCCGACCCCGTGGAGGAAATGGCGTTGGCTGATGTCATGTCTGCTATCACGACATGCGTCATCCGGCATAGTCACTCTTCCCAAAACACGTGTCATACAAAATTTTCTTAGTCAAAGAGAAAATTGTGACTCATCCCAGAACACATGGCTCACAAAATGACAACGTTGTGAAACTAAAATGGCGGAACATGAATCAACGGGAACGAAATCTTTTCAAACAAAGCCTTTCCTCGCCTAAATTAAAATTGTAGGGAAGAAAAATATAAGAATGAAAAAAAAAATGCAACGTCTATAAAAATTACAACACCTCACGGAGTTCTAAAAATATAAATTTAATAAAACAAATTTGAGGAAATGCTTCGATTGAAAAAACTTCCTTCAAAAATTTGACAAAGTCCAGTAAATCTCCCGAGAAAATAAAAAAAATAAATAAAGCCGACCCCGCTGAGGAGAAAACGACGTTGGCTGATGTCATGTCTGCTATCACGAATGCGTCACTCATCATAATGACTCATCCCAAAACACGTGTCATACAAAATTTTCTGAGTCAAAAAGAAAATTGTGACTCATCCCAAAACACATGGCTCACAAAATGACAACGTGGTGAAACTAAAATGGCGGAAAATGAATCAACGGGAACGAAATCTTTTCAAACAAAGCCTTTCCTCGCCTAAATTAAAATTGGAGGAGGACAAATATAAGAATTAAAAAAATAATGCACCGTCTATAAAAATTATAACACCTCACGGAAGTCCTGAAAATATAAATTTAATAAAACAAATTTGAGGAAATGCTTCGATTGAAAAAACTTCCTTCAAAAATTTGACGAAGTCTAATAAATCTCCCGAGAAAATAAAAAAAAATACTGCAACGTCTATAAAAATTATAATACCTCAGGGAATTCCTGAAAATATAAATTTAATAAAATAAATTAGAGAGAAAAAATAGGACAAAAAAATATGAGTAAAAAGAAATTGGAAACGACAAAAAAACTTCCTTCAAAAATTTGACAAAGTCCAGGAAATCTCCCGAGAAAATTAAAAATATAAATATTGGAAAGACTTCTTAAAAATTTGTCAACGTCCAATAAATCTCCCGAGAAAAGTTCGAAAAAGCACTGCTAGGGGGCAACGTACACATCCCCTTTCCCCCACTCGGTCGTTGCCATCTCTCAAAGCTACATCGAAAGTTCCAAGAAGCACTGCTAGGGGGCAACGTACACCCCCTTTCCCCCACTCGGTCGTTGCCATCTCTCAAAGATCCATTAAAAGTTCCAAAAAGCACCGCTAGGGGGCAGCACATCGAGTTGACATCCCCTATATCCACCCCCTTTCTCCCACTCGGTCGTTGCCATCGCTCAAAGGTCCATTAAAAGTTCCAAGAAGCACCGCTAGGGGCAGCACATCTCCTTTCCCCGACTCGGTCGTTGCCATCACTCAAAAACAAAGATCTAACATAATAATAAAGTTCCAAGAAGCACCGCTAGGGGCAGCACATTTCCTTTCCCCCACTCGGTCGTTGCCATCACTCAAAAACAAAGATCTAACATAATAATAAAGTTCCAAGAAGCACCGCTAGGGGGCAGCACATCTCCTTTCCCCGACTCGGTCGTTGCCATCTCTCAAAAACAAAGATCTAACATAATAATAAAGTTCCAAGAAGCACCGCTAGGGGCAGCACATTTCCTTTCCCCGACTCGGTCGTTGCCATCTCTCAAAAACAAAGATCTAACATAATAATAAAGTTTCAAGAAGCACCGCTAGGGGCAGCATCGACCCAACACACTAGCGTCATCTGCCACGCCCCCACATCCTTCGGTCACATGCCACGCCCCCACATCCTTCTGCCGCAACCCACGCCCACATCCTTCTGCCGCAACCCACGCCCACATCCTTCTGCGTCAGGCCACGCCCCCCATCCTTCTCTAGAAGGATGCATCCTTGGGGCCGGACCCGTCCTTTTATACTACTAGGGTATGTGGCCTTTTTGAGCAACTGAAGCTAGAGGAAATCCCTCACCCGGGCTACTATGTACGAGGGTGGGAATATAGTATCCCCATTCCTTATCAGGCACTCCGATACCTGTCGGTACTCGAATTATTAGACAATGACTACCTCCTCTGACCGATCTACCATGGCAGACGAGAATGAATATGACTACTGATCAACCATGGCAGACGCAATAAGGCCCTAGTTAAATTGAAAACCAGAAATTAAATAGAAATGGATCAGACCACGGCCGTATTTTTTTAATTAAACCACTTGATTAATTGACTCGATGACACGTGACCAATTTCACCTTCGTACTCAACTGGTAATCACCGCCGCGATGGACGAGTGGTCAGAGCGTAGGTTACAGAGAAGTCGCCTCAGTTGGAACGGAGTTCGAATCCATGATGATTAATGGGTGGAGTCTCTTTTCTGTGGTGCTGAATCTCCCTCCTTCTTAAATCAAGTGGCTCGAAGTTAGGGACGGGCGATTACTAATTTCCCGTAAGTATTCTCACGGTGGTCGTCAACCACCGAAACAAAATAAAAGCAACTCTGTATGGGTATCACCCTGTTTATCTATAATCCTTTGTCTTACATTTGATAGTGACTCAAAAATGAAACATTTCTTACGGTTTTTATTTCCCTCATGTATATTCATAGTCTGATTACAAAAAGCCATCTGGACGTCTTAGGACTTTAACTTGGTTTGGCCGGAAGACAAACAATATTAAGTGTTTTTCAAATAAAGTAAAGTGATACTTGGCAAAATTAACAAAACAACGAAGAGAAAAGAAATTTGGAAACAATTCTGACCAAATGGGAGTTTCTGATTCGTAAACAAAATCATGAAGAGCAGAGAAGCACTCAGTTATTTTTTGTTCCCCCAATATTCCCTAAGTTGGATTGTTTTCAACTTTACTCCAATTTTGTAATTATCTGAAAACACTGAATTCATGGCATTAGATTTTTTGAAATTCAGTACCTGTACAGCTTCACTGAGGACATCCTGAAGGCTCAGTTCAATTTTGTTCACTACCATTCCCTGTCTGTGGGTGATGCAGTGGCTACATCCAATTTTGTGCATGATACTTTGAACACGAGCAGTAAATCTGCGGAGTTTACTGATCATTGACAGAGCATCATCAGGTGTATGTTAACACATTCGACCCATGATAGTTCAAACTAAAATATTAGTCAAAAATTTAAAAAAATATTCTTCCCGGTAGTCAGAATCTTCAAGGACTTAGAAAAACATAGTTCGTCTTCCACTGAGTTATTATTTGTGCACCGGGAGACAGCAAGAAGTACTGCATGTCGAGCAAAGTCGTTGACTCATTAAGTTGTAAAAGGTAACATCCACTACCATTTTTGTATGCTCACTGACTTCACTTACAAACTCCCTGATCATTTCGTGAATTCTTCCTAGACACACTATCGTTTGAAAGTGGCGTAGCTTTTATAATCTTTTCCCAGTGTCCAGTAATTGTAATTTCAACGATGTATGTATACACCGGCGAGCCATTACATTCTAACCACATACCTAATAAGCTGTAGGATCCTCTTTTACACACAAAACAGCGGCCACTTGGCAAGGTATCGATTCGATCAGGTGGCGATAAGTATACTGAGGTATCTGGGACCACAAAAGCATACAGCAGATCCTCCAGTTCCCGTACATTTCTGGGTTGTGGAGATTTAGCGTGAATCCGCTTTTCCAAGTCGAACCACAAATGTTTGGTTGGATTCATGTCAGGTGCATTTGGAGTCCAGGGCATTAACAGAAAGTCACTAGCATGTTCCTCGGTCCACTCTTTGACGATTCTAGTAGTGTGTCTTGGCGCATTGTTCTGTTGGTAATGGCCATTACCAGCAGGGAACACAGCTGACATGAATGCGTGAACTTGGTCCGCAACGATGTTCAGACACCTGACAGCTGTCAGTGATTGTGCAATTGAGACAATGGGGCCTAAAGTATCCCAAGAAAACATCTCTTATATAGCATAACACAGCCGCCGCCGGCCTGTTTCTGCCCTACAGTGAATCCAGGTGCCATAGCCTCCGTTGGTGATCGGCGTATCTGCGCTCTCCAGTCTACGTGATGCACCAGGAATCTTGATTCGTCAGAGCAGGCCATTCTCTTCCAATCATCCACCGTCCAATCTCGATTATCTTTGGAACATTTTATGCATTGTGGACGATAGCGTGCAGTGAGCATGGGGAGCCGACGGGGTCTTCTGCTACGCAAGCCCATGCGCAGAAGGCTGCGATGAACTGTGTGCTGTGATATATTGCCCTGATAAACACTTTTGTAGCAGCGGGTGATTTGTCGCACTGCGGCCTTGCGGTCGCTGTGAATAATGCGCGACAGTCCCCGCTACTCTCTGGCATCAGTGGGCTGCGGATGACACACAGCTGGACGACTGTCGTTAGGCCATGTGTGCACTACTTTTGATACGGACTCACTACAGCGGCACGTGAACAACCCACAATCGTAGTTGCAACCCATCGTAGTTGCAAGGCACCGTGCCATCACAATTTGTCAGTTATCAAACTCCAATAAAGAGGCAGCTTTTCCCATTCTGACTCCGAAAACTCTACTAACCAAAAGCCTGTCCTCGGGTTGTATATATACTGCTCTGTGTACTTCGGCTGCGCTACCGTTCGGACTCCAGGCGCGCTTATTCACTGGCGTGCAAAACATAAGGACGACACGGTTTTTCGGATGTAACGTCGTGAGGAATGGCTCCACATCGACTCAACTCATACCATAAGATTCCCAAGATGTAAGAATATGGGACAAGTGAGCAAAACCGTCCAAACAAGGAATCCAAAGGGTACAAAGGCACTTTATTGAAAAGGTAGCTTCGAGCAAAACTGGACAGAAGACAGAAACGTCCATGTGACAGGCGGCTGCCAAGAAAAATACAGTCTTTAGTAGGGTATATGATCACCCTGACTGCGTTGCCGGATTTACAACGTCTGTCAATACTAAGGACGAGTTTGTCAAGCAGCTGCTGAGGTATCGCGGCCCATTCCTCTTGTAGCGCCAATCGCAGCTGCGGAATCGTTGCTGGCAGCTGGTAACGTGCTGCCAAGCGTCTCCCGAAAAGGTCCCACACATGTTCGATTGGATTTAGGTCCGGGGACCTTGCGGGTCAATCCATGCGTTGAATATCTTCACTATCCACCAGCTCTGCTACAGCCGCAGTACGATGAGGTGTAGCGTTGTCGTCTATTAAGAGGAAATCAGGACTCACAGCACCTTTAAACAGACGCTCGTGAAGCAGGAGTACCTCGATACAATAGCGGACACCACTGACTGAAACTCCGTGGAAGATGTGGAGGCCAGTACGACTACCAAGCATGATACCGCCCCAAACAAGAAATTCGGCACCTACAAATCGTTCCCTTTCGATTATGTTGGAGGTGGGATTGCGTGTTCCCTTCTCTCTCCAGATGTGTATACTTCCAGAATCGCTCGTCAGACTAAATCGGCTCTCATCCGTAAAGAGAACTCGACCCCATTGCTGTAGTGTCCAGTTCTTGTGTTCTTGGCATCACAGAAACTGCCGTCTCCGATGAGCAGGCGTTAATGGCACACACCGTACTGGTCGTTGTGCAAATAGACCCCTTTAGTGCAGCCTCCTGGCCACGGTAAAACGCGATAACGGACGTCCAGTTGTCTGTTGCATGTGCCTTGCGATTTCTCCCGCTGTCTGCCGTCTGTCTCTTCTTATCCTTTAGGACAATATACCGGTCGTCCGCCACCGTGGTTGCTCGTGGACGACCACTGCTAAACTCTCGGACAGCTGTTCCAATCGTTTGAAATGCTCTCCAAGCTCTTGAAACGATGCTGTGAGAGATCCCGAACTCCTCGGACACACTAGTCACACTTCGACCTTCTTCCAACTTCCCAATGACGCGTCCTCGGATAAAGTCATCCAGATGTCATCTACTGGATTGCCTGTTGGCCATATCACGCGGTGGCAACAACTCGACGTCGTTCAAATCTATGTACATCGTGCAATAGCTTTCACTGAATTGCTGAGCGTACACCGCCCGTGTGCTCTGTACCCTTCCGATACTCACCCCCAACGCCATGCTGCATATATGCGCATGCCCTACCGTACCGGACCCTAGTCTGTCTCCTGAGTGGTCTTTCGGTCCGCTCTGCCCGCTTGTTCCGCTGTTATGCTAATGTTTCCTCTTCGTCCTTAATTTTTGCACACCAGTGTATGTCTAGGCTGGGGGTAGTCATAATGTAATGGCTTATCGGTGTATAATGCTTCATTTTATAAGAGCTTGTGCAGCTGTATTCGCTTTCCCAGACTTAGCTACACGGTAGTTAACTTGAAATGCGGCATCACATACCTTTTTATTAATGTTACCAACAGCTGGAGTGGATAAGTTTCTCTTACTTGTACTCAATTCTTTCAACCCACCTCGAAACAATTCGACGCGTTTATCTTCATATTTACCACGATTTGTTTGCAAGTGTATTAGCGGCTTAGCTGGAGCTAATGAATTATTATTAAACGTTTTGAAACAAATTAGACACTGCCCGTTTGGAACACTGGGATACCCCAGAGACGTGAAACCGTATGGTAAATATTCTGTATAGTGGTTCCTGATTTTATTGTTTTCCGCATTTTGAATTTCAACGGAAGCTGCAGGAATGTTACTACTATGTGGAACCTCCACAGTTCATTCACTAACATTATGCATATATCTTTATTATTAACCTTTTAAAATGGTTCACACCTAAAGTCTCTGCTTTATGTTTCGAATGGTATAACTTCTTCGCAATTAATGTATACCCAAGTATAGAAATTTACTGAACTAACTTTAAGTTATAGCATGGGATACTTAATACTTGCTAAAACATAACCATAACTCAATCACTTTTCTTTGAGTAATGTTCAGATCTGTTATTAGATGGCGCGACCTATACATTGATGACGTCAGTAGACAAACAAATGTGGGATTGCTTAATTATGGTTATGTTTTAGCAAGTATTAAGTATCCCATGCTAAAACTTAAATTTAGTTTTATCAATGTGCAAATTTTCATCCTAGGGAATACATTAATTGCGAAGAAAATATGTAAAGAAGTTTTACCTTTGGAAGCATAAGGCAGAAATTTTAGGTGGAACCACCTTAACAATTTATTTATGACAAAACGTTCACAAAGCCAATAATGTTAAAACCAAATCAGGTATCACGACGGCTAACCTCAAACTGATTTCTAACCTCATCGTATTGTGTCACAGTGACTCCTTACTCTCTGTACGACACTGCCGGTATTTCTCAGGAGGCGTCATCATCGAAACTTCCAGACGTGAGGCAAAGACTGTTTCTTGCAGCGTTTGGTGATGAGTTAATAGAAATGTTAGTTAGAAAACAGAAGCCTTTTGGAGCGGGCCAGAGGTGAATTGTGTGTCCAGGGTCTATAAGTGGCGGAATGATTAGTCACTAATGTCGCCGAAAGTGTTTTAATTCCTTCACACAAATTTAGGATCACCAATGTTTTCCTCCGGACATTACGCAGATTGGTCCAGGAGAACCCTTCACACACCTTCTTGGAACCCAATTTGAGAAACACTTCTCTAAACTTATGCGTTGTATTTAAGTTTTCTTACTCTTTTAGGTATTCCTATAGAGATCTCATATATCATCATCATCATCATTGTCAACCATTATCAATCCACTGCTGGACGAAGGTCTCCCCAAGTTTCCTCCACAACGGTCTGTCTTGTGCCAGTCTCCTCCATGTCACTCCCGCATATTTACGAATTTCATCCACCCATCTCCCATGTGGTCTTTTTCTGGGTCTTTTCCTGTCCCTTGGAATCCAATCTAAAATTTCGGCTGTCCATCTATGGTCTGTCCTTCTGGCAGTATGTCCAGCCCATTGCCATTTCAGGGATTTAACTCTGATCATGATGTCTTCCACTCTCGTCATTTTTCGGATCCACGAGTTCCTCTTCTTATCTCTCCTAGTTATACCAAGCATGCACCTCTCCATGCTTCTTTGAGTTGTCTGCAGCCTTTGTATGTCTCTTTTAGTTAAGGTCCACGTCTCTGCACCATACGTAAGCACTGGAAGGATGCATTGATCAAACACTTTTCTTTTAAGACATAATGGCATATTGCTCTTGAAAATTATGCTGTTTCTTCCAAAAGCTCTCCAGGCAAGTTTTGTACGCCGATTAATTTCTTCATCAATGTGACCCTCACTTGATATCTGCTGTCCAAGATAAACATACGTATCTGTTATCTCCAGTTGTTCTCCATCAATCGATAAATCTTCATTTCTTGTAAAAGCATTGAACATCACTTTTGTCTTCTGAAAGTTCATTTTTAATCCCACTTCTTTACTCTTGTCAGCAAGTTCCTGGATCATACTCTGCAGCTCTGATGGGGTAGTTGCAAAAATGACTACGTCATCAGCAAAACGAAGGTGGGTTAGATAATCTCCATTAATCTTTATCCCTTTGTTTTCCCAGTTCAGTGATTGAAAGACATTTTCCAATGTGGCATTAAAGAGCTTCGGAGATATGGTGTCACCTTGTCTCACTCCCTTTCCAATTTTTATGTGTGTTGTATTTTCAAACAGCCGAATCTTTGCACTTGCATTTTCATAGATGTTATTAATAATATTAATGTATGCATCTTCAATACCGCAGGATTTCAGAGCCGTGGTAACTGCTGATGGTTTCACCGAATCAAAGGCTTTTTCATAATCGATAAAAGCCATGCACAATGGAAGTTCATATTCCCTCGCTCTTTCAATTAGTACTCTCAGTACGTGGATATGATCTATTGTGCTGTAGCCACTCCTGAATCCAGCTTGTTCTCTCGGTTGAGCCATGTCCAGTGTTACCTTCAAGCGGTGTGAAAGAACTTTAGTGAAGGTTTTGTAAACCACTGATAGGAGGCTGATAGGTCTGTAGTTCCTGAGATCCTCAATGTCACCTTTTTTATGTAGCAGGATCATTGTAGCATTGTTCCAATCCTCAGGAATCTTCCCTTCATTAAGGCATCGAGTGAAAATTTGGGCGAGTACTGTTTCAATTTCTCCACTTGCTTCTTGTATGATGTCTATAGTAATTCCATCTTCTCCTGGAGCTTTCCCCCGCTTCATGTTCTTGATTGCATGAGCAACTTCTGCTGGGAGGACTGGAAGAACTCTGGTACCTTTCATGATGTCTGGAGTACATGTATCATCCCTTTCATATAATTTGGAGTAGAAATCTTTCACTCTTGTCAAAATTTCGCCTCTATTTCTTGTTATAGAACCATCTTCTTTTCTCAGAGCCATAATCTGTTTTCTTCCTTTACTGAGATGTCCCTTTGCTATCTTTAGGCTTTGGTTGTTTTCAATTGCTTTCCTCACTAGCTCACAGTTGAATTTCCTTACGTCTTCAGTGATACTTTTTCGTGCTGTCTTGCATAGCTCTATATATTCCACTTTGGAAGTCACATCTTCTTTAGTTGTCCTCATCTCTCTTCTTTTTTGTATCAACATTTTGGTTTTTCCTGATAATTTGTTTACATGCAACTTGTTCTTAGACCCAGCTAATTTTTTTGCCGTTTCCATAAGAGCTTTGGTTACTTTTCTGTTAACTTCCGAAATATCCACTTCTTCCGATGTTAGGCCTTCTAAAGCAGAGAATCTGTTCTTCAGTTCCAACTTGAAAGTATTATGGATTCTCTCAGTATTCCACCAAAATATCTTTATTTGCTCCTTCACAGACACCAGTATTACTCAAAGCTGCTCCATGGTGTTTGAGTATCTCCTTTTCATTGTGGATATATGGATATTAATTCTTCCAAACTAATCAACGGTTATTAACATTCCTTTTATATGTATAGCACTTGATGCACAGAATGTTTTTTACACTGATTTTAATTATTTAAGTTATCTTACATTTTGATTTCTTCTTTAACTTTCATGGTTATTAACACTTTAACCGGCTGGAACGAATTAACTCGGGGTTAGCAAAATGGGCTGTAATCAGCTCGAACGAATATAATCGCATTCTGAGAAGTGTGTCGAATGCGGCTGGAGCGGGTGCTGAACCTACGCACCAGAAAACCTTGCTTTCCCGTTAGTTTTGTTGTCACATGTGGTAAATGTGGGGAAGATTCACACTATTTTTTTTGACTGATTATCTGCAAAAAGGGCTATAACAATGGCGACAAACCTATAAGAAAGGGGAGAGAGAAGATATTGGAGTCGCTAATTTCTACCCAGTGGCATGATGCTCGTGTCAGGGGCATTAGCCCTTCGCCATTATTACTTGGTGTCCGGGGGACTAGCCCATCTCCATCTTTGCTCGGATTGGAAGTGTTGTGGAGCAGATAATATACCTTATCACTTGTGACAGGTTTATTGCCGGTACTGCTAAGATGGGAAAGTGAAGGAATTGTTTGAAAGCAGCATTCGTAAAACCTGGTCGCTATGTGACCATTTCTGTTTGAGGAACGCAGAACATTTTCGGTGCTATTTGGTTTGGACATGCCGGTCGCCTAAAGGGTTAAAATTCCTGCAAACTGACGCGAGGTATTTAAATATTTCTTTTTTTCGTTTTACTGCTCTTTCACGGATGCTAACGTTTGAGAAAACGACCTGTGGAACTTGTATTTAAGTATGTTTAGTCTATTTCTTACCGCTGTATGAGCATTAAATCTGATCCAAACCACTCAGAGGTATTTGAATCTTCTTATTCCATTTATATGACCTTTTTGAAATATTAACAATTCTCCAAACATATCTGAAATTTTAAAGCAATCCTGAACTGTTCCTTGATGGATAGGAAATTCTTCAAACTGATCCGTGGCATTTATCTATTTCTACTAATTGTTTTAGTTGATGCTATGTAATTATTGACATTCCTCCAAACTTATTTAAATGTACACACACACACACACACACACACACACACACTTTCCTATTTTATTCCTTTTATTTATTTCTCCTGAATATTCATATAAAGTAAACTCGAGGGGTTTTTAAATAGTTTTATTATCAATGAAGGAAATCCGGGATTACACCAAATGTACAATGCAAATTTGTAAGATGTGAATCCGTTTACTGGTGTAAATATTGCATGGATGCTAAGTCAGATAATATCCGAAAATCTGAACATTTCGTCGTCTTGCAGCGGGAGTCGAGCCTGCGTCTCCCGGATAGCGCCCCAGTATGCTACCCTTACACCACCCATAAAGACGTTCTGGGTGCATAGTACTACGTATGGGTAGTCATGTGTAAGGGTAGATGTAAAACGGTTGTCCTGTGTAAGGGTAGCATACTTGAGCGCTATCCGGGAGACGCAGGTTCGATTCCCGCTCCAGGATGACGAAATGTTCAAGTTTTCGGATATTATCTGACTTAACATCCATGTCATATTTACACCAACAAACGGATTCACATCTTTCAAATCTGTATAGTTTTATTATTTTTACTGTGGATCGATGCTGTTACCAGTAATTTCGTCGATGCTGTAATCAATAATTTGGTTCTCACTTTCTCCGTTGCAATAAATGTGCTTTTGTTTCGGTTCAACTTATTTGCAGCTATTTAAAAAACAAACTTTTAACTATTTTGTTTTGACGAGCAGTACACGATATATATATATCACCTATCCAGTAATATGTATTGCCAAGAATATTAATATTATCAATTCGAGATAAATCTTTGCTGAACATTTTCATTCCATATTACGTTTTAAAAAACTGTCGTTGTAACAACGCGTTTTAAAATGTCGCCATAGTAACAGGACTTAAAAGTCGGGTAACCGCATCGGCTCATGAGATTCCAGATCAACCGTAATGCAAATAACAAAAATTCTAGTTTCAAGGCACGAGAAAAGAATAACAAAGGAATCAAGTAATATATGTATGATAACATGCACGATTTTTTTTTCAAATAAGGCACACGTCTACTTTTCCTTAAGAATTTAGCTGTTTAAACTAGAGGCTTCAGATTTATGTGATCATTTGTAGCACGCCTTTACTTCCTTTGAATTTTTCATATTTGATATTAGATGTCGTTATTCTTGCGAGATTGAAATTCGCGATTCCAAATGACAGGAGTTATTACTGCAAGTTGCAGATTCTAGAAATTGTCTCATTTCCCGTTCGAATGGAGTTTTCGAAGATGCAGTGAGCACAGGTTACGCTTCCCAATTCCTATTACGCTTTACGTTATTCAGACTTTGGTTGAAGCCGAAATAGAAGCCACTAAAAATCCACTGAGTAGTTTTAGAATGGGTAATTTTCATAATGCCCGAGTGGCAACACCAGTTTCTAAATCAGAAACGCGGAAATGAGAATCAAAGTATATTTGGTATGTGCATAAACATCTTCTACTGAGAAACTTTTTATTACTGTGCTGATTCATCTGGCACAGATATCACATGGAAGCTTGAGTGCTTCAGCCTGGTGATGTGCGCACTTCATAAAGCGGATGTAATTCCTGGTGACTTACAACAGCAAGGCACGAAGAATTTGATATCATGCGGCTAAGACGACTTTTAGCTGCCAGAGTATGTATTTCTTAACGTCATAAGAATATAGATTTGTTTCCTTGCCAGCTCTGCTTGAGGATAGCGAAACTCAAATATTAGATGCCAGTAATTATTCTGCAATGCTTGCTTTGATCATATTGCGTCACTACTGGTTGGTAACATTTAAAAAACTAGTTTCAGAGTTATTATGAGAATTAATGTTTAACAGTAAACAAACTGAGGACCACCACCTAGCGAAACATTTGTAATAGTATTACACACTGTGACATTGAAGCTGCAACACACAGAATAGGTTGAATGGCGTCCACGAATGAGCAGTATGAGAGACAAAAAGACAAACGTTTTCAAAACAATTTTATTACTTCGAGATTTAGGCACATCAGTAAAAAATACAATCACATCTGTTGGCAATCATTTTGTCCTACAGACGTATGGTGGCTTTCTGTGGCACTTTCAACCATGCCCCTGCCGCCCCGGTGGCGCAGTGGTCTAAGGCGTTGACCTCTGATCATTTGTCAGTAAGGTGTCCGGGTTCGAATCCCGGTCAGGCATGGATGTTGTGTTTGTCTTACGGCACTGGCTCTCTCCCTTCCCTGGAACCAGTGACCCTAAATTAGGGACGGGGCGACTGCTTATAGCTCACGGCGGATGCCCCCTGCACTTGGTCATAGAGAGAGACCGTTGATTGAGGATTGCTGTAGAGAAGCCTTCCAACCATATACACTATCATACATGTTATAGTGGGAAGAGATCTGAAGATCGTGCTGGCATTTACTGAACTTTAACAATGCGTAGAGTTTCTCTGGAGTTGTTTGCATTATGCGGACATGCATTGAAACATGCTGCTAGGTGCTCCACTTGCGAAAGGGGTAGCAGTAGCCAAGACGTACCGGTCAAACTTCATATGAGCAATGCTAGGGATATTCTGCTGTCAGATTTGGTTCCTTCCTAGACCATGACACCTGCTGTTTGCTCTGTATGCTTCTGGACAATTACTTTTGAAGTGATCTGTTCTTCTTGTCTCCTTACGTGAACCTGGCTACCATCGGATTCAAACAAAAGCAACATTCGTCGATGATGACCACACGACGCTATTCTGTATTCATCAATCTAGATCCTTGTGACGACGTTCATTTCATAAGAACAAGCGACGCAATAGAGGCAGTGTGTGTGAAGTTACTAGCTCTAATTTAAACTTCCTTTTGAGTTTCACACAATTTCAGTGTCTCCTCGTTAAATAGTTTCTAACTTCACGCCACAGATTTTCTCTCGAAAGGCTTGTACAAGTTAGTATCCTGACAGAAGGTGGGCAATCAAACGTAAATACACTGCTGGCCACCCAAAATGCAGTACCAAGAAAGAAGCATCCGATTATTCTGAAATTCGCAGCATGCGTCGCCCGCGAGAGGATATGCAAACGATTAGCATTGCAGGGCATATGCAAATCATGTGCGGCCGGCACGCCACCAAGAAGCACTATAAGAAAGGTGCACAGAGGGCGGGGTGTAAGTAGTGGAAGTGTGTTGTGCTACCGGACCTGTGCGTGGGAAGCTTCCTGATGCCTCGTCGCAGAATAGGGCAGTCATTTCAGCACGTTTCGGAGTTCGACAGAGGACGAATGGTGGCTTATCGCGACAGCGGTTTATCGTACCGAGATATCGGCGCCCTTGTGGGACGACATCCAGCCACAGTGAGGCGAATATGGATTCGGTGGGTGCAGGAGGGACAGACGGACCGACGTGAGCGATTGCCGCAGCCGCGGCACAACACCGAACATGAGGACCGGCATGTTGTGCGGCGGGCATTGGCGGCTCACACCGCCACATCACGAACGTTAGCGCAGGAATTAGGGTGTGTTGCTCAACAACCTGTGTCATCACGTACCGTTCGATGTCGTCTGCAGGAGAGGGGACTTGTCGCACGGCGCCCATTGTTCCGATTACCATTGTCGTTACACCACCGGCAACTGCGGCGGCAGTGGGCCGTTGAACGCCGCACCTGGACTACGGAATGGCATGACATTGTCTTCTCCGACGATTCCCGCTTCTGCCTGCAACACCACAACAGTCGGATCCACGTGTGGCGGCACCGCGGCGAGAGACTGTAGGACGCCTGCAATATGCATCGCCATACCGGTCCTTCGCCTGGCGTTATGGTTTGGGGCGCAATTAGATGTGACACCCGCACCCCTCTGGTACGCATCGCCGGTACACTCAATAACCACCGCTACATCTCCGACGTTTTGGAGCCTGTAGTTCTCTCTTACCTGCAGGACCTGCCAGCGGCCACGTTTGAACAGGACAAGGCGCGCCCGCACGTAGCACGCGTCGTGCAACAATTTTTCACGGCCCACTAGGTGTCACTGCTGCCGCGGCCCGCCTGTATGTCGCCCATCGAACACTTCTGGTAGCTGATCGGCAACCGAGTGACCCGGCAAGCACCACCCGCGGCTTGCCTGATAAACTGTGGCAACGTGTGGAAGCAGCCTGGACCAACATACCCTAAGCCCACATCCAAAGCCTCTTACGTTCGATGCCGCGGCGTGTAGCGGCCGTTATTGCTAGCCATGGAGATGACACGAACTATTGATGTCTGCGTGTTCCGCAAGTCGAACGGGCCTGTAAGCTGAATCGTTTTATCTTTGTATCTGTTGTTAGGTGTCCAGTAAATCTGGCTTTGCTATCTCGTGTCCTTCTTGGTGTTGCATTTTGGGTGGCCAGCAGTGTAACAATAATTGAGTGTTCTAAACAAAGTTGTGAAAATTGTATTTTGGAGCACAGCTATATTCGATGAGCAGAGCAATTTTGCATGAGCAGATTGTATTAACAGTTGAGACGGATTTTATTTTAGAGCGACATTGCAAAAGTTATCTGCTGAGCAATGCTATGCAAAGCAATGTTCTGAGCACTTTATGTGCTGTGTGAAGTCTGAACGTTTCTTGTTTTTGAGAACGAAGTTTTCTAGTAAGTCCATTTGGCGTGCTGACTGATACAAAAACATTCTGTAAGTACTGTCTAATAACTTACTCTGCCCATTATTTTGAAAGTACTTTCATGACTAATTAAGGTTTCAGTTCGTACGAACAAACGACGAACGATTAGGAATATCCTGGGTTAGTTAAGTAAAATATAACTGACATTTGAATTTCAAGTAAGGTTAAACCTTTAAGATAATAGGTATACACAATCAGTTCATTGCTGTTAGTGACATTACATTGCCATAAAGTATTTCGCATATAAGAAGTATAATTCTCAAATAGTCTGCAATAATTTTTACCATTGCTGTTAGTCTTATTGGATTGCCTTACAATTTCTCAGACATAACAATTATAATTGTCAGATAGTTTTCAATTATTTTTTCCATTGCTGGTAGTCACATTACTTTGCCATAAAGTGTCTCAGATATAAGAAGTATAATTGTCAGATCAATTATTTTTACCATTGCTGTTAGTCTTATTGGATTGCCTTACAATTTCTCAGACATAAGAATTATAATTGTCAGATAGTCTTTAATTATTTTTACCATTGCTGTTAGTTCCATTGGATTGCTTTAAAGTTTCTCAGATATAAGAATTATAATTGTCAGATAGTTTTCAATTATTTTTACCATTGCTGGTAGTCACATTACTTTGCCATAAAGTGTCTCAGATATAAGAAGTATAATTGTCAGATCGATTATTTTTGCCACTACCGTTAGTCAAATTAGATTGCCATAAAGTGTCTCGGATATATGAAGTATAATTGTCAGATAATCTTCAATAACTTTTACCCTTGCTGTTAGTCACATTCTTTGCCATAAAGTGTCTTAGATATAAGAAGTATAATTGTCAGATCAATTATTTTTACCACTACTGTAAGTCAAATTAGATTGCCATAAAGTGTCTCGGATATATGAAGTATAATTGTCAGATAATCTTCAATAACTTTTGCCATTGCTGTTAGTCACATTCTTTGCCATAAAGTGTCTTAGATATAAGAAGTATAATTGTCAGATCAATTATTTTTACCACTACTGTAAGTCAAATTAGATTGCCATAAAGTGTCTCGGATATATGAAGTATAATTGTCAGATAATTTTCAATAACTTTTACCATTGCTGTTAGTCACATTCTTTGCCATAAAGTGTCTTAGATATAAGAAGTATAATTGTCAGATCAATTATTTTTACCACTACTGTAAGTCAAATTAGATTGCCATAAAGTGTCTCGGATATATGAAGTATAATTGTCAGATAATCTTCAATAACTTTTACCATTGCTGTTAGTCACATTCTTTGCCATAAAGTGTCTTAGATATAAGAAGTATAATTGTCAGATCAATTATTTTTAAAACTACTGTAAGTCAAATTAGATTGCCATAAAGTGTCTCGGATATATGAAGTATAATTGTCAGATAATCTTCAATTACTTTTTCCATTGCTGTTAGTCAAATTAGATTGCCTTAAAGTTTCTCGGAACTAAGAAGTTTAGGATCTTTGTAACGTTGCTTGTATTGAAGATTTCAACGGCACCCTTGTTGAATATACATGTACGATTTAGAAGGTGTCGTAAGAACGCAAAAAATTGTGTTTGTCAAATCAAGATTTTTTTCTGCTATAATCTCAGGAACTCGCATTAATACGTCTCTGCAGTGGAACAAAGTTTCACGCGAAGCAAGCGAATACAAATTTCACACTTGATACTTGCCTTTTGGAAATTATTTTCTAAGAATCGGTCATAAAAAATGCTAATGCGGACGTCATACAAAATAAAACTTGGTAAACTGACCTGGGATACCTCAGATTCAACACGGTTTCTCAATTTTTGTTAGGTCCCTGCAAAAAACCCGTAAAGCTGGAATCAGAGTAATAAAACACAATTTATGATATTTACAAGGTATCATAAACGATGTCATTTTAAAATCTTTTCAGAAAACGCCCGGCGATATAGAAAAACTCGAAAATCATAGGAATTTAACAGCGCAATATAAAAAATTAATGTACATGCAGTTTCACGAAAAAATAATGTTGATCGCTTTAATTCCAGCGTGTTTTTACAACGTAAAAAAAATTAGCAATCGTTTTCTGCTTAAGACGTTTTTCATGATTCCCGCAATGAAACCTAATGAAATCTTTACCTGATATATAGCTAAAAGCCAATATGTGGAAGGAAAGAGTTTACGATGATGCAAATTTTATAGCTGGCAGATGAAGTATTACGAGGTAGTATCCGTAATTCGTGTTTACTAGCGATTACGACAGTTTGAACGACATTGCACACGTCATAAATGTTGTAATAGCCAATAAACAGTGAAATGTTTTCTGCCAAAGACCTTCTCACATCATTTTACGCACGCTACGGAATGCGTTTTAATATTCCTTTTATCAACTTCCTTCACCCTGACGGAACCTTGCACTGCTGTGTCGTCAAAACTAACTTCCGCTTTTGTCGCAGTAGTCGTAAATGCCTATCGATTTTTTCTCCATGAATACGTAATTAGAGAGATTTTGTTTTGATGGAGTGAACTGCACTAGATGGGCTTGTCGCGGCATTGCACTTTATACACATTTCAATGGATACGCTTTTTTATCTTATCTTTTGGTAACTGGAACAGCTTCAGCGAGGCAACGCTCAAAATGTGCGTGTGCTTGTGTTCAGAATGAATTATGCAAACACAATGGGAAAGGAATTTCTAGCTTATTTCGGAATTTTAGTACGGGCGAGTGTATCGCAGAGATTACATTTAGCTTGTGTTATCAAAAAGGAGATGAAACCTTTTATAGAGCAAATTTCAATAAAGGGTAACATTATTCCAGATAACACTTCAAAATTCTTTGCCGCTCCAGTGGCGCAGTGGTCTAAACGATGGCTTCTGATCATTCACCCGAAAGGGGTTCGAGTCCCGGTGCGGCATGGATGTTGTGTTTGTCTTACGACACTGGCTCTCTCTCCCTTCCATGAAACCAGTGACCCTAAATTAGGGACGGGTGATTGCTTATAGCCCATTAAGTTGCTCACGGCGGTCGTGAAACCTCAAAAAAAAAAATCCTTTGACTTTGTAAAACTTAACGGTATTTTAGATTTACGTGATTAAAGGTGGTGAGATAGGGAACTAATATCAAAATTCGTGAAATAAAATCTGCGGAAACACAAATCAAGATTTTAGGGAGCGATTTCTTAGGATATTCAAAGCAAACGGACTATAAATTCTTAATTTGCTTGTACCACTTACTTCTCATCCATGTAACATATTTCAGAAAGCCGCGGTGGTGCAGTGGTCTAAGCGATGGCCTCTGATCAATCTTCCGAAAGGGGTCCGGGTTCGAATCCCGGTGAGGCATGGCTGTTGTGTTTGTCTTACGGCACTGGCTCTCTCACTTCCCTGGAACCAGTGACCCTAAATTAGGGACGGGCGACTGCTTATAGCCCATTGAGTTGCTCACGGTGGTCGTTAAACCTCCAATCAAAAAAAAAAAAAAAAAAATCTCAGAAAAGTTGAAAATTTCCTCGCCCTGGAGCGGGAGTCCGCATCTCCCGATTTCCGTTCGAGTATGCTAAACGTTACTCCACCCAGGACAGTAAAGTTCCAAGCAACTGAGACTAAGCAAACTTATTATAGCTTAGGAATCTGAAAATCCACGGATTTTTGCTATTCGAAGCAGCCGTGCTTCCTCATAGCGTTTTGATCATCTCTTCACTGTCCTGGATGGTGTAACGGTTAGCAGAATCGAACGGAAATTGAGAGATGCGGGTTCGATTTCCGCTGTCGAGTTAGGAAGTTTCCAAGTTTTCTGAGAGATGTTACATGGGTCACCAATAAGTGAGTGGTACAAGGAAATTTAGAATTTATATTCTGTTTGCTTTTAATATTCTATCAATATATATTCTGTTTGATTTGTATATTCTATCGATTTATATTCTGTTTGCTTTTAATATTCTACCAATTTATATTCTGTTTGATTTGAATATTCTATCGATTTATATTCTATTTGCTTTGACTGTTCTATCGATTTATATTGTGTTTGCTTTGAATATTCTATCGATTTATATTCTGTTTGCTTTGAATATTCTATCGATTTATATTCTGTTTGCTTTGAATATTCTATTGATTTCCCATGTATTATGATGAATAATTCTTCCTTCATTCATTTCTTAGGAATTTTAAAGGATTTTAAATCCAAAACTATACTCATGTCCAAAAGCTAAAGATCACTTATATTTTCATAGCATACTTTTATTCCAACAGGATGTGGAGGAAATATCAGATAAAAAGGACATGTACACTGTGACGCATATTCTAAATTAACTATCGTTTTTAGTTTCTCTCCCTATTTAAATCTTGAGTTTGTTCTCAGTTATACTTCGCACTTAACGTGATATCTTTTCTCTCAAACGAATGCTGTTGACAACATAATTGAGGTGGATTGAACGTGACGTATGTCTGTTATTAGATAAGAACCAGAGATATAAACTACGATAAAACAGTTGCTTGTGGAACGTTGTGAAGCGATTAATGTGGAGCATTGTGGAGCGATTAATGTAGAACGTTGTTGGTGTGTGGTGTGTTTAATGTGAAGTGTTGATACCGATATGTTATGTTACGATGTGTTGGAGAAAACATCTTGAATAAAGTATCATTTTCGTAAGTTTGATTTCGGTTTTTAAATGTTTCGTCTGGCCGTTAAGATTTAATTTAGGAACTCATTCATCGTATGGTGATGTTTTAAAATAACGTAGCAGTACGAAAAGACGTTTACGTTATAACATACATACATAAGCATAAATGTGTGCTTATTACTATAGAAAATCGATAAAACAACAAAGCATTCAGTTTTCTGAAATTAAATAATAACTCAAATTGACAGGAAAAAAAACCATGGATCATTTAAGAGGGTATATGACCACCCGTGATTACAATGTGTGAATGGCATCTGTGGATCCGCTTTTCACGAGATTGTCCAGAAGATTCTGAGGGAGGTTTCTCCGTTCTTCTTTCAGTGCCATCACCAGGTTTTGTTTTTTTTTTCGTACCAGATGGTGGATGGAGTTCAACAATGCTCCTTCCTAGAGCGTTCCAAGCATTTTCGATTGGAATCAGGTCGGGGGATTACGCAGACCACTCCGTTCGGTCAATCCCCTCGCTCTCCAACAGTACATCAACACATGATGATCGATGAGACGGGCGTTAGCTTCCATGAAAACGAGAGGCCCTCGGCTTCAAGTCCAATGACCTACCACTAGCAGTTGATAGTTTTGCTTAATTAATTAAAAACAACATGCTACGTCCGACAGCACTTTTCTCACATAAGTACAGATAATTTTCTATGAAATTTTAGAGCAACCACATAAGAGAGAAAGATTGAAGGTAACGTTTTTGGGGAAACAACTTTTCAGATAGACACTAAAAATAAAATTTACGAGTTTTATTAACAAATACCAAAAATAATTATTCGTTTGTTCCAAAAAAATCTAGACAACAAGGACACGAGAAAGTGGGCCATTTCTCAAGTGGTCCATCCGGAAATGTCCAGGTGTTGCCAAATCCACCCCTGTACAGGTGTGCTAATCCACCCCTGTACAGGTGTGTAACCTGCAATATCGGATTACCAATTTTGGGAATTTAGAACAGAAATTGTATGCGAAAAAGTTTTGGAGTTTTGCCTATCGTAGGAATATCTACACAGTTTTTAATCGCTTTTATGCATCTCGGTTGTATTTTGTTTTAGCTTACTTTTCTAATGCGAAAGAGAAAAGCAAAAAAATTGCGTATGATTCTTTCAGGCTCTACATTTCGTTAAAACGTGATATATATAAACCCTACATGCTACTGGAGCAGCGACACTGTATTCAACTTCCTTTGCTCTGAGGTTACCATGCATAAATTCCTTTTTATTGCCAATGTATCATGCTTTTTCAGCATGGCGATCTTTACGAAAAATGATTGTATAACCACCTGAATTATACAGCTAAGTCATCACTGGTTATGGTAGCGATGAGCCTTGGAAAACAGTGATTCTATTAATAGTTATACAAAGTCTCACTGGGATAATAGTAACGCTTTTTAGACGACATAAGTGTGGAAGCCGAAAACTTCTTTCTCCACCACTTATGGTATTCCATCTGATTGTTCCGACTCTCTAGTTTCAACGCAATTTCTACTGTTGAAGGCCTATGTCCAATTTTCGATTACCTGCTGATCCAAAACATTTCAGCGTTCTCCTCTTTTAATCTACAAATCCACAATACATACGAGAATGCTTCAAGTCTACAAGCACGTTAATGACAGCAACGGCAATACGGACTTTATGGTTCAGTTCGAAAATGGGTATGTTATGTACGCTTTGCTTCTGCGATATACACTGCTGGCCACCCAAAATACAACACCAACAAGGAAGCATCCGATTGGCCTGAAATTCGCAGCATGCGTCGCCCGCGAGGGGACATGCAAATGATAAGCATTGCATGGCATATGCAGATCATGTGCACCCGGAACGCCACCGAGAAGCACTATAAGAAGGGTGCACAGAAGGCGGGGTATAAGTAGTGGAAGTGTGTTGTGCTGCCGGACTTGTGTGTCGAAAGCTTCCTGATGCCTCGTCGCAGAATACGGCAGTCATTCCAGCAGGTTTCGGAGTTCGACAGAGGACGAATAGTGGCTTATTACGACAGAGGTTTATCGTACCGAGACATCGGCGCCCGTGCGGGATGACATCCAGCCACACTGCGGCCAGTATGGATTCGGTGAGTGCAGGAGGCACGGACGGACCGACGTGACCGATTTCCTCTGCCGCGGCACACCACCGAACGAGAGAGCCGGCATGTTGTGCGGCGGGCATTGATGGCTCGCACCGCCACATCACAAACGTTAGCGCAAGACTTAGGGTGTGTTGCGCAACAACCTGTCTCAGCACGTACCATTCGACGGCATCTGCAGGAGTGGGAACTTGTCGCACAGCACCCATTGCTCCAATTACCATTGACGTTACACCACCAGCGAGTGCGGCGGCAGTGGGTCGTTGAACGCCGCACCTGGACTACGGAATGGCACGACATTGTCTTCTCCGAGGAATCCCGCTTCTGCCTGCAACACCACGATGGTCGGATCCACGTGTGTCGGTACCGGGGCGAGAGACTGTATGACACCTGCACTATGCATCGCCATACCGGTCCGTCGCCTGGCGTTATGGTTTGGGGCGCAATTGGATATGACACCCGCTCCCCTATGGTACGCACCGCCGGTACACTCAACAGCCACCGCTACATCTCCGACGTTTTGGAGCCTGTAGTCCTTCCTTACCGGCAGGGCCTGCCAGCGGCCACGTTTCAACAGGACACGGCGCGCCGGCACGTGACACGCATCGCGCAACAATTCTTCACGACCCACCAGGTGTCACTGCTGCCGTGGACCGCCTGTTCTCCCGATATGGCGCCCATCGAACACGTCTGGTCGCTGATCGGCAACCGAGTAGCCCAGCAAGCACCATCCGCGGCTACGTTTGATGAACTGTGGCAACGTGTGGTAGCAGCCTTGACCGACATACCCCAAGCCCACATCCAAAGCCTCTTTCGTTTGATGCCGCGGCGTGTAGCGGCAGTTATTGCCAGCCATGGGGGCCACACGAACTATTGATGCCTGCGTGTTCTGAAAGTCGTACGGGCCTGTAAGCTCAATCGTTTCATCTTTGTATCTGTTGCTATGTGTCCAGTGAAACTGGCTTTTCTTTCTCGTGTCCTTCTTGGTGTTGTATTTTGGTTGGCCAGCAGTGTACATACATTTGATAAAAGGAAAGAAGATATCACATTCACTAGTGGATACGTTTAACAACTAATTCAAACGCGAGTAACAGAGGTAGAAATGGTGGAATAACCCCCTTTTTTCATTACTTCTACGGTTCAGTACACTCCGTAGCAAACGCATTCATTTTTGTGACAATTGTTACAAGTGTTGAGAAAATTTACTTATGTAGAATCCTGGTTTTTAGAGCTGTCATCCTGATGTTGTCCAATTTCTCCTTGCATGCTTTCCAAAGACCATCTCTTCTACATAGTCGTTTCAGTAAAAGAGCACGTTTCAATAAGCCAAATGCGCAGAAATACAGGGTGTCTATAAATGAAGTATGCAACTCCAGTAGGCTATTAAAAATATGATAGAAGGAAACTTACTTTAAACGTCAAGAGACGTGGCAAATGTTAAAGGTTGTTAAGTCAGATAGTAGATGGCGCCAGGTGTCTCATGTAAAGAAAAATGTCGTCAAACACGGAACACAACAGACATGCCTTCCCCAATGGAGAAATCAACGTGTGAGTTTTAGTTTGCGGAATCAAAATCTCTAACAAAAGTTCAGCTAAGTTCAGAACGGTGTACTAGAGACAGCCGCTAGCACGAAGGAGCATAAAAAAATGGGAAAGAAATTCAAAGCAACGGGGACAACAGGAAGTTTCAGGCAAAAGCATTGGGAAACTTTTTATTTTGGATGAAAAGGTGGCAAACGTACGTAAGTGTTATCTAAGGAGTCCGAAGAAGTACGTCCAAGTCGCCATTCGTTATCTCGAAATACGCGAGCAACGGTTCATACCGTTTTACATAAACGTCTACGTCTATATGCGTGTATAGTGCAGTTAGTGCACAAACGTTGGCCAGATGGTCAATCAAGGAGAAAAGCATTAGAGATAGACATGACTAATCTTATTCACGAAGACCCCACACTCCTTTCACGGAACTGTTTCAGCGCTGAGTCGACACGCTGAGTGAATAAACATAACTGCCGATTGTGGGGCACGGAAAATTCCCATATAGTCGTAGCACACGAGAGAGAGATAGCCCGATGGTTAATGTCTGGGCTGACCTAATCGAAGACAGAGGGATATGGCCCTTTTTCGTCGCTGAACCAAGCCTTTCTGGCATAATGTACCTCGACATGTTAGAACAATTCGCAACTCCACAACACCAAGATATTCATGACATCGTTTTCCAGCAAGACGGAGCGCCTCCGCACCTCCGCACCTCCGCACTGGTCTTTGGATGTACGCAGATCTTTAGACCACCATTTTTCAGAACGTTGGATTGGACGTCGAGGTCCGAAGGCATGGCCAACCCATTCTCCTGATATTACCCAATGCAATTTCCTTTATTTGGTGCTTTATTCAGGACATTGTGTACAAGAAAAAGGTTACATCTATCACTGAGATCAAATAACACATTACTGCAGCCTTCCTACTTGTTGCACCTGACATTCTGCAGCATACGTGGGTGGAACTGGACTATCTTTTAGACATCCTGCGAGCAACCAAAGGAGCACACGTGGAGACCTACTGACATTAAAATTAAAATTCACAGTTACCATGTCTTTTGACATAAAAAGTAAATTCTTATTTATTGCAGTTTTTTTTTCTGAATAGCATACTAAATTTGTATACTTTATTTATGGACATCCTGCATATCAAAGAGAGCAACGGGAGGTCAAATAAATCATGGAAGTAGATATGCTTCAGAAAACATAAAAATTACATCGCCGGATACAGAACGATCTAATTTTCAAGTTTTCATAGGAACGTCTACGTTCAGGCGTAAGGAGATTTGAAAAGGATCTGGCTGTAGAGTACTGCCTGAATTCCAGTCCTGTGGTCCTTCTGAAGTAAAAAGTTTTGTGTGGATTTCGACGTGTGGCCTGATGCTTTATCTTGGTGGATGTCTACAACAGTTTTGTCATTACTATTCACCGCCGGCAGTTCCTGCTTGTAAAGTCGTGTCACAGCCTCTGTCAGATAGATAGCATCTTGAGTTCACTTTCGCAGTTTTAGTAACCCGATGAATCTACAGTTTGATATGGTACGAGAATGCCGCGACAATCTGTAAGTAACTGCACTTTAACCCGTCCTCAGGGTTGCCAAACTCAAATTCATTGGACAAGAATCAGTGGCATCCAGTTTTGAAACACATTTAACGAGAATGAACCAAAATTTACATTATAAAATAGGAACTCAGAAGTGAAGTTAAATTGGCATATACGCCTGACGTTTCCTGATAATACTCTGCATATTTGAAGGGATACTTGCAGAAATGATTGTCGTCGGCAACGGAAAATTCAGATAAAGTTTTTCTACTAATCTTAATTTACTTGTCTCCAAATTTCAACGAAAGACATTCTGTAATGGGATATGCAAGATCTTGGGACCGCCGGGACGGCGCAATGGTCTAAGCGATGGCCTTTGATCATTTTTCCGAAAGGGGTCCGGGTTTGAATTCCGGTGAGGTATGGATGTAGTGCTTGTCTTACTGCACTGGATTTCTTCCTTCCCTGCAACCAATGGCCCTAAACTAGGGACGGGCGACTGCATATATCCCATTGAGTTGATCACGGTGGTCGTTAAACCTCCAATCAAAAAAGCAAACTTGGGAGATAGGGAATATACACTCACGGACAGTGAAATTTGCGCACTAAAAAGGAAGCCTCGGATTGAACTGAAATTTTATGGACGTAATGGTACAGATGAATGATACACATGATGGCAAGAACAGAGCTGCAGGATAATTACAGAGGGATCTGTGGCACGCAGCTAGGTGATCTTCAATAGCGCGTCGCACTGCCTCGTGTGGCGATACATTTGACAATACGATCCATCATGTAGGCGAAAAGTCGCCTGATGTTGTCCTTCTGAAGACTGTACCACACGTGTTGGACGGTGTGCTCCAAATCCCAGATAGTACGGAACGGCGGCAGCTGGCGTTTCATCTGGTCCCACACATGCTCGATAGGGTACATGTCCGGGAAGCAGGCATGCCACGGAAGTGTCTGGACACGACGTAGGAAGTTCTGGGCAAACCTAGCCGTGTGCGGGCGGGCATTATCCTGTTGGTTTAGCGCACCGGTAATGCCGGCCAGGAATGGGAGCACATTGGGTAATAGGATCTCATCCACATACCGTTGGCATGTCAATGGTCCACGTACCACTAACTAGAGCTGATCGGGCTGCCCCGGTGGCGCAGTGGTCTAAGGCGTTGGCCTCTGATCATTCGTCCGTAAGGAGTCCGGGTTCGAATCCCGGTCAAGCATGGATGTTGTGTTTGTCTTACGGCACTGGCTCTTCCCCTTCCCTGGAACCAGTGACCCTAAATTAGGGACGGGTGACTGCTTATAGCCCATTGAGTTGCTCACGGTAATCGTTAAACCTCCAATCAAAAAAAAAGAAAAAAGCTTATCGGCTATCGTATGCAATGGCTCCCCAGACCCTAATGCCTGCATTGGGAGAGGTGTGGCGCTGGATTGCGAAGTTGGAATTGTACCGATGATCCGGGGACTTCCAGACCCGGTCACGATGCTCATCTGACCCCAAAACGAAGCGGAACGCATGTCTGAACACCACACGTCGCCAGTCTGTGGTGTTGCAAGTTGCTCTGGCGTTGCACGTCGCTCTGGCGTTGCACCACTGCACACGGAGCCGGCGATGTTCCGGTGTTAATTGTAGCACACGTAAGGGGCGCTGAAATCGCAGATTCGCTTACGTTTGGCGTCGGTAAATGGTTCTTGGACACACAGGAACCGCTGCATCTGCCTGTGTAGTGGACCGGGGCCCCGAGGGATCCGTTCGTGCCTGGCCCACGATCCGTCGATCTTCTTTACCAGTTGTCCTCCTGGTCCGTCCGGAGCCGCTCCGCCAAGTGGTAGTGCTGTCAAGTGTCACCTGCTCTCAACACAGTCAGACGGTATGGTTAGAACGATCCACGCGGCGGGCTATACGGCGCGCCGACCGCCCTGCGGTTTTCAGCACGATGATCAGGCCTCTCTCAATGTCCGTACGTTATGTAAATCAACGTCACTGGAGTCTACCCGGCATTCTTGTCACTCTGTATTCTTGCTTCCGTTGGCCGGTGCTTTTAGCTTTCTAGGGGCATTGAATACACGCCGGTTTATAAGGCTGCCAGTTCGTGCCTTCAGCGCCCCCACAGAGGGTGCGGTAATGGCGCACTCCCACCAAACGTGGATTATTTGCATACCAGTACGCACTCTAGCTATTTGTAAAGTTTCGCGGTTGTAGCATGATTCCTTCTAGGCGCACAAATTTCATTGTCCGTGAGTGAATTAATTCATGTTAATGTGTATTTGCATATGCAGATCTGTGTTTGAAAATTACAAAAGTAAAAATGAAATGCTCAATGGCTCCTGCAAATGCGATCATCGATTCTCTGTCACTTAAAAGCAAAAAAAAATATGTGCACGTTGTGTGCACTCTCTGATCCAACGGATAACTTCAAAGGCAACTTTCAGGTTACCTGAGAATTTGATCAAGAGTGGATTAATTTCATTTGAATTTGTTAGCTGCCGTTGCTGCGAGAGCAGAACACCGATTCGTAATCGAGTTTTCACATGCCTAAGTAGATGTTCCTTTTTTTTAAGGGGATGAAATGTTGGGAACATTCAATGAAGTGCGTCAAGTGATATGCCCATGAGGGGTACGCTTTAACACTGTATTAGAATGGAAGAACCTAATGTATCTATCAATCAATGTCACGTACAGCCTGACACTTGAAGGAAGAACACAAAAAAGGCTCATACATAAAAAT
The DNA here is from genome assembly GCA_039090855.1 of Macrothele yani. NCBI lineage: Eukaryota > Metazoa > Arthropoda > Arachnida > Araneae > Macrothelidae > Macrothele > Macrothele yani. The sequence continues at coordinate 162,565,997 of CM077002.1, forward strand.
ATCTGATTCTTATTATGTCGGTTAGCGGAAAAGAAAGGAATACTTTTTCAAATCCCAATGGTATAGTTTCAAAAGGAAAATGAGTGAAAGTATCTCATTTTATTACGAAAACGACAATCATTCATGAAACGTGCGAATGATCATCTAATCTGAAAAAAAAAACAGTATTCAAAGGACATCGATTTCATGAGCGTTAGCAAACGCAGGGTAAGATGCAAAATAGCCTAATATTTTTTGTTCGAGGGAGAGGGGGTAGCGAGGTTAACGACAACCGTGAGCAACTTAATAATTCAGTGGGTCTTAATTACTTTCAACCAGAGACCACATTTTATTTTGTTTTCTTTTCATGGAACCGGGCCAAAGGGTGTGAACACATAATTTGGTAAATGTAAGTTAATAACAAATAAACATTACTTGATATGTAACTTGAACAAACATTATTTTATTTAAAATGTATTAAAGTTAATGTGAAAATTATAAAATAAAGTTTACATAGCGGACAAATAAAAAAAAATTAACAAATTTCAGAAGACTTGTATTAACCTAAAATCTCAAGAGGTGATTTCAAATCACTTGAAGATATTTCACTTTTCCGGTTGTCTCATCCAGGAGGAAACTTCTGATTAAAACTTACATATTTAGCACCGAAGTGGCGCCTCATATTTTGTTTTTTACGTACATATGCAGTTTCGCTTCACACTAGGTATAAAGTAATAGCCCATTTTCTCCGTGGTAAAATAAACAAATACTTCTCTGTCCAGTAACTCTCAAACTCACGATTTGCATTTTCAACGTTTCTCTTCTTTAGCATTGAGAACGGCATTTTGAACGATCGCAATAATTAGAGCTGTTGTGCTTGCTGCTGCAAGCAAGATACGGAATAATTCTCAGGAAGAGATAGCTCCAAACGCTACCAGCGAGAAATCATAGATGTCGCGTGGAGTGGAGAACCGAACACACGGATATGCGAGACATCTTTCTTTTCTCCCGTGACGCCTAGCAGAGGGTTGCATAGGAGCGTCAGATTCCCGCAGAAAACTACGGAATTACGTTTATCACTTGCCACGTCTAAATGCACATTCTGAAACCTTTTAAACACAGTCAGAGGATTAAATAAAACAAAAATATTTATGCTGTTTTATATATTAAATTCCTATAAACATTCTTTCGTTTTCGACTATGGATTTTATACATTTCTTTGCGGTTTAGTGTTCTATTGGGGGCCAGAATGACATCCATCAAGGCCGCATTTGGCATACTGGCCACCTATTGAGAACCACTGCGATAGGTTACAGATAAAGCTTTCGTAAAAGACAACAGTGCCAGTCTGTGCTGTGATTCTTCGCCCCTTGCTTGAGCACAGGAAATTTCAAGTTTATATACATTTTCTGTTCCCTCACATGGTTCTTGGAAGTGATAATGGTGAACGAAGATAGCGACTGTTGAGAGAATCAACCACGGTCATTGAGTTCCTCGTTTCAAAGGAGTGTCGCAGAAGAAAATTCATTAGAGCAATGCAACCAGGGGCGTGCTGATAGCCTGCGCAACCCCTGCATTGCTTGGTGGGGAACTCACTGCTAAGAGGGCTTCTAGTCTCGGCATAGAGATTTTACAAAACATTTTGCGCAAACTTCATATGAAATTGGCTGAAGAAATAGGGACATTTGAAGGCAGCTTTAAATAAATAAAATAATCAATGGCTTTTTTCCTGTAAGTAACATTTTTAGAAATCATATTTGCTTTTAATTTATAACAAGTTAATAAAGTCATGCAATGCATTGATAATGATACGCTTTCCAACATACCAGAAATAATTACTCAAGTTATGAGGATAATAACTGTGGTATAAATCTCGCTTCTGGGCACTGATCTTTAACCCCATTTCGATTATATTAAACATAATTGGTTCAGTATACCTCCGCAACAACATACTAAAGTTTTGTCGCAATAGAAACATTTTTAGTGAAGTTATGACGCATAAGGGCAATGGAATAGATCCCGATCCTATTTCCTGACCTTTGTCCCATTTCGCCTATTTTCAATAGGGTTCGTTTCCAGGTGGTCCTCTACCACATACTAAAATTTCATCGAAATCGAATAATATTTACATAAATTATGGCGCATAAGAGCGATGGAATGAATCCCGCTCCTATGTCCTGACCGTTGACCCTATTTCGCCCATTTTCAATAGGGTTCGTCCCCAGGTTGTCTTCTACCACATACTAAAATTTCATCTAAATCGAACCATTTTTGCGCGAGTTATCGCGCGGAGAGAAGCAGACGGACAAAGCTGGATTATAAACGCTTTTTCCTTCGGTTGGAAAACGTAAAAAACTGGATGACAAGAGAGCAGCTACCAAAAGACTTGAGCCGCCTTTTTACGTTCATCGGCATGAATATTAACAAGAGAATATGAGAGAACTATTAGTTCAATTAATGAAATTATTATACCAATCATGTAAGGGGTTATGTGTTACAGCTGTTTGCACGTAACATATCATTCATTCATGAAAGAAATACGGGATTACGCCATATAATATAAATTTTGAAGAATTGTCATCTTCAAAATTTATATCATTCATTCTTCAGAATATAATGAACTAAAAAGTTCTCTTCACGGGGAAGAAGAAATATACATCTGTGTTGCTTCTTATAACTGTATCACATAGAACCGTATCCATTTTTTAAAAACAAAGATAAAAATGTTTAGTATATATAAAACATCGTGACGTATATAAAGTGCTTTGTTATATTCAGGTGTAGATAATTTAAATAGTTTTTATGTGCCATAATTTTCAATCGCTATTTATTTGCTTACTTAAGTTTTGTGTTTTCGTATAAATCTGGGAAGGTATTTAGACACTGTCACACGCCAGTTAGGTGTTTTCTGTGTTATCGTGAGGCATTTGAAAAAGGTTGGCCCTACTTCTTTAAAAATAATAAAATTAAAATATATTATATGCGTGGTATGATTAATTTTGGCGTAAGTGATTTGTAGTACTTTTTATTCGTAAAACTAAGCGTGCCAGAGACAGTGGTGAAGATGCATCCCGCAGTGAGAGCTTTGTTATAATATTGGCAATTGCAAATATCGGTGGAATTCATGACCTGATCATTGATGTTTCAAGAATTTCATCGAAACACATTGAGGCAACATTCAGCTTCTCTTGCGATCGAGCTCATCACATTGTTGTGAATGTGTTAGGGAAGAAGATTTTTCGATATGTGTGCACAGAGTGGGTATTGGAAAAGGGACAGACCGAAGTGTTACCACATAAAACTAAGGTTCGGGTAGATTACGCCAAAAAATCAGTAAGAAAAGGAATAAAATATCTGTTTATTGACGTACAAATATTGTTAAAGCGTAAGCTTTCAACACGAACGGGTGTCTTCTTCAGACTTATGCGTGGTTCGGCAAGACAAGAGAAATAAACATCTGAAAACATTTAAAAACTTAACACTAACAGAATGTGAGAACATGATATGTTGCAGCGCGTGCATGCGACAATGGGAGATGTCCACAGAAACGTGGTAAGCGTGAAGAAATGTATACCATTCGTGGGGTAGCTCAAGTGGGACGTCATCACGGCAAACCACGATGTTAGTCAATATCTCCATGATTTCCCTGAGGGCAGTGTCCCTAGCCGTAGTATAAGGAGCAACTCGCTTGATCTGGTCCCACGGCGGGATGATGGAATGGGCAACGACTTCCCGTGATAAGGCGGTTGTTAATCTTCTGTGCGAGACGTCCAGCTTGTGTTCGACTAGTCGAACAGCGAAAGAGCCTTTCGTCATTCTGATATAATGCTTGGTGGTACCATCCGGGTATTCGAATGGTATGAATTCATTCGAATGCATCAGTCAGTGCGGTACCGATGTTCCTGGATGATAGCAGGTTGCGTGATATCCATCATGGTGAGCGTATCCCAAAGCTAAGCCCGAGTTTCTTTAAGGTGTTCTGCAAGAAGTAGGTCAGGCCGGCTACATAAGGACAAGCTAAAATGCATTGCAGAGAAGGCTTGGTATGTCGAATACCCGGGTTGGAGAAAAAACGGATATTTTATTCATTTCTTACTGTAGTGCTATCATTAGGTGGTGCAGAATTTTAATCATATGAAGCCACAGTTTGTGTGGTTGTATCAAAGGCTTAGCTAGGCATTTCTGCGCCCGCGGCAAACCACAAAATATTGCGCCCCCCATTCATTATACACTGACGGAAAAAAAATCCCAACACCAAGAAGGGGTTGTGTTAGATAAACGACAGTTGGTAGGCGGTGAGAGCACATCTGTAAGATGACGTCTATGCAAATTTCGCGCTCGGCGCATACGTGTGGCGCTAGTAGAGCCCCTCGGAACATGCAAAGCAGGTTTGCTGTAAATACGTGCAGTAACGTTCGTGAGCGTTAGTTATCGTTGAGATTCGACGTAGGGTGTTGATGTTAGCCAAGAATGCCTTTAAGAAGACGAAGAAGCCATTATCAACAGCTCACGGAGTTTGAACGAGGTTTCCGCAACATTACAGAACGACTTGGCAGGAATGTAGCCACTGTGCATGATTGTTGGCAGCGGTGGTCATGGAAAGGTACTGCCTCAAGAAGACCGGGTTCCGGCCGGCCACGTGGCACTACTGAGAAGGAAGACCGCCGTGTACGGCGTATGGCCATGGCGCATCGTACCGCGTCTGCGGCAGCAATTCGAGCTGCAGTTGCCACCACAGTGACACAACAAACTGTTACAAATCGGTTACTTGAGGGACAGCTCCGAGCCAGACGCCCCGTAGCGTGCATTCCACTTACTCCAAACCACTGCCGTTTGCGACGTCAGTGGTGTCAAGCTAGAGCTCATTGGAGGACGGAGTGGAAATTTGTTGTGTTTTCTGATGAAAGCCGGTTCTCCCTGGGTTCCAGTGATGGCCGTGTGTTTGGTTAGAAGGAGGCCAGATGAGCGCCTGCAACCAACCTGTCTGCGGCCGAGACACACTGGATATACACCTGGAATTATGGTCTGGGGAGCAATTTCCTATGACAGCAGGAGCACTCTCGTGGTTATCCCACGCACCCTGACGGCACAGTTGTACGTCGGTCTGGTGATTCAACCTGTTGTGCTGCCATTCATGAACAGCATTCCAGGGGGTGTTTTCCAACAGGATAACGCTGGCCCGCATGCCGCTGTTGTAACCCAACATGCTCTACGGAGTGTCGACATGTTACCGTGGCCTGCTAGATCACCAGATCTTTCACCAATCGAGCACGTATCGGACATCATTGGACGACAACTGCAGCGTCACCCCCAACCAGTATTAACCGTCCATGCATTGACCGACCAAGTGCAACAGGCATGGAACTCCATCCCACAAACTGACATCCAGCACATGTACGACACAATGCATGAACGTTTGCGTGCTTGCATTCAACATTCTGGTGGTTACACCGGTTATTAATGTACCAGCATTTCACATTAAAAATGGCTCTTCTCGCGCTTACAATAAGCTGTGATCTTGAAACCTTAATCGATTAAATATGTTACCTATACAAATGTATTGCCGCCATTTCATTCCTCTACAACCATTTTTTCGTGGTGTTGGGATTTTTTTTCCGTCAGTGTATATATATCATCATTTTCATCAACCACTATCAATCCACTGCTACATGAAGTTCTCCAAAATTTCTTCCATAACTTTGTCTATTCCATGTCAGAAAAACTGTTTTTACGGCTTTTTCTTACTGTTTCGGCCTCAGTACCGCATTACACGAACCGAATGCAGCTGCAAGTCGTGGTTCATAGTCGCAGTAATGACAAAATAGCCCCCAAAAAATCTTCAACAATGTGAACGACATTCTTCTCTTCCAACGTATGTACCACAGAGCCTTCATTTTTTAATGTGAGCAAGTAATATCCCCCTTTTTTTATTGGAGTTTTTACGACCACCGTGAGCAATTCAGTGGGCTATAAGCAGTCGCCCGTCCATAATTTAGGGTCACTGGTTCCAGGGAAGGAAGCCAGTGCCGTAAGACAAACACAACATCCATGCCTTGCCGGGATTCGAACCCTGACCCCTTTCGGACGAATGATGAGAAGCCATCGCTTTTACCACTGCGACAACGGGGCGGCTAATATCCCTAGAACATTTTTAGAAAGAAATAGAAATTTTAATTAGCCAATATACTCTAAACTGGTGAAGGAAATAACAAATTCCGTAAATAGTCAAATGACAGAGTATGGCGCGAAAACACTTTACCAGAAACTAAAGCAAAAGTTTCAATTCCAATTTTAATCAGATTATAAACAGTGATTTTAGCGCCGCCTTTTGAGCTGCGCCCGGGGCAGCCGCAACGCCTGCCCCGCCCTAGTTACGCCTCTGGGTTGTATTCCACTATGAATAAAATATGGATGCACCACTTCGATTTAGAAGCAAAACTAAATTAAAGTAGGGGAGTGATCTGTCTTTTCTACCTCGTAAAAGGTTTCGAGGATAAACGTCGGCTGGGAAAGCAGGAAATTTGTCGGTGTCAGAGATCGAAAGCGCGTCTCCAAGCTCCAGAGTGAGTTGCTCTAACCGACTGAGGTACATCGACAGAATGTATCGCTGCAGACCTGTCGTCTTGATACGTGTTTAACCTCTGTAGTACGTTACAAAATCGTGAAATCCATCTTCGGATATGCAGGAATAGGCATGGCTTATTTCCTCAAACGAGGTCTTACGACAAATGCAGAGTATTATTCTAACTTACTGAGACGTTTCCGCGGGTAACTGAAGCACAAAAGATGCACCAAATTGATCAAAGGAATCATCTTCCACAAGACAACGCATCGGTCCTCACAGCGTTTATGTCTCAGACAACACTGTGTAACTGTGCGTTTAAACCATTAGGTCATCCTCCCTACTAATCTGACTTATGTGCGTTGGACTATTTTCAGATCTCGAAAAGGACTTTACAGAAATTCGAGAATACGAACGCTGTGATGGCTGCAGTGAACAAGTGGTTTAAGTTAAACAAATTCGGAAATATATTTGAGCAGGATACGGAAGCTAATGGATCGAACCAGAAAGTGCGTTGAATTAAGGAAGAAGCAAAGACATCGCTCTTTCCACGTTTAGCAACGCACAGCAACCGAAAAATTAAATTGTTATCTGGCCGCCGCTGGGGAATTGAATCCCGGATCTCTCGATATCAAACCGAGCGCATTGGCCTTACACAATATATATAAGCTATCCAGTCGAGCACGTTAGCCTTACACATGCGCTCGGCTAGATATCGAGAGATCCGGGATTCAATTCCCCGGCGGCGGCCAGATAACAATTTTCCGGTTGTTGTGTATTGCTGAACGTGGAAAGAGCGATGACTTTGTTTATTCACTGATGCCACGTGTTTGGAGGATTTTCACTAAGCAAGAAGCTATGTTGAAAAATAAATGGGTTTTCACATCCCAGCACTCCTCCTATGAAGGGTTACCAAACCTTTTAAACCAGTCTTCTCGTATTTCCATAAATATGAAAACTGGACGTATCGCTTATTTCACAACTACTACGAAGTACATCCAAACCGTCGGTATGCACGACCCATTTTGCGTATCCGAATTTAACGAAGTCGCTGTAAACAAAATCTACATGTTATAGCTTAATTTTACATGAGTGTTAAACTTTTCTGCATGTGAGAATCTGCTGCCACGCTAAGTGATTGTGCTAATTTGTAGTTGAATCATTTCTGATAACAGCAAACATCTACCATTGGAGAATGCCAAGAACATTAATCTTTTAGCATGCGCAGACCTCACAAGTGGCCCAGTAATCTCCGGCGCTGGCTTCTGACTATTCGTCCGAGATGGGCCCAGGTTCGAATCCTGAATGAGGCATTAAAAGAGTTCTCTAACGTATCTGGCTGTTCTTCCTTACCGATGCCCCTAAGTTAGGGACGAGCGATTGCGTATACCACTGTGAGTGGCTGGATGTGGTTAACCACCCACGACAAGAACAGCATTCGTGGTACGATGTCTCCTTGCACTTATATTTCACCATTTTGCTTTCTCAGTTGATTTAAAATCTTGTTGAAAATCGGAATAACGGCTTAATATTGACCACTAGAAAAAGTGATTCTTCCCCTTTGGCGGTGCTTCTGTCAGATCCGTCGCATCCATGTCGATCACTCGACTGCCAATTTTATTTAGATATATTCGTCTTGGCATCTGTCATCATGGCTGAGTGGCAGTCCCTCTGATCTCAACAGGGCAGGAACAAACATCTCTATATCAAACCACAGATCGGACTAAGGCCATCTTGTCTGCTAACAAATCGTCGTGAGAAAGTTGCACTTGCTCGTCTGCTCATTGGGCATTTTCGTTTCACCCACCGCATCTTGGTGTGTGGCGACACTGCCCCGATGTGTGAGGCGTGCAATTGCCGCACTCTCACTCATGTTCTATGTTGTCGTTGTGTTTGTTTTCGTGATCATCGCTTTTATCGTTTCTATTCACATTTGTTGATGATAGCGCAGACACGCTGCAGGGGATCTTCGGTGACCATTGTGATTCTTCCTCCGTCATTTCCTTTTTAACACACATGGACTTTTATTAAACTTTTCTTCACTTCACTTTTCAGTTTTACGACATCTGCTTGCTTTTAACTCTTAGACCACGTTTTTAAATTGCTTCCTTTCATGGTCTCGTGTCTGGCGATGTTTGACCAAACATGGCCTTTGCGCCATAAAAATCAAATAACCCCTTTGGCCGAGTGGTCAAATGAGCGGGCTTCGGGCTTACCGCCGGAGATATGTGCAAGTTTCACTTGAGGAATTCTTTTGTGTTTGCCCTTCGACGCAGATGTTGTCCTTTCTATGGAACCAGCGCCTTTAAATGAGTAACGGCCGACTTCTTTATAGCCTCAGATGCTCACAAAGATCGCAAATTCCGAAGTAAAAAAATCATGACTGTTGTACCGTAAATTGATGTAACGTTGAAATTTTCAACATATGTTTCGACAGCTTGCCAATGACAGAATAGTTGTCAATTGTTAATGGTCAGGCTGAATCGATGTTTGAATTTACTTCGGAAAATAAAATAAATTTCAGTGCGTGATTTCATGAGTCGAACGTTTCCTTAGAAAGGTAAAATCTGGAAGTCTGGGAGGGAGATTTATTTGAATTATGCTGTTACTTCGGTTCTATAGTAAAACACAATGACTTCCGTTCACGAGCTAGTAGTCATTCCCGCAGCACGGAAACTGAAGCCAATGAAAACTTTTAACCGATTGTTCGAACCCCGCAGCAGAATAGATCAATGAGCTCATTTGCATGCCATTTAGACAAGCAATTATATTTATCAAACTTTGACGGAGAAATCTGGTATAACGTTATTAGATAAAGATTATCTGTGAGTTTACTGAGAGAGTTATTAGATCAAGATTCTTTGTGAGTTTACTGAGAGAGTTATTAAATTAAGATTCTTTGTGGGTTCTCTGTTTCATTAACGTTTAGCATCTTGTTTTATTCAAACGTTAAGGAAACACAAATTTTGAAGATGACAATCCGATTTTTGGCGTAAATATGACAAGGATGGTAAGTCAGATAATTTCCGAAAACTTGAAAATTTTCATCGTCCTGGAGCGGGACTCGAACCCGCGTCTCCCAGAAAAACGTCCGGATATGTCACAAGGATAGTTTTCACTCCCGCTCCAGGACGATGAAAATTTTCAAGTTTTCGTAAATTATCTGACTTACCATCCTCGTCACATTTACGCCCAAAATCGGATTGTCATCTTCAATATTTGTATTATATGGCGTAATCCTGTATTTCTTTCATGAGTTAAGGAAACAGTTGTTGACCACGGAGATGCGGTGTATAAAAATCGCCATAGAGAAAAGAAATGAAGTACCTTCATCCTACGTCTATAGCTCGAAACGCGATTCGGACATCCGACAGCAAGAACTTATTAAAAATTGTGAAAAAATTGAGAATCCTGTTTGACTAACATTCGTATCCGAACTTAAGCCTAACTTCGTAACATAATTGCACATATTGCTGAACATAATAAAGTTGTATTTTCGATAACTACAGCCAATGTCTACAAAGACTACAGCACTCCAATCTATATTTATTATTCCCTGAAACAAGTATTTACCCGTTCACCAAATTTACGCAAAATATCATTCATGATAGAGGGAGAGAGTTAAACAAATTCTGATCAACAAACCGTTACATCATATAGTAGCGCAGTGTAGAATTTGAAGGACGTAGCTTTGAATATGCGCTTTATGATGATTTCGAATGTTGAGATTGAAATATTATTAACACTTCGAAACACTTATGCTCTAGTATAAATCTACACTGGCTTAATAGAGGACATACACAAAGCCAAGCTTTTGTTTTAGGCTGCGTAGTAGTAGCAGCAAGACCAATGGACGTTGATACGGTATTTTCAATTGGAAACATAATACTTCACGCATACCATTATTCAAGGACGATTCAAACAGCAATGCTCAGTTTCTCCGTTAGAGAAGAGATTTTGTTGCAAAAGTAAAATTAGTTGATGTATTAAAATTGAACTGCGGAACAATGAAAATTAGACCAGGAGAGTTCTTTAGATTTTGCCTCAAATACGGAGAAAACTGCTTGTTAACGCCAGCGAAAAAAAACTGTAGGCCACTCAGGATAAGTATGACTGGCGCATTAATGGAAGTCACTCATAAATAGCTCTATAGATACACTGCGCCGCCGGGGCGGCGCAGTGTATCTATAGAGCTATGGCATGAGTGACTTCCATTCGTCCGAACGGGGTCCGGGTTCAAATCCCGGTGAGGCATGGATGTTGTGTTTGTTTTACGGCACTGGCTCTCTCCCTTCCCTGGAACCAGTGACCCTAAATTAGGGACGGGCGACTGCTGATAGCCCATTGAGTTGCTCACGGTGATCGTTAAACCTCCAATCAACAACAACAACAACATACTGAAGCTAATTACGTATGATCATACTGAAGCTAATTATGTATTATCATACTGAAGCTAATTACGTATGATCATACTGAAGCTAATTATGTATGGTCATACTGAAGATAATTAGGTATGATCATACTGAAGCTAATTACGTATGATCATACGTATAATGATACTGAAGATAATTACGTATGATCATACTGAAGCTAATTACGTATGATCATACGTATAATGATACTGAAGCTAATTACGTATGATCATACTGAAGCTAATAACGTATGATCATACGTATAATGATACTGAAGCGAATTACGTATGATCATAATGAAGCTAATTACGTATGATCATACTGAAGCTAATTACGTATGATCATACGTATAATCATACTGAAGCTAATTACGTACGATCATACGTGTAATCATACTGAAGCTAATAACGTATGATCATACTGAAGCTAATTACGTATGATCATACGTATAATCATACTGAAGCTAATTACGTACGATCATACGTGTAATCATACTGAAGCTAATAACGTATGATCATTCTGAAGTATTACGTATGAAAATATTGAAGCTAATTACGTATGATCATTCTGAAGCTAATTACGTATGATCATACTGAAGCTAATTACCGCCCAGTTGGGTATAATCATACGAACGTATGATCATATTGAAGCTAATCACCTCCCTGTTGGGTATAATTATACGAACGTAGGGTCATACTGAAGCTAATTACCGCCCTGTTGGGTATGATCATACTAAAACTAATTACCGCCCTGTTGGGTATGATCATACTAAAACTAATTACCGCCCCGTTGGTTCAGAGGTCTAAGTGCTGGTTTATGATAATTATCATCAGCCAGCACCGTGGACAAATTATAATTCGTCCACGGTGAGGTACGGGTTCGAATATCGGGTTGGGATCCCGATAGAATGTTATGTTTGACTTACGGCTCTGGCTGTCTGCCTTCCCTGGAACAAATGCTCCTCAATCTGGGACGAGAAGCTGCTTACAGCTCATCAAGTTGATAACGGTGGTCGTTAAACTCCCAAAAATAAAACAACTTAAGCTATTGTAATTACATAACGCCGCACCGGTGGCGCAGTGGTCTAAGCGATGGCCTCTGATCATTCGTCCGAAAAAGGTCCGGGTTCGAATCCCGGTGAGGCATGGATGTTGTGTTTGTCTTACGGCACTGGCTCTCTCCCTTTCCTGGAACCAGTGACACAAAATTAGGGACCGGCGACTGCTTATAGCCCATTGAGTTGCTCACGGTGGTCGTTAAACCTCCAATCAACAACAACATACTGAAGCTAATTACGTATGATCATACTGAAGCTAATTACCGCCCAGTTGGGTATAATCATACGAACGTATGATCATACTGAAGCTAATCACCGCCCTGTTGGGTATGATTATACGAACGTAGGGCCATACTGAAGCTAATTACCGCCCTGTTGGGTATGATCATACTAAAACTAATTACCGCCCCGTTGGTTCAGAGGTCTAAGTGCTGGCTTATGATAATTATCATCAGCCAGCACCGTGGACAAATTATAATTCGTCCACGGTGAGGTACGGGTTCGAATATCGGGTTGGGATCCCGATAGAATGTTATGTTTGACTTACGGCTCTGGCTGTCTGCCTTCCCTGGAATAAATGCTCCTCAATCTGGGACGGGACGCTGCTTACAGCTCATCAAGTTGATAACGGTGGTCGTTAAACTCCCAAAAATAAAACAACTGAAGCTATTGTAATTACATTACGCCGCACCGGTGGCGCAGTGGTCTAAGCGATGGCTTCTGATCATTCGCCCGAGATGGGTCTGGGTTCGAATCCCGTGAGGCATTGATGTTGTGTTTGCCTTACGGCACTGGCTCCCTCCCTTCCTTGGAACCAGTAGTTCTAAATTAGGGACGGGCGACTGCTTGTATGCTCACGGTGGTCGTTTAACCTTCAATGAAAAAAACAAAAGATTACATTACATTACGTATCGCGATCGTTGTACGCAAATATGCCCTGGAGTGACGCAACTTGCTACATTTGAATTTTGACTACTATTTCCCCTCCGCAGTAGTTGTAGGTGTACAATTTTTTCAAGCCCTAAAAGGGAAAAATACCATAGAACATCGACAACGTTTCGGAAAGGTAAATGACATGCCCAGTATTCCGAATCAGAGACCGAAACTACAGTAAACCCCGCTTGTAACGAACATGTGTTTACGAAATCCACGGTTAATCCAGCAAACCAGGAACTTTTGCTTGGTATAACGTAAATTTAAAGTTAATTTGACCGTTTTCGACAAATAAAATTTAATGAAATCCCTGGATTTAACGAGAGAGTGAAAAGTTAAAATTATCACTTATAACGGACGCGGAAATAAAATTTCATAAATTTCCATATTTAAGGAGGAAAACAAAACAAAAAAAATGTTACGCACTGCTCCGGAATTGAGCAAGAGATACAATGACATACAGAACGAAATTGCAACAGCGCAAGGAAATTTTGATGGGCTAGTGGAAGAACGTTTATAGAACAGCAATGGGGAGGAAGTACATAAAATACTTAACAAGTAAGTTTGGAGAAAAACCTCTCCACCAGAATACTTGAAGATGTTGTGCCTTAGTATTGTTTAATAATGTCTACACATGATCTGCTCTCGGGATTAGTATATACACTATCTACCAACAAGTAATTGGACACCTGTGATAGCAAAGGAAAACGAAGTTTATTCACCTCCAATAGTTGGTGGAACCTCCAAGAGCGGTGATTACAGCTGCGACCCTTCGAGGCATACTGTCAACCAGGCGTTTTACGACGGCTAGTGGTATTTTCTTCCACTCGGCTTGGATAAGACAGGTCAGTTCCTTCACCGATTTCGGACGGTGGGGGCACCCCTTAAGTTGACGCTCAAACTAGTCCCAGAGGTGCTCGATAAGGTAAAGGTCCGGGCTCTGCGCAGGCCAGTCCATTCGATTAACCCCATTGTTACCATACCAAGCCATGGTGGACCTCGCAACATGACAGGTGGCATTGCCATCCTGAAAGTAACATGGGTCCAACCCGTAAAACTGCCACAACGCAGGAAGCACATGGTCATCCAAAATGGTGCAGTAGGTCTTGGCGTTGAGTCTACCAGGAATTGCAACCAAGGGTCCCGTGCCATACCAGGAGAAACACCCCCATAGCATAATTCCACAGCCGCCGAACGTCACAGTTGGCACAATACATTCCAGCAGGACGCTTTCTCCTGGCACACGCCAAACACAGACCCTGCCATCCAAACGGTTGAGGGTGAACCTTGATTCGTCGCTCCAGAGAACCTGTTTCCACTTTTCAACGGTCCACTGTCGACGTTTTTTGCACCACGTTAGCCGAGCCGCGCTATTGGACTTGGTGATCAAAGGCTTGTGGGCGGCTGCACTTCCATGATAACCGAGCAGATGGGCTTCCCTACGGATGGTATTCATCGAAAGAACACTCCCGGAATGCCTGTTGAAACTCCTCGCAGATGTGGCCTATCGATTTGGTGCAGTTCTTCCGAATTTCTCTGGCCAGCACCCGTCGGTCTCTAACTCCCAGTTTTGTGGGTCTGCCGGGTCGGTTCACATTCCGACAGTCACCTCTCATTTTCCACTTGCCAATCATGTAGGCCAATGTCGATTTGGGTACTTCAACTCGCTGGATATGTCACGTATGGATCGGCCATTTCTGTGATACCCGACGATTACACCTTTCTCGAAATCAGAGAGCTCCGAACTGCGTGGCATCTTGCATGCGACTGGTTGCGTTGTTGTTTCCCCCACGATATTTAACGGCGACGGCCGTGACGTGTATGAGGACCGCAGATATCGTCGATTGTAGGGGTGTCCAATTACTTGTTGGTAGATAGCGTATATACATTATACACACACGCACACACATATAGTGTATATATGCAATGTCTGACAGAGAAAATGCCACACCATGAAGGAATGCTCGAAAACAGACCAAACTGCACACACAGATAACCAAGTAGGTCTTGAACAAATTATTTAATTGTCACGTACAGACTAGGCTCCAGTGGCCGAATATACGGATGATTAATAAGGAGTATGGCCCCCATTTTGGAAGATACAGCGTTGAATCCCACATGGCATCGAGCCAATGGGAGTCCGAATAGAGTCCTGGGGTATCGTGGATCATGGATTGTTGATCCGAGTCCACAGTTCATCTTCACTTTGTGTGTGTGGAGGGGGGGGTAGTCAACCGACGTCGAATCGTGTCCCACAGATGCTCGATGGGCGAGAGGTCGGGCGATCGTACTGGCAACGGAAGCATCAGCACACCGTGTAAAACATTCACGCTGATCCGAGCGGTAGTGCCAAGGTAGTGCAAGTAGCACCTGGTCAACATAGCGGCGTGCCGTCAATGAGCTCGTGATGCGTACCAGCGGTGAGCGGCTGTTGTCGCTGATAGCACCCCATACCATGATTCCACGTTGCCGCGCGGTGTGGCGTTTCACAATGGCAGAGAAATCTGAACGTTGTTCACGTCGCCTCCAGACTCTCACTCGGTGATCATCCGTGGTGAGAGAGAACCGCGATTCGTCGCTGAACACCACACTGATCTTATTGGCACCTCCCGGAGCTCTGGAGCATCACCATGCTATGCGGTGACGACGATGGCTTGCTGTTAAGGGTTACTTTCGCAACGGACGACTGGACTGCAAACCAGACGCAGCCAATGGGCGCAACTGTGTCCGCGTTGATATCGGAGCATTCCTGCCTCCCCGTGCACTCCACTAAATGTAGCACGTTGTGGCCTGTTAATCCGCTACGGCATGACGCCAGATGCGCCGATCGGTGTGCTCGGACGTCCGCCTCAGTGCTCCGGGCCCCCTACGATGTTGCACAGATCCTTTCTGGGACCACTGTCTCCAAATGCGAAGGACGGTTGTGTCGTCACGTTGTGTTTCTTCCGCCATACGACGCAAGGAAAATCCGGCGATACGAAGGCCAACGATGACACTTCTCGTGAACACATCCGTTTGACCAAATCGCATACGACGGCATGTTAACGCCATTGGCAATCTTTGTTCCTTCTCCAGACACGGGTACTGCAAAACCACTCACTTCTCGCTGCCGTGACGACGTTTCGACTGATAGCCTCACGGGCTTGTTGTACGCTTAGATCCCGCGCACCGATCGTGCGATTAGCCTGCAAATGTAGTCATTTGCATAACTTGTACGTGTGCACCTACCCAGCAATTTGCATGGCGCTGCGTTTACGTCTTCGTAGTGTGGCATTTTCATATATACATGGTGATTCATTTAGAAGTATACAGTTTCCAGATGCTGTAGCACAGTAACAATTGAAGACACGGACCTCAACTGCGAACCGCTAAGTAGACGAACTCATAAAGTTTGTGTCCCGCTACTGAGCTAAGTGACGTTGGCGACAGCGCGCGTGTCACATGACTAGTCAGTCGATGAACATCTTCCTCACCGATGGATTGGACGAGCCACGGACTACAACACGCCTCTGACCCAATTGCCATCCAGAAGTCCTCTGACTTAACACTTTGTGACTTTTTCCTGTGGGGGTACGGAAAAGACAATGTATAGCCCCTCCCCATCCTGTTGATCTAGCGGAGCTGAAACAGCGTATCACAGCCACTATCACTGCACTTGATTCAGATATCTTACCTCGCGTTTGGGCGGAAATGGATTACCGGCTCGATGTGTGTCGTGTGATTAAGGGTGCACACATCGAACATCTGTGACTGTCTCTAAAAAAACTTAAAACATTCCCCTACAATATTTTTACAGGTAACATAAAATATCTTACATTGTTCTTGTTTTATAGTGCGTTGAAACTGTATACTTCTTTATGAATCACCCTGTATATATATATACGCAAACTGTACATACCACGTATCCTCATAGAAATCAGAATTTAGCATAACAATGAAAGCGACCATTATTTCGAACTCAATTAACATCGTCAGGGAACACAGTTTGGGGGGAGTGACTTTTCGTTTTCAGCAAAGTGCCTGCCAAATGACAAAAGCTAGAGAGAGAGAAACAGCTGGAATCCGGTTTATACCGGTGTCGACAGGCGGCAGGCTGGCATTAAGGGAGTCATGGTAAGCGTCCACATTCCATTCCAGTTTATCCATGGAACAGAAGAGAGTAAACATCAGTTTTTGCTGGAAACTTAAAGCAGCTACGGAAACTTACAGGATGTTAAAGTAAGCGTATGGAGACACAGCATTTTCAGAGTTTTCGCATGGTATGCACGGTTTAATGACGGGAAGGAATCGTTTGATGATGTCCCTTGCGTCCCTCCAGCGTGCGGACAGCGGAAAAAGTCGAATAGGAAAAGAATCAGTAGAATCTCAAGACAGATAGACTTACTGATGCCCACCGACTCAGCCAAAAGTTTCACTGTGATTCGGTGATCATTCTTTAACTGATTCCTCACGTCTTCGAATTTTTCCTCTGTTAGCAGAAGGGATAGGTACCCAGATCTCGGATCATCTTCAAAGACCACCCCCCCTTCCTCACGAAACTGTGCATACCATTCGAAAACTCTGCTTCAGGATAGTATACGATTTTTTTAACATTCTGTAAATTTAAAAGATGATTTACCCAGCCAAGCCATGGCTCAAATGAAATGGGACGTAAACGCTTGCTATAACTCCCTTAATGCACCTCTGTCGCCTGTAAATACCTTAAACCAGTTTCCACCTGTTCGCTGATTGGCCAAGGACTGCTGTCTTCTGGCGTACACGAGATATTTTTATCATACTAGCAGTTATGCCCGTCCTCCGAACGGTGAATCTATAATTTTTTGAACATAAAATAAAAGAAAGGAAAATTAATTAAGGGAAAGAAAAGTAATTTAAGATCCGTAACTGTTTCACGATTTAGAGCAGAGTCGTGACGTCAATGCATATGGTTTGACGTAAAACGGATCAGGCTTTGACGGCTCTTATATTTAAATCAAAATTTTATAGAATTTTTACAGCATTTTAACGTTTTTGGCATAATTTATCTTTAAACTCATCAGCATTTTGAACAGTAAAGCTAAGCCTCCCTTTTAAACTGTTTGGTTTTTAGACTTCTTTAAGTATCCGGACCTTAACGACTATCAGCATTCCAAATTTCAATTTTCAGGTAAAGGTGGTCGAACAATTCGCGAACATTTCAAGCAGAGATACGGTCTGCAGCCACCATTTTTATTTTTATCTTTATTTTATTTTATTTTATTTTCTGCCGGCGGAAAACACCGAACTTCAAAAGCGTCGCTACGACATTGAGCACTGCGTCATTACCAGTTTTATTGTAGATTGTCCTTTCACCCAATGAGAAAAGAGTGCTAAAAAAGCTGCGTCAGCATGGCAGCAGGTCACGGGTCCAGAACTTTCCAGTGTGGTCACCGTTGAAAGCAGAGGAAACCGTTCGTTCCTTTCCTTCGCGTCTTTAAAAAATGCTAAAAAATCAGAAAATTATTTTTCTTAATTTTTATTTTTAAAGAGGGATGATGGTTGTGATTTTATTCTGTAAAACGTGCATTGTGTTATAATTTATAGTTTGTCATATATCCGTTTATTAAAATGGATCCCATCGCGAAATAGAGAATTTTGTGAAATTAAGAAATTAAATTTCTTGTAAACTAAATCGAAACTCAAAAATAAAGGGCGACAAGGTGCATAATGTCGGCCATGGGGCTACATATCTACAACGTTTCGTGGTTCAGTTGCTATTAATGTGTCCGGAGCGCAAACTTATAGCACTTTTTTGCTTATCTTAGCTTTTAAATTCACTAGCTCTTGTGTTTCTAAATAATTCTCTACAAACGATGTAAATTTCATGTTTTTGTGTTCCATAATTTTTGCGCTGCGAGATAGGAAAGCGCGACTGTCGCGGAATTTCTAAAACAGCGGCGGCGGCAGTTACTTCTTTTTAGAACGGAGAGACTATTATTACGTTAATTATGCTGTCAGTCCCGGAACTTATTGGACGTAGGTTGTATGCAGTATACATACACTATACAGACAAAAGTCAATGGACACCCCTCCAAAAGCAAATGAACGGATCCCCTTACTTTGTTAAAATCCGCAGCATAGCTGCAAACGGTATGAATCAAGCCTGCAGCTGACCGCGATCATGTCGCACTGTGAGGCTGAGTGAAAATGTGCGACGTGAGAGAACTGACTTTGAGAAACAAAGATTGTTGGTTGTTATATTAGTCGGTTGTCCATAAGAGAAACCGAGAGGTGTTTAAACATTCCCAAATCAACTGTTTTGGATGTACTGAATAAGAGAAAGACATATAGCGTGCCTGAAGCACAAAAACTTACCGGCAAACCAAAGAAATTCAGTGATAGATCACGTCGAAGCCTCAGGAGAGTCGTTGCAACTAATTGACGGAGTACTGCAGAAGAACTCAGTGTACAGGTGAGTAAAAGTGCTGGAAGTTTATGTACACGTACAATTCGCAGAGAACTTCATTCTATGGGTTACCGTGGTTGTGCGGCTGCTCATAAACCTTCCATCTGAACTCGCAATGCTACTCGTCGTTTAGCATGGTGTGAAGAACATTTATCGTGGACCGCAAATCATTGGAAACAGGACCTTTGGTCTGATGATTCCGAATACACGATTCATCAGTCTGACGGCAGTGTTTGCTTATTGCGGAAGCCGGGGGAACGCTATTTACCACAGGGTACTGTTCCTACTGTCCAGTTTGGAGCTGGAAGTGTACTCGTGCGGGCTTGTTTTTCGTGCTGTGCTCCAGGCACATTAGTTATCGTGGACAAACCTGTTATCCAGCACGTCGACCTCGATATTCTGAACAGTTATTCCCTGCCAACTCTGTGGCATTACTATGAAACCGAGCATTGTTGGTACTAGCATCGAGCCATAAGGCAAAAACTTTCACGGCGTGGTTTGATGATAATCCCGAATCTTTTGTGGAATGGCCAGCACAGAGCACTGATCTTAATCCCATAGATCACCTATGGGATGAATTACAGCGGCGCATAAGAAGTTTGGAACCAAGGCCTACTACTAGGCAACAGTTAGCGGTAGCATTATGTACTGAATGGAAGCGCTGTGTTCCAACCTTGTCGAAAGCCTGTCTCGAAGCCGTGCGTGCATTAAGGCCACAGGTGGTTTCAAAATATCTTTATTCAAGGTAGAAATCAGGAGACGAACTAATAAGGACGTCTTAATACAAATAAAATACGATCAAAGATCGTTAAACCACTAAAACCTATATAAAAATATACAGCATAGTGCACAAGTTGAAAAATGGAGCAAAATTACAGCTCGTGATAAATGATCAGCGACAAGCATGTCTGGGCATTTAGGAAGGATTTTAACAAAAAACTTATTGCTCATAAGTGCATTGCTGTGCTATTAACAAACTTGTTCAAGAAAATATTGAGAGCTTCAGGAGACAACATTTCTCTTAAAAAAAAAAATACAATAAGACAGTAAGTTGTAACACATCATAGTTACAAGAATGTACAGTACAAAGCAATTGACAAACTGATCATAAGACAAATCAATGAAATGATGAATATCAGGAGAAGAACAAACTTGGACTTCCTGGTGTAAATATAATATATTACCTGTTCGGCAATATTCAAAAACAATGTACAGATATACAGCACAGTGTCAATATGTTACAAATGAAAATCGGACCATATACAGAAATGGAACACTATTCTGTTGACCAGATAGAAAATGTAAGTATAATAAGAAAACACACGATGAATAAAGCTTTAACATATTCTCACTATCCATATGTAGTAATAGAAGAATGATAGTATCCATATGTAGTAATAGAAGAATGATAGTACCAAGCATCACCTCACACAAAAGAACAAAATAGGTAAAATGTTTTTCAAAATATATTACTCATGAGTACAACACCATGCAATTGACTAACTTGTGCAAAAATAAATACAGTAAGAATCATTAGTCAACATGTCTCTTGAAAGAAGGTACGATATGACAGTGAGTTTTAACACAACATATTTACAAGGATGTACAGTACTATGCAATTTAAAAAAACTGATTATCAGACAAATCATTGGAATGTTTAATAACAGGAAATAACTAAACTTGGACATTCTGATGCAAATAAGATGGAATTACTTGTTCCGCAATATTTTGAAAACTATGTACAATTATACAGCACAGTGCAAACATGTTCGGGAAACAAAATAGAACAAAATTACAAAAAACTACACTGCAGAAACAATATCTATGTTTATACAGCACTATGCTAATAACTAACTGCAATATTTATACTCAAAATGTAAACTAAAGACGAACTAACTTGAACGTCAATGTAGGAAAAAAAAATACAAGATGAGTGTCACAAAAAACAATGTGCTGTGTAAACACGGACAGCCCTTTAGAAAAAAAACCCATGATACAAAAAAATGTATATGCTTATTATTACGATATAAGCTAAAGTGCCAGGTACAGACGAGCTTATGCAAAATACATAGCAACGTCACCTATGCGCGTAGTCGGTTGCGTCCGCCAGTGCGTATGTAAAGCGGTAGACATACTTGCCAGCTGTCAGAGCTGTTTTTGGCATGAGAATGACAAGTAATAACGATTTAAGCTATTTTCAACGCGGTGTCATAGTTGCCGCTCGTGAAATAGGCCATAGTATTTCGGAGGTAGAAACGAAGTTGGGATTTTCACGGTCGATCATTGCAAAGGTGTACCGTGACTACAAGAATTCAGGTAAAACCTCCAACCTACGATACCAGTGTAGCCGAAAAAGACATTGGGTGAACGTGACCATCGTCGGCTTTCAAGAATCGTTTCACGCGATAGGCGTGCAACACCCTCGCAGGTATAATCGGAATTCAATGCTGGAGCCTCAACAAGCATCAGCGTCCGGACTGTGCAACGTACCCTGCACGATATGGGCTTTGGGAGCCGAAGCCCAACTCCATTCCCTTTGATGGGTTCACCACACAGAGCTATGCGCCTGGGCACGGCAACACAGCCACTGGACACTTGATGACTGAAAACAAGTAGCCTGGTCTGACGAGTCGTCTTTCCAACTGAATCAGGCAGATGGAAGGATTCGTGTGTGATGCAAACCCCATGAAGCCATGGATCCCGCCTGTCAGCAGGGAACTGTACCGGCTGGTGAAGGGTCCGTAATCGTACGGGGTGTGTTTATCTGGACTTCACTGGGACCCCTATTACGTCTACAAACGTATGTGACCGGCCAACGCTATGTGCGCATCCCTTCTGACGAGGTATACGCGTTCATGCCCTGCATTCATGCTGATGGGTTGGGCATGTTCCAACAGGACAATGCACCTCCACACAAGTGTCGGGACTCCACATTATGGTTAGAGGAGCATTCATCTGATTTTGAAGTGTTGCCATACCCATCCAAGTCCCCAGATCTGAACGTGATAGAACACATTTGGGATGTCATGCAGCGCGCTATCAAACACAGTAATCCGAGACCTCGGAATACATCCCAATTGCGGAACTCTCTGAAGGAAGTATGGTGTGCATTGCCTACAGCATATTTCCAGAAGCTAGTAAAGTCCATGCCTTGTCGAATTTCTGCAGTCCTGCGCTTCCCGTGGGATACCTACCAAGTATTAGACTGGTGTACCAGTTTTTCTGACACTTCAGTGTATTTTCACATGGAGTGATTTTTGAACTCAAAACGAATTTAGCGATGGTCTCTGTAAGTCTCATCATAGACGCCACAGCCTTGCAATTTAGAGTATCTTCAACACTGATCCACCGTCTTCATTTCCTGAAAGACGGCGGCTCAGTGTTGGGCCTACGTTTAATTGCCAGGCTGTACTACTTGGGAAACTCCACGTTATAAGCGGGATATACTATAATATGTGTGTGAAGCCAAAACATTTATCATATACCTATGTCGTAAATTAGGAGGACACATATATCCCAAGAAGCAGTTTAAGGTGCATCAGAAAAGTGCAAAACACCCAGTCGACACAACATGTGATATGAAAATGGCTTGAGCGATGATTATTGGCCATCTGGACTGCCCCTGTAGAACAGGGTAGTGGTGAGATGTTTCTGTTTCTGGCAAGTCATTCTATGTGTACGCAGAATTTAGTCGGTATGAGGCGTCCGTTTTTTGTGTGTCCTACGGAGCTGTCTCTTAACCATTTCCTAGAACCAGTGGGTGCAGGTTCCGGACGGGCTATTGCTTGTATTACTTTGAGTTATTTACGTGATTCTCCATTCTCCGAAACAAATGAAAACAAATTTACTATTATAATTTATTCCCTCCATAATCTCGAGGAACTTGACAGCATGAAAGAAATTCGCTTTGTTTAAATGTTTGAGTTACACTACTTAAAAAAATCTGACAAAGCATTAGCTTTCAGAGAGGGTTAGCCAAAACTCCCTTTTCCAAACATTACATTTTCCATGAACATTGACTCAACAAAATATTTCATCGATAGTCATAAGACTAAGCCTACCAAACTAAAACATCCAGAGATTTAATAAAATGAATGTCGCAAATACATTTTCGTTTTGAAAGCAATCAAAGAGATTGAACATTCTGAAGGGATAGTCATGTAACATGTTTAAAAAATATGTTTGTTAATGTAAAGAATTTTTCTCAAAGATGTTAAAAAATGGGATTTAAAATTGAATTCTCTGTTACCTCTCTTTGGCTCTACATACCCATACATATTTTAGCAGCGGACAATGCTGTCAACTTGTTCCCTAAGTAAATGTAATTATCGTTGAAATAGAAAAACCCATATACTTTAGATGCAAATTACTTGATTTCATGTTTTTGTTACTTTTACGATAAAAAGGTTCAACAAGGAAACTAGCCTTGCGAGAAACAAGACGAAATTGTGGGAAAAAAATGCTAGAAAAAGATGCATCACTTACACTCGTCCGCATACATCGATTAGATGTACCCATTTTTCCAGCAATGTAGACACACCCCAGAAATTCAATTTCATTCAGCATTCTATCTTTTTAGCTTTCTCCTGCGCTTTTATTCTAAAGAAATCAATTTCTCCCAGAACCTTTGTTATTGTAACATCAATAAACCATTGCGCCTCCTGTTATCCCCCTCCCCATTTTATTTTTCATCGTCGCCATAAACCTCCACTGACCTCTCGTTCCTTAGCACTGACAGCCCACTTCCTTTCATAAATATTTGAATGTAAAGAAAGATAAGAACAAAATTGCACCGAAAGCTGAAGCCCAACGACTGTGGTGGCTTATCTGCAGGAGGAACAGCAGATGAGAAGGGTGACAGCTGTTCTCTTTAGAAACCATTGATTCAACACAAATGAAATTAACAGCGCCAAGAAACACAACGGTGCTCATGTTTTTATGCTCATCTGCATTACCATCTTCATGCTTACATGCATTTTCCTTTGCAAAACGAAGCAGGGGAATTCTTTGTTAAATTTTACCCCAGGGCGATCCACTACCGCGGCTTTAAGGAAAAGTACTTGGGAGAAACCTCCTCACATATTAATTGCAAATATTTCATCTTGTGTTCTGGCGTCTTACCGCATTTACTGCTTTCTTGAGGATTTATACAAAAATAAGCAGTTCAAAAATTAATTTTGTTCTGAAGAGGGAATACGAAATTTCGAATCCCAGATCATCATGTAATCAAAGAAACAAATAGCAACGCATCACTTTCTATTTCATTAAATAGTTCCAACCACTGCGATTTTTATACAAAAACGTTGTCAGACAAACTACATTTTTCGCATGATCTTGCAGAGTATGAATGAAACTTTAAATATCTTTCAAATACTCATTAGTTGGAACTTTGGTTAATTAATATATTCGTCAGACTGGGCACAATTAACTTCTTCTCCGCTTATATCGATAAGAGAAAACCTTTCTGTGGTTCTGTTTCTTTCTTAAGGTAAGATTAAGAAACATTTTTACTTTTAAGAAGAAAGTGAAAACACCTCCCTCTTTCAGACAGACCACATCCTTTACATAAAACATCTCCCTCTTTCGGTAAAACACTTCCTTCTTTCAGACAGACCACATCCTTTACATAAAACATCTCCCTCTTTCGGTAAAACACTTCCTTCTTTCAGACAGACCACATCCTTTACATAAAACATCTCCCTCTTTCGGTAAAACACTTCCTTCTTTCAGACAGACCACATCCTTTACATAAAACATCTCCCTCTTTCGGTAAAACACTTCCTTCTTTCAGACAGACCACATCCTTTACATAAAACATCTCCCTCTTTCGGCAAAACACTTCCTTCTTTCAGACAGACCACATCCTTTACATAAAACATCTCCCTCTTTCGGTAAAACACTTCCTTCTTTCAGACAGACCACATCCTTTACATAAAACATCTCCCTCTTTCGGTAAAACACTTCCTTCTTTCAGACAGACCACATCCTTTACATAAAACATCTCCCTCTTTCGGTAAAACACTTCCTTCTTTCAGACAGACCACATCCTTTACATAAAACATCTCCCTCTTTCGGTAAAACACTTCCTTCTTTCAGACAGACCACATCCTTTACATAAAACATCTCCCTCTTTCGGTAAAACACTTCCTTCTTTCAGACAGACCACATCCTTTACATAAAACATCTCCCTCTTTCGCTAAAACACTTCCTTCTTTCAGACAGACCACATCCTTTACATAAAACATCTCCCTCTTTCGGTAAAAGACTTCCTTCTTTCAGACAGACCATAAGCCTTTACATTGCCAATGTGAAGCAACGTATTGTTCATGCTTTGCCCTCAGAAAAGATTTTATACGAAAAAGATTTTTTTCATTGAACTGATACCAAATTGTTTGAAATTGATATGTAAAATAAAACAAGTAACAAGCTGTATGTTCCCCTAAAATGATACGCAATGTCAGATTTATTTTTTCAAGACGATGTGAGTTTCCGATTGCTTTCAAGTTAAATACTAGAATACCTTCCTCTAAGGATGCACTCTAGGATACATTTACTTTACAATGGATCTTAACATACGTATCTTTTTTTTAGGTTAGATAGGTACTTCCCAGATAGCACAATCTTGCAATTTAACGTAGGGCCAACACTGAGCCACCGTCTTTTAGGAATAGAAGATGGTGGCTCAGTGTTGGGCATATATCTGCGCAACTGGAGTATTTTTTGATAGATGATATGTTTCTTTCTTAAGATCAGAAATTCCCGCGCTCTAAGCCTCAGAAACAAGCAAAGATAGTATACTGAACCCTATTTTCTTTTTTATCGACGTTGTCACTGTTCATCCCTTTTTCCTCTACTCCTGCAAAACGTTTTGGATACAGTCCTCCCCCTCCTCATCTTATCGCACTTTTCATATAAGATCTATAATCAAGGTCAATATACTACTAGGTTTGCTCATGCGGGAGTACCAGATGAGCTTTCCTGCACAGCATTCCCTCTGACGTCACCTGCCTTACAAGAGAAAACAGCAAACACGAGAGTTGTCTGCTGCCTTTTGACATACATGGTTTGTTGGTAGAAGCAATGTGTTCGCGTAATCACTTCGTATATTTAGTTCTGTAATAAATGAATTTCTAATTATTTGTCACTAAGTATCAACATGTCTTTGATTATCACTAAGTATCAACAATGCTCCCAGAGAAAAATCTAAGGATTTCTTATGCAAAATTCTGTAAATAAACAAATGCTCTGGCGTTTCTCAGTCGGGTTGGCCCAGAGACCCGGTATCGCTTGGTCCTTTCGTCATTGGCTGCATATTTTATAAATATATTTGTATGTGATTTTAAATATATATTTTATGAATCATGGGAAATACTTTAATATGGCGGAGATATTTTTAACACTTACTAATATTTTCGGAGATGTTTTCTCCGGTGTATTTTCATTTGCATCTTCAATGTTTTTGGTCACACATATAAAAAAATCTTCGGGGCGCCATTGCACAAATGTGAGAAATAACAAATTTGAAAAACAAATTCCTTCCTTCATGTAGTTATCTTCAGAAGCTTGAATTTTCTAAATTTTTTCCTTTCTCTTTCATCTGCGAATTGATGTGCCTCATTCGAATCATAGTGCTTGTTTTCATGAAAAGTTTAATGCCTCGGCTGAATTTTAAAGAATTTTTTTTACATTGAGTCTGATACGTTTCTCGTAATAGTATTCACTTTTTTTTTAATTTCATGTTCGCAATGAATTGGGAGGAACATCCGCTCAATGCTTTTACTCCGGCAACCCCAGTAGTTCACTTTTACATATCCCTTTTATAGTCGCCTTCAGCAAAATGTTTGGAGCAAATAGTAGCATTTTGGACAATGGCGTACCGGAAAATCTTGAGCCCCACACAAAAAAATCTACTAGACCCTTTTGCGAAAATATATTAGCACTCAGTTAGTTAGTTTTTTAATTCCATGTTATTAATTAGGGTATAGGCATTTTAATAATTGAAATTATTTGGAACCTACAGGTATTTTACGTAAGACGAAAAATATTGCGCTTTACTGTGTGTACACAAATCTACACGTTGTAATTGAAATAATTGCCCAAGTTTTATTCCAGTCGAAAATAATACAAAACAGGTACGCAAAAGTTGAACATGTCATGCAAATTTTATTCTTTTAGACAACTAAGGCCAGCCTCTTTGAAACGCCTCGCGATCTGGCCTACAAAACACGTAACTTCTGTGAGGGTGCATAATGAAATTTTCTGATTTATACGAAAATACAGAATATAAGTAAGCAAATAAATAAGTAACAATTAAGAATCATGGCACCAAAAAAAAAAAAAGCAAAACTACGTAAATTATTTACTTTTGAATATAAAAAACACAACATAAAGTCACAATGTTTTGCACTTAGTAAAAAATTTTTCTTGACCCTGTTATAAAAGAAAACCGATACAGGTCTCTGCATATACCAAAAAGAACAACTTTCAATTTATTATATTCTGAAGCAGGCGTGCAAAAAACGGTAATTCACAACACATTATCTTCATTGATAAAACGTTTTCTTCATTGAACTGATATTTATTTCACATTCTCTTTTTAATATACATTCATTGGAACCATTGCTATGGATATGAAAAAGGGCCCCAGCAGGGGCGTGAAGATAGCAGCCGTAACCCCCGCGTAGCGGAGGCCCCGTGAATTTTAGGGCACCCAGATCTATGTATGTATTTTTTTATTTAGCAATTTAATTTTAGACAAGAGGTTTTCTACTTGCTCTAAAAATATTTGTCTTAAATTTTCTGTCTTTTGGATACGAAAGTTCTTGAACTAAAGGGCCCCATCGACACAGACTTATCTGCGCACCGATTAGAGATCATCATCATCATCATCATTGTCAACCATTATCAATCCACTGCTGGACGAAAGTCTCCCCAAGTTTCCTCCACAACGGTCTGTCTTGTGCCAGTCTCCTCCATGTCACTCCCGCATATTTACGAATTTCATCCACCCATCTCCCATGTGGTCTTTTTCTGGGTCTTTTCCTGTCCCTTGGAATCAATCTAAAATTTCGGCTGTCCATCTATGGTCTGTCCTTCTGGCAGTATGTCCAGCCCATTGCCATTTCAGGGATTTAACCCTGATCATGATGTCTTCCTCTCTCGTCATTTTTCGGATCCACGAGTTTCTCTTCTTATCTCTCCTGGTTACACAAAGCATGCACCTCTCTATGTGTCTTTGAGTTGTCTGCAGCCTTTGTATGTCTCTTTTAGTTAAGGTCCACGTCTCTGCACCATACGTAAGCACTGGAAGGATGCATTGATCAAACACTTTTCTTTTAAGACATAATGGCATATTGCTCTTGAAAATTATGCTGTTTCTTCCAAAAGCTCTCCAGGCAAGTTTTGTACATGCCGATTAATTTCTTCATCAATGTGACCCTCACTTGATATCTGCTGTCCAAGATAAACATACGTATCTGTTATCTCCAGTTTTTCTCCATCAATCGATAAATCTTCATTTCTTGTAAAAGCATTGAACATCACTTTTGTCTTCTGAAAGTTCATTTTTAATCCCACTTCTTTACTCTTGTCAGCAAGTTCCTGGATCATACTCTGCAGCTCTGATGGGGTAATTGCAAAAATGACTACGTCATCAGCAAAACGAAGGTGGGTTAGATAATCTCCATTAATCTTTATCCCTTTGTTTTCCCAGTTCAGTGATTGAAAGACATTTTCCAATGTGGCATTAAAGAGCTTCGGCGATATGGTGTCACCTTGTCTCACTCCCTTTCCAATTTTTATGTGTGTTGTATTTTCAAACAGCCGAATCTTTGCACTTGCATTTTCATAGATGTTATTAATAATATTAATGTATGCATCTTCAATACCGCAGGATTTCAGAGCCGTGGTAACTGCTGATGGTTTCACCGAATCAAAGGCTTTTTCATAATCGATAAAAGCCATGCACAATGGAAGTTCATATTCCCTCGCTCTTTCAATTAGTTCTCTCAGTACGTGGATATGATCTATTGTGCTGTAGCCACTCCTGAATCCAGCTTGTTCTCTCGGTTGAGCCATGTCCAGTGTTACCTTCAAGCGGTGTGAAAGAACTTTAGTGAAGATTTTATAAACCACTGATAGGAGGCTGATAGGTCTGTAGTTCCTGAGATCCTCAATGTCACCTTTTTTATGTAGCAGGATCATTGTAGCATTGTTCCAATCCTCAGGAATCTTCCCTTCATTAAGGCATCGAGTGAAAATTTGGGCGAGTACTGTTTCGATTTCTTCACTTGCTTCTTGTATGATGTCTATAGTAATTCCATCTTCTCCTGGAGCTTTCCCCCGCTTCATGTTCTTAATTGCATGAGCAACTTCTGCTGGGAGGACTGGAAGAACTCTGGTACCTTTCATGATGTCTGGAGTACATGTATCATCCCTTTCATATAATTTGGAGTAGAAATCTTTCACTCTTGTCAAAATTTCGCCTCTATTTCTTGTTATAGAACCATCTTCTTTTCTCAGAGCCATAATCTGTTTTCTTCCCTTACTGAGATGTCCCTTTGCTATCTTAAGGCTTTGGTTGTTTTCAATTGCTTTCCTCATTAGCTCACAGTTGAATTTCCTTACGTCTTCAGTGATACTTTTTCGTGTTGTCTTGCATAGCTCTATATATTCCACTTTGGAAGTCACATCTTCTTTAGTTGTCCTCATCTCTCTTCTTTTTTGCATCAACATTTTGGTTTTTCCTGATAATTTGTTCACATGCAACTTGTTCTTAGACCCAGCTAATTTTGTTGCTGTTTCCATTAGAGCTTTGGTTACTTTTCTGTTAACTTCCGAAATATCCACTTCTTCCGATGTTAGGCCTTCTAAAGCAGAGAATCTGTTCTTCAGTTCTAACTTGAAAGTATTATGGTGTTTTTTAAGGTTGGTTATGTCAATACATTTTGTTTGTCTTATGAGCTTGCCACGTTCCAGTTTAGTGTTGAGGTGCATCTTACATCTCACCAATCTATGGTCACTACCTGTGTTGAACTTGTTCAGCACACTGCAGTCTTCGATGACGAATTTTTTGTTACACATAATAAAATCAATTTCACTTGTCGTCCCATTTGGATGTCTCCATGTCCATTTCCTGTGTGGCTTTTTCTTGAAAAGGAGTTCAAGATGAAAAATCCTTCTGCCTCTGCAAACTCAACGAGAGTATTTCCACGCTGGTTTCTGTTGGCGTGACCGAATTTACCTACTGAAGTTTCATTCTGTTGCCGTTGCCCTATTTTTGCATTGAAATCTCCCATAATTATTTTCAAGTGCTGCTTACCTTGATTATTTAGATGACAAATTTCCTCATAAAATTCTTCAATTTCTTCTTCACGATGACTTGTGGTGGGTGCATAAGTTTGAATAATCTGAGCCTGGTATCTTCTCGATAGTTGGATAACGAGTCGTGCAGCTCTGTCAGAGGAACTTTCAACTTCTACCACTTTACATCCTTCAGTTTCTTGTTTATTATAAATCCAACACCACTAGTTCTGCCAGTATCTGTCCCACGATAATAGAAGAGATGTCCACTTTTCAGTTCAATGAGATCTTCTCCTTTTCTCCTTACCTCACTTAGCCCGACGATGTCCCACTTGATCCTTTGTAGTTCCTCTTCCAATTCAAGAAGCCTTGAATCAGAAGATAGGGAGCGTCCGTTATAGGTAGCCAAGGTCAGCATGAAATGGCAGCCTAGTCCGGTCCTCCGGGGATTCTTAGCACCCTCTGCCTTCATGTCGCACTGGCCGCTGCCTTGGCCAGGTACATTCCAGCTGCCGGAGACTGAGGGCCAAGATTTAAGTTGTAGAGTCATTTTGGAGGTGTTTGGCCATAACTTACCACGCTGGCCAAGCGGGTTGGTGAGTGTGGGATAGCATTTCCTCTGATCCCGATGGTATAGTTATACCGCTATTGGCGGTCGTCAGAGCCCCTTTAGTGGGAACAGGATGCACCACGAGAAGGCGGGGGTTGACATTTGTCAAGGAGAGGCTGTGATGTTACGCATCACCTGACCTTACATCCCTGACCTTACATCCTTAGAGATCATATGAGATCATATATAGAGGATTTTAGGAAGGGAGTGTCTGACCCCAGGTCTTAAACAACCCTTAGAAATAGGAAACTAGGAGATTTGGGCTAGAGTGACCGATAGGAAAGTGGCACGGAAGCGAGGTAAAAAGGGGGAGGAAAACGCCCTTATTTATTACCGGGGGCCAGCACCCGGGGTTCGAAGGCTTAACGTGCCCATCCGATGCACAGCGGATATTTAGTGGTTCGAGCGTTCGTACTTGATCGAACCTGAGGTTTCTACCTTCGGTCATCGCACACTCAAAGTAGGCTTGATGGACTTGCGATGATAGTCATTGAAAATGACCGAACCAGAAAACTAGACGTGGCGAAACTGGTTGAAATATTCGCTAAGATGAACGTTAGTAGGGAATCCAGATTTTAGTAACGTAAGTTTTCTTTATTTTGTAAAGTATGCTCTCTTCTTGAATTTAAAAGACAAGACACTAAAAAAATATATATATCGCTGAAATTTTTAAAACTAGAAAAATGTAAACACATTTGTCTTTCCTATTTCTCAAAAATTATTGTATTAAAGAATTAAAGAGCTTTATATGAAGTTCGAAACCAGATATTCGAAAATCAGTATTTGTTTTCATTTGATTTGCTATCGTCAACATTTGTCATTTGAAGCTTTTGCACTTTTTTCCCTGAGTACTAAATTTATCGAGGATACTTACCGGAATAAGTGCTCACATAATTGAAAGCAATACATAAGTCATCACAGAATCAATATCTGGAAAATATATTTTTACTACGGCGAAGTTAAATATTTACCCTCAATTTTTGCATTAATTTTTACTATGTTAGGAAAATTTCGCTGGGGGGGGGGGGCAGAGGTTTTGGATTATGCCAATGGGCCCCAGGCACTCTGAAGTAACTACTTTCCTACTTTCCCGTCATCCAGTTTTTATAAATTTAAATCTCGGGAAAAACAACAACCAAAAACTACTTTTTATTTTAATACTCCCTTTAAAGATGCCGCAAAAAAATTCCTGACTATTTCTTTATTCATGTGAAGATTTTGCAAAAATGTCTGTTTTTTACAACGTTTTTGCTGACGTCGTGACCCCCACCCCACCCCCTCTCCATACCTATACGCCCCTGATTCTGGATATATAAAAAAAGGTATCACCTCGTTTACAGCGTAATTTCCATAACCGGAAGAGCTCAGTCACTTTCCGAAATCTGTGGTATGTAATTGGGGATCCTTTGGTATTTCTGTAGATATTCTTGCAGTCTGCAACAGTGCAGGAACTCAAAGGCATCTCGTAAACTATTTGTTTGCAAACAAACTTAGCTATTCCACTTACTACATATGCGCTAAAATTATTCTAGAAGCAGAAAAATCAGCTCTTTGAATAAGAGGCAGATGACATTTACGACTGCTTTGACCTTCGGTGCACTAAACTAGTTAGTTCGTAAGACAGGTGACGTCATCAAACCACCTCCTCCGCACTCCCACGAAGGGGAAGCTTTACAGGGGTCTTACGGGTACAACCTTGTGTTTTAAACAACCTTGATCTCTAACAACAGAATTAAGATCGGTGCTACTTACGTGTTCAGTTAGCACAATTTCTTTTCCTTTTAAGTTTCTCTGCTAAAAACTGTTACGCGTTAAATCTACCACAAGAATTTAGAATTTACATAAACCTTTACATTTCTAATGTGAAGCAATGGATTGTTCTGAGATATGACGTGTACTCTTATATAATACTACTGAGAGGTTCGATGAATTCAACCTTCACATAAGCTGTGAAACAACTGTAGGATAAGACTCATCCATAAGCTAATTAAGCAATCGAAGGAAATTGCTGATATTCTGATCAACCCAAATAATCCGAAAATCTTGTGTTCTGTACCAGCCAGACTGAGAAGCGTCATGGAATTTGACGACAGAGTAAGGCAACGGCGTGGATCTACTAGTGAATTGTTGTAGTGAATTTCACAGATATAAAGCCGAATTAATTACGGTAGAATTTAGCTACCAGTGGAAGGCATGAAATGTTTGGAAATGATTCTCGAACCATTACCACACAACCCTGCCCTTTTTTAGTGTCACCCGATACGCTGACAACATATAGCGGAGCACTTCCTAAAATTGTCCGTAGTCGTCCTAGTTGCATATTGGTCTAAGCGCTGGTTTCTGATCATTAGTTGAAGGTCAGTACGGGTTAAAATCTCGTATGAAGAATGCATTGTGTGTTTGTTCTACGGCACTTGCAATTTCCATTTCCGAGAACCAGTGGTCCTAAATTACGGACGGCCAATGGCTTATATCCCATGGAGATGCTCAGGGTGGTCGTGAAATCCCAAACGAACAAACAATTGTTCGTGAGAACTATTCCATAGAATGAAGAATTATATCGTAGCTGCCGGTATGTTTCCGTCGAACAGTGCAATCTGGTTGCAGTTGTTTACCCAGCGACTCTGAACATGAACCCTCCCGTCTGCTTGCAGGTGCCGGAACCTGGATTCGTCGGTGTAATGGACTCTTTTTCTTTCGCCCATTGTCCCTTCCAGAAGCTCATGTGCTTACTGGAGATGCAGCCGTTGATTACTGTTGGTCAGCGTGGGTACATGAATGGGCCGTTAATTTATTTGGCCCATCAACAAGAACGGCACATGGATTGTGAACTTGGAAAGGTTACTTTGTTTGCCCCGGCTTTAGTCTACTGTTATCTGAGGAGTCGTGAGTTTTTTGTTTTCCATGACAGCATGATCCTGCAGCTGTTCATCTTGGCTGTCAACTACACTGCTGGCCACACAAAATGCAACCCCAAAAAGAAACCATCCGATTGGCCTGAAATTCACAGCATGCGACGGCCGTGAGAGGGCATGCAAACCATTAGCTTTGAAGGGCATAAGCAAATCATGTGCGCTCGGCACGCCACCGAGAAGCACTATAAGATGGGTGCACAGAAGGCAGGGTGTAAGTGTGTTGTGCTGCCGAACCTGTGCGTGGGTAGCTTCCTCATGCGTCGTCGAAGAATACGGCAGTCATTCCAGCACGTTTCGGTGGTCACAGAGGACGAATAGTGTCTTATAGCGACAGCGGTTTATCGTACCGAGACATCGGCGCCCGTGTGGGACGACATTCAGCCACAGTGAGGCGAGTATGGATTCGGTGGGTGCAGGAGAGACGGACGGACGGACCGACGTGAGCGATTGCCGCAGCCGCGGCACACCACCAAACGAGAGGACCGCCATGTTGTACGACGGGCATTGACGGCTCGCGCCGCCACTTCACGAACTTTAGCGCAGGAATTAGGGTGTGTTGCCGCAACAACCTGTGTCTGCACGACCGTTCGACGTCGTCTGCAGGAGCGGGGACTTGTCGCACGGCACCCATTGCTCCGATTTTCATTGACGTTACACCACCCGCGAGTGCGGCAGCAGTGGACCATTAAACGCTGCACCGGGACTACGGAATGGCACGACATTGTCTTCTCCGACGAATACCGCTTCTGCCTGCAACACCACGATGGTCGGATCCGCGTGTGGCGGTACCGCGGCGAGAGACTTTATAACGCCTGCATTATGCATTGCCATACCGGTCTGTCGCCTGGCGTTATGGTTTGTAGCGCAATTGGATATGACACCCGCACCCCTCTGGTACGCATCGCCGGTACACTCAACAGCCACCGCTACATCTCCGACGTTTTGGAGCCTGTAGTCCTCCCTTACCTACAGGACCCGCCAGCGGCCACGTTTCAACAGTGCAATGCGCGCCCGCACGTGGCACGCATCGTGCAACAATTCTTCACGACCCACCAGGTGTCACTGCTGCCGTGGCCCGCCTGTTCTCCCGATATGTCGCCCATCGAACAAGTCTGGTCGCTGATCGGCGACCGAGTGGCCCAGCCAGCACCACCCGCGGCTACGCCTGATGAACTGTGGCAACGTGTGGAAGCAGCCTGGACTGACATACCCCAAGCCCACATCCAAAGCTTCTTTCGTTCGATGCCGCGGCGCGTAGCGGCCGTTATTGCCAGCCATGGGGGCCACACGAACCATTGATGTCTGCGGGTTCCACAAGTCGCACGGGCCTGTAAGCTCAATCGTTTCATCTTTGTATCTGCTGTTACGTGTCCAGTAAATCTGGCTTTGCTATCTGGTGTCCTTATTGGTGTTGCATTTTGAGTGGCCAGTAGTGTAGTTATGGTTTACCCTTTCCGGCGCATTGGGTGGATGTGTGCCGTTCTTAGTGATAATTCGTGCCACATTTTCCTCGCAGTGGTCCTCAAACTTCCAACAATGTTTACGATTCAGTCAGATACAGTTTCTGTCGTGCTGTCTATTTTCACTTCGCGTCTGTCGGTGAGGCGATTACCATTTGCTGCGGAGCGTGTCGAATAAAGAAAATGGATGTGGTCGTTATGATATATCATATGAGTATATGCCGCTATGGCATTCCACGGGAGAACGTAGAAGGAAAGCGAGAGCATGGAATAATAACGCCTTGCGACAAATTGTATGAATTTATATATTCTCAGCAGGGATATGTTTCCATTTTCGAAAAGGAACGAAAATGATAATAGATTAATTCTATATAGGGAAGAATTTAATCCCATGTCCTGAAAGTGATCCTCATTCATTCACCTCTGACCGTTTCTGCCTCTTAGTGCCGCTAATATCAAATAAATATTGTTACAGAAATTCGTGAAAGGGAGTAGGTAGCACATGCGTTAATCGAAGGAGTCGAAATAGGAAATTCGCAGAAAAGAATGGCCCATCTTAAGTACTGAATAACTTTCCCAAATTAATGCAATGCCACAATGTTCTGCAGTTAAAAACTCGTACATCAATTCAGGCGATATCCGGATTGGCACATATGGAATGCAACTGAACAGACAAAATCAATTTAATATCTCAAACTTAACGTGATTTGCTTTCTAAATCATACAACTATGAAAGCTAAAATACTCCACATTTGTTTTCCATTCCCAAGTGTCTCACTTGGATATACACAGTTGTATAAAAATAATACGACCACCCCCAGAATCACAGTGTACACGCCCAAGCGTGTCACGAGTGCACGTGACAAGGTCGATCACACGGAGATTTAAGCTGCCTGCCAGGACAGATGATCCATAGTGCGTAACGTGAGCTCAATGTGTAGAGGTAGTGATTTGACAGGCGTTCAAATAGAAATGATCATCGGCTACCGCGCCAAGGATGGAAGCATCTCAGCAACAGGAGACTTCGTGGGCTGTTCGCGAGATGCTGTAGTAAGGGTGTACCAAGAATGCACAGCTGGCACACCGAATACCTCCCGACGTCCTAACTGTGGAACCCCAATGGCCATCGACCCCAGATGAGAACATTGCCTACGTCAACTAGTAAGGAGCAGTCGACGCGCAACAGTGCAGCAATTGAGAACGCAAGCGAAAGCTCGGACATCCAGGTACAAGTGTCCGATAACAGTAGAGGGAACCCTGTTACACATGGGTCTCCAGAGTCGACTATGCGTCAAGGCGCCCATGTTAACACAGGTTCATTCGCAACGACGCCTGCAGTTTGCATGGGACTACCGTCATTGGACAGTGGAAGAGTGGGAAAAGGTTGCCTTCTAAGACGAATCGAGGTTTCCACTCCACAGAAGTGACAAGCGGTGGCGTGTACGGCGTCAGACACATGATAACCAACACTCGGACACGCCAGTCGGTCACGTACAGGCCGGCAGTGGCAGTGTGCATGTCTCGGGGAATTTTTTCCTGGTATGACCTGGGAGCGCTGGTACCACTGGATGGGTCTCTGAACGCTAATGGCTACTTGTCCATCCTCGCTGACCACATGTATCCCTTCATGTTGGAAGTTTACCCTGGTGGCGATGGTGTCTACCTGCAGAACAATGAACCCTGCCAAGTCGCTAAGGGGGCGGGTGACTGGTTCCAGGAACACGACAGCGATGTCTCCGTTCTCCCTTGGCCGGCAAAATCGCCGGACCTCAATCCCATACGGCATTTTTTGGACTATTTGGATTTACACGTGCCGACCCGCAATGACGTCATCACCGGGACATCCGTAATCTTCTGCACTCCGAATGCGCACGTGTGCCTCGGGAAAACTTCCAGGGCCTCATTGCCTCTATGCCACGCAGTCTCGTCGCCGTCCTCCGGGTCAAGATATTAGTCCCATTATTAGGTAGGTGGTCATATTAATCTGATACGACTGTATATATTAAATGGCAAACACCGAGGGAAAATATTAGCTATACTTAACCGCGTTCTTCTAAGTAAAATGTACGAAAAAAATTTTGTATTTAAATTTTGCGTGTGTAACAGCCATTTTAATATGCAATAAAATCTATCTTAGCTAATCACGGAGCTACGTCATTGGTCAAGATAAATTTTGTTAAAGGAGTCGGGATCTGTAAGTCTGAAGAAGCGTAAACAAGCTACAGAGAGCGGAAACAGGAGATACCACAGCGGAACATTATCGATTCGGATGATGTAAATTAAGATGACGTGAAATAGTTCTTTTATATCCTTTTGCCTTTCCATCTGAACATAAAACAATCATTGAAAGTTTACAGAAATAAGTAGAATTTCTTTAAAACTAGAATTAGGCTTTGCTGCGAACATTTTGAAACTGATGAAGCTTGTATTCGCAATCGATACTGTCAGATGGCCAACGCAACTCCATTCAGAGTACATAATTTTTCAATTTTTCCATTGCTACATGCCAATGTCTAATGTTTTCTTCACGGTTTTCTTCCTCTGTTCGTACAACGTTTAATTCTTTTCGTTAAGAAAACGGAAGTCCATAGACGTCGTAAGATTTCCACCGACTTAAACAATTATATCATGCGCAAATAAAAAATCCCAACTCAGTGGCCGAGCTGACCAACGCACTAGGCCATGACCGTTCGTTCGAGTGGAACCGGTTTCAAACCCCGGGTGCGTTTCTTGGCGTTGAACTCTTCCATTTCCCGCAACTAGTAACCCCAAATTTTGGACTGAGACTGCTTATAGCCCTTAGGACTGCTCATATTGGTCCTTATATTTTATTTATATCAATTGAATCATGTATCTACGTTATCTTCACAAAATTAAAACTCAGACCGATAGATGCCAAACGTATTACAGCTAAGTAGTATTTCTATTTTTAAGCCACCTGAGAAGGTTGTTGCTTTGGTAAACAGTAAATGGTTAAACAACGTCACTTGTCATTTTATTAAGTGCCCAGGTATTACAGTGGCACTTTATCAGATTCTGATAATGTCCTTAAGCTTATTTTTCCTTTTCAACAGTTTACAAAGAGACATTTATTATTTTTAAGCACAAAATCTCCTAATGTCTGGGGAAAGGAATTGTAATGCTCCCTTACGAGGAATTCTCCACGACAGGAATGTGTTAGAAGTACAACATTTAAAAATATGTACTTACAGTGGTCATCTAGGTATATGCTATGTAACATGGTTTAGATTATTCCCAAATTTGTCTCCATTTTCACCTGAACTATAATGGTGTTTCGAATATCTATTTGCTAGTACAAGTATTACCTTTTTGAGGAGTCACTCAGAAAAAATAAGTGGCGACGAGGACGTGATTGCTAGATGCCATTATAACGAAGTGAATTTCTCCGTCATTTTTATCCGCGCCGGGTTTCGAACCCGGGTCCACTCACTCCGGAATAAGTTGCTCTACCAATTAAGCTACGCGGACGTTTTACTCTGATTCCTATATGCCTTTATGTCGTGTGCGTCCTTCTGGCAGGTACGTCACATCTCCTGGTACGTTACACCATTTATTATTTTATGCACAAATACACACTTAAATGATATACGATGACACTCATTCCTACATAATCCTGGAATACAATAAATCACATAAAACTCCTTATTCATTTCTCACTTCGAAACTACGCATCTTTTTGTCTTCACACATCGTCTCCTTCTAAAACACCGAGGCAAACCAGAAACAAACCCACCAGCGCACCACGGTTGCGGTTCTTGCGTCACCCACTAACAATGAACGATTGCCAGCGATTGGGCTGCCTCTACTAAGTCCAAGATCCAAGATATAATCATATAGTTCACCGAGTTTAATCGAAATATCCTGTATATCATCTTTGTAACTACTATACAAGAAAATTTCCTTTATCCAATAATTTTCTCTAACGAGATTTTTGCACGTTGCAGCTGAAAATGGCAACATAGATGCTGGGGTTGTTCCTAATAAGCTCGATCGGTGTCTTCCAACAAAAATCCTAATTTATCAATGGTTGATCTTTTAAGGAAAGCTGCTAGTTGAGCTATCAAAATCAACAACAGCAAAGTGCTGAGTTCTTCCCATTTTTTTTATATTTCTGAGAACAAAATTTGTAAAAATAATAAAACTTCTATTAACCCTTTCGCGACCACGATACTAAATGTTTTGTCACTACTTTTGTCTTTTTATACCACAGCGCCCGAAAGTGCCTGCTGCTCGTTTTGGAATTTCATTCCATCTCCCTTTGTCAAGTTGACAAAAGCAGGATTAGTGCTGGGTCACCACTCAAAACTTCCGATCTCTAAGCTTGCTATGCGTTGACCTTTGGACGTTTTCCTGCTGCAATTTCTGCATTCTCTACTGAGATCTTAAGATTGGAGTGGTAACAGCTGGAAAATCTTCACTATCCCCTTTTCTCTAGTTCTTTCTCGTAAAAAATATAATCTCAATCTGTTTATTTCGATTGGCCAACTATGAAAGAATTTTTACGGTACCTTTTCTCTCATAAACTCTGCATTTAGGGCAAAGGACGCTACCGCAGTTTATTTGAAATTAAATATTAGTATTTTATGTTGTCTTTGAGGTTGAAAATCACTGTTCTTCTGCCAAATGAGCTTTTTTTCTCGTTGTACAAAAACATTTTATGACACCTGCTTTTTTTTTTTTTTTTGCTGTAATATCTACAGAATATATGTGCTCGCATATTTTGTGTGTAGTCAGTTAGAATCAGGCCCTCCAGGCAATTTAACGTATTCCCAACATTGTGCCTACGGCTTCTATTACTAAAAGATGGTGGCTCAGTGTTGGGCCTACGTTAGATTGCTAGGCTGTGTGCTATCAGGCCGGGATTTCCGTCTATGAACTTAGGTGTCAAGAAAAATATAATTTGTAAATTTATTTGTTCCACGACCTCTTAGGTGAC
The DNA here is from genome assembly GCA_039090855.1 of Macrothele yani. Classification (NCBI taxonomy): domain Eukaryota; kingdom Metazoa; phylum Arthropoda; class Arachnida; order Araneae; family Macrothelidae; genus Macrothele; species Macrothele yani. Next base: position 162,606,607 of record CM077002.1, read on the forward strand.
CTGAAAAATGTCATCTGTAAATTTATTTGTTCCACGAACCCTTAGATTTCCAGAAAAATGTCATTTGCAAATATATTTGTTCCAACAACCTTTGGTTGTGCAGAAAAAGGGAATTTAAAAAATTATTTGCTTACACAAACTTTTAGGTGTACAGAAAAATGTTGCAAAAAAATTTTCCAGTGCTGTTTTTATATAAATTAATTTTTTCTCAACACGTGTCAACATCTATAAATAATTTTTACGAAGCACGTGTCAACAGAATAACATTTCTATCTAGCGATATCAGAAGGCTGAATGTTATTGCTCCGGGACAGACAAACTCCTGGTTCACTTCTTTGTTTAGTGACAACAAAGACGACTGACGGTGATTTGTGACTTCTGATAATCCCCCAGACGCCGTGCAAATTCATAGAATACTGGGGGAGGGGTACGAAATCCTAGTCGAGTTATCGGGCAACCTGGGCGCTTGTGGTCGTCTGTATGGCCGGGCGTCCCGGGCGTTGTGGTAGCGAAATGGTAAATATAAAGTACAAAACACGCAAAAGATTACGAAATTTTGTGCTGCAAAGTGTGATTAACAGTAAACAAATCGTTCTTTCCTAAATCACAAATATTCAGTCAATGCAATAGAAAGTATTCAGAAGTACACCCATAATAATAGGTGCTGAAAATAACAGTTGCTTTCTAAATTCGTAAACATAACGCAAACATCTTTGGGAAATCCAATGTGTCGCAACAGAATAGAAATTTGTTTGCGTTTTTTAATGCAAGACACAGTTCACAATACGGGGAATGTGGAAGTATGCATTTGTAAAAAGAATCGTACTTCAGGGAAATGGATGCGCTTTTTTTTTCTGGAGAGAACAAAATGAATTTTTTTTTACCTTGATCTTTCTGTTCTAAGAGACGCGCTTATAAAGTATTGCCAGAGTGAAGTGGGAAAATTCAGTTGGCTTACCGAGACGGCCCGCATCGCTTCTTCGAATCATAAATATGCCAAGGAATGAAAGTAACCCGATTTGAGAAAGGAAAGCTTTCTGCAACAACATGTGACGTGGAAAACGGAAGATTCACACAGCTGGCAGAACGGAATCGGATTACCTGCGATGTGAAATCACTCACAGAATCCGTAGTCGCAGTTTCCCGTCCTCGAAGTCGAGGCAAGTTAATGGAGAATTCAATAGCTCGGTGAGAAGGAAAGAGATACCCGAAGATCACAGCGGAAGGAAAGTAATGAAGTAAGTCGATATCGTCAGGAATCCCATTTTGTAAGCGGTTTTTACGTTGTCCAAGCCATTCACAGAACAAAAGCAGTACTTAAATACGGAAATAATTAAGAGCATTAATCTCATATCCGCCAGTTTATGTCTTCATGGAAATGCGTCCATTTAATTAAGCAGTAAGTATTGCTGATGTAAAATCCAAAGAAATGTGATTAAATATTTTAATCCAAGGCTTTTGAATATTTAAATGAAACGCAGCAAAACGTTTGCAAAAATTCCGTAAGATACTGTGTACAAAATAGGGAATTTTTTTAGGTAAACAGTTATAGATCTAGAATGGATGCGTTTGCAATTTGTCTGGTTTCACATGAGAAGTAATAATAAAATAATTAGTATACCTTAAATAACTAGATTCTCGAATCTACTTCGGGTTCTTTCCGTATCTTTGACACTACTCAAAGGCAAGCAGTCGTCTATCCTTGATTAGACGTTCATAAAAAGCTTCACAATTAGATTAGAGCAACGACATGAATACGGCGAAAAATGTGATCACGGTGAATGGATAACTGCGACGACATATTCCAAATGATAACTCAGCATGGTGAGAAATTCTTTCACGCCTGAGAGCATAAAAATCTTTAAATCTTTTGTAAAAAAAAAAAAGAAAAAAAGACTAGCTTATTGAACTGCTTTATCAGCTTAATACTCCGAACACCATATTTCTGCAACTATTTGTCCTATTTCGAGAATTCGTTGTCTATTAGAAAGCTTGAAATCTGACTCGATTATTATTGATTTTCTGTTCTTTTACGATGCACAACTTCGCCGCTAGAGCGCGTAAATGCGGATTCTGTCGAATTCAGAATGTGTTTTATTCCATATTATTACTTCTGAATATCAGTTTAAAATGCACTATATTGACAAAAGTCACAGAACACCTCTCCAAAAGCAAATCAGTGGATCCTCTGCGTTCTTAAGATGCGCGATACAGCTGCAAAGCGTATAAAAACAAGCCTGCAGCTGACCCCGATCATATCTCACTGTGAGGTTGAGTGAAAATGTCGCGGTTAGAGAGAACTGACTTTACGAAAGGAAATATTGTTGGGTGTCATATTAGTGGGCAGTCCATAAAAGAAACCGAGAGGCGTTTAAACATACCCAAGTCAACTGTTTTGGATGTACTGAATAAATGGAAGACACATGGCGGTCCTGAAGCATCAAAACGTACCGGTAGACCAAACAAAATCAGTGACAGAAGACGTCGAAGCCTCAGGAGAGTTGTTACAGCTTATCGATGGAATATTGCACAAGTCCTCAGTGTACATGTGAGTAAAAATGCTGGAACCTCGATATGTACACGTACCATTCGAAGATAACTTCTTTTCATGGGTTACCGTGGTCGTGCGGCTGCTCATAAGCATTTCATCTACACTCGGAATGCTACTTGTTGTTTAGCATGGTGTAAAAAAGGTTTATCGTGGACCGTAGATAAATGAAAACGGGTCCTATGGGGTGATGAATCCAGATGCACGATCCATAAGTCTGATGGGCGTGTGTGGGTATGGCGGCAGCCGGGGATATGCCGTTTACCACAGTGTACTGCTCCTACGGTCAAGTTTTGGAGCTGGCAATGTACTCGTGTGGGGATGTCTTTGGTGGTATGGCACCGGCCCATTGGTTATCGTGGATAAACCTTTTAAGAAACACATCTACCTTGATATTCTGGACAATTATGCCCTACCAGCTCTGAGGGAATACTATGGACCGAGCCTTGTTTGTACCAGCAGATTAATGCACCGAGCCATAAAGCAAAGACTGCTGCGGCGTGGTTTGACGATAATTCCGCATCGTGTGTGGACTGCCCAGCACAGAGCACCTACGGGATGAATAAGAGCGGCGCTTAAAAATTTTGGAACCAAGCCCTACTACTAAGCAACAGTTAGCGGCAGCATTATGTACTGAACGGAAGCGCATACCTATCGCTGTGTTCTAAAACCTAGTCGAAATCATGTCTCGTGCATGCATTAAGGCCAAAGGTGGACAATAACCGTAGTAATGTATGTCAATAAATGCTATGTTGTGCTTCTGTTTTAGGTGTCCAGTGACTTTTTTCAATATAGTGTATATTTTTTTCTTTCGGTGCCATTTACGACGAAAACTATTTTAGGTGTAGTTTCGTTTTCAAATAAAGCATACATTTCCCGCAAGGCGGCGTAAAAGTAAATTAGGATTCCCATGATATCTACGTTTCTAGAAGTATTATTTGAAAATTCTCTCTGAACTTGATAGATCTAATTTTTGGTATAGAATGGCTTGGCCACTACGCGAAATAAGTGTATATTTTTGTTTCTGATATATTTGTAGGACACTCTACGCTTCTGGAAACTCAATTTAAAAATCATATCGTGAACTCTCACCACGAAAAGCATTTTGAGAATACCTTTTTCTTAAAATAGTGCATAATATTTCCCTCAGGGGAGTAGCGCTACATCTTATTTTTTCCGTATGTTTTCTAAGAGTCCCATTTTAAAAAATATTGCTCTATTGGAGAGCGTTTGTGGCGCGAAATGTTTTATGTGGTATATAATTTTTAAAAAATCTTAACGGAAAAATGTGCCCCTAGAAGGGATAAGTTCACGTTTCCGTGTGCAGAATATTTGAGGCAATATCTGCGGTACTGAACCATTGTTTTTTTGTCATATACAGGGTGATCCATTTAAACCAGTACCATGTGATTTACTTTAACTTTTTTATAAATAACAACAAAATCATACAGTAAGTTGAGAATTACACATGTAGTATTGGAGAATCATTTTATCGAAGCAAATGCTTAGAATTTTCGTCCATTTTCTTGTAAACACAGTTGAACACGCCGCACCATATTCAGTGATGTCTCATGTAGAGTACGAGAAGTAACATTGCCAATTTCAGTAGTGATTGTTTCACGCAATGCATCCAATGTTTTTGGATGCATTTTGTAAACTCTATCCTTTATGTAGCCCCATAAATAAAAGTCAGGGGAAGTTAAGTCCGGAGATCGGGGAGGCCATATGTTTTTTGAAATGAATCTGTAATCAAAGAAGCTGGTTATGAGTTCCATTGAGACTTTCGATGTGTGACACGTAGCGCCATCCTGCTGAAAGTAGCCCTTGTCAATTTAATGTCATCATGTTGTTCCACAAATTCATTGAATATGCGGCAATAAACGTTAGTGTTGACAGTCTCAGAGAAAAAATTGGGGCCAATAATTTCCATAGACGAAACCGCAGACCATACACCAACCTTTTGTGAATGCATCAGTGTTTCACACATAACGTGTGGGTTTTCGGCAGCCCAGTATCTGCTGTTTTGCGAATCGACGTAGCCTGACAGATGAAACCAGGCTTCATCCGTAAACCATGTGATGGAGAGAATATCAGATCACAAATTAAGAAAATTTTGAAACCTTTTGCAGTAACTTACTCTCTTTCCCTTGTCCGGTTCCTGCAGATGATGGATTACGTGCACTTTAAATGGTCGAATATTCGCGTTTTTTGCTGCCCTTTGACACGTTCTGTATAAATATCCTGACTGTTGGCTTAATCTGCGCAACGATTTCGTCGGAGATTGAAGTAAACGTTGCTAAACATCGTCCACACGCGTTTGGGGCATTGGAGGGTGGTGTCTACCGCTACCGCAGAGAAGAGAACCGGTTTGCACCAGTTTTTTTGCCATCGACAGAATTGTTGACTTGCTTGGCACTTTTCGAACTCCAAATTCTCTTCGAAATGCTCGTTGCGTTTTGATGACAGAATTAGTTACCCAATACGATTTCACTAAAAAAACACGATCTGGAACAGAATACTGCATGTTTCCGAATGCAGGCAAGTGAATGACAACGCAACAACAAACAAATCACGAGCTGAGTTACAGTTACGGTTAACAATCTTCTTCACGGTGGCGGTTTTCATTCTCCAGGAATTGCTGCTTCTATTGAAAAAAAGAAGAGGTTCCTTGCGCGAACACTTGCAAAAATGTAAGGTTTTTCCAGGGTTCTGGTTTAAATAGACCACCCTGTACTACTAACTGTGAATTTCGTTTCCAAAAGAAGGCACGATTTCCTAGATAGGAACGCAAAAGTTTAATATGTTCTTCTCGAAATCTCTCCTACTGTATGACCTACTACAGTATAAATCATTTAACACCTGATAGCAATTACTTTGTAGAACACTTAGCTTGTATTTGTGGAGTTTCTTCGTAGTTCACAATTCCTTTGCTAGATTGTGTTTCTGTACATTTGTTGGCAGCTGTATGTATCTCCCCTTCTAAAAAACCCATTGAAAAATTTCTTCCTTTACTCTATGCCATTCACTACGAGAAAAATGAGAAACATTATCATCTTTAAGTAATGAGCAGATCTCCCGCTAGGAGTCGTGCATGCTGGAACTCTTTTCTCGCTAACTCTGCTCCCATTAGATACATTTGATTTCTTTCTTCATTAGCATTCCTTTTCCCATGAAGAATACTTTTTGAGTATTTTCAACTTTTCAATTATATCCAAAATTCTTGGCCGCCCCGGTGGCGCAGTGGTCTAAGCGATGGCCTCTGATCATTTATCCAAAATGGGCTTCAGGTTTGAATCCTGGGGAAGCATGGATGTTGTGTTTGTCTTACGGCACTGGCTCTCTCCCTTACCTGGAAGTAGTGACCCTAAATTAGGGAAGGGCGACTGCGTATAGCCCATTGAGTTGCTCACGGTGGTCGTTAAACCTCCACTCAAAAAAAAAAATCTACCGCCCTGGGGCATAGATTTATATCATGTTTCCTTCTATATTCTTTCTTCTAGTTGTTGGATTTGAAAATCTTTATTTCTATGATATCCTCCTTCAGCTATGCGAAACATATTGTGCACAATTTATTAATTTTTGTTACATGAACACACCAGACAAAAAACTGCCGAATGCTGACTGAAACATGTTGATAAGTATAAAGTTGATGAACGCAACGAGTTTTGTAAATATGGAGATTGAAACTGCTGGATATCTGAGATGCGTATTTAAAGCATCTGTAGCATTCGGTATTTCGTACTAGCATTCGGTATTTCGTACCGTCACTGGACCATTAAATAGTGGCGACGACAGGTACAAGTATGGGTCGTAAAGGTGACTTCACTGAGTGGCAAAAGGTTGCCATTATTTCTGCCAGACAACATGGTCTTTCCTTGCAAGAAATGGCGAAATTTGGTGAACCATCCGAGTCTAAAGTCAGTGGTATCTATTTCCAGTGGAAAAAGTATAGACGCTATAACTGTAGGCGGAACAACTGTGGTTGTATCTCTATGATGAAAAATCGGGATCGTAGGCGTTTAGTATGATTAGAAGTTGCTGCACGTTACAAGACTCGTCAAGAACTTCTTCAACACTACAATGCCCAGTAAACTAGTCTCAGAAAGTACGGGACGGAGAAAACTGCGTGGCTTAGACATTTTCATGTGTGCTGTTTAGATATGTCGGAAAAGTTAACAACTGTCCAGAAGAAAAATCGCCTTGCTTAGGCAAAACAGAACCGTCACTGGACCATTAAATGGTGGCGACGAATAACATGGTCCGTTGAATTCAGATTTTACTTGTATTCCAATGATGATCGCTTTAGGGTCATGCGGAAGGCTGGAGATTAATTTAACTCAGAATGTGTTCCAAGAGCTGTGCTAAATGGAGGTGGAAGTGTCATGTTTTGGGGCTGTATTTCAAGTACTCGAGTTGTCCCATTCACTGAGGTGTACAATTGCATGATATCTATGTATTATGTGCCACTTTAAAATAATGCATTATTGTCATTTCGCCAGTATATGGAACAAGTAGGACACCTAGGGTATCTCGTGCTTCAAGATCATAATGCTTGTGTCCAACGAACTAGAATAGTGCTGCATTAATTTGATGAACATGAGAGAGACGGTCCACATCTCAATTAGCCTGCAAATGTACCAGATCTAAATATGATTAAAATATTTGAAACATCTTAGAAGGGGCTGTGGAACAGAAAAAACACTCTCCCTGCAAATTTAGCTGAATTAAGGGATGTTTTGATTATGGAGTGGAATCAACTTGATACGCATGTGATACTGACTCATGTTGATAGCATACCAAACAAAATGAAAGCTATAATTAAAGCAGGTGGTGATATAACTCCATTTTAAGGAACAGAGGTTACATTCCGTCAATTTTTGTTGATTGATTGATTGAAGGTGTAACGACCACCGAAAGCAACTCGGTTGGCTATAAGCAATCTCCCATCTTTAATTTTTTTTTTTTTTTGATTGGAGGTATAGCGACCACCGTGAGCAACTCAATGGGCTATAAGCAGTCGACCGTCCCTAATTTAGAGCCACTGGTTCCAGGGAAAGGAGAGAGCCAGGGCCGTAAGACAAACGCATTATCCATGCCTCACCGGGATTCGAACACGGACCCCTTTCAGACGAATGATCAGAGACCATCGCTTAGACCACTGCGCCACCGGGACGGCGTCTTTCATTTAGGGCCACTGGTTTCAGGAAAGGGAGAGAACCAATGCCGTAAAACAAACACAACATCTGTTCCCCACCGGGATTCGAACCCTGACCCCTCCCTGACAAATGGTCAGAAGCAATGGCTTAGACCACTGCGCCACTTGACGGTCGTAATTTTTAGTCCGTTGTGTTTAGTTTGCAAGCACCAGGGAAAGTACGTAGCTGTTTCTGTTTTTGGGTGTATTACGGTTGCGCAAACCTTTTTTTTTTTTTTTTTTTTCCCATCTCGTTCTACTGACTATGGAAAAAAGTGAAGAAACTTTAATCGCGTCGGAAAAGACACAGAAGACGCGCTCATTACACTAAAAAATTCAGTGTATTTTCTTTTATTTTTTTTGTTTGTTTGTTTTTCTTTTTTCTTTGAAGGTAGGGGAGGGGGCTAACGACCACTAAAAACTACTCATTAGGCTACTTACAGTCTCCCGTTTCTACTTTGGGACCACAGACTTCTGGAAAGTGAGAGGCAGTCGATGCATGAGCGAAACACGCCATCTTCGGATTTGAGTCCGGACCTATGTACCTTGTACGAATGATTGGAAGCCAACGTTTCGTATCACCTCGTCACGGGGGCATCAATAATCACCTATGCGTTCCGATATCACAAATGCTTTACCATTACAAATATGTTATTTAAAGTCTTCTATAGGATCTTGTCATGTTGTTGAATATGATAAGAACCTTGACTCACCACGGATTTTCTCGTTGTGAGTGAAGTACATTCATGAATTTGGTCGTGATGAATTATGTACGGCGAAAAATTTGATAATTAATGTTTAACCGCGATGAAGTGATTAGTGATGCACTAAGAGCGGTGAGCAATCTGTTCGTGGCGAAAGTACTCTAAGCGTCAGAGGACGAAAATCTGTGATTTTCGGCTACACATTCGGATATCGCAAAGGCATTTATGTTACAAATATTTTCTTTAACGTTTTATACAGGAACTGATCATATTGCTGAATTTGTACATCTCTGAAAATAACCGCTAACGTCAAAAGGAGAAAAATGCACCAACGTGAAGCTCTAATGTTAGGGACAAGTTGTTTAAACGTATGCTCAATTGCATGAGATCTCGTGAAGTATATGATGAGGAGATTTCTCTGTTCGGGAAATGACGGTTAGAAAGAGATGTCTTAAGTGAAGAAATGGGCAGTTAATGTTTTGTATCGAGCAAAAAGGAACGCTAATGGCGAAATTAATGGAGTGTTGAATCAACGATAGAAAGCATCGTCGAGAAAAGCGCTTACACGCTTATGAGCGCTAAAATGCAATAAGGAAAAAAGGAAGTATGCAACTGAAAAGATCAAAGCCGTTTTTCCTTCCCACCGAAAGAAAAGATGCTGCAAAATCAAGGGCAACAATTTTAAATGTGCGTGCGGTGAATCTTAACGCACTTTCCGGCTGAGATTCTTTCAAAAGGAGAAGCGTCTTCTTTTCTTTTTTGTTCTTTTTTTATTCAGTCATCAATTTAGTCAATCTATCGATTTTCCTTCCTCTGAAAGTCTTTCTGAATGGCCGTAAAACAGCTTTGTTTTGATCACCATATTTTTGTGCCCACTTCAAACGTCTGAATAAAGATCTTATGGTAAAACACATTTGAACTATTTCATTAAGTGCATAGATTTTTCATCTTCAACAAGATATTTGCACATGAAATCGATTAAAATTTAGCGATTAGATACAAATTATATCCCACCAGTCGAAAACTTCGAGATACGCGTCATTTATAGGCTTATTTGAGTCCCTGCGAAAGTTTGCGACAAATTGGTTAAAAGATGTGCTGGTTTATCGGATTCAGGAGCTAATAAAGAATCGGAAAGAAAATTATATGGAATTTAAAGATATTAGTTTCCGTTCTGAACACTTGCAGAAGACCCAGTTAAAGACTATTTTTCGAATTATCGATTCTCTTATGTATTAATTGTAAGTGTGCCATTCAAAAGTTTTATGAGTTTTAGTCTTGTTTTAACTACGATATTTCAAGATGTTCTGTTTGAGTAATTTTTAGAAAATGTTTACATCACATCGATTGAAACTTCAATACTAGGTGCACATGTAAAGTGAAATAAAAAATGTATATACTAGTGAATCACTGATTCAGTCATCATGTTCGAAAACCCGTATATTTTGATATAGGTAAATAGGAATTTCTATGCATACATGAATGAGACAAACATTCGCCCCGTCTAAAACTAAAAAGTTTAATGATACTAGAAAGCAACATTAACGCTAACATGCATTCTTCAAAGTACAAGCACATGTTTGCTTTGGCTGTATTTGGGGCTATCAGACCCTTCCAATTACTATAGTTTTCGGTGGACAACGCTGCAGGCTTGATTTGCGGCCCTCAGCCCCTTTCAGTTGCTGTCGTTTTCGGTGAACCATGCTGAAGGCTTGATGTGGGACTTTCGACCCCTCCCAATACCTGTAGGTTTCAGCGGACTAAGCTGAAGGCTTGATTTGGGGCTGTCAACCCCATTCCAATTACTGTAGTTTTCGGCGGACCATGCTGAAGGCTTGATTTGCGGTCCTCAGCCCTTTCCAATTCCACTAGTTTTTGGCGAACAATGCTGAAGGCTTCATTTGGGTCTCCCAATTCCTATAGGTTTCAGCGCACCACGCTGAAGGCTTGATTTGGGGCTATCAAACCCATTCCAATTCCTGTAGTTTTCGGCGGAAGATGCTGAAGGCTTGATTTGCGGCCCTCAGCCCCCTTCTAATTCCTGTAGTTTTTGGCGAACTGTGCTGAAGGTTTGATTTGGAATTCCCAACCCCTCCCAGTTCCTATAGGTTTCAGCGGACCAAGCTGAAGGCTTGATTTGGGGTTATCAACCCCATTCCGATTCCTGTAGTTTTCGGCGAATCATGCTAAAGGCTTGATTTGCGGTCCTCAGAGCCTTCCAATTCCACTAGTTTCTGTCGAACCATGCTGAAGGCTTGATTTGGGACTCTCAACCCCTTCCAATTCCTGTAGTTTTCGGCGGACCATGCTGAAGGCTTAATTTCCGGCCCTCAGCCCCTTGCAATTCCTGTAGTTTTTGGCGAGCCATGCCGAAGGCTTGATTTGGCAGTCCCAACCCCTCCCAATTACTATAGATTTCAGCGAACCAAGCTGAAGGGTTGATTTGGGGCTATCAACCCCATTCCAATTCCTGTAGTTTTCTCCTAATGGTGAGCGATGGCTATCGTTGGAAAAGTTCATCATGGACTCGCTGCAGTTGCCCGGTAGAAAGACTTCCGTCCACAACCAGACTATCTGGCACGAGTTCCCTGTGCACATGAGCCGTGGGTGGCCTAGTGGTCAGCGTTCGTAACTGCAATGGAGATAATCTCAGGTTCGATCCTGGGCAGGTACGAACGTTCGAACCACTAGATACTTGCCGTGCGTCTGATGGGCTCGTTAAGCCATTGGACCGCGGGTACTAGACCGCGGTAGTAAATAAGAGCGTCTTACTCCCCCTTTCTACCTTGCTTCCGTGTCATTTTCCTATCGGACACTCTAGCCCAATTCTTCTAGCTTCCTATTTCCGAGGGTTGTTTAAGACCTGGAGTCAGATACTCCCTTCCTAAAATCCTCTACATATTATCTGATCTGATCTGATCCCTGTGCACATGACGTTCGCAATTCCACCAAATGCACAGCGTGATTTTCATCTCGAGCAGCCATATTTGTGCCTCTTACTGTGCTTCCTAGTGTGGCATTAGCCAAAATTTTTCATCACTTGCTGCTGTTCTGCCCTAAAACCTATAGTCGTATGGGTTTGACAACAATTTGCGAAAGAGATCGACACGTGACCTCTCGTGCTAGGGTTTCTATTCATGGGGAGTCATTCGATGGCATTTGAAGGTGACGAACTAGGAAACCCCCACCTCAAAACACAATTGTCTTGTACTGGTATAAGGGTTTTCTGTCACACCTTCAACCAGAGTGTCGATGTTGATGGTGGTTAAACGTCCTGTTCTCGGTTTGTCTTCTTCACTGGTCCCCCATCGTAGAAACGACGAAACAATTTTTGTGCAGAGCTGCTGTCCACTATTTCGTCGCCTTCAACTGCAAGAACTGCTATTGTTGCTGCATCAGCGTCTAATCTTTTTTTCCAGTAATGGCGTAGAAACAGCCGAAAAGGACATTTATCATCCTCTATTTTATTTTTACTTCTTTCTTTATATATTTTTTTTAAATTGTGGTTTTAACGACCACCGTGAGCAACTCGCTGGGCTATAAGCAGTCTCCCATCCCCAATTTAAGGTCACTGGCCCCAGGGACGGGAGAGAACCAGTTCCGTAAGACAAACACAACATCCATGCCTCACCGGGATTCGAACTCAGACCCTTTTCGAACAAATGATCATAAGCCAGCGCTCAAACCACTACGCTAACGGGACTGCACCTCCATCTCCTTCTATTCTGATAACGCATTGGGTATCCGTGCCAAGTGCACGTCATCACATAAAATTTGCGCCACTGGCGAGCGATTCGTACAGAACTGACGCCCAAGATTATGTACAGCTCAAAACCAGACAAACGTTTGACTTACCCTGGTAAGTACACGCAGTATTCTTCAGCCACGGTATCAGACATTTCGTCATGTATGCTTTAATAACAATTTTTGTTCTGTACCATTCTTGACAAGCATAAGAAAATATAATGTTGGCTAAGTGTACCCATGAATCACCATTTGCTATCTGTACATAAAAAGCTGAGGTGTACGTAATCTGTGGCAGACACATGTTGGCCACTTGGCCACCCACGGCCCAGCTGCCACCTGAACTGCGAATGTTACTACTTAAGCTTGCGGAGATATCAGCCTCCATGTATACTTTGTTTGCGGACAATACCATTTACCGTATGGGTGTGGTGACATGTAATAAAAATGGTAGAGCCCTTCCCAGTTTTCTTTTGGTACCGCAGTGCATTTGTCCTCCTACACTAAGTTCCTGGAATGTGTCGCTGATTTAGGATTCCATACACTTGACACATTTACATGATCAAGGATGCGGCTAAACCCGAAATAAAACGAATGGTAAAACTTTATTTCGGCAGCAGACGCTAGTAGATAGGGCAAATAGAAGGAGACACACGTCCTTTAAAAACGGTAAACCGTTTCGTGGATGATGATTATCGCAGTCTCAATATGGAGATGTTTTAAAATCATTTTTCTGCGTTTTAAGACCTCATTCATACAAATATGGCTTTACAACCTTCTGACATTGCTTTTGTTGTGCAGCGATGCTAATGTTTAACGTATTCGATCGCCAGAAGAACACAATTCTCTTTTTCGTAAATTAATCAGTAAACGATACATTGTTTCAATCTCGTCAGCTTTCCGCACGTTGACAGTTCTCGTTGCTGCGCTAATACACTCCGCTACCCAATTAATCACCATCGTTAAGTTTCTAATTAAGAGTGGCTCACTGCGTTTTTGGCAACAATGTGATGAGTTTCCAAAATATAATTTATTAACAAAACTATGAACTTAAAACATCAAACTCGTGATCTGTAGTTTAACGCGATGAAGGACTTTTTCTGCCTTATCACATTTCAAACCACGGTGCCATAAGTCTCCCCGACAGGATATAATTTTTCATCCATTCTGAGAACACGCAGAGACACTGCCATGCATTACAATTATGTACCCTCTAAATACATATTTAGAAACTTCAAAATTCAAAACTAGCTTCTAGATAAAAGTGTATCACATGAATTTTTATTACCTTAAAGTCTTTTTTATAGTTCTAGATGTAGTCGGATTGTGTATCACACATATTACTACCATAGAAAGTTTGAAAAATGTGTGGTGGTTTGACGAAATAAGGTGCTGGTGTCACGCTGTCGATCGCCAAATTCGCAAGTTTTAATGCAAGTTATGAATAAGAAAAACATTTTTTAATTAGCAAGTGAAATTAGCGCGGTAAGATAAACAAGTTGCGTAGAAGTTTAAGTGGACGCAGTCAGTTTTGCGGAAATTACAAATTAATTTCCCGCCTTTCACTGAATTTTCTGCGAGCACTTCTTCAAGGAAAACTAAGTTTGTCCTTTCGCATAGATGATATATAATAACTCTGGCTTAAATATGCACGATCATATCAGAATAATATGACCACTTACTGGGAATAACCACCGTTTGCCCGGATGACAGCGGCGAAACGGCGTGGCATGGATGCAATGACGACCTGGAAGGTTGCCTGAAGCACACGTGCCCATTCTGACTGCGGCAGAGCATGAAGGTTCCGGAGATGACGTGTTTGTAGGTCAGTACGTCGAACCTGTTAATCCAAATCTTTCCACAAAGGCTGTATGGGATTGAGATCGGGCGATTTCGCCGGCCAAGGGAGAACGTAGACCTCGCTGTCGTGTTCCTGGAACCATTCACGTAATCCTTTAGCGACATGGCAAGGCGCATTCTCCTGATGATAGACCCAATCATCACTAGGGTAGACGTCCAACATGAAGGATTGTATGTGGTCAGCTAGGATGAACATGTAGCCATTGGCGTTCAAAGACCCATCCAGTGGTACTAGCGGTCCCTGGTGATACCAGAAAAACATCCCGCACGCATGCACACCGCCACCGCCGGCCTGTACTTCACCAACAAGCATGTCCGGGTGTTGGTTTTCGTGTGTTCTGACGCCGTATCCACCACCGCCCGTTACTTCTGTGAAGTAGAAACCTCAATCCGTCGGAGAAGACAACCTTTTCTCCCTCTCCCACTGTCCAATGACAGTAGTCCCATGAGAACTGCAGACGACGTTGCCGATGGACCTGGATTAACATGGGCGCCATGACGCAACGTCGGCTAGGAGACTGATGCGTAACAGGGTTCGCTCTACTGTTATCGGGCACACGTACCTGGATGCCCCAGCTTTCATTTGCATGGTCAATTGTTCCACGGTAGTGCGTAGATTGTCCTTTATCAGTCCACGGAAGCGACGTTCTCCTCGGGGTCTGATAGCCTTTGGGGTTCCACAGTTATGATGTCAGGAGGTGCTCGCTGTGCCAGCGGTCCATTCTTGGTACACCTCGGGAGCAGCCCACGAAGTCTGCTGTTTCTGAGACGCTTCCACCCTTGGCCAAGTAGCAGGTGATCATTCCTTTTGAACGTCCGTCAAGTCCCTACCACTGCCCATTCTGCTCACGCTACGCACTATGGCTCATCTGTCCTCGCCGGCCTCTTATATCTCCGTGTGGTCGATCTTGTCACGTGCACTCTGTGAGGCGTCTGGGCGGGTGCACTGTGATTTCGAGGGTGGTAATAATATTCTGATACGACAGTGTATATACATATAATACATATTTATCTCTATAATCAAACTTCGAATAATATATTATCTAAAAACAATAGGTAAGTGCTATTTAAATATTAGTTGGGCTATTCCTTCCACTGAGATCTTCAAAGCGTATTTCGTAAAGATTGCAGTACTGTTCAAACTGAGGCAGGTTCCCCCTAAACTTTAATTCATTTGATTTGTTATGTGATAAATTTCCTCTTAATTTTTTTTTCGAAAACCCGTAATTTATTATCCAGTTCTTTTCGAGGTATACTAATTGGCCTAGAAAAAGGTATGGGCAGCTTATCGAAATGTTGCAAATAATAACGTTGAAGAATTTTCAATGACATTGCTATTATGCATGACAGAAGGTGCGAGCGAAATGAAAAAAAAAATGTATCCTTGAGTTTCGTAGTAAAGTCTCCGCTTTTTTCAAAAACAGTAAGCGAAACTATTTTACACAGCGGAAACGAGGTAACAGATGGAGACTGAAGAACAACGCAGTTCGCACAAAATGGAAAGCAAACAAGAAAACAGAATGAAAAACCCGTTGAGAGTGAGAAAAAAAAAGCGCTAGGATAAAACTATCAGAACAGTCGCGTCTGTGAAACAAACTATCGAAACCCAATAATCGTTGTTAGGAAGAAACTCATGCCTACGAAAGACAAAAGAAATATCGAAGAGAAAAGAAGTCAGTACAATCATATCTAAACGGATAAGTGCAGAAAATCTAGTGATCATTGGATAAGAAGGAGTAGAAACAACAAGATGTGATAAAGATGTAAGATGGGAAAAAAACGTCTGCGGAAACAATTGTACCTACAGCTTACATTTAGGGGGAAAGGCAGAGAAAAAAGTTCTACATTTGTTAGATAGAATGTGTACGCAGTAGACAGTCACGTATGAATCGTAAAGCTCGGGAAGCTTCACAGCTGCTCTGCCATTAAAAGAGGGAACAAACTGAAGTCATTTCCTCCGAGTGCAAAACGGTATATCCGCACAATCGTTTGCTATCCGATCGCACGCTTACACATACAACAGTGAGAGACAGAATCCCTGTATTCTTGTCCTGGTTACATTATATAGGTTGTATCTGAACACATAACCGTTCAGTTCCAACAATTTGTTGGTCTGATTGTTCTATTTACATGCCAGAAAATATTTTCTTCACATTGTAGCTATGCTATTCGAGACTTCGCGCCCTATTTGGTATTTTCAGAAGCTCTAGTAAAATCAACGGGCATTGGTTGCGCGAAGAATATATGTCTTAGTTATAAATACAGTATTTTTACACAATGTCTGGCCGTTCTTCAGCTTTACGCTCCCAGATATATGATATGATTTTTTTTTTTTTTTTTGAGTTTGCCAAATTCAAGAAAGAAAGTTTGCTACTCCTCAAACTAAAAGTATTGAAATTTGATAAAAACAATTCGTGAAAGCGAATCATTCCCGTACTCATGGATCTTGCAAGCTCGGCAAGAAAATCTTTACTTTGAATGGCTACGTACAGTTTGACAACTTCCAAAACCCGGACATGCTTTCTATTAATCCAGAAAGGCAGATCATAAAGTTATTTACACTTTTGAATAAAAAAGAAAATAAAGAGATATACTCAGGGAATGTATATTGGTTTAAAGGTACAACGTATATTTATTTTTCGACATAGTGGCTTGAAGAATGGTAAACAATAATCGGAAAGTGTGATTAACTTTTCCATACCTGTAAAGCAAAAGTGTCTTCCAATTTGGTGCAATCAGTTAAAAACCGCAATTTTCACAGCCTCATCTGTTTAGAGTCGTTGTCCGCTGAGGTCCTCTTTCAGTTTACCGAACAAATGGTAGTCGCATGGGGATAGGTCGGAGCTGTACGGTGAATGATGACGCACCTTCCACTTGAATGACTGCAGAAATGTCTTTGTTTTCCGTGCTTTGTGGGGTGTGGCGTTGGGCAGCACGATGACACCTTCGCTCAATTTACCCTGGCGTCTGTCCTTAATTGCCTTTGACAATTGCATAGCTTTTGGCAAAATGAGTCAGCATCGACGTTCTTCTGTTTCGCAAAAATTATGTGTAAACGACAGCTTCACAATCAAGAAAGCATGGGCTGCGGAACCTCACTCACGTATCATTCAGCTGTCGGTGTGCCCGTGTTGCGGAGAAGAGGTGACCTGCTGTCATGCGCAATCGCAACCCATATCATGATTCCTGCCTGAAGAACGGTGTGGGGATTATTGCGAACGAAAACTGGATTCCGTACGCTCACCAGGGTGTCGCCAGACACAAATCCGCCGATCCTTAGCCCCCGGACCGAAACGGGATTCATTACGGAAGACCACAGTTGTATATTCGTGACCCCAGTTCGCACGACTTCAGCACCAAACCAGACGAGCGCTGTGATGGCTGAGCGTCAACGACAGTTGACGTAACCGTTGCTTAGTACGTAGGTTTGCCACATGTACATTTTTATTTAGAGTTCGGGTCGTTATGGCGACTTCCATGACCGATGACATAGCACGTCGAATATCGGCTGCAATGCTTCTTGGTGGCAAACGAGTCTCTCGAACAATCCGCCGGTCCAGTGTGCTGACGTTTGTCGGACTGCACGACTGCCTTTCCGACGCACGTGCGAACCTTCCTGTAGCTACTGGGACCAACAGCATCCAACAGTTCGTCAATCCCGTTCAACATGCGCAGCGATACGACGTATCAACCAGTACGCTTTACGCAGGCCTACAATTCTTCCTCTCTGAAACGCCTCCAAACGGCGATAAAAACCTTGCCGACGGAGTGTATCCGGCATTTTCGGTTTTCTCTGAACAGTTTCCTAGCACAAACAACAATTCTCAAAGGTCCACGACACTTCCACCAGCCACCACACATTACCATCCCTCTTGCTGCTGGCATCTTTATCTCTCGAACGCGAGACGTCAACAGCTTCGGTTTAACATCATTTGCATATTTCGAGCGGGTACACGCGCCCTACGATTTGCATGTTTGTAGCGCACCTGCCTTTTGGGTGGGAGAATTCCTATGTCACACAGCGTATGTAGGTAGGAAAACGAAAATTACTAAAATATGTGGTACATTTCTTTTAATGGTTTTTAATAACTTTTTATCATTTCTTAACGTATATAGAGTCATAAGACTGTATATACGTTAAGAAATTAACGTTTATATTCACAAATTTTAAATTATTTTACTCAAAACCAGGATTTTCTACTAACTTAGTATTACAACTAGCAACAACATGGCACTTCAGGTTATCGAATTTTTTTCTCTCTAAATACCTTTAAATTGGATGAATGGCCTCCCGACGTCACATATGATGATTGCCGAAAACTTCAAACCCCGCTGGACCCGATTGCAAGAATTCCTTATCTTGATTTTTATTTTCAATAAAATATTTTATGGTAACCAAGTTACGTCAGTAGATTTACGTAAACTATATCCTCAGAAATTATTAGGGGTATACAACAGTTTCCGTCTCCCCCATTAGTGGGCGCTGTAGGAGTCCAACCTGCCGGAGACCTGTGCTGTCAATTCGTACATGAAGCCAAGCATGGCGGTCGATAAAGTTCATTTGCGGCACTGTTTGTTATTTATGTTTAATTTAGGGAAAAGTACGAGTGAAGCATATGGTTCAATATGTCAGGTATATGACGAAATTGTTATGGGTGGGCGGACGTGTCGAGAATGATTAGCCAGGTTTAAGAAAGGTGATTAAATTTTGGAAGACAAGCCACGTGCAGATAGACCGCAGGAACTCGCAGACGAGGAGCTGGGATCGCTGTTGCAAGAGGATGCCACACAACGGACCACGCAACTCGAGAAACGTTTGAAAGTGGCTCAATCGACGGTGGTACAACGTCTGCAGGCCTTGGGGAAGATCTAGAAGATTGGTAAGTGGGTTCCGCATACTTTAACGGAGCGTAATATTGGTAAACGATTGGGCATCTGCATGCCGTTGCTGAAGAAGTTTCAAGAGAAGAATTTCTTGTGGAAAGTTGTCACCGGGGATTAAAAATGGGTGTATTGCGACTAACACCGTGCTCAAGCGTTCCTGGGTCGACCAACGCCAATTATCAACATCCACTGCAAAACAGGATATCCACGGGAAAAATGTGCTGTTTTGTGTGGTGGGATATGCATTGAGTGGTGTACTTGGAACTGTTGAAACCGTGCGGAACAATCACTGCACAACAATATAGCGATCATTTGATGAAACTGAACGCCGCAATTGAGTAAAATCGCCTATGGACAGGTAAAGGAGACCGCCCAGTCATCATGTTAAACCATAATGCTAGACCACATGTAGGTGTTACCACGAAATCAATCCTTGAACAGTTACCCTGGGAGGTTTTACCGCCCCTGGCTTACTCCCTGTACAGTGCACCCCACATGTAGGTGTTACCACGAAATCAACCCTTGAACAGTTACCCAGGGAGGTTTTACCGCCCCCGGCTTACTCCCTGGACAATGCACCCCACATGTAGGTGTTACCACGAAATCAACCCTTGAACAGTTACCCTGGGAGGTTTTACCGCCCCTGGCTTACTCTCTGGACAGTGCACCCCACATGTAGGTGTTACCACGAAATCAACCCTTGAACAGTTACCCTGGGAGGTTTTACCGCCCCTGGCTTACTCCCTGGACAATGCACCCCACATGTAGGTGTTACCACGAAATCAACCCTTGAACAGTTACCCTGGGAGGTTTTACCGCCCCCGGCTTACTCCCTGGACAGTGCACTTCACATGTAGGTGTTACCACGAAATCAACCCTTGAACAGTTACCCTGGGAGGTTGTACCGCCCCCGGCTTACTCTCTGGACAGTGCACCCCACATGTAGGTGTTACCACGAAATCAACCCTTGAACAGTTACCCTGGGAGGTTTTACTGCCCCCGGCTTACTCCCTGGACAGTGCACCCCACACATTCATCTGTTTCACTCTATGCAACATTCCCTAGCCCAACAGCGTTCCATCACAGTTCCAGAGGTGGAAAATTTTGTCACTGCGTTCTTCAGGAAAATTTTGTCACTGGAAACTTTTGCATAATCCTAATAGATCGAAAAGAGGGACTCTTTACAAGCACGTAGAACATCAGTTTTACAGATCTTTATGTGATATCTCGTGGCAAATGGAGAAACGCAACAATGACACAGTAATATGGGTGTAAAACTAAAACGAGCACCAACGAACCGCAGGGTAGCCACAACACGGACGGCAAACCACTAATGCGTTGGTTGTTTATAGATGAATACTGATATTCAACATGTGCGCGTTCCGTTGGGATTAGCAATCACAAGAAGGGAACTTCTAATCAACCACGCTTGATGAATTCTACGATTTTCGTACACCATATTGCAGTTCATAGCACAAATTGCTGTGAATGTCTATTTTAGAGATGAGCTTGGGCTCGGACGTGCTCAGAATTCATTAACTACCGAAAAACTCGGGCCCGGGCTGGCCCTGGGCTAGGAATTACACATCTTGAATTTCATTACTGTAATTAATTCAGCACGTGTAATTCCGAGCCCGGTTGAATTACACGTGTTGAATTTCATTGTGGATTTCTGGCCATGGTGGAAGGATTTTCAATTTCCTAAGCTAGCTGCCATTGCAAGACAAATTTTGCTTAGCAAGACTTGCATTATGCACTCTCCAAAGCTATGGCCCAAGCAAGGATTAGTTTAAGGAGGTCTGGTATCGAAAAACTTTGAAAAAATCACATTTTCATTGTTTGTATTTTATTAAAAATCAAGAATCTTATCTTTAAAATGATGTATTAATTTCCAAAACTGTGCAGTTAAAAGTATTGTTATTTATTTTTTAATATTTCCTCACTCCCTCGATTTTTGAGGCGACGTTGGTTTTTAGTGCAGCAGGTCGAGTTTTAGAAAAAAGAAGATCAAGTTGAAGCGCTGAGGTATTAGTTGCAATTCTCTCTCTCTCTCTCTCTCTCTCTCTCTCTCTCTCTCTCTGTTTTCATGATGAACTCGATATGGAAACTGCACACACATATGATAATATTATGATTATTATACTATTAAGCGCAAAGCTTTGTTAATATTACAAAATGCAGAATAATCTGGTATGGAATGCTTCTACGTTCTTTTTTTCTAATTTTGGAAATTTCCCTACATGTTTTTTTTATATTCTACAACATCACTCACAACTACCTTTACCAATTAGCATATATGTAAATTATATTGCAAAGATTAGTTTTCTAGAGTCAAAATTTCAAACACTTGCAACTGTCTGTACGGCATTGTAAGTTTAATTATGCAATTTATTCAAAATAAAAGTATTTTAGAAATCAAAAAGGAATAACGAAGGATTTTTTTGTTTCTAAACGGTTTTCTTTTCTTCAGCTTTTACCAAAATTACTGATTCCCCTGATACGGTCAAAGAGCACGTTGATTATTTATTTATTTTCAAATCCACATTTTAGAAAATTTGGCTATATGCGTAGTATTTCTAAAAACATATTAATATTGTGAAGTGGATTAACTAAACTAAACTTTTTTAACTAATGATTTTTAAACTAATCCTTGCTTCGGCCATATCTTTGGCCAGTGTATAATGCATAAATGCAAGCCTTGATAGGCAAAATGTTCCAAGAATCCGGGCCCTGGCTCAGCAAACACATGTAATCAAAGAAAGCGGGCCGCGCCCGGGCTCCTAAAATTGAGCCCGAACTCATCTCTATTCTACTAAGCATTTCACTTAAGTATTTCAATAAAAGTTTTAAATGTTAATCACACATACCTGCAACAGTTTTGTCCTTTGAGATTTCTTGCCCGTCTCTTATTAGTTTCGGTTTGCTGATTTCTGAACAGATGACCAAAACTGTCCATCATACACAGTTTTTGCCCAAAATAAATTTTTTTAATGATACGCTGAAACCTAAAATCAAGGTTTTAAACGTTACTGGTTCTGAACTTGCTAATCCGTTTATTGGTGTAAATATGACACAAAAAGTAAGTCAGTCAAATCATATCCGAAAACTTGAAAAATTCGTAGTCCTAGAGCGGAAATGGAACTCGAGTCTCCCGGTTTGCGGCCGAGTATGATATCCACTACACCGCTCAGAACGACCAAGTCTCAAGTTTCCGATTAATTTGAATATAACCATCACAGGATTCGCTAATCGAAGCAACCGCCATTCATATGTAGCGAATCTGGAGGTTAAGAATTCATTTCCGTGATTTCCCAGAGGAGCAGAATATCAATGAATGAAATACAGGATTACACCATTGTACAATACACATTTTGAAGTTGTGAATCCATTCATTTGTATTATTTTTTAATCCCATATTTAAATCCGATGGATGTGAACCTTCGATAATGGAAAACATTGTCTGTCTTTTTCGTATTTGACGTCTTACACGTTTAGGCCTGTTCCGATAAAAATACTACACTGTTTTGTGAAAAAATCATGTATTATGAAATAAATCAGAAGTGATATTTGCAACCAGAACTGCAAATGTGCGCAACATGTATTCAAACAACTTTCAATATGGAACATTTTCTGTCCTTTTATAATTTTGAGAAATTTCTCTCTACGCATATGAAATATAAACCATGACGGGCGAAGTTTACTGAATAGTGTGGGTGCTTCTTCATCCAGTTGTGATCCAGATCTATTTTTATAAAAGAATTACAGTTAGTTTTTACAAAGCAGACACAAGGTAGTCTACATTTTTCGTTTTTCCAAGTAAAAAACTATTTTCACCAAAGTGGCACAAACACGTGTTTGTATTTATCTCCGTTTCTCGACGATATTCTGGGAGACTCCTTTTGCTTTATCGTTGGAAAAATGGTCACCATTACAAAGATTTACCGTTTCCATTTTAAGCGTTTTTCCGATGCATCGCTCTTGCGAAAGATTGAGTGAGTATCACATTTCTCCTGATAACGCTCTCCCTCGGAAAAGGATTTTAAAAATATCTTTATGATAGAGTAGACATAAACCTGATTGCAAACTTTTCATGTAGTTTCTGTTATTCGAGCAGCCGCAGGTTTTTGCAAGGCAGCGTAATTTTGAGATATTTTTAACAATATTTCTTTATACACGGTCGAGCCATATTATTGTGATCACCAGTTAATATTCAGTGTAACCGCAATCTTAAGCGCAGACAGCAGCTAGACAGACCGGGAGTGACCCAATAAGGTGCTGGAAGGTGTTCACTGGTATGTGGAACCATGCTGACTGCAGTGCATTTGACAGCTCCTGAAGTGTGTGTTGTAGAGGATGCATAGAGCGAACATCACAATAGAGGTGGTCCCACAGATGCTCAATTGGGCTTAAATCTGAGGAACTATGAGGCCAGGGAAGTATTAAAATCTTCATTGTGCTCTTCCAACCACTTTTGAATATTTCTAGCTGTGTGGCACGTGGCATTGTTGTGCTGGAAGATTCCATCCGTCTCAGGGAAGGCATTCCACATGCATGGGTACACATGGTTTGCAAGGATGGATTCATAAGGAATTCAGTCCATAGTGCCTTCCACAGGTATGAGTGGACCCAGAGAATCCAACGAAAACGTTCCCCAAACCACAACGCTGCCCTCATCAGCTTGTATAATGCCAGCAGTGGTTAAAGAGTGTTTGTTCTCTGATGTTTCTCGCCTTATACGCCAACGTACGTCCGTTCGATGAAGCAGAAAACGGGACTCATCGGAAAAGGCAATCCTTTGCCAATCAGTGGAAGTCCAATTATGACACTGCCGTTCAAATGTAAGCCTTTACTGCCGATGATTTTGCTGGCCAAGAGAGAACGGTGACATCGCTGTCGTGTTCCTGGAACCAGTCACATAACCCCTTGGCGACATGGCAGGGCGCATTGTGCTCTTGATAGACATCTTCACCACCAGGGTACACGCCCAGTATGAAGGGATGCATGTGGTCAGCGAGGATGAACAAGTAGCCATTGGCATTCAGAGAAACATCCAGTGGGACCAGCGGTCACAGGCCTGACAAAGAAAACATCCCCCAGACATGCATACTGCCACCGCCGGCCTGTACTTGACCTGCAACGGTGTCCGGGTGTCGGTTGTCGTGTGTCCGAAGCCGTATCCGCCACCGCCCGTTTCGTCTGTCGAGTAGAAACATAGATTTCTCGAAGAAGGCAACTGCTGCAGTGTTGCGCGTTAACTGCCCTTTGCCAGTCGACGAAGCAGACGTTCTCTTATGGGGTCGATGACCTTTGAGGCTCCACAGTTATGACGTCGGGATGTTCTCGGTGTGCCAGCGGTCCATTTTTGGTACACCGTTACTACAGCCCTTCACGTACATCCCAGGAAGTCTGGTGTTTCTGAGATACTTCCACCCTTGGCGCGGTAGCAGGGGATAATTCCTTTTTGAACGTCCGTCAAATCACTACCTCGGCCCATTGTGCTCACGTTACGTACTATGGATCATCGGTCGTCGCAGGTCTCTGATATCTCCATGTGGTCGACCTTGTCTAAGCCGGTACACTGTGATTCAGAGCTTGGTCATATAATTACGATGTGACCGTGTGTGTGTGTGTGCGTGTGTGGTCTTTGTTGGGCACATAAAGTCAGAGGCAGGCATTTTTTGCATATCAAACAAAATGGGTCAGCTTTCGAGTCTCGTATATTTCATGGGTTATGTGTTTGTCAGATTGCAATGACTGTGTTCACTTCCTGCTGTTAGTGATCAAAAAGTACGGACCGGACGCTGTTTAGAGACCGTAGAGCTGCTGAAGGTGGTGGTGAAACTCCGATACAAGAAAAAAGCATCACTTTAAAGTTTATGTGCACTGTGCAGCTTATTTATCAATCCTGAAAACGTGAAGAACTTATATTTGGCAAAACATAAAGGAACTGCCGAAGATGTTTCTCTTAAAACGTCCGATGAAAAAGAAGAAAAAAAAATAGTTATTCTTTGGAGTATTGGTAGACGAACTTCATTCTTTAAACTAAATTGCTTCTGGGCAGAGCTGTCTTTGAGAACCGGGGCATTAACGACCATACTTAAGCATTTATTTGGTTGTATGGTTACCTGCAATTTTAGCTATAAATGATTTCACTTGTAGCAACTCTACGATGAACTTGGATGTACCTGGGTCTCGAAAAGGGCCATTGCGATTTTTTTATATCGTAAACCGTTGCTTACTGTTGAACCTTCTTTCAACGCTGCTTCAGTCTCAGACTTGGGCCCAAATTTTGTCGTGCAAGCTTAAAAGGTTAAAATTACCGTATGAGATTCAGGGTGTTTATAAGTGAAGTATACAACTGCAGTTTGCTATTAAAAAGATATGATAGAAGAACACTTACTTTAAACGTCAAGAGACGTAGCAAGTGTTAACGTTTGTTAAGTCAGGTGATAGATGGCGCGAGGTGTCTCATGTAATGAAAAATCGCATCAAACACGGAATACAACAGACATGGCGTCCCCAGTGCAGAAAGCAGCGTGTGTGTTTTGGTTTGCGGAGTCAAAGTCTCTAACAACAGTTCAGCGTAAGTTCAGAACGGAGTACAAGAGACAGTCACCGACATGAAGGAGCATCAAACAATGGGTAAATAAATTCAAAGCAACAAGAAGTGTCTTGAAAGGCACTGGAACACCTTCCATTTCGGACGAAAAGGTGGAAGACGTGCGTAGAGCTTATCTAAGGAGCCCGATTTTAACCCTTTAGTCGGGAACTCGAAATACCGCGAGCAAAGGTTCACAAGATTTTGCATACACGTCTCCGCCTATATGCGTATCATCATCATCATCATCATCGTTGTCAACCATTATCAATCCACTGCTGGACGAATGTCTCCTCAAGTTTTCTCCACAACGGTCTGTCTTGTGCCAGTCTCCTCCATGTCACTCTCGCATACTTTCGAATTCTGGGTCTTCCTCTAGGTCTTTTCCTGTCCCTTGGAATCCAATCTAAAATTTCGGCTGTCCATCGATGGTCCGTCCTTCTGGCAGTATGTCCAGCCCATTGCCATTTCAGGAATTTAACTCTGATCATGATGTCTTCTACTCTTGTCATTATTCGGATCCACGAGTTCCTCTTCTTATCTCTCCTGGTTACACCAAGCATGTACCTCTCCAGGGTTCTTTGATTTTTCTGCTGCCTTTGTATGTCTCTTTTAGTTAAGGTCCACGTCTCTGCACCATACGTAAGCACTGGAACGATGCATTGATCAAACACTTTTCTTTTAAGACATAATTACATATTGCTCTTGAATATTTATGCTGTTTCTTCCAAAAGCTCTCCAGGCAAGTTTTGTACGCCGATTAATTTCTTCATCAATGTGACCCTCTTTTGATATCTGCTGTCCAAGATAAACGTACGTGTCTGTTATCTCCAGCTTTTCTCCATCAATCGATAAATCTTCATTTCTTGTAAAAGCATTAAATATCACTTTTGTCTTCTGAAATATGCGTATAAAGTGCAGTTTATGCAAAAACTTCGACCAAATGATCACCCATGTCGAAAACGATTTGCTGCCGCAAATCGTATTGATGAAGACCCAACCTCCTTTCATGGATCTGTTTCAGCCATGAGGCGACATTCCATATTTCTGGCAGAGTGAATAAACATAACTGCCGAATCTGGATCACGGAAAATCCCCATGTGGTCGTAGCTCACGAGAAAGACAGCCCGAAGTTTAATGTCTGGGCTGGCCTAATGGAAGACAGAGTGATTTGACCCTTTTTCTTCGTTGAACCAACCGTTACTTGCATAATGTACCTGGGCATGTTATAACAATTCGCAATTCCACAACTCCAGGATATTCAAGACATCATTTTCCAGCAAGATGGGGCGCCTCCGCACCAGTCTTTTGATGTACGCAGATCTTTAGACCACTATTTTCCAGGGCGTTGGATTGGACGTGGGATTCGGACGGGATGACCACCCCGTTCTCCTGATTTTACCGCATGCAATTTTTTTGGGACGGGGGGATTTATTAAGAACATTGGGTACAAAAAATGTTATATCTATAACTATCTCAAAGAACGCATTACTGCAACCTTCCTCCTTGTTACACCTGACATTCTGCAGAATATGTGGAATGAACTGGACTATCGTTTAGACATCTGCGCGCAAGAAAAGGAGCACACGTGGAGACCTATTCACATTTAAATTAAAAAAAAACAAAAAAACTTTAACAGCTACCATGTGATTTGATATTAAATGTAAGTTGTTATTTATTGTAGTTATTTATCACTAGCATACTGAAGTTGTATTTTTATTTATGGACATCCTGTATTTTAACTCTTTACCAGCCTAGAACAAATCAACTTGGGGTAAGCTTGAAATGTGTTGAAATTAGTTGGAACGAACGTATTCGTTGTCTAAGAAGCAGAATTGGAAACGGGTCAAAAATTCCGGACCCGTACGTTCAATAACTGGACCCAACCCGTAAATGACCCGGATAAATCTGCTTTGAACTATAAATTTGAAACTATATATATATACACATATAAACGTAATATATATATATATATATTCATCCCAATAACTGCTTTATATTTAATAACTGAAATCCTTTTTTAACAATAAAATTTGGTTACTTGCTAAATTTTAGTGCCATTTTTCGTGCCACTATTTTGCGTAATCCAGAAGTAATGACTAACTATGACCGTGACCATGGAGTACATTATAAATGGGAATTAATATTTACGACTACACAAATGCATTTTTTTAAATGTATTTAGATTGTTCACTCTTTTCACGCTGTAATGGAGGTGCGCATAATTTCACATGGTCCGTTAGATTTTTGGTTCCATAATCTTTCATTACACCGTCGACATCTTTCTTTTTAATTATAGATTTTCCACATTTTGAACAACAAGCAAGACCAAACAACACAGAATTATTCATCGGTTCCTTAATGAGACGAAACAATTTCCGGAATTCACTCTTCCCCTTGTGGGTTTCAACGAGCACGTATTTGCTAGCCTCGGCTTCTTTCTCAACCTCCTTAATATTAAATCCATCCATATTAACAAATAAGGAGTTTATTTCGGCATGACATGTCATGGGAACGGGATGTTAGCACGTCAATCGAAAACATCTGAGTGCTCAATGTAAAAGATGTGATGTGAAAAGTAACTCTTAGTCATACAGTGAACTTTAGCACGGAGAGAGTGAATCAGCTGTGAGGCAGACGAATGGCGTTTAGCAGTACGTTGCCCTTGATAATCGCACAGGAAAAAATGCAAAGGAAGTATCTTTTTACGACATGGTGTCGGTGTTCTGACGTCGCGTCGGTCGGTAGAAATCTTCGCTGCTTTAAAAAAGAGACGAAAATATTTTATCATTATTCACTCCGTGGTCATCGAGCACAGAATTCAACAAGGCGCATTATTCTTGGGAATATATTTTTTCTCTTTTCAAGAATAAAACGGAAATAAAACCGGGTCAAAATAGGGTCAGGAACACCTTGAACTGACTCGTTGACCCGTGACCCTTTTCCATCTCTGCTCAGAATAGGGGCGACCGTGGTTGGAACAAGTGAAGCAGTGCGTCAGAAAGCGTTGCATTCTCCCTACCTTTGTTATTCAAAATCGTCATTTCCATGGACGTGATTGACACTAATCCTCCCAACCTGCCATGATGGCTATAAAAATAGCAAAGAAACTTAAGGAGAGAAATGGTGTTTGATTATCTTGTTTTTACCCATTGGCTTGATGCCCGTGTCAGGTGGACTATGTCTTTCCTATGATGTCTTGGGTCACGCAGCAGAGGAAAGTGGACTAGAAGAAAGCCTTATCACCAGCAAAATGGACTAGAAGGAAGATCTTATCACCAGCAAGATGTTTATGTTCCTCACTGCTGCGATGAGAGGGGGAAGGAAATTGATTTTCCATAGTTATCGCAAAACCAGGCTGTTATGCTAACATTTATGTTTAGGAAAACGCAGAAAAGTTTAGGCATCATTGGTTGAAATGCATCTGTCGCCTAAAGGTTTAAAGAAACGGATTTTATCTTCCTTTTAACTTTCACTTTATTTCTTAAGAGCTTTCATTAATTTCAAACCTTTTAACTTGCAGTATGAGATGCACACTATATTGACAAAAGTCATCGGACATATAGAGGACAAACACAATATAGCATTTATTGACATACATTAGTATGGTGTCGGTCCACCTTTGGCCTTAATGCATGCACTGACCCTTCGAGACATGCTTTCGACAAGGTTTATGGAACACTGCGATAGGTACTTGTTTCCATTCAGCACATAATGCTGCAGCTAACTGTTGCTTAGTAGTAGGCCTTGGTTCCAAACTTCTCATGCAGGGCTTTAATTCATCCCACATGTGCTCTATGGGATTAAGATCTGGGCTGCGTGCTGGTCAGTCCACACACGATACGGAATTATCGACAAGCCATGCCGTAACAGTCCTTGCCTTATGGCTCGGTGCATTATCCTTCTGGTACCAACAAGGCGCGTTTCCATAGTATTGCCATACCACAGTAGTCCAGAATATCGAAGTAAACGTGCTGGGTAACAGGTTTATCCACGATAACCAATGGGCCGGGACCATACCACGAAAAGCACCCCCACACGAGTACACTGCCAGCTCCAAACGTGACCGTAGGAACAGTACACTGAGGTGAATACCATTCCCCGGCTGCTGACATACCCACAGACGGCGACCAGACTGATGGATCGTGTATTTTTATTAATCAGCTCATAGGACCTGTTTCCATTGATCTACGGTCCACGACAAATATTCTTTACACCATGCTAAACGACGATAAGCATTCTGAGTGGAGATGAAAGGCTTATGAGCAGCCGCACGACCACAGTAACCCATGGAATTAAGTTGTTTGTGAATGGTAAGTGTACATGCTGAGGTTCCAGCATTTTTACTCACCTGTACACTAAGGTCTGGTGCAGTACTCCGTCGAATAGCTGTAACGATTTTCCTGAAGCTTCGACGTCCTTTATCACTGATTTTGTTTGGTCTGCCGGCACGTTTTGCTGCTTCAGGCATGCCTGATGCAGCAAAACGTATAATTGGCACACCACTTATTCTCAGTTATCCAAAACAGTTGACTTGGGTATGCTTAATCACTCACGCCCCCTGGTCAGCGAACCATTCTTTACCAAATATTAGAAATTATATGCAGAACATTTTCCATCACGTGCTGTATGCGATACAGAAAGAATTTTCCAAATCGGAGTTTTGGAAGATGAGATATCGAGGGAAAAAAAAATTTACCTTAACAACCCCTAACGGAAAGTTTATGAATTACTTGAAAAGTTTGAAACTAAATGGAGAGATGTCGCACCAAAAGCTCTTTCTAACAAAAAAAGATTTTTTCAAATTCGACTATTAGAAGCAGAGATATTTGGAAAAATAAGATATACATCTGCGAACCCTAGCGGAGAAACCATGCAATATTTTAAGAAGAAGATATTCCGAAAACGTATCTATACATGAGTGGCATCGGTCCACGAACGAATTTGTTTAATCGGGATTTTAGAAGCTAAGATTTTGCTACAAATACAGCAGAAGCAGAAATTAGCACTTAAGACCCCTGGTGGACAAACCATTTTTACCGAATATTAAAAATTATATGCAAACGAATCCCCATCAGGAGCTGTATCCACTGCTGAGAGAAATTTTCAAATCGGAGTTTTAGAAGTAGAGATATCGGGGAAAACGCAATTTACTTTTACGCCTCCTAGCGGAAAATATATGCGTAATTTGAAAAAGTGACTACGCTTAAAATAGTCTCCGACATAAATGAAATCGAAAGGTAAAGCCTTTTTTAAATTGGATGTTTAGAAGCAAATATATGGAATAAAATGTATTTTGAATTTGATATCACGTGCATTCGCGCCCTCTAGCGGCCAAATGTTGGATCGTATAAAAAAACGAAACTAAGGATTATCATTCGCACATTGTAGGCTTCCCAATGCAAAAAAAAGTTTTGAAATCGGACTGATAGTTGCAGAGATATGGTGTCTAGAGACGGACAGACGGATTTACAAACCGGTAACTTAAGCACGATCTTTTTTACATCTTTTGTAAAACTATCACAACTTATAGTGATGCTAAAAACTATCATAACTAGTGCTGAATCGAGGGTTTGTGGATATGACGCCGAAACTAAGTCCCAGTTTTCACAGTGGAAGAACCCAATCATTTGCAGGCTCAAAGAAACACGACAGAGACGCAGCAATGTTAAGACGATGCTGATTTTTTTTTACAGTCCTGAGGGAATTCCTCAGCATGAATACGCTCCATCAGGGCAGACAATCAAGAAGGTGTACGTCTGTCACGTTTTGCGGCGTTTGAGGGACACAATTCATCATAAAGGTCTGGCATTGCATTAAAGAGGCGATGGGAACTCCACCGTGACAGATCGCCTGCCCATGCATCACAACTCGTGCTGCAGTTTTTTGCTACGCACAGCACTGCGCAAGTCCGACGGCCACCCTATTCGTTGCATATCGCTTTCCCGCGGCGGTTCTTTTCTCTTCCCCAAAATGAAATACCACTTTAAACGAAAAAAACAAGCAAGATATTGAGGATATACAACAGAATGCGACGAAGTAGCTGTTCTCTATTTCAAAAGATGACTTCAATGAAGACTTCGAGTGGTGGAAACGGAGCTGCGCTGAGTGTGAGTCTTCGCAAGGTGACTCGTTCGGAGGTGATTAAGTTTCGAATTTTCAAGTTTTGCACATTTTTTCCCTTTTGATCACATCTTGTATGTAATGTTGGGTAAACTCCTTTATTTTACTATATTTCCCAAGCCTTAAACTCCTTGAATTGTACCAAAGCAGTTGTTGTGTTCAGCTTCCTGACTTCTAAATCCTAGTGTCCAGAAGTCAGTGCTGGATCATAGTCTGTGAAAAAACCCAATAATAATCAAAATATTATCTACGATAATGTCATAATAGTTTGACTGTTCTACACTGAGTGGCCACTTTATTATGACCACCTGAGAGTTTTAAGCAAATGAGCTATGGCTGCACGCTATTGCCGCCAGAGGGCGACGCTAGTATAAAAAGGGAAAGCATAGTTCTTGCGACAGTAGTAGAAGGGATTTTTCGGTGACGAGATGGGTAAAAAATGCGATTTGACGGACTTTCAACGTGGGATGATTGTAGGAGCTCGAAGCCATGGAGCGAGTATCACCGAAACCTCCGCAATCGTGAAATGTTCCAGAGCAGCTGTTGTTAAAGTGTTTAAAGACTGGACTGTCAGCCAAAAAAAACTGGGTCACTACGTGCAACGTGTAGTCGTCATCGACTAGAGACTGCTCGGGCGGAGCGGAGAGTGTCCAGACTGGTAACAGAGAACAGAAAGGCAACAGTGCAGCAAATTACAGACCATCTTAATCAAGGATCCCCTCAAAGGATCTCTGCACGCACTGTTCGCCGTACACTGCATCGGATGGGATATGGCAGCCGAAGGCCTGTTCGAACACCTTTGTTGTCTGCAGTTAACAAGAACAAAACGTTTTCAGTTCGCACAACAGCACAAGGATTGGACAGTCCATAATTGGAAACAAACAATGTGGTCCGATAAATCAGGTTTTCAGTTGCACCATGCCGATGGCCGAGTGAGAATTTGGCGGAAACACTACGAAAGCATGGACCCTAAATATATTGCTACAACCCTTCAAGCTGGTGGAGGCAACGTTATGGTTTGGAGAATGTTTTCCTGGCATGCTTTGGGCCCTTTAATTCGTGTTGATCAATGTCTGACTGTCACATCATATCTAAACATCGTTGCGGACCAAGTGCATCCTGTCATGTGGATGATTTATCCCAATGGTGATGGGTTTTCAAGATAATGCGTCCTGCCATAGTGTTCGTATTGTACAGGATTGGTTTCAGGAACATGCCGGTGAGTTTACTTTGCTTAGGTGGCCTCCACAATCTTCAGATCTCAACCCCTTTGAGAATTTGGGGGATGAAGTTGAACGAGCCATCGGACAGCTGGATCCACAACCCTGCAATCTCACACTCCTGGAAAGTGCTATTCATCAAGCATGGTCTCAGATGCCACAAACCACCTATCATTATCTCGTGGAGTCCATGCCACGAAGAATCGACGAAGTATTAAAGGCAAAAGGTGGTCTAACGAAGTACTGAGGGGGTAGACATAATAAAGTGGACACTCAGGGTATAACTTTGAACGTTTCGTCCGGTAGGTTAGGTATTAATGCGAATTATTTGGTTTAAGGATTTAACGTAAGTGACTAATATCTAGAATAAATTACCATAGACTTTTCTAAAAGAACCCGTCCTCCAAGTTTAATTTGTTTTACATTCATTCTATTCTATTACTGATCATGTCCTCGAAAACAAAAAAAGATAGAACGAAAGAAAGAAAGATTAATTAAAATGCTTAAATCCGAAATCAAAACGATTGCGTCAATACTGCACGCGATTTCCATGTGTAATTTAAAGACGAAATGACTTTGCTCAACAAAAATTGGGTTATAGAGGCCATCTGAGTTTGCTTAAATAATGGTGAAAAAAAGTCTCCGTAGATAGCGTAAGTAGTGCAAAACGAAAGAAAAGAAAAGTTCTATAAAAACTCGTGCAAGAAAGCCATGAAGTAAAAGAACAAAAGAAAAGATAAAACACAGCGCGAACGGCAACGATAACGGAGCCAGCGGAAGAAAGAGAGAGAGAACTAGGAGAAAATGGAAAAAGAGCCAAAATACCGATGATCTTATCTTTAACTCCGGTGCTACGAGGAAAAGTTTCCAGATGGAGGTCAACATTTTTGTTTTCCTGAAACTCCTAACACGCGGTACAAACTATTGATTAACCTGCTGCAGTTAAACTTTCACCGTAGTTTCCCATCAATTAACAACCAGTATTAGTTAAAGAAAAATATTAAGTTAATTACAACGGGACAACAGGAATTTCACGTCGTAAACATATTCTTTTGTACAGCGAAGTTCACAGGCAAAAAGCATCAGATTAACGTAAATTAAACACTATTCCTCAAAACGTTTAAAGGAATTAGCTTACGTATTTTTATATTATATCTCATGAACTAGTTATTCGATTCTCAACCAAAATGTAACATATAGTGTTTAATTAATCAGATGCCAATATTTAAGAGGGGAAAAAAAGAAACTGGGTCGAAAAATTCCTCTCTGTTCTTAAATTTAAATACAATAATTTCACACTAAAAACAACAGTAATATTTTCTATTTTTTAAACTTTCAAGCAACCTTAAATGAGTATGTGTCGTATGGAATTAGCAACATATACTATATTTTGAGTCCCGCCCTAAGTCGGAGCACTGATGCCTAGACGAAGGGACAAACCATCCCAAAAAAAAAAAAAAAAGAAATCGTAACTTAGATATTTGTTGTAATTACGGTTTCGTTATAATCAATTAATACCTGACGCTTATATAATATTTTTAGACCAAAATCAATTAACATATTTAGAAATTTGTAGAAATTTAATTACAGAACCACAATGAGAGTCGTATCTGATTTACATTTGACACGTTACAGATACTGCATTTTGACTCTCGCCGCCACCTCAAGTAACGATAACCACTAGAGCCGACAGAATGAAATCATTAAATGATTTCTTAGAAATGTTTTTAATTTTATCAAACTCTAATGGGAATTTAAGTATAAATACTAAGGGTAATACTCGTCTCATTACACTGTTATACTTAATTTATTTTTGGTTAATCATCCCGCCAACTATGTTAATCCAGCTATTTCTTTAAGCATCCATTTACACCTCTTACAAGACAGATTGGGAGACTGCCTAAAATTTTCCACTTAAAGAAGGTTATAGACGAATAATTTTCAACCAGCCTGCAAGGAACCCAATAACAGGAAGTTCAGTATTACAAGAAAAACAACCACTATTACATAGCATATAACCAATATTGTTTTCCCTGGGAGCCCAAATTTAAAAAATATAGTCCATTTTCTACACTAAGGATATAATCTTTAAAATATTTCGGAGTATCTTGCATTCGTTTAGTATTCACGAATTATATTACATATATATAGTCCCCTTTTTTCATAAGTATTGGACTAACAGAAATCCATGTCCTTTTAAGACCAAACTGGGGAACTTCATATTGTAGTACCAGTCTACGGGCTCATTTTATAGGCAATTGAAAGTCATAGCTTTCAATTGGCAGGTGAAATTGTTTCTTGAACGTGGAAAGAACGATGTAGTTTTTTATTTACTGTCACCACGTATTTGGAGGATTTTCACCATGGATCTCGCCCTTTGATATCATCATCATCATCATCATTGTCAACCATTATCAATCCACTGCTGAACGAAGGTCTCCCAAGTTTCCTCCACAACGGTCTGTCTTGTGCCAGTCTCCTCCATGTCACTCCAGCATACTTTCGAATTTCATCCACCCATCTTCCATGTGGTCTTCTTCTGGGTCTTTTCCTGTCCCTTGGAATCCAATCTAAAATTTCGGCTGTCCATCGATGGTCTGTTCTTCTGGCAGTATGTCCAGCCCATTGCCATTTCAGGGATTTAACTCTGATCATGATGTCTTCCACTCTTGTCATTTTTCGGATCCACGTGTTCCTCTTCTTATCTCTCCTGGTTACACCAAGCATGCACCTCTCCATGCTACTTTGAGTTGTCTGCAGCCTTTGTATGTCTCTTTTAGCTAAGGTCCACGTCTCTGCACCATACGTAAGCACTGGAAGGATGCATTGATCAAACTCTTTTCTTTTAAGACATAATGGCATATTGCTCTTGAAAATTATGCTGTTTCTTCCAAAAGCTCTCCAGGCAAGTTTTGTACGCCGATTAATTTCTTCATCAATGTGACCCTCACTTGATATCTGCTGTCCAAGATAAACGTACGTACTAAAAACGCTGAAATCCGTTTTATTGGTGTAGTAATATAAACACTAGTACAAACACGCTAGCTTTCACCACCACGGGTGGCTTCTTCAGGCATAAGTATTCCAATGCAAAACCAAAAACAAACAAAAAACAGAGTTTCAGTTATGAATTCAAAAATAGAAGTTTGTTATAGTTATTACAGAACGTGCGCGTCATACTCGAGATGTGTGATTAGGAGCGCGCGTATTAATGAGGGTGCGCCATACATGTGGGAGGTCCATTGAAGTTTCCTCGTTACATATCCCGTGACTGGATAAGATTTCTATAGTTTCTCTGAGGAGGGTGGCTCTGGCGGTTGTGTATCGTGCTATTTTCTTTATTTGTCCCCAAAGAGGTGTTGCAGAGTTGTTGGCTACTTCACGCGCTAGTGCCGTAGTGAGAAGTCCTCTTTTGACATCTCTTTGATGTTCCTGGAGTCTTAGCCTCAGAGACCTCTTGGTCATGCCCACATAGTTCTTGTTTGTTCCGTCCGGGTACAAGAGGGGTATAGTGTATACTCCCGCATCTTCCAGGTCCACGCCGCCGTTTTTTGTTGATGCGAGACAAGATGCTATTGTCCTAGGTGCGGTAATCCCTATGCCGAAACCAAGTTTTTTTAAGGAATTTTTAGGAAATATGTGAAGCCTGGTACATACTGGCATGAGCCTATATATTGTAGTTTTTGGGTGGGGCATATGGTGCCACGGGATGCGAGTTTAGAAGCCACCCGTGGTGGTGAAAGCTAGCGTGTTTGTACTAGTGTTTATAATACTACACCAATAAAACGGATTTCAGCGTTTTTAGTATTACTGGTGTATGTCTACCCGATTCTTCCGTTATAAACGTACGTGTCTGTTATCTCCAGCTTTTCTCCATCAATCTATAAATCTTCATTTCTTGTAAAAGCATTGAACATCACTTTTGTCTTCTGAAGGTTCATTTGTAATCCCACTTGTTTACTCTTGTCAGCAAGTTCTTGGATCATACTCTGTAGCTCTGATGGGGTAGTTGCAAAAATGACTATGTCATATATATATATATATATATATATATATAGCCAGTGCCGTTAATGCCCACCAGATGGAGACGTCCCAGTAGCTGAGCCCATCTTACGGATTTATGATGTCAGAAACTGACTTAAAAATACGCATAGCACCGTGGATTGTTGGCCACCGTGGTGTAAATGTAACGCACTCGGCTAGATATCGAGGGTTCTGTGGTTCAATTCCACAGCGGGGGCTGAAAAACAATTTTTAGGTTGCTGTGTGTTTCTGGAACGTGAAAAGAGCGATGAATTTATTTATTTACTGTCGCCACGTATTTGGAGGATTTCCACCTTGTTTTTGGAGGTTTGCACAGGAATGATGGATCCTCAAGAGAGGCCCACGTGGCTGTGTACAAAAGTGTAATTGTTCCTACTCTGATGTATAGCAGTGAAACCTGGGTATTACAGAAGAAACATAGGAGTCTTTTATGCGCTGAAGAAATGCGTTACTTAAGTGGATTTTGTGGCAATGCACGTTCTGATCGTATGAGGAATGAAGATGTGTTGCAGTTGAGTAATGTGATGCAAAAATTTGTTAGCAAGGTAGAGACTAATATTCTTTGGTGGTTTGGCCATGTTGAAAGAATGAGT
The DNA here is from genome assembly GCA_039090855.1 of Macrothele yani. Classification (NCBI taxonomy): domain Eukaryota; kingdom Metazoa; phylum Arthropoda; class Arachnida; order Araneae; family Macrothelidae; genus Macrothele; species Macrothele yani. The sequence continues at coordinate 162,644,119 of CM077002.1, forward strand.
GATGAGATGCTTACCAAGATTTTTTAGCCCAAGTGGCAGGAAGGAAAGGAAGTGGAAGGCCAAGGAAGACATGGGAGGATCAGATTCAGGAGTGTCTGCATAAGAAAAAGATTATGAGTTTGAAGTATAGAAGTTCTTGTGTACGTCGTGTGATGGGTGTCAGTGAAGCCCGAGTTTTGTGTCAAGATCGCTGAAAATGGAGACGTTTGACACGGAGACAGTAAGTAAATAATCTGTTAAAAATGTATCTGGTAGTTTGTATTCTTTTGCGGAGGTAATCTCTGAATCTCAGGGAACAGCTTAGTGATATGTATGTATGTATGTATGTATGTATGTATGTCTTATGTCTAAATACAGCTTTTGTCTGTTCTTAAGCATCGCCCGTCGAAGCGTTGCCTCGCACCACATTTTATATCTTGATACCATTGTTACCTCGTACGCAAGACACTTTTTTAATCTAGATATTAGTGTTATCTATTGTACCGTACATCTTCTCTTTTCCAAACATAATTTCCCTCGCGTGAAAAATTCCTTCGAGGAATTTGTTTTTCTTTCTTAGAATTTAACGGATACACACACTTCTGTTGCAGGAATGCTGTTAAATTTCACGAGTGACAAAAACATTCATGTCACGTGTGACTGAAGTGCTGGAATTAGATCTAATCACGACAACTCCTAAAGTAAAGTATCAGAAGCCATTCATTACGGTCGTGTCTCCTGGCAATACTACTTATCGGAGGCCTTGTACACAACAGTAGTTCCTTTTTGATGGCGGTACTGCTTAGTGAACTTATCAGCAATTGAAAACCTTCAATAAGAAGCAGTTGATTTATCCAATTAGCGATGTTCATACCTGTATATTTTCATTTCACGGGTAGAAACAGCTGTAGAGATGTTCTTCTCTAAGGTTTCTCATCAACTATTAAATAAAGCTATGCATTCCACCTTGTCATGCGTTGAAATTCACACATCACCTGCATATATAGATACGCAAGTCCACCAATCGCAATCCGTGTCACGGAAGCTGATGTGGGTGTGGTTTAATGTCATTGATAACGAGGGGAAGTGCTCCGAAGACATGCAGCGTCCTAAATGCTCGATAACGAGCTAAACGGATTAGCATTTGCAGTGTTGAATATATGATGCGAAGGGACGAGATTTCTCTTAGTGCAAAGGAGCTCTGTTCTCACACCACGCACACTGTGATATCCGTGACTGCTGGATGACGTGTCAGTCACATGTTATGCATATGACAACTTCTAAAGCTAATCGCCGATTTCCAAATTCATTGAATGCGCCTCTCCTGGTTATGCGTTTCGTATATCTGCTAACGAAACAGCACCGTTTACTAAGATGTTAAATTACTGGAATTAAACGCTTATCTGTGAAACACGTTTTATGTTATTTCGTTGAAACATTAATTGCTTAAATGGCACTCTGGATTTAGTGACCTACCTTTTGGAAAAAGAAACGGTGCAGTTAACATATGTATGTAAAAAATTCCGAAATACGCACCGAATGTGCGTACGTTTTTCGGTACTCATAAAAAAAAATTCTGTGTGTGCGTGCGTGTGGATATTCACTTCTCCGTCTCTAAAATAAATATGTTTTCTTCCATTTTAGAATTTCCTTTGTGTACAACGTCACGCTGGCCATTAAAAAGTGCACCACAGGCCACAGCTTGAAGACCCCTGCACTAAAGAAAGAATTCCTTTATTTGCAATGAAGGGCGGAGAACGGTTGATGAAAGTATAAAACGCATCAGCCCGTAAACTGGAAATTCTGACCTGGTTCCGTGATCCTAAAGCTTTGGCCTTTATTATGCGGAGCCGGGGCTTTCAATTTATGACCCGTGCAGATTTCTAGCGCCACAGTTGTTCATTTGCAGTAGATACAAAGAAATGAAAATGCCAGCTGATGCATCTTCAACGGATCAAAGCTTGAAATACTAGAGAATTATCAAATTTGAGTACTACATCCGAAAGTAAGAGGACACACTTACTTTCAAAAGAGGACAAAAGGGAATGTTTCCCATCTTCTTCCCAACACGTGGCAGTTCACCTACCGCTTTGTATTCGTGATTTCCTGTATATTTCCCCACCAGCTCCATATTTATACTTGTCGAATCTATGATATTATCCTGGTTTTAGAGGAGCGGAACGATGACCCATGATTTGTTTACGTTGACGTTCTTTCACGACTGGTCTATCACATATCGTCTCATCTCCCTATGCGACAGATTTCGAAGACTGATTTTAAAGAAGTGAATTTCGAAGAGTGACTCTAAGGAAATGAATTTCGAAGAGTGATTCTAAAGAAATGAATTTCGAAGAGTGATTCTAAAGAAATGAATTTCGAAGAGTGATTCTAAAGAAATGAATTTCGAAGAGTGATTCTAAAGAAATGAATTTCGAAGAGTGATTCTAAAGAAAGGAGTATCATAAGTTGTGGTATTCCTCATGTATGAAACGCGTACATGTAATTAAGGTAACAACACGTAAATGTTGTTTTCTAATTCTCGCATTTTAAGTGGAACAGGAGTCACTCAAATAAAGTTCAAGAAAACGTTACTTATAAATCGTCATTTATTCATCCGAAACTCAATATGCACTAAAATATTGAAGAACTTGTCTATTAGGGTTATGAAAAAGTTTCCGCCGTTTTAAGTAGAAAGCAGACAGAAACAATCAGGAAGCCAGTACGCATTTATTCAACAGTATATTGGCCGTTAGCGTCACTGACCTTTTGCGATTTCTCAGTCAATAAATGAATGACCCTGTGATAGAAGAACTCAGGTTTTGATTTGAAGAATTCAGTTACGAAATTTTCCCCTTTTCTAACTGTGGTGAACCGCTGCTGGGCTAGGGCATGTTGCATAGAGCAAAACAGATGAAAGTCTCAGGGTGCAATGTCCGGGGAGTAAGCTGGGTGCGGTAAAATATCCTAGTGTAACTATTCAAGGGTTGATTTCGTGGTGGCACCGACATATGGTCTGGCATTATCGTGTAACAGGATGACTGAGCGGCGTCCTTTACCTGTCCATGGGCGTTTTTGCTCGATTGCGGCGTTTAGTTTCATCAACTCATCAATATCGTCGTGCAGTGATTGTTTCGCCCGGTTTCAACAGTTCCAAATACAGCACACCATGCATATCTTTCCAAACACACAACAACACCTTTTCCGCGTTGATATCCTGTTTTGCAGTGGATGTTGATGGCTAGCTTGGGTCGACCCAGGATCGCTTGCGTATGGGGTTGTAGCAATACACCTATTTTTCATCCCCGGTGACAACCTTCCACAAGAAACTCTTCACTTGAAACCTCTTCAGAAACGACATGCAGATGCTCAATCGTTGAACAATATTACGCTTCGTTAATGTATGCGGAACCCACTTACTAATGTTCTGGATCTTCCTCAAGGACTGCAGACGCCATACCACCGTCGAATGAGCCACTTTAAAACGTTTCTCTAGCTGCATGGTCCATTGTGTGGCATCCTCTTGCAACAGCGATTCCAGCTCCTCGTCTGCGAGTTCTTACGGTCTACCTGCACGTGGCTTGTCTTCCAAGCTTAGATCACCTTTCTTAAACCTGACAAACCATTCTCGGTAGTCTGCTCACCCATAGCTGTTTTGTCATACGCCTGACATATTGAACGGTATGCTTCACTCGCACTTTTCCCTAAATTAAACATCAATAACACACAGTGCCGCAAATGAACTTTATCGACCGCCATGCTTAGCTTCATGTACGAACTGACAGCACGGTCGCCAGCCGGTTAGACCCCCTACAGCGCCCGCTAGCGTGGACGGCGGAAACTTTTGCATACCCCTAATTGATAATTTCTCCAACCACAGCAATAGTCACTTAAATTTATCAACGGGAGTTAGTAAGCAGAATAGCAGATTTACAAACTCAAACTCGGAATTTATGAAATCACTCGAACACTCAGCTTCAAGAACAGACCGCTGTAGCGTGAGATAGATTACACGACTACTACACCACAGTTTTATTGCTAGCTGAAGACATTACGTATATACGGAGTCATCTTGCTTTGACGAGCATGCACGTTTCACTCACCGCTGACCTCAAGACTGTTGCCAGATAACATTCATTGAGTGAGAAATTACAGCGTGAAGGTTGAAACGCAGCAGAGAATGGACTTAAAATTTACATAGAGAAGGGCAACTAAAAATTGAGGATAAAAGTAGAGTATACGTTATAAGGTGTCATATGACAAACACGTTCTTTTCATGAACTTTTCTTGAAATTTCGCACTCTGAAATTCTGCTTCACAAGACTGAAAAACACTAGAAGGATACTGCAGAACTATTAATTTAATATCAAATCGCCAGCTGAAGCAAGATACCAGGTGCGGCGAATCTTTGTTACCCCTTCTACCAATTTTCTAGTATCATGACCAGCATCTCAAAATTGGCTTCCAATCATGGAAATCTTCCATTTCTTCTTGTTTCCTCTTTTATAGATTTTCTAGTGTCATAACCAATAATTCAAAATTTTCTTTAAATCCTTGATATGTCCTATTACTTATTTCTTTCCCTTTTACAAAGCACCTTTCGCCATGATCAGTACGCCGTAATTATCTTCTCGACATCGATTTCTGTTTTCGCTTTTCCGCATACATATCTCATAGCGTCATGGTCAGTATTCCAAAACTGTTTATTAAGACTAGATTTCTTTTTGGCGTTCTACAAATCTCCTTGAGACATGTGCAGTATTCCGAAACTCTCTCTTGATTGTATATTTTTTCCTCCTTTATTATAGTTCCTAGTTGCACGGGCAGTATCCCAAAATTACCTCCTAATTTGCCAATTCGGCGTATCGCCATTTTGAAATATCCCAACCTCGATATTTTTAAAGGTTCTGGTGGAATTAAAAGAGTGTTATTAAGATATTTTTTTAAGAAGTAAATCACCGAATTCTGGAGCGTAAAAAAAACAAGTCTTTGGAGAAACTTTTATCGTTTGAAATACAAAATGTAGTTCAGGATACATCTTACTTTACATTTGAATCCACAATCTGCATTAATGCAGTGAACTCCAATTTTACGCAAATTTGCAATGAAAATACAGATCCATAAAATTTCAAAAAGTGAATAGATGCTACTTGTCGCTGCTTCAGAAATCTGATGCAAAACGAACTGTGAACATTTGAATTTTTGAAAATCAGACAAACACAAATACGCTGTTACAATACGTGGCAAATTAATACATCTGAGAAATTAGGACTTAGGTGTATAACGCTAATCAAGAGTAAAACTACCCAATATCAGATAAAATTTGTTTCATTTCATCCTATAGAATTCAAGTTATTGTCGAATACAGAAAAGAAATTTACTCCACTCTGAAGTACATGTGTACATAAAAAAACTTGTATGTGCGTAAAGTAGTTGGCCGCAACTACAATATATTGAAAAAAGTCACCGGACACCTTAGAAGGGAAACACAACATAGCATTTATTGACATACATTAGTACGATGTCGGACCACCTTTGGTCTTAATGCATGCACCGACCCTTCGAGACATGCCTTCGACAAGGTTTTGGAACACAGCGATAGGTATGCACTTCCATTCAGTACATAATGCAGCTGCTACCTGTTGCTTAGTAGTAGGCCTTGTTTCCAAACTTCTTATGGGGCTCTCTAATTCATCCCATAGGTGCTCTAGGGGATTAAGATCAGGACTCTGTGCTGCTACACGATAGGGAACTATCGTCAAACCACGCCGTAACAGTGCTTGCTTTATGGCTCGGTGCATTGTACTGCTGGTATCAACAAGGCTCTGTTCCATAGTAATTCCACAGATTTGGTAGGGCATAACTGTCCAGAATATCAAGTTAGACGAGCTGGTTAGCAGGTTTGTCCACTATAACTAATGGGTCGGGATCATACCACGAAAACCACCCTCACACGAGTACACTGTCAGCTCCAAACGTGACCGTAGGAACAGCAAATAGTGTTCTCCCGGCTATTACTATAACCACACAAGGCCATCAGACTGATGAATCATGTATCTGAATTCATCGGTCCATAGGACCCATTTCCATTGATGCACGGTCCACGATAAATCTTCTCTACACCATGCTAAACGACAAGTAACATTCCGAGGGGAGATGAAAGGCTCATGAGCAGCTGTACGACCACGGTAACTCATGGAATGAAGTTCTCTGCGAATGGTACGTGCACATACCGATGTTCCAGCAGTTTTACTCACCTGTACACGGAGGTCTTGTGCAGTACTCCGTCGGTTAGCTGTAACGATTCTCCTGAGGCTTCGACGTTCTCTACCAGTGATTTTCTTTGGTCTGTCGGTACATTTTGCTGCTTCAGACACGCCATGTGTTTTCCACTTATTCAGTACATCCAAAACAGTTGACTTGGGTATGTTTAAACGCCTCTCGTTTTCTCTTATGGACAACCCACTAATACAATGCCCAATAATCTTTCTTTTCTCAAAGTCAGTTCTTTCCCGCAGCGACATTTTGACTCAACCTCACGGTGCGATATGATTGCGGTCAGTTTCCGCCTTGTTTTTATAACGTTTGCAGCTGTACCACGCATATTAACAACGCAGCGGCTCCGTTTATTAGCTTTTGAAGGGTTGACCGGTGGTTTTTGTCAATACAGTGTATATTGGATGCAGAAAAAAGTTTTGCAGTTCCACTTATGGAATTCTACCTTTTTGTGCGATCTCTCAACAGAAGTTTGTGAAAACTTGTAGGAAGATACCTTTTACGGAATACGGAATGAACACGTGTCCCAAGCATGCGCGTTTTCTCCCTAAAAATATACTGGAAATGTATGTCTGATACTTGCTATTCGTCCACACAAACAATAGATGAAGCCTACAGTTTTTTGTATCGAAGTATGCTCAATATCCACACATCTTACCGCTACTGCCCCTGTGTCTGTGTCATCTGAGGCGTTGGCATCGGATCTGTCGTTCGAAGTGTGTTCGGTTTCGATCCCCGAGTGCGGCATGGAGGGTTGACTTCTCTAACGGCTCTTACTACCTTCTCTACCTGGAACCAGTGTCCTTAAATTAGGGATGGACGAATGCTAATAGCTCTAAGAGTTATTAATGATGTTCGATAAATCCCGCTAAAAAAAACAGGAACCTTATGACAAATTTTATTAGCGTTTTTTATAATTCCTAGAACGCTTTTATGCATGACTTAGGGGCTCCTCACTCACGTTAATCAAAACTCACGTCATTGTTTTTCAGTCAGCGTGTTTTTTAAATTCTTTGGAAAAATTGCTCACTTAATTTTCAATTTCAGTGAGGATCTGAATCCTCAGAAACGCGGTTCCCCCATCGCATGGCATTTTAAAGAGATTCAGGTAAAATTTGCATAATAATTTCTCCTAATTCTGCGTTTTAAATGCTTAAAGCGTATCCTTATATATGAAATTGTTCGCATAATTTCATTAATTTATTGCCTTTTAATCAAGCAAGAGGCTTTAAAATTTCCATGTTACAAATGACTACAAGTATCAACTGATATGGCCATCGCCGCAGATTAGTGAAACATTACAGATTACAAATAATCCTGCTATTAAGGTTCCCTGAGTCATAAAACCTATTTTTCCAATAGCTTAGGAAGCACTTCAGTACCACAGATGACTACATTATAAGCTGCCATAAATCTCAGAGAAGTTCAAGTATAATCGGAGCTTAATCTCTGAAATAAAAGATATATTAGTAAGAGAGATGGCAGGTCATGATCTTAAAGTATAGGTCTTCAGAGCTTGATTTCTTTTGAAAGCAATTCCTTTCAGTTATTAATGCTTTTATAAATAACTTCTTGTAGCGTTTGATAAAATTCAAAACAGGCTCATTTAACGAAATAACACAATGTAAATGAAGTCGTGCAGGGATGAAATAATCCACGGAAGTCAGTAGCTGTCAGTACACGATACACTAGACACTCGCGAATACATTATTATATACACGTTAAAAATACTAGATCTTCCGGTTCAGCAGCCGAACCATCATCAGGTAAAAGACATCAGGAAAGGAAGTTACTAGCGGTTGGGTGTTATATACAATCCGGACAGTGTTCATGATGTATAAGAGCATGCTGTTCAATCGCAAATTGGTCGTTACCAACAACGATTTTCGATTACGCAGCATGCTCGTATACGTCATGAACACTGTCCGAATTATATTTAACACTCAACCGCTTGTAACTTCTCTTCCTGATGTCTTTTACCTGATGATGGTTCGGTTGCTGAAACGAAAGATTTTGTGTTTTTAACGTGTATATTATCCATTTTTACTCTCTGGATTATGTATTCGCGATTGTCTAGTGTATCGTGTACTGACAGCTACTGACTTCAGTGGGTTATTTCATTTAACGAATTCCGCCTAGTACTCACCGAATTATGTACTGGTGTGCAAAAATTAGGGACGAAGAGGAAAAATTAGCATAACAGCGGAACGAGCAGGCAGAACGGACCGAAAGACCACTCAGGAGATAGACTCGGGTCCGGTACTGTAGGCCATGCGCATATGTGCAGAATGGCGTGGGGGAGGAAGGAGTGTCGGAAGGGTATGAAGCACACGGGCGGTGTACGCTCAGCAATTCGGTAAAAGCTATTGCACGGTGTACATCAGTTTGAACGACGTCGAGTTGCTGCCACCGTGTGATATGGCCAACAGGCAATCCAGTAGACGACATCTGGGTGACTTTACCCCTGCTCGCGCCATTGACAAGTTGGAAGAATGTCTAAGTGTGACTTGTGTGGCTGAGGAGTTCGAGATCACTCACAGCATCGTTTCACGAGCTTGGAGAGCATTTCAAACGACAGGAACAGCTGTGCGAGAGTTTAGCAGAGGTTGTCCACGAGCAACCACGGCGGCGGACGTCCGGTATATTGTCTTACAGGCGAGAAGAGACAGACGGCAGACAGCGAGAGAAATCGCAAGGCACATGCAACAGACAATTGGACGGCCGTTATCGCGTTTTACCGTGCCCAGGAGGCAGCACAAAAGTGGTCTATTTGCATTCTATTTGCACGGCGACCAGTACAGTGTGTACCGTTAACGCCTGCTCATCGGAGACGGCGGTTTCTGTGGTGCCAGGAACACAAGAACTGGACACATCAGCAATGGGGTCAAGTTCTCTTTACGGATGAGCGCCGGTTTAGTCTGACGAGCGATTCTGGACGTATACACATCTGGAGAGAGAGCAGGGAACACGAAATCACACCTCCAACATCATTGAAAGGGACCAGTTTGGAGGTGGTGGAGTTCTGGTTTGGGGCGGTATCATGCTTGGTAGCCATAATGACCTCCACATCTTCCAAAGAGGTTCAGTCAGTGGTGTCCGCTATTGTACCGAGGCTCTCCTGCCTCACATGCGTCTGTTTAGAGGTGTTGTGGGTCCTGAGTTCCTCTTTTATGTACGACAACGCTGCACCTCATCGAACAGTGGCTGTCGCAGAGCTGTTTTAGAGTGAACATATTTAACGCGTGGATTGACCCGCAAGGTTCCCGGACCTAAATCCAATCGAACACGTGTAGGACCTTCTCAGGAGACGCTTGGCAGCAAGTCACCAGCCGCCAGCAACGATTCCGCAGCTGCGATTGGCGCTACAAGAGGAATGGGCCGCGATGTCTCAACAGCTTCTTGACAACCTCGTCCTCAGCATGGACAGACGTTGTAAATCCTGCAAGGCAGTCAGGGGGATCATATCCCCTACTAAAGACTGGATTTTTCTTGGGAGGGCCTGTCACATGGACGTTTCTGTTTTCTGTCCAGTTGTGCTCGAAGCTACATTTTCAATAAAGTGCCTTTGTATCCTTTGGATTCCTTTTTTGGACGGTTTTGCTCACTTGTTTCATATTTTTACATCTTGAGGATCTTATGGTATGATTTGAGTCAATGTGGAGCACTTCTGCATGATGTTACATTCGAAAGCCCGTCTCGTCCTTAATGTTTGCCGCCTGTGTAATATATTGAATAAGAAACAGTTACTTTCCGGGATTTTTCCTGAAGCTTTCAGTTAGTTGTCTTTTGAGATATGCACCGAAAATTCAAGACACGATCACCCCGTGTCTGTTTTGATGTTGGTCCTCCACGTATTGCCAAAACAGCTCTTACCCTGCGATGAGTGGCCTTTACAAGATTTCTAAAGTTAAGAGTCTTGCAGTATCTAGTACGAACACGTTGCTGGCAGATACTTGAACTCTTATCAGTTGCTTGGTTGAGCCGCCGCGAATCCAGTGGCGTCTCTTGGGGTGAAGTGTTGGTGAGGCAAAGAACCAGCCAGCAACATACACTGAAGAGCAATTGAATTAGAGATACCAGTCTAGTAACGTGTAGCACCACCTTTCGCCCTGATGACGTCAGCGATTCGTCTCGGCATGGAGTCGACAAGACACCGGAAGCGTTGGGAAGCCATACGGATCCACGACCCCTGAACAAGCTCCCACAGTTCACGAAGATTTGATGGAGGGGGTCAGAGCCTCGAACATCTCTCTCGATGGAATCCCAGATGTGCTCGATGAGGTTGAGGTCAGGTGACCTATCTGGCCAAGAAAGCGGAGTCACGTCGGTGAACTGTTCATCCAACGATTCGGATACAATTCGGGAGCGATGGCACTGTTCATTTTCTTGTTGCAGGATGAGGTCCCCAGTGGAATGTTGAAGACGCACAAACGGGAGCAAATGGTCGTCCAGGATATCCCGGTAACGTTGACCTGTGAGGGACGATGTCACACGTACCAGAGGTCCAATTTCAGTCCACGTAACCAGTCCCCAGACGAGAATGCCACCCCCACCAGCTTGAAGAGTACCCTGCTGGCAAGAAGGATCCATCGCTTCATGTGATTTGCGCCTTACTCGTATCCTGCCATCCGCATGTACTAACGTGAATCTAGACTCATCAGTCCAGGCAACATTTTCCCACATGTCTAGAGTCCAGTGGTGATGTTTCCCGCGCCGATGCTAATCTTTGCACCCTATGATGTGCGGTCAGCAGCGGTACCCTTGTGGGACGATGACTTCCGTACCCCATAGCGAGGAAATGGTTCTGAATGGTGTGGATGCTTACACGTTTTTGTGCACCAGCATTAAATTGCAGAGTGATTTCTTGCACTGTGGCCCGTCTATGCGCTTTTACAATGCCAGCTATCCTACGATGATCCCGCTCATCCACACGCTGTTGTCCACGGCAGGTGGCCCTTGCAGGAATGGTTCTACCGGATTCGATGTACTCGCGGTGCACCCGTGACGCAGTGGTTCGTGAAAATCTCAGTGCCTGCACGACTTCCGAGATGGAGTGACCCATTCGTCGGGCCCCGACAATTTGCCGACGATTAAATGTGCTTAGATCCTTCGTCTTACCCATACTGCGTCCGACTCTTACTGATTCCCGCCGCATCACTCCTTATATTGTCGGATCGATGCATATGTCATGTCGTTTCCGTTTACAGGGCCGCCCACAGCGCCACATTTGCATAACGCCAGCTGTCTCTAATTCAATTGCTTTTCAGTGTATATACAGTAAGTCGAGAAAGATAATTAAAGGCAAGTTTTGAAGGGAAGAGAAGTGGAAGGAAGGAGGTAGACTCTCCAAAAATTGCAGATAATCAAATAATTTCGGAGGGAATAATGTATATTTTATATAAAAAAAAGTTGAGGGGGAAAATGGTTCACACGTTTTACTTTATGTCATACCTCTCTGGTGAGAACTTACATTTTACGCTCAATCTCTTTTTCTAGCGATAGTTAGTGTGTTTGGCCATTAGATCACACTCAACACCAATCGATCGTCCCCTCCTCGAAAAATTAAAAGCAGATAATTTTAAGAGAAAAACTACTTTTCTCACAAAGTGTTTCTGAGTCTAGAGTAAAAGTAATAGGTGCGTTAGCGACGGTGTATCTCGCACATATGCCCTGACGCGTGGAAACGGTATCCGGAAGAAATCAAGCTCTCTTTCTCTCTCTCTCTCTCTCTCTCTCTGGAAGTACATTTCTATATATCTCGTAAAAACAGCTCAGATATCTTAGACACGGCAGAAATCAAGACAGATGACAACCCGTGAGATTGCTTTTCCCAACGGAATGCATGCAGTTTATTTTTTATAAATGAGTTCAATTCAAAAAATATTTATTATTTTTAAATAGTAATAAAACTCAACACATTTCTCGCTTAACCAGAAAGTATCGAATGAACACATTCCAAAAACCCAGCGCTCAAATATAGAATACACTGACGAGAAAGCTACGTGTTTGTAATGCGCTGGAAACAGACACACTTCCTCTGGACCCACGGCTGAGGCGAAATACAGTGCAGCCTAAGATGGATATTTTGTCAAGGGCATCATGTCTGGGCTGCCCGCTCCCATTGGACAAAATCCCTGCCTTCCTCCAACAGAAACAGATCAGATCATATGTAGAGGATTTTAGGAAGGGAGTGTCTGACCCCAGGTTTTAAACAACCCTTAGAAATAGGAAGCTAGGAGATTTGCGCTAGATTGCCAAATAGAAAAGTGACACGGAAGTGAAGTAAAAGGGGGAGAAAGACGCCCTTATTTATTACAGGAAGGGGGAAGTACCTGGGGTCCGATGGATTAACGTGCCCATCCTACGCACGGCAGGTATTTAGTGGATCGAGCGTTCGTACCGGCTGGGATCGAACCTGAGGTCCTTTCCGTGGCAGTCACGAACGTTGCCCACCAGGCCACCCGCGGATAAAATTATCATTGGGTGAAATTTTCTAGAATGCTTCACCAGTTCTCGCAACATAATAAAAGAAATTATGCTACACGATGAGTAGTAAATACATAAAATACTTTCCCCATCTAAAAATTTATGTTTGAAGTGTATTAGAGCTTAAAATGTGGAAATTGTGCAGCAGTGGTTTTACTTTTTCTCCGAGTTATAACGTTTTTGAGATGCAAAGCCAACTCCATGGAGCCGCCCCGGTGGAACAGTGGTCTAAGCTATGGCCTATGATCATTCGTCCGAAAGGGGTCAGGGTTCGAATCCCGGTGAAGCATGAATGTTGTGTTTGTCTTACGGCACTGGTTCTCTCCCTTCCCTGGAACCAGTGACTCTAAATTAGGGACGGGCGACATTTATAGCCCATTGAGTTGCTCACGGTGGTCGTTAAACCTTCAATCCAAAAAAAAAAAAAAAAAAAAAAACAATCAAACTCCCCTGACATTCTGAGTTCCCATCTGCTAATATACAGCAGACCAGTAGTCTAAATATTCAGCAATTTCTTTACAAGATCTCTTGTATCAGAATTGTATTTCCCATGAGCTATCTACACGGTGTCCGAAAAATAACTGTGCACTGAAAGTAACACTTGCCATGCCGAACTGATTCCTACTCGAAGTGTTGGAAATGGGCCCCACCGATGTTCAGACATGCCTGCACGCGCTTCTGCATGATGGTGAAGACCTTTCTCAGGGTATGTGGTGTCATTTGTTGGATGTGGGTTATTATTGCAGCCTGTATCCCTTGAATTGTATGCGGATTACCTGCGTTCCCCTTCAGTGCTCCCACAGGAAAAAATTAAGGAGTCCGAAAAGGCTTCACCTTCTTTAAACAGGGACTCTTGGAACCACCTGCAGTACCGAACACGGGTCACGTGGTCTGTTCCTTTCAGCTGATGCACGACAGACACTTTGTACAGGTGGAAACGCAACTTCTCTTACACAATATAGCAGGCTGTGCTCTTTGGTACATTAGCTTGTTGTGACAGCCACCTCATGGACTTGTGTGGACTCTTCTGTATCCTGTACGGTCTCGCTTGCCGGAGATGCCCTACCAGGGCGCTGGGCATCCAGAACGCTCTCAGTTTACCGAAACTTTGCTCTGAGCTGACGTAACGCAATGCGGTGGGGGACTTCTGCTTCACGTAATTTCCTAGCGATCTCTTTTTGCACTTCGATGGTGTACTTGTCGTCATGACGAAAGACATGTTCCACCAAAAACACTCTCTGTTCAACCATCAACATCATTGTCCTTGTGCTTAGACGAGTGATTAACTGATACGTCTGCCTCCGTAGACGAAACGCTCCGGAATGACCTTCGCTCGGAATGACAGCTACGTGCGCCTTGGAGTGGGAATACATGAAGGTTACCAGACGCAGAGCACTTCCACGTGATGGGTCATTTCTACTGTAATTCCATTCAAAATTTCTTTATGCTCATTACTGCAATTCATACATTCAATGCATAGTCATTATTCGGACAGCCTGTGTAAGAGACAGTCATGGGGAAGTATTTTCATTCTGGTATACCCAGAACTGGCGGAAGAGTATTGTAAACAAAATTAGTCGAACAATTTATTTACAACAGCATATTTTTTTCATTGAAATATGTGGTTGGATATCTGTGCGTACTGCATGTTTATAACTAAACTGAAGCGAGTGAATTGAAGCCGAATTTTCTCAACTTGGTCTTAGGAAAACCGGTTGAGCCACCTCGGAGCGCAGCCAATAATGGAGGCTATCTCAATACAGCTGTCTCGGCACGATGTATAACACTTTTATCTAATACACTCAAGCCCCAGAAGTATAATATAGTTTTGTACATCTAAAACCAGTATGTACAGATAAAAGCAACTTTAAAAAACAGGCAAGATCTTTCGAGTCTTCACAAGACTCATTATCAAGATAAAGTGCAGCCCAATGTACAGTGAACAAGACTATGTATGTATACAAGCAAGCTCTAGGTGTACATGTGTAGATGTGGTTATAGTTACAGATGCATAACGGTAGCTTGCTTTTACATATATAGTCTTGTTCACTGCACATTGTGCAGCACTTTGGCTTGATAATGAGTTTTGTGAAGACTCGAACGATCTTACCTGCTTTTAGCACGATCTTTTGTAAAAAAAGGTCGTGCTTACGTTACCGGTTTGTCCGTCCGTTCGTCTATACCTACGATATCTCTGCAACTATTAGTCCGATTTCCAAAATTATTTTTGCATGGGGAAACTTGAACTATGCAAATGATGATCCTTCATTTCGTTTTTTTCTACGATGTACAATTTAGCCGCTAGAGAGCGTAAATGCAGATGATGTCGAATTCAAAAATACGTTTTATTCCACATATTTGCTTCTAAACATCCGATTGAAAAAATTATTTTATCCTTCGATTCCATTTATGTCGAAGAGTATTTTAGATATAGTTACTTCTTCAAATTACGCATAGATTTTCCGCTAGGGGGCGTAAAATAAATAACATTTTTCCGGATAACTCTTCTTCTAAAACTCCGATTTGAAGAACGTTTTCTTCAGCAGATACACCTCCTGATGGAAATTCTGTTGCAAATAATTTCTAATTTTTGGAAATAAATACTTTGGCCACCAGGGAGCGTAATTGTTAATTTTTGTTTCTGATGTATTTGCCATAAACTCTGAGCTTCTAAACTATCGATTGAAAAAAATCTTTCGTGGACTAATGCCACTCACATTGATAAAAATTTTCGGAATATTTTCTTCTTAAAATATTCCACAGTTTCTCCGCCAGGGGGCGTAGATGTACATCTTATTCTTGTCAATATCTCTACTTCTAGGAGTCCGATTTAAAAAATTCCTTCTTTGTTGGATAGTGTTTTCAGTGTGACATGTTTTTCATATCATTTCAAAATTTTCAAATATTTCATAGACTTTCCGCTAGGGGGCGTAGAGGTAAATTGCGTTTCCCCCTATATCTCTGCTTGTAAATCACCGATTCGTAAAATTCTTTCTCCACAGGATACAGCTCCTGATGGGAAATCGTTTGCATATAATTTCTATTTTTTGTAAAAAATGGTTTGGCCACCAGGGAGCGTAAATCTTAATTTCCGCTTCTGATGTATTTGCAGCAATATATGAGCATCTAAATTCTCGATGGAAGAAAACGTCGCTTATTGGCCGATACTATTCATGTCGACAAACCTTTAAGAAACATTTTCTTCTTGAAATAATGCATGGTTTCTATGCCAGGGAGCGTAGATGTATATTTTAGTTTTGTCAATATCTTTACTTCTTAGAGTCCGATTTGAAAAAAATCTTACTTTGTTGAATAGTGTTTCCAGTGTGACATGTTTTTCATATAATTTCAAATTTTCAAGTAATTCGTAGACTTTCCGCTAGGGGGCGTAAAGTAAATTACTTTCCGCCTATACCCCTGTTTCTAAACTCTCCAATTTGAAAAATTCTTTTCGCACCGGATACAGCTCCTGATGGGAAATCTTTTGCACATATTTTTTTATTTTTGTAAAAAATGGTTTGGCCACCAGGTGACGTAAGCCTCAATTTCCGCTTCTGATGAATTTGCTGCAAAATATAAACTTCTAAAATCTCGATTGAAAAAAAAGTCGTTTGTTGGCCGATACTACTCATGTCGACAAACCTGTTAGGAACAATTTCTTCTTGAAATAATGCATGGTTTCTATGCCAGGGGGCGTAGATGTATATTTTAGTTTTGTCAATTTCTTTACTTTAAGGAGTCCGATTTAAAAAATTCCTTCTTTGTTGCATAGTATTTCCGATGCGAAATGTTTTTCCTATAAATTCAAAATTTTCAAGTAAATGATAGACTTTCCGCTAGGGGGCACAAAGGAAAACTACGTTTTCTGCGTTATTTATGCTCCTAAAACTCCGATTTGAAAAATTCTTCCTGTATCGCATACCAAACCTGATGGGAAATATTTTTCTCATAATTTCTAATGTTTGGTAAAGAATGGTTTGGCCACCAGGCGTCATAAGTGTTAATTCTTGCTTCTGATGCATTTGTAGCAAAATCTGGGATCCTGAAAACTCGACTAATTTTTTTTTTTCTTGGACCGATACCGCTCATATGGAAAAACCTTTTGAGAATACGTTCTTCCTAAAATAATGCATGGTTTTCCCTCCAGGGGACGTAAAGTCACATCTTATTTTTGTCGATATCTCTGTTTCTAAGAGTCCGATTTGAAGATTTCTTTCTGTGTTGGAGAGCCCTTCCGGTGAGAAATGTTTGTCGTATAAATTCATGTTTTTCTTAACGCACAAGTCTGCAACCAGAGTACGTAAGCTCACGCTTCCGTTTACAGCAATATCTGAGTAAATAAAAAACACGATTGAAAAACTTCTTTCTTCCGTCAGATATTATTGTTATCCATACCAAGACATGCTTATCTCACCCGAAAATTCGGTGTCATGTTTCTTGTTCAAAGTTGCTTTTATCTGTACATACTGGATTTAGACGTAAATAAATATTTTATACTTGTGCGGCTTGCGTGTATTAGATAAAAGCAATTCTATGGTTGCACGAGATATATTTTCTCTTCATGGAGGCGATTTTCATCCCTCATAATCCTTGAATTCTGCGGATAATAATCTGTTATCTTCTGGTAAGGCTTTAACTGGGTGATGGTTTGTTTAGAAGTGGAAAATTGCAACGTATGCTTAATTTTCAGCTCAACTGAGCGATCAGATCTGTTTAGATATTAGCTTACGTGGTATTGTCGAAGATTCAATGAGAAAAGTTTTCAGGCGAAGAGAATTTTCAGAGAACCGTTAAATTAAGGATGATCTGCACTTGAGTTGCCTGAGTTCAGTGCATAATCAGAAAGATTGAGGATATTGTTTTCTATGTGTTTCTCGCTCTACTTAGCGGTGCATGGGGTTCATTTTATCAACATGAAATGAGAATTTGAATGATTAAATTTCAGACTGTAAATGCCTGATATGTACATGATTTTCGCGAGTGAATTTATTTCAGTAATTTTGTTCCATATTAATTGTGAAAATTTCTCAGCGGCTGAAAAATCTCAAAAACCTTTATGGAATCTGCAATAGATTCCCATTTTGGCATGCAAGAATGCACTATCATGCAAGATGCATGAATTTTAAGTTATAGGGTAGAGAATGTCCATGAGACATCCCCTATCACATAATCCTCAGGTCCGGTTTAAAGAAAGAGAAATCACAACAATTGCAATGGGATCCAGCTGTTTTCCGCCACCCAAGATTGCTTCCAGTAATTTGTCTTAAAAATACGTACTGCTATCGGTACTTATTTTTGAGACAAATTTTGATTTCTTAAAATTTGTCCCAAAATACGTACTTTCTATCGAACTCTCAATTCATTTAAAAAAAATTGTATAGACCTAACAGTTACTCCCGTTCTCCGAACGGTGAATCTATTAGTCATGTTTGAACATAAAATTAAAGAAAGGGGAAAGTAATCAAAGGAAAGAAAAGAAATTTTAGATCGGTAACAGTTTTGCGATTTAGAACAGAGTCGTCACGTCAATGCTTACGGTTTGACGTAAAACAGTAGCAACCTTGGGCACCCCTTAATTTTAAATCAAAATTTCATGGAAGTTTAATAGCACTTCAATGTTTCTTATGTAATTATCTTTAAATCTATCAGCATTTTAAACAGTAAAGCTAAGCCACCCTTTTGGATATTTTGGTTTTCAGATATTCCTAGGAGTGGAAATGGTAGAAAAATTTAAGCAAACAATATTCCAAAGCCTCCATTTTGATTTTTTGTGTTCCCGGACTTTCCTAGGTATACGGACCTTAATAAGTACGCCGATATTCAGATCTCTAGGTCGTTTAGAAGTAGTCGAACAATTTGCGAAAATTTCAAGCAATGTTCCAAAACATACACACAGTCGATTCACATTACTGTGATGGCCTCCTACTTTTGACGTCAACATCACCTAGCCAATGAAAGAACACACGTGTCGTGAGCTGGCTTGGAGGGTATACAAGGTGTGCTGTAGGCATTCTTAATACATATCACTCGTTGTGGTCATCGATAAAAAGAGGGATTTATCAGTTTTGTAAAAATGGATGATTATCAGCTTTCGGGCCAAGGGTGTCAGTGTTTCTGAGATAGCACAGTTTGTGAACTGTTCGAGTGCTGCTGTGGTTAAAGTGTATTGTGTTTGCAGTAAAGTCCCTACTGCGAATAAGCGACGTGAAAACTGCGGAGCACCACATGACACTGATGTGAGAGGTGAACGTCTGCTGCGAAGGTGCGTGAGGGCCGAACGACATGCTACAGTGGAGCAACTCACTGGCCGAACGACATGCTACAGTGGAGCAACTCACTGGCCGAACGAACCAGGGGGATACGGAAAGTGTGTCTGAAACGACAGTTCAGCTAACTTCGCTGCGTATGGGGTTCCGATGCAGACGGATGGTCACTGCACCTATGCTAACGAAGGTGCATCGGCAGAAAAGGCTTACATTTGCACGGCACTATCGGAATTGGACCTCCGCTGATTGGCAAAGGATTGCCTTTTCCGAAGAGTTACGTTTTCTGCTTCAACGAAAGGATAGACGTTGGCGTATAAGGCGAGAAACATCGGAGAACAAACACTCTTCAACCATTGCTGGAAGAACACAAGCTGGTGGGGGCAGCGTTATGGTCTGGGCAATGTTTTCGTGGCATTCTATCGGCTAACACATATCTGTGAAATGCACTATGGACCGAATTCTTTATGAATACATCCTTGCAAACCACGTACACCCATACATGCCAATTGTCTTTCCTTGGGCGGATGGGATCTTCCAGTACGAAAATGCGACGTGTCACACAGCTAGAAATGTCCAAGAGTGGTTGGAAGAGCACGATGAAAACTTCAAAGTACTTTTCCGGATCCCTAATTCCCCAGACTTAAACCCAACTGAGCATCTGTGGGACCACCTTGATCGTGTTGTTCGCTCTATGGTTCCTCCACCAGCAGCTGTCAGATGCACTGCAGTCAGCATGGCTCCACATAACTGGAAACCCCTTCCAGCACCTTATTGAGTCACTGCCAGCCCGTCTAGCTGCTGTCCGCCCTGCCCACGGTGGTTGCTCTGGAAATTAGCTGGTGGTCAAAATATTGTGACTCGAACGTGTATTTTACTTTTCATTAATTTTTTTGGAGGTTTAACGAACACCGTGAGCAACGTAGTGGGCTATAAGCAGTCGCCAGTCCCTACTTTACGTTCACTGGTTCCACGGAAGGGAGAAAGCCAGTGCCGTAAGACAAACACAACATCCATGCCTCACCAGGGATTTGAACCCGGACCCTTTTGTACGAAAGATCAGATGCCATCGCTTAGACCACTGCGCCATCGGGGAGGCTTTCATTATTTTCGAACTTTTCTAGGTATATGTACGGACGTTAAGACCTATCCGTATATCAATTTTCAAATATCTAATTCCTTTAGAAGTGGTCGAACAATTCGCGGACGGAAACACTCCCACTTTGTTTTGTGTATATAGATATAAAAGTTTCTGCATGCCATTACTGAGGAGTGTTTACGCATTTTCATTACAATCGGCATGTGAACATAAGCGAATTGCGTTCGATATTAAATCAGTACGTTTTGATTTTCTTGTAAATTATCTGCCCACAGGTAACGCAGATATTGTGTATTGCAGATTTGGTCATGTCCCAGGGGTTTTTTTATTACGTCTGTGCAAAAAGGAGTTATTTGCAGTGAGTGTTAAATAGACAATATTATAATCGATTTTTTTATTATCGTCGCTCATAAACCGTCTAGATGTTAAGAAGTATTACTGTTTTTGTTGTCACCTTGTATTGATTTTGTTAGTGAGAAGATAATCTCAAATCACGCTTTATAGTTTCTGTTATGTAAAGAATTACATCGCGGGAACAAAAATAATGAGAAACCTGAGCTCCTGGAAATGCGAAGCTGTCATTCCTTCGGCTACAGGACAAACCCACCGCTTGGCAGGAATATAGTGTAGGAGGGCATTACTATATTCAGGTAAACGGCAATTGGACGCCAGTATGGAAACACGTCTTGGGTTAACATACGTAGTTCGAAAAGGAATGACAATGAATTACCGACGCATGGGTCGGTCTACCGCGGAGGTGGTACAAAATTTACAGTATCCCCGTTCCAGACTATCAGAAGAGTACCAGGAATACGCCATTTGAGAGTAACATTGCATCGTGGAAATCGATATTGGCGGAGAAAGGAAGTGGATGAACGCGACCGCCGATATCTATTTCACTTAGTTACAACCAACTGGAATGGCACAAATCTTCGCCGACTTCAACGAGAGAGGTACCAGAAAAGTCCCCTCCCGAACTGCCAGGCGATCATTAGCAGTAATAGGTCATGGGAGCCACCGAGCCGCATTGCAACACCACATCATCGGACTCTATGCCTAGTCTGAGAAGCACATCAACACTGGACCTTGGATGATCGGAGACAGGGCTCCTGCTCCGATGAGTCTCGTTTCAGATTATTTCGAGCAGACGAGAGGGCGGAAAACGCACGAAGCGATGAACCCTACATTTCAACAAGGAACTGATCAGGCTGGTGAATGCTCAATTATGGTCAGCAGAGTGTTGAACTGGCACGCATTGGGACGTCTGGTATGTTTAGATGCGTCTCTAGTCGGTCAACTTTAGGCTTCTATCCTTCCAGACCATCTGCATTCGTTCATGGTCACTATGCACCCACAGGGCAATGGATTTTTCGAGAAGAACAATGCGCCAACCCACTGAGTTGTTGTAACTAGAGCACTCTAGAAAAGCATTTTCCAGAAGTTCAGACCCTAGAATGGCCACCCCGTTCATCGGGTATGAGCTCTCTAAACATTCTTAGGGATGCTGTGGACAGGTCGGGTCGAGCTTTCCTTTTTTTTATTGGGGGTTTGATGGGCTAACTAAGTGGGCTATAAGCAGTCACCCGTCCCTAATTTAGGCCCACTGGTTCCAGGGAAGGATGAGATCCAGTGCCGTAAGACAAACGCAACATCCATTATCTTCGGGATTCGAAAGCAGATCCACTTCGGAAGAATGGTTAAAAGACATCGCTTAGACCACTGCGCCACAGGGGTGGCGCTTGAGCTGGATCCTCTACAAAGAAAAGCATAAAATTATGAACAGCGGTGCAGCAAGTATGAGTGGAAATACCTGTGGATCGCTTTCGTGATCTAGTGGGTTCAATGCCTCGCTGCGTGACTGCCCAGGTGTCCGATGAAGTTATGGACAGCGGTGCAGCGAACATAGTTGGAGATACCTGTGGAACCATTTCGTGACCTAGTTGACTCAATGCCTCGCCATTTGGGTTCCCTTAGCCTCCGACCAGGAATCAGACGGAACTATGGACAGCGGGGCAGCAAGCATGAGTAGAGATGCCTGTGGGACGCTCTCGTGATCTAGTGGACTTAATGCCTCACCGAGTGACTGCCCTTATACTCCACGCCGGAATCCTACGAAATTATGCCAACCTGTGCAGCAAGCATGAGCAAAGATACCTGTAGGACGCTTTCTTGATCTAGTGGACTCAATGCCTCGCCGAGTGACTGCCCTTATACTCCACACATGAATCCTACGGAATCACGCCCAACGGTGCAGCACGCATGAGCAGAGATACCCGTGGGACGCTTTCTTGATCTAGTGGACTCAATGTCTCCCCGAGTGAATGCTCTTATACTCCACGCAGGAATCCTACGGAATCATGCCCACTGGTGCAGCAAGCATGAGCAGAGATACGTGTGGGACGCTTTCTTGATCTAGTGGAATCAATTCCTCGCCACGTAACTGCCCGTATCTACCACGCTGGAATTTGATGGAGTTATGGACAGCGGTTCAGCAACCATGGTTGGAGATAGATACCTGTGGAACGCTTTCGTGATCTAGTGGACTCAATGCCTCACCGAGTGACTGCCCTTATACTCCACGCAGGAATTCGATGGAGCTATGGACAACGGTTCGGAAGGCATGGGTGCAGATACCTGTGGGTTGCTTTCGGGATCTAGTGGACTCAATGCCTCGCCGAGTGACTGCCCTTGTACTCCACGCAGGAATTCGGTGGAGCTATGGACAGCAGTTCAGCAAGCATGGGTGGAGATACCTGTGGAACGCTTTGGTGACCTAGGGTCCTCAATTCCTCGCCGTGTGAGATCCGTTATCCTCAACCCAGAAATCCGACGGAATTATGGACAGCGGTGCAGTAAGATACAGATACTTGTGGAACGCTTTCGTGACTTAGTTGGCTCAATGCCTCGCCATGAGGCTGCCCTTACCTAAGCGAAAGATGGGAATACCGCTTATTATGTAGGTATCCCATAACTTCTGTCCACTCTGTGAATACCACCGCATTCATCCATTTCCTCATAGTTGCAGCCTCCGCGGTGACCAAGTGGTCCGAAGCTTTAGTTTTGGACCTTCCGGCCGAGTAAGGACTGGATTCGAGTCTCAGATGAGGCATGAGTGGGTGTGTGTATAGTGGTATGTCTCTTTCCTGGAACCAGTGGCCCTCAGCTTAGTTATAAGCGACTACTTGTAACCTTCAGATTTGCTCATGGTGGTCGTTAAACTACAAAACAAAAAACTGCATACGTTAAACTAAATTGTCATAGCTGTCATTCCAAATACGTTTCTTATTTCCTCCCCAGGAATACCAGAGTCATATTTCTAAAATGTTGGTAATTTATTGGCAAATGGGAACATTTAAATGGGTGTGAGAATATAATGAACATATGCATTAGTAAAAACTGCCTTGTCGCAAAGATTAATTGTTTTGTCAAACATCAGAAGCAGGCGTTTCCATTGTTCTATGATCCATCCAGGCTCCCTCAGATATCTACATTAATCAACCAACCGTTTCTATTTACTTGACAGAACATTGGAAGTATAGGAATTCAGGCTTTGCTGGAGACAATGCATTTCAGCGTTACAAACGCATAGTGCTAATGCTTAATCGATATGTAGTTCATTAGTGCACTTCCTTGCCCGAATCTCTCTGTGTGATTTTCATAAATGCATCAGTTCTCAAAATAAATAATAGGCCACACTCTGAAAAAAGAATATATTATTGATACTGTTAAATGAAATTCAGAGTAGTGATATTAGTTTTTACTCTCGGTTAAGTCTGTTTCCATATTTCTATTTGAATCCATTAAATCTGCTTTCTTGAGGGGATATTTTAGAGTGTTACTGTGCATCAGAAGTTATTGCCTTTTTATTGAGGTATCTGTTAAATAATGTCCAATGTTTGCTCCTTATTTCAAACATGAATCCACATTCCACAAAAGCATATTTGTGTTCTATAGGTGTTTTCTGTTTTTCCATGTGACTACATAAAAATGTTTACTGAAATATTTTAGAGCAATGGATTTTCTTCAATACACTCGTGAATTTAAAATTCACGAGCCCCAAGTTAGTAGGATTTAATCATCAAATTAATTTAAGCTTCGAAATAAGTTGTGCAAAATCTAGATAATATTACTCTTGTGGCAATTTACAGCAAGATTACATGTTTTAGTACTCGTAAAACGAGCGGAGGTGTAGTGTATTGTGTTGAATTAAGAACACACTAAAATTCTTTTGTTGAACAATACCGAAAGTTTTCGCAGCAATGCAGAATCTGTAATATCTCAATACTGAGTGATATAAATAGAAACATTTACTATGTAAACCCCAACCTTTATTTTAAATTCTACAGCACACATAATCAGCCAGCCCCAAAATTGAAAACTATTATATTTGCATGCCTGTGTACTCTGCAGTTCGCTCATTCTTATTCCGTCTTTTGGCTGAACTATTCCTACTGGTCATTCCACCTTCATCTTCGTAAATTAAACCACTGTACTTAAGAAAGACTGGTTTGGACACAGCGTTGAGCTGTTTTCGTGTGTTTGTTGAGGTAAAGTTACTTTACTTTTCTTTAGTAAGTACAGTATAAACAGAACAATTCTGCACTTTATGAAATGCCCTCCTTCAACGAAGAAAAATCGAAAGGGAGGAAGTCTAGGTGGAAAAATGAAGTATTGTACAAATTACACAATCGCAGCTGTATTATTATTTTAGTTTCTTTCTACACCTTGTCAGCCAGTAAAGGCACAAACATGAAGGCTTTAATTCTTGAATAATCGACCAATATAAGTGCGTGTATGTCATTATAAGCATCACTAAATACTCACAGTCTACTTCTGGAAGAAGGTCTCCCCAAGTCTCTACCACCTTCTGTTTTGAGCAATTCTCTTTCATGTCATGGGGCTCCCATGAGATGAAAGAGAATTGCTCAAAACAGATAGGTGGTAAGAGATATAGGTGGCTGCGTATGGGGCTCCCATGCAGACGGATGGTCACTTCACCTATGCTAACGAAGGTGCATCGGCAGAAAAGGCTTACATTTTCACGGCAGTATCGGAATTGGACCTCCGCTGATTGACAAAGAATTGCCTTCTCCGATGAGTCACGTTTTCTGCTTCAACGAGAGGATGGACGTTGGCGTATCAGACGAGAAACATCGAAGAAGAAACACTCTTCAAACATTGCTGGAAGAACACAAGCTGTTGGACGCAGCGTTATGATTTGGGGAATGTTTTCGCGACATTCCCTGGGTCCACTCATACCTGTGGAAGGCACTATGGACCGAATTCCTTACGAATACATCCTTGAAGACGACGTACACCCATACATGCCGATTGTCTTCCCTGTGGCGGATGGTATCTTCCAGAACAACAATGCGACGTGCCACACAGCTAGAAATATTCAAAGAAGGTTGGAAGAGCACGATGAAGAATTCAAAATATTTCTCTGGCCATCCAATTCCCCACACTTTAACCCAACTGAGCATCTGTGGTACCACCTCGATCGTGTTGTTCGCTCTATGGATCTTCCACCACACACCCTCCAGCAGCTATCAGATGCACTGCAGTCAGCAAGTCTCCTGTGAACACCTTCCAGCAATTTACTGTGTCACTCCCAGCCTGTCTAGCTGCTGTCCGCGCTGCACACGGCGGTTACTCTGGATATTAGCTGGTAATTACAGTAATGTAACTCGACCGTATATGTATATATATACATATAATAATTCCCTCCCTCGATTAACCGTCGCATCACTGTTCGACAACTGCCACATTAAGTGCACCAAACAAATGTTTTCGAAGTGATTTAAACACCGATTTTAAGCCGCCATTTCTGCCCGTTAAACAAGGAAAAAAGTTTACCGTACGTAGCCTTCCATTGCCATTCAAAAAGGTTACTTGTCGAGTTTGGAATTTCAGTAGTAAAAATCAAAATAAAAGCAAAAAAATGTTATTCTTGAGTATTTACAAGAAAAAAGTTCTTCCAGAAAGCACTGTATTGCATACCATTTTTCATGTATATTTGAGAAACGTATTAGCAGGCGGGCAGTGGAAATATCCAAAAAAATTGAAAAATAAATAAAAAAAGGAACTGGATGTGCTTGGGAAAATATTTGCTCTCACTGAAAAAAATAAATAAAAATAAATGTCACACATGAAAAGCTGGTGCAAACCGCTATCTGCACAGAAAACATATAAGCGTCAAACGCATTTTTATTACAAAAGAAGAAACTATGTATTCGGTATAAAGTTTGGCATAGTGAAGTACAGCCGGAAACTCGAAATTTTCTGCGTATTGCTTTATAAAAGTTTTTTCACTATGTAATGAAATTGTAAATTATCTCTCACCATTAGCAACGATACCTATTGGGACGGGGTTACGTGTCCTCTTCGAAATGTTTTTCAGGAATTTCTTATCTATCTTTTTTCTCAGAAATTTTTGTTAAGAACAATAATTTAAAAGCCCGTTTCAAAAATACTTAATTATAGGGGGAAAACACGTTTTGTTTTGTGTGATGAAAAGATGTATGTTAGTTAAAAAGCATATATCCCAACCGAAAATTTCTTTAAAGAATCGCCATCACAGTCCCTCACCGTCTATATACTGTCACGCACGCTTACCGTCAGAAAAACATATAAAACTAACGTTGGCGGTTCAATGGGATTCGAGTGTATATTCTGTTTCAAAGTACCATATATAAAAAGCAGAAATAAAATACAAGCCAAACCCAACAAAAGAAGCTTTGCCAAATTTTCAATCTGCAAAAAGTAAACTTAAAAATTCAAACCCAAGTTAGCGCAGGTGAAGAATGATGATTGATTGCGAAGACCCAAACTCAGCTCCCAATTGGTGCCGTGGTTCCTTGTGGTAGGACAGTTTTGGCCGTTGTTAATGCTGATTCCGGCTTGTCTTGGTCACTGGTATCTCCGGCATTGAAACTTCGGAGCCATTTCTGTACAGTACCCCAGTATAGCTGTTTGTTTATCCTCCTTTCCAAGAACGGCTTGGGAGAACCCGAAGAGCACTTTTATCTACCTCCTACCTCTGCTCACCAGATTACGCAATGTGGCTCCGCGCGAAATGCACGTCATAGCGGTACCTTATCGAAGCTGGCGTGCGTTTTAAATAGGACTGGTGCCTTAACATTTTGTGTAGATACAGACGGGACAAACGTTTGACATACCCTAGTACATATATCTACTGTCCGACATTGAAATGGCCCCACTCAGAACAAGTAAGGATAGAGGGATGTATTTCAGCATGCAAATAGTGGTACCTAAGGGTTTATGTTGATGTTATTTTCAGCCACCTGCTGTGTTTATAAGAGGAGATAATGCAGCACAGCCAGCCTCAGTAAGTGGTTGCACAGCCGCAGACGGCCATACAGGCAAAAATACAGCGAGTCAATGAGTCATGCATTCGACGGATATCATCCTAAGGAATGCAACACCAAACACGGTTGACTTGCTACCATATTTCATCGAGATTGTGAGAAAGCCGATTGGATCGCAGACGACGTTCAATGTGACTCCACAATTTTTCGATTGAGGATCAATCGAGCGATCTTGCTGTCCGTGGCAGTGTCTCACCATGTTGCAAACATTGTCTGGAGAGCCTAGCGGTGTGGACAGGGGCGTTATCTTTCTGGAAAATTGGGATGCTGTAGGCCATTCAGGAACGATATCAAAATGGATGGCACAACCTCGCTCGCATTGTGCGTGTGAGGCCGACAACAGGTGACCTGATGTCATGCGCAATAGCACCCCAAACCATAATGCCTGCCTGAATGGCGGTGTGGCGGTCGAGGACGAAATCTGAATCTGCCCGCTCAGCAGGGTGTCGCCAGATAAGGATCCGTCGATCGTCAGCACCCAGACAAAAACGGGATTCATCACTGAAGAGCACAGAGGTCCATTCGTGACCCCTGTTCGCTTGACTTCGGCACAAAGCCAGACCTGATCTGCAATGGTTGACCGTCAGTGACAGTATACGTAACGGATGTCTACCACGCAGGTTTGCTACATGTAACCTTCAATTTACAGTTCGGGTCGTTATGGCGACGTCCATGGACGATGACACTGTGCTTCGAACATCGGCTGCAGTGCTTTTTGGTGACGAATGAGTGTGTCGAACAATCGCCGGTCCAGGCGTGCCGTCTTAGGTCGGACTGCACCCCTGCCGCTCCGGTGCACGTACGAACCTTCATTGGTGCCAACAATGTCCAACAGTTCGTGGTTCCCATTGCGCATGCTTAGTTATACAACTTGTTGACTAGTAAGCTCCATACAGCCCTTCCTCTCTGAAACGCATCCAATGGCAATAAACCTGCCGACGACGTAAACCCGGCATTTCCGGCCTTTGCTGAACAGTTTCCCAGCACAAAAAAATCTTAAACGTCCGCGACACTTCCAAAGGCAACCACACATTACCACTCCTGTTGCTGCTGGCGCCTTTATCTCAAGAAAGCGTGACGTCATTGGCTCCGCTTAACATCATTTGTATATCTCGAGTGGGTACACTCGCTCTGCGGTTTACATGCTTGTAGCACACTTCCTTCT
The DNA here is from genome assembly GCA_039090855.1 of Macrothele yani. Lineage (NCBI taxonomy): Eukaryota > Metazoa > Arthropoda > Arachnida > Araneae > Macrothelidae > Macrothele > Macrothele yani. The sequence goes on from CM077002.1 coordinate 162,672,772, forward strand.
GGATGGGGAAATTTCTGTGTCCAGTAGTTTATAAACGTTATCAGTCCAATACTGGATGAAGGTCTCTCCAAGTATCTTCCACAACGGGGTAGTTTGAGCCAGTCTCCTCCATGTCACTCCCACATGCTTTCGAATTACGTCCATCCATCCTCCATGTGGTCTTTTTCTTGGTATTTTCCTGTCCTTTGAAATCTAGTCTAAAACTTCGGTTGTCCATTGGTGTTCCGTCCTTCTCACTCCAGACCATTGCCCTTTCAGGGTTTGTACTCCGATCGTGATATCTTCTATAATTGTCATTTTCCTTATCCACATTGTCATTTTCCTTATCCTCTTATCCTTCCTGGTTACATCAAGCCTGCAATCTCCATGCTCCTCTCAGTTGTCTGCTGTCTTGGTATGTCATTTAAGTTAAGGTCCATGTCTCCGCTCCATATGTAAGCACTGGAAGGATGTGTATTGATTAAACATTGTTCTTTTGAGACATAATGGCATATTGCTCTTGAAAATTGTACTGTTTCTTCCAAAAGCTCTTCAACTTAGTTTTATGCGCCCATTAACATCTTGATGAATGTGACCCTCACTAGATAGATAGATAGAGAGAGAGATAAAATAAAAATATCAATGTTTGCCACAATCAGAACGTTTATTATACTTCAATTATAGTTTCGCAGAGCTTCTGGCTCGGCTTCATCAGGACATATATATATATATAGTAATGAGTTCAACCAACAGATAATTATTACAATCCTAATACATTTCTAAACTCCTAACAAGAAGAAATTTCCTTCAGAAATCAAATAACACCCCCTCCGCCCTCCCCGCATAATCACAACAAAAAAAAACATTTTTTAATAATATACAACTGTACCCCAGAGCACCAGATCACTCGTCAGAGAAAGACATCCGGTACCCTGGGATAGAGGTTCAGGTTTCATGAGAGTGCTAAATTTTGAAGCTAATAGTTAGATATCTTAATAAATTTTGTAAAAAATATATCTCTTTTAAGCACTCTGTCTTCCCTACCTGAACCTATTTGTAGAGCTTAAAGAATATAAAACAAATAGAACTTACTTGTAACTTCTAGAATATCAACATTAGCATGAAATGAAGTGTTGAAACATAGACTCCAAACTCAAACTCAAAATTCGAAATTCCCGAAAGCAGTAGAGTAAAACACCTGACGGTCAAGGTTTTTGTTGTTGTGATTATGCGGGGAGGGGAGGGGTGTTATTTGATTTCTGAAGGATATTCTTTCTTGCTAAAGTTTAGAAATGTTGTTATTGGGTTCTGTATTAGGATTGTAATTTATCTGTGGTTGACCTCATTACTATACTGATTATGTTTGAAACCTGCAGCATGGCGCGGTTTTGCAGAAATCATATTACATTTGTTTGCAAGTTACAGTTTTTTTAAATTAAGTGATATATATATAAGGAGAAAAGGAGAAGATCTCATTGAACTGAAAAGTGGACATCTCTTCTACTATCGTGGGACAGATACTGGCAGAACTAGTGGTGTTGGATTTATAATAAACAAGAAACTGAAGGATTAAGTTCTAGAAGTTGAAAGTTCTTCTGACAGAGCTGCACGACTTGTTATCCAACTCTCGAAAAGATACCAGGCTCAGATTATTCAAACTTATGCACCCACCACAAGTCATCGTGAAGAAGAAATTGAAGAATTTTATGAGAAAATTTGTCATCTAAATAATCAAGGTAAGCAGCACTTGAAAATAATTATGGGAGATTTCAATGCAAAAATAGGGCAACGGCAACAGAATGAAACTTCAGTAGGTAAATTCGGTCACGGCAAGAGAAACCAGCGTGGAAATACTCTCGTTGAGTTTGCAGAGGCATTAGGGTTTTTCATCTTGAACTCCTTCTTCAAGAAAAAGCCACACAGGAAATGGACATGGAGACATCCAAATGGGACGACAAGTGAAATTGATTTTATTATGTGTAACAAAAAATTCGTCATAGAAGACTGCAGTGTGCTAAACAAGTTCAACACAGGTAGTGACCATAGATTGGTGAGATGTAAGATGCACCTCAACACTAAACTTGAACGTGGCAAGCTCATAAGACAAACAAAATCTATTGACATAACCAACCTTAAAAAACACCATAATACCTTCAAGTTGGAACTGAAGAACAGGTTCTCTGCTTTAGAAGGCCTAACATCGGAAGAAGTGGACATCTCTGAAGTTAACAGAAAAGTAACCAAAGCTCTTATGGAAACAGCAACAAAATTAGCTGGGTCTAAGAACAAGTTGCATGTAAATACATTATCAGGAAAAACGAAAATGTTGATGCAAAAAAGAAGAGAGATGAGGACAACTAAAGAAGATGTGACTTCCAAAGTGGAATATATAGAGCTATGCAAGACAGTAAGAAAAAGTATCACTGAAGACTTAAGAAAATTCAACTGTGAACTAGTGAGGAAAGTAATTGAAAACAACCAAAGCCTAAAGATAACAAAGGGACATCTCAGTAAGGGAAGAAAACAGATTATGGCACTGAGAAAAGAAGATGGTTCTGTAACAAGAAATAGAGGCGAAATTTTGACAAGAGTGAAAGATTTCTACTCCAAATTATATGAAAAGGATGATACATGCACTCCAGACATCATGAAAGATACCAGTACCAGAGTTCCTCCAGTCCTTCCAGCAGAAGTTGCACATGCAATCAAGAACATGAAGCGGGGAAAAGCTACAGGAGAAGATGGAATTACTGTAGACATCATACAAGAAGCAAGCGGAGAAATCGAAACAGTACTCACCCAAATTTTCACTCGATGCCTTAATGAAGGAAAGATTCCTGAGGATTGGAACACCGCTACAATGATCCTGCTACATAAGAAAGGTGACATTGAGGATCTCGGAAACTACAGACCTATCAGCCTCGTATCAGTAGTTTATAAAATCTTCACTAAAGTTCTTTCACACCGCTTGAAGGTAACACTGGACATGGCTCAACCGAGAGAACAAGCTGGATTCAGGAGTGGCTACAGCACAATAGATCATATCCACGTGCTGAGAGAACTAATTAAAAGAGCGAGGGAATATGAACTTCCATTGTGCATGGCTTTTATCGATTATGAAAAAGCCTTTGATTCGGTGAAACCATCAGCAGTTACAATGGCTCTGAAAACCTGCGGTATTGAAGATGCATACATTAATATTATTAATAACATCTATGAAAATGCAAGTGCAAAGATTAGGCTGTTTGAAAATACAACACACGTAAAAATTGGAAAGGGAGTGAGACAAGGTGACACCATATCTCCGAAGTTCTTTAATGCCACATTGGAAGGTGTTTTTCAGTCGCTGAGCTGGGAAAACAAGGGGATAAAGATTAATGGAGATTATCTAACCCACCTTCGTTTTGCTGATGACGTAGTCATTTTTGCAACTACCCCATCAGAGCTGCAGAGTATGATCCAGGAACTTGCTGACAAAAGTAAAGAAGTGGGATTAAAAATGAACTTTCAGAAGACAAAAGTAATGTTCAATGCTTTTACAAGAAATGAAGATTTATCGATTGATGGAGAAAAGCTGGAGATAACAGACACGTACGTTTATCTTGGACAGCAGATATCAAGTGAGGGTCACATTGATGAAGAAATTAATCGGCGTACAAAACTTGCCTGGAGAGCTTTTGGAAGAAACAGCATAATTTTCAAGAGCAATATGCCATTATGTCTTAAAAGAAAAGTGTTTGATCAATGCATCCTTCCAGTGCTTACGTATGGTGCAGAGACGTGGACCTTAACTAAAAGAGACATACAAAGGCTGCAGACAACTCAAAGTAGCATGGAGAGGTGCATGCTTGGTGTAACCAGGAGAGATAAGAAGAGGAACTCGTGGATCCGATAAATGACAAGAGTGGAAGACGTCATGATCAGAGTTAAATCCCTGAAATGGCAATGGGCTGGATATACTGCCAGAAGGTAGGAGCATCGATGGACAGGTGAAGTTTTAGATTGGATTCCAAGGGACAGGAAAAGACCTAGAAGAAGACCACATGGGAGATGGGTGAATGATATTCGAAAGTATGCGGGAGTGACATGGAGGAGACTGGCACAACACAGACCGTTGTGGAGGAAACTTGGGGAGACCTTCGTAAAGCAGTGGATTGATAATTGTTGACAATGATGATGATGATATATATCTAAAATGATTGACATAGTGAGACAGCGAAATAGGAGACCAACGTCCAGCTGCACAATTGCAGCACACCAGAACATGTCTCAAAATAGACAAAAATATAGTATACACTAAGATAACGTAAGCCTAAAACACGAAAGATTAACCAAACCATGCAAACTATGAGCAGAGAATCTTCAAACTGATCACCATAATTGATAGATAGATATGATGAATATTACTCGTGTAACGGAAACCTGTCTGATTCATGAGTATAATGCATGTATTTCACCGGATACCACGAAACAATTATTTTCTTTAGATTTATTCCGGACAGAGGCGAAGTTCAGATAAAATCAATAAATCTGTCTTGTCCATGCATATGTGCACCGTTTACGTTTACATTTATTAATTTCTTTTTACTTTGAAAGCCGCTCTACGGTTTTGTTCTTGAGAAGCAACAGCGCACTGTGTACAATGAGCCACCGGAAAACATACATCATTGACTAGAAACTCCTTGAAATCACCGGGAGTCCTTCATTCTCTCCCTCTCCTTAACATCATATCAATTCCGAAAGAGAACGTGTCAGTTTCCAAACGTCCACTTGCTGTTCCATTACACAGGGCTGATTTTGATCCGCCGAGTGTCTGAAACTCTCTAATTGCGGCGCATACTTTTCATGCAGCGAAAGAATGAGGTCAAACAAATGGAGCTGGCAGATGAAAGTTTTCAGCCCAAGCCATTTGAAAAATGCATTTAATTTAAGCAAATAAAGTGCATTCCTTTCAAAGCAATTCATTTCCTCTGCGTTTTTTTTATATTTCCTCTACGTCTGTTCAAGAAAAGGTTCATTTTTCCACCAATTTCTCGGAAAAGTGAATTCCTAGAAATAAGAATAAGGGCTCCACTTAAATAGAGCACCTCTGTAAGAGAAAGGAATGAAGAATAAAAATATTTTTCGCAGCACATCTTATTGGGATAAAATATTAATCTTCCTGATAAGATCGATTTGCGTTAAGTTTAATATTGTCGTGAATGCATTTCGTTAAGTATTCGGTGAAATTTAGTAATAAAGGAAGCGAAGAAGAAAAAGCGCTATCATCTGATTTCGTTAGCGGAAACCCAACGAAAATACTTTTTTTTCCCCGATTTATGTCACAAGCTGTTAATAACTCTTTTGCGAGAACGATATGCGAAATAAGAATTTTCTTTGTTTGCAATTATCTCAGAGAAAAAACAGCGAAGTGCAGAAATTTGAGATTACGGATTCAGAATGATTTTGTGCATAATTTGCTGTTTGCGGATGATCAAGACATCTTGGCAGACAATAAGGATGAGGTAGGTTATATATTCCATGAACTGATCTCTGAATATAGCTGTTAGGGACTTGAAATTAACAAAACAAAACTGAGCACTTGTCCTATGATCCCAGAGATTTCAATGAAATATCTGATGATATTACCTTAAGAACAGTTCAGGAATTAAATACCTCGGATCCATAATACATCAGGATGGAACATGTCGTCATGATATTGATCGGGGAATTGCGGATTTGCAGGAAAGCTATTTCTGTTTTGAATCCTGTTCTTTGGAGCAGCAATGTCTTTCCAGGAGTAAAAAGATACATTTTTTCTGTGATTGTACAGAGCATCATTTTATATGGTGCGGAGAATTGTGAGCATTGAATAAAAGACATCAACAAAGATTATTAGCTGCAGAGATAGATTTTTGGAGACATTCTGCAAGAAAATCCAGATGTGAAAAAGTTCGTAATATAAAAATTTGAGATATTATGAGTGTTAAATTAGATATTATTCAAACTATTGAGATGCGGAGATTGCGATGGTTCGGCCATATAAGGAGAATGTCATCAGAAAGACCTACAAAAATTCGGATGGAGTGGAACGCTCCAGAAAAGAGGGGAAGACCAAAGAGAAAGGGGATGGAGTGGAACGCTCCAGAAAAGAGGGGAAGACCAAAGAGAAAGGGGATGAAGGAAATTAAATCAAGTTTAAAAAAATGGACTTAATGAAGTGATGGCCTTGGATAGAGAAAAGTGGAGAACGATCGTAACGGAGTTATATGGTCGAGGAAATCAACTTGGTAGTGGATATTTTTGATGATGATGATGATTTATCATAAACCATACAAACCTATTGGATTTAAGGCGAATAAATTGCGAGATGTTGGCATTTTGCACTGTGTTAACATCTAGAAAAATTTAGGAAAATTTTCTTTTGAAAGAAAGAACCACATGAACGATACAATTAAAGCGACTTCCCCATTGGAGTATGTGGTGGAGAGGGTCTCTTGCATAAGTTGATTGTTTAGTATTAATTGAATTCCCTTCTCATTACTTTTCTATCAACATGGCTCCGCTAGCAGCTAGCACAAAAATATATTAACCCAGTTCTGTTCCAATTTCGTCCTATATCCGCCATTTATGCCCTTCCGTTCCACTACAGCGCAAGTAATTTTTTTCTGCCTCGTTAAGTACATAATTTCATTAAATCTTTGTATTTCGCGTGTTTAAAGTGGCCATCTTAACTTTTCTTTTCATATTTAAATCCGGAGATTGCATTACATTTTGTTGGTTTAAAGCAATCAAATTAGCAGCATACCAAACATAAATTCCTATTTTGTTCGTTAAAACCGGAATCTTGCTAAATATTTACATGATCTTTACAAGCGGGTTCTATTCTGTGTCAAATTTCATTCGGATATTTTTGCACCAGATCTCGTTCGCACAATATTACCCGAACTAATGTAATCATTGGCACAGATGTGTCGTATTTTCACTGTTATTCATGTAGTCACTATTTCAGAAAACTTGAAAATTGCATTGCCCTGGAGCGGGAATCGAACCCGCACAACCCGATTACCGGTCGAGCATGCTATCCGGTACACCACCCAGGACAAGGAAGTTCCAAACAACTGAAAGTAAGCAGATGTAACTTAGAAATCTGAGAACATTTCGGATTTGTGCCAGTCGAAGCACCTTTAAGCTTCACCGTAGCGTTCCAACGACCTCTTCTCAAATCTGAGGTCGGATGTAGGCGACTTTTAAATACCAGTGCTTCATAGAACATCATAAATAAATGGGACACGAATTTTCCCGAAGAAATAATTCTTCTAAAATACATGGAAGGCTATACAATTGGAATAATTGGCACTTCCAATGATTACATTTGTATGAAAGGCGGTACAATGATTGCATGATGATGACGATACAATGATTACATGTTTATGGCGGTGCAATGATTGCATGATGATGACGATACAATGATTACATGATAATGGTGATACAATGATATACAATGACTACCAATGATTGCATTTCATGGAAAGCGATACAAACGCAATCATTCTGTTGGCAAGCCAATTGCTCTTGGCAGCCGCATTGTAAATTTATTACATTTAAATTGATTATTTAAATATATTAACGATCGGGCAGCACCGAATTTTAATTTTAAGAGCAGGATTTCAAAAATAAATATGTAATTAATTAGCATGGAATGATTTTGGAAAACCCAAGGGGGCCTACGTTTCGTGTGCACTCTCATATGAAAAAACACAACGCACAGTCCGGCCAAACATTTGTGTAGCCATTCTCGGAGGGAAACACAACTCTTTGGCTCACTTTTGACGGTCAAATTATAAAGAGTTAGCATTATATCCCTCCCTACCACACTCTGGGAAAGGGGGTGGTAATAATTGGCAATGCCAGTGATTGAATTTGTATCGCCTTCTATGTTTTTGAAAAGAATTATTTCTTCGGGGACACGTTTTTCCAATTTATGTACACAGGTGTGCACAAATTAAGGACGAGATGGTTTTTCGAATGTAACGTCGTGCAGAAGTGCTCCACATCGACTCAAATCATACCATAAGATCACCAAGATGCAAGAATATGGGACAAGTGAGCAAAATTGTCCAAACAAGGAATCCAAAGGATACAAAGGCACTTTATTAAAAAGGTAGCTTCGAGCACAACTGGACAGAAGACAAAAACGTCCATGTGACAGGCGGCTGCCAAGGAAAATCCAGTCTTTAGTAGGGGATATGATCACCCCTTACTGCGTTGCAGGATTTACAATGTCTGTCCATGCTGAGGACGAGGTTGTCAAGGAGCTGTTGAGGCATCGCGGCCCATTCCTCTCGTAGCGCCAATCGCAGCTTGCGGAATCGTTGCTGGCGGCTGGTGACATGCTGCCAAGCGTCTTCCGATAAGGTCCCACACGTGTTCGATTAGATTTTGGTCCGGGGACCTTGCGGGCCAGTCCATGCGTTGAATATCTTCACTCTCCAACAGCTCTGCGACATTCACTGTACGATGATGTGTATCGTTGTCGTACATGAAGAGAAACTCGGGACCTAGAGCACCTCTAAACAGACACACGTGAGGCAGGAGAACCTCGGTACAATAGCGGACACCAGTGACTGAACTTCCTTGGAAGTTGTGGAGGTCAGTACGGCTACCAAGTATGATACCGCCCTAAACGAGAACTCCGCCACCTCCAAACCGGTCCCTTTCGATAATGTTGGAGGTGTGATTGCATGTTCCGTGCTCTCTGCAGATGTGTATACGCCCAGAATCGCTCGTAAGACTAAATCGCCTCTCATCCGTAAAGATAACTCGACCGCATTGCTGATGTGTCCAGTTCTTGTGTTCCTGACAGCACAGAAACCGCTGTTTGTTGTTTCGTGCACGGATTTGGTGCTGGCTGATGTGCATTGTATAATGTTCAATGATGAAAGATATCTCGTGAATGATGGACTAATAAATGTCAGAAGATTCCATGGAGATACCAATCATATTGTACACACACACATACACAGAAAATTCTTCTTGTAATACAGTAATTGAGGAAACCGCCGTGCGACATGAAAAGCAGGCAGCTGTCACTTTTGTGGCAGAACCTGTATAGATGCACATCATTTCGATAAAAGCATCCCGAACCCAGTGCGGATCTTTTAGTTGGTGAATATGGATATTTCGTTGTTCCAGTAGGGACTATTCATGTCTTCTTGATGAGGTGTGAATGGTCAATTGGATGCAAGATCAGCGAATCTTTCTTTCCTCTTTTTATTAGAGGTTTAACGACACCGGGAGCAATTCAGTGGGATATTAGCAGTGGCCCGGCCCTAAATTAGGTCCACTCAGTGGTGGAAATAGGCCGGAGCGCAGCGAAATTCCTAGCTAAACGCCACGTGGCGGGAAAGTTTAAACGCCCAAAGAAAGGGAGTATTTAATTTGAACAAAACATTTCGCAATGCGTTATACATTTCAATTAATGACGCCATCTTGTATGAATTGTTCGTCGTTCCAAAAATGTTCGTTCTGCTCTAATAAACCTCTGATAAGGTGTTTGCCGAGAGAAAAGTTCACTTCAGGAGCTGATCGCCGACCGTCCGGCGGATCTCCTCCCCGGACCACCAAACTGAGAGAAGACTTAAGAAATTATTATAGGACATAATTTTTATATTCTCAAATCAAAGTTATAACAGATGTTTCAGTTTAAATAAATGGACATTTCAGACAGAGCTGAGTTTCTTTGTTTTGTCGCACAACACAATTTCATATCTCCGCTTCAAACACGAGGTGACTTTTTTTCTCCAATGTGTATTAATAGCGGACACTTAATTTCCATGGCTATCCGATTGGTCCTTTGAATAAGAAACGTACCTCTGATTAAAGAAAGCAGCTCTGACTTCAGCTAAATCTGAGTATTTCATTTTTTTTTTTTTTTTGAAGGTTTAACGACCACCGTGAGCAACTCAATGGGTTATAAGCAGTCGCCCGTCCCTAATTTAGGGTCACTGATTCCAGAGTAGGGAGAGAGCCAGTGCCGTAAGACAAACACAGCATCCATGCCTCACCGGGATTCGAACCCGGACCCCTTTTGGACTGATGATCAGAAGCCATCGCCTAGACCACTGCGCCATTTCCTTTTAAAGCTTAATAACGAAATTTCCTAACATAGTTTCATATCTCCTGCGAATGGGTTTGTGCATATTAAATGTTTATGGCATTCACTTGTAGGTTGGGTTCCAGCAGCGAATAATTCCAATTTCCACTATTGGGGACACTGGTTCCAGTGAACGGATAGAGCCAGTGCCGTTTGGGAAACACAACATCCGTGACTCACCGAGATTCGAACACGGACCCATCTCGAACGAATGATCAGAAGTCATCGCTTAGACCACTGCGCCAAAGGGCCGTCCAGAGAATATTTCTCTTAATGAATATGTGTCGAACATGATGGAAGACGCTGTAACACCAAATTTGATATTAAGTTTCCCGAATGCGAATTCAATTGAAACAAGTCTGGAAAACCAGCCAGCAAAAGGACACATGACGCCTTGTACTGAATGCATGAGTAAGGCATTGCCTTTCTTCAAGTAAAGCGGGTAACAGGTCATATCTTCTGTTGTTTTTGAAACGCGTAAAAACTATTTTATCGTAAATAACAATGTGATTCCTTGAAGATTTATTAATTACCACCGATTTTAGTTAAAATGTGATCGCTTCTAATGATTTTCTCACCGCTTACTCATTTTGTAGCGCATGACCTACTTATTATTTTAGGAAACGTCGAACGACTAGAGGTGGAATTTCGTAAAATGGTGCGACACAAAAACCGCATGAATTACTGTCCCCCTGAAAAATGTAATTAGTTCAGATGTTGTGTTCTCGTACATGTTAATGAGTCTGCCAACTCACAATCTATTCCTTAACCCCGCAGAATAGCTGCTTATGCCTAAGGTTATGGCATTCCCTTTTCGCAATTCTCTATGGAATCCTAGACTGTCAGTGTGCAGTGCATTAAGTAATGTTCGAATTACGCCTCGCAGAATCGCAATTTCTGATAGACTTCATCTGTTGTAAGGAGCACACACTCCGTGTACGTAATCTTCAGGTTTTTCCTCCGAGGAATGGGCTAATGAGAGCTGAAGTAATCCGGCCTAAAGGATTTGCTGGGAATGTGAGTGAGGATTACGTGCAAGACTATGGAGGCAGGCAATCAGGTCGCAACCGACGTTTGGTGATTTGCGGGCGAATTATCGCTCCTTTGTTGGTTGAACTCCTGTGCATTCCGGCCTACTTCTCAGAGACCCTGCGTTTCTCTTGAACCTCAATGATTGGGAAGCGCAGTCTTGCTTTGAAATACATTACACCCTAACTAAAGCTATGAAATAAAGGCACGTGCGAAAGTGGGAAATGTAACTTGTACATTCTGACATTATCCATCATTCCCTTCCTACCATAAATTCACTGTGTTGTTCAGTTCCTAGCTCGCACATATGTTCAAAAAATTCTAGCATAAATGCTGCAAAGCGGAATCTAATTATTCAGGTTGTTGCAGTGCGCTTCAACGTGGAAATAAATTAAAGTTTTGTAATCATATCCATGTACTGAGTGAACTAATTGAAAGAACAAAGAAATATGAACCCCCACTGTGCATGGCTTTTATTGATTATGAAAAGACCTTCGGTTCGGTGAAACCATCAGCAGTTAAAATGGCTTTGAGATCCTGCGGTATTCAAGATGCATATATTAGCATTATTAATAACACCTCTGAAAATACAGGTGCAAAGGTTCGGATATCTGATGATACAGCACAAATAAAAATTGTAAAGGGAGTGAGACAAATTGACACCATATCTCTCAAACTCCTTAATGCAAAATGTCTTTCAGTCTTTGAACTGCGAAAACAAAAGAATAAAGATTAATGTATATTATATAACTCACCTTCGTTTTGCTGACGATGTGGTCATTTTTGGAACTGTTACATTGTGGACATTTTTGCAACGATCATACACTGCATCAGAGCTTCAGGGTATGATCCAGGAACTTGCTGACAAGAGTAAAGAAGTGGGATTAAAAAATGTTCTTGTAGAAGACAAAAGTGATGTACAATAGTGTTACAAGAATAGAAGACATAGATTGATGGAGCAAAAGTGGAGATAACCGATACCTACATTTATCTTGGGCAGCCGATATCAAGCAAAGGCGACATTGAGGAAGAAATTAATCAACTTGTAACACTTGGTTGGAGAACTTTTGGAAGTAACAGTACAATTTCCAAGAGCAATATATCATATTTTAATTAGAAAAGCCTTTCAGCACGATAAGATATATTTATTAATACAGTCTGTAGTAAAAAATAGACATTTTTAAGGCACAACAACTTACAAGATCTTTCAAAGCACCAAGTGCTCCAAGATCTTATAAGTTGTTGTGCCTTAAAAATGTCTATTTTTTAGTACAGACTGTATTAATAAATATATCTTATCTTGCTGAAAGGCTTTTCTAATTAAAATATTGTTTAGCGCACGAAGAATCCTTATTAAAGGCAATATATCATTATGTCTTAAAAAATACATTTTTAATCAATGCATCCTTCCATAGTTTACGTATGGAGCAGAAACATGGACCTTAACTAATAAACACGTACAAAGACTTCAGACAACTGGAAAAAACCTGAAGAGATGCATGCTTGTTGTAACTAGGAAAGATAAGGAAAGGGAACTGGTGGATAACGAAAATGACAGGAGTGGACGACATCATAACCAGAGTGAAATCACTGAAATGGCAATGGGCGACACATGTTGCCAGAAGAACGGATCACATATGGACAACCGAAATTTTAGACTGTATTCTGAGGTACAGAAAAAGACACAGAAGAAGAAGACCACATGGGAGATAGATGGATGAAATTGGAAACCATGCGGGAGGGATATGGAGGAGACAGGCACCAGACAGACAGTTGTGGAAAAGACTTGGGGACACCTTCATGGAGTAGTGAATTGATAATGGTTCACAATGATGGCGATGAATGATGAACAAAAAAAACACTCAGTGGACAAAACATTAGAACTAAAGGTGATGGGAGTTGACATCGGCATCCCCTGCGTAGTTGAACAGACCTAAAACGAACGTAAGTGATAACTAGGTGAGCAGCAGGGTTTCCCAACAGTGCATCGCAATCGACGAACTTGTGTAAACGCGATGATCTCAGCGACTTTGATAATGGACGCATTGTCGGCGCACGACACATGGGCGATTCTATCTCCCAATTGATAAGATCTCTAGGGTTTTCGAAGGCAACTGTGACAAGGATGTACCGCGAGTATACCATCTACTAACCTACCAGCTGCCTGAAACCAAGCGGTTGCCGTCTACGCGTTATTAATGACCGCAGTTGAAGTATATTCGCCGGGATTATGGAGACAGACCTCTTGGCAAAGGCAGCACAAATCACATTCAGGAAAAATGGCGGAGCACCAGGTTGAGCCACCAAATGAACAGAACGGCGAAATCTGTATACCCTTTGGTACAGGAGCCGACTCCTAATCGTGTGCCACGGTTGAGTGCTCATCATCGGTTGGACATTACGCCTCGCCTGGTTTCAGGAACATCAAAATTGGACCTGTGCAGTGTGGCACCGCGTCGTGTGTTCAGATGAATCCCGTTTCCAGCTGTACCGAGCTGACGGGAAGGTGCGGATGTTCCGTTGACATCATGAAATTATGGCCCCGTCGTTCAAGGTGCTGAAAGATCTGTGATGGTTTGGGGAGCCTCTTCGTTGGACCAATTCGGTCCCTTGCTATGTCTGGAGAGGTTCTTAACCACTGCGAGCTACGAGCATTGGCTGGCTAATCACCTTCATGCCTTCAGGGCCTTTGAGCATCCTGCGGCCAATGGTGTGCTCCAACCGGATAATGCCCCACCCACCAAGCCGCAACCACCAAGCAGGCATGGCTCGAGGAATACTCCTCTGAGTTTGGAACCATCCCGTTGCTGCCAAGGTCACCGGAGCTAAACACTGTGAAATTCTATGGGATGTCGTCGAGCGGAATATCAGATCCTTGCATCTTGGATCGATGTCTCGGGCGGAAGTCTGGACAATACTGCTACACCTATGGCTGGAACTACCTCCGGAAAGTCTCCAGCATCTGCTATACTTGACAGGATAGAAACTCTCGGATGCCAGATTCCACATCCACCACCGAAACGCCATGTGTTGTCCTTGTAGCAAATGGGCAGTGGAACGTTCCGGTCTGTATAGTTGATGGGACCCAGCCGGTTTAAATGATGGATAGGCTAAAGCCAGTGTATATGTTGGATGGCGTAAAGCCGATCTGTATTGTGGATGGTGTAATATCATGTGAGTATGGTGGATAAGGTACGATAGCACCCCTTCCAATTCCCTGTAGTATTCAACGGACTTCTCTAGAAGTGTGGCTTGGGTGTTATCAGCTTGCAGCAACGTCTGCTTCCTGTTGATGAGCGCTGGGTAATTTTGGCGCAGAGCTACAAGGATCTGCTGCAGTTGTTCGACATGTAGCTCCCCGTCCACAGCCTGATCATCTGGCATGAGTTTCCAATGCACAGGACACTCAACACTTCAGCAAATGCCCAGTATGACTTTCGTTTGGAATCGCCCTCTGTACCACTGCTGTGCTTCCTGGTCTGATCTGGTCACACCTACTGGTTCTCAGCAGAGGTAGGATAACATTGAAATATCCACTATTGATCAGCTGTGGCGATACGACACCAGTTAAATGATGGATAGTAATTTGACAGTAAACTGCGATAGAGAGCGACTCGTTATTCCTCATGATGGGGTGTCAGTTCGTAGAGAACAATACGATACCACCTGGAAGAGAAACAAGGTTGGTGCAGGTGAGCGATGATTGATTGAAAAGCGCCACCTAAACTACGAAATGCCGCGTACTGGTACCGGGTTTCGCTGTCACAGCTTCGACAAGGGTGTCAGTGTTGTTTGTCGTTGAATGTTCTGACTTCAGTTTCCCTTAGAGGCTGTTTTCAACATTAAAACAATAGAACCATTTTTGCGCAGTGCTACTATCCACTGTTTCGTCGCCTTGAACTTCCGATATTTCTCTCGCTGCTGCTGTCACATTTGACCCTTGCTTGTTTTATAAATATGTAGGGCACCCGAACAGTATGTTTATCGACGTCCATCCTCTACTCACCTTACAATGCACTATAGATCTGCGACGAATGCACAGAATCAGCTTGGTGTGTTCCACGTCATCTCGGTTTGCCATCGACGCTACCACGCATTTCACATAGGAATGGAGGCTCAACATTTTGTAGAACTCAAAACGAGATGGATTTTTGACTCACTCTTGTAGTTAGGTGTTTGGCAAGAAACCACCTCAACAATATCAACGTGTTTCCGCACAGATTTCAATAGAGCAGAGGCCAATAACACTAGGTAAATATCACATGTATCATTACAGATGTTACAAAGTGGTTAGCTTAACGTGCCAAATATTGTCGGTGTTGTACGTGTGGCACTTCGGCCATGCATCAAACGTCAGCGAATATCGTTTTCTCTTTTCGCACTTACTGCTTGGTGCACCAGACGCCAAACTACAGCTGGTGGATGACTTCACAACAACTGGGAAAGGATACGGAATGGATTTAAACAGACTACGGTAAATATTAAAGTCATGCATTGCTGCAAATGGAGAGAAATTTCCTCTTATCAGATATGAGAAATGGTGCATAAGATGACAGACTAGTCAATCCTATGGACAGCGTTGTTTTGAAAACAGGATGACATGATAAGAAAATAAGCAGGAGTTATCGATAGAAAAGAGAGTGGGCACGCCACAACTTAGTCGGAAATACTAGACAAAGCGTAGTTACTGGTGAATCGGACTCGATATATGACCTTGAGTTTCATGCGGACTATTTACCAAAAAGAACTAATATTTTTGACCCCTTATTTGCGCAAAGTTGAACTATCTGTCATGGATGAAGGATGAATAGATATGATCAGAAAGTTGTGCTATCCGTCCTGGATGAAGGATGAATAGATGTGATCAGAAAATTGTGCAATTCGTTGTGGGTGAGGGATGCATGGATGTGATCAGAAAGTTGTATTTTCCGTCCTGGATGAAGGATGGATAGATGTGATCACAAAGTTGTGCTATCCGTCCTGGCTGAAGGATATGAAGATATGATCAGAAAGTTCTGCTATCCGTCCTGGATGAAGGATGAATAGATGTGATCAGAAAGTTGTGTTATCCGTCCTGGATGAAGGGTATATAGATATTATCAGAAATGTTTGCTATGCGTCCTAGATAAAGTCCCCAATTGAACTATTTAATTTTCGCTAAGCTCTGAATTACATTGTCGTATGATGACATTAATATTTTACAGAAAAGTGACATTTTGAGTCTGTTGTGCTGAAAACTCACGCAAGAATAAATATTAGATAAGCGTGCTAAAACGTATACAGATATTGTGGGTAATAGGAACCTTCCCAAATGCAGTGTCTGGATAGTTTTTAAGGGATATAGTTTTGTATTTGATTGAGGGGTTTTTATTTTGTAGAAGAAAATAATGTTTAGGCAAAGCATCGGTAGAAAGGATCTGGAAAGTGCTTGTTGCACTGAAGAAGGCAGTTTTGAAGAGTTCAACCACTCATCTCTGTCAATGAGGTATCTTAAATTATAGTTTCATTGTCTATAACTTTTCTTTCTTTTTTTTTCTTTGATTGGAGGTTTAACGACCACCGTGAGCAACTCAATGGGCTATAAGCAGTCGCCCGTCCCTAATTTAGGGTCACTGGTTCCAGGGAAGGGAAAGATCCAGTGCCGTAAAACAAACACAACATCCATGCCTGACCAGGATTCGAACCCAGACCCCTTACGGACGAATGGTCAGTGGCCAGCGCCTTAGACCACTGCCTTCATATGGAACGTATGTGTTATGTAACATGACACAGATGATGTACTACTGCGGTGACGTATGCGGTAAATCAGCAGTGCTGAAGCGATAAGCTTTGGAGTAGAGAATGCGGGTTCGAATTCTAGTACTGGCAAAAGTTTATATATTATACATGTTGGTTTTAAGAAGTGCTCCTGCTGAGAACTTCGATAGAATGGAATGCCCTAGGAATATATGGCTGTACGACATAAAAACCCTAACTGCTGCTATTTAATTGCTAATACTGTCTTAATTGTCTATTCTGTATTATCTGAAATTTTTACTCTTTAGTATGACTGATCAAGGTGAAAATATTCCAAATACGTGGCGACAGTTAATAAATAAAAACATCGCTCTTTCCACGTTCCAGAAACACACAGCAACCGAAAAATTGTTTTTCAGCCGCCATTGTGGAATCGAACCAACAGAACTCGCGATACCGCAAGTTCTGTTGGTTCGATTCCACAATGGCGGCTGAAAAACAATTTTTCGGTTGCTGTGTGTTTCTGGAACGTGGAAAGAGCGATGTATTTATTTAGTATGACTGATTTTATATGTGCTTTTAAACGCGCTTCACCCTCTTTCCTAAACTAACTCGTTTCACGAACCAAAGCACACTTCAGTGTGTGATAACAATTACCAGAAATCAATATCATATTCTTTGTGAATTTCGAAAAACTTTAAAAAATAATAGTTATTGTAGGATGAATCCTTCCTGAATTTTTTTTTTTTTTTGTTTTCTTCATTACGTTTCAGGAATTGTATGATTGTTACATGCCTTTTTATGCTTTAATATTTTTCTTCTCCAAGGGAAATATATTTCTTGCAAATGAGCCGTTGTTTCATTAGCAAAGCACAGCATAAGTAATCACGGAGGAAAATTACTTCAAGTGAAACGTTGCTGTTAGAAATGCATCGTGAAAAACAAGAGAATGATAAAGAACAAAAGAAAACAAAGCATTCTGCGGTCTGCATGCAATGTCGCAATTATGCTTCGTCGTCTCAGAAAATCTGAAAGACCTGTGGACCGCTTGCTCTCGCGGAGTACAAAAGAAAAGTTTCGGTCACTGACACAACTATTATAATTACTTAATAGAGCTATTAGTTATTATTTAAAAAGCACAGAGCTTTTCTCGTCTGGGGAAGTAAAGAAAGATTTACGACTTTTAAAATGTCATTTACTCTTATCCGAATGCAATTAATCACCATTTGGCACTGGTTCCAGTTTGGCAGTCGTTATTGCTGATGATGTATGAACACTCTGGACCTTTGTGGTACCTTTTAGCGGCAATCTCTACCGTTGCGTTCTCAGTGATTTATTGTAAGAATTAGTTAGCGCATTCTTTTTCATACTCGTGATCACCTTAAACTTATCCCTTCTGTGTTCCATAACTTTTCAGCATGCAAAGACAAATATTCTGCTTCGAATCTTGAAATCTTGGAGGTCAGCAGGGCCGTAGCTACTGGGTGCGCACGGAGGGCGGTTGACCTCCCAGAATGGTCATTCCAGGGATATCTATTCATGTTCTGGGGGATAAAACAAAATAAAAATTGTAACTAGAAAAGAAAGTTACCTCCTTAAGTATTTCCTTTTTAAAGACTTCAGTTAGTCTCATACAGTGTTCCATGCAGTTAACCAGGTTACCATACACTATGAGGTGTGAATATCTCATATCCATGTAGGGAATTTTCAACAACAGTGAATGCAATCATAGAAAACAATATGTGGGTATGCCTACCTTCCATGACCTTTCAGAATATGTTGTTGGGATGAAGATATAATCATTTGTGCTCTGTCGCAGAAAGCTCTCTGAACGTTTAACCCTGAACGGAATTTTTAGAATCCCTAACCCTAAAGCTTCTTCGCAGCCCCCCCCCCCCCCCAGTGTCGCGCAGCAGTCTAAACGATGGCTTCTGATCATTCGTCCGAGATGGGACCGGATATGTATCCCGGTGACGCATGGTTGTTGTATTTGTCTTACGGCTCTGGCTCTCTCTCCCTTCCCTGGAACCAGTGGTTCTAAATTAGGGACGGGTGACTGCTTATAGCCAACTGATTTGCTCACGGTGGTCGTTAAACCTCCAATCAAAAGAAGGGAAAAAAAGATGCCACCGAATTCTCGGATGTAATGAGTACGTCTTTTCAATCCGTTCTGACGCAAATTAAATTTATCAAAGCTATATAAAGTCAATGGAACGACTCTGTAAAACAGTAGTATCTGACCGAAGATGAAAGTTTTTCAATCGGGTTTTTAATCCCGCAGATACTGCTGTAAACGGAATAGTGAACTTACGCCATCTGGTTGCAGACTTATGAATTAAGAAAAATTTGAATTAATATGGAAAACATTTCGCAGCGGAAAATCTCTCCAACAAAGAAATAGTTTTTCAAATCGGACTCTTCAAAGCAGAGATATAGACAAATATAAGATACGCATCTACGCCCCCTAGCGGGTAAACCATGCATTATTTTAGCAAGAAAGTATTCTCAAAAGGTTTTTCGATGTGAGCAGTATTGGTCCAAGAAAAAAAAATTAGTAGAGTTTTCAGGAGCTCATATTTTGATGAAAATACACCAGAAGCAGAAATTAACAGTTATGCTCCCTGGTGGCCAAACTACTTTTTACAAAATATTAGAAATTATATAAAAAACCTTTTCCATCACGAGCTGTTGTTTGAAGGGCGCAGTTACTTTTAGCAATAAAGTAATACTAAGTAAACATTGACACAAGCTGCTAAATACGACAACGCATTAATGAGAAAGAAAATTAGCTTTATCTGAAACTTAAATGAACATATATATATATATATATATATATACAGTTGACCTAAGCTATACACTTCTGTTACCATGTTGTAACTCTTAAATGTAACACTTAAAATAAGAAGGGCGTTCAGCTGAAGTGACTGATAAAACATATTATACAACAGACTATCAGAAAGAGTTCAAATTCAACTTTGTTGAAAAGATACTTTAGGCTTACTGTTCTTAGAGACATCGGGAAGACAGCCGCTTGTCACCTTGATCGGGGAAAAACTCCGCAATACTCTTGAGCTGGATCCGTAGTCATAATCCAAAAGGACCAGTATGCACTGTATCAATTCTTGGTGTTATCCATTGCAGATCCTCGTACTTGCGTCAGTAATTCCTTCAAAATCCGACGACATCTGACTCGGAATCTCAAGGTCGTACTCCACAGGTCATACACCGATATATACTCCTGGCCATACTCCGCCTCTATCCGAAGAGTCTTTTTAGCGGCTTGATGGCGGTTGGTCGTGATACGTCAGGGCCCCTAATTTGCATGATTGTGATTTTTTTTTCTGAGCGAGATGTGAAGCTCTGAGGAAATTCATTATTTACAACACGAGGTGTATGCGATAAAGGAATCATTTTCCAAATCAGAGTTTCATAAGCAGAAATATCAGGCAAAACGCAATTTACTTGTGCGCTCCCTAGCGGAAAGTCTATGATTTACTTGAAAATTTTAAATTTATGTGAAACACATTTTGCATCAAAAACACTATCCAACAAAGAAAGAATTTTTCAAATGGACTCCTAGAAGTAGAGATATTGACAAAAATACGATATGCATCTACGCCCCTGGCGTAGAAACCACGCATTATTTTAAGAAGAAAATATTCCTAAAAAGTCTGTTGACGTGAGTAGTATCGATCCACAAACGAATTTTTTTTCAATCGAGATTTTAGAAGCCCAAATTTTGCTGCAAATACACTGACGGAAAAAAAAAATCCCAACACCAAGAAGGGGTTGTGTTAGATAAACGACAGCTGGTAGGCGGTGAGAGTACATCTGTAAGATGACGTCTATGCAAATTTCGCGCTCGGCGCATACGTGTGGCGCTGGTAGCGCCCCTCGGAACATGCAAAGCAGGTTTGCTGTAAATACGCGCTGTAACGTTCGTGAGCGTTAGTTATCGTTGAGATTCGACGTAGTGTGTTAATGTTAGTCAAGAATGCCTGTAAGAAGACGAAGGAGCCATTATAAACAGCTCACGGAGTTTGAACGAGGTCGTGTAGTAGGGCTACGAGAAGGTGGATTTTCGTTCAGCAATATTGCAGAACGACTTGGCAGGAATGTAGCCACTGTGCATGATTGTTGGCAGCGGTGGTTAAGGGAAGGTACTGCCTCAAGAAGACCGGGTTCCGGCTGGCCACGTGGCACTACTGAGAGGGAAGACCGCCGTGTACGGCGTATGTTCGTGGCGCATCGTACCGCGTCTGCGGCAGCAATTCGAGCTGCAGTTGCCACCACAGTGACACAACGAACTGTTAGAAATCGGTTACTTGAAGGAACAGCTGCGAGCCAGGCGCCCTGTAGGGGGCATTCTACTTACTTCAAACCACTGCCATTTGCGACGTCAGTGGTGTCAAGCTAGAGCTCATTGTAGGACGGAGTGGAGATCTGTTGTGTTTTCTGATGAAAGTCGGTTATGCCTGGGTGCCAGTAATGGCCGTGTGTTGGTTAGAAGGAGGTCAGGTGAGCGCCTGCAACCACCCTGTCTGCGGCCGAGACACACTGGACCTACACCTGGAGTTATGGTCTGGGGAGCAATTTCCTATGACAGCAGGAGCACTCTCGTGGTTATCCCACGGACCCTGACGGCACGGTTGTACGTCGGTCTGGTGATTCAACCTGTTGTGCTGCCATTCATGAACAGCATTCCAGGGGTTGTTTTCCAACAGGATAACGCTAGACCGCATACCGCTGTTGTAGCCCAACATGCTCTACAGAGTGTCGACATATTGCCGTGGCCTGCTAGATCACCAGATTTTTCATCAATCGAGCACGTATGGGACATCATTGGACGACAACTGCAGCGTCACCCACAACCAGCATTAACCGTCCCTGTATTGACCGACCAAGTGCAACAGGCATGGAACTCCATCCCACAAACTGACATCCAGCACCTGTACGACACAATGCATGAACGTTTGCGTGCTTGCATTAAATATTCTGGCGGTTACACCGGTTATTAATGTACCAGCATTTCACATTTAAAATGGCTCTTCTCGCGCTTACATTAAGCTGTGATCTTGAAACCTTAATCGATTAAACATGTTACCTATAAAAATGTATTGACGCCATTTCATTCCTCTACAACAATTTTTTCGTGGTGTTGGGATTTTTTTCCGTCAGTGTACATCAGAAGCGGAAATTAAGACGCCTAATGGTGGCCAAACCATTGTTTACCAAAAATTAGAAATTATATGCAAAGGATTTCCCATCAGGAGCTGTATCCGGTGCAGGAAGAATTTTTAAATCGGAGTTTTAGAAGCAGAGGTATCGGGGAAAACGCAATGTACCTTTACGACCCTTAGCGGAAAGTCTGTGAATTACTTCAAAATTTTGAAATTATACGGAAAACATGTCACACCGGTAAATCTATCCAATAAAGAAAGAATTTTTCAATTCAGACCATTGGAAGCAGACATATTGAAAACATAAGATATGCATCTACGTCCCCTGGCAGAGAAACCATGCAAAATTTTAAGAAGAAAATTTACCTAAAAGGTTTGTCGACGTGAGTTGTATCGGTTTGCGACGAATTTTTTCAATCGAGATTATAGAAGCTCCGATTTTATGGCAAAACCATCATAAGCAAAAATTAATACTTACGGCCCCTGGCGGCCAAAATATTTTTTACCAAGAATTATAAATTATAAGCAAACAGATTTTCTATTAGGAGCTGTCTCTCTCCGCTGAAGATTTTTTTAATCAAATCGGAGTTTTAGAAGAAGAGATATCGGGGAAACCGTAATTTAGTTTCATGCCCCCTAGCGGAAAATCTATGCGAAACTTGAAAAAATAACTATACCTAAAATACTCTTCGACATAATTGTAATCGACACATTAGAGAAATGTTGCAATCAGATGCTTAGAAGAAAATATATGAAATTTTTATTTCATATATTTGTATTTTGAATTCGACATCATCTGTATTAACGCCCTCTAGCGGCAAAATTGTACATCGTAAAAAAAACGAAATAAATGATCGTCATTCGCACATTTCAAGCCTTCCAATGCAAAAATAATTTTTCAAATCGTACTAATAGTCCTGAGATATGGTGTCTACAGACGGACGGATGGACAAACCGATAACATAAGCACGATTTTTTTTACAAAAGACGTGCAAAAAAAGCATCTTCCTATTGTTACGTTCACTATCGGATACTTATTCGTTTTGAGCTGGCTTGCTTTTTGTTCTGCATTTGTGTATAGTGTGGTGTTGTCGAAGTTCACATAACATTTACGTATTATTTAGTATTTACAACCTGTGGTTCTTCGGTATTTACCAGATTTCTACATTTCTAGCACGTCTTTTGTAAAAAAAAAAGATTGTGCTTATGCTATCGGTTTGTCCGTCCGCATGTAGACACCATATCTCTGCAACTATTAGTCCGATTTGAAAAAGTATTTTTGCGTTGGGAAGTTTGAAAGTTGCGAATGATGATCCTTTATTTCGTTTTTTTTTACGATGTATAATTTTACCGCTAGAGGGCGTAAATGGAGATAGGCTCGAATTCAAAATACATTTCATTCCATATATTTGCTTCTAAAAATCAGATTAAAGAAATTATTTTTTCTTTCGGTTCCACTTGTGTCGAAGAGTATTTTAGGTACAGTTACTTTTTTCAAGTTACGCATACATTCTCCGCTAGGGGACGTAAAAGTAAATTACGTTTTCGCCGATATCTCTTCATCTCTTCTTCTAAAACTCCGATTTGAATTTTTTTCTTTCAGCGAATACAGCTCCTGATGGAAACTGTTTTGCATATAATATTTATTATGTTGCAAAGAATACTTTGACCACCAAGGGGCGTAAGTGTTAATTTTTGCTTCTGATGTATTTGCCAAAAAACCTGAGCTTCTAAAATCTGGATTGAAAGAATTCGTTCATGGACTAATACCACTCACGTCGACAAACATTTTCTGAATATTTTCTTCTTCAAATATTACATGGTCTCTCCGTCAGGGGGCGTAGTTGTATATCTTATTTTTGTCAATATCTCTGCTGCTAATCCGATTTCAAAAATTATTTCTTTATTGGACAGAGTTCTTGATGTGACATGTTTTCCATATATTTTCAAAATTTTCAAGGTAATCATAGACTTTCCGCTAGGGGGCACAAACGTAAATTGCGTTTTACCCGATATCTCTGCTTCTAAAACTCCGATTTCAAAAATTCTTTCTGCACCGGACAGAGCTTCTGGTGGGAAATTCTTTGCATATAATTTATAATTTTTGATAAAAATGGTTTCGCCAGCAGGATGTATAATTTCCCTTCTGATATATTTTCAGCAAAATCTGAGCGTGTAAAATCTCGTTTGGCAAAAATTCGTTTGTGGGCCGATACTACTCATGTCGACAAACCTTTTAGGAATAGTTTCTGCTTAAAATAAGGCTTGGTTTGTACGCCATGGGCCGTAGATCTATATCTTATTTCTGTCAATATCTCTACTTCTAGGAGTCCGATAATGAAAAATTCTTTCTCTGTTGGATAGTGTTTCCGATGAGAATTGATTTTCATAAAAATTCAAAATTTTCAAGTAAATCATACACTTTCCGCTAGAGGGCGCAAAGGTAAATTGCGTTTTCTTCGATATTTCTGCTTCTCAATCTCCGATTTGAAAACCTCTTCCTGTATCGCATGCAGCTCCCGATGGGAAATGCTTTTCATGTAATTCCTAATATTTCGTAAAGAATGGTTTGGCCACCAGGAGGCATAAGTGTTAATTTCTGCTTCTGGTGTATTTGCAGCAAAATCTGCGCATCTGATAACTCGACTAAATTTTTTTTTCTTGGCCCGATACCTCTCACATCGAAAAACCTTTTGATAATACTTTCTTCTTAAAATAATGCATGGCTTCCCCGCTAGGGAGGGTAGATGCATGTCTTATATTTGTCCATAACTCTGCTTCGAAGAGTCCCATTTGAAAAATTATTTCTTTGTTTTAGAGCGTTTCCGTTGCGAAATGTTTCTCATACAAATTAAAATTGTTTGTATATCATAAGTCTGCAACCAGTGTACGTAAGTTCACGATTCCGCTTACAGCAATATCTGCTATGTTAAAAATGGGATTGAGCAACTTCTTTCTTCGGTCAGATACTATTGCTTTCCATACCGGTTCATTTTACCTTAAATAGCTTTGATGCATTTAATTCTCGTTAGAACGGATTCAAAAGACGTGCTCATTACACCCGAAAATTGGGTGTTATCTTTCTTGTTAATAAAATGCTATCAAAACCTGAAGCGCGATTTTTGAACAATCGTAATACTTCCCTATAACGACGGTATGTGAGAATGTAAAATCCACGTATTGTTTGCGTGGAACTAGAAAGGGCGTAATTTTGTACTCAAAGGAACATAATTTCCAGTCTCGCCCTCCCAGGTAGGAACAGCTTGCTACGGTCCTGTAGGAAACACTGGCATTGTACAGAGGGAATGCATCATAGAGTGTTTTCTCATTTAAGTATGGTTGTATCTTGCGCAATTGGCAGCCTCATCCATTCCGGTGGAGAGACTCGAACTCACATTTTTCTGCTCCGGAGCCGAATGCTTTCAAATTACTACTACGGCATGGGTTTATCACTCCTACTTGCCTTCTTGATATACACTGAAGAGCAATTAAATTAGAGATATCTGTCTAGTAACGTGTAGCACCACCTTTCGCCCTGATAACGGCGGCGATTTGTCTCGGCATGGACTCGACAAGGCACCGGAAGCGTTGGAAAGCCATTCGGATCCACGACCCCTGAACAAGCTCCCACAAAGTTCAAAAAGATTTGATGAAGGGGGGTCAGAGCCTCGAACATCTCTCTCGATGGCATCCCAGATGTGCTCGATCGGATTGAGGTCAGGGGACCTAGCTGGCCAAGGAAGCGTGGTCACGTCGATGGAGTGTTCATCTAACCATTCTTATACAATTCGAGAGCGATGGCACGGTGCATTGTCTTGTTGCAGGATGAGGTCCTCAGTCGGATGCTAAAGACGCACAAACGGGTGCAAATGGTCGTCCAGGATATCCCAGTAACGTTGACCTGTGAGAGACGATGTCACGCGTACCAGGGGTCCCATTTCAGTCCACGTAACCAGTCCCCAGACGAGAATGCCACCCCCACCAGCTTGAAGAGTACCCTGATGGCAAGAAGGATCCATCGCTTCATGTAGTTTGCAGCGTACTAGTATCCTGCCATCCGCATGTACCAACGTGAATCTCAACTCATTAGTCCAGGCAACATTTTCTCACATGTCTAGGGTCCAGTGGCGATGTTGCCGCGCCCATGGCAATTTTTTCACCCTGTGATGTGCGGTCAGCAGCGGTACCTTCGTGGGACGATGGCTTCCGTACCCCATAGCGAGGAGATGGTTCTGGATGGTGTGGCTGCTTGCGCGTTTTTCTGCACCAACGTTAAATTGCCGAGTGATTTCTTGCACTGTGGCCCGTCTATCCTCTGTTACAATGCGAGCTAGCCGATGATTACCCCGCTCATCCACACGCTGTTGTCCACGGCAGTTGGCCATTGCAGGGATGGTTTTACCGGATTCGATGTACTCACGGTGCACCCGTGACACAGTGACTGCACGACTTCCCAGATGGAGTGACCCATTCGTCGAGCCCCGACAATTTGCCCACGATCAAATGCGCTTAGATCCTTCGTCTTACCCATACTGCGTCCAACTCTTACTGATTCCCGTCGCATCACTCCTTATGTTGTCAGATTGCTGCATACGGCATGTCGTTTCCGTTTACAGGGCCGCCCACAGCGCCACATTTGTATAACGCCACCTGTCTCTCATTCAATTGCTCTTCAATGTATATACTAGTGATCTGATTTATTGACGTAGGAAATAGACACATAAGCGTTTCCAAGCTTTCGCACGCCAACCAGATGGCTTTTTCAAGGAAGTTAGACATAAACTTCAAACTGAATAACAGAATGCTTTAACAATTTGAACGCGGGAACTTGACTTGGCAATAAATAGATACGACGTTATTATTGTCAAGTCAATTTCCCGCGTTTTAATTGTTAAAGTGTTCTATGTTCAGTTTGCAGGTTCAGTCTTGAAAAAGCCATCTGGTTGAGGTGAGAAAGGTTGGAAACGCTTATATGTCTATTTCCTACGCCAAAAAATCGGATCACTAGTATAAAGTTAGTATTTCCCACTTAATTGGGGTACTGTTCCTCGTTATCAAAAACCGTCTTGTCACGAAGATTCATTGTTATGTCAAATATCAGAAACAGGCGTTTCCATTGTTCTATTATCCATCCTGTATCCCTCAGATGTTTACATTAATCAACCAGTCGTTTCTGTTTAGGTGAGGGAACGCGGGAAGTATGGGTATTCAAGCTTTGCTGGGGACAATGCATTTCAGTGTTAGAAATGTACGGTTCTAATGCTCAATCGATTTGCAGTTCATTAATGTACTTCCTTGCCTGAATCACTCTCTATGATTTTCATAAATACTTCAGTGCTAAAAATAAATAACCGGACACACACACACAAAAGCTTATATGGTTAATGCTTTAAAATAACCCCCATAGTAACAATATTGGTTTTTAGTATTCAGATAAATGTATCTTTATATCTCCTGTGCAATGCACATAATCAGCTCTCCTGGTAAACATTCAGAAATTGGATTTGTCCGGTGGTTTGCAGAAAAAAAGCACTTTTATTCTTCCATTTTGTACTGCGCACATTGGAACCACGTTTATACGTTTCCCGCTCCAGGACGACGAAGTAAGCAACCTTTTTACGGGTGCGACCTCACTGAAGAATTATTTTATAATGGAGACCTCATGCCACCATGTAAATAAAACAAGGGGTTAAAATCATTATTATATATGCATTTTTAAAGGACGTTTATTTTATGAATGGAATGAAATACGGCATTTCATCAAATAATACAAATTTTGCAGATGAACACCCGTTTTCAGGTGTAAATACGACAAGGATGGTAAATCAGATGATATCCGAAAACTTGAACATTTCGTCGTCCGGAAGCGGGAATTGAATCCGCGTCTCCCAGATAGCGCCCGGGTATGCTAACCACTACACCACCCAGAACGACCAGGTCTCAAGTTCCCGATTAACTTTAATATAACCTTCACAGGATTGGCTAGTCGAAGCAACCGGCATTCATCGTTTAGCGAATCCGGAGATTAAGAATCCAATTACGTGATTGTCGGAAACTTGAAGCCTGGTTGTTCTGGGTGGTGTTGTGGTTCGCATACCCGGGCGCTATCTGGGAAACGCTGGTTTGATTCCCGCTCCAGGACGACGAAATTTTCAAGTTTTCGGATGTTATCTGACTTATATATATGTATATACGTAACATCACAGCCTCTCCTTGACAAATGTCAACCCCGCCTTCTCGTGGTGCATCCTGTTCCTACTAAAGGGGCTCTGACGACCGCCAATAGCGGTATAACTATACCATCGGGATTAGAGGAAATTCTATCCCACACTCACCAACCCGCTTGGCCAGCGTGGTGAGTTATGGCCAAACCCCTCCAAAATGACTCCACAACTTAAATCTTGGCCCTCAGTCTCCGGCAGCTGGAATGTACCTGGCCAAGGCAGCGGCCAGTGCGACATGAAGGCAGAGGGTGCTAAGAATCCCCGGAGGACCGGACTAGGCTGCCATCTGATGCTGACCTTGGCAACATACAATGGACGCTCCCTATCTTCTGATTCAAGGCTTCTTGAATTGGAAGAGGAACTACAAAGGATCAAGTGGGACATCGTGGGGCTAAGTGAGGTAAGGAGAAAAGGAGAAGATCTCATCGAACTGAAAAGTGGACATCTCTTCTACTATCGTGGGACAGATACTGGCAGAACTAGTGGTGTTGGATTTATAATAAACAAGAAACTGAAGGATAAAGTTGTAGAAGTTGAAAGTTACTCTGACAGAGCTGCACGGCTTGTTATCCAACTCTCGAAAAGATACCAGGCTCAGATTATTCAAACTTATGCACCCACCACAAGTCATCCTGAAGAAGAAATTGAAGAATTTTATGAGGAAATTTGTCATCTAAATAATAAAGGTAAGCAGCACTTGAAAATAATTATGGGAGATTTCAATGCAAAAATAATGCAACGGCAACAGAATGAAACTTCAGTAGGTAAATTCGGTCACGGCAACAGAAACCAGCGTGGAAATACTCTCGTTGAGTTTGCAGAGGCAGAAGGGTTTTTCATCTTGAACTCCTTCTTCAAGAAAAAGCCACACAGGAAATGGACATGGAGACATCCAAATGGGACGACAAGTGAAATTGATTTTATTATGTGTAACAAAAAAATCGTCATAGAAGACTGCAGTGTGCTAAACAAGTTCAATACAGGTAGTGACCATAGATTGGTGAGATGTAAGATGCACCTCAACACTAAACTTGAACGTGGCAAGCTCATAAGACAAACAAAATCTATTGACATAACCAACCTTAAAAAACACCATAATACCTTCAAGTTGGAACTGAAGAACAGGTTCTCTGCTTTAGAAGGCCTAACATCGGAAGAAGTGGATATTTCGGAAGTTAACAGAAAAGTAACCAAAGCTCTTATGGAAACAGCAACAAAATTAGCTGGGTCTAAGAACAAGTTGCATGTAAATAAATTATCAGGAAAAACGAAAATGTTGATGCAAAAAAGAAGAGAGATGAGGACAACTAAAGAAGATGTGACTTCCAAAGTGGAATATATAGAGCTATGCAAGACAGTAAGAAAAAGTATCACTGAAGACGTAAGAAAATTCAACTGTGAAATAGTGAGGAAAGCAATTGAAAACAACCAAAGCCTAAAGATAGCAAAGGGACATCTCAGTAAGGAAAGAAAACAGATTATGGCACTGAGAAAAGAAGATGGTTCTGTAACAAGAAATAGAGGCGAAATTTTGACAAGAGTGAAAGATTTCTACTCCAAATTATATGAAAGGGATGATACATGCACTCCAGACATCATGAAAGATACCAGTACCAGAGTTCCTCCAGTCCTTCCAGCAGAAGTTGCACATGCAATCAAGAACATGAAGCGGGGAAAAGCTACAGGAGAAGATGGAATTACTGCAGACATCATACAAGAAGCAAGTGGAGAAATCGAAACAGTACTCGCCCAAATTTTCACTCGATGCCTTAATGAAGGAAAGATTCCTGAGGATTGGAACACCGCTACAATGATCCTGCTACATAAGAAAGGTGACATTGAGGATCTCGTAAACTACAGACCTATCAGCCTCCTATCAGTAGTTTATAAAATCTTCACTAAAGTTCTTTCACACCGCTTGAAGGTAACACTGGACATGGCTCAACCGAGAGAACAAGCTGGATTCAGGAGTGGCTACAGCACAATAGATCATATCCATGTGCTGAGAGAACTAATTGAAAGAGCGAGGGAATATGAACTTCCATTGTGCATGGCTTTTATCGATTATGAAAAAGCCTTTGATTCGGTGAAACCATCAGCAGTTACAATGGCTCTGAAAACCTGCGGTATTGAAGAAGCATACATTAATATTATTAATAACATCTATGAAAATGCAAGTGCAAAGATTCGGCTGTTTGAAAATACAACACACATAAAAATTGGAAAGGGAGTGAGACAAGGTGACACCATATCTCCGAAGCTCTTTAATGCCACATTGGAGGGAGTTTTTCAGTCACTGAGCTGGGAAAACAAGGGCATAAAGATTAATGGAGATTATCTAACCCACCTTCGTTTTGCTGATGACGTAGTCATTTTTGCAACTAGCCCATCAGAGCTGCAGAGTATGATCCAGGAACTTGCTGACAAGAGTAGGGAAGTGGGATTGAAAATGAACTTTCAGAAGACAAAAGTGATGTTCAATGCTTTTACAAGAAATGAAGATTTATCGATTGATGGAGAAAAGCTGGAGATAACAGACACGTACGTTTATCTTGGACAGCAGATATCAAGTGAGGGTCGCATTGATGAAGAAATTAATCGGCGTACAAAACTTGCCTGGAGAGCTTTTGGAAGAAACAGCATAATTTTCAAGAGCAATATGCCATTATGTCTTAAAAGAAAGGTGTTTGATCAATGCATCCTTCCAGTGCTTACGTATGGTGCAGAGACGTGGACCTTAACTAAAAGAGACATACAAAGGCTGCAGACAACTCAAAGTAGCATGGAGAGGTGCATGCTTGGTGTAACCAGGAGAGATAAGAAGAGGAACTCGTGGATCCGAAAAATGACAGGAGTGGAAGACATCATGATCAGAGTTAAATCCCTGAAATGGCAATGGGCTGGACATACTGCCAGAAGGACAGATCATCGATGGACAGCCAAAATTTTAGATTGGATTCCAAGGGACAGGAAAAGACCCAGAAGAAGACAACATGGGAGATGGGTGGATGAAATTCGAAAGTATGCAGGGGTGACATGAAGGAGACTGGCACAAGACAGACCATTGTGGAGGAAACTTGGGGAGACCTTCGTCCAGCAGTGGATTGATAATGGTTGACAATGATGATGATGATGATATATATTATCATATTTAAAATTTATTTTATATTCACCAATATTATTTACATTTGTTTATTAAAAATTTCAAAATGTTTCACATAATTAGAAATGACTTGTAAGAAATTAGGAAACAAAAAATAAACACAGTCAGTGGAAGAAAAAAGTTAAAGAACCTTTTCTAACAATCCTAATGTGAAATTTGGGCTTGAATCTTGGATATTATTCTCTGTATTGTTTTTTTTTCGCTCTCCATAAAAAAAGGGGGAAAAAGAAAAAGAAATGGCAACCTTATAATAAACCCTCGCGATCCTGAAACAATATCGACCCAAACGTTGCGCACCCCTACTCTAGAGGATGACCCTAAAATATATATATAAATGTAGAAAACGTTTAAATAAAATTTTAAAATGTTCGATGAAGCCGGAAACGTGACTCATCGGAGAAGTGCAATCCTTTACCAATCAGCGGAGGTTCAATTCCGATGCCGCCGTGCAAATGTAAGCCTTTTCTGCCGATTCACCTGCGTTACCATAGTCGCAGTGATCATCCGTCTGCATCGGAGTCCCATACGCAGCATGGTTCGCTGAACTGTGGTTTTAGACACTCTTGCGGTTGCCCCCTGGTTCATACGGGCAGTGAGTTGCACTACTGTAGCGTGTCTATCGGCCCTCACCCACCTCCAAAGCCGACGTTCACCTCTCACGCCCATTGCACGTGGTGATCCGCAGTTTCCACTTCGCTTATTCGCAATGGTGCCATTTCTCTAATCACGATGCGCTTTAAACACAGCAGCACGCGCACAGTTCACAAACTGTGCTGTTTCAGAAATACTGCCACCCTTGGCACAAAAGCCGATAATCATTCTTTTTTTTGCAAATCTGGAAAATCGCTCCATGAGGGCAACGAGTAATATGTTTTCAAATTGCCTACATCACACCTTATATACACTGCAAGCCAGCTCATTGCCGTCCTGCATTGGCTATGCACTGTTGGCGTCAAAAGTAGAAGGTAGTCACAAAAATGTTACACGACTGTGTATTATTCTTCGTTGAAACGATATACATGAAGCTTGACTGAAAACATTAGTTTGTCTTAGATGTCAAAACTTTCAAGTTCATTTTGGCAATGAGGTAGTCATTGAGAAGAAGCGAAAACAATGTCTCTAAGTTATCATTGCTTGAAAACAGTCGTGGAACAATATCTCGGTGCAAATAAGAACCCTAAATTAGTTATCTTCCCATGAAAGCATGTAAAATACAAATTTGCGGGTGACGAGATCGAAACCATGTCTTTCTACTCCGAAACCGAATGTTTTCCCAGCTAAGAACAAACGACGAGGTTTGTCGCTGAAACTTTGCCGTCTTGACATGTGCATCACTGCATCACCTCTATAATACATCACATACGAGTATACTCACCCCTTGAGAAATTTGGAGGGCACAAAACCGCAGGTTTAAGGTAGGCCGCTAAACATACTTGAAGTAACTCTCTGTAGAAGAAGGAATTCTCACTAATTCCAAACGATGTTTAGAGGAAGCATCACACATTTTTCTTAAAGCGAAAAAGGAATTATCATTAATTCCAGACGATGAACGGAAAGCACATCACACATTTTCAAAGAACCCAACGGTCAATAGTTCCATTTCCACAATCGGGCGCCAAAGTGAAAACACAAATTTGCCAGTGGCGGACCTCGAAACTGCGTCCTTCTGCTCCGGAGCCAAATACTTTCCCAATTAAGCTACACTGACGGAATTTATCGCTGCAACTTTGCCGTCTTGACATGTGCTTCACCTCTGTGGCACGTCACAAGCAATCTTAACACAGTTTCTGTCAGGAAAATATTTTATAGATTAATACCGACATAAAACATATCTTTAAACAATCCCTCTGTAAAAATGGGAAGCGAATCCCCGGAAGAATTAGTTTTTCACAAACATATAGAGCGCACATATGTGCAAGGTTGCGATGTTAAGAAGCTAGATTCCTTCGACTAGCGCACATCCAGAAAGTTCGAATTCCTAAGCTCCATCTGCTTAGTTCAGCTGATAGGAACTTCGTTGCCGTGCTACATGTTCAGCTGCTAGTAACTAAATTGCCTGTGCTACATAACAATTTTGGGAATATGCTGGAACCTTAACCCCGATGTCTGCATATTGTATTTTCAGGGGGCTGTTTTTCTCAGTGCCCTGGCAAAAAGGTTCGTTAGACCTTTACTCGTAAGGAATTCAAAAGTTGATGAAAACAAATTACCAGCTAAATTGGAGACCCGCTCTTTTGTAGTGAAGAGAATGTTTATTCATTGAAGTACACATCGCGAAAGTACTTTCGAGGAGCTTTGTTTTGATTTCTTTACTTCTTTCCATATTATTATTATCACGTTGGACGTTTTCTGCTTGTTATTCTGTTTGCCATCTTTCTGATTTACCTCGCAGCTTATATCTTCTTTCCCGACTTTATTTCTCTTTCAAATCCCCGATCCCTGCCAGAAAAGAAAAGAAAATGCTTTGCCCCGTGTGCAGAGAATTTCTCACCCAACTACTGCTATTCTCGGCTTCCAGTCTTAGAAGAATCTAACAACTTTGGTGTCTGCTCGTTTTTTTTTTTTTTTTTTTTGTTTTTTTACGCTTTCCAATTGTAGGTTGAAGAAGCGTATATACTCCAGCTTTGTACGTCTGTCTTTCTGTCTGTCCGCACGATGACTTAAAAATGGTTTGATTTCTATGAAATTTTAGTATATGGTAGGGACAACCTGGGGACGAACCCTACTGAAAATGGACGAAATAGGGTCAAAGGTCAGGACATACGAGAGGGACCTATTCAATCGCCCTTATGCGTCATAACTTACGTAAAACTGCTTCGATTGCAAAAAACTTTATCATGTTGTTCCGGAGGTACACCGGACCGATTCTATTGAATATCATTAAAATGGGGTCAAAGGTCAGGTCACAGGAGCGAGATTTATTCCACAGCCATCTTCCTCATAGCTTTCGCAATGATTTCTGAAATGTTTGGAAGAGTATCATAATCAATACATTGCATGATTTTACTAACTTGTCTTTATTTTTCCCCCAGACTGAGAATTTTTCAAAGCACCCTCCTCAGTAAGCTACATCAAAATACCCTTGTATTTTGCCTTCTATCTAGGACCACTTAGTCAGAGCTCAATGAAAAGTTTCTTCTCCCACACACCCTAGTTACCAACTTACTTCTGAGTACGCATTTTTCTTGAGGACATCTGGCTAACAATGATTTTTCACCCCACCTTGAGAATCGCCCTCATTAAAACTTGAGGGTGTTGGAAAAGTCTCCCTACGAAAATGTTGACGCTGTAAAACAATATAATCATTAGAACTCCACGGTGCCAAATATACCATAAAAGTTGAACTCGGTGAATCTCTTGGACTGGACAGTACTGCAGTTCAAAAACGGAAGATAATCTCCTGCCTCATTGACATTGCTAAAGATTAGAAAAGGGGTCGTACCAAATCTTCGCTGAAACACTAACGGAAACGGAAAATGATTTTTACTTAGGAGATATTTAAAATGTTTATTACTCTTGTTAAAAATGAAAGAACGAACAGTTCTGCAGCATTGGAAACCGGTGCGGTGACGTATTAAAATGCGTACTTTTTTCAGAAGATAATACTTAACGTTCATACTCGATAGCAGTCAGTTAAAATACAATTCTTTTAATTGCCACTCGTAGAATGTAATTGTAAAAGCAAGTATCTATTTTTGCCTTTTAGCGTGGAGCTTCAAATAGAGCAAAATAAGCTATCTAATCAAAAGAAAGTTTTCCACTTGGATTTTTAGAAATTTTGTTTTATTACAAACATAAACAAGCCTGTTTGTACCATTTAACGGCGTATAGCCTGGAAATTCAGAAGTGTTTGTATTCCCATTCTTAGAGTTGCTCGTTGATAAGAGCCTTTTTCGAACGGCTGAGGATCGATCGAGTTTACCGGCAAACAAATAAACGGGCAGAATAGGGAGCCTGTAGCTTGTCCACTCAACGGCACTGCGTCATCCTAAGGTGGTAACAAAAGCCATCCCATTTCCATTCGAGGATTTCCATACTGTACTGATTATGAGTGGCAGTTCGTTGCCATGAAGCAGCAGCCCATCAAATTGCAGCAAATGTGGACGTTTCTGTCGGCACGCAAATATCATAACTTGTTTCTCGAAGTGATTCTCATTTAAATGTGCAATCTAGAGGCTACGAATCGGATAACGTGACTTATGTGCAGCATCACAAACACGTCCACTTCTCGTGTTAAAATATTCGTGCGAAACTTTTTCTGCCCAGGTGTAGAGATGTGTTTCCACACCTGCGTTTTTCCAGTGGTGTTATTTCAGCATATATCTACCGTGACAAAGAGGCGATGAAAAAAATTGAATCGCACCGCGAGGAAAACGCCCCCAGACATTCCGAGATGAATATAGCACGCAAAATCCCTTTACTGAATTGTATCAATTCATTTTGTGACCACTTTATTGTAGTACAGAAGGTCTTGGATGACACGACAGGAGGTTTTATTCAGATTTTGAAATAATCTACGTCGCCTTTGGTTTCGTGATGTTAGCAGGGACATTCTCCAATGCAGAAATATAGTCCAGAATCGTGAGAATTTTCTGCCGTCCACGTCTCGCATTATGTTTTCTGTGATATCATTTGCGCATGCTTTGGTCTGAACACCGATGCCGCCCGAGCCGCAGTGGTGTAGACCTTGGCTTCTCACTATTCGACCGAGATGCGTCGGGGTTCAAATCCCAGTAAGGCATGGATGTGTGACGCACTACAGAGGTAAAGCACGTGTCCAGATGATCATCTGCAGCGATATATTCCGTCCGCGTAGCTTAGTTGGCAGATCATTTTACTCCGGAGTGAGGGGGGTCCGGTTCGATCCCCATCACGGACAAATTCGTATTTTCACAAAAATGAATTTAAAAAAAAACGGAATATACTGGCCTTTCGATTTTTCGGAAAATGTGTGATATTTGTTCCACACATCGTCTTGAATTAATAAAAATTCGTTCTTCGCTTATTCAGTTCGCAGTTTGTTGTCAACCCTCCTGGAAAAAACATATTCCGATGTGTAGGTTCACTCGTTCCGGCAGCTATTATTCAGTTCGCAGTTTGCTGTCAACCTTCCTGTAAAAAACATATTCCGATGTGTAGGTTCACTCGTTCCGGCAGCTATTATTAAGTTCGCAGTTTGCTGTCAACCTTCCTGGAAAAAACATATTCCGATGTGTAGGTTCACTCGTTCCGGCAGCTATTATTAAATTCGCAGTTTGCTGTCAACCTTCCTGGAAAAAAACATATTCCGATGTGAAGGTTCACTCGTTCCGGCAGAGCTATTATTCAGTTAGCAGTCAATCTTCCTGGAAAAAAACATATTCCAATGTGTAGGTTCACTCGTTCCGGCAGCTATTATTCAGTTCGCAGTTTGCTGTCAGCCTTCCTGGAAAAAACATATTCCGATGTGTAGGTTCACTCGTTCCGGCAGCTATTATTCAGTTCGCAGTTTGCTGTCAACCTTCCTGGAAAAAACATATTCCGATGTGTAGGTACACTCGTTCCGGAAGCTAATATTCATTTCGCAGTTTGCTGTCAACCTTCCTGGGAAAAAACATATTCCGATGTGTAGGTTCACTCGTTCCGGCAGCTATTATTCAGTTCGCAGTTTGCTGTCTACCTTCCGTGGAAAAAACATATTCCGATGTGTAGGTTCACTCGTTCCGGCAAAAACTTTGATTTCTATTCTACGCCGAGAAATTCGTATCACTGGTATAGTTACAATATTTTGAGTACAACTCTTGTGCAGTCTCTGTTTATTAATTGATAGAAATTTATTGAATGCTAGCTCATGGCCCAAAATCGCAAAGAAACAAACAATATTCAGACAGCCACCAGATAAAAACGAAGAAAAACCGCATACAATGTCAAACATGACTGGCTTGATGTAGACCTAATTAAGATATCAAAATATCAAATAGAAGTCATCGCTCTTTCCACGTTTACGAGTGAGTCACGGAAAAATTCTCCTCGGTCGCCACCGGGAATAGAACCCAGGATCTTCCAGTTACGCGCCGAACATGCTTCCACTACACCACAGCGGCCTCGAAACTCTCCAGACTCACAAATGATAAACTGTCTAAACCACCAGGCAGGTTGCTTCTTTGGAGCCGCGCAAAATGCTGGAGATTCATCAAAGATGAACAACAGCAACTGAACAAATAACTAAAAAGCGAATGAATAACAAATACACAGTTGACGGGGATTAGGAACATCAAATAAAAGTCATGGCTGGAGAGTTTCGAGGCCGCTGAGGTGCAGTGGTAGCATGTCCGACGCGTAATTGGCAGACCCTGGGTTCGATTAGCGCTGGCGGCCGATGAGAATTTTCCGTGACTCACTTATAAACGTGGAAAGAGCGATGACTTCTATTTGATGTTCGTACTCCACGTCAACTGTGTATTTATTATATCAAAATATACTCTGCAGTAATTGAATGAGGGTAATATAAATGCACTTGCAAATGATATTTATTTTAAGAAGAAAATGTTATTTTATACAGAGGGTGAGTCGAAAGTTTTGCAGTATATTCATAAACGCATGTGCTGCGGTGGGTATGTCACGTATTTAAACTAATTCAAATCGCACACTGCAGTCAGTCGAAAGAGATATAAAGTGGTACTCGTTACTGTGAACAGCATTGCATGTCGTCGTTCTGTCTGTGGTTGAGACGCCTAAAATACGAACAACCACAGCCGACTAGTTAGGGAGCTTTTGCTTTACGAATTTGAACTCCGCCATAACGATGCTCAAGCAACACGAAGCATTTGTCATGCGAAAGTCCATGGACGAGAAAACAACAAACAGATGGTTCTATAAATTTCGCTCAGGTGACAGAAACCTCGACGATCAGCCAAAGTCAGGTAGGCTACTAACCGCGATTCGGGGGCCATGCGCCAGGCCGTAGAAGCAAATCCGACAATCAGCACTCGGAGATAATCAGGATAGCTAGGCATATCACAGACCACCTTGGTTCATCACCTTCAGGACCTCAGCAAGGTCTACAGGAGCTGCCATATTGTTCCCTCACGAACTGACGTCAACTGAAGCAAACCATTGTGCGAACGTGAGCACGAAACTCTTAAAAAACCCGCTCGATGTGCGTTTCATCAAGATAATTGTTACGTATGATGAAAAGTGGGTCCTTTTTCCGTAATACTAACACACAACGGCAGTGGTTGAGCCCGGGGCAGCTTCCTGAGCCGGCAGCCAAACGCAGGCGCTTCGAGCACAAGACGATGATCTGCGTCTGGTGGAATTTCCAGGGTTTGATCCATTACGAATTTGTTCCAGATCGTCGAACCATCAAAGCCAACCTCTACCATGAACAGCTGGAACGGATGTATGCCGTTTTGGAGGAGGAGGACGCGGAACTGGTAAACAGAAAGTGTGCTCTCCTTCAGCAGGACAACGTTCGGCCTCATACCACGCGTACGACCAGACAAAACTCCAGGAACATGATGGAATCGAACTGATGCCACACCCAGCATGTAGTCCGGATCTTGCCCCGTCAGATTATTACTACTGGTTCCGGCACGTCAACAACCAGAAGGAGGTGGTAGCTGTGGTGAAGGAGTTATTCGCCTCGAAGGACAAGAACTGTTACCGCCGTGGAATCGAAGAACTGGCAGACAGATGGCTAAAGACGGTGCAACGCGATTGCCTATGCTTTGAATGCTAGTCATCTTTCGTCATGAAGGTACGTATGAAAAAGTGATCTAAACGTTGCAAAACTTTTGACTCACCCTCGGTATGTGGGGCAATATGACAATTGATTATACGTAAAAAATAATCAATAAGAATTATTTTCGTTAGCTTCTATTTATTTCTTACGTGTTAATACAGTTAAAGGCAGTAATCCCACAACAGTACGAAATCATGCACTGATTACCGACGGGGTAATCGTAATTTTTTTCTTTCCATAATCGCATTCAAAATGTGTTTTCTTTGTTTTTATAATGATATTAAGCCTTTCCTTAATCACATTACTCTGGTAGACGTTTTTCTTCTAGGAAATACTTTCTGTCCTTAAAATGAGCTTTTGTGTCATTAGCCAAGTGAAACAAAAATGTCGAAAAAAAGAGAGAAAACGGCCAAGTCAAATGTCGCTCTACAAACTTCACCAGAAGGAGGCATAAAAAAACCACAAAACACTGTATTGTTGCATGCAATGGTGCAATTATGCTCGCTCTTTCTCTGCCACAGAAAATCAGAAGGACCCAGGGACCATTTACTCTGTGTTAGGCAAAGTTTTGGTAGCTGACACAACTATTATAATAATTTAATAGATATATTAGTTAGTATTTAAAAACACGCTGCTCCCTCGTCTGGTGAAGTAAAGAAAGATTTATGACTTTTAAAATGTTATTTACTCTTCTCCGAGGACAATTAATCACCATTTTGGCACTTGTTCCAGCTCGCCACTCATCACTGTTGACAATGTATGAACACTCTGGAGCTCGTTGGAACCTTTTAACAGCGCTTTCTGGTGTTGCGTTCTCAATGATTTATCGAATGCATTTGTTAGGGCTTTCGTTCGAGTAACATGATAATCGTGTCTACCTATCATTCATCACTTTCGTGTCTCCTGACTTTCCTGCCTGACGTTTGGTACCATCTCTACTTTTCAAAATACTCCGCATTCAAACTTGAAGTGTTGGGAGATACTTTAAACCACAGGCATTGTTCATGGTGAATGCATTATACCTTGTTTGCTGACTGAGACATGTGATTTTCTTTCTCATTGTTTATTTTATAAATATCATATGCTTCCAGAATTTATTAAAGACTAGAATATGTATATCACTGCTGATAAAATTTTTCATCTTTCAAGTAAGATAAAAATACGAATCTATGTTCAACATAGTGTATGGCCAACTTTGTTACGAATAACAGCAAGTTATGCGACGCCAAAGATAGGCAGTCCAGTATATCGCGCTACCCTGTTAGTGTTAATGGAAGAGAACACCGACGGCGATGACCTCTTTCATCGTGAATATTTTTGAATAGGATTGAGATCAGGAGACCGTGAAGGCTAAGGGGGTGATTGTAGCCCTGCTCACCAAAGCTACTTACAAGACTCTAGCTCGATACGCTTCTGCACCGTCCATAGCGTAAAACGTTTTTGCCAGTGGTGGAATTTCGAAAACACGTTTCTCCGCTCGGGAGCCGGTTATTATCCCGATTGAGCTGCACCGACAGTGACTTATCGCCGCAACTGCTGTTTTAGCTCTTGCGTCACCTTAGTGGTGCATCACACTCCATACATAGAGATGCCACTTCATTCAGGAACAGTGTAGCATTGCAGAAGTGCAATTTGTCCCGTGCGACATGCATGTATTAATCCACGGATGTAATCTAACCTTTTATTGGTATCAGCGAATACCTTCCTTACTAATAAAATACTCCTAAATTGCGTGGTGCAGCTTCCAGATATTATTGTTTTCACAAGACCTGTCAGGTCCATCGCTTAGAGAGGTTCTCAAAACACACACTATGCCAACCATCAGTGAAGACGAATTTCTAGAGGGTAATTCATCTGACCACATAACTTTCTTCCGTTACACTACTGTCCGTTCACCACTGTAAACGAATTTGTCTGTTATTTTTTAGCTGAACTAACTGTCTTTAGAATAGAAGGGCGACTTCTAACATGCAATCTTTAAATCCCTTCGGGTCGAAATTAAATGCTTCTGGTCTTGGTTGAATTCAGAAGTCAGTTTCTGCACAATGAGAAACCTGTTGATCTGTACAATCTTCCTCATATCACAGTGGTTACGCTCTTTAAGTCTAGGTTTTTCGACATTTTTTTTAGATATCGAATATCTCTTTGTGTCCTAAGATTACCCTGGAAATGGCTGCTCTCGATAATTCCTTTGGGTTTTGTTTTTTAAAGTTACTTCCGCAAACGGTGCGAATAGAAATATATCTCTTCCAAATACCGGCAGATCCGGTGTTTTTTAATACGTTCACATGAGTTACTGTGCCCAAATAATCTGTAAGCTTTTTATGAAGGACAAAGCAACAGCATCAACCTATATGAATTTTACATTTGCATGTCTTGGCGTTTGTTGTTTGTTTCTGCCTTAACATAAAGGTTCATTATTTTTTGACTTTTAAAACTTTAACGACCATGACACAAAAATCATCTATCACTCTAACTACCATAACGCCCGAAACTGTCCGTTGTTTCTATTCTTTGTTTAATAACAACAATAGTGACTGAGGGTGACTTCTGCTGATCCCTCACAGGGTGAGAAAATTTGAAGAACAAGTAGGGTAAGAAATCTAACTCACACCAGACAGGCGCTTTGGGCAGCTATGGCCGTTTCTACGTACGGGCGTTTTGGGCGGCTATGGCCGTTTCTACGTACGGGCGTTTTGGGCGTTAGAGTCGTTAAAGGGTTAAGGTAGTAACCAAAAAACAAACGCCATAGTCAGCAAATATATAGAAGCCAGAGTTTGTATTTTATTCAAGTTTTGAGGAAATGAATGTACAGTACTTTTTCAAAGTAATTTGAGAATAGGGATGGGATATTTCACATTAACGACTTAATGAAACGCATAGAAATAGTTTTCCGTTTGTGACTTGGAAAAGGCAAATAACGCATTGTGTTTATTGAGGTGTACAAACAATTTGGATATGTACTGTATTTATCAATACTGGGGGGACTAAACGACTTCCGAAGTCGCCTAAGATTAACAGTATTCGCCCACCCCCTAATTTAATGCTTTTGTTTGCAACGAAGGAACAAATCTCCGCCGTAGAACAAGCGCATCATACATTACGCATCTGGGATTGGAGACTACCGCTAATTAGCCTGGTAATTAGGCCGAAGGCTGCGCCCATTTCCACTCTGATACCTGCATGTCTTTACATATACACGAACGTAACACAGATTATTGTGAACTTCCCTCGTCATAAATGAACGCATCGCATCGCACGAAGCAGTGGCGCCATCTACCGGCGCTAAAAACATTAAGACGAAAGTATCAGGGCATATCCGGTGATGGGGAAAGGAGAGGGCTTCCTGAAGTTTGAGCAAGAAAGGCTGGGACAGGGTATAATCATCCACAAGTAGTGTTTGAATTTCGAGGTCCTTCGTGTTGAAGGTGTGAGCTTGGAGTGGTCCGGAGGGGGACACACATCCACCCTACGTACAGGAAATGGACGCCCACCACTTGTTGGCAGTCTAGATAAGCTCCTGTGTACACACGGTGTCCCCAGACAAGGACGGCACATGATTCCTGAGGTAACGGCAGAATACAACCATTGTGTAAAAACTCATATTTTCTACCGTAATGCAGTGGACTGGTCTAAGTAGACGACGGCTGGTTATATTCGGAAAACACACCTACAGCGCTTCCGGTTCACAGTAACTGTAAATCGGACGACGGGGTAATATTCGCCTGGTTCTGTGACTGACACCGCATCCGGCACCGCCAGTCAATTCTGTGGAGTAGAAACCTCAATTCATTGGAGAAGGCAACCTTTTTCCACTCTTCCATCGTCCAATGACGGTAGTCCCATGCGAACTGCAGGCATCGTTGCCGATGGACCTGGGTTAACATGTGCGGCTTTACGCAGCGTCGATTCAGAAGACCGTTGCCTAACAGGGTTCGCTCTACTGTTATCGGGAACACGTGGTTGGGCGCTCCAGCGTTCAGTTGCTTGGTCAATTTTTCATTGCTGCTGTCGGTGATAAGCACGGGTGAGGTATTTAAAACGAAGCCTGATAGCGCATTCCCAATTGTTTCATTGTTGTGCGTCGATTGTCCTTTATCAGTCGAGGGAGCCGACGTTCTCCTCTGGGGTCGATGGCCTTTGGGGCTCCACAGTTATGACGATGGGAGGTAATCGGTGTGCCAGCGGTACATTCTTGGTATACCCTTACTACAGCACCTCGCGAACAGCCCACGAAGTCTAATGTTTCTGAGGTATTTCCACAATTAGCGCGGTAGCCGATGATCATTCCTTTTTGAACGTCCGTCAAATCACTAACTCTGCACATTGTGCTCACGTAACGTACTACGACTCATCTGTCCTTGCCGGCCATATATATCTCCGTGTGGTCGATCTTGTCACATACACTCTGTGACGCTGGGGCAGGTACTCAGTGATTCCTGGGCAAGTAACAGTTTTGTTGATCAACTGTTAAAAAGAAGATCAAGTGTTTCAAGTGGTGTGTTTTTAGAACCAATGCATTCTAGGTGTCCAATTCCTCATTTCACAGTGCCTGATTTCTACCAAGCTCTCTCGCTCGTACAAAAAATAAAGCATTTCTGTGTGAGACATTTTTGTCTAAGCCAGTGTTTCTCAACCTTTTTTGTATTTGTCTCCCACTTTCCCAAATCAATTGTTATTGTGGCCCACTTTTCCATATAAATTTTTATTGCGTCCCCTTTTAAATCCTTTTACCAGGACGCTACCAAAATACAACTGTTGTTACTTGGGTTAGTTAGCTATTGCTATCTGAACACCCTAATTGTGTAATTACAGTATAATTTTACACTGCAAAACTTCTTTAATATTGACCTATTTAAAATATCTATTAAAATCTATTGCATGCAAAGATTGTCGTCCACCTCGTAAAATATGCATCGTTGTAAATTTCTGATCGTCATCACCCGCCCCATCCTACCGTATCGTCAATGCTTGAAAGTCCAACTGAGCCAACGTCTGATGAGAGCTGGTTGCGCTTAATATTGCCTCTGAGTGTTGGCAGGAGTAATGCTTCCAGTCATATTTCGAGATGCCTGTTACAGTTTTTGTACACATTTTTGTTGTAAACTATAATGTTGTTTATTAAACAGGTTTCCTTACAAAGGCGAACGAGTCTGCTTTTCTTACAGTTTATAACAACCGCGCTTGGGGTGCGCGCACATTTATTGCCACGGAGAAGGTATTAGGTATAATTTTATTTTCAGAAAGTACAATATTTTATATTTTTTGTTGTTGTTTCAATAAATAGTTTTCTTCTTAGATTTCCAC
This sequence comes from Macrothele yani, assembly GCA_039090855.1. Classification (NCBI taxonomy): domain Eukaryota; kingdom Metazoa; phylum Arthropoda; class Arachnida; order Araneae; family Macrothelidae; genus Macrothele; species Macrothele yani. Next base: position 162,717,248 of record CM077002.1, read on the forward strand.
TCTTCTTCGCGCCCCTTTTCGATATTTCGCGCCCCCTCGGGTGGCTGCACCCCACAGGTTGAGAAGCACTGGTTTAGGCAAAAAACGAATCGGTTTAAAATCATAACAGACAAATACCCCATCCATGTTCCTCATGTTTCACATTATTCATCAAAAAGCTTAAGGATCCTTTTAAACTCTTATAACGTGCCGATGGGGAATGAACTCACGTACATTCCCATGATGAAACGAAACACCTTTTGTGCTTTGCTTAGAAGAATCAGCGCATAAACGCCATTCAGAATGTGTGTAAATACATCAAAATATTCGTTAGTTTAGCCAAACTACGCAATACGCTAAGTACTCTTCTTTAGGAAGATATTTAATTAACTCTCGTTCACAACACCTCTACCATGAAAAATGTGTTCCTGGTGATGAAATATATTTTTATTTCAGTCGAGAGAAAAGGAGCTCAGCGCTTCCTTTTCGTTAAGTTCAAGTCTTGTACAAGATCCTTAAGCTCTGGCTGCGTAAACACTCGGGGAGTGATCTAAATAGCATCAGGCCTGTTGACTTCCGGTTCTCCTTCTGGTTAATTGTTCCCTGCTATTATATTTTCTCATGATTTGTGAACAAGGAGTAGGAAGATAGACCCCATGAGACACTAGATGCGCAACGAATATAAGGGTAAACAATATCTTTTTCTCCTTTTCGCTCTGCAGTCGGCGACTTTATCGCCCCAAAACAGCAGCTATCTTTGTGATTTTTAGGCTGCCTCAGTGGCACGAGATGTGCAAATTACATAGCTGGTTTCTTTCTACTTTTCCGAAGTCTCAACTCTTTAACACAAACACGGCATATTTTGTACGGCGCCAATGGTACTTTGTTGTACACATTTTTGTACAAAAAGGTACTTTATGCGATTCCTGTAAACAGACTTTGCTCAATTGCATAGTTTCACTACAGCGCAGCTTTTACATATATAACAACATATATGAGAATTATTTAAAACCAGCTGAATTGCCCAAAGTTGCTCGGGAGGATGTTGTGATGATTCACTATCTAAAGTTTGTAAAAATCAAACGAAAACGATTACTTTTTTACTGCATTGAGCGTACTTAATACTGTATTTCATTTCTTCATTGAATTTGAATTTTATTCTCTGTAGAGTCTTAATATTTTTAGTTTTTCGATTGATTGTTTTTTCTCACAGTATTTTTAGTTTTTTCGTTTGATATTTTTTTTTTATGTATACATACAGCAGGGTTACCCCGAATTTCACGGGTAAATATTATTATGCGTGGAATCACTAAGTTCAGCAGGTGAACGTTTATGAATGAAAAATATATTCGTATAATTTTCCAGTGAATTTATTTTAATTCATTTAGGTTATTGAGCCGGGATGGCTGCAAATGTGAAAAAAAAATATTTTTTGATTTTACTTTTACGAAACAAAAAAGAAAGGAAGAAAAATTGAAATACTTACCTTCACTTGCCATGCTGAATTGTGTTGCAGTTTTTTACTGGAAAGCACTTGTAACAAAAAAATCAATTCTTGCACTTATCACAACCCAAAGTATTAAATTCGAATTCAAAATAAAAAAAGTAAAAAATGGAAATTTGTAAGATAATTTTGTATGGGGTCCACTTGAGCCCGGGCTCCGACTCCATCCCCAAACCATCTACGGTCTAAGTTAGAGTACCATGAGATAGTATACCAATTCAAAGTAAAAAACGGAAATGTTTACGAAATGTTTTTGGGGGCCCCTTGACCCCGGGCTCCGACTCCATCTCCAAATCATCTACGGTCTAAGTTAGAGTACCATGAGATAGTATACCAAATTTGATGTTCCTAAACTGAAAATTGTAGATTAGCATAGCGGACAAACAAACAAACATTCAGCTTTACATACTTGTTTCCATGGAAAGATATTTCTATGGACAATCAGTCACTAGATGCTTAGAATGTCGTTTTTTTTTACACTTCGATTTAAAAAAGAAACAAAGGTTTACACAGCGGCCTGATCACAGAAGCGGGCTTCTAAACACAACGGCTTTAACAAAGAAACTGAACTGTGGAGGAAGTAGAAGGAGAATTTAAGGTTAGCTGGTAATGTGAGTAAACACTGCGCCATGTGTTTTTAAAATTGGAAAATTATTGCAAAAACTTTTATGCTATAATGAATGCATATTATGATTTTTTATTACACTTAGAACAATGAATGTAATCAAAAAAGCATTTACAGGTAACCAACTTAACGTATCTATTTATATTAACCTTCTCCACAGGGTGATGTTGCATTCTGTAATGTGCTCTTTTCAAATAAAGCAAGAAAATGCCCATCAAAAGATGCAAGTTCAAAACAAAGCACTTCTCTGCACAAAGTTATCATATTTTATAAAGACTGTGTGTGTCTGGAACAGAGCTAGTAGTTCATGCGAAATTTCTTGCTTTTTTGCTCATGTGTTCCAATAAAATGTTGTAGCTATGTCCTTACTGTATGAATCAGTAGCGCTACATGTTCGCACTATATGAATGACGATAATAGCACTAAATGTACACGCCGAAGTTCGAAGTCACACACGAAGTAATTAGAATAATGATTAATTCAGGTAGTAGACTAAAAGCCTAGCACATTAACGAGATTACTAACTAATTATTACAGGAAAAGGTAAAGTTGTACTGAATAACTAACGAAGAACAAAATGACGTCGTATATCTTAGGTAGCAAATGACAACTAAGTCCCCTTCAAACGTTGTGCACGGCGAATTTTTCTTAGCTGAGTCCTGACTTAACTGAATACCAGTGATACCAAATGTAGAAGAAATTCTGGGAGTTCAGACACGACGTTAAGTACGGAAAGTATAATGAGAGGTAACCAAAATTCAAATAAGACAGGAAACGAAAATGTAAAGTTGAATCTGTAATAATAAAATTACCGTGTCTACCAGTCTGTCTGCCGGTTGCCTACAGTAGAAACTCTACTGAACATGGATACCTAAATTTAGCAGAAATCTACCGAAGAGCAAGAGCGTGTGTACCTCAGAGCCGTTTTTTTGAAATTCAGATTTGTAAAATTATAATTAATTCAATTGAATACATCTTTAATACGGGCTTCTTCGCCAAATACCAGTGACATTCTTTTAATTTGCTCTGCTTGTTTTAACAGATTCCCTTACCGCCGTTGCTCCGCTGCGATCTTTTTGTAAAGCTGAGTCCACATGCAGTGCGCAACTTCTGTTATTATGTTTGTGGGTTTATACACAAACCCAAAACAAAATAATGCTCTCACTGTATGTTATGGTGATGCATTTATTCTCAGTACATCCAATATGATTTATTTAATAACTGCATTTTTCTTCATATAATCCACAGATTGTGCAGCTCAGGAAAAGGAAAATGATTCTTTTTATAATCCTCAGGCATTGAAATTCAGGAAAACAAATCGCCGTATAATCCGCGCCAGCGATGTTGATCTAGAACCATGATTTCGTAGATAAAAGTAGCGCTTCACAGGATTTCCCTGCAGTTCAGAGAAATAGGGTTGAAACTTATCTTATTATCAAAAGAAAATCTTATGTTTAAATGCTTTTTCTTTGTTATTTTCAAATGAATAAAAGCACAAAATTTGATTTTTTCAGCATTACTGCCGTTCCGTTGTTATATTCTGTAGTATGCAGGCTTCCACAGTTAGACCTGTGGCATTCACGTAGGAGTGTGAGACAGAACTTCCCATAGCACGCGATCGGCCGCGAGAGCATTTAACTGTTTGCGGACCTCCATCTTCGTACTACGTTCTGTTTTTCTGTTATTAGGCATTTTTAATAATTTTCCAAATATTCGACCTCTACTAACAATTACGACTCGGCTTTTGTAAAATTCGAAGAGCGGAAAAAACGTTATTCTTTCAAAAGCGGCTTATTATCCGCATCGGAGTGTACTGCGCAGAACTTAATTATACCTTTTTAGCAGGTAATCCGCGTATACACCTATGAGGCATTACATTGTGACTACCTACCTAATAAGCTGTAAGACCCACTTTCGCCCGCAAAACAGCGGCCACTCGGCGAAAGGCATCGATTCCATGAGGTGGCGATAGGTATCCTGCGGTATCTGGTACCATAATTTCAACAACAGGTCCTCCAGTTCCCGTACATTTTAGCGTGGTGGTGATTCAGCGCGAACCTGCTTCTCCACGTCGATCCACAAATGTTCGATTGGGTACATATCAGGTATATTTGGAGGCCAGGACATGAACAGAAAGTCACCAGCATGTTCCTCGAACCACTCCTGACGATTCTAGCAGTGTGGCATGGCTCATTTTCCTGTTGGTAATGGCCAACACCAGCAGGGAGCATAGTTTGCATGAATGGGTGAACTTGGTCTGCAATGATGTTCAGATACCTGACAGCTGTCAGGAATTCTGCTATTGGGATACTGCGGCCTAAAGTAACTGAAGAAAACATTACCCACATCATAAAACCGCCGCCACCGCCGGCCTGTTTCCGTTCAACAGTATATCGAGGGGCAATAACCTCCGTTGGTAATCGGGGTATCCGTGCTCGGCCGTCTACGTAATGCACCATGAAACTTGATTCTTCAGACAAGACAACTTTCTTCCAATCATCCACGGACCAATCTCGATGATCTTGAGCCCATTTGACGTGCAGTGAGCATGGGGACCCGTCTGGGCCTTCAGCTACGCACGTCTATACGATGAAATGTGTGTTGTAACACATTGCCCTCATCACGACTGTTGTAGCTGCTGGTGATTTGTCGCACTGTGGCCCTGCAGCCTCTGTGAACAATGCGCAATAACCTTCGCACCACTCTGGCATCACTGAGCAGCAGACGACACACGGCTGGACGATGGATCGTCGTTTGGCCATTAGTGCACCAATTTTGATACGTATAGTCGCTACAGCGGCACGTGAACACCCCACAAGCCGCGCCGTATCCGAGATATAGCTCCGAGGCATCACAAGTTGCCATTTATCAAACTCCGATTAATCGGTATCTTTTCCCATTCTGACTCTGAACACTTTACTAACCGAAAGTCGGTCCTCTGGTTATATATATACTGTTCTGTGAACTTCCCCTACGCCACCGTTTGATCTCCAGGCGCACTCATTTCTCTAGGCTGGGGTGGCCCTAATGCAATATTTCATGGGTGTACAACCAAATATATAGTATATCCGCCAATCCTGTAACAGCTAGCAGCCTTTAAGACAAAAATGTGCACTCTTTACCTCTCTCTATGTAAATCACCTCAGTACGGCAAGTGCCACCGCAGGTAGCGCTTTTTTCTTTCGCATTGTTAATGTAGTATTAGACGTCGATGAGAGTTAATAGCAAGGAACTATATGCTAATTATGTAAAAAATAGTAAAGCAGTACTAATAATCCGATTTATTGACGTAGGAATGTATACATAAGCGTTTCCAAACTTCCGCACGCCAACCAGATGCAATTTTCAAGCGCAGAACTATCTACGCCTCACAATTGTATTGACGTCACTTAAACTCTTATCTTGACAGTATTTATAACGAAGTTTGTTGTAAATATCTTTTAATGGTGCCTCCACCTGAAGATGACCTTAACGTAAGGTTGAAAGTGAAAGATCTCATGACTTTAATTGTAAATATGTTTTCAACCTATCATTTTTACGAAACAAACATCTCATCTAAGATCACTTAGTGTCGTCATCTTGGGTATAGATTGTGCGAATACGGCAGATTTAAAATTTATTAGTTATTTTCAAGGAAGACAGACAGAAACGGCATCTTCCTTGAAAAAAAAAACTTGTTGATGTGCGAAAGCTTGGAAACGCTTATTTATACAAAGTTCATACGCCAATAAATTGGATTACTATGGCTTTAACGGCTGCGAGCAAGTAAGTTTGCTTTTCATTTGAATGTAAACTGAATACAGGGAAATTAACGATTGATAATCACAGGCAGCTAACTCCGTTTTCAGAAATTTCATGAGTGTACGAGATAGGTAAAAGCTTCAAGTGTCTGATAAACACGGTATGCCTAAAGGGCAAAGTGTATTTCTGTGAAGGTTTTTCTTTAAGCGTATGATCACGGCGCTGTCGCATTCAACTCAAAAACGCATGGGCGCTTTAATTACTTGCTGCAGCCTCTGGTTCGAATATCTTTGGGTAGGGCCATTTTGCTCTCTTACGTAAGAATATTTTCAGGGGTAACATTTTAATCTCTGATTCTGAATTATTATGATTGAATGGAATGGAATAAACGACTGCCATGAGTAGTTCTAAGGCCTATCCCTAATTTGGGGGAACTGATTCCAGGAAAGGGAGAGAGATTCTAAGGCCTATCCCTAATTTTGGGAAACTGATTCCAGGAAAGGGAGAGAGATTCTAAGGCATATCCCTAATTTTGGGAAACTGATTCCAGGAAAGGGAGAGAGATTCTAAGGCATATCCCTAATTTGGGGGAACTGATTCCAGGAAAGGGAGAAAGATTCTAGGGCCTATCCCTAATTTTGGGAAACTGATTCCATGAAAGGGAGAGAGATTCTAAGGCCCATCCCTAATTTGAGGAAACTGATTCCAGGAAAGAGAGAGAGATTCTAAGGCATATCCCTAATTTTATGAAACTGATTCCAGGAAAGGGAGAGGGATTCTAAGGCATATCCCTAATTTGGGGAAACTGATTCCAGGAAAGAGAAAGAGAGTCTAATACATATCTCTAATTTGGGGAAACTGATTCCGGGAAAGGGAGAGATACACTAAGGCCTATCCCTAATTTGGGGAACTGATTCTAGGAAAGAGAGAGATTCTAAGGCCTATCCGTAATTTGGGGAACTGATTCTAGGAAAGAGAAAGATTCTAAGGCATATCCCTAATTTGGGGAAACAGAGAGCCAACACCGAAAAACTACACCACCCATGACTCACAACCCAGATAGCAGAGCCCTGCAATTTAACGTAGGCCCAACACTGAGCAACCGCTTGCTATTCCTAAAAGACGGTGGCTCAGTGTTGGGCCTACGTTAAATTTCAAAGTTGTGCTACCTGGGATGGCATTCGGACCGATACCCAAATTGGACCACCTAGGTACAAAATTACGACTCTTATTATTCGGCCATTGGGAAGACAATTCGAAATTATGTACATAACATACTGTATATAATAGATAAGGTATGTAACCTTTCCTATGGGCTGCATGACATGTACTTGATATTATGGAGCACGAGAGGGCAAGATTGTCATTGAAAAGCAATACGCGAAACATACAGTTAGAAAAGCTATGCGTATTTTGGAGCAAAACCTTGGTACAAAGAAAATAACATAGGCTATGTAGGGAACCGGCTTAATCAGTCTCCCGGTAGGTTTTTCCTTCAAATATCTCTGATTTTGCATATCTATTTCTGGGAGGGAGGCAAAGAAACTTGGTAATGTTACTGAGACTCAATGTCTGTAAAAGAACATCAAAATTTTGGATGTAACAACATTCTTAATGTATTGGAACACCAACGCCGTTGACTCAGGCTCTCAGCCCCAGATTAAATCAGGATCAGGCCTTGTTACTACGGGGTTACCGCCCTCCTCTCCCCGCCGGTGCAATTGTAAACGTCCCTTCTTCACCCACTGATTTTCGTTTTTCCTATCCAAGGAATCTCCGCTTTCCCTCAGGCGAAACCACCTCGTCGTACAAGGTTTCGCTGACCTCGCGCCTGGCGCTAGAGTGGAAACCCATTTCCAAGAAACCATATGTCACCTAAACATTTCGAATTACAGTTTTACATTGATTCACCTAAAAAAAGAAAGAAATTTCCTGCTGCCAAAGTTAGGTCCCTACAGGCTTCGTATAAGGTGTCTGCTGTTTGTGGAAAACAGAGCTTCAAAGTAGATTTTTCTGGATGATCATTTGGACTTCTTTCCGGAAAATCGGGGACCTCTGAGTAAAGAGCAAGGTGAAACGTTCTAATGGGATATAAAGTGTACGCATAGTAAATTCCTATGGGAATTCACTATGACAAATAAAGTGTCGTCATGTTAGGCGATTATTGCTGGATGCTGAACAGTGAGACGCCGCAAGAAAGACAAAGGGAATTGTAAGAAGTTCAGTTTTGAAAGGAAGCACAGGGCTATAGCTTTGAAATTTATTAAGTGCAAGACAAGATGTTTTAAATGTGATTGGTGGACCTTTAATGATGAAAATTGTGTTATCTACATTCCTCCTATTTGATAACCTGCTATTACCCGTATGCTGCATCATCCTGCTATTACCCCAAGTACTGCATCGTTTTTTGAAAAAATCTTATGTGACAGAGCAAGAGTAAAATCGTATTTACAGTCGGCACAGCAAATATGCGCACCTTCGCCAAAATAACTTGAACGACCTTTAGCATGTAGCATTCTGTACCTGTTTAGTTATTACCCTTAAATAAGAAACAACAATCATCTATTAATTTGCAGTGGTATTCTATAGGCAAATATATGAAATCGAAACATGCTCATTTATAACAGCTCATTTTTTTCTGCAACACGAGCTTGTTTACGCCCTGTATTCGGTATGTCTCATAGTCAGCAGTACGCAGTATGACTGAATATTACACTAATCATAGTTCTAAGTATCATTATTTAGACCCTCTTACATTGGCAATTATGTGCCTAAAGCAACTTTCCTTTTTTTCAGTCATAAATTTTACCACTGTCATTCAAATTCAGAAAGTATGTTATTATTAGTCCTATAACCAAACCAGCTGCACTAAAATTTTCAATTAGAATTATTTGCAAATCATTCTGAACCTTTAACACGAAATCAATACCATTTCATAAAAAAAAATTCAATCCTATTATCAGCGTTGCTTAGAGTAAGTAATGCATTCTAAAATTGTTAGGTAGTTTATATTTTTTAATCTAAGCCAATTATCGCAAAATACAACTCCAATTTCTCTTAACATTCTCTCAGTCTTCCGAAGCACGATGACTCATCCACTTCGGAAGGACTACGTTTCAGACACAAAAATCCTCTTGGGAAGAAGGCATGGAAACTCTAAACCCAGACAGGAAAGCAGCTCTCTCAATGGCTTATTTATACTCATTTCTCCATCAGTTACGGCTGTGCCACGGAGAAAGCCAACCAGACGTGTTTGCGCTAACTACCTTTTCACATTACAGTGGCTTTCACTTCGGCGGTTGTTCTTAACAATCGTACTTGTCAGCATCTAGCTTGGGCAGGAACGGCTAATCTTGTTGTATTAGACGACACTTTAAAAGTTCTTAGGCTGGATCTATTTTTGTCATCCTGAGTGAAAACCTTTGCAACAAGCTTCGTTAAAACGTTCAGCTTTTTCAACACAAGTGGTTCTAACTCTAGAGAATTCGTAAAAGTGCTATAAAGGTAGTAATAAGAAACGTATTTGAGCTAGAATTCATGATGCAGTTACTCGTGACAACAAATATTTCTTTATGTTGGCTTTCGTAAATTACTGGGCATAATACTAAACTACTCTCATATATGTTCATCATCACACATCATCACATCCCAGTACCTATCGTTATTTCGTACTTTACGTTCTATTTTCTGGCGTTCATACTTTTTTATTTCGTCTCCATTTCTGACGCTTTTCTTGATCTGAAGATTTCATTTCGTACGTCAGACCATTCTCACCAGAAGCTTGTCTTTCGTGTTAGAATACTCTAACTAACACCAAATTGCACCGTTCTTGAATTAAGTTTGAATTGTATACCTATTGGGCACATTTAGCATTTAATTTTAAGAATGGAATCACATACCACCGTCTGCATATTATTATTATGCTGATATGTCGCTCGTACCATCTCTGTAGACAACTTCGAAAGAAGATATCTCACAAAATAATACACATAATACTTCTCAATCCACAGATACCACCTCTACCATTTTAAATATGTTTTGAGGGTCAAGGAAAACATTTAGAAACGAATGAATTCAAGAGGTATTAAGAATACAAAATGTTGATGTACTTTTACTTACCGACAAACGTGGCTGTAAAAAAGTATTTCAAATTACATGTTCGTCGAGCAGATAAAATCGTGCCCCTTATTAAACTTGGTCGAAAATTTCATTCAACTCTATTAAGCTTCTCTTGCGAAGCCAAAGGAAACAGAAACAATTTTGATTCCAAAGCAAAGAAACCAAAAATATTCCCAGGAAGTCGATGTCCTACATCTATCACAGAATCTAGTACTTTAGATACCAGATACAGATTTTAACATAACAAAAAAGTGTCACTGTTTCCTTCAATTATATTTTAGAAGACAAATTACACTGAAAAATCGCAAATGGGTAACGATTTTTAAATTTGACTTCACATCTTCCTTGTCCATAACACTCTTATAAATACGTTGTAGCCGGCACTCCTCTGTCTAGTTCTGCGGTAAAACATATCCCATGAGATTCTGTGCAACATATTCATCGTTCAAAAAATATCGCCTTTACAAGTTCAAGTTGTTTTCTTTGCATCGGGAGTATTAAACTTAACAAGGGAATTGCATTGAAAGTAAGCACTTATCTCCGTGTAATTCAAAAGAAATGGATGCCCACTCAGTAAATTATCAGCATTGTATCAGACAAAATCTAATTTATTAAAACCACTCAAAAAAGAAAATAGATCCATTAAAGATGACAACATGAAAAAGAGCTCTTTTTCTTTAAAAAATATCTCTAAATGTGATTAGCAGGAAAGGAATCTTAAGCAGAATTTTGGAATTGTGTTCCTTTTATCCAAACACTGATAAAAACCATTGAAATACGAAATAGGTATTACATTTCGGATGCCTGAAAAAACACTGACAACGTAGTATCTCCAGAACTCTCTCTTCCTCAGAATCTTCAATCAAAAAACATGTTACACGCCAAAACAAAATCTTTACAACTAATCGTGTGAAATAAAAAATATAGTTGTTTTGAAAATTCATAAAATCTTATCCAGGAAAGGCGGCTCCAAAACTTTCCGATCACCTGAAACTCCGGTTATGAAATATTTATGCAAACCACAATTTCCATTTATCTGTGATTACCTAGTTTCAGAGTTTTGATAGCTTTTGGTCACTGTTGGCAGGACGCTGCATTACAATACCTCAACACATTAAACTCCCTTTTACGGATTATGTACATAATACCAGATGTACATATTTTCGCGAATTATGTACATGTTTTACAGATTATGTACGTAATTTTACGGACTACGAACATATTTCATGAATTACGCAATATAGATGTTTCTTGGAAAAGAAAAACAGTGGTGTCAAGTAAGAATGAGTTAAATGCTCAGCGAACTACATTTAATCAAATGCAGATTACTGTAATTTTACATGGCCAGTACTGTGTACTGTATTATTACTGGATTTTTTAACACCACGCAAAACAGTGGTTTTCCTTTAAGAAGAATTTTGTCCTTCAGTAGAGCGTAAATTGATTCTAGCAGTAACGTCAGAAAATTACAGCATTTATTAACATGCTAGAGTCCTTTTGCTCGAATATAGAAAATCTTGATCAATTCATACTGTTTTCTAGAAGTCTGATAACTTACTAACCCAAAACTAAATTATAAACCTTTAACATAACGTTACGCTTATCGAAGGGAATTAAATATCTAGTACGAATTAGGAAAATTTCCAGAATACTAATTTTAATTATATTTTAAGGAAGCAAGAAAAAATGGAAATTAATCCTCAAAAAAGCATAATTTTAAGAGCAAATTTACTAGAAATACTGATTTGGGGTTTTTTAAAGGAACATTCGCTGATACACTTGCAAAATACCTGAGAGAATTTTTAAGAACAAGATTTTTTTTACAAAGAAATTACAATACACACCAAAAAAAAAAAAAAAAGAATGGAAATCGAAACAAAAAACCAGTTATTTCTCCAGAATATATGCTTTCCACTGGAAAAGCAACGTCAATTGTGTCATGCAAGTTATATCAGCATAACGTTTCAATTTATGGTTCATAAAACAAACAAAGCGTTCTTATGAATGTTCAGGGTGACCACAAAGTTAATGTTTGTTGCTGGGTGATGCGCATCGACCCTATTCGCTTCTGGGAAATTTCTATCAACGCAAACACTTTCCCAGATAAATTGCAGAATTTTTCTCTTTCACAGGTAGAAGGACTTTGAGAGTAATGCTATTTTTCAGCAGACGGCCTTTCATCAAATTCGGGATTACCGTCATCAATTACTTTGGCGTTATATGTGTAAAGGACTATTGCCTCACTGGTGACACAGTGCACTAAGCGCTAACTTCTGAACATTCGTCCGAGATGCGTCCAGGTTCGAATCCCGGTGAGGCAGGGATGTTTGTTAGCCTTACAGCACAAGCTTTCCACTGGAAGGCTTGTGCTCTCTCTCTCTCTCTCTCTTTCCTCGAACCCGTGGCACAAAAGCAGACGTTGCTCATAGTGGTAGTTGCACCCCCCCCCCTCAAGTACGTATGCATCAATAGTTAAATCACATTTGTTGTCCCAGAACTGTTCCAAAGAATATGACGTGCATACATATACTTGTAAGAAAGTTATTGTTGCAGGACGATTCTTTTAAGATTCAATGCAAAATTTTAACATGAAATGTTTAAGGCGCTGTTTGAATTCTTGGGAATGGGTATCCACGCCTAGCACAGGGTTATGCGGAACTCTGCGAAGTGAGGTTATTTCGCCGTAGGGAACGCGAAACCTGGGAGAAGGGAAACCGGAAATTGGTTGGAATGAGATGGCTTTCAGGAACGCAAGTGAGAGAAGAAGAGTGAACCTTGTGGTAGCCATCGTGTCCCGATCTCCTGAGAGTGCATATGATGAGCCAGCGTAACTGAAGTTGCGAAAATACGAATAAATTGTAAGATTCACAAAAACCTTATAGTGATTAAGGAAGACTTGGTCTTATTTGTGGCACAGCAATTTTTAGTCTTCCTGTAACAGGATGTTCAAATGTCTGGGAGATCTGGAAGGTATAACCTACCAGCGACCTGAGTCGCAATGTCAGAACAATGCATTAATGAACGTGTATTAAAAATAATTATCTGTTCATCTTTCGAATGCCACAATCATTGCTGTTGTAGTACGATTAGTTGGAAGTAAATTTTTAAAATAAGAATATCGTTCTTTGGACCATCCTGTATTATACTCAAGTAAAGAAGCATTTACTGCATATTTCCATCCTTTAAAATTTAAAAGGAAAATTTACTGTTGTATATTCTATTTTGAAATCCAAGTGGTGGAGTTTGTGGAAGATTGGTTTCGAGTTCTAGATTGGCGAGGGTTAGAGCTCCATATGAGGTATGTGTGGTGAGTTTGTCTGAGGGCGCTGGCTCTCTCCCTTTTCTAAAACTCCTGGCCCTAAAACAGGGACGGGCGACTGTTTATATTTTTTAGAACTTCTCATAGTGGTCGTTAAACACCCAAAACAAAACACTGCGCATTATAGTTTTTTCGTTTTTTAACCGATATCATAAAAACACTTTTCCACTCCTGTGAACCGCATTTCCACAACAAAAAAAAAATGAGGGGAAAAGAAGGATAAAAAGGTCAAAGGGATAAAATAGGAAAGTGGATTCATAAAGGGCGAAGTATTGGGAAAGTGAGGAAAGTTGGGAGGGTTTTGGAGAAAAAGGGGAGAGAAAACGGCTTTACTAACACTTATTTCTACTACTATCTTTGAATATTGTGTTCCATGCTTCCAGGTGTAACTCTGACTTGCTTATATTTCTACATGGAGATCAGGGCATTGTCAGGACTTTTGTGGCCTTTTCCCAGATCTCCCTTGCTGCTTCAGTTACCTAAACGTTTGTTATATTACTTTGTATTTTTGGTTTTAATGTAACATCTAAATAAATTGAATTGAATTTTGAATTTTTAAAAATGAGGCATTACTAGTTTCAAGTGAGTACCGGCGTAATCCTTTAAAGCCATTTTATTGCATTTAATTTCTCCATTTCTACCTCCAGATTTAAATGAAAAATCCATCAGAAGAAGGAGGAGAAGAGATAGAGAATCAATAAAAAGGAATTTGCAACTTCTCTATCATTCTCGGAGCGAACATCACTTCAAAATGTGTCGAGAATATAGCCTCAAAGATGCTACAATGATTCTCATCGCTTTTCTGAGGATCTTCGAAGAAGGAAGAACATTCCGCTGCACTTAGGCTTTGGATATAGTGAAGGCACTCCTGAGAATAAAGAATGAAACAAAGGGTGCAGTTATTGTGTTCCATCGTAAGAGGGCGCTCGTCACGTTTCACTTGTCGTGGGATAGGTCATTGGCTGATGAAATGCCAGCTATTTTTCATCCAAATGCGACAGGCCGAATCCCTTGAGTACTGGAAATGAGATGAGGAATATATGGCATCCACCGATGAAAAGTTATTCCGTCAAAGGCAGAAAAGGAATCAGTGCTGTCGCACCAAAAGTGTGTGGATCGGAAATAAATCAAAGTAAGAGCATTATGATGCATTATGAAAATAGATAGCGCTAATCGATACAGCTGATAACTTCCAAGGTGATTCCACATAAATCCAAAACAGCGAGAGGGCTTAAAGCAAGGCATTAATGCTAGAACGTCATCTATATAAATATCGAAGTTTGGCTTTTATCATGACTGAGGCCAAATAGGAAATGAGACCAATTTGAACCACTCTAACTGTATTTTTATACCGCGTACTTTACAAAATACTGAGGGAGTGTTTCACGGTGTAAGATATTTTCCGAGAAGATACCCTCTTTAATTCTTCAAGAATTTAACGAGTAAGATATTTAAAGTGAACAGAATATAAATTCTGAATTTGCTTGAAACACTGACTGGTCATCCATGCAACACCTCTCATGAAACTTCAAATTTTATCGCACTGGAGCCGGAATCGAACCTGCATCTCCTGATTCCTGTTCGAGTATGCTAACCGTTACACCACCCAAGACAGTGAAGTTTCAAGCAACTGAGACTAAGCAAACTTAGTTTAAGAATCTGAACATCCGTACGTTTTTGCTAGTAAATGCATTGTTGCTTCATCATAGTGAAATTCACTGTTCTGGGTGGTGTGACGGGTAGCATGCTCCAAAGGAAATCAGGAGATGCGGGTTCGATTTCCGCTTCAGGGCGATGAAACTTTGCTTTCTGAGAGGTGTTACATGGATGACCAGTAAGTGGTACAAACAAATTCAGAATTTATATTCTGTTTGGTTTGAATATTCTATCGATTTCCCATGAACTATGAGGAATATTTCTTCCTTCATTGATTTATCTGTGGATGACCAGAAAGTGGTACAAGCAAATTCAGAATCTACACTATCTACCAACAAGTAATTGGACACCTGTGATAGCAAAGGAAAACGAAGTTTATTCACCTTCAATAGTTGGTGGAACCTCCAAGAGCGGCGATTACAGCTGCGACCCTCCGGGACGGGGCATACTCTCAACCAGGCGTTGTACGACGGCTAGCGGTATTTTCTTCCACTCGGCTTGGAGAAGACAGGTCAGTTCCTTCACCGATTTTGGACCGTGGGGGCACCCCTTAAGTCGACGCTCCAACTCGTCCCAGAGGTGCTCGATAGGGTTAAGATCCAGGCACTGCGCAGGCCAGTCCATTCGATTAACCCCATAATCACCATACCAAGCCATGGTGGACCTCGCAACATGACAGCTGGCATTGTCATCCTGAAAGTAACATGGGTCCACCCCGTAAAACTGCCACAACGTAGAAAGCGCATGGTCATCTAAAATGGTGCAGTAGGTCTCGGCGTTGAATCTACCAGGAATTGCGACCAAGGATCCCGTGCCATACCAGGAGAAACACCCCCATAACATAATTCCACCGCCGCCGAACTTCACAGTTGGCCAATACATTCCGGCAGGATGCGTTCTCCAGGAAGACGCAAAAGTCAGACCCTGTCATCCGAACGGTAGAGGGTGAAACTTGATTCGTCGCTCCTGAGAACCTGTTTCCACTGTTCAACGGTCCACTGTCGAAGTTCTTTGCGCCACGTTAGCCGAGCAGCGCTATTGGACTTGGTGATCAAAGGCTTGTGGGCGGCAGCACGTCCACGATAACCGTACAGATGGGCTTCCTTACGGATGGTATTCATCGAAAGAACACTCCCGGATGCCTGTTGAAACTCCTCGCGGATGTGGCCCATCGACTTGGTGCGGTTCTTCCGAATTTCTCTGGCCAGCACCCGTCGGTCTCTAACTCCCAGTTTGGTGGGTCTGCCGGGTCGGGGCACATTCCGACAGTCACCTCTCATCTTCCACTTACCAATTACGTAGGCCACTTTCGATTTTGGGTGCTTCAACTAGCTGGATATGTCACGTATGGAACGGCCATTTCTGTAATTCCCGACGATTAGACCTTTCTCGAAATCAGAGAGCTCCGAACTGCGTGGCATCTTGCATGCGACTGATTGCGTTGTTGTTTCCCACACGATATTTGACGTCGGCGGCCGTGACGTGTATCAGGACCGCAGATATCGTCGATTGCAGGGGTGTCCAATTACTTGTTGGTAGATAGTGTATATTCTGTTTGCTTTGAATATTCTATCGATTTCCCATGTATTATGAGGAATATTTCTTCCTTCATTGATTTATCTGTGGATGACCACTAAGTGTTACAAACAAATTCAGAATTTATATTGTTTGCTTTGAATATTCTATCGGTTTCCCATGTATTATGAGGAATATGTCTTCCTTCACTGATTTATCTGTGGATGACCAGTAAGTGTTACAAGCAAATTCAGAATTTATATTATGTTTGCTTTGAATATTCTATCTATTTCCCATGTATTATAAGGAATATTTCTCCCTTCATTGATTTATCTGTGGCTGACCAGTAAGTGTACCCGACGATTAGACGATTTCCAATTTAGAACAAGCAAATTAAGAATTTATATTCTGTTTGCTGTGAATATTCTATCGATTTCCCAGGCACTATGAGGAATATTTCTTCCTTCATTGATTTAGCGAGTAGTTGCACAAAATATTTACCTAAAATTAATTACTCAGTTTCTTTGTTTTGGAGTTTAACAAGCGCCATGGGCAATTCTGTGGTATGTAAGTTGTCGCGCGTTTCTAATTTAGAGCCGGGGTCAGCGAATGGTTTAGTGGGTAACTTTCGTGACTGCCACGGAGAAGTCTCAGATCCACCTGTGGCAAGCACGAATGCTCGAACCACTAAATACCCCCCGTGCCTAAGATGGGCACGTTAAGCCGTCTGACCCCGGGTACTGGCCCTCCCAGTTATAAATAAGAGTGTCTTCCTCCACTTTCTACCTCGCTCCCGAATGACATTTCTGTCAGGCTCTGTAGCCCAAATCCCTTAACTTTCTACTTCTAAGAGTTATTTAAGCTCTGTATGTCTGACACTCCCTTCCTAAAAGCCTCTACATTAATCTCTAATCTCTAATTTAGAGCCAGTGGTTCCAAGAATGAAAGAGAGTGAGCACCGTAGGACAAACACCTCACCTTTGGCTCATACTTGAGTTGAACTTCGAACCACCTTCTTTTTTTTTTTTTTTTTTGATTGAAGGTTTCACGACCAGCGTGAGCAACTTAATGAGCTATAAGCAGTTGCCCGTCCCTTATTTAGGGCCACTGATTCCAGGGAAGAGAGGAAGCCAGTGCCGTAAGACAAACACAACATCCATGCCTCACCGGGATTCGAACCCGGACCCCTCCCGGACGAATAGTCAGAAGCCATCACTTAGAACACTGCGCCACCGGGCGGCGGAGCCATCTTCGACAATTTGTCAGAAAACAGCGCCTCTGACCTCTCGGCTACCGTGGAAAGTTACAGCTCTTCAAGAAAATCTAATTGCTTTGCTCATCTCTGTTTTTCTCGATGATGTTGGTGAAAGAGTTCCTTTATTGGTTTTTGGACCGAATAAACACGAGTGCGATTTAAAGTTTCTTACACATACCCCATTTATTTGGTGCTTAATTTCTCACTACATGACGAAAACATTTAACATTTTTCGCAGTTTGAGGGACCAAACTCGAAACCCTATGCGTAGGGAGCACGGAAAAATACAAAAATGCCTGTTTTTATTTCCCATTTTTTTGGGGGGTACATAATTTTATTCAGAAAATGGCGTAAAGCATTTGTTCCGTTTTTTTGACGTATACCAGTCTTAATGAGGAAAACTTGGAAAGTTCTTATGTGGCATAGGGATAATTGTGAGGAAATTCCCTTTTTTTTTCTCAAATTTCCCAGAGAAATAATTTTTTCTCTCAGTGGTATATAAACTAATTTTCCTCAATATTGCATTTTTGAAGGTACATTACAGTTTTCTATTCAATGGTACACGTTTTTCGGTGAGAAAATCTTCCAGTGTTTTCTGAAATGAAATTTTCGTTCCAGGCCGCAGTACAATTTATCATAGATAAAAAAGCCATCAGCATCAACATTTTCAACCATTGTGAATCCACTGCTGGATGAAGGTCCCCTAAGTTTCTTCCATAACGATGTGTCTTGTACCGGTCTCCTCCATGTTTTTCCCGCATGCTTTCTAATTTAATCCACCCATTTCCCATGTGGTCTTCTTCTTGGTCTTTTCTTGTCGCTTGGAATCCAGTATAGAATTTCGGTTGTTCACCGGTGGTCTTCTGACAATATGTCCAGCCCATTGCCATTTCAGGGATTTTACTCGAATCACAATGTTTTCCATTTTTTTCATTTTCCTGATTCACGAGTTCTTAATATTTACAATTAGTACTCTAGAATATTTACAATTTGTAGATATTCTTAATGCGCATTTTACACACTGATGACTAATCTCTCCTGGTTACACCAAGAATGCCCCTCTCAATGCTTCTCTGAGTTATCTGCAGTCTTTGTACGGCTTTTTAATTAAGGTTCATGTCTCTGTACCGTACCTAAGCACTGGAAGGATGCATTGATCAAACACTTTTTTTATAAGATATAATGGTATATCGCTCTTAAAAATCTTACTGTTTCTTCCAAAAGCTCTCCATCCAAGTTTTTATACGTCGATTAATTTCTTCATCAATGTGAACCTGGCTTGATATCTGCTGTCCAAGGTAAATGTAGGTATCGGTTATCCTCAACTTTTCCCCATCAATCGCAAAATCTTCATTTCTTGTAAAAGTATTGTACATCACATTCGTCTTCTGAAAGTTCGTTTTTAATCACACTGCTTTGCTCTTGTCAGCAAGTACTTGAATCATACTCTGCAGTTCTGAAGGGGTATTTGCATAAATGACTACGTCATCGGCAAAACGAAGGTTCGTTAAATAATCCTCATTAACTTTTATCCCTTTGTTTTCCCATTTCAGTGACTAAATGATATTTTGCAATGTGGTGTCAAATAGTTTGGGAGATATGGGGTCCAATTGTTATTGCTGCTGTAACCTCAAATAGCCAAACTATTGCATTTGATACGCATTAAGAATATCTACAAATTATAAATGTTCTAGAGTACTGAAAATTTTATTGGGGTAGTAGCTACCGTGTTCCAGACAATAACTTTTGTTAGTTTTAAATGCAAGTGCAAAGGATTGCACTAAAAAGTAACACGAATTAATGTCTGAAACACGCTAGCTACAGCTCCAAGAAATGTTTCAGTACTCTAGAATACTTACAATTTGTAGATATTCTTAATGCGCATTTTACACACTAATGAAACAAGCACATCAAAAGACAGTATTAATAACTGCTTACTTTTTTTGTACTCAGTGATTTTAAGCACTTCGTGCTTAACCTGGCTGGCCAACACCTATAATAATATAGCCATTAGTGCAGACATACTGCATGGTTAAACTTAAAGGATGTTGTATCTGAGTTATTTTTTTCCAATTAAGTTCAACAGAGCAATAACAAGTGTTGGCAAATTTTGTTTTATATTTTGCACGCATCAAGGAATCATACTCTGGGTATGAGGAGGAAAACAAAATACCTGGCTTTTTTGAACACCATAGTTTGGATCATTGATTCAAGAATAATGTCAATGCCATATCCAGTCAGTTGAAGCAGGATGGATAATTCAATTAATGAGAGCTACTGTGGAATTTCTGGAGCTGGAAATTTCATCTTGACGTGCTCAAACCCTATGACGCCAGGGAACTGAGATAGAACGCACTTGGTTTCATTAATTTACGTCATATTTCTGGTCATGTGATCATTATTTCCAGGAATGAAAAATTACAAAGCCGCAAAACAATATTTAGCCATTCTTAATGTGATTTTCAATACGTCTTTAGCCCGTGCTTTTCTTGTGATCGTTTATATCGCATTTGGTCTAAACATAAGTTTCTAACGTTTTTATGGTCTAATAAATGTCGTTCTTTCAGAACAGTATGCAACCGTCGAACTACTATCCATTGATACACGCTGAACTGCATTGCTAGTTCTGTGGTCACTAAGCGATATCGTAATCGAGAAAAGTCTTCAATTCTGCATTCTGCTTCTGCTTCTTCCGCCGTCCGTTACTTTGTTTCCTACGCTGCAATCACCACTATTGAGCTTCACAGATTTCTCAGCTTGTGCATACCTACAACTTTCTCGCCGTAAACCGAACTAATCCACTTTGTGTGATCTGATCAAGAAAACGTTTGCTATCATTAATACGTAGTATATGGTTCTAGTAGCAGTGGTGGTGGTTTCTTTCCTTGCAAGAGATTGCTTCCTTTGTTCCTCGTTCGTCAATACCATCTGTTAAACTACTATAGATATTTGTTCGGCTGCTATGGATGGGACTGACAGCTCTTCAAGCTACAACCCCTTCCTTTCATTTAAAAGTTTTCTTCAGAAAAATGTTAACTGTTAAATAAATTAGGGGATCACCAAAAAAATTGTAAATGATTATTCTCAGTTCTGCTGGTTTCCAACAATCCATTAGGAACACCAAACAGAATTCATCGCTGTTTCTACGTTAATAAGTGAATCTCGGGAAAATTATCATCGGCCGCCACGGGAATCGAACCCAGATTTTTCCGAGACTCACTTATTAGCGTAGAATAAGCGATGAATTATGTTTGGTGTTCCTGATCCGCGCTGAGTGTTTGAATTATTAATCCATTAGGACTCCTAGCAAAAAGTAAGTTGGGTGAATGAAATTCGAAAGTATGCGGGAGTGACATGGAGGAAACTGGCACAAGACAGGCCGTTGTGGAGGAAACTTAGGGAGACCTTTGTCCAGCAGTGGATTGATAATGGCTGACAATGACGATGATGATGATGATAACGTAAAATAGACAGCCAACTGAGTCGCTATAAGAAATCACTTGTTATGAGGAAAAAACTAGAGATATAATACAAATGCATATCTGATATTTTGCAAGAATGCTTCGATTAAAGAACTTGTTAATTTATTACATCAGTCTAAATGCAATCCTTGAACAAACTAAAAAATACGCACTCCGTCACGATTGCTAAAGAATAGAACTTCTTATTTTCTGGTCGACAATCTTTTAATCCGTCATGAGCGTAGGTGTACTGTATGTCTCTAAAAGCTGCCACTGACTAGGTAGGAACGGAACGTATTCAAACACAATGAATTTTTACTGAAACGAATTTGTTCGGCATGCTTGAGAGGAATCACATGCGGAAGAAATTGGAATCAGACACTTGAGGGAAGACCAGAGTACGTGTAGTGTTGCGTGTACTGTGTAAATATTGTAATTACAAGTATTGTCTTTTTGATTAATCTGTATAAAACTTGTTTTGTACAGACTGGCAGATAGTAATAGTGAAGATGAAGGAACGGTAGTAGTGTTCGCATTTGCCTAAGAGATATGAGGAGGACCATGGTTATTGTAAATGATTGTGAGTCCATGACGTAAGTACGACATAATTAGCAGGAAAGTACCACACATCAATCCGTATGTAAAAATGGCAACGAAATATTATTTAAACAACTATCTCACATCACATTGTGTCGTAGTAGTTTTTGTGACTAATATCATACAAAATAGGATTTGTTTGCATAGGGTTACTTTCAACGAGAGACACTTCCGAAACAGAAACAACACTCTAATAAAAATCAGCCACCTCTGTGATTGAGTGGTGGTAGGGAGCTTTGGCTTCTTATCACTCGTCAGAAATGGTCGCGGGTTCGAATCCTTGGTGAGGCATATGGGGGTGTGTTTATCTGACAGCACTTTTCTTTCTTATTCCTAGAACCAGAGGTCATATATTAGGGACCGGAAGCTGCTTACAAACCAGTGAATTGCTCATGGTGGTCATTAAATCACCCCCAAAAAACAAAAAAGCCAATAATCAATGAAAGCGAACAACTTAGGATGAGCTACGGTAAAATTTACAGATTGTTTCTTCACCGTATTGTCGTCGTACTGTTTGTGAGTAACGTCATACAAAATAGAATTTTTAAAGTGTGGAAGAAACATTCTTTCATAATACGTGACCAATATGTCATGATAATTAACGCAGCAATCAGACATCTCGGAACTGACTGTAATTACTGTTACTCACGTAATATCAACCACATCAAAAAACTTGAAAATTTAATCGCCATCGAACCCGCATCTCACGATTACCGTATAACGGTTAGCATTCTCGAACGGTAATCGGGAGATGCAGGTTCGACTCCCGCTCCAGAGAGATGAATTTTTTAAGTTTTTTGATGTGATTGATATTACCTGTGAAACAGTAATTATACAGTCAATTCAGTGATGTCTGATTGCTCTGTTAATAATCGTAAAAATAGAATTTGTTTGCACAACGTTACTTTCGAGAACAGACATTTCCCACACTGTAAGAACGTATAGCAGGAGCAGTGACAACTCACGTTGCGCTAATGTCGTAGAAGGTGAGAGGCGCCAAATACGCATGAGCAACAACTCTGTAGAAAGAATCTCGAGAGACCTGCTTAAATTTCTAGTAAGTGCAAGGAGCCCCATTTAGACAATAGTTGTAAATATTTTTAGTACATTTTAGTTGGTTATATTCGAAAGACCATTATTATTTCTAAATTAGTAGCAGGTGACGGCTTTCTTTTAAGGTGCGCATGCCTCGCTTTAAAAGATTGAACGCAGCAAAAGCTTGGTGTGAAAATACGCTTTTGTTTTACACACTCTGCTACCGGTTGCCTCTTCAGATTTAAATCTTCAGGCCGTCTTGTATTAAAGGATATGTCTCTTAATCACAGCAGGTGGCACAAATCCGAGAAAACCCCGCGATTTTCCATTTCAATAAGATCGAGATCCATACGCTGAGGGATAAGCAGACTTTTACCGCCTGGAGCGAATTAACTCGAGATTAGAAAAATGAGCTGAAATCGCAGGAACGAATGAATTTCGAGTAAGCAAAAGGGCTCAAACTAGCTCGACCGAATATATTCGCCTTCTAAAAAGTGAGTCGAACGCAGCTGGAACGAGTGAAACTGCGAGTCAGAAAGCGTTGTTTTTCCCGGGGGGTATAACGACGCTTTCTGAGGCGTTTTGAGGGGAGGGGATAATTGACATTAATATTTTCTAACTTATTACCTGCTAAAGGATTATAAAAAGAGCGACGAACTTAAGAAAGCAGAAAAAATATATATTAGGGTAACTTGTTTCGCCCCAGTGGCATGATGTCCGTGTCAGGAAAACTAGCCTTCCCCCATCAAGCTTTGGCTCATGCAGCAGGGAATAAAGACTAGAAAGCGGTGCTTGTTCGCAGTGACAGGTTCATTATCGCGACTGGCGCAGGGGGCTAAGCAATGGCTACTGAACACTCGTCCGAGATGGGTACGGGTCCGAATCATGGTGACACATGGGTGCTGTGTTTGTCTTAGAGCACTAGCTCTCTCACTTCCCTGGAACCAGCGGCCCTAAATAAGGGACGGGCGTCTGCTTATAGCATATTGAGTTGCTCTCGGTGGTCGTTAGAATCCGAACAAAAACAAAAAAAGAAAAGAAAAGGCGGAATTGTTTGCCCATCTGTTCCATAAAACTCGGACTTTGTTTAATCATTTCTGTTGCTTACGGTTACAAATAAACCGCCAAATAAAAATAATTGGGAGACGTATAGGGGTTGGACAGAATAATGTGAACACCACGCTCAGAGACGTAACTTGTAATGCAACTATGTACGTTGCAATACGCAAAGGTATCCACCACTTTTTGATTGTAATAGCTTTGTTTAGGTCATGTTTAAGTGGATTTAAACTCTCTTGTTGCAAAATTTCTTTAAGAGGGACAACGAAATGAGCGACCTAACGGACTTCGAAAGAGAACTAATTGTTGGTGGCCGGCTAGTTTGTGCCTCCGTGACAACAGTCGACTAGGGAGTGGTGGCTTCGAGAGCTACTGTGTCTAGCGTCACGACAGCATACCGTGTTCGTGGCAAAACCTCGTCGGCAAAACAAAAGAGCGGCCGGAAAACTGTCCGGACCGATAGAGACAGGAGAGTATTCAAGACGAATGTTCCTCGTAATAAGACCACGGCGCCCAATATTAGTACGGAGCTCAATCTGCATCTCGTGTGTGACTCCAGTATCAACAAAAAGAGTGCGCAGGGAACTGCATAAACAAGATATTCATGGCCCAGGTGCTATTGCAAAACCTCTGGTGAGCCGGGTGTATGCACAACGGCGACGGCAGTGGTGCTAGAAGCATACAACGTGGACTACCGATACATGGAAGCGTTTAATGTGCACGTTTGAATCCACTTTCACATTATTACCCACTGCAGGACGTGTTTACGAGTAGAGAACACCGTCCAATGCGTACAAGCATTGAATATCTACCCCGAACAGTGCAGCATGGTGGTGGTTCTGTCATGCAGTGGGCGGTCATATCGTGGTTTCAAAAGGTCTCCTGATCCCCTTGAAAGGACGGATCACTGTCAGCGCATATAAAATTAAAAAAATAAATTATTTTGGCCGAACAAGTCCATCCAATGACTCAGGCGTTGTTTCTTGCAGGGGATACCATCTATCAAGATGATAACGCGCCAATTTACAGAGCTCGGGATATCCAATCATGGTTTGAGGTGCATGAGGACGAACTTTCACACCTTCATTGACCTCCCTGCTCACCAGACTTAAACATCATAAAGCCACTGTGGTCTGTGTTGGAAAACAAAGTAAGATAACGTTATCGTCCTCCTGCGTCTCACAAAGACCTGGAGCAGTTTCTGCATAAAGAATGGTGTAACATCCCACTAACCACCATCCAGGATTTGTATGCATGCATTCTAAGGAGGATTCAGGGCGGTTTTGAATACGAAAGTTGATCCCACACCCTATTAGGTACGCAAAACCTTTTTTTGTGTGTGTGTGGGTGTTCACATTATTCTCTCCACCCCCTGTACGTTTTGTAGTGGTTTAAAATATGATTTGGCAGTTTAAAAGATTTTAATATGATTTTGGCAGTTTTTTTACCTTAAAAGATTGTCTTTCCATTATTTTGTTCGGTATATTATTCATTCATCGGCTCGTCTTGTTTATTTATTGTCCATACATTCATCGAAATGAGTATCCACTCATAAGCCTAAGCGCTCGGCAAATAACACTGCCAAAATGGCAGCTACTAAGAAAAATGTGTTTATCATTTACAAATACGTTCATATCAAAGTCCAGATATTTGGAGAACTATCACTGCACTGGGTTGTGTGTCTTGACATACCGTACTTGTTACTCACTCCGACGTTTCAGAACACTTTCACTACGACATTTTGCAACACTCTATCTGCAGTAAAAGTTTATCGATTCCAGAATTTTGTTTACTTACGCGATAGCTCAACGGTAACGACGAAAGTGAATTTGCTTCTGTCCGCGTTCCAGATCTTGTTTCGGGAAAAGAAAGGTATATCATAAATAACCTTCGGCTATTAGAGAAAATGTAAATGTACCTTTTAGGACTTGTGGCAAGGAGAACACAGAGCACGAAAGGAAATAAAATTGTCGAGCTTTAGAAAAGTCATTTTTGAAGGAAGCCTGCCATTATCGCTTCATATTAATTGGCTCTGTTATCTGCTTTAAGAAAAAAAATTTCAGAAAGAGTAAAGGCAATTTCCTTCCCGTCCGGAAGATTATTCAGCGAATTCCCCTCCTCAAGAGCTGGTAAATTGCCGAAAGCCATTTATTTGTTTAACGAGCGCAAGCTGAGAAAGGAAGAAATAGTACTATAATCGAAGGCTGAAATTGGGTAAACACCTGAAGTCTTTCTTCAAGTTTCCAAAACAAAGAACAGCATTTGTGCTAATATCATCTTTTCGTGATATTGCGTATATTTAGGGAGGGAACATGTTTCACGATCCGTCCGCACTTTATCTGGGGAACCAAATTACTTTCTAATTGCATCTTTTCAGAGAACAGAGACGCCGAGAATTTATTTTTCATGTTTTCGTTCAATCCGTATGGGATACATTTAATTTGTATTTCTGAGGTGTGTATTTTGACTTTCTGATATTTATCACGCATTACTCTGATAACTGATAACTTAAAGCAAATACATTGGCTTGGAAAAAAGTAACACATAGAAATAAAAACCATTGAATCCAACCATATTTAGCATTTGTATGTGAGGGACGCGCGCATTAAAAGTTAAATCTATGCGAGTGATCATTTGTCCCAAAGTAATTCCCGGAGCAAGGATTACGTAGCAAGAGAGAACCTCCTAAAAGCCTTGCCGTAGCATATGCTACAGCTAAGGGGGAAATGAAAATACCAACCCCTGTTTCAACCGGGTTCGAGGAAACTATTGTGCTACATTTTGGCATTGTTAATAAGTATTTCAAAAAGTATTCGCGCTTCTAGTATTCCACGTTTCGTTCATCCTTTGACGCACTCATCTACAAGTTTGATTCGAAAAATTGTATGATCCAGTATCTCCACATCTTCAGCTCTGATTCGAATAAATATTTGAGACACCGTATCTCCACATCCACAAGCGCGATTCCAAAAGGCTTTCAGATGATGTATATCTACCTCTCTAATCCAGATTTAAAACAATACGCTGCACGGTGTTTCCATATCTATAAATACCATTCGAAAATAATCTGTGAAGCAGAATCTCTTCATCCATTAGCCTAATTCGCAAACAGTTTGCGTCACGGTATCTCTCTAAGCGGGAAGCAAAAAGAGCGGGAATCTTCCCACTCACCCGATAGTGCAATAGGTAACAGCAAAAATAATCTCAGAACTCACCTGGTTATAGAGGAAATAATCCTTTGATCTTGACAAATGTATGATGACAAATAATAAGTTGTAGTAAAAACGCACATACACTGGCGTGCAAAAATTAAGGACGAGGCGGTGTTTCGAATGTAACGTCGTGCAGAAGTGCTCCACATCGACTCAAATCATACCATACGATCCCCAAGATGTAAAAATATGGGACAAGTGAGAAAAAACGTCCAAACAAGGAATCCAAAGGATAAAAAGGCACTTTATTGAAAAGGTAGCTTCGAGCACAACTGGACAGAAGACAGAAACGTCCATGTTATAGCGGATGTGATCACCCCTGACTGCGTTGCAGGATTTACAACATCTGTCCATGCTGAGGACGAGTTAGTGTAAGGAGCTGTTGAGGCATCGCGGCCATTCCTCTTGTAGCGCCAATCGCAGCTGCGGAATCGTTGCTGGCTGCTGGAGACGTGCTGCCAAGCGTCTCCTGAGAAGGTCCCACACGTGTTCGATTGGATTTAGGTCCGGGGTCCTTGCGAGCCAATCCATGCGTTGAATACCTTCACTCTCCAACAGCTCTGCGACAGCCACTGTACGATGAGATGTAGCGTTGTCGTCCATGAAGAGGAACTCAGGACCCACATCACCTCTAAACAGACGCACGTGAGGCAGAAGAACCTCGGTAAAATAGCGGACACCAGTGACTGAACCTCATTGGAAGATGTCGAAGTCGGTACGGCTACCAAGCATGATACCGCCCCAAAAGGGAACTCCGCCACCTCCAAACCGGTCCCTTTCGATGATGTTGGAGGTGTGATTGCGCGTTCCCTTCTCTCTCCAGATGTGTATACGTCCAGAATCACTCGTCAGACTAAATCGACTTTCATCCGTAAATAGAACTCGACCCCATTGCTGATGTGTCCAGTTCTTATGTTCCTGGCAAAACAGAAACCACAGTCTCCGATGAGCAGGCGTTAATGGCACACACCGTACTGGTCGTCGTGCAAATAGACCACCTTTGTGCAACCTCGTGGCCACGGTAAAACGCGATAACGGATGTCCAGTTGTCTGTTGCATGTGCCTTGAAATTTCTCCCGCTGTCTGCTGTCTGTCTCTTCTCGCCTGTAGGACAATATACCGGTCGTCCGCCGTGGTTGCTCGTGGACGACCACAGCTAAACTCTCGGACAGCTGTTCCTGTCGTTTGAAATGCTCTCCAAGCTCGTGAAACAATTCTGTGAGCGATCCCGAACTCCTCGGCCACACTAGTCACACTTTGACCTTCTTCCAACTTCCCAATGACGCGACCTCGGGTAAAGTCATCCAGATGTCGTCTACTGGATTGCCTGTTGGCCATATCACTCGGTGGCAGCAAATCGACGTCATTCAAACCGATGTACACCGTGCAATAACTTTCACCGAATTGCTGGGCGTACACCGCCTGTGTGCTTTATACCCTTCCAATATCCCCCCACCCCCCTACGTCATGCTGCATATATGCGCATGTCCTACCGTACCGGACACTAGTCTATCACCTGAGTGGTCTTTCGGTCCGTTCTGCCTGCTCGTTCCACTTTTATGCTAATTTCTCCTCTTCGTCCTTAATTTTTGCACACCAGTGTATAATAGAAATTTGGCATCCTCATTTGGGAACGATTTTTATTTCTTTTGTTATGAATATATAAACGCCGCCACTGTTCCCAATGGACAGCTGACTGCGTTGAACTTGTGAAAACGTAAACAACCCGTTTTACGACTGTTGTTGCTTTTGAAACAGCTGTCGAGTGTAATATTTTTTATTGCGATTTTACAAGGTTTATTAAAACTATAATGGTCCACGTAGTAAATACGTAACATTAGTATAATGATGTCACAAATATCTTTCAAATACGTAACAGTAATGTAACGAAGTTACAAATATTTTTCAAATACGTAACAGTAATGTAACGAAGTTACAAATATTTTTCAAATACGTAACAGTAACATGAAGTTGGTATGTTGAAGTTACAAAGGCATTTCACTGTAACGCATCAGTTATGTTTCAAACTTATGTAACGTTTGAGGACATTTTGACGTAACCGTAAGGTTTCTGAAGCATTACTGTTACGTTGCGCAACGTGTCTGAAAAGTCTCAATGTTTCAGTGCTTCGTACTTGTAACATATACGAAATATTCTGTGCTGTGTGGGACGGTTGTCTTCGGGAACCCCAGCATTTTTTCCGCTTGGTCGATACAATTACCGAACTCTCTTGCTCCGACAACGTGACTCGCTTGGATCACCATATATGTACCCATGTGCGTCGATTGAGATACATTGTTAGAGAGCTCTGTTGTCCGTCTGTTTATCGCCTGCGTTTCGTTTGGATCTGTTTAACTCTGCTTGGGCGATGCCCATGTCAGCTGCGAATCACCCCTATTTTTAATGTTTTGGCTGCTGAGTATATAACTTAACGATATGAGTGACACATAATTTATTGCTCACATTTTAAGAATTCAGTTTGATACACAAAATACTGTTGCTTCTTGTGGGGATTGAACTACTGAGGAAATAGGTATACACAGTCCGAGATTGGCCTAGAAAGCATGTGGAAGTTGGAAAGAAAAATACCTCACGTGAAAATCTGGTTGAACATTGAAGTACATACGGTATCTTTAATCGTTACTTTTACTCTGATGAAAGTCGTTGTAAAGGCTATACCACTGAACAGCCACAGCGTTCACAGTAACAACGAGAGATCTCTGAAGATTTGTGACACAAATATTCAGGAAGGTATATTTATAGGGCATCAGATTGGAGAACTTATGAATGATGTTGAATTTGAAGCGACTTTTTGGAGGAAGGAAAAGAAATCCTGAAAACGTTTTGAGGATGTACTATATGAACTATAATAGAAACCTATATGAACTATATAGAAAGAATGTTAACTGACACCGTGAGATAGGGTGCAATATGCCATTAAAGCTTCAATTTTTACACTCCAATTTATATTTTCTCCCGGAGTGACGAATACAGGGAGCCCAGCGATGTTCACGAATCACTGCTGTTTATTGTAAAGAGAAACACCATCATCATCTCACAAGAGAAAAAGAACACGTCTACATCAGGGATAACGCACTATCAGAATGGAGATAGTCACACTATATTTCATAAATCTGTATTGATAAAGTGTAATATTCCTCGAAAGCTGCACGTATTTAAAACAAAACAAAAACCAATATCTAAATTCAGTACAAGATTTTCTATCAGTATCAAGTACGTCCGGGAACCAAGAAAGGGACGTTTAGTTTTGTTGTTCTTCGTTATCCTCTATCAGTTTCCTATATCTATGACTGTGACTTCTCGTGCATTTTTCCAGCTTTTCTAACGAAAAACTATTCTTCCAATTATTTCAAAAATTGGTCTTTTGTTCTAGATACTTTAGCTTTTATACAAGACGACTGTAAGACATGCTCTTCTATAGATAGGTATGAGAAATCTGGGCAATCGAAGAAGAAACACATAATTAGACATGCACCACCCATGGCTCATCTAAGACATGACCTCTGACCCACCTCAGACGATTGACCTAAGGCCACCATTTAGACCCCTGCTGCACCGATGCTTCTAAAAAGAAAAGTAAGAATGCCTAGATGAATACAGATGATGTCAAGAAGTAAACGAAGACGTAGCAAGAGAATAGCTACAAAGTAGAAAATTCAAAAAAATACTAAGAAGTATGCGTTTCAGATATATTGGTGGACAAAATATGACGTAAGGATCGCTGGGATTGCAGATTTGCTTCCGCGAGGTATCGGAAAATGGTCCATGGGTACACAGGAGCCGCAGCATCTGCCTGTATAGTGGACCGGGTCTCGGTGGGATCCGTTCGTGCCTGGCCCACGATCCGTCGATTCTCTCTACCGGTGGTGCTCCTGGTCCATCGAGAACCGCTCTGCCGTGTGCCAGTCCTGTCACGTGTCCGCTGCTCCCAACACAGTCAGAAGGTATGGTCAGAACGATCCACGTGGCGGGCTATACGGCGCGCCGACCACCCTGCGGTTTTCAGCCTGATGATCCGGCCTCTCTCAAGATCCATAAGTTACGTAAATCGACATCTCTGGCTTCTACCCGGTATTTCTATCACTCTGTATTCTTGTTTGCGTTGGCTGGTGCTTCTCGCTTTCATAGAACATCGACTACATGCCGGTTTATATAGCTGCTGGTTCGTGCTTTCAGAGTCAGCACTGGGTGTGCGGTCATGCGCACTCTCACCAAACGTGGATCAATTGCATACCAGCATGCTCTCTAGCTATTTGCAAAGTTTCGCGGTTGTAGCAAGATTTTTCTAGATGCGCAAATTTCATTGTCCGTGAGTTTACTTCTGAGCAGGGACTTGCTGAGGAGGGTAAAGAAATTGCATTAAAAATGAAATTTCAGAAGACAAAACTGAAGTACAATGCTTTCACAATGAATAAAGACTAATCAGTTGATGGGGAAAATCTTGATATAACCAGTTCCTACATTTACCTTCGGCAGCAGATATCAAGTAAATGTCACACTGATGAAGAAACCAATGGAGGCGTAAAAAAACTTGGGTGGAGAGCTATTGGAAGAAGCAGTCAAGTTTTGAGAGCAATATGCCGTTGTTTTAAAAGAAAACTGTTTAATCAATGCATCCTTCCAGTGGTTACGTAGGGAGCAGAGACGTGGACCTTAACTACAAAAAGACATATAAAGGCTGCAGGCAACTTAAAAAACCATGGAAAGATGCATGCTCGGTGTAACCAAGAAAGATAAAAAGAGGAACTCGTGGATAAGAAAAATGACAAGAGTGGAAGATATCATGATCTGAGTGAAATCCCTGAAATGGCAATGAGCTGGTCATATTTCCAAGAGAACGGACCACGGATGAACAATCGAACTTTTAGACTGGATTCCAAGGAACAGGAAAAGATCAGGAAAAGAGGCCACGTGGGATATGGGTGGGTGGAAGAGACTGGCCCAAGAGATTCCGTTGTTGAAGAAACTTGAGGTCACCTTGATCCAGCAGTGGACACGTGGGAGATGGGTGGAAGAGACTGGCCCAAGAGATTCCGTTGTTGAAGAAACTTGAGGTCACCTTGATCCAGCAGTGGACACGTGGGAGATGGGTGGAAGAGACTGGCCCAAGAGTTTCCGTTGTTGAAGAAACTTGAGGTCACCTTGATCCAGCAGTGGACACGTGGGAGATGAGTGGAAGAGACTGGCCCAAGAGTTTCCGTTGTTGAAGAAACTTGAGATCACCTTGATCCAGCAGTGGACACGTGGGAGATGGGTGAGTGGAAGAGACTTGCCCAAGAGATTCCGCTGTTGAAGAAACTTGAGGTCACCTTGATCCAGCAGTGGACACGTGGGAGATGGGTGGGTGGAAGAGACTGGCCCAAGAGATTCCGTAGTTGAAGAAACTTGAGGTCACCTTGATCCAGCAGTGGATTGATAATGATTAACAATGATGATGATGATGATATATTCGAATTTATAGTTCAAAACAGATTTGTCCTTGTCAGGTCCTGGTTGGGTCCAATCATGTGCCGGTCGGGTCAAGGTCGAGTCCAATTTCGTGACAGCTGGGTCAGGGTCGAAACTTTTTGACCGGTTTCCAACTCTCATCCTATGTACTCAGATAGAATGGAGAAGTTTCCCATTTGCAGCAAGAAGGAACTACTTGCAGTTAGCTTTAAATGTGTGTGTGTGCGTGCGGGCGTTTATTTTGTAGGTGCATATCCTTTTACAGTTTCGACAATCAATTCAGTTTAAATATACGGTAACTTCGCAACATTTGCTCCCACAAAGCACCTTCCGTGACGTTTCTCGGCGATAAACTTTTAGCTGTGAAATAAAATGAATTCACTGGAAGTGCCCATGTTTATAAAAGATTTCAAAGTCGCGTTTTCCGAATGTGATGAATCACTCTTTTTCCCTTCAAAATGAAATCAACGACTCGGAAGAGAAGAAAAGGCAGAGTAGGATGTTAGA
Organism: Macrothele yani; assembly: GCA_039090855.1. Lineage (NCBI taxonomy): Eukaryota > Metazoa > Arthropoda > Arachnida > Araneae > Macrothelidae > Macrothele > Macrothele yani. Next base: position 162,750,301 of record CM077002.1, read on the forward strand.
AAGTCGCCCCCAGTAGAAGTTTCGTTATTACATCGAGACACGCGAAGCAGAACAACGTACGGGAGGCACGGAATAAAGGGGATACACGAACGTGCCATTCAGTTTTCAAATGTTCCTTCCAGACGTCTTCTTCAAACTAACACCGCTGTGAAGAATGACTTAGGAAATCCCAAGATGTACTTCACAGGCCCTTCTAAATGTTCATTCTTAATTTATTCCTCGTCTCAGATTTGTTCTGCCTCGCCACATGCGAGTAGCCGGTTTGCCTCACACGACAGATCTAATGATTCTCAAATGTTTCACTGCAGGGCGGTCAAACCGCATGTAAGACTAAGTTCTTTACAGCATGGTACGTAAATTATTCAAATTGCATTGCGGCAGGCTAGGTAATTAGAAACTGCTGTCTCTTTGAGGCAGAGCAGAATAACTGATTGTGTTCAATATTCAGAATGGAAGCTGCATTGAAATTGTATATCCCACTCTAGTGTATGCATCACTTGCTGATAAAATTGCACCGCGGTCATAAAACCTGCGCTTTCGTAACTTCCAATATGTCTTCAGCCGTTTCAATAAATAGAAATGGTGGATGAAGCTAATAAAGACTAGGAAGAGATAAATAGTGCCTTTAATAAGAAAGACTTTAATTTATAAGGCAATATTACGCAACCATGCAGAACCTTGCCAATGAAGATTCTCCGATCACTGTTGATAAATGCTGTGTAGATTACCAGACACACTAACTGTCCGATTGTATGAAGACGTTATATAAAAAAATGTAATTCTCTGTAAAAACATGCTATTTCCGAATCACAAGAGACACTAAGAGTCAATCTTACAAAGTCAGAAATATACATAAATATGCACTAATGCCATCTTATTTCTTTTCTCGAACTCGCGACGACGACGAATACTTTCTAATAGGTACAGTCACCATAATTTTTAACGCGGTACGTCTTTTGAAAGAGAACAAGAAAGATGACACCGAAATTTCGGGTGTAATAAGCACGTCTTTTAAATCCGTTCTGATTCAAATCAAATTGATCAAAGCTATTCAAAGTCAATGGAACCGGTATGGAAAACAATAATATCTGACGGAAGTAAGAAGTTTTTCAATAGGGTTTTTAATCCCTCACATCTTGCTGTAAACGGAATCGTGAGCTTACGCCCTCTGGTTGCAGATTTGTGCGTTAAGGAAAACATAAATTTATATGAGAAACCGATAGTATTATTGAAGAATGGTGAATCGTTTTTTAATATATTGTATATGAAAACATTTTTCACCGGAAAGGCTCTCCAACACAAAAATAATTTTTCAAATCGGAGTTTTAGAAACAGAGATATCGACAAAAATAATATGTGACTTTACTTCCCCTGGTGGGAAAACCATGCATTATTTTAGGAAGAAATCATTCTCAAAAAAAGTTTCCATATGAGCGGTATCGGTCCAAGAAAAAAAAATTTAGTCGAGTTTTCAGGAGCCCAGATTTTGCTACAAATACATCAGAAGCAGAAATTAACACTCATACCCCCTGGTGGCTAAACCATTCTTTACCAAACATTAGAAATTATGTGAAAAATATTTCCCATCAGGTTTTGTATGCGATACAGGAAGAATTTTTCAAATCGGAGTTTTAGAAGCAGAAATAACGCAAAAAACGCAATTTACCTTTGTGCCTACTAGCGGAAAGTCTATGATTTACTTGAAAATATTGAATTTATAGGGAAAACATTTAGCATTGGAAATACTATCCAACAAAAAAATAATTTTTCAAATCGGACTCCTTGAAGAAGAGATATTGCCAAACATATGATATTTATATACGCCCCCTGGTGTAGAAACTATGCACTATTTCAAGAAGAAACTGTTCCTAAAAGGTTTGTCGACATGAGAAGTATCGGTCAACAAACCACTTTTTTCAATCCAGATTTTAGAAGCTCATATTGTGCTGCAAATACATCAGAAGCGGAAATTAAAACTTACGCCACCTGATGGCCAAACAATTTTTTACAAAAATTACAAATTTTGTGCAAAAAGATTTCCCATCAGGATCTGTATCAGGTACAGAAAAAAAATTCATATCGGAGATTTAGAAGCAGAGATATAGGGGGGAAATTTGCCTTTACGCCCCCTAGCGGAACGTCTATAAATTACTTGAAAATTTTGAAATTATATGATAAACATGTCACACTGGAGACACTATCCAACAAAGAGGGAATGTTTCGAATCGGACTCCTAGAAGTACAGATATTGACAAAAATAAGATATACATCTACGCCCACTGGCGTAGATGATACTTTGCATTATTTTAAGAACAAAATAGATACCTTGCATTATTTTAAGAACAAAATGTTTCTAAAAGGTTTGTCGAAGTGAGTACTATCGGTCTACAAACGACGTCTTTTTCAATCGAGAATTTAGATGCTCATATTTTGCTGCAAACACATCAGAAGCGGAAATTAAGATTTACGCCCCATGGTGGTCAAACCATTTCTTTACAAAAATTAGAAATTATGTGCAAACGATTTCCCATCAAGAGCTGTATCCAGTGCAGAAATAATTTTTCAAATCGTAGATTTACAAGCTGAGATATAGAGGGAAACGCAATTTACCTCTACGCCCCCTAGCGGAAAGTCTCTGAATTACTTGAAATTTTTGAAATTATATGAAAACAGGTCACACTAAAAACACTACCCAACAAATAAGAAATTTTTGAAATCGGACTCCTAGAAGTAGAGATATTGAAGAAAATAAGATATACATCTACATATATTTCATTTTCTTCAATATCTCTACTTCTAGGAGTCTACGCCCCTGGTAGCCAAAGTATTCTTACCAAAAATTTGAAATTATATGCAAAATATTTTCCATTAAGAGGTGTATCCGCTGAAGAAAAAATTTCAAATCGGAGTTTTAGAAGAAGAATTATCGGGGAAAATGTAATTTACTTTTGCGCCCCCTAACGGAAAATCTATGCGTAATTTGAAAATGTAACTATATCTAAAATACTCTTCGATATAAATGGAATCGAAAGATAAAATATTTTTTTCAATCGGATGTTTAGAAGCAAATATGTGGAATAAAATGTATTTTTGAATTCGACATCATCTGCATTTACGCCCTCTAGCGGCAAAACTGCACATCGTAAAAAAACACTATCATCATTTGCATATTTCAAGCTTCCCAATTCAAATTTCTTTTAAAAATCGGACTAATAGTTGCAGAGATATCGTGGGTACAGACGGACGGACGGACGGACAAACCGGTAACATAAGCAGGATCTTTTTTTACAAAAGACGTGCTAAAAAAAACAAGTAATAGAAACGGGAACAGTGTGCCTGCACAGAAAAGATAGCAAAGTAAAAAACAATGAAATATTAGAGGTTTTAGAACTATACAGTTTTCCATTAAGTGCTGAAAATGTGCCCAACATGCTTACCTGCTTGCAAACTCGAGTCCAAACTTCGAACACATAAGACAGGTGAAAGTGACAAGAAAAGGAGAAGCATGCAGGAAAAAATAAATAGAGATCATCGCAAAATAGCTATGCGAAAAGCAAGTTTTCGCGGATGGTCCTTAAATGAGCCTTTTTTTTTCCTTTTCGCTAACATAGTTCGCCAAGAGCAAAGTTACAGCTGCGAACTTAAAAGTACCAGGAATTTCTAAATGTTTGGACTTCTCGATCTAGCTGAAACAAATGTGGTCTAGCACAAGCGTCTCTTCCTCTACGACCGGCTGACCTCAAAACAAAACAAAGCGCCCTGAAATGACTGGATGTAAAATTAGGTTAAAATAAATCCTGTAGTGCGTAGTATTTCCTTCTCACGGAACGGAAAATGGTTTCAAATGCATGATAAGGAGATATATCACTTTTGGTCGTCTTCAGCTACGTTACTTATATTCGTCAATTCAATATAAAAAATTAACATTCTATTAAGTAATGCTCAGACTGGTGTGCACCCGTTGATCTGCAAAATGTTAGATTTATTGGATATTAAAGGTTTTGGTAATGAGTGAATACATTTCCTGTGCTAACTACAATTACAATTTCAGGTTTTCTCTATCACGTAAGGATAAGTAAAGTGCTCTGCTAGCACTCCTGTCAGATTTTTTGTCACAAAATTATACAGGAGTTCGGGTAGAGTATGCGTAAAGTAACAAGTTATCCAACAAGAAAAATAAAGAAAAATTATATTAATTATTGAAGATAAACTCATTATATATAAAAAAGATTTTACCTTCCTTACTTTCCTATATCTATACTGGTAAACGTTCAGACTTTATGTAAAATCTCTCTCTTCTCCTTTCAAAAATGCGCAAACCAGTTTTATGTGTGTCCTGTGGCGTTCTTCTTTACGACATCAGGCATTAGTCGCAAGGTATGTTGACATTCTGATATTCCATTTGACTTATTACTCCCATTTTGTGGGGGTTAACGACCAACGTGAAGACTTTTTATGGCTATGAACAGTCGCCCGTCCTTAAATTAGTGCTAGTGGTTTTAGCGAAGAAGGATAGCCAGTGCGCTAAGAAAAACCACCACATCCGCGACTACAACTCGGGCCCACTCTGACGAACGGTCAGAGCAAGAGTTTATCGGGATTTTTTAGAATGGGAATGCTGAAGATGTTTACTCGGAGGTGTGAAATAATTGGGGGGCTGCAAAATTTTCAAATGCTGGATATTTAAGCCTGCACTAAAAATTTGGAGAAAGCTGCTAAATATTTTTCAATTGAATACTTTGTAGCTCAGAATGTTGTAAACCGGGAATCTCTTCTTTTTAAACTACACACGGTTATTTTGTATCTTGTGCTGTTTCGTTTTTCTACCTCTGACGTGTAAACGCTTCCATCAGCAAGGCTAAAGCAAAGAAATGCTTACATGGGTTGCTGCAGCAAGAGATATTGCTATTTCCCCTATCTTGTACATGTGTGAAATGACTTAGATTAGCTACAAAATCTCCTAATGACTCCTATGAAAAGATACACACACGTGTGTGTGTTATGCTTGCAATGACTGATTTTAAACAAAAGCTTTAAACAAGAGAAAATAAAAGAGTAATATTAGACTGCTGTATATTATCAAAATTATTAGGGCATTATCAAATATTTGCATGAATGCAAAGAACGGTTGCGCAGGAAGATGCGCATATAAAGCTACCGTGTTATCAGAAATTGTGCCGCGAGTGGCCTAGTGGGCAACGTACGTGATTGCCACGGAAAGGACCTCAAGTTCGGTCCCAAGCAGGTACGAACGCTCGATACACTAAATATCCGCCGTGCGTCGTATTGGCACGTTAAGCTGTCGGACCCCGGGTACTCCCCCTCCCCCGGTAGTAAATAAGGGCGTCTTCTACCTCGCTTCCGTGTGACTTTCGTATCGAGAACTCTAGCCAAAATATCCTAGCTTCCTATTTCTAAGGGTTGTTTAAGACCTGGGGTCAGACACTCCCTTCCTAAAATCCTCTACATAGGATCGGATCATATTATCATTAATTTTGAAGTAGATATTCCGCGTGGACGCCACCTTATCGAGTGTAGTGTGGGCTGCTCATTGGATGTAATTTGAGTAACGTTTCAATACGGAGCACTGGAGCTAAAATAAACATAACGGAACTGACTGTAAGTGATGTTGTGAGGAGATGGAAGCAGAACGGCGCTACTACAGGCGAAAAACGTTTATGAAATCCGCATAAACTGGTTGAAAGTGACAGAAAAGTCATGTTAAGAAATTCCGTTCATCCTCTTTACGTTTCCATCGCTGTTGAAGTAGGAATTGCTTGTAATGGCTCGTTTAGAACGATAACTATCACCAAAGAGTTGCACAGTGTGGGGTATTAAGGTTGAGTGGCAGCATACGAGCCACACATCACTACCGTGAATGCGACGCCCTGTTTGGAGTGGTGTGTCACCCGTCCTTACCAGACTGTGAGACAGTGCAAAGTTGTTCTTTGGAGTGATGAGTCACGCTTTTCACACTTCATATCTGATGAGCGTTTTTGCGACAGCCCGGCAAACGATTTTCGTCGGATTGTGTTCTTCTAACTGTTAAGTTTGGCGGATGCAACATCGTGGCATGGATTTGTTTTTCGTGGATTAGCTTTGGCCCGTTGGCTGGTTATTAGACAACAAACCACGAACCCTGAAGTGTACCTCGACGTTCTGTGTAATTCTGCCTTACCAACAAAGTGGCAGTATTATGGAAATGACCGTTGTCTCTTTCAACACGATCGAACTCCCAACCACACTGCATGGTGTATGTCATGCAATGTGAATTTACCTTATATTCGTATATTCTAGATTACTGAGCGTACTGTCAGACCAGAAATTAACACCGAAAGCAAATCATTCACGAATGGAATACGGGATTACATCATACAATACAAAGTTTGAAGATGACAATCTGTTCCCTGGTGTAAATATGACAAGGATGGCAAGTCAGAAAACATCCGAAAACTTGAAAATTTCGTCGTCCTGGAGCGGGAATCGAATCTGCGTCTTCCAGATAATGCCCGGGTATAGTAGTGATTAACATCCTCGGGCGCTATCTGGGAGACGCGTGTTCGATTTCCGCTCAAGGACGACGAAAGTTTCATGATTTCGGCTATTGTCTGACTTAACATCCATGTCATATTTGCACCAAAAAAGGATTGTCATCTTCAAAATTTGCAAATCATTCAGTTGAAATTACTTTTCACTGCTCTGTAAATCTTTGTTGCAAATGTGAATATTGTACTAAATAACAACCGATTCGTTGGTTTTGTTGTTAAGACTTATTTCTCCTATTAATGTGAACCATGGTAAAATGGATCGTCTACGTTACTAACGTTATCCGGATGCCACTGAGCTCCGGACGAAAATATTTTGGTTTCTTCTGCCATTCAGCCAATCCCGTTGGCTCTCAAATTCAGAGTGTCACCAGGAGCCCCGGTGGTCAGTGACGCAGTATTTCGGTAAATTGTATGAGCTTTGCTGTGACATAAACCCCGGATATCTCATGAGTGCTTGCCCTCCCCCATCGCATGTACCAGCAACACTAAATCGGAGATTATTTTTATTATATATTTTTGGTTTAGGAGCTGATGGGGGGTTGCTAAACACCACTGTATTAAAAGAAATAAAGAAATTGAAAGTCATATTACACAACCTTTCTTTTGCCTACAGTCTGATTCGAACTCACACCTTCCTATTCCGGAACGGCTGTTTTCACAGTTTATCTACGGTGGGAGCTTTTCGCTGCGTTTTTGTCCATTTGACACATACGTCCCACATAGGAGCCTTACTTTATCTAAAAGCAAATTAGAAAGGACTTTTTAAAAATCATCAAGCCATCATCAGCATAAAAAAAACATTAACATGTGTAAAACTACAGGGACGACGGACTGCTTATAGCCCATTGGGTTGCTCACGGTGGTCGTTAAACCTTTAATATAAACAAACAAACAAACAAAAACACGTACTTTATGACAGTGAGACGCACAACTTCTATCTCGCGTTAGGTCGAGACTGTCTAGAAAACACCTGGCTATGATATTGGAGATAGGTTCCCTCTTTTAGTGACGTCACGCGGAAACCAAGCCTTCCTATTCGTTTCCAACGCTGTCGTGTGTGACGTTAGGCACGACACTGACGTATCAGACCGTGTAACATGGGAGTGACGTCACAAGCTGAGGGAACTAATCTCTCTAACGCCATAGTCTTGGGTTTTCTAGACAGCCGTGGTTGGGTGCGAAAGCTCATTTCTCACGGGGTCGACGCACGCTTTTACACATACAGAGATCACAGATTAATCGACACGTGACGCAGTATTTCCCCGTCAGGCACCTCATAAAAACTTTCAAAGTTAATTTATCCAGGGTTGTTTGAATATTACTGGCAGAGGGAACAACACCATGCAACATTTTCAGGTATATGAAGAAATTGAGAAGCTATGTGGTTAGTTTTGTTTCTGCAAATATTCCTCTGAGTAAATGATATATGGAATTCCACCCTCCATATAAATTAGTTTCAGATGGTCTGAACTCGGCCAGGTGCCGCAAATAACATGTGAAAGAGTTGATGAATTGCACGATACTTTGGGATTTTAGACACGAGGTAAAAGTGATAGCGAATGTGATCGCCGCTACCTTCATTGTAACGTATACTCTCGATTCACTTTCCTTTTGATTTTACTATCTCTGGTTATTTTATTTTACTATGTAAATTATCTTCTTACTGAACGAGATGTTATTTCACCCGCTGAATGAGATCTGGCAATGAGTGTAAGTCATGACGTGGTGGTAGCCAGTATAAATAGGCGCGTTGAGCGATATCTAGGGAGAGCGTTTGTTGTTGTACAGAGAGCGTTGTTGTTGTACAGAGAGCGTTTGTTGTTGTACGGAGAGCATTTGTTGTTGTACGGAAAGCGTTGGTTTATGTGAAGGAGAGAGTTTGTTGTTGTTGTTGTATTGAGAGCTTCGTTCTATGTGATTAGTTTGATTCTTCATTATTGTGAAACGAGTTGTGTGTGTGCGTTGGATGATCAAGAGTTACATAATAAAAGATCTTTTCGTAAGTACGTCTTTCTCAATTCATAGTTTTTGTCAGATCTCTGTCTGGCTGTTAGGTTTATGTCATTAGTTGATTACTATTAACAACCAGCGTTAAGACTTTATTCATCCTAATTACTGCTACAACATTACTACCAGTTATAAGTTTGTTCAATACTATTACTACACTACTAGCAGGAGACTTTATTCATGATCTTAATTAACTAGTAACAACAACCATGTGAATTCACTATTAGAAGCTTAGTACGAGCATATAATTCAGTAGTAGAAGCACTATAAAACATTACTAGCTTAGTTGAAAGCTTTATTCATTATAATTAGCTTAGCTGGTAGGAGAAGAGTATATTCATTATATCATTTGTATTGGTGACTCAACTAGTGCAAATTCTGTGCACATCAATTCTGTCACCATCAAAAAATATCATCGAGTGAATATCTTGGAAACCGAATAGAAAGCTTTCATACAATTCTGATCACTTACAGACCTTCAACAAGAGTACATGCCTCGTGCAGATATGTACAAATTCAACAAGAGTACATGCCTCGTGCAGATATGTACAAATTCTTTTGATCATTTGTACATATCTGATCATTTGTACATATGGTGCAATCTTGCATCATATTGTGCTGCAACCTTGTAACTTATTGTGGTGCAAATTTGCACCATGTTGTCGGGTTTTGTTTTGCACCAGACAGTGGTGCATCTTTTCTCGGAAGGTGATGCAGCTGCTGTAGCACCAATGTTTGGTGCAACGTACTGCAAAATGTTTAACAGTGTATAAACAGAGCATCATGTTTACGTTGCACGACGAATGTCCTCATGTTGAGATCGGTGAGAGATCAGAATTGGTCAGTGCCCGTCAAATGCTCTGAATGGCACTAACTCTTGCTTTAAATAAAAAAACGATTTTAACTTTACTCCTGACTTATTAATTTTCGCTTAATATTACTAGAACTACGCCTGATGAGTTTTTTGATATGCATGGATAATAACTCTAGATCAATAAATTTTTGTTTTGATTGAAGGTTTAACGACCACCTTGAGCAAGTAGGCTGTAAGCAGTCGCTTGTCCCTAATTTAGGGCTGCCTGTTCCGCACAAGGGAAAGAAAGACCCAGTGTTGTAAGATAAAAACAGCATCCATGCCTCACCGGGATTCAAATCCGCTCCCTTCTCGGACGAATGATAATAAGCCAGCGCTTAGACCACTGCGCCTCCGGGGCTGCGTCAATAAATTATCTGTTTGTTTGGGGGGGGGGAGGTTTAACGACCACCGTGAGCAACTCAATGGTCTATAAGCTGTTTTCCGTCCCTAATTTGGGGACACTGGTTATAAGGAAGTGAGCGAGCCAGTACAGTAAGACAACACAACATTCATGCCTGACTGGAATTCGAACCCGAAGCCATCTCGTACGAGTGGTCAGAAAAGCTTGCGCCAGCAGTGCAGCGTTAAGGCTTTCATACGAACAATTTGCATTTGTGGTGCTTTGCTGGAAACCTCTGTTAAAAATTGCATTCCTTAGAAATGATTTCATCTCTACAAAAATTCTATTTTCAGTACAAGTTGAAAACACATGGAATAATTAATACGATAAAATTTTCAAATTTCTGCGGTTACGTTACATAAAAGGACAGCTTGATTTATGTCCGTGTTAATTATTCCATGTGTTTTCAACTTGATATTTGCTCATTTGGTGGTGACTTATTTAGCGCTACGATGGAACACGTTTGTTTCGACTAGTGCAGTGAAAGTCTGACGTCTCAGATAAGCCTCAGTTGGTTGGATTTAGTTGTCATGAGTGGTGTAAGGGTTATCATATTACATGGCAAATCGGAAGATGCGGGTTCGATTCCCGTTCCAGGACGATACCATTTTTAAATTTCTGCTGTTACGTTGCATGGAAGAACAGCTTAATTTATGTCAGTATTCTATTTTTAGTACAATTTTTAGAAAAGAGGAGATAGACTGCAGGTCGGATCAAAGGCGCTGTTTCCTGCATATATGCAAAATAAGTCAGGGTTAAAATATGTCCATAATTTGTTTCTGGGATAGAAACTTCATTCTATTTATAAGAATCCATTGTTTCGAATACTTTTATGTTTGAACATGAAAACAGACAGAAACTTTATTCTGTTTATAAGAATCCATTGTTTCGAACTCTTTCATGTTTGAACACGAAAAGAGGCATCAATCTATGCCCAGAAAGTGGTGTAGTATTGAAATGAGGAACAAAGCTGAGTAAATGACAAAAAACAACGGTGTGTTTTATCAATAGAATAACATTGGTTTAACAATTACGTAATAGCAGGATTCATTTACTTTCATTGGTTTAACAATTACGTAATAGCAGGATTCATTTACTTTGTGTACTTTAAAAAATAATTCACCTGAGCGTTGCAATATTTGTTCCGCTTTTAATAATCGTCTGTCATGACATTTACGTTAAAAAAATAATTTTACAATAATTAGCCGCTGTGTCAGATTCATGGACACAAATGCATTGTTATTGACCTATACTCATCAACGATATTTGCAATTAACAAATAGCGAGCGTAAACAAACTGATTATATACTGTTACAGCAGAATGTCGTACACCATCGTAAAACCAAAACCCATTGTGATGTAATGGCAGGCGCATCAATGATTCAATTTTCGCGTGCCTGAAACATCCCCCTTTTATCACAGGTACGGCCCCTAGTATGTTCCACGGGAATCTGACAACCTTTGCTGTACCTTATTGTTTATTGTCTTGGGATCCTGATTCCCATTAAGGGACACCCTGATCTGAGGCAGCGCCATTAGCAACAGCTCTGCTGTAACCATGGTGATAGCCAGAGTGAAAATTGGTGATTACGTGGGTGATAAATGGGCCGATTCATTAAACACAACGAGTTCTCAGAATTATCCTTGTTAAGGAGCATTCTCTTTTCCTAAATGAATACGTTCCCTCGCTACACCCTCTCCTTCACTCCCTTGTAAACATATATCGTGGGACATACCTTAGGAAAATTCAATTAAACTTTTTTGTGCATGTTCTACTTGCAGTCGACTTTTACGATAAGAACACTGTTTATAAATCAATTTTTACTCCTCCTGACATAGAAATTTGGGGGATCACTTAAGACTGAAGTAATGAAACCTGGTAGAAAGAATAAGTTTCATTGAAGAAGACTCTGTTCTTTCATTTAAAAGATAAAATGTTGTCTTCGCATTAATTTTAGACAACGAAAAGGAAGTGTGTTGAACCGAAATGAAGATAGTGCAGTGATAGTAGCGATCGCTAATGAAAAAAACTAATTCTTGCGCATTAAACCTTTTTTCTATCATGAATGGAATACGGGATTACACCATACAATACAAATTTTGAAGATGACAATCCGACTTTTGGCGTACATACAAGGATGGTAAATCAAATAATATCCGAAAACTTGAAAGTTTCGTCGCACGGGAGCGGGAATCGAACCTGCATCTCAAAGATAGCACCCGGGTATGCTGAACATTACACCGCCCATAACGGCCATGTCTCAAGTTTCCGATTAATTTAAATATAACCATCGCCGCCCCGGTGGTGCAGTGGTCTAAGCGATGGCCTCTGACCATTCGTCCGTAAGGGGCCCGAGTTCGAATCCCGGTGAGGCATGGATGTTGTGTTTGTCTTACGGCACTGGCTCTCTCCCTTCGCTGGAACCAGTGACCCTAAATTAGGGACGGGCAACTGCATATAGCCTATTGAGTTGCTCACGGTGGTCGTTAAACCTCCAATCAAAAAAAAAAAAAAAAAGAATATAACCATCACACAGGATTCGCTCATCGAAGCAACCAGCATTCATGTTTAGCAAATCTGGAGGTTAAGAATCCGATCCCGTGATTGCCCGGAGGAGCATGTAAATCATGAATGAAATACGGGATTAAACCATGTACTACAAATTTTGAAAACTTTCCAATCGTGATTTAACTGCTCCTCCGGGCAGTTACGGGATAGAATCTTAACCTCTAGATTCGCTAAACATGAATGCCGGTTGCTTCGACTAGCGAATCCTGTGATGGTTATATTCAAATTAATCGGAAACTTGAGACATGGTTGTTCTGGGGGGTGTAGTGGTTAGCAACCTCGGGCGCTCTCCGGGAGACGTGGGTTCGATTCCCTCTCCAGGACGACAAAATTTTTAAGTTTTCGGATATTTATTGATTTACCATCCTTGTCATATTTACACCAAAAAACGGATTATCATCGAGTTTCCAAAATGTGTATCCTTATTTCTATATTTCAGTTCACCTACATAAGTCAGCCCTTAGAAATCTTGAAACTGATATATCCCTTGTTCGAGTTTTGCGACGCTATTTTACGTTCTTTGAGGAATCAATACTTTGCACCAAACATAATAATGATCCTTTTTTTTTTGCTTCCTTAGACTGATGGACGCATATAGTAATGCTGTATACAGCGCTGTGTATTGTGACGTACTGACCTCAAAGGTGACGCACATGTCGAAACGGTAAGTGGCAGATATAAACCATCGTGTGTGTAAATCAACGAATGAAGAAATATTCCTGATAATACATGGAAAATCGATAGAATATTCAAAGCAAGCAGAACATACATTCTGAATTTGCTTGTACCATATTACTAGTCATCAATGTAATATTTCTCAGTAAACTTGAAAAATTCATCGGCCTTGAGCTGGAATAGAAACCGCATCTCCCGATTTCCGTTCGAGTATGCTAACCTTTACACCATCCAGGGCAGTGAAGCTCCAAGCAACTGAGATTAAGAAAACTTAGCTTAGGAATCTGACATCCTCAGAGTTTCGCTAATCGAAGCAACTCGCTTCCTCACAGCGTTTTGTCCAACACTCATCCAGAAACGGATGTAGGTCGGTATTTACCAGTACCACAGATAAAACGCCATGAGAAAGCAGGGTTGCTGCGATTAGCCAAAATCTGAAGGTGTCAAGTTCTTACATGAGCTAAGTTTGTTTAGTCTCATTTGCTTGGGACCAGAGATGGAAATGGGTCAACGGGTCGACAATTTCTTGCTGGTCCAACGGGCCGGGTGAAGGTGTTCCCCACCTGATTTTGACCGTGTCTTATTCCCGTTTTATTTTTGAAAAGAGAAAAATATGTTCCAAAGAAAAATGCGCGTTGTGGAATTCTGTAGTCGATACTAGTGCGCACAGAGTGAATAATGACTTGCCATGAAAAAATATTGTCGTGTCTTTCTTAAAGCAGCGAAGATTTCTACCGAACGACGCGACGTCAGACACACCGACACCATATTGTAAAAAGATACTTCCTTTGCATTTTTTTACAGATCCAGGGCAACGTACTGCCAAACGCCATTCGTCTGCCTCACAGCTGATTCACTCTCTCCGTGCTAAAGTTCACTGTATGACTAAGAGTTACTTTTCACATCGCATCTTTTACATTGAGCATTCAGAGGTTTTCGATTGATGTGCTAACATCCTGTTCCCATGACATGTGATGTCGAAATTAACTCCTTATTTGTTAATATGGATGGATTTAATATTAAGGAGGTTGAGAAAGAAGGTGTCGAGGCTAACAAATAACGTGCTCGTTGAAACCCACAAGGGGAAGAGTGAATGCTGGAAATTGTTTCGTCTCATTAAGGAACCGATGAATAATTCTGTGTTGTTTGGTCTTGCTTTTTGTTCAAAATGTGGAAAGCGTATAATTACAAAGAAAGATGTCGACGGTGTAATAAAAGATTATGGAACAAAAAATCTAACGGACCATATGAAAGTATGCGCACCTCCATCAAAGCGTGGAAAGAATGAACAATCTAAATACGTTTAAAAAACACATTTGTGTAATCGTAAATAATGATTACCATTTATAATATACTCCATGGTCTCGGTCATAGTAAGCCATTACTTCCGGATTACGCAAAATAGTGTCACTAAAAATAGCACTAAAATTTAGCAAGTAATTAAATTTATTTAAAGAAAAAGATTTCAGTTATTACACATCAAGCAGTTATTGGCATGAATATATATATATATATATATATAAATTGAGTTTCGGATTTATAGTTCAAAGCAGATTTCTTCGGGTCAGTGACGGGTCTCGGTCGAGTCAAGGTACGGGACGTCCGCGTTCGGGTCGTGTGCGCGTCCGAAATTTCTGAACCGTTTCCAACACTGCTTGGAACTACACTGTCCTGGGTAGTGTAACGGTTAGCATACTCAAACGGAAATTGGGAGATGCGGTTTCGATTCCCGCTCCAGGACGATGAATTTTTCAAGTTTTCTGAGAGATGTTACATGCATGACCAGTAATGTGGTACAAGCCAATTCAGAATTTATATTCTGTTTGCTTTGAATACCCCATCGTGCTTGCAGTTCAAGTGGTACGCTACCCCCGATAGTAAGGACGTGGGTTCAAATCCTATCCCCAACAAATATGAGAGTTTACGCCATTTGGCGTCTGAACGTGAAATGAATCTCATGTATGTGAGGTTCGAGAAATGTCTGACGCATCTTCCACATGTCGTCTGGAATCAATCAGAATTCCTTATTCTACACAGAGTTCCTATTAGCCTGGTTCCTGGTTAGTCCGCAGAGGTGAACCACATGTCAAACCAACAAATTGCAGTGATATGCCTTCGTAGGTGTAGTTCAAGTGGTAAAATATGTGGCTCAGCAGAAGGGATATGTGGGTTCAAATCCAATCACAGGGAAATTCGTGTTTTGACGCTACGTAGTTGATCAAATGATATTTTAATTTGAGTAACTGAACTGCGTAAATAATCAGTAAATACGAGACAGCAAATGGACGTTGAATCTTTAGTTCCAGCTTACGTAAAAGATGCTGCACAGAACACATGCTATCATATCCCAAGCTAAAATTCTTGCAGTTTATTGAGGATGTTTCGCGTTACGTGGTGATTTTTGATATTAAATTTGCATTCTCAGCTCTTCGGATCTGCTAAAATTTCTGTTTTCGAAGTTGTCTGGAAAACAAATCTGCCTTTAACAACCATGACCCAACAATCTTGTATCACTCTAAACAGCATAACGCCCGCAACTGCCTGTTGGTTCCTTTTTTGCTTAGAAACAACAATAGTGACTGAGCGTGACACTACTGTTCCCTGATAGGTCGTGCAAATTGGAAGATCAGGTAAGGCTACGAAATCGGAACAACTTTAGACAGGCGTTTCGTGTTGCTATGGTCGTTTGTATGTACGGGCGGTTTAAGCGTTATGGTCGTTTGTATGTACTGGGCGGTTTGGGCGTTATGGTCGTTAAAGGGTTAATTCTGCCGAACAGATTTCTGCCGAAATTTTGATTGCACGCTTTAGTTACTTTTTCATTTACGCTTTATTCGGGAAAAAGGCTAATTTTTTTGCATTTTGTATCCCATTTTGGTGAAAACTGTTGAAATCTGCGCTTTTTTACGTCAATCTACTCGCTTTAGGTCGCGAACACTCTAATTCGCTTACATTTCGAAAACCCAAAATGGCAGCACAGACTATATCTGGTTGCTGCGTAATACGAACTCAGTTCTGTGCCTACCGATCTGATAGTGAAGGTTATAATACCAATGGTGCAGCAGAGACGATACGGACAGTGGAAGAACAGCGTGTTTCTGGTTTTTTGTTTTAAAGGTTTGTGCTTTGTTGCAGTATTCAGACCACGTGGCATAAAGTCTTCTGAGGATAGCAGTACGTCCAAATGCCCTTAAGAAAACATCGGTGCACAGTTAGATGAAGGGATATAAGGAAGTCAGGACATCTTCCAAAGACGCTTCAGGATGTGGCCGACCGATTTTGTCTTCCAGACATGAAGTCAAATGATGCATCTAAGAGGCCTTTTAGCAGTCTTATAGAATGAGTGCTTTTGACCTTTTCAGACAACTGCGTATCCCTCACACAACGGTTTATACAGTCCTGACGAAAGATTTAGTGTCCTGACGGAAGATTTAGGCCTGCATAAGCAAACTATAGACACACACACTAACAATGAAACACAAGGAAATCCACTACGAAACTGAACGGTGTGCCCTGTGTTGTATAGTCTCAGTGCTGGGGTAGTTCCAAATATCGTCTACTTAGATCAAATCTCTGTCGAGCTTTACGCACCCAGGCAACACTCTCAGTCACGGTTCTGCACTCGGTACTTCCGTGACGTCTTTGTTCCGTACAGAGCAGCGTGACCAAAAAATGTTAGTAGTTTTGGGCATCGATATTTGGAGTGTGAAATTTTGCAAGAAGTACGATGAGAACATCACCGGTATATGTCATTTCTGAAGGAGCATATCCCTGCAAGGGGACTGCGACATCATGTACAGTGATCTGTACTTGTACACGACAATGCACTACCACACAGCGTCAGGAGTGTTGGATTGTATATTGAACAGAACTGCTGGGTGGAGCCGCCTCATACAACGTATTCACCAGATTTAAACTTTGTGTCTTCATCTCCTTTAGCCATTTGAAAAATATATCTGGTACTCTCTATAACAACAATTATAGCGTACAAGCCATTTACCTGCGGGCGGAAAATTGAACCGCCATCATTCTGCTGCGGAGACAAATACTTTCCCAATTAAGCTAGACTGACGACGTTTGTCGCTGCAAAGGTACTATCTTGGCATGTGCGCCACCTATGAGAGAGGTACGCCACATGTGCTCCCCCTTGAGAAAGAGCTAGGAGGGAATCGTTGGTTTCCGTGTCATACGGCAAACCACGCTTAAAGGAGAGCTCCCTCTAGGAGAAGGAGTTCTGACTAATTCCATACGATGTATGGAACTGGAACGAACATCGCACATTTTTCGAAAAGACGAACAGCCATTAGATTCATTTTACGTTCGGCTCCAATATATTGTAAATGCCGTCTGCCGGTGGCGGAAATCGAACCCGCAAGCTTCTGTTGCGGATCCAAATGTTTTCCCAGCTAAGCTACCGACGAAGTTTGTCGCTGCAACTTTGCTGTCTTGACATGTGCTTCACCTCTAAGGTAGGTAAGTCACACAATTGATCTCTGAATCACAGACATTTTCCTTAGGCTTAAAAATATTGGTACCTTTAATGGTGGTCCTGAATTACCCATCTTTTGGGAATGTATTGTTGGCCGTGAGCAGACGTACTTATAGTTTACCCTTAAGTACTGGGGTCATTTTCTTTGGGAGGAGGGGAGTTAACGGCAAAAGTCAGCAACTCAGTGGGCTATAAACAGTCGCCCGTCCCTAATTTAGGGCCACTGACTCCAGGGAAGCTGCCCCGGTGGTGCAGTGGTTTGGCTTCCGACTATTCGTCCGAGATGCGGTCCAGGTTCGAATCCCGGTGAGGCATGGTTATTGTGCCTGGCTCTCTCCCTTCTCTGGAACCCGTGACCCTAAATTAGGGACGATCAACTGCTTATAGTCCATTCAGTTGCTCACGGTGATTGTTAAACCTCCAATAAAACAAAGACTCCAGGGAAGTGACAGAGCCAGTGCCGTAAGACAAACACAACATCCATGCCCCACCGGGATTCGAACCCGGATCCATCTCGGGCGAATTATCAGAAGCCATCGCTTTGACCACTGGGCCATCGGGGCCGCCAATGATCATTGCTATACAATGGTAAGAATTATGGTAAGTTGTACCTGTTCACTAATTTACCGATCTACTTATTATACGTATATGATTTTCCTGAAAAAATAATCGCACCCTTACATGAAACCATTCCAGGAAAACATCTCCAGTATACACTACTGTAGGTAGCCATTGCACGGGAGTAGTACGAGTAGAACTTGGGTTTCATTGATAGGAAAGGAGGGAATTATTATGTACACAAAATGTATGTTAGAAACCCGTAAGAATCAGATAAGCAGGTAAAACTATATATATAGAATGTTGCAGGGTGGGTTAATTTGTCTATCTGTTCATTTCATCGGGAAGAAGAACGTTCGTTATCTACGCTGAAGGTCCAGCTGAACAGGGGATTTTCTTGAAGTGCACTGATAGTGAAGGGGATCATAAAATGTGCGCTTTGCTTATAATATCCGAGATCTTTAGCGTATTGTATTCCATTTATGAATAGTTTTGGTAAAACTGACCGGAGTATGCCTATTCAAGTACATGCGGTTCACCCTGTCTTTGGACATAGATAATTGCTATTCTTTAAAGAAAACTAGCCTTTTAAACAATAACAGAGTTTTGTTTTTATCACAGTTATACTAAAACATTATCTACTTCTAGAAAACTCTTTAACATATGACGGAGAGAACTGTTTCCGTTTGCAACGATGTCTGCTATAAGAATTAATGAAGATGGCATTTAACACGCTTTTAACTGGGATTTATATGAGGCTATACATCTGGAACTTTATGGCTTCCTCGTTAAAGCTTAAACAACAAGTGAATCGAAAATTTCCTTAGTGCATTCATTTGTGCTCGAGGCAGGCAGGCTTCCTAAGCTTATGTCGTCGTACATTCAAAGGACGTTTTTGCTTAATTGCATGGGGATGAATTACGTTAAGGAGACATTTTTATTGCTACTAAAGAGAAAGAAAACACGGACGTAATTTGAGTGGTGAATTGTGCTGAATGCAGCACTTATTTAAGAACCCGCACTTAATGTTACTTCGGCAAAATTGCTGCTTCTAACTAAGTTACCAGGTTTTTCCCCGTTAATTGCCAAATGCTGTTTACTGGCAAATAGTGAACATGTTTCGAAACGTAATGCAGTCTTTTAGCCGTGTCAACATTATTCTAAGAATTCCAAAATCTTTGGTCAGGATATCACAGAACAAAGCAATCCATTCTCAAGAACAAGAATTTGCATTAGTAATGCGTTGTTCTTTCCGAGAATTTGATTTCCATCTCATCTCATTTTCAGTATACAAATTTAGAATCAATGTGCACTGAATATTAACTACCAAACCGCCATGAACACTTAAATGAAAATTGTAATTACCATGAAGAGCAATAGAGAAACCAAAATCATATGAGTCATTAAATGATACAAAATTGTATGAATGTTTAGGTGATGACTAAAAGTGCAACAAACGTTAAAATTATGAAACAAATGCCACCAACGTTAAATGGATAGCAAAAAAAAGTAACGGATGCTTAAAATATATGAAAAAATGCAACGAACGTTTAAATAGTTAGACAGTTGTCAGTGTTCAAATGTTCAAAGCTGAGGTGGGTGTTTAAATGAGAAAAAATATCAAGAACTTTTAAGTTCGCTCAAAAAATGTGAACGTTTTAATTATGAATAATGCGTTCATTATTTAAATTATGAGAAGTGCTATGATCTCTTAAATTACGAAAAATGCTATGAAAATTCTAATAACAGGCGAAAATACCACACGCATTTTAATGATAGCCAAAAGTACCATGCTCATTTAAATGATAATTGGAAGTATTTTCAACTTTAAATGAGAGGAAGGATTCCTGTACCGGTTCGCATTTATTTTTTGAACTAGAAAGCATGAACACATAATTACGCGTGTTTTTCAATTAAATAGTAATCAAATAATGTGAAAATGTTACGAACATGTGAAGAATAAAACAAGTCATACACTTCATTTTAAATACTCCAGACTGTGAATACTCATGAAACGCTTATAGCATATTAAATCCGTTTTTTTTTTTTGTGGTGTAATATGCACAAAGATTCGCTAAGTTTTCTGGGAGGCGTTTTCAAGGCAATGGTAGACATAAAAATGCATGGAATTAGAACACGTAAGAAACAAAGATGTTGTTTTGAAAATAACGTGGGCGACATCAGGTGCATATTACATGAATTTTTATCATCCAATTATATGGTGTGACGTGATGTGTTTTCGGTTTTTAATAATGCATGCTAAACCATTGGTAGTTCAGTAAAGACCATATCATTGCATACTAGATTGCTGGATAGGATTTCGACTGTTTCCCTGATGGGAGTCTCTTTAAAGTTCGTGTAAGGAGCAATTTTTCTACTACTTTTCCATACAGGAGCGACAGATGAATGCATGACTTCTCTGGAAAGGGCTGTATCCTGTATGTCCTGGTTGATACTCCGCGCATGTTCTTTACATCTAGTGTCTAAGGATCGCTTTGTCATTCCGATATCCTTGGGCACTAAGCGATCCTTGGACACTAAATGTAAAGAACATGTGCGAAGTGTCAACCAGGGCATACAGAATACAGCACTCGCCAGAGAATTCATGCATTCATCGGCCGCTGCTGAATGGAATAGTGTTAGGAGAATTGCCCCTTACACCAACTTTAAAGAGATTGCAATCAGGGAAACAGACGAAATGCTATCCAGCAAACTGGCATGCAAAAATATGGTATCTACTGAACTAAGAATGGTTTGGCATTCGTTATTAAATGATAGGAACACATCGCGGCACACCGTATACTTGCGTGATAAAAATTCATGTAATATGCTTGTGATGTCACCCGCGTTATTTTCAAAATATCATCTTTGTTTCTTACGTGTTCTAATTCCCTGCATTTTTATGTCTACTATTGACTTCAAAAAGCCTCCCAGTGGAATGCGACAGCTTGGTGAAACTTTGTGCTTACTGCACCACAAAAATAAACGGATTTAATACGCTATATGCGTTTCATGAGTATTCACAAGTCATAGATATTTAAATTATTGAGAACTTTAAATAATTTTTGATAAAAAGAAAAATAGCCGCCAACTCTCGAAAGAAAAAAGCTACGCAATTAAAAGATGGTTATTTCTACGAACCGAAAAGATGCTGTTAAAATTTATTTGATAGCTGACAATGTTATAAAATTTCAATAACAACAAAAAAAAACCCCGTGACAACTCAAATGATAATCCAAAAATACCATTTGAATGATAAAGAATTATATGATCACATAAATAATAACAGGTAGTTCAATCTGATTTTTCATTAGGTCAAACCATTATAAAATTAAAACAAAATACAATGTAACTAACACATATCGATCTTTTAAAAGTTCTTCCAAACAATAATGGGAAAGAATTGCGCCCAGTTTCAAAATCCTAAAAATTTGAACTTGCTGTCAGCTACGTTTCTGAATTTACATTTTCGAGATATGACATTATTGTTTTCTTTTAATATTTTTAAAAAGTGAGTCTGATATTTTTATCAGGAGGCACTAGTTAATCCTCTGAAATTATACTGATACTTATTTGGAAGCGAAATTTTCTTCAGATAAATATGGAACTTCAGTTATTCCGAGACGTGCTCATATTTGATTTACATTTAATGAATAATACTGTACACGTTTAATTGAACTTCGCTGCAACAAGACAATGCCGTTGCTTAGTGTCATGTTGTTAGAACGATGAAATCTGATTCCTCGTAATATTGTACCTCATATTACGTTAATATATGGCTGTTAATTTTCGTTCTTTGAGGAATTGATGACGGTTGTTTTTTCGCGACATAGATGCTGATGTGGGTCACAAAAGAAGAAAATGTTTCGTTGTGTTATCGTACTCACGATTTACAGTTATTGTTTCTCTTTAAATTCATAATAAATTAAACTTTTGGTATGAAAAATATTCTCACAATTCTTTGTGATAAAATTACGAACTGTTGACCTTCCGTTTCGTCCGAGTAATTTATGTAGAACAATATACAATTCAGGGATTGACTTCTTTTCGATATCAGATTGAATTCGCTGGCATAAGAAACTTCAGCCCTCCTTTTAGGTTTGCTAAAACGAAATAATATTTTTGTCGTAGGCATTTGTCGTAGTGACCTTCCAAGTCTCTCTGCTTAACTTTCTTCCTTCTTAATTATATATACACTGAAGAGCAATTGAATTAGAGATACCTGTCTAGTAACGTGTAGCACCACCTTTCGCCCTGATGACGGCGACGATTCGTCTCGGCATGGACTCGACAAGACACTGGAAGCGTTGGGAAGCCATACGGATCCAAGACCCCTGAACAAGCTCCCACAGTTCACGAAGATTTGATAGAGGGGAGTCAGAGCCTCGAACATCTCTCTCGTTGACATCCCAGATGTGCTCGATGGGATTGAGGTTAGGTGACCTAGCTGGACAAGGAATCGAGGTCACGTCGGTGGAGTGTTCATCCAACCATTCGGGTACAATTCAGTGGCGATGGCACGGTGCATTGTCTTGTTGCAGGATGAGGACCCCTTTGGGATGTTCAACACGCACAAACGGGAACAAATGGTCGTCCAGAATATCCCGGTAACGTGGACCTGTGAGGGGCAATGCCACACGTACCAGGTGTCCCATTTCAGTCCACGCAAACAGTCCCCAGACGAGAATGCCCCCGCCACCAGCTTGAAGAGTACCCTGCTGACAAGAAGGATCCATCGCTTCATGTGGTTTGCGCCGTACTCGTATCCTGCCATCCGCATGTACCAACGTGAATCTCGACTCATCAGTCCAGGCAACATTTTTCCCACTTGTCTATGGTTCCAGTGGCGATGTTCCAGCGCCCATGCTAATCTTTGCACCCTGTGATGTGCGGTCTGCGGCGGTACCCTCGTGTGACGATGGCTTCTGTACCCCATAGCGAGGAGATGGTTCTATATGGTGTGGCTGCTCACACGTTTTTGTGCACCAGCGTTAAATTGCCGAGTGATTTCTTGTACTGTGGCCCGTCTATCCGTTGTTACAATGCGAGCTAGCCGACGACGACCCAGCTCATCCTCACGCTGTTGTCCACGACGTTTTACCGGATTCGATTGGCCCTTGCAGGGATGGTTTTACCGGATTCGATGTACTCACGGTGCACCCGTGACACAGTGGCTCGTGGAAATCCCAGTGCCTGCACGACTTCCGAGATGGAGTGACCCATTCGTCGGCTCCGGACAATTTGCCCACGATAAAATGCGCTTAGATTCTTCGTTTTACCCATACTGTGTCCGACTCTTGCTGATTCCCGTCGCATCACTCCTTATATTGTCGGATCGCTACATCATACGTCATGTCGTTTCCGTTTACAGGGG
Organism: Macrothele yani; assembly: GCA_039090855.1. Lineage (NCBI taxonomy): Eukaryota > Metazoa > Arthropoda > Arachnida > Araneae > Macrothelidae > Macrothele > Macrothele yani. Next base: position 162,773,777 of record CM077002.1, read on the forward strand.
CCGCCCACAGCGCCACATTTGCACAACGCCAGCGGTCTCTAATTCAATTGCTCTTCAGTGTATATATATATATATATATATTATAACAATGAGCCGAATTCCAATATTTATGCTGTGCAAGAGCTGCTTTATTGTGTTTTGAGGACAAAGAACTACTGCTCAAAAGTTGGAAATCAGGATCTTTAGAAATGCATCAATAGCAAACCTTTTTTTACGTTAATGATTGTCCTTCAGGTCAAAATAGCTGATATTCCTAAGCAGGTTTCACTTGTGGAATAATCTTTTATGAGGCAGCTGTGAAAACACAAGTTTGTCCGCGACCACATCGAAACCGTGTCCCCCCACTCCGGAGTAAGTCGCTCTCCCAACTGAGCTACGCGGACAGATTGTCTCGCTGCAGATTTGTCCTCTTGACACATGTTTTCACCTCTGTAGTACATCACCCAGCATAGTAGAAACAAGCATCGTCTCTATGTCAACAGTAGTTACATTGTCATTGGTCGGCATGCTTATTACGTGTCATTACCAAGAGGAAATGATGACTTTTGGTTAACATTTACTGAAAATGAGTGGCAGATTTTGGAAAGAGCTGTTCAACGATGATTTCTATTTCCAAAGTTGCGAAATATTTTTCTGCAGGAATGGCTATCTCTTTAACAAGAGGAGCTCAAGCACCTCATAGAATCCACGCAACGTGATGTACAATCTGTTATTCCCATAAAAAGTGGCACTACTCAATATTAAAACAGTGTTTGTACTTTTTTGTCCAGTATAAAGATATGTGTATTCACTATGTTACGCAAATATTCGGAAAATTTGATTGGCTGAGAAAAGTTCGAATTCACGCGTTCCAATTCACTGGACTTGGTTCTGCGAGAGTTCAGCATAAAAGGCTTCAATCTGCTGAGAAAATAGCAATGAATGTAAATATCAGTAGGTCATGTACGACGAAACTGACAGGTTTTCAACGTAAGCAGGTGGTTGTATGCCACCTTTTATGCACGTGATTTGCAAACTACTATAATATAACAAAGCTTATTGTAGGCAATAAAATTAGAAGCTGGATGACTGTTGGTTACTGTAGCTAAAAATTCTTCTCAGAAGCCGTGTAAACTCACTGACCGGAACCCTGTTGGAATCAATCCAAGAGTCATGTATACCATCTAAAGCAGACTTTCTCTGCCGAGATACAAAATGCTGTAGGATCATCAGCCAGCTCTAGAAATATCCACAATGTTATATTCCACTGGTTTTCATAACAGGGCATCAATATAGAAGTCTAATATCACTCCTGTAAGTGATCACCGGCGTTTTGGGTTCGTAGAATTTGGTTTCTGCTTCGAGAGAAGAAAGCCTCGTCCATGGATATTTTCATGCGAAAACCATCGGTGAGGGGATTCTGGGGTATCTGGTAAAATAACGTCTCATTTTCATAGGAAACCATTGAGCGATAGGTGTCCTGTCGTATCAGGCACCGTTATGTCAACAGCAGGTCTTCCAGTTCCCGTACATTTCGGGGTGGTGGTGATTTACCGCGAACCCGCATTTCCACGTTGAACCACAAATGTTCGATGGTGTTCATGTCAGGTGAATGTGAAATCCAGGGCAATAACAAAGAGTCACAATCACGTTCCTCCAACCATTACTTGACGATTCTGTCAGTGTGATATGGCACATTATCCTGTTGGTAATGGCCATCACAAGCAGGGAACACAGTTGCCATAAATGGATGAACTTGGTCAGCAACGATATTCAAATACCTGACAGCTGTCAGAGATTGTGCTATTGAGATAATGAGGCCTTAAGTGTCCCAAGAAAACATCCCCCACAGCATAAAACCGTGGCCGCCGACCTGTTTCCGCCCGAGAGTGCATCAAGGTGCCTTAGTCTCCGCTGGTAATCACCGTATCCGTGCTCGGCCGTCTACGTGATGCACCAGAAATCTCTATTCGTCAGACAAGGCCACTTTCTTTCAATCATCCGCGGTCCAATCTCGATTATCTTGTACCCATTTCATGCGTTGATGACGATGACGTGCAGTGAGCATGGAGACCGGACTGGGTGATCGGAAACGCAAGCCCATGCGCAAAAGGCTGTGATAAACTGTGTGCTGTGACACATTGCCTTGATCACCACTGTTGTAGCCGCGGGTGATTTATCGCAATGTGGCCTTGCGGTCGGTGTGAACAATACGCGAGAGTCTCCGCTCCCCTCTGGCATCAATGAGCTGCGGACGACACACCCACGGATGGACAAAGGTTCGCGTTTTGGACATTTGTGCACCACTTTTGATACGTACTCACTTCAGCGACACGAAAACTATTAACAAGCCGCACCGTTTCCGAGATCGTAGTTCCGAGGCGCGCCGTGCGATCGCAATTTGTACTTTACCATACTCCGGTGAATCGGAAACTCTTTCCACTCTGACTTAATACTCTACTAACCGAAAGCCGGTCCGGTGCTCGGGTTTTATATAAACTACTCTGTGAACTTCACCTGCGTCATATATATATATATATTAAATTGAAAAATTTTATGAGGAAATTCGTCATCTAAATAATAAACGTAAGCAGCACTTGAAGATAATTATGGGATATTTCAATGTAAAAATAGGGCAACGGCAACAGAATGAAACTTCAGTAGGTAAATTCGGTCACGGCAACAGAAACCAGCATGGAAATACTCTCGTAGAGTTTGCAGAGGCAGAAGGGTTTTCATCTTCAACTCATTTTTCAAGAAAAAGCCACGCAGGAAATGGGCATGGAGACATCCAAATGGGACGACAAGTGAAATTGATTTTATTATGTGTAACAAAAAATTCGTCATCGAAGACTGCAGTGTGCTGAGCAAGTTCAACACAGGTAGTGACCATAGATTGGTGAGATGTAAGATGCACCTCAACACTAAACTTTCGAACGTGGCAAGATCATAAGACAAACGAAATGTATTGACATAATCAACCTTAACAAACACCATAATACCTTCAAGTTTGAACTGAAGAACAGATTCTCTGCTTTAGGAGGCCTAACATCGGAAGAAGTGGATATTTCTGAAATTAACAGAAAAGTAATCAAAGCTCTTATGGAAACAGAAACAAAGTTAGCTGAGTCTAAGAACAAGTTGCATGTGAACAAATTATCAGAAAAAAACAAAATGTTGATGCAAAAAAGAAGAGAGATGAGGACAACTAAAGAAGATGTGACTTCCAAAGTGGAATATATAGAGCTATGCAAGACAGTACGAAAAAGGATCACTGAAGACGCAAGGAAATTTAACTGTGAGCTAGTGAGGAAAGCAATTGAAAACAACCAAAGCCTAAAGATAGGAAAGGGACATCTCAGTAAGGGAAGAAAACAGATTATGGCTCTGAGAAAAGAAGATGGTTCTATAACAAGAAATAGAAGCGAAATTTTGACAAGAGTGAAAGATTTCTACTCCAAATTATATGAAAGGGATGATACATGTACTCCAGACATCATGAAAAGTACCAGTACCAGAGTTCTTCCAGTCCTCCCAGCAGAAGTTGCACACGCAATCAAGAACATGAAGCGGGAAAAAGCTCCAGGAGAAGATGGAATTTTCTGTAGATATCATACAAGAAGCAAGTGGATAAATCGAAACAGTACTCGCCCAAATTTTCACTCGATGCCTTAATGAAGGGAAGATTCCTGAGGATTCGAACAACGCTATAATGATCCTGCTACACAAAAAAGGTGACATTGAGGATCCCAGGAACTACTGACCTATTAGCCTCCTATCAGTGGTTTATAAAATCTTCACTAAAGTTCTTTCACACCGTTTGAAGGTAATACTGGACATGGCTCAACCGAGAGAACAAGCTGGATTCAGGAGTGGCTACAGCACAATAGATCATATCCACGTACTGAGAGAACTAATTGAAAGAGCGAGGGAATATGAACTTCCATTGTGCATGGCTTTTATCGATTATGAAAAAGCCTTTGATTCGGTGAAACCATCAGCAGTTACAATGGCCTTGAATTCCTGCGGTATTGAAGATGCATACATTAATATTACTAATAACATCTATGAAAATGTAAGTGCAAAGATTCGGCTGTTTATAAAAAAACACACATAAAAATTGAAAAGGAATTGAGACAAGGTCACGCCATATCTCCGAAGCTCTTTAATGCCACATTGGAAAATGTCTTTCAATCATTGAACTAAGAAACAAAGGGATGAAGATTAATGGAGGTTATCTAACCCACCTTCGTTTTGCTGATGACGTAGTCATTTTTGCAACTACCCCATCAGAGCTGCAGAGTATGATCCAGGAACTTGCTGACAAGAGTAAAGAAGTGGGATTAAAAATGTACTTTCAGAAGACAAAAGTCATGTTTAATTCTTTTACGAGAAATGAATATCTATTGATTGATGGAGAAAAGCTGGAGATAACAGACACGTACGTTTATCTTGGACAGCAGATATCAAGTGAGGGTCACATTGATGAAGAAATTAATCGGCGTATAAAACTTGCCTGGAGAGCTTTTATAAGAAACGGCATAATTTTCAAGAGCAATATGCCATTATGTCTTAAAAGAAAATTGTTTGATCAATGCATCCTTCGAGTGCTTACGTATGGTACAGAGATGTGGACCTTAACTAAAAGAGACATACAAAGGCTGCAGACAACTCAAAGTAGCATGGAGAGGTGCATGCTTGGTGTAACCAGGAGAGATAAGAAGAGGAGGAAGTCGTGGATCCGAAAAATGACAAGAGTGGAAGACATCATGATCAGAATAAAATCCCTGAAATGGCAATGGGCTGGACATACTGCCAAAAGGACAGACCATCGATGGACAGCCGAAATTTTAGATTGGATTCCAAGGGACAGGAAAAGACCCAGAAGAAGACCACATGGGAGATGGGTGGATGAAATTCGAAGGTATGCGGGAGTAACATGGAGGAGACTGGCACAAGACAGACCGTTGTGGAAGAAACTTGGGGAGACCTTTGTCCAGCAGTGGATTGATGATGGTTGACAATGATGATGATGATGATGATATCGACGTGGACAGTGCCGCGCCGATCGGTTGCGTCTGGTTTGCTGTCCAGCTGTCCGTTGCGAAGGCTACCCTTAACAGCGAGCTATCGTCGTCACCTCTTGTCGTGGTATCGCTCCAAAGTTGCGGAACAGTGTATTGTTCCGCAACGAATCGCGGTTCTGTCTCAGCATGGATGATCGCCGTGTGAGAGTCTGGAGGCAACGATGCCAACGGGCGGGTTTCTCCGCCATTGTGTAGCGTTATACGGCCCGGCAACGTGGAATCATGGTGTGGGGTGCTATCAGCGACAATTGCCGCTCCTCGCTGGTACGCATTACGGGCACGTTGACGGCACACCGCTATATTGACGAGGCGCTGCAGTCTGTAGCACTACCGTATTTGCAGGACATCCCAAGCGCCGTTTTTCAGCAGCATAACGCCCGACCACGTACCGCTCGGATCATTCCTGAATGCTTTACACGGTGTGCGGATGTTTCCGTGGCTAGCACGTTTGCCCAACCTCCCGCCCAAGAAGCATCTGTGGGACACGATTGGACGTCGGTTGAGTATCCTCTCACCCCCGCAAAATGAAGATAAACTGTGGACTCGGATCAACACCACATGGTCACCCCAGGGCTCCATTCGGACTCTCATTGCCTCGATGCCATGTGGAATTCAACGCTTTATCGCCCAAAATGGGCGCCATGCTCCTTATTGATCAACCTGTATATTCGGCCACTGGAGCCTAGTCTGTATATGACAATTAAATGATTTGTGCAGAACCTATTTGGCTATCTGTGTGTACAGTTTGGTCTGTTTTCGAGCTTTCCTCCATCGCATGGTATTTTCTCTGTCAGGTAGTATATATATATATATAGTGTGTGTATCCAAGTCAAGCTATCTGCCCACATTATGAAAACAGCAAGTGCTTCAAATGTGCGATATTTAAAAGATGACAATGTATTTACAAATTGAAACACACTTAAGTTAAAACATCAGAAAAGCGGGATCTTTCAGGGTTGCTACAACCACATCTTCAGGCCGAGTGCTACAAGGAAACAAACATGCATATAATTATATACAGTGTAGAATGACCATAATGCACCAGTAAGTGCTTGAAGTTCATTGCCACAAGCAAGTTCGAAAAGAAGACATAATAATAGAATTAAATGTTGGGTATGTTATCCTAACCTTGAAATACGTCCTTGAATAATTATCTCCACTGTTCTGGGATGTTAAATTGTAGATCGTCATTGCAACATTTATGAGTAAACTTAGTTATAAATGAACTCTCCGTAAATAAAATATTCCATTCGGGAGGTGCAGTGGCTAGAATCATAGCCTTATCCCATTTTGGTATGTATCTTCCTTGTGCAATGATCCTGGCAAGTGCAGTGAGCCCAACCACAATTAATGGAATACCTGTGTTCTGACATCCTAACACCAAGAATATGCAAGTGGTTCCAAAATTCCTTAAAATCGGCGGTTTCACACCGTGATGCAATGGTTTTATTTACGTCTAAGGAAAAACGTCTGTCAGCTGAGATTCGTATCAAACGAGGCCTTCTAGGTCACCTGAACAGGAAGGCGTATCTGGCGTACACATGGTTTGCTCAAGTCACTCATCCGATCCCGTTTGGCAAGTGTTTGCCTGTCTTCTTCAGGAGAGTACCAGTTGTGCAATGTGTGGCTTTTCTGATGTATATGAGGACCGGGATCAACCAAATGTCTGCAGACTGTACTCTCTAAGCCACTCCAAGTCACAAGTCAAACTAAAGACATGAAAGCAAGGAGTGAAGAAATGAAAAAATCACTTGGAAAGCAACCGCAGATTTAGAATCATATGACCATGACGAAACAAAAACAGCACAATTAAAATAACATGTAAATACAAGCGAATAACAGGAAAATGTAAAGGGATATAAAATAGGTGTATACTGGGTAATATTAATAGAATGGAAAAGGAGTTTGATTAGAAAGGAATGCTTATTAGCGATCCATGCTTATTAGCGATCCATCAAATAGCTCTTAGAAATGCCTAAATTTAAATTTGTGGTATCCTGTGTTAATAAAAGTCTAAGTGTCTATGTGATATGGTAATAGGACATTAAGTTTATTAATGAAAGGATTAAAATATTTAATAATATTTTATATTTTTATAGTGACGTAATGATGAGTATCCAATTCGTTTTCTTATTAAATATTTTAAACCTTCTTACTGCACTGGCTCTCTACATTCCCTGAAACTAGTGGCCTAAATTAGGGACAGGGGACTTTTTATAGCCAATAAAGTCGCTTAAGGTAGTCGTTAAACCCCAAAATGAATTCTTCTGTTTTCTGAAAGGTAATTCCTTTTTACCGATTTAAAGCCTCTCAAAGGTCTATGCGATGGCTTCTGATCATTCGTCCGAGATGGGTCCGGGTTCGAATCCCAGTGAAGCATGGATGTTTCGTTTTGTCTTACGACACTGGCTCTCTCCCTTTCCTGGAACCCGTGACCCTACATTAGGGATGGGCGACTGCTTGTATCTCATTGATTTGCTCCCGGTGGTCGTTAAACCTTCAATCAAAAAAAAAAAGTCTTCAACAAATTTACCCACTCAGTTGTAGTCTACTTCTACTGCAGTGCATGTACCAAATTTGTTGTTTGCAAAAATACAAAGGAAGTATAATTTAAAATGTCAGTTTAAGCACGCTAAATCCAGGACTCCGAAAATTCGCAAACTTTAATTTCAACGGTTATTGAATTCACCGTTTATCGGGTGTTCATACGATATCCCCTGTAAGATGAAATTGATGAACTGACAGGCCTATGCGCAGACTCCTTGATTGATTGGTCTTAATTTTGTAGAAAACTATGCATCTACTGGACGAAGAAGGCTATTCGTTATTGCAAGTATCAAATGAAACAGCGAAAGTAGTGCTTGTTGGGAAAATTTCACAAGAGTCACTTGTTTGGAAAGTTACGTTACAAGAGTTCCCGATGTACCGATGAAAGATCGTTCCTATAATTTGCTCACCATGTGGATTCGATCACACACGAAACATCTCATATGTTCGTAATATTCAAGACCGACAGAAAAGAATTTATCGACCTTGTGGTGATACTTGTAATACCGATTAGAAATTAGAAGTTACAGGAAAGTCTACTCATGGAAAATAAAAAATAAAGAACCCTAGATCATATATTTATGTGAAAATAATCACAAGATAATTGTTCCTGAACAAAAAAGTTCTACATCGTTTATCTCAGCACGTTAAACACCCACTAAACTCAAATCAATATATCTTAACCGAAATCGCTGTATTTCATTTAGATTACATGCTAATGGTTCTTTATTTTGTCAATACCAATTTTTGATTTCCGTTTCTTGTTAAATGCTTTGTTTCCCGCGGTGCATGATCTTCCGTCATTCAGATTGAGCCCTAGGTAGCCAAACATGAGAGGAGAATATGGATAGTTTGATAAGGAAGGCTAGAATAAGAAAAAGAGGGAGCAATAAGTGAGATAAAATCTGATATTCTTTCTAAAGAAAATCGAGAGAGTACCCTGGTACTCATTGTAGATAGTTTATGCAATGGAACTTTCACATGCAAAGATCTTTGTGGTGGTGACATAAAACGAATGATTCGAGAGTATACATTTATCACGTACAACACATTCGTGTCCCTCATGCCCACCTCGAGCCACAATTCTGTACATGATAAGTAGAATAAAGCCATAACAGCAAACAATAATCCAGCCAGCACAGCCTTGCAATTAAACGTAGGCCCAACACTGAACCACCGTCTTCTATTCCCAAAAGACGGTGGCTCAGTGTAGGGCCTACGTTAAATTGCAAGGCTGTGCTGCCTGGGAAGGTTTATTAATTCCTAACATTGAGCGATACTGATGTAGGTGGATTAAAGGATATTATTGCCGTAAAACAAACGAAAGATTATATGTGAGTCATAAAATTAAATATTTACTAAACTATGGCGGCGGCAGTACTATTTCGACTGCATAATTTTTCAAAAACACTTTTCATTTTTTATTATGATCATTATTAAATTAGATTCCGGTTAATTGGGCCACCGGTTAATCGGGGCAGCCGTTTAACTGAGAAAATTCTTGAAGAGCATCCCAAATTAGCTCTGTGGGATACAACTTCGCGTAGTTGGGGCAGGCGCTTTATTCAGCGCTTCTAGTCCCGATCTGTCCCAATTAGCCAGAACTACCGCACCGTTTGTGCAAATTTAAGAGCACCTAAGAAACGATCCTGACACCGATGAATAAATGTGTTGTAGCTACTAAAGTTCATCTGCGTATGTGCAAAATATCTAACCTAAAGGTAGAAAGTAAAGCTGAATTGAATTACAAGTGTGTTATTAAGGGGATTGGTAGTTTTGGTCCAGGATATATACAGGTTACAACCCCGTGTTGCCAATAGCAGGTAAACTTCCGTTGGAGAGACGGGGTTCGAGAGGAAGCCAAGTTTTGCTACGACGAAAACTTTACTACCGAAGGAAAAGATGCATATCCTAGAAAAATATTAATCCGATAAAAATGTAAAAAAAGGCAAAATTAAGTCAATTCATTCCTAAAGAATTAACCATGTCGACATATTTCTAGAAGGAAGATGGTTGTTTTAACTTGGACTCAGTAAAGGCAGCCCAGCCGCTGGCAATCGTTTATTGTTAGTTGCTGACGCAAAAACCGCAACCGCGGAGCGCTGGTGGTTTTGTTTCTAGTTTGCCTCGATGAGTTGGAAGGCGACAAAGTGCAAACAAGAAACGATGCATAGTTGTGAAGTAAAAATTGAATAAGGAATTATTTGATCTATTGTACTAACATTTATAATAAAGTGCCTTCGTATATCATTTCAATGTTTATTTGTGCAAAAAGAAATAAATGAAACTCAGGAATCTCAACCTTGTCGCCTCTTTATTTGTTGGAGTGACTCCTCTAAAATGTAAGATTTGTACTAGCAAATAGATATTCGAAGCAATGCTATTTGTTGTAAACGTACTTGGCAAAAAGGTATGTAGTCGAGGCGGAGTTCTCTTGCTTGAGTTTTAAATTCAGTTTCAATTTCCTTCTATTGAAAATAATTAAGAGTATTTTAATATGCATAATTGGAAATAAAAATTACATTAATTCATTTTTAAAATAATCTCGCTTGGCTCCGCGTACGATAACCCTGGGTAACAATACTTTGGTATGGAACACTCTTCTATGTGGCTTAATCCAACAATATCCCGCAATCACTCTTCGCACAGCCGCATCGTTTTCTTCAATAAATCTCCGCACTCCCTTCAGAAAGAGAGGGTTTATTTATCGCACTACGAAATACTTTTCCTCTGAACATTTATTTCCTATATTAGCATGATTCATTGGACAATTTTGTTGCACATTTGGTAATGACGTTTGTAGAAGTTTGTATCCATGTCTCGGTAAGTTGGTTGATTTTTCTACTACATCGTCCTTGGAGCTTGGCGACCATTAACTCACAAAATTCGTTTTCGAGTTACTGATTTTTTTTAAAGTCTCGAATGACGCACGATTGGTGTGCCTCATCCGACACTCGAACCAGGGCCCATCTCTCCACCGTTGTCTTACAGCACTAGTGCTCTTTCTTCCCTTTAACCAGTGGCCATGAGATGCTCACGGCAGACGTTTGAGGGCTTATGGAAATGTTCACGGCAGACGTTTAAGTGTCTATGAAGATGCTCGTGGTAGATATTTGAGTGCCTAGGATGATGCTCAAGGTAGGTCTGAGTACTTATGCAAATGCTCACGACAGACATTTGAGTACATATGAAGATGCTCGCGGTAGACGTTTGAGTGCCTATGAAGATGCTCTCGGTAGACGTTTGGGTGAATATTATGATGCTCAAAGAAGACGTTTGAGTACCTATGGAGATGGTCACGACAGACGTTTGAGTACCTATGTAGATGCTCACGGTAGACGTTTGAGTACCAATGCAGACGCTCGCAGTAGACGTTTGAGTGCCTATGGGGATGCTCACGGTAGATGTTTGAGTGCCTATGATGATGCTCACGGTAGAAGTTTGAGTACTTGTGAAGATGTTTACGGCAGGCCTTTGAGTATTTATAAAGATGCTCACGTTAAACATTTGAGTTCCTCTGAAGATGTTCACGGTAGAAGTTGAAGGGCCTATGAAGATGCCCAGTTAGACATTTCAGTACATATGAAGATGTTCGCGGTAGATGCTTGAGTGCCTATGAAGATGCTCGCGGCAGACATTTAAGTGCCTATGACGATGCTCACAGTGGACGTTTGAGTACCCATGAAGTTGCTCAAGGTAGACGTTTGAGTACCTGTGAAGATGCTCACGATAGACGTTTAAATATCTATAAAGATGCGCACGGTAGACGCTTGAGTACCTATGAAGATGCTCACGGCAGACCTCTGAGTATCTGTAAATATACGCATGGTAGCCGTTTGAGTGCCTATAAAGATGCTTGCGGTAGACGTTTGAGTGCCTATGGTGATTCTCACGGTAGACATTTGAGTGCCTATGAAGATGCTCACGGTAGAAGTTTGAGTACCTATGAAAATGCTCACTGCAGACGTTTGAGTATATATAAAGATGCTCACGGTAGACGCTCGAATTCCTATGAAAACAAAATGCTTACGGTAGACGTTTGAGTGCTTGTGGAGATGCGCACGGTAAACGTTAAGCACCAAAACAAACCAAAAATAAATCTGGAGGAGAATCAGCTGTCTGTTTGCTGATCCGGGGTTACATAGGGTGCAGAAGCACCAGATATTTTAATTACAATGTTGCAAATTTTGCAGAATGCACCAAAAAGTGATGCTACACCATCTTCACCGCTTTCTGTGAAAGGATATACCGTCTTGTGATGCAAACAAAATCAACATTATCAGACCTTACACCACAGTGTTGTGCCATGTTGTACTACCTTAATGTGGTGCAAAGATGTGCCTTGTTGTTGGTTTTGTTTGCACCACAAAGTGCTGCACCTTTTTTCCCAAAGTGATGCAGTTGGTGTAATTCCCCTTTTAGGTGTAACATACCACCAAATGTTTAATAATGTAGAGCTCAGAAGCAAAAGAGCATCCATTAGAAACAAGGTCAAAGCGCTCTACATACTCGAAATACAACAAAACATACAACGCTTCGAATAATCATTTCCTTGTGACAGAAAGTGCACCTAGTCTAGATCGAACCCCTGCTTTTGTCACTTCGTATTGTTCAGGGAGGTTCACATTTTATTGCAATCATCAATTCGCTTTACGAAGCAGTGGTCACGCATCTGCACTCCGTGTTACCATAAGTTCTCGATACGACGGTTGTCGTTTTCCATAGTCAGTTCACGAAAACAATTTTGCGAGGCCTATGCACTTTCCTAATGTATTGTGCCCATAGAACTACAATTGCATATGAGGTTGGTTTTTCCCTAAGAAGACGGCGTTCAAGTGCTTTTCTTTTGTACAGCTACAACACCGTGAAAGAGAATCTTCCGATATGTCGATATTGAAAATCAAGAGCTCAGTCACAAGTCTTTTGCCTCCACCTTTAAACTTCTTTTCCCGAGTAGTAGAAATTCCAATCCATATTCCTCAGTAAAGCTGCGAAAGTGTACTAACTTCACTACTTGCAAAACTATCAAACATAAAGAACACCCGCACTAAAACTTTCTATTTTCCCATATGCATGAAACTTTAACCCCGCACAGCATTAATGTATAAACTTTTCAAAAAGAAAGCAGCACACATTTGTGAGTCACTAGGATAAGTCGCAAATTCCAAAACGACACACAAGCTTTAAAAAAATACAAGAAACGAACTGTACTCCGAAGTATGAGCAATTACGACGTACAAATAATGGCTTAGTTAGAGACCTGAAGCCTATTTGATGTTTTAGAGTTACCGGTTTTGATTTCCAAGAGACTCCAAAACCACATATGTAAAATATTTGTCCTATCCCCTTCCGCAGCGTGTAGCTTACCATCCCAGTCGTGGACTTCCTTGGAAATGAAAACCCACAAATTTCACATTTCCATGTGGGCGTGTTTTGCGAGATCGTCCTGTATCTCCAGAACACATTTGCCGCCCCAGTATTCGCGTGGTACGAAACATTTTCTTCTAATCATTCATGAGACCTGAGTCTCTGGTAAATCGCTGACTAAGGAATAGGTGGTATGATTTTTCTACTTATTGCACAAGCTCTCTGCCTTCCCTAGAACCAGTGGCCCCAAATTAGGGATGGACGACTGAATATACTCCATCAAAAAATGGACCTCACTTCCGGCGCTCCCAAACAAAAACCAGACCTTAGTTCAGGGGTGGCCAGCCCTCGGACCGCGGGCCAAACATTGCCCCGTCAAGACATTTTGATTGCCCCCCCCCCCGCAGAGTAGCCTAAGAACTAACTTGTTTTTCTAATTTAACTCTTACTGACAATAATAATTATTTTTATTTTATTTTATTCTGGATTCATTTTATTCACTTTATTTTTATATAATGAAGTCAACAGTTTAAAATTAAAGTTCAAGTTGTTTTGCAACAATTTAGATAAAGGCAAACTTGATCATTTCCCAATATTTCAGCAAATCTTCAGTAAGTACAGTAATTTTAGCGTGAATTATTTAAAACACAAATCAGCTGTTACATCTTAGTACGAGTTATTCTTAACTCGATTTTCTGCTTTTAAATCTGAAAGGAGTAACATAGACTTATTCATAAATCCATTCTGTATTTCTAAGTCAGATGTACATAAATATTCCCCATCAATGCAAATCGAAATATTAGAAATTCAAAGCCACTCAGGACTTAGTGTTAAAATTAAAAAAACAATGAAATCACCCACTGCTCTTAATTTGATTGAGTTCTGGAAATACGTCTAGAAAGAACATTTTCCTGAGCATTTTTCTGATCTGAACAACTTTAAGAAACCGTTGAACCAGAATTTCAAACAGTAAAATGAAAATAGAAGGAAATATTCGAAGATAGCAAATTGAAAATAAAAGGAAATATTCGAAATTTCAAACAGCAAATTGAAAAAAGGAAATATTCGAAGTTAAAATACTGAATAAAGATGTAAATGTGTCAACAAACATCAGCATTTTTCAGGATAGAAGGAATTACAACCACAGAGGACACCTTTTCTAACAACGCTTCTCATTGGTCGAATAGGAGACGTCACATAAGGGACCGTATAGGCGATAACAACGGAGTGTCCTGCAACCATCCGATATTATACATGCTTGATTCTGACAGTCTTAGCTACATTCGCTCTCAAACATATTCTAAAAGAAGTTTAAGACATTGACTTTAAAAAAAAGTTCAATTTCTCACTCGAATTTTTTTATTTAGTGTAAACAAACATTGGATTTGTTAACATATTCCACGGTAAACGACTAATTGTAACAAATTGAAATATATTCCACTGAGATATTTTAGCAGCGAGTTCCACCTGCCAAAAACAATTAATAAAACATATAAAATAATCACCATTCATTTGTGCATTCATAAATTCCCACAACAACATTCAATAAAATGTGTCATATTTTTATTTATTCCCTATCTGCAAATTGTATATTAATAACTCATCTTCCATGTTAACATGAAAGAATCGTAAACGTTTCGTAAAAAGCTGTTTCGTCAAAAGAGTAGAATAGGATTTCTAAATTCATATTAATAAACATGAAAGCATCTAACTAAAATGTCTCCGTGTGATCTGAAATGCAAATATTGTAGCAAAATAAAACGCGTTGTTACGAAATTCTTAATTTGGAAATATGCAGGCACACACATCTAAAAAATCAGGTTTTTTTTTCTCTAACCGCGATGTGGCGTCTTCGATACAATGCTGACGCATTTTAATACCACACGTGTTCCAGTAACCGAGAAACAGCAATACATCCTGCTCTTTACAAGCTTTCTAAAGATACAAGAGAACAAAAAATATTGTTCTACGACAAAAGGATTTATTTCGACATTTGGGATTACATGCAACGATGTGTAATTCACTGAGGCGGGTTATATTAAAAATATTTTTGCATAAATGAATTGTCAAAGTCCTATTCTTTTTTTTACGAATGTAAAAAGGTTTTTTAAAGCTTCGAAAGTTTCCTTTTTTTTCAAAGAACAATGGATATTTTGAGTTTATTTCGGATCATATCCTTGCTATCCTTTTAAATGGTGAATATGCTTGAAAGAATTCGTCCCGAAACCTAATGGGATCATGCAAAATCGGATTTCTCGTTGTCTTCTTACTCTTTCAAAAGAATTTACAATGTGATGCCATACATAAGGAAAATACCGTTTTTTTGTTTTGATATTTTTATCCCCTTGCTGTTTACTAAATTATTTTAAATTTATAATTCCCTAGCAAATTCTATATCTCAAATTCTTTTATGATATTTCAGCTGGTTCCATTTCAGAAAGCGGGCGCGGGTTTTGCATTTTCTTTTTTTTTCTTCAGAAAAGTCAAATGTTTATTTACCCCAAATAATTTCTTCCTGTTTAAGTATTTCTTAATTTCCTCTTATTTAAATATTACCGTGTTTCCCTAATTTTTCTGTCGCTTTCTTCATTTTGTTTTAAAAATCCGCAAAATCTTCTAATAGTTTCTTTAAAAAGGGAGCAATTATAAATGGGCTTTGCGATTAAAAAAAAGTATTAATTATTTTAGTGTCAAAAGTTTTCCACACTGGGGGAAAAGTTTCAAGTATATACTTCTGAGGTTGGTCATTGTCTACCATCTTCGTAAGAAGATTCAGCCACAAAATATCCGTAATTTTAAAATAGCAAACTCTTCGGATTACCTGTAGCTCTAAACGGGGCGGGCTTTTGACTCACATTTATAAACAGTATTTTAACCAAGGGATTACATGTTACGCCTCAATGTGGGAAATGGGGAAAAGCGTGAAAAATCGTGATCCTTCTTATTGGAATCGTATGATAAACTAAAAATGAAAATAAAACTTTTTCGATAGCAGAGATAGGGTCACATATAATTACAATGAATATATTAATTTACTAGGTTGTGATAACCGTTCTTCCTATTAGCTTATTCTGTCTTCCGAGACCCAGCCCTAAACTAACTTTTTTTATCTTCAATCTTTATCCTTACATGGATTTTTGTTTCCCTTTTCAATGCACTCGTCCTTCTTTGACCTTCTACTTTCATCTAACATTCTCTCCTTTTCAGTAACCTCTCTAATCTTAATCTTCTATCACTGAATCTTGTGCACCTAGTCTGCAAGTACTGCACAGGAAAACGAAATACACTCACGGACAATGTAATTTGCGTACCAAGAAGGAAGCATCGGATTGAATTGAAATTTTAGAGACGTAATGATTCAGATGAATGACACACATGATGGCAAAAACAGAGCTGCAGGATAATTACAAAAGAAATGTGGTATTCATTCCAGTGATCTTCAATATCGCGTCGCACCGCCTCGTGCAGCGATACATGCTGCAATACTGTCCAGCATGGAGGCAAACAGACGCCTAATGTTGTCCTGCGGCTGACTGGCCCACACGTGTTGGACGGTATGCTCCAAATCCCGGATAGTGCGGCACGGCGGCAGCCAGCTTTCCCACACATGCTCGATAGAGGGCATGTCCGGGGAGCGGGAAAGCCATGGAAGTGTCTGGGCATGACATAGGCAGTACTGGGCAACCCCAGCCGTGTGTGGGCGAGTATTATCCTGCTTGTATAGTGCACCTGGCATCTCGGCCAGGAATGGGAGCACATGGGGCCGTAGGATCTCACCCACATACCGCTGGCCCGTCAACGATCCACGTACCACTACTAGAGCTGATCGGCTGTGGTAGGCAATGGCACCCCCAGACCATAAAGCCTGCAGTGGGGGTGGTGTGGTTCCAGATAGCGAGGTTGGGATTGTGCCGTTGACCCGGGGACCTCCACAACCGGACACGATGATCATCTGTCCGCAAAACGCAGCGACACTAATCACTAAACACCACACGTCGCCAGTTTGTGGCGTTCCACGTCGCTCTGGCCTGGCAGCACTGCACACGGAGCCGGTGTTGTGTCGGTGTTAAAGGCAGAACACGCAAGGGGCACTGGGATCGCAGATTCGCTTTCGCAACGCGTCCGGAAATGGTTCGTGGGTACACAGGGACCGCTACATTTGCCTGTGTAGCAGACAGGGCCCCCGTGGTATTCGTTCGTGCCTGGCGCACGATCCGTTGATACTCTCTACCGGTGGTCCTCCTGGTCCTTCCGGATCCGCTCCGCCGTGTGGCAGTGCCGTCACTTGTCCACTGCTTCCAACACAGTCGGAAGGTATGGTTAGAGCGATCAACGTGGCGGGTTGTATAGCGCGCCGACAACCCTGCGGTTTTCAGCCCAATGATCAGGCCTTTCGCAAAGTCCGTAAGTTGCATAAATCGACGTCTCTGGCGTCTACCCGGCTTTCTTGTCACTCTGACAGACAACAAAATATGATTTTAAAAAAATCAAACTTTGCAAGATAAATATGTTAGATTAATTGATCTAAAATTCAATACTGGAACTAACACAATTACCATTATATACCAAAGTTTATCCGAATAAATATAATATTCTCACAATCAACCAAATTTATTATTTTAACATTGGAAAAATCATGTTCAAGAGAACAAATTAACCTAAACACTGATATAATAAATATCATTCCACAAACACACCCACACGACACACGAACGAAATCACATATTCGACCGATTCATCCAAAAACGTAAACTATGAAAAAAAGTCTAAACTACATTGGCCCTCATTACTGGAATTCACTACCAACGGAACTAACAATACTATATAACTTTAATTTAAAAAAAATTAAAAAGTTACATAATGAATCACAGTTATTTACCCATAAATAAAAAAATAAAAAAATTACTAATTTTAAAATAAATTTCATTTTAACCTACTGATCCTGTTTTGCTTGCATTACCATACACAATGCTAATCATGCTTGACGCTTTGGCTTGTCGGTATTCTTTTAATGTACTTTTTTTCCATTTTTATTTAACACAGCTGTATATGGAGCTCGGGGATATGTCAGGCCTTGTTGGCCTGTTCCCTTCGCTTCCTTACCGCGCTCTGTTTTATAAACTACAATAATTCAAGTACTATAAGGCAATGCTCAGCAAAACAAATAAATGAAACGAAATGAAAAAGGATTATATTTAATCCGACGTTAGAAAGCTTAGATACCGTTGTGACGAGAATTAGAACTTGAACAAATTAGTAGGGAATACTGTCCGTGAGGAAAGCTGGAAAACTTGGACGTTTAGATGCCGATATATCGTTTTGAAAGCAAACATATTACGTCGCCCGTAACTTGCAAAATATGACATCTAGATATCATAAATCAGGTGCATTATTAATTAATCACGAGGAAGTGTAACACAAGTATACTTAAAATAGCTGTCTACCTTCCTTGAACAAGCCATCTGGTTGATGTGCGAAAGCTTGAACACTTTGAATTCTATTTTGGGACAATAAATTCGGATCGCTAGTATAGTGTTATTATTTTAAGTGCATTATAAGGAGAATATCTAAAACTAATAAATGTCAAGACCTTCTATGATTCGAAAGGTAGAAAAGAGTTATTGTTGAACTAAGATTCTAAATTTTAGGGGAAACATTTTACATCAGAAAGAGGTAAAGCAATGCGTGAAACCTTTTGTACGTGAAAATCCAAAAAAGAGATTTTTCCATATTGAATTTTTATAAGCCAAGATGTAATGTCGAAATGAAATTATTCATTTATACCACCTCGCAGAAATACACATTTTCGACTTAACACGATTTTGTATCTTTCAAATCGTTCAAACTTTTCTGCAGTTCCGGATTTTAGAAATACAGCTACTGCGCAAATACTAATAATGATGCGTTTTTACCATCAATGCTATAAAATTTTCTTCTGTACAAGAGAAAGCTAAACAAGCTTAATATATGAGCTAGCTCCACATCAGCCTGCTTATGTGGAGCTAGGAAAGCCCTTGGTAAGGTTGGTATTAATAAAGCACGGAAAGTACAGAATCTGCTTGTAAGCGCGTATTAGTTAAACTAATAAAACGTTCAAAGGTTGACCCAAAACAACTGAGAATGTTACTATAAAAAATATTCACTGAAGTGACAGAAAAACTGGTACAACGAGCTTATGCAAAATACATAGCAACGTCACCTATGCGCGTACTCTGTTGCTTCCAACAGTGCTTATATAAAGCGATAGACATCCTTGCTAGTTGTCAGAGCTGTTTTCGGCATGAGAAAGACACGTAATAACGATTTATGCGATTTTCAACGTGGTGACATAGTAGGCGCTCGTGAGATGGGCCATAGTACTTCGGAGGTAGAAAGGAAGTTCGGATTTCCACGGACGACCATTGCAAGGGCGTACCGCGACTTCAAGAATTCTGGCAAAACCTCCAACCTACGATACCAGTGTGGCCGTAAAAAGACATTGGGTGAACATAACCATCGTCGGCTGTCAAGAATCGTTTCACGGGATTAGCGTGTAACACTGTCGCAGGTATCCAAGGATGAAAATTTGAACATCAATTAAAATAGCTTCATTTTATAACTTGGAATACCTAATACTTTCTAAAACATAACCATAATTATGCAATCCAACATTTGTTTGTCTACTGACGTCATCAAAGTACAGGTCGCGCCATTCTTTTTCTGGTTTCAACACAACCAAAGGATAAGTTATTGATTTTTAATATAATTATGGTTACGTTTTAGAAAATATTAAGTATTCCAAGTTATATTAAGAAGTTATTTTAATCGATGTTCAAATTTTCATCCTTATGAACACATTAATTGTGAAGAAAATGTGTACAAAAGTTTTTCCATTGGAAGTATAGAAAGCAAAATTACTTGACGTCCACCTTAATAATATGGGATAAGGGCGATGGAATGGATCGCAATCCTATGTCCTGACCTTTGACCCCATTTCGTCCATTTTCAATAGGGTTCGTCCCTAGGTGGTCCTCTACCACATACTAAAATTTCATTGAAATCGAATCATTTTTACGCACATTATGGCGCATAAAAGCAATGGAATGCATCCCGCTCTTATTTCCTGACCTTTGACCCCAATTCACCCATTTTCAATAGGGTTCGTTTCCAGGTAGTCCCGTACAACATTGTAAAATTTCATTGAAATCGAACCATTATTACGGAAGTTATGACGTATAAGTGCAATGGAATAGATCCCGCTGCTACGTCGTGACCTTTGACCCCATTTGTCCCATTTTCAATAGGGTTCGTCCCCAGGTGGTCCCCTACCACATACTAAAATGTCATCGAAATCGAACCATTTATACGCCAGTTATCGTGCGAACGGGCAGACGGACGGACGGACAAAGCTGGAGCACACACGCTTCTTCAATCTGCGGTTGGAAAGCGTAAAAAAAACAGTATTTATTGTGTTTCTTTTAATTGAAAAGTTAACGCCCACCGTGAGCAACTCAATGGGCTATAAGCAGTCACCCGTCCTTAATTTAAGGTCACTGGTTCCTGGGAAGGGAGAGAGCCAGTGCCCTAAGACAAACACAACATCCCTGCCTCACCGGGATTCGAACATGGACCCCTCCGAAATGAGTGGTCATAAGCCATTGCTTATACCATGGCGCCACCGGAGCGAAATTACTGTGCTTAACCGATGAATTTTTAGTACTGCATGCTAGATCAGGCCAGCCGCCCCGGTGGCGCAGTGGTCTAAGGCGCTGGCCTCTGATCATTCGTCCGTAAAGGGTCCGGGTTCGAATCCCGGTCAGGCATGGATGTTGTGTTTGTCTTACGGCACTGGCCCTCTCCCTTCCCTGGAACCAGTGACCCTAAATTACGGACGGGCGACTGCTTATAGCTCATTGAGTTGCTCAAGGTGGTCGTTAAACCTCCAATCATAAAAAAATATAAATATATAGATCAGGCCAGCCTACACGGTACAGAATTCGACCAAGCCAATGCGGTTTTTGTATTTAGGAAACGAGTTTAGCACAGAAAATGGATTAAATGCTGATATCAGTAGGTAGAAGAAATCAGCATTGAGAGTCATAGTTGCCTTCGGAAGATTTCACAGAATTGATAGGTTCTCGAAATGCGCTGCTGGCCACCCAAAATGCAACACCAAGAAGAAAGCATCCGATTTGCCTGAAATTCGCAGCATGCGTCGCCCGCAAGGGGACATGCAAACGATTAGCATTGCACGGCATATGCAAATCATGTGCGCCCGGCATGCCACCGGGAAGCACTATAAGAAGGGTGCACAGAAGGCGAAGAGTAAGTAGTGGAAGTGTGTTGTGCTGCCGGACCTGTGCGTGGGAAGCTTCCTGATGCCTCGTCGCAGAATACGGCAGTCATTCCAGCACGTTTCGGAGTTCGACAGAGGACGAATAGTGGCTTATCGCGACAGCAGTTTATCGTACCGAGACATCGGTGCCCGTGTGGGACGACATCCAGCCACAGTGAGGCGAGTATGGATTCGGTGGGTGCAGGAGGGACCGACAGACCGACGTGAGCGATTGCCGCAGTCGCGGCACACCACCGAACGAGAAGGACCGGCATGTTGTGCTGCGGGCATTGACGGCTTGCACCGCCACATCACGAACGTTAGGGCAGGAATTAGGGTGTGTTGCGCAACAACCTGTGTCAGCACGTACCGTTCGCCGTCGTCTGTAGGAGCGGGGACTTGTCGCATGGCGCCCATTGCTCCAATTACCATTAAAGTTACACCACCGGCGAGTGCGGCTGCAGTGGGCCATTGAAAGCCGTACCTAGACTACGGACGGGCACGACATTGTCTTCTTTGACGAATCCCGCTTCTGCCTGCAACACCACGATGGTCGGATTCGCGTGTGGCGGCACCGCGGCGTGAGACTGTATGACGCCTGCATTATGCATCGCCATACCGGTCCTTCGCCTGGCGTTATGGTTTGGTGCGCAATTGGATATGACACCCGCACCTCTCTGGTACGCATCGCAGGCACACTCAACAGCCACCGCTACATCTCCGACGTTTTGGAACCTGTAGTCCGCCCTTACCTGCAGGACCTTCCAGCGGCCACGTTTCAACAAGACAATGCGCGCTCGCACGTTGCACGCATCGTGCAACAATTCTTCGCGGTCCACCAGGGGTCACTGGTACCGTGGCCGGCCTGTTCTCCCGATATGTTGCCCATCGAACACGTCTGATCGCTGATTGGCAACCGAGTGGCCAGGCAAGCACCACCCGTGATGATTTTTCATCTTTGTATCTGTTGTTATGTGTCCAGTAAATCTGGGTTTGCAAATGTAATTAAATCTGGGTAGTGTGAGAAGTCCTTTATGTGCTTAAGAGATGCGTTATTGATAGGAATAAAAACACATTGCGTAACCAAAATGCATGGCAGGTCTTTTATGTGAAGTAAAATTTTGTTAGCGTGGGGACAAATATTTTGGGGTGGTTTGAATAATAGTGACGACACCATAATTAAGAGAATTCATTCAGCTCAAGTGGCTGAGCAGAGAAGGAAAGAAAGGCTGACGAAATATCACGAAAGGGAGGCATGGATGTGGTGTTTGTCTTACGTCACTGGCTCTCTCCCTTCTCTGGAACCAGTGACCCTAATTTAGGGACGGGAGACTGCTCATAGACCATTGTGTTGCTCAAGGTGGTCGTTAAAACTCCAATAAAAAAAAGTTGGAATTGTATGTCATGTACGCTGTAAATGGAGAAGTTTTATGCACCAACACTAAGCAAAATATATTACATATACTGTATGTATAAGGTGAAAATGGGATAACACAAGTGATATAATTTTTTTGAGCACGTGATAAAAAAAAAAAGGGTCGTCACACAATGGATAAATGAGCATCTTCCAACGAAGTTTATTCGAATATTCTTTGAAATCATGTGGGATTCTAAGTATCTGGTAATTGTGTTATGAGGGGAAATTATTTTTAGAGCGGTGCAAATTAATATCCGGAGAAAATGTTGAAAGAGTGAATGAATGATGAGATGTTAGGTAAAAGAGTTCATTCAACCGAAATCACAGGAAAGAATTTGTATTAAATGGATGCCAAGGATATCATGGGATTATTATATCCATGAGTATATGAAAAGAAAGAGGGTAATGACGCCGAAGTGTATTAGAGGGTTCGTGAGAGATGTATGATAGATGTGAACGAATTTTCAGTGGGTGAGTAGATAACAGCAAAAAAAAAAAAAAAACGAGACCTAATACATCATCAACCTTAATTAAAATTTGGCAAATTATCCATCTTGCAGGAGATCAACCACTGAATTTTTGAGAATAGCTTAATAACATGAATATACGAACTAAATTTAACACCATAAAGGAAAATCCGCCGAACTTTTGTTCTGCCATCTAAAGGCTGACACTGTTCATTTTATTTAACCCTGTCTTGCAAGATTTCTAACCTTTCTTCCGGTTTATAAATAGTTATGGCACGATTTCACTGTATGAACATTTTTATAAAACTAATCTCTGAAATTTCGATTTTTGCCTTTATTCCGGTTTATTTGGTAGAACTATTCTTAGTGGGGAATCCTGGTAATAAGATAAAAGTACACAGTGTACAAGAATATGACAAAAAAAAATTAATTGCTGCGACATTTATTATGACCTAACGTGACTTTTCTTGTACAATTGGACAACATAATTCATGCTTCATATTTTAAACCGTAATTGCCACTCATGCATCGAGTTTGATAAGATATGTTGTTGGGCAGCGAGTGCAGATAGAAGATTCGTTGGATTCCCTCTCTGTTATGTAAACCAAAGAGGAAAACCCTCCATTCCTAACTAAACAATATGCAACGAAAAGAAAATTAACAAATTTCATGGAACGAAGTAATGATACTTTATTTACAGATCTTGAACTAATTGGGGATGTCAGAGAGTTTCATAAATCGAGCATGCGACATAGGATTATTTTATGCGACCTATTACCATCAGCGATATTGTTTACTTTCTATTTTCGTATTTAGACAGGCATCTTTATTTGGTTTAAAAGGGACATAGATTCTTTTAGATTATTTGGGGAATTCAGTAGGGAATATGAAGCTTTCTTTATAAATGATATTTTTTGAACAGACTTACGCGGTTCATTTCCGATTTTCTATACTGACGATCTGATAAAAGCGAACAAATTACTAATCCTACTCTCCTTCTAGACGTTGAATAACTCCTCGAAAGCTTATCATGCGTTTAAACTTTTCAAACCAAAAATCAGACGGGATTATGAATGTTTGAGAACTTTTATTCCAGAGGTTACTCCCACCCTTAGTGACTCTAAGGGCTATAATCGACTACTCGTCACAAATTTGGTACCACTGATTTTGGAGAAGCTGTAGGGCAAGACACCGGAGGCAGGCAAGCCACTCATTCTTCATCCGGGACTTAGCACTGGATACAGCTTAGAAGTCTAAGCATAAAACCCCATTTCTGAATACTCGACCAACGAGTATTGTTTCTCTGGCAACACATTATTAAACAGTCGCACAACATTTATGGTGAAATAATCTGAATTTGTTTTATATATATACACAGTCGAGTCACATTATTGTGAGAAGGCACGAGTCGTGAGCTGTCTTGGAGGGTATATAAGGTGTGCTGTAGGCATTCTGAAAGCATATCACTCGTTGCTGTCATGGACAAGAGAAGCGATTTATCAGGTTTGCAAGAAGATATAATTATCGCTTTCGAGATAAGGGTGCCAGTATTTCTGAAACAGCGCATTTTGTGAACTGTTCGCGTGCTGCTGGTGTTAAAGTGTATCGTGATTGGAGAAATGCCACCATTGCGAATAAGCGACGTGGAATCTGCGGAGCATCACGTGCTATTGATGTGAGAGGTGAGCGTCTGCTGCGAAGGAGCGTGCGGGCCATCGATACGCTACAGTGGAGCAACTCACTGGCCGAATGAACCAGGGGGCTACCAGTAGTGTGTCTAAAACGACAGTTCACGGACCCTGCTGCGTATGGAGCTCCGATGCAGATGGATGGTCATTGTACCTACGCTAACGAAGGTGCATCAGCAGAAAAGGCTTACATTTTCACGGCAGTATCGGAATTGGACCTCCGCTGATTGGCAAATTATTGCCTTCTCCGATGAGTCAAATATTCTGCTTCATCAAACGGATAGACGTTGGTGTATAAGGCGAGAAACATCGCAGAGCAAACAATCTTCCAACATTGCTGGCAGAAGACAAGCTGATGGGGGCAGCGTTATGGTTTTGGGGAATGTTTTGTGGCATTTTGTGGGTCCACGCTTACTTGTGGAAGGCACTATGGACCGAATTCGTTATGAATCCATCTTTGCAGACAACGTATACCCATACATGCTGATTGTATTTCCTGGGCCGGATGGGAAATTCCAGTACGACAATGCGACGTGCCACACAGCTAGAAATGGGAGAGAGTGGTTGGAAGAGCACGATGAAGCCTTCAAAGTACTTCCCTGGCCCCCTAATTCCCCAGACTTAAGCAATTGAGCATCTGTGGGAGCACCTCGATCGTGTTTTTCGCTCTGTGGATCCTCTACCACGCGCCTTCCAGCAGCTGTCAGATGCACTGCAGTCAGCATGGTTCCACATACCTGTGAACACCTTCCACCACCTTACTGAGTCACTCCCAGCCCACGTAGGTGCTGTCCGCGCTGCACACGGCGATTCCCCTGATATAAACTGGTGGCCACTATAATGTGACTCGACCGTGAATAATCCGTTTTTGGAGTATGACGTGGCTTTCCGATCTCCAAGACTTCTTTTTAATATTTCTCTATCTAAGCACCATTCTTCCATCAGGCCAATTTGATTAAGTGCTCTCTTCATTCCATCAGACCATGTACTTCGAGGTCGGCCTCTATTTCTCCGTTTGTTTGATTTAAAATCCATGGCAGTGTTGGGCAGTCTCTCATTGGTCGTTCTTTTTACATGCCCAAATTAACGCAATTGTCTCTCGGGTATGTCTTTTAAAACTGTTTCTTTCACTTCCATCAATTCTTCAATCCTTCCATTCATTATTGTCTGTCTTCTTGACACTCTACATTATCTTCTTAAAACATCCGTCTCTACATCTGTTATTTCTTTCTATACGCTTCTGTTAATCACCAGGCCTCGGCTCCATATAGTAAGATGCTCTTAACAATAATATTATAAATATACCATTTCCTTTTTCTGGTTACTTCATCACTCCACCAGATTCCATTCAGAGGTTTAACTGCTTCTCTTCCCTGTGCAATTATATTTCTTAATTCCATTGCATCTTCATCTTCTTATGTAATTTTAACACCTATTAAGGTAATTACAGCGATCACATCTTTCACTTTCTTCGTTATCTTCTAGTTTTTATGTTTGTTTCATTACTTCCAATGCAAAAATATTTTGTTATATTTAAATTCATAGTTAATCCCCACTTTTCACATTATTCTGGTATTTTTCTAGTCATATACTCCAAATCAAATTTATCTTCTGCAAAAAGTATCTGATCATCAGCAAATTGTAAAGCAAATACCATTGCTTCATTTAAATTAATCCCCATCGTTCAACACTTCCTTTTCTATTCTTTCAAAGCCTGTCCCACATAATTCTTAAATTATGTTGAAGATGTGCAACATCCCTTGTTAGTCACTAGGAATCCTTTTGAAGTTTTCTGGCCCATTTTCATTTTTGTTATTGATCCTTGATAAGGTTCTTTGATTGCCTTGATAATCGTAGTAATAATATTGGTATCTTTCAATGTTTCCCATAATCTTATAATAGGTGCTTTTGCTAGTTCTGTGAATAATAAGTGTACTTCTTCTCCAATTGGAATCATTTTCTATTTGTAAGACAATGGAATAAAACGCCTTTCACAAAGAGATGTGTTGTTTATTGTGAAACTATTTTGGATTCACTAGGTATACACTGAAGAGCAATTGAATTAGAGACAGCTGGCGTTATGCAAATGTGGCGCTGTGGGCGGCCCTGTAAACGGAAACGACATGACGTATGCAGCGTTCCGACAACTGTTTACGTGTATCATCAGTAAGAGTCGGACGCAGTATGGGTAAGACGAAGGATCTAAGCGCATTTGATCGTGGGCGAAATGTCAGGGCCTAACGAATGGGTCACTGCATCTCGGAAGTCGTGCAAGCACTGGGATTTTCACGACCCACTGTGTCACGGGTGCACCGTGAGAACATCGAATCCGGTAAAACCATCCTTGCAAGGGCCAACTACCGTGGACAACACCGTGTGGATGAGCTGGATAATCGTCGGCTTGCTCGCATTTTAACAGCGGATAGACGGGCCACAGTGCAAGAAATCACCCGGCAATTTAACGCCGGTGCACAAAAAAGTGTAAGCAGCCACACCATCCAGAACCATCTCCTCGCTATGGGGTACAGAAGCCATCGTCCCACGAGGGTACCGCTGCTGACCGCACATTACAGGGTGCAAAGATTAGCATGGGCGCGGGAACATCGCCACTGGACTCTAGACATATGGAAAAATGTTGCCTGGACTGATGAGTCGAGGTTCACGTTGGTACATGCGGATAGCAGGATGCGAGTACGGCGCAAACCACATGAAGCGATGAATCCTTCTTGCCAGCAGAGTACACTTCAAGCTGGTGTGGGTGGCATTCTCGTCTGGGGACTGTTCACGTGAACTGAAATGGGACCCCTGGTACGTGTGACATCGTCCCTCACAGGTCAACGTTACCAGGATATACTGGAAGACCATTTGCTCCCGTTTGTGCGTCTTCAATATCCCACTGGGGACCTCATCCTGCAACAAAACAATGCACCGTGCCATCGCTACTGAATTGTATCCGAATGGCTGGATGAACACTCCACCGACGTGACCCCGCTTCCTTGGCCAGCTAGGTCACCTGACCTCAACCCCATCTAGCACAGCTGGGATTCCATCGAGAGAGATGTTCGAGGCTCTGACCCCCTTCCATCAAATCTTCGTGAACTGTGGGAGCTTGTTGAAGGGTCGTGGATCCGTATGCCTTCCCAATGCTTCCGGTGTCTTGTCAAGTCCATGCCGAGACAAATCGCCGCCGTCAATAGGGCGAAAGGTGGTGCTACACATTACTAAACAAGTATCTCTAATTCAATTGCTCTTCAGTGTATATGACTCATTGGATTCCTGAACAAAAACAGTAAAACTCAGCGGAATTTTTGAATTGCTTCTAGTTAATAAGACAAGAAGTTACCTTATGTTACCAACTTTCATTGTACGATAATTTGAGTATAACGTATTCGCAATTGCTTTACCTGTCATATTGTGTACCGACCTTTCGTGGCCATATGGCATAAACCCTACCTTCTGACCATCCGTTCGAGATGGATATGGTTAGGCATAGATGCTCTGTTTGTCTTTTAATACCTGGCTCTCTCTTCTTCCTGGAACTAGAGGCCCTAAGTTACGGATGGGTGATTGTTTATAGCCCACTGAGTTGTTCACGGTGGTCGTTAAATCCTTAATCTAAATTGAAAAAAGATCTCTCCCTTGACTGAAAGCATTGTCCCCAAAGTAGGTACGGGCTACTGATTTTAGACCATTACCCACGGTTGTCGTAACACCCCAAAAAAAACCGAATATATTGTGTCTTTTCCAAAACTGCAAGTTCTTAGAGCGTCACGTGCTCTTCGTCTCCAAACATAGACATTGGGGATATACAATGAAAACATAATCTATTACACGTATCCATCCACCAACCTGTCCTACCTGGCCAAAATAATACATCCAACCAAAATCCCTCTGCGGGCTAGAGTGGATCGAGTTTGAACGTCAGCAGATATTTGGTGCTGGAGAGATGAAATGCTCCATCTCTGCTATTGCAGAATATCTTCGATTTCTTCATGCACCCTGTGCACCTGTTTACAAACACCTTGTATTTCTCCATGCACCCGGTGCACCTGTTTATGCAATACCGAAACCGATAAAAAAGATGCCGTCCTGGGAAATGCGACCGTGAGTGGGTGGTTTGTTTTTGTGGTGAACGGTATAACGGTATAAAAAACAAAACTTCGCTCTTCCCACGTTTTAGCAACACACAGCGACCGAAAAATTGTTATTCGGTCACCGCCGGGGAATTGAATCCCTGATCTCTCGATATCTAACTGAGCTCGTTAACCTTACACCATGGTGGCCAACAATCCACTGCCCTGTGTGTGTTTTTCGGTCGGCTTCTGACATCATAAATCCATAAAATGGGCTCAGCTACTGAGACGTCTCCATCTGGTGGGCATGAACGGCACTGGCTATATATTAAATATAGCAAATTAATCCAAAGGGCGAGATCATAAGTCAGAATTTTCCAAATACGTAGCGTCGGTGAATAAAGAAAGTCGTCGCTCTTTCCACGTTTAAGCAACACACAGCAACCGAAAAATTGTTATTCGGCCACCGCCCGGGATCCGAATCCCAGATCTCTCGATATCCAGCCGAGCGCGTTAGCCTTACACCACATTTAGCCAACAGACGTCTCAGTAGCTGAACCCATCTTACGGATTGATGATGTCAGAAGCTGACAGAAAAACAACATAGCGCCGTGGATTGTCAGCCACCGTGGTGGAAGGCTAACGCGCTCTCCTAGATATCGAAAGATACGGGATTCAATTCCCCGGCGGTGACCGAATAACAATTTTTCGCTTGCTGTGTGTTGCTAAAACGTGGAAAAAGCGATGTCTTTGTTTATTCACTAACGCGACGTATTTGGAGGATTTTCATTTTGGTATATCTCCTCTATATCATAAAAGTGAAAACGTGAAGCACTGCACACAGCATAAGCTCTTAATTCAATATGGAGGCACCGACGAATGTTTTTGGAAGACCACTCCACATACGCTGGGAGGATTAAGATTCAGCAGACATCCCACGTTTCTTTCTCTGATTTGAAGATTAGACAGGCTGTCACAGAATTAGGATTTATTACGCAATTCAATAAATTGGGATTCATGATGCAACTTAATAAAATCCTAAGATTGTAGCATTTAAGTCCAAATCCTACGAGATTTACTGACGACAGATAAATTACGTCATCTGTAATGGCCGTTAACTTATTGGATCACCTGTGCAACGGCGACCTCCCATAGAACTTTTTTTTACTGACGAGCTTCATCTGCCATATTAGGTGAATCGTCATAGCGTCCTGATATATGGTTGAGAGAACCCGTATACTGTTTTCAGTCCAAAGCAAATGCTTGGGACAGTCTAACGGATAATCGCGTCATTGGTACGTTTTTCTGCGTCGAAAACTTTGCTAACACGATATGCTGCAGAAATTTGCGATTCCATAGGTCAAATACTCTCAGTTTTATGTCATTTCTCAGTAAGTTTTTCCGATTCCGTGAGCACGTGTCTCTCCGGATATTACGTCTTTAGATTTATTTTTATGCAGATTTGTAAACGACACACTATACAAAATCTAAGGTATAGGATTTAAAGTACACTGCTGGCCACCCAAAATGCAACACCAAGAAGGAGACGAGATAGCAAAGCCAGATTTACTGGACACATAACAACAGATACAAAGACGAAACGATTAAGCTTACAGGCCCGTGCGACTTGCAGAACACACAGACATCAATAGTTCGTGTGGCCCCCATGGCTGAGAATATCGGACGCTACACGCCACGGCATCGAACGAAAGAGGCTTTGGATGTGGGCTTGGGGTATGTCGGTCCAGGCTGCTTCCACACATTGCTACAGTTCATCAGGCGTAGCCGCGGGTGGTGCATGCAAGGGCCACTCAGTTGCCGATCAGCGACCACACGTGTTCGATGCACGACATATCGGGAGAACAGGCGAGCCACGGCAGCAGCGACACCTGGTGGGCCGTGAAGAATTGTTGCGCAATACGAGCCACGTGCGGGCGTGCATTGTTTTGTTGAATGGTGGCCGCTGGCAGTTCTTGCAGGTAAGGGAGGATTACAGGCTCCAAAACGTCGGAGATGTAGCGGTGGCTGTTGAGTGTACCGGCGATGCGTACCAGAGGGTCGCCCAAACAATAACGCCAGCGAACGGACCGGTATGGCGATGTATAACGCTGGCGTCATGCAGTCTCTCGCCGCGGTGCCGCCACACGCGGATCTGACCATCGTGGTGTTGCAGGCAGAAGCGGGATTCGTCGGAGAAGACAATACCGTGCCATTCCATAGTTCAGGTTCGGTGTTCAACGGCCCAATGCCGCCGCATTTCCCGGTTGATGGTACGTGCTGACACAGGTAGCTGCGCAGCACACCCTAATTCCTGCGCTAACTTACGTGATGTAGCGGTGCGAACCGTCAATTCCCGCCGCACAAGATGCCGGTCCTCTCGTTCGGTGGTGTGCCGCGGCTGCAGCAATCTCTCACGTCGGTCCATCCGTCCCTCCTGCACCCACCGAATCCATACTCGCCTCACTGTGGCTGGATTTTGTCCCACACGGGCGCCGATGACTCAGTACGATAAACCGCTCTTGCGATAAGTCACTATTCGTCCTCTGTCGAAATCCGAAACGTGCTGGAATGACTGCCGTATTCTGCGATCAGGTCTTCTATTCACCTTTCTTATAGTACTTCTCGGTAGCGTGCTGGGCGCACATGATTTGCATATGCACTGCAATGCTAATCGTTTGCATGTCCTGTCGCGGGCGACGCACGCTACGAATTTCATGCCAATCGGATGTTTCCTTCTCGGTGTTGCATTTTGGGTGGCCAGCTGTGTATATGAGAGAATGTACCAAGAGTGCAGTCACATCCATTCATATCGAACTTGTGAAACAGTGATACCTGGAATTTCAGTACAGGTTTTTGTGCATCTGAGGGATGACATATATAAGTGTTTATTAGGTCGTTTCATAATTATTGGCCGATACCGACGAGGCGAATTTGCATAGCCGGCTACAAGGGACACCTCGTAGGAGGAACTACCAAACGCCCATGCGAATCGAATTGGTTCAGTCCACGTGCATAAAACGGTATTTCTGACAGATCTCAGCAGTTGCGGATGTGATAGAGCAACCCGACATGAGATCAATGATTTTACACGAATTCAAACTTGTCCGCAATGTGTCCGAAACGGTCGCAAATGTCAATAGAGCGTGGGTTGTCGGAACGGCAAGTGACAGAACTGTCCGTAGGCTGTTTTCCAAGTTCCATGCCGGTGATGTTGCCATCGACCATAAGCCAGCTACCGGTTGTCCGGTTCTGTGTGATACTGTACATTTAAGGCGGGAAGTGGAAGAAAAAATGTCCACAGTACATGAGCTCAGTGCCGAACTTGTCGTATCATCAGCGACAGTTTCAGAAACCCGAGTTGCACCCACGGAAGGTTGTGATCTTTGTGTGGTGGACTGCCAAGATTGTGGTTCATTATGAGTTTTTGCCGCAAGGTCAAACAATCAAAACGGACGTGTGCTGCCGTCAGCCGAACGAATATCACCAGAAATTATGCAGCCAACAACCATCGCTCGCCAATCATTTGGGTCCCATACTGCTTCAGGATGCGACCGCATGTGTATATTGGAGCATGCGAAAAATCAACGCCTTGGGGTACGAGGTCCTCTCTCAAGGTGTTTATTCACCTGACCTCGCCCCCTCAGACTTTCACATGTTTCGCTATTTGGACCACTTCTTGAGGGGCAAACGGTTCGCTAACAAGGATGCTGTGATTTCCACCGTTAGAGATTCCTCGGACCACTGTGATGCTAGTTTCTGCCACCGTGACATTTTTGCACTGAAAACGCGTTGGGAACAGTCTATTGCTGCGGAGGGCAGAAAAATTTCAGAATAAAATGCATTTCGTCGTCTGTTACTGCTGATTGTTTCCTTGTGTCCGAATCGACCAATAATTATGAAAAGACCCAATAAAACAGGTAGTCATTCATTGTTCTAACTTTGTAAACTTTATTGCTGCAGAACATTTTGTTTTCTTGCAAAGGAATTTTGAAATAAAGTATTGACTTGTACAAAAGGCATCTCGAAAGTAACGTCTCGTCCTTCATAAGATTTTTATTTGTAGAAGCAAAAATGTAAAACTTGGTGGCAAAATATTTGGGCATATTGTTAATGCTAGCTAGTCTATTCAAAGTAGTGTCCATTACGTTCTATACTGTCAGCGGTCCGAGCGCTGGTCCGAGTTCAAATCCCGGTCAGGCATGGATGTCGTGCTTGTCTTACGGCACTAGCTCTCTCCCTTCCCTGGAACCAGTGACCCTGAATTATGGACGGGAGACTGTTTATTACCCATTGAGTTACTCACGGTGGTCGTTACACCTTCAATAAAGAAAATACTTTCTATACATTTCCGCCATCTTTGAACCAATTGGTAAATCCGTTTTGAAAAAATTTCTGAGGCTGTCGTTTCACTCATGAGTTCACTGCCAGTTTAACGTCTGTCACATCGTCGAAGCGTTCCCCACAAAGGGTGTTTTTTTTTTTTTTTTGATTGAAGGTTTAACGACCACCGTGAGCAACTCAATGGGCTATAAGCAGTCGCCCGTCCCTAATTTAGGGTCACTGGTTCCAGGGAAGGGAGAGAGCCAGTGCCGTAAGACAAACACAACATCCATGCCTCACCGGGATTCGAACCCGGACCCCTTACGGACGAATGATCACAGGCCAGCGCCTTAGACCACTGCGCCACCGGGGCGGCAAAAAAGGGTGTTTTTCAAAGGGCCATACTGGTAAATGTGTGTGGGAGCCAAATCAGGACTGTAGAGTTGTTGGGGCATCACCGTCCACCCTACTGAGGTGTTAGGAAGTGCGTTTTCATGGTGTAAAACAACACTATGAAGTGGAATGGCGCGTCTTTTCCTTCTGATAGCTTCCTTTAGCTTCTCCAATGTCTACGCATAGTGAGCACTATTTTTTCGTAACTCCTGGATGGTGACACGATTATGAGCTGTGATGAAGTCTCTTCCTCGTTGCTTGTTGGCATCTGTCACTGCAGTTGCGGGTCTTCCACTCCGTTGTTTGTCCGATACTGAACTTTCTCCCTCGCGGAACCTCTTCATCCATCTTTGGACATTACTGGTATCGATTGCGACAGCTCCATACACAGCCAGGAGTCTTCTGTGGATTTCTGGAGCCTCACATGACTCTTTTTCCAGGAATTCAGTTACGGTTCACTGCTTTTCTTTGTTATTCATGATCTTTATTTCCGATTCTGTAAAGAAAAATCCCACATTGGTAATACACTATCTACCAACAAGTAATTGGACACCTGTGATAGCAAAGGAAAACGAAGTTTATTCACCTTCAATAGTTGGTGGAGCCTCCACGAGCGGCGATAACAGCTGCGACCCTCCGAGGCATACTCTCAACCAGGCGTTGTACGACAGCTAGCGGTATATTTTTCTTCTCGGCTTGGAGAAGACAGGTCGGTTCCTTCACCGATTTTGGACGGAGGGGGCACCCCTTAAGTCGACGCTCCAACTCGTCCCAGAGGTGCTCGATAGGGTTAAGGTCCGGGCTCTAAGCAGGCCAGTCCATTTGATTAACCCCAGTGTCACCATACCAAGCCATGGTGGACCTCGCAACATGACAGGTGGCATTGTCATCCTGAAAGTAACATGGGTCCACCCCGTAAAACTGCCACAACGTAGGAAGCGCATGGTCATCCAAAATGGTGCAGTAGCTCTCGGCGTTGAGTCTACCAAGAATTGCGACCAAGGGTCCCGTGCCATACCAGGAGAAACACCTCCATAGCATAATTCTACCGCCGCCGAACTTCACAGTTGGCACAATACATTCCTGCAGAAGTCGTTCTCCAGGCAGACGCCAAACCCAGACTCTGCCATCCGAAAGCAAGAAGGTAAACCTTGATTTGGCGCCCCAGAGAACCTGTTTCCAGTGTTCAATGGTCCACTGTCGACGTTCTTTGCAACACGTTAGCCGAGCAGCGCTATTAGACTCGGTGATCAAAGGCTTGTGGGCGGCAGCTCGTTCATGATAACCGAGCAGATGGGCTTCCTTACGTATGGTATTCATCGAAAGAACACTCACGGATGCCTGTTGAAACTCCTCGTG
This sequence comes from Macrothele yani, assembly GCA_039090855.1. Classification (NCBI taxonomy): domain Eukaryota; kingdom Metazoa; phylum Arthropoda; class Arachnida; order Araneae; family Macrothelidae; genus Macrothele; species Macrothele yani. The sequence goes on from CM077002.1 coordinate 162,808,788, forward strand.
GATGTGGCCCATCGATTTGGCGCGGTTCTTTCCAATTTCTCTGGCCAGCACCCGTCGGTCTCTAACTCCCAGTTTTGTGAGTCTGCCGGGTCGGAGCACATTCCGACAGTCACCTCTCATCTTCCACTTGCCAATCACGTAGGTCACTGTCCATTTTGGGTATTTCAACTCGCTGGATATGTCACGCATGGATCGGCCATTTCTGTGATAACCGACGATTACACCTTTCTCGAAATCAGAGAGCTCCGAACTGCGTGGCATCTTGCATGCGAATGGCTGCGTTGTTGTTTCCCACACGATATTTAACGGCGGCGGCCGTGACGTGTATCAAGACCGCAGATATCGTCGATTGCAGGGGGGTCCAATTACTTGTTGGTAGATAGTGAACATGTAAAAGAATTATTATTAAAATTACCTCAAAATTTAAAATTTTTTTATGGAGGAGGCATTACTTTCAGGATGCTACTTGTAAATGAGCCTCTACCTAAAATCCCGAAATCTATCTAAAATCCTAAAATTTAGTTTTACGTGAAGGAGTTATAAATCCGTACTTGTTATGAGAACTGGAAATCCAATTGCTTCTGGTACAACACAAGTGCGTTGCTTTATCCAAGGGAAGGCAACAGTTTACATTCAATTACTAATGATGTAAATACGTACGATTCCAATGGCGAGCAAATTCAAAGGACATTCTCTTTAGGGCAGATAGCATGAATTCAAGTTACGAAACTGAGTTATGTAATTACAGTGGGATCGCTCCGATGTCACCGCGCTTGTGACACGTCGCAAACCTCTTCTCGCCTTACGTGCTGCAATTTTCGTCCCACATTTTCAAATGTTTGAAGTGCTTTCCTCAGGTAAAATTAATTCGCGCGTCTTTGTAAGCTGTTAAGTGTAGTCATGCAAAAACTTCATTAAGCAATATATTATTAAAATGGTAATTAAGCACCTTTTCTTGTCTTTCATCTACTTACGTTGTATAATTTTACGTTTGTAGAATTCAGGCAATGCATTTGACACGACCTACGACATAATTCTGAAGATAATTGTGCGCCTAAGTTTATCGTTGATGAACTTTCACTTAAATCCTTTTGTATGGTGTGTAAATCTCGTGAGTTCCTACGGATAGCTTCATTAAATCTCCAGTTGATTCCCTTTCACAAAAGGATGCATTACCTCTACTCTTCCTTCCTGTGGAGTAAATATTCCGCTACTTTTATCTGGTAATAAATTCAGGATCTGCATGCAAGCCCTTATAAACATCTTTAAATCTAGAAGAACATACTAAATTTTTTACAATTTCAGTTACAAACTAAAGTAGAAAAGTATATGTGACTCACTTGAAACCATCACAACTGGAAAAACGTGATCTTCTTCACCAGCGTCTGCTTTATTTTGCACGAGCACAGGCTCCGCAACTGTCCTGGGTTAACCAAAGTTGAATTATTCGGCTCGTAGGACGAAGTTTTCAAGGTTTAGGTTTATGCAACCGGATTTGCCCGGTTTTTGAGCGAAAGACGCGATTCTGCTTATCAGCTAGGATTGCTCGTCTTATGCGACAACTTTGTTCAAGTTTAACAATTCAATGATTCGGATCAAAGGCTACCATTACCCAGTTCAGTTGAACGTGAATGATCAGCTGATGGGCTAGATTTAGATGAAATGCATGACATGTCTTACGAAACAGCATTGCCCAGGTTTAACTAAAGTACATGATTCGAATGTAGGGCCAGAATTTCCTGAGTTTAGCTGAATGCTTTGGCTCATGGACCAGAATAACCTTGGTCCATGAGTAAAGAATTGTTTCCCCGACGGCGGCTAAAAACAATTTTTTGGTTGCTATGTGTTTCTGGAACGTGGAAAGAGCGTTGTATTTATTTATTTACTGACGCCACGTATTTGGAGGATTTTCACCTTGGATCTCACCCTTTGGATTTAACTGAGCAGCGTGTTGTTGCTCCGCGATTTTCTTGTGATTTGGGTGTGTTATTGGACTATTCGCTCCTTAATTTCACGTTCACCTTAAGTATAAAGGTATCGTCTTTCATTTGGCTTCGTTTCGAGCGCGGTGAGTGCCTATTTTGTTGTATTTCATGTTATTTACGTTTGGCCGAGCTGGCCAAGCTCGCTACTGGGCGCCGCCATTAAAGATGGCGACTTCCGGTAGGGATAGTGATAGCCCTAATCTCTCTTCCTTTTCTGATGCCCCAGATGGGGGTGTTGCCACGCAAGCGTCCGCTCTTGGCGTTGCCAATTTGCCTTCTCCAGCTACGTCACATCTCCCGGCTTCCGCTATCGATTATGACGCAATGGACATCACTGGAAATGCAGCCTCTTCTAGCACTGCCGAGCCCAACGTGTCATTACCTTCGTTTTCTTCTGTTGCAGCCTTCAAAGTCTCTCGTCCAGCATCCAAGAATAATTATGTTGGCGCTGAAAAGCTGAAATCTTTCATTTCCCAAGCTGGCAATAATATCGTGCTTAATATCCCAGCCAGCTCTCCAGATGGCACAGCTTTTACTGAGAATCTTGCAAAAGGCGTCCATTTCGAAGCCCTTCCAGACACTCCTTTGCGAGTATATGCAGATGCCATTGCACAGCGGTTCCCATCTGAATCTATTCCGCAAATGTATCGAAGAGGACGACTTGTGGTCGTTTATCTGGCCACCGCTGAAATGGCGAAATCTCTCCTAACATCTGGCCTCACAATTGGTGATAGACATCTTTCTGCAGAACCGGTGGGCCAAAGCCCCATTAACGTTTCTTTCTACCCGGTCCCGTTGGAAGTGACAGATCTCATGCTGTATGCTGTCTTATCTTCGGTTGGTCGGGTAGTTGGAGGCATACAAAGGCATCTTGCTGCCCGAAACGACCCATTACGTGATCCACGACATGCGTCGATCCAAGGTGCTGGCCGTGTTGCGAGGGTCATATTTCCATCACAAGAAGCAATCGAACGGCTTCCAACACACTTCACTGTTCGGTGAGAGGATCAGGTCAGGCAAATAAACTTCCTGACGGAATTCCATTGTAGTTAATGTCACCAGGTTGGTCACTACTATAAGCAGTGTCCAGTTGCTCCACCAAAGTCTGTTTCGCCCGTCTATCAAGATCCGACACCTTCTCATCCAGATCCTAATAGCGCTCCGTTACCTACGGTGGTTCCTGCGAACAACCTACCTTCGGTGGCAACCTCTAAGCCAATTATTGTCCCACCTTCTCTCTCGGAGGAACACTACCCAGTTTTACAATCTTCAGCATCTTTTCGTGTTCCTGCGGACCCTACAGCAGTTAATGAGTCCGTTGCGACTGACCAGTCTGATACCGAGACCTCGACCGCTGATGACACAGCCTATCGAAGCGTCAGCGACCAAGCGATGAGTGATGGGACGGAGGGCTATATCCGGACCCGTCCTGATAAAAGGGATGCCAAACCTCCTCGCGGCTCTACGAAACGACGGCGACAATCTGGCCACTCTACTCAAACCTCTCCGACTAAAGCTGCTGGATCACCTGCTTCGGGTCGCCCTGTCAAGTCTTTCAAGCCAGTTATCTACCTCCTGCCTCTTGAGGAATTTTCCGCACGCCTACACATGAATGTGTTTCCGGACACTCCTCTCCCTTATAACGAATTGCACGACTTTGCTTGTGCCAAGACTCTTCTTCCTAATTTACCCATCTATGTCAACCGATTTGAAGGTCGCTACCCAGCAGTTGAGAATCAACTGGCACAACTGTTAACTCTTTACAATACTATCAAGAGTCCATCTGCCGAGGATGCTGCCACTCAGAAGTGCATCCAACTGCGGTACAACAACTTCCGTTCCCATTTGGAAAAGATTGTCACTGCCACTGGAGACATGGCACTTTCACTGTGACTTCCTTGAATTGTCGCGGGTCCGCGACACCAGTGTTGAACTCCCTCGTTTATGAGGACATTTCTGCCGCTGGGGGTGATGTTCTCCTTCTCCAGGAAACTCACTGCTCTGCTGACACTCCCACTCACCTATGGAGACGCTGGCCGTACACCTTTTACCACTCGTATTGCCTCTCGCGGTATGGTGGTATAGCTGTAGGTGTGCTCCAGCGGTTTTTGACTCAGCTGACTTCTATTTCTGTGACAAATTTACACCTTGATTTTCTTCAGTGTTTTACCTTTTGTGTGCATAATGTTACTTTTCATATCTTTAATGTATATATTCCCACTGATGAAATATATGTTGCTCATCTTTTCAGTAATATTCGTGCAGCGATTGCAGCGATTCCTCCCGGGGATTATTTCGTTCTTGGGGGGGGGGGATTTTAACTGCACGCTGCAGGCTTCTCTTGACAGAATTTCGTCTTGTGGCGAATACCGCATGAATTTAGTTTCACAGCTGACTCAGCTCCTTGATGATTTTCATCTTGTCGATTCCTTCAGACGGCTAAATCCTGATTCCATTTCCTTTACGTGGTGTAATCCGCCGACGTTCGGTTCTACTGCTGCGCGGTTGGACCGAATATATGTTTCTGCTTCCTTACTCCCTGCTATCACTGCTGTTCGACATTCACCTACTGTTTCTTCCGACCATTCTGCCGTTTCACTATCAATTTGCGTCTCTCCTGCACCTTCATCTACGCGTCGTCATTGGACGTTTGATGACACTCTCTTGCAAGACCGTTCCTTTTGTGAGGAAGTTGAGAAGTTCCTTTCTGATCGAAAGCTGCTGCTCACAACGACCCCAAGCACCTTGCGTTTGTGGCTTGATGTCAAACGGGATCTTCTCTTGCTCGTTCGTCAACTCTCCTTTACTATTTCCACCACTCGCTCGATGGAGGTGAGTAACCTACGAGGACTCCTCTCCGCGACGCCAATGTCTGGCCCGCACTATGCCTCCGTCCGTGATGAACTTCATGCTTGCCTGGAACCGTTTGCTCAGCAAGCAGTTCGTCGTCTTCGGCTCCTACGTATTTCACCATCGACGCATTCTTTCCAAGTCCTTTCGAAGATGGAATCCTTGCAACGCACATCATCTTCCATCAGGCATCTCCGATTGCCTGATCGCAGCCTTACTGGCAATACAAATCTCATCTGCTCTCATGTCCTTCACTTCTTTCAGGAGAAGTTCCGAGCGGTTGCGCAGGGTTCTTCTTTTTCTTCCTCCTCTTTTCTTTCTTCTCTCCCTCAGGTCCCGTCTTCTCTTTGCGCCCCTCTCATTGCTGATTTTTCTTTGCCTGAATTGAGAGAGGCTTTTGCCTCCTCAATCTTCACTCTTCCCCGGGACCTGATGGCCTCCCGCTCTCGTTCTATCGGGCCTTTCTTCCGTCACTCCTACCTTTTCTCTCTGCCGCTTTTTCGTGTGCTCTTTCTTCTCCCGCGCTTTCGCCGGAATTTACAGTTGCACATGTCATCCTCCTGCCGAAGAAGGGTGATCTTCTGGACTTGTCGAATTGGCGCCCCATCTCCATTCTCAACCTGGATTATAAATTCTTCACTAAACTCCTTTCTCGCTGCCTAAATTCTGTTCTGCCGTTCCTCATATCCCCCGACCAGACATATACCGTACCTGGGCGTTCTATTTCCAACAACATCTCCTTTCTTCATAACCTTTCCTTTCTTGCACTAAAACATTCCGAACCCCTAGCTTTGTTTAATCTTGATCAGAAATCCGCTTTTGATAACGTCTCTCACACTTACCTTTCTGCCGTATTAACTCACTTTGGTTTTCCTCCCGCTTTTGTTTCTCTCATCCTTAGCCTCTACCGGGGCGCCCATTTGCACGTTCGGACGGCCACATTTTTGACGGCCCAGATTCCTTTTCGATCTGGCATCAGACAAGGTTGTCCATTATCAGGACAACTCTTTGCTCTCGCCTTTGAGCCCTTTTTGATTGCAAGTCGAGCGTCTCTCTTACCTGCGGTAGAGCCGATTGTCTCTAGTACTCGACACCACCGTTTTCTTGTATCTGCTTACGCAGATGATGTTACCTTTTGTCTTCCCCGCGATGACCAATTTGATACTCTTCTTGCCACTTATGAACAGTATGCTGCTCTCTCTGGTGCTGCCCTGAATATTCAGAAAAGTGCTGGCCTGTGGTGTGGTTCTTGGAGAGGCCGCACTGACTTACCGTGGGGAGCAGTGTGGTCCTCCTCGACCCAAAAATTTCTTGGAGCTCATTTTGAACACTCCTTCACCGCCAGCAACGTCACTTGGCAAGCTCTCGCCCACGACTTCATCGCACGGCTGGTTTTTGGCGATTTACGTTTTCCTTTTCCTCTTACTTTCAACGTGCTCAAATTATTCATCGATATCTCCTCTCACAATGCTTCTATCATTGGGATTCCTGTGTGTTTGAATCGCATCATTTCTCTGCCATCAATCGTATTTTCACTTCAGTGATATGGTCATCTAGACACTGGATTTCTGCTGCCGCGCTTTCTCTGCCAACATCATTTGGTGGTCTTCATTTCCCGGATGTCAGAACATATTATCGAGCTCATCGAATCGTCTCCTTCATTCGTCTTCTCCTTTCGCTCTCCCCTGCACTTTCTTCTACCCTGAATACTCTTATTTCTCTTCATGATCCATCCTTCACTTTCCTCCTCTTTCTTCGGATAGATTCATCTCCTTCTACTTCTAAACGACTCCCACCACTACTTATCGACGCTCTAGCGGTATTTCATTCTCTCCCGCTACTCCGCGCTCCTCCCTCTACCACCCTGGACCTGCTTGCAGAACCTCTTTTCTTTTCCACTCAGATTCATCCACCCGATCAACCATACTTTCTTTTCCCCCTTGGTTCTGCTCAGGAATTCTTACTGTCGAAGCTTTATTACCTTACGATTTGACCTAGAAACCCCTCTCTTCTCTTTTCCCTGACCATTCTTCCACCTTGGAAGAGGAGTATGACCTTCTTCGCTGCGCTCTCCGTACCCTCTTCCCACTTCTGGTTTCTGACACTGGCCTTGTTTCTGTCTCGGGACCGAGCCTCTCTCTTCCTTTCTTCCTTTCCTTTCGGGACTCTGTTGCTCCCATTTCTTCTTTTCCACTGCCTCTATCTATGTGCTCCTCCGTGCGCCCCTCACTTCTCCGCATGGTCTTCCTTCTCTTCTGCTGCCTATCTGGTCTGCCTCTTTCTCTCCCCTTTCTACCCCGTTAGAGCGAAACATTCACTGGCGGTTTCTTCACCGCCGCCTTCCTGTTCCTTCTTCTCTTTTTCACATGTCTATTTCTTCTACTTCTCTCTGCTGCTTTTGTGGTGTTGAAGGTAATGTTCCTCATGTCTACTGTCACTGTCCCATTCTCTTTCCAGTTCTCAATACTGCCTTTCGTCTTGTAGGCACCATTTGCTCCAGAGACATCCCTTTTCAAGCGTACGAGTGTCTATTGCTTACCAAACATCCCCTGGCTATTTTGCCGGATGCCTGTGCCTATCTCTTCGTACTTGTCAAACATGTCGTTTTTCTTTATCATCAATCTCTCCGCTCTCCTGCTACCACACCTAGTATTCTCTCTGCTGGCGCGGCCTTACGGTCGATATTTAGGAATCGCATCGTGTCTCGACTACGCCTGGAGAACTGCGCTGCTTCCACCCCTCAATCTCAAGCCTCTTTCCGGTCTACCTGGGTGCAAGGGACCGGATGGTTTAAAATCACTGGATCTTATATTGATCTTTCTTTCTGATTGTTTTTTTCCAGCTTCGACCTACTGAATGCATCGGCTGAGATCGTCTGCATTTTTTTTCACATTCTTTGATGTCTTGTTTATTATACTTCCCTCATCGCATTGTGCCTTGTGGGCTTTAAGATTTTGTTTGTGTTCAAGGCTAGTAGACTCTTGGACCCTTGATGTTGTTTTTCTTGTTGCCTTTTGCACCGGAGCGTGTGGTGTTTGATGTCTCTGGGTGTTCTACTTGTACTGCCCCGGGTATATATGTCTCTTTTTGTTTTGTGTTGTTTCAATTGTGTTTTGTCTTGCACGGCAGAGGGTTTTCTGTTCGTACCTATGATTTTGTATACAAGTTCCTGTATTTCTTTCTCGACCTAAGTCATTGTTTTTTTTGGACCGATGCAATACTGCACGGCTTTCTGTTTGTATTTTGTGTATCCTTGTGTTTCACTTGGGGAGTTTGCCCAAGTTTCCACTATGTTCTGTAATACTCATCATGTTTTTGTCACATATCGTGTGGTTCCCTCTATTGTGGGAACGTCTGTACCTTTATCGTAGTATATGCTTTTGTTGTGTTTTACATGTTCCCTTCTTTTCGTGCACTGCGTTGTACAGCCATATTCTTGTAAATATATTTACCTGTTGTTTTGTGCTCTGCTCTCACTGTGCAAGTCATCGCATGCTGTAATGTCCTAATCATTACTATTGCTTGTGCAACATCTTCCTCAAGCATGTATTGTTCCTTATTAGTGATTTTAACATTTTGTCATCCTTAGTTGACTGCCGTATCACATTCACCTGTAAAATTTCATCAGTATCCATCATTGTTTTGTTGTTTATTTTGCCATATGTGGTACGCCTGTATCCCCTTATGTTTTTGCCAATAAAGTATATTTTGAAATAACTGCTATAATTTATATATAGCCAGTGCCGTTAATACCCACCAGATGGAGACGTCTCAGTAGCTGAGCCCATTTTACGGATTTATGTCAGAAGCTGACTTAAAAATTCACATAACACCGTGGTGGATTGTTGGCCACCGTGGTGTAAAGCTAACGCGCTCGGCTAGATATCGAGAGATCCATGGATTCATTTTTCCGGCGGCGGCTGAAAACAATTTTTCGGTTGCTATGTGTTTCTGGAACGTGGAAAGAGCAATGTATTTTTTTATTTAAATAGAACAACACTTATCGCATAACCTAAACCTTAATCGGTCTTGGCGTATAAGGAAAAGCCAAGCAGTAAATACGCCGAAATGTGTGACTGTTTAAACATCCCAAAATTAATCAGTACGTTTAAGGTGAATGTCTAGAGGGATTTTTCTTCCTATACTTCCAATGGGAACACTTCTGTACACATTTTCTTCACAATTAATGCGTTCCCAAGGATGAAAATTTTAACATCGGTTAAAGTAACTTCATACTATAGCCCACTATACTTAATATCTTTTAAAACTTAACCATAATTAAGTAGTACTAGTGATCCGAATTTCTTGTTGTATATATTCTACACCAAGAAATTCGGATCACTATTACTGTTGTAAGTGTAATTCGTGTATAGTTCCTTGTTCTTAATCATTACGTAAGCCAACATTTTTTTGTCTACTGACGTCAACAGTGCACAGGTCGCGCCATCTTTTTTCTGGTCTCAACACCAGCAGACGAGAAATTATTGAAATTTAATATAATTATGAGTAAATTTTAGAAAATATTAAGTATACTAGGCTATAATATAAAGTTATTTTGATTGATATTCAAATTTTCATTCTTGGTAGCGCATTAATTGCGAAGGAAATGTGTACAGAAGTTTGCCCACTGCAGTGTACGATTAGTGGCTTATTGCGACAGCGGTTTATCGTACCGAGACATCGGCGCCCGTGTGGGACCACATCCAGCCACAGTGAGGCAAGTATGGATTCGGTGGGTGCAGGAGGGACGGACGGACTGGCGTGAGCACCACTGAACGAGAGGACCCGCATGTTGTGCGGCGGGCATTGACGGCTCGCACCGCCACATCAAGAACGTCAGCGCAGGAATTAGGGTGTGTTGCGCATCAACCTGTGTCAGCACGTATCGTTCGACGTTGTCTGCAGGAGCGGGGACTTGTCACACGGCGCCCACCGCTCCGATTACGATTGACGTTACACCATCGGCGAGTGCGGCGGCAGTAGGCCGTTGAACGCCGCACCTGAACTACCGAATGGCACGACATTGTCTTCTCCGATGAATCCCGCTTCTGCCTGAGACACCAAGATGGTCGGATCCGCATGTAGCGGCACCGCGACGACACATTGTATGACGCCGGCATTATGCATCGCCATAAAGGTCCGTCGCCTGGCGTTATGGTTTAGGGCGCAATTGGATATGGCACCGCACCCCTATGGTGCGCATCGCCGGTACACTCAACAGCCACCGCTACATCTCGAACGTTTTGCAGCCAATAATCCCCCCATACCTGCAGGACCTGCCAGCGGCCACGTTTCAACAGGACAATGCACGCCCGCACGTGGCCCGCATCGTGCAACAATTCTTCACGGACAACCACGTGTCAATGCTGTCGTGGCCCGCCTGTTTTCCCGATATGTCGCCCATGGAACACGTCCGGTCGCTGATGGGCAACCGAGTGGCCCGGCAAGCACCACCCGCGGCCACGCCTGGTGAACTGTCGCAACGTGTGGAAGCAGCCTGGACCGACATACCACAAGCCCACATCCAAAGCCTCTTTCGTTTGATGCCGCGGCGCGTAGCGGCCGTTATTGCCAGCCATGGGGGCCACATGAACTATTGATGTCTGCGTGTTCCGAAAGTCTTACGGGCCTGTAAGCTCAACCGTGTCATCTTTGTATCTGTTGTTATGTGTCCAGTAAATCTGGCTTTTCTATCTCGTGTCCTTCTTGGTGTTGCATTTTGGGTGTCCAGCAGTGTAGATAGATAGACAGACAGATAGGTAGATAGATAGATATGCTTCTCACAAAATATGTCGTACCACTGTGAAGTAATTACTGTCTGCAGCAATGTGCGCAAACTTCAGAGAAAATGCCAACGATTAGGCCTATAGGTCATTTTAAATTTCGGGAAAGAAATATCTTTCAAATCGCACAACAAAAGTGTGAAGTTACCATGCTATCTGATCATGACAGCGTCAACGATGATGATACACAGTCTGATTGAAAGGATCCTCCGCTACTGCTATTGATACTCGTAGCTATCTCTTCCACAATACACTGTAAAAAAAATTCTGAAATTCAAGGAAAAGTTTCAGTCATTTCTTTCGTGAATTAACGAAGAATGTTTCTGATAAAACCTTTTCCGTGAAATGACTGAAAAAAACCTGAATTTAACGGACTTTTCGTGCCACAGGAAAATTCTGAATTTTTAGAAAACTTTCCGCAGTTTCTTTCTTATATTGGAGGTAAATTACTGTTTTAGATATGTGTTAACGGAAAATTCTGAATTTTTAGAAACTTTTCCGCAATTCCTTTCGTACATTAACAGAACATCTCCGTTCTCACTTTTTCCATATCCGTATGACGAGAAATTTCCGCTAATAGTAGTGATTCGTGGAAATACTTAAGACAAAAGCTATTATAGCTATCAAGAGTAAATTTAATATTTAGGGGGTTTTTTTGTGTGTGTGAAATAATACTATAAAAAGTACAATTCACCTTTTTAAAATGTAAATGAAAGCCATTGCCAATTTAAAAAAATCATGTTGCAAAGCATTGTGTTGCTTCGAAAAACCACGATGAAAAATGCTTAATTTTTGAAAAGTCCTCCTATAGGGGGAAAAAATTACAAAATATTCATAAAAATAATAAGCTCCAACAGAAATAAAATGACTAAATCGCTCACATTGACAAAAAAACAAAATTTCTTTGTCGCGGAATTCGTTTTACGATGTACGTGAGTCAGATTGCAGAGCGTTTGTGGATCAGTTGGTTAAGGCGCAAGTTACCTGTTCGGTGAGCTCTAAGGTCTGGTGTGCTCGATCCTGATCTCACCGGAAGGGTTGTCTGGGGATTGAGTGCTGTATAGGGCTGTTGATTTTGCTGAATTTCAGTTTAAATAGGGACAAACAAGAAATGGAGTTTTTGGAAATAAACGGAATTTCTGTCTACGGAAATATTTGTGAAAACACCGAAGTTAAAATGAACGGATACTTTTAAAAACGGAAATTTCTGAAAAACACGTATACCTACCGGCAACTTTGCTGCACGTTATTTTCAGAAAATTTCCCTGAATTCACATCACTTATTTTTTACAGTGTAGCTTTATGTCTTAATTGAGTATTTTCAGAAAAAAAAATAGACTGACTGATAAACTAAACTAAACAAAACAAAAAAGGGAAAGAAAAATTAATATACCTTTTTCTTTGCAAGTGAATCTCTTGTTCCTACGAAGGTTATCAGAAAACAAATTAAAATTCTGAAAACTTTAATTGGAAAAAAAGGGTCCCAAGGGGCACACACATGTGCTTTTCACAAACTTCAAACCTCAATGACAGGCCTCATATTTCTTCGATAGATTGGACCAGCTCCGATCTTCAAGCAAGAAAATCACAACGTATGTTACAAGTAGAACAACCTACATTTAACCAACGCTAAAGAAACATGCAGCTTATAAGAAGCAGGAAAAATGTGTGTTGCCGTCTTTCGTTAAATTAGGGAAACAAACGATTATTTTGCAGCTTAGCAAGGGTAGTTATTGCAGCATTCATGCTGTCTGTTCAACAAACAATGAGTTGCGAATAATTAACTCTGGAACGAGGAAATGAGAACCTGCCTATGTTTCTGTTGATGACGATATTGATTCAGGAGGTACTGATGAATCATTAGTGAGCGGCAATGATTCATTTATTTTTGGAGAAACAATGTGAAATGGAAGACGGTCGATGGAATAGAACGAAGTTCATATTATTAGAGGCACCCATGTTTAACATGGATGTAAGCAGAATAAGAGCTGTTCATTTTGGCTTTTAGTTTAGTGGTAAAGCAGGTGAATAGTTGGACACTGAAAGCAACGAAACCAATTCTTAGCTTTTCTTTAGATATTGAAAGCAACGAAACAAGTTCTTATCTTTTCTTGGACACTGAAAGCAACGAAACAAGTCCTTAGAATTTCTCTGGACACTGAAAGCAACGAAACAAGTCCTTAGCTTTTCTCTGGACACTGAAAGCAACGAAACAAGTCCTTAGCTTTTCTCTGGACACTGAAAGCAACGAAACAAGTCCTTAGCTTTTCTCTAGACACTGAAAGCAACGAAACAAGTCCTTAACTTTTCTCTGGACACTGAAAGCAACGAAACAAGTCCTTAGCTTTTCTCTGGACACTGAAAGCAACGAAACAAGTCCTTAGCTTTTCTCTGGACACTGAAAGCAACGAAACAAGTCCTTAGCTTTTCTCTGGACACTGAAAGCAACGAAACAAGTCCTTAGCTTTTCTCTGGACACTGAAAGCAAAGAAACAAGTCCTTAGCTTTTCTCTGGACACTGAAAGCAACGAAACAAGTCCTTAGCTTTTCTCTGGACACTGAAAGCAACGAAACAAGTCCTTAGCTTTTCTCTGGACACTGAAAGCAACGAAACCAGTTTTTGCTTGGATAATTTTTGGGCAAAGGACTAGCAATATTTTTTATGGAAAGTAATAAATACATATTTGTTGTTGTTTTGTTGTTGTTGTTGTACAGAAGAAAAAATAAACTGTCCCGTGACCAATAAAGCAATTTCTCGGTCCAAGTAGTGGCTTTCTACGTATCATAAGACACTTTTGGTGTAACCCGGGTGGCGAAAGTTTCGGACCATTTGTCTAAAATAGACCTGGGCTTACGACCCCGGTAATACATGGTTGTTGTGATTGCTTGAAGGCACTGACTCTCTTCCTTCCCTGGAGCCAGAGATACCATATTAGGGACGGGCGACTGCTTACAGCACATATTGTTGCTCACGATGGTCGTTAAACTCTGAAGGGAGTATGAAGAACAAAATGATGACTTTGATTATTCTTAAAGTACTGTATTCTAAAGTTGAAATCCGTGCCGCCCCTGTGGCACAGTGGTCTAAGCGCTGGCTACTCATCATTCGTCCTGGATGGGTCTGAGTGGGCTCAAATCCCGGTGAGGCATGGACCTTGTGTTTGTATTAAGGCACTGGCTGTCTCTCTTCCCTAGAGTCAGGGGCCCAAAATTCGGGACGGCTGACTACTTATAGGCCATTTAGTTGCTCACGGTGGTCGTAAACCGTCAATCGAAAAAAAAACCCTTAAATCCGTTATTACTGCAAATGTAAGAATTGTTCAAATGCTGTTAAGAGTAGGAACTAATATATTATTTTCCTTCACAGCTTTAAAACGGAAGAAATAAGTTAGTATTGTGAAGAGAAGAGAAAATAACTACCAAAGAATTGGAAATAAAGCACATTTGCCCAGATATAGAAAGTGGTATGCGTTTACAGGAATAAATACGAGCTCTTCTGTTTATTTTTACTCTTGTGGAGTGTACTTGCGGTTTTGTTCAGATAAATAAATATAAATATATCAACAGCCACTTAATTCTTGTGTTTTGTTAGACAAATATACTCGAATTATCTTAGCAAATATCAGCATTAAGAATTATCAATTGACAGCTAGACGAAAATAACCATTATCATCATATTTCTCATCATTTATCATTATCATTATTAACCATTAATAATCGCTTATTTACCTTTATTATTCCTCATCATTAACCATTATCAATTCGCTTATTTTACCTTTCGACTCCATTTATGTCGAAGAGTATTTCAGGTATAGTCACTTTTTCAAGTTAAGCACAGATTTTCCGCTAGAGGGTAAAAAAATAAATTGCTTTTTTACCCGATATCACTATTTCTAAAATCCCGATTTGAAAAATATATTCTTCAGAGGATACAGCTCCAGGTGAAAAATCTTTAAATTATAAGTTCTAATTTTTGGTAAAGAATGGTTTGGCCACCAGGTGCGTAATAGTTAATTTCTGCTTCTCATATACTTGCCACAAAATCAGAACTTCTAAAATCTCGATTGAAAAAATTCGTTCCTGGACCGATTCCACTCAAGTCGCTAAAACGTTTCGTAATATCTTCGTCTTAAAATAATGCATAGCTTCTCCTCCAGGGGGCGTAGATATGTATCTTATTTTGTCAATATCTCTGCTTCTAATGGTTCTATTTCAAAATTTCCTCTTTATTGGATAGACTGTCGAGTGCGAAATGTTTTCATGTAATTTCAAAATTTTCAAGTAATTCATAGACTATTCGCTAGAGGGCGTTAAGGAAAATTGCGTTTCCCAGCGATATTTCTGCTTCTAAAATTCCGATCTGAAAAATTATTCCTGTAAAATATACAGCACCTGATGGGAAATGTTTTTCATATAATTTCTAATATTTGGTAAAGGAATGGTTTGGCCACCGGGGGGCATAAGAGTTAATTCTTGTTTCTGATGTATTTGTAGCAAAATCAGAGCTCCGGAAAACTCGACTGAAAAAATTATTTTCTGGACCGATACCGCACACATGGGAAACGTTTTGAGGATGGTTTCTTCTTAAAATAATTCATGTTTCTCCTACCAGGGAGCATATATGCGTATCTTAGATTTGACGATATCTCTTCTGCTAAGAGTCCGACTTGAAGAACTATTTCTTTGTTGGAGAGCGTTTCCGCTGCGAAATGTTTCTCATATAGTTTCAAAATTTTCTTAACACACAAGTCTGCAACCAGATGGCGTAAGCTCACAATTGCGTTCACAGCAATATCTGCAGGATTAAAAGTCCGATTGAAAAACTTCTTTCTTCCGTCAGATACTATTGTTTTCCATACCGGTTTCTAAACTTTGAATAGCTTTGATACATTTAATTCGAGTCAGAACGGATTCAAAAGACGTGTTCATTAAACCCGAAAATGCGGCGTCACCTTTCCTCTTGTTCTTATAGTCGGTGTTACTTCCTGTCACTGATTTCGACAAGGGTAAAGACTCCCCGGTGGCTCAGTAGTATAAGCGCTGGCATATGACCGTTCGTCCAAGTGGGTCAGGGTCCCAATCCCGGTGAGGCATCCATGTTGTGTTTGTCTTATGGCACTGACTCTCTCCCTTCCCTGGAAACAATGGCCCTAAATTAGAGACGGGTGACTACTTATAGCTATTGTGTTGCTCACGGTGGCCGTGGCCGTGAAACCCTGAACCAAAAATACTGAGCATTGTTTCAAGCAGAAAATATGCGCAAAAGGCTTCCCGTGGGGAACAGTAATCTGACTCCGGAGGATCTTTTCCAATCGAGTTTTAAGCAGTGCGCATTTTGCTGTAAATGCATCGGAAACAAAGATATACACTTATGCCGCTCTACTGGCAAAACAGTCACAAAAAGTAGAAACTGTTTCACACCAGAAACTCTATCCGACAAAAAAATTCAAATCGGACTTTTAGAAGATATATTGGAGAAATTGCAATTTACCTTTATGCCCCTAGCTGAAAAAATGTGCATTAATTGAAAGAATCGAAGGGGCACAGGAGCAACTGTGCCTCAACCTACAACATAGAACTACGTCAACTCTCGTTATTTCATAGCAAAAATGGCCCTAAATTAGAGACGGGTGACTAAGTAGTAGTGTGAATTTACTACTAGTTATATGTCCTTAAAGTATTCGGTGAAGGACAGGTGAGCCGCCCCGGTGGCGCAGTGGTCTAAGGCGCTGGCCTCTGATCATTCGTCCGTAAGGGGTCCGGGTTCGAATCCCGGTCAGGCATGGATGTTGTGTTTGTCTTACGGCACTGGCTCTCTCCCTTCCCTGGACCCAGTGACCCTAAATTAGGGATGGGCGACTGCTTATAGCCCATTGAGTTGCTCACGGTGGTCGTTAAACCTCCAATCAAAAAAAAAAAAAAAAAAAAAAAAAAGGACAGGTGACGTAGGCCGACGTTGTAATCTGCGACAAAGATGCTACTATGTCGCTTTTATTTTTTTCAGATATGCAATTTTTAAGTAAAACGAAAGAAATGTTTTACTTTATTTACTTAAAAGCAACGTATAATATATACAATTCATAGTAGCTTATGCTAATTGTAAATTAATGTTAGTAGAAGTAGAAGGCGTTGTATTGTCGTTGTCAGTAGTTATTGCTGAAATTCGTTCTGAAGAAACAATTTCTCAAACTCCTTAGTTGCCTTGTTATAAATTTGGCGATACGTCTCGGACCTAATGTACTCTTCTTGTTGCTGTAGTTCTCCAGATTCAGAAAGCATCGACGGTGTAAAGGTTTGAGTCGTAATATATTCATTATCCAGCGAAGTTGTGAAGACTGGAGATGTACATTGGTATTCCATGCTCGGTGTGAAAATTTGAGTCAGTGACATCAATCTTCATCCATTCTTGCTGTTCAGGCTCAATTTGTGCAGCTGAAGTGGAAGGTTGTTGCTCTAGAGTCGAACTCCGGCGAAACGCATCTTGGCTTCCGGATTTTGACGCTTTCTACATTGCCGTGATCTTTCGGTTGATGACTTAATGGGCGTTTTTGGATTCTTCTGCTTCTCTATCCTACGGCTGTTTCTTGAACTTTTGTCGGTTCTTATAATAATTTTCCCTCGATTTTCGCGGCATTTCTAAATTTTCGTCATCATTTCTTTCTTTATCTAATTAATAAATAAATTTTAAATCCACTTTATTTCGGTTTATCACATACGTCCGCTAGCTCTGGTCTTCAGCTACGGAATGCGGGGCTGAAGTCATCTCCATCACCATCTGTTCACTAGTTATCAACCTTAAAACGGCGTGCGGTAAACCAAAATCACGCGAAATTTATCTTAACTTTCTAACGGTACAATATCGAAGGGTTAAGGGGTAGAGGGTTGAAATTTCTTCTATTTCAAATGGGACTCTATAAACTACCTAATGGCGTATTATTTATTACTCTACGATGATTAGTTTCGAAGATATAAGCGTTCAAAATGTGACTTGTTTTCGTTGTATCCGAGCTCGGTGTTACTCCCTACTCATCGCGGAGAAAGACGTAGTTCTACGTCAAATAAACGGTTAATACTACTTCCGGTGATTGGTGCCACCTAACTCTTTGAATGATTTTCACTACGGCCCACTACATTTCTTCATGTGGCTGTTTCCAGGGAATACCTGCTTCCCTTTCGCTTTTGTTACTTTGACCTTTGATGTCATAATCAATTATCAGCAATTAAAATCCTGTATGAATTTCGTAAAGGATTACTCTCATTTGAAAACTGGAAGTAGCAGATGTGAATAGACTTCTTCGAGTGAGCGAATCAACCTTAAAGAGGAAATCTCTTTAAAGGAACAACGCGTAGCAGTAATTTTTCAGGGATTAGGGCCATTCTTCTTTTATTTCGGTTGTTTTATAATCTCTCACCAAAGTATCATTAAACGCATTAATTTCCTTTCTTCTCTTGCATGTCTAGAACACAATGATTAGTGTTAGGAGCTGGTTGAACTAATTTGTTAATGAACAAAAAACAGACTGTTGATTAAACGTCAATAGTGGTTTCAAAATAAAACAATGAAATTTCTGGAGAAAAAGCGCAGAAACATAAATTTCGCATTAAATTCAAACAGAACAGCGAAACTATCAATCCCTGTAAGTATGTCACGAAATGGCTAATGGCATTTCTTGGCACAGAATAATACAAATGCACCAAAGCTACTTAAAATATTAAAAAAAAAAAAAAAACTTTGGATATTCACTTTGGCTATAAACTTCTACTGATTGTACAAGAATGAGTCATGAGATCGTTAATGGGTTTACGAAACCTTAGCTTCCATTTCATAATACTTAGTATTTTAAACAACGTTCAAATTGTTTTTTCTGTCGAAGCTAAGAAGCATTCAGGAGCCTGACAAAAAAGCATATGCGATAAAAACGCAACAAATCTGACTATACTAGCACTCAAAATAAAATGAAAATCTACAGAAACCTTCATGTCTGCCGACGTATCAGTAATAATGCACTGAAAATTGGAGAGCATGCAACTTTCGCTACGCGGAAGACTACCTTGCGTTTGCTTTTGCCACAGGTAAAAAAATAATATATAAATTTGGAATGCGTTAAAAAATAGCGCGAGTCTGCTCGTATCTTGTAGCATTTCTTGGAAATCCTCGCTTTCACTTAAGCGGCACTTCGAGCTTTTTTGTCGAAGACATCCTATGGATGACTTTCAGTGATGGAAAGCAATTGATAGGATGAAAGCAAGTTAGTGCCATAGGGAAGTGCTAAGACCCTGAACACAGTTTCACCACTTAGATGCTGGATGTAAGTTAAGACAAGGCCGTCTCAGAGACACAACTGCCTCAGACGATCGCTATGTTAGTCTGGTTACCGTACGGAACAGAGAGATGTGCGCTAGGCAACTCTCTTTGGAGTTTTCAACAGCGACAGCAACAAGGTATAGTTTTTTATTTGATTGGATTTTTAACGACCACCGTGAGCAACTCAATGGGCTATAAGCAGTCGCCCGTCCCTAATTTAGGGTCACTGGTTCCAGGGAAGGGAGAGAGCTAGTGCCGTAAGACAAACACAGCATCCATGCCTCACCGGGATTCGAACCCAGACCCCGTTCGGACGAATGGTCAGAGGCCATCGCTTAGACCACTGCGCCGCCGGGGCGGCAAGGCATAGTTTTTACAAGACTTCTTGAATAATGTCCTAATACAAAACCGGTTATAGGGACCTTATGACTTCGGCCGATGGCGTGGAATACCGTTTCTACAGCAACGAAAGTATAGGAATATTTCAACAATTTCATCGATCCACGATAATAACTTTCGTGGAATTTTAAATTCATGGCCTATGGAAGTTAAAAGACAGAATGTCTCGAAACTAAAACATTAGGTCATCAATCACCTGAAGGGCTGGTGTTTCGAAACTAGAATTTATTGAGAGACAAATAAAGAATCTACGCTACCTACAAATCAAAAACTTTTGTGAGATAGGATTCAAATTATACTTAGGCTTAACAACAAAATATGTGGCAGCACGAACCAAGTCATCTGTTAGACTGGCGCGAGAAATATGGCGAGGCTCGATGCAAGAAAGAATTTCTGCGCGTATTAAAGAGAATAACCCTACATATCTGCATGTTACATTCCTCTTCTTCCTTAATACTAAATGTTTCAATTTTGGACTGTCCAAGTATATGTATTGGTTGTTAATAGCTTTCAGAAAAGATAACTCTGTAACTTTAAGTCAGAAAACAAATATTTTGCTATTTTGCATGCTAAAGACAAAGTAAACAAAGAACAGCTTCTTCTAGAGCTGTAAAAATATAGCGTGTTGTACCACAAAATTAGAACTGCGAAGCACCGTGGAAATGGAGCAATATTATGTTGATGCACCATTAATCATCGCCCAGTAGCAGTCACTCAATGATGCTAACTTTCCTCCTTGAGCGCCTGTGTTCACTGAAGAGCAATTGAATTAGAGATACCTGTCTAGTAACGTGTAGCACCACCTTTCGCCCTGATGACGGCTGCTATTCATCTCGGTATGGACTCGACAAGACACCGGAACCACTGGGAAGCCATACGGATCCACGACCCCTGAACAAGCTCTCACAGTTCACGAAGATTTGATGGAGGGGGGTCAAAGCTTCGAACATCTCTCTCGATTGCATTCCAGATGTGCTCGATGGAATTGAGGTCAGGTGACCTAGCTGGCCAAGAAAGCGAGGTCACGTAATACAGTTCACAGTTCACGAAGATTTGATGGAAGGGGGTCAAAGCTTCGAACATCTCTCTCGATTGCATCCCAGATGTGCTCGATGGGATTGAGGTCAGGTGACCTAGCTAGCCAAGAAAGCGAAGTTCGATTTTATATGTTCTTTTTAGCTCAATGGCAGCAGACGCTAATACTGTACTAAACGTCGCTGGTTCAAAACCCAGTAAGCCGGAAAGGAAATCATTCGCAAAAAAGGTAGAAAGTGAAAATCAAGAATTTTGCGAAATTTTGTATAAATACGAAAAATCCCTAAGCGGACTTTTCTGAAATAAATGGAATTACAGACTACGGAAAATCTGCCTGATTACTGAAGCTCGAAGAAACGGAAAGGACATTAAAACGTATCATTACCTCAAAACTGCAGCGCGATTTTCAGGTAATGATACGTTTTTTTACCATCGGATGATTGTGGCACAGATAACAAAATGTCTAGTTCCTTAACAAAGCGTAATAGTGGGGGCAGATATAAACATAAAAGCTTTGACCGATAAGCAGACATCCAAACAGTTTTAACCATCTCGTAATTGTACACTGTCGTATCAGAATAATAAGACAATTTACCTAATATTGGAAATGGCAAGCCTAGGCCCGGATGACTGCGGCGAGACGGCGTGCCACGGACACAATGAGGCCCTTGAAGTTTTCCCGAGGCACACGTGCCCATTCGGACTGCAGCAGAGCACGGAGGTCCCAGAGATGACGTGGTTGTGGATCGGCACGTCGAACTTGTGTCGATCCGAATAGTCCCACAAGTACTCTATGGGATTGAGGTCGAGCGATTTCGTCGGCCAAGGGAGAACAGAGACTTCGCTGTCGTGTTCCTGGAACCAAACACGTACCCCCCTTTTTTTTTTTTTTTTTTTTTTTTTTTTATTGGAAGTTTAACGACCACCGTGAGCAACTCAATGGGCTATAAGCAGCCGCCCGTCCCTAATTTAGGGTCACTGGTTCCAGGGAAGGGAGAGAGCCAGTGCCGTAAGACAAATACAACATCCATGCCTCACCGGGATCTGTACCCGGACCCCGTTTCGGACGAATGATCAGAGGCCATCGCTTAGACCACTGCGCCACTGGGGCGGCCACGTACCCCCTTAGCGACATGGGAGGGTGCATTGCCATGTTGGTAGACAACATCACCACCAGGGTAAACGACCAACATGAACGGATGCATGTGGTCAGAAAGGATGCACAGGCGGCCATTGGCGTTCAGGGACCCATCCAGTGGTACCAGCGGTCTCAGGTCATACCCAGGAAAATATCCCCCAGTCATGCACACAGCCACGGCATGCCTGTTCTCGACAGACAAGTGTATCAAGGGTGTTGGTTCTTGTGTGTCTGACGCCGTATCCGCCACCGCTCGTCACTTCTGTGGAGCAGTAACCTGGATTCGTCCCAGAACTCAAACTTTATCCATTCTTCCACCTTCCAATGACAGTAGTCCCGTTCGAACTGCAGGCATCATTGCCGATGGACCTGGGTTAGCATGGGCGCCTTGACGAAGGATTGACTCCTGAGACCAATTAATAATAGGATTCACTCTACTGTTGTCTGGAAACACGTACCTGGGTTCCTCACGTGTACCTCGGGAAAACATTTGCTTCGTCAACTGCTGCAGTGTTGCGCGTCGATTTTCCTTTACCAGTCCACAGAAGCTGCGTTCTCCTCTGGAAATTTCTTTGTGAACGTCCGTCAAATCCCTACCTCTGCCTACGGTGCTCACGTGACGCACTATGGCTGATCTGTGTTGTCCAGCCTCTTATATCTCCGTGTGGGCGCCCTTTTCATGTGCGCTCTGTGACGCACCTGGGCGGGCACACTGAGATTCCGGGGTGTGGTCACATTATTATTTTACGACTATTTACAACTCTCCATGTGCCACAGAGCAGGAACTCATAAAAATAGAGTATTGTATCCATCCCAAGATCAGGAACAACCTTGAATATTAGCGTTATGGAACTTCTACACGATTGGCGGATTTTCAAAAACAAAAGAGCTGACGTACAGTTATGTCCAACCACACGATATGATGTCATTTAGAACGTATACCTATACCTACACACTCTTTTCTCCCTACTTAATGAGCAATGCTTCTACTTAAGCACTTATATGCAAAATTCGAAGTAGCCCAGGCCCATCCGCTACAGTTTGGCCAGACGGCTGGTGTATTTTTCTCACAGTGCTAGCTTCCTTCCTTTCCTGAAACCAGTGGCCTTAAATTAGAGACGAAAGGTGTGTTACAACTGTAGATGCTAAATTTGTCGTTAGGCTCCTAGATACAGAAATATAAAGATATCGTTGGGAAAGTTTCTTATTTTTATCAACATACCAACACATTGTATCACTTAGGAGTCTAAACATTACGGCCACCTGTCTAATATAATGTTGGTCCTCCACGTGTAGGCAAAACGGCTTTTATCCGGCGTTTTATGGACGCTACAGGATTTCGAAAGGACTCTTGCTATGTCTGGTATCAGTACGTCTCCAGCAGATCCTTTAACCCTTGTAAGTTATTGATTTGCTGTTCCAACACAAACCACATATTCTATTTTGAATCGATGCCAAGAGAATGTGGAGGGCAGGAAATCTTCCTCATCTTCCGCTTAAAACATTCTCGAATAATCCGGGTAATGTAATGTGCCTCATTATTCATTATTCACCGTTAGAGGCAAGTACCGTTGCCATAAAAGGATGTAGCTGGTCCGAAATTATGTTTAGAGTGGTGATAGACGTCGTAGTTTCCTGCACATGAACGACTGGAACCAGAGTTGTGCCGCAGAACACTCTCCACATCATTACATTTACTCCAACGACCTGTTTTCGTCCAAATCTGCATCCTGGGGTCGACACTTCTCAATGTAAACGACGCACCCGGCCGTCCACATGGTGCAACAGGAAACGATATTCATCGGACCAGACGGCCTTATTTCAATCATTTACGGTCCAGTTTGGATGCCGGAGTGCCAATCGGAGGCTCTTCGAATGGTAAACCGAGACCAGCATGGGCACTCGCAGTGACCTGCAGCTTCGTAGCCCAATTTTAAGCAAGGTTCGATGTATTGTGCGTTGTGACACATTACTTCCGTCACTAGCTTTCAAATTACAGGTTGAGTTTCGTCACAGTGTCACTAATGTTGGCTCGTAAATCACGGGATAAACAGCCTTCGCTCACCTCTAGCATTGGTGAAACATGGTGGCCCACACCTTGCCGGTGGTTCGTGGTTTTTCTCTCCTTTGGACCACTTTTTGAAAACAGCAGCGACGGTTAATCGTCAGCACCCCGTGAGCCTTTACGTCCTGCAAATGCGTTGACCCATTCGCCAGGCAATCGCCATTCAAATCTGGCCTTTGTCAAACTCACTTTAATCTGCTGCCCTTTTCAAACTCACTTTAGTCTGCTACCTTTTTCAAACTCAATTTAGTCTGCTGCCTTTTTCAAATACCCTTTAGTCTACTGCCTTTTTCAAACTAACTTTAGTCTGCTGCCTTTTTCAAATACCCTTTAGTCTGCTGCCATTTTCAAACTAACTTTAGTCTGCTGCCTTTTTCAAACTCACTATAGTCAAATACACTTTAGTCTGCTGCATTTTTCAAACTCACTTTAGTCTGCTGCCTTCGTCAAACTCACTTTACTCTGCTGCCTTTTCAAACTCACTTTAGTTTGCTGCCTTTTTAAACTCCCTTTAGTCTGCTGCCTTTTTAAACTCCCTTTAGTCTGCTGCCTTTTTCAAACCCACTTTAGTCTGCTGCCTTTGTCAAACTCACTTTAGTCTGCTGCCTTTGTCAAACTCATATAGTCTGCTGCCTTTTTCAAACTCATTTTACTCTGCTGCCTTTTCAAACTCTCATTATGAGCTGTTATTTATATCGCTTCATGACCTTCAAACGGGCCAATGTTTTGGCTCTTTGGTGCAGATGCCAATAGACATCTACGCCAAAGAGCAAACATTGGCAAGGGCAAACAGAGAAAACATTGGTCCAAGTGAATTCCAAAGCACATTACTTTGTTTGTGAGCATATCGATGGGCTATAAGCAATCTCCCGTTTCCAATTTGTAGCCATTGGTTCTAGGGAAGAGAGTTAGCCTGTGTGGTAACACAAGTACACCATCGATTCCTCTCCCTGGATTCAAACACATACCCATCTGGGACGAATGATTAGAAGCCAGAGCTTCGTACCTTTTGGCTACTGGGACGACCCAAGGCTCATTACTACTGAAAATGAGATTTGTTTAACTCGGTAGGAATTACGATGCGAAATTCATTTTCGTTTCAGATGAAAATATGTGTGCTTTCACAAGAAAGCGACCGTATCGCTTAATTTCGTAAACGGATCAGCGCAACTCTGTAGATTATTACGTACGGCAGAAGAAAATTCAATCCGGGGGCTGTGAATCTATAATGAATAAGGCTTTTACTACTAAGCTAATTATAGTGAATATAGCTTTCACTAATATTATAATGAATTCAATGCTTCTACTAAGCTAAGTATATTGCTTTATAATGCTTCTGCTACTGAATTATGATGAATTCAGCTTCTTGTAAGCTAATGGTTGTTGTGTTATTAATTATGAATAAACTTTCCTGCTAGTAGTGTAGTAATAATAATGAACAAGTTTATAACTGGTAGTAATGTTGTAGTAGTAATTAAGATGAATAAAGTCTTATGCTGGTTGTTACTAATAACACTAAATGAAATAAACCTAACAGCCAGACAGAGGTCTGACAGTACTATGAACTGAGAAAAACGTACTTACTTAAAACCTTTTATTATGAACTTCTACTGGTATCATCACACACACTTCACACACAGCTACTCAAATAACACGTAGCTCCTTGCACATGAACGAAGCTCTACACTCATAAACAACAGCTCTCTGACACATAAACAACAGCTCTCCACATAAACAAACGCTATCCCTATACAACAACAAACGCTCTCCTTAGGTATCGTTGAACGCGCCTATTTATACTGGCTACCAATACGTCATGACTTACACTCATTGCCAGATCTCATTCAGCGGGTGAAATAACATCTCGTTCAGTAAGAAAATAATTTACATAGAAAAATAAAATAACCAGAGATAGTAAAATCAAAAGGAAAGTGAATATAGAGTATACGTTACAAATCTTATGAGTAGTTTCTTTAGGATATACTGTATATGCTGCTGATAGAAAAAGGAGTGCACTCCTGCTTTGAGACCTTGTTAGGATGTTTGTATCGAATATGTATAGAATGCCAGTGAATGGAAATTGCGTAGCACACAAATACAAAGAGAGTTTGGGTATATGTCAACACACGAAGGGCAAAATCTCCAAGACAGCACTTTCTTCTCAGCGACATTCTTCTCCATCTCGGCTCTGTGTAGATGAATGTCGCCACCGAGAACTTAATTGACTGTCGGATAGGGAGAATACCTCTTAGTTTCAGTGAAGCATAGATGAGCGCCCCACAGGATGTGACTAAATGTCATCAACCGTCTGACTGCTGCATGACAGAAATCCAAAGCGACATGATTGACGGCGTGATCCCTAGGGACCTCGTCTTCTCACTGTCGTATGGATGAACTTCCAGTGGGATCTCATTAAAAGTCTGACAGATGGCATCCCAATGCCTCTCAAAGATTCATGGATGGAATTCCCTGCGACATTATTGACAGCTTCATGGAGATTCTGCATTTCAGTGTTTCTGTTTCTGCTGCATGCTGGTTTAGCACTTAAGAGTGATCCTAACACTCCTCACAAATTCAGCTACTTCATTCTCATTATATTTTCCGCACAAGTATGGGATATTGGAGAACTACATCATTTCTATCGCAATGCTGCGGTTTCCACTCTTTGTACAGTATTCGATATTTATTGCACAAACGAATAGTACCGGGAAGAATTGGGGAAGTAAATGAAAATGCGTCAATGATCGAATTAAGTTGCCTCCTGATGGGATAAAACATCACACTTCTTGGCTATCTCGAATTTATGTAGTTTGAGAAAGTTAAATCCATAACTCCTAATGCCATTGCGTTCCTTAGACTTTGGCCTTGGTTTAAATCCTGTATGAAGCATGGGTGGTGCCTTTGTCTAACGGAGCGCTGGGTTTTCTCCTTTTCTGGAGCTAGCGGTTCTGAATTAAGAACAGGCACCTGCTTATAGTCCTTAGAGGTACTCATGGTGGTCATTAAACCCCGATATTGGAAAGAAAATAAAGAGAAGTATTAGCTGATGCGAGAGCCGATCTGTAAGATGAATGAGACATAATCTTAAAATTAAGGTATTAAATTATCGCCAAAGCTGCAGCTTTTGTTTGAGTGCGAGCACTTCATTGGTCCAAAAGAACGTTTTGAGTAACAATCCTCTTCCTTTAGTATATTGAGATTCCAGGTTTCCGCTTGTCTTTCAGCATTGTTTGATATGAAATACTTCTGACAGTTTATACGTAGCGTTTGTATGTAGCTGATTTACTAAAAACACTACATAAATCAAAACTTCCCCCATTGTGAAATACGAGTCGTTCAAATAAATTTAGGCAGTTGTTACTTACAGCTAATCCTTTATTGCTGTTAGCAGGCACTTTATCATTTGAGCTTCAACAAGGTGAGATCACGAAAACTAAGATTAAGCAACACAAAAACAGGACACTGTTATTAACGTAGAACACGTATCGTTCACAAATACTTAAACGGCAATTTAAGCAGTCGTGTATCCAAACGAAGTATTATCGTTCATCATCCAACATCTCCTCTAAACAACAGTTGCATTGCCTTTTTATCTATCGTTCTTATCCGGTCACCCATACGTCACTCTTGTCCGACCTCAAGGTGTTGCCAACAGTATTCTCTTTGAGGGAAAAGACATAACTTTAAGTTTGGAAAGTATAAAATAGAACAAACTCAAATTTGCATAGGAAAAGGAACTAGAAATGAAAGTTACCTTAGAATATACTTCACAAACTTGATAGTATTCCAAAATAACCTACTCATATCATAGAGAAAAGTGTAATAAAATAATTGGATAAGGAGGATACTACATGGATGCGATATGTTTAACTGGAACTTATCGTTACATTGTCTCCGAAGGTTTAAAATATTTAAGCTAACGAAAGGTTTTTCTTCACTTTGTTACTTGGCTTCACTGTAAAACGGTAATATTTAATCTAATTGAATCACACTAATTTTTCTAAAAATTGCAACACGATAAAGCATGAGCTTGAAACGGGCAGGATATGTACAACAGGTTGGGACATGTAACTGATTAAAATGTCAGTAAAAATGTACATGCGTATTCGTAGCAGCGCCCTCCGAACTCATCGCTCTTGGGTATAAACAACTGTCTCAAACCAGATGTTCCAATCAGTGGTGAGACAACAACATTGAGTCGACAGGATGTTTGCTAGGTCTCACTATGCCCCGTCGCCGAAGACTTATCACATTATGAACACCCCAAGACTTAGAGCGAGGAAGACTTTTGGGATGAGGGGAGCTGGACTTTCCTGCCGCGATTTGGCTACTCGTATAGGAGGAAACGCCAGTATCGTAATGCGAACTTGGTGTATTAGTGGACAGATGAGGCTCTGACGCACAGAAATCC
Source organism: Macrothele yani (assembly GCA_039090855.1). NCBI lineage: Eukaryota > Metazoa > Arthropoda > Arachnida > Araneae > Macrothelidae > Macrothele > Macrothele yani. The sequence goes on from CM077002.1 coordinate 162,836,759, forward strand.
GGGAAACGGACCTCGAAATCGCACGACTGTACAGGATGACATAAAACGCTACCGCATGAAAGTGACCGATCGCACAATGACATCCGCGGTGCTAGCGCAGCAGTGGAGTACTCTCACAAGTCAGCATCTGTCCTGCAGCACAGCTCGACGTCGTCTGCGTAAGAGAGGACTGGTCGTTAGAAGCCCTTTGTTGCGCATTCCTTTTAGCCTCAATGATAGACGCCTCAGACTGCAATGAGGCCTCGAAGACGGACATTGGACCACTGACTTGCAATATTTCGTGCTTTTTCTCGAGTCACGATTCGGCTTGATGTCCCACGATGGTCGCTTACGTGATCTACGAAATCGTGGTGAACGGTACCTTGCAGTATACATTCTGCAGCGTCAACCGACCCAACTCCAAGCATCATGATTTGGACACCATGTGGTTCAATTCATAATCTCACCTGATACGAATTGAGGAAACCCTCAACAGCCAGGGATGTACCAGGAATGTTTTAGAGGCACAGGTGACATCCTTCTTTCAAAGTTGTCCTGATGCTATATTCCAGCAGGACAATGCTCGGCATAATGTGTCCCCAATTTCCAAGACCTCTTCCATGCATGGAATATACCGCTTGTTTCACGTACGCTGGATACGTCCCCGATCGAACATGTCTGGGACCTTGTAGATAAGGGACTGGCCCGTCAAGCGCCTCCGCCGGTTTCCAGAAATGAACTCTGGTCTTGGATATAAGCAGCCTGGCAGGCTATTCCCTAGGAAGATATCAAAAACCTATTAAGCTCAATACCACTATGGTAGAGGCCATTATTTTGCTCAAGGTGGCATCACACGAGACTTACTTTTGAATCGAAAGGACCTTGCATAGGTCTAAAAATGTAATCACTTATCTCCTGTAACATTCGAAATGTGTGCTATAAACTTCATTGGAGTAGCGCGATCCTTTCTTGATTATGTAGTTTTCACAAACAGTAGTGTATACTTTTCCTAAACCAGTTTTTCGGAGAACCCACCCAAATAATCAGTCGATAGAAGCTGAAATTCTTTAGTGCGCATATCAGTTTGCTTTAGATAAAACAACTCGGGTTACGAAATGAATCAAAGAACTTATAGTTCCAAACTGCTTCTTCCATAGTCTTTCAGCACTATGGAAGAAACAGTTGTAACTATACATTCTAACTGTTTCTTCCCTAGTGCTGCAAGACTATGCTCTGCTTAAACGGCAGTCTTTCGGTTCACATAGAAAGTGGCTTGATCTTTCAACAGATTAATATTTCACATAAAAAAGAAAACGTTTCGTATGGCACCCCGAACATTGAGTACACCAGCTTTTATCTTTTGATTCTGTTTACGTAGTTTGCACTTTGATCTGTTGTTAAGTATTTCCAAACACTAATTTGTTGAGAGAGAGTTTGTGGCGTTAAGTTAAGGAAAACTTTAAGGAGAAGAAATCTAATTGCCATAAGAACAGGCGAAATGGTGAAAATCTTCCAAATGCGTGGATACAATGTAAATAGACAAAGTCATCGCTCGTTCCATGTTTTTCTTTAAATAACAACACACAGCAGTCAAAGATTGTTATTCCACACGGCTGAGATAGAACCCTAGATCTCTCTCTGTAACTAGCCGAGTGAGTTTGCTTTACGCCACGGTGCCAACAATCCACGGCGCTATGTGTGTTTATCTGTCAGGATCTGACTTCACAAATCCGTATGGACGGGTTCAGCAACTGAGACGTCCCCATCTGGTGGGGCTAAATGGTACAAGCTATTTAATAAGAACACAGGAACTCGAAAGGAAGGTTAAATTAGTGGTATACGTCAGAAAGAATAGCAGGTGTTTTTTGTTGTTGTTTTTTAGAGAGGGGACTTTTTGAACTCCTTTTCAGCTGGGGTTTAAATATATTTATCTCCTGCCTTCAGGGTCAAACCAGTTGCCCAGGACATGTTCCTAGTGAAAATGCTTTCCAGTTTACCTGGATCTTCTCCAAAACGCTTCACAAACTGGATGGAAATCTCCGTATGCTGTTTTTGTACTGGTTAAACCCACGTGGCTCAGCTTTTCTTGTATCACAATTATGTATCATTTCATAGGCATAACTATATCTTATGTCTAACATATTAGCCACAGTAGACAAGCTGTTCTTCTAGAATGAGAGAGTTCACGCAATCGGCAAGACCTGGATTTCGTAATGTTAACGTGCGCTCTGACCACGCTTCGCTAAGGTTTCCCATTTGTAAGATTAAAATACTTCTTATTTATAAATGTTTCTCAGGTCCCTGAACGTATTATCATATATATTATGCTACGATTCATCTCTTAAGTTTAGTGGACTTGACCCACTGTTCCTAAAGATACCTTCTTCTATCAGTGGGCTGCAAAGGACGTGTTTCAATGTCCGTACACTCGCCATGAGAACCAAAATATAACTTATAGCATCGCTCAAAGCAGGTACCACTTTGTATAATTGTGGTTATGACGTATTAACATCAGTCTCTTGCTATTGCTTTCCCTTTCAGCTCGGTTTACTGAATATCTTTACTTCTCTATTTTCCCTCTTACATTTGAATCATACATGCACGCTTACATACGCAATTACAAACATAAAATCATAATGAACCTATACGTATATTCGATTGCTGCAGATGAAATTTCGTAATTTCCAGACTCGTACAGGAAATTTAGGAATTAACACATTGCACAGTATGACTTGTGATAAGGAAATTTAACGCGCCAAGGCTGCTGCCTGTGAAGCACATTCACTTCCAAAAGGATTGTTGTAGAGTGAAGAGGACGATAGATCATAACCAAATTTGGGTAATTTTGTTATGTGTTTAAACTTGGATACCCTTTATCGGAGTCAGCTCTTACCATCAACACAGCGTTTCAGTAAGGCAAGTTAGTGAATGCAAGACACAACGTTTGTTTGCTAAACTCCGGTTCAGCAACGTGAGCCTTGAAAATGTACCACTCGATGGACCAGAAAAGTCTATTGATGATGCATATTTGGAGGCGTAGATTGAACCTAACTTGCGTCAAACTATACTAGAACTTAACGAGAAACTCAAAGTAGGGTATGCAACCCTTTCCCGAAGTTTCTCGGCCATAGAGGAAGAAGGAAGGTGAATAAATGGGCCACACATGAGTTGAAGGAACAGCATAGACACGACGATTTTATGTGTGTTCTTCTCTGTTTGAACCGAAACCAAGAGAAAGACAGTTTCAGGCGTCTCGTCATGTGTAATGAGGCATGGATCCTATACGGCAATAGCCTACGATCGGCGCAAAAGCTCGACGGCTTTGAAACTCAGAAACACACCTTTTCAGCCGTTACTACATCCCAGCAAGATGATAGTCAATATTTGCTGGCCCGTAGCTGGTGGGATCCATTCCTCCTTCTTACAACCATCAAGAAGGAATTGAGGCATTGTCAAGAACTTGATACCAAGCTCTAAAAACTGCTCACCAAACAGCCGATAATTAGTTAATCATCGTTGCCCCACAGTTCTCCATGATAACGTAAGACCCCACGTTGTACCTCCAGACGATCCAGATGCACCATTTGAGCTACGAAACCTTATTTCATCCGCCTTGCTCTACTATCCCGTCCTCTATTGGCTATTACTTCTTCAATCACCTGGACACCTTGTCGCATCCCTGAAGCTCGCTAGTTTTTCACGATGGCTCACAGAAACCAGTATCTCCTTGACAAAAGTATGTTGTGACTTTTGGTGATTATTTTGATTAACCCTTTAACGACCATTACCCTAAAATCTGGTATTACTCTGAATACCATAACGCACCAAATTGTCTTTTGTTTCATTTCTTTGTTTAGTAACAACAATGGCGACTGACGGTAATTCCTGCTGATACCTCATACGTCATGGAAATTTAAAGAACAGGTAAAGGTAGGAAATGTGACGCACTCTAGACAGGCGTTTCGGGCGGCTATAGTCGTTTGTATGTACGGGCGTTTTGGACGTTATGGTCGTTAAATGGTTAATGGCGCTGTATGTAGGTTTCCGCCAACATTTCGGCATTTCGTAAGTAACAACATATGTTACTCTCGAAGACCAGTTCCGATTATACATCCAGTAGAACGATTTCAAAATTAAATTTATGTCTTATGTTATTTTCGGAATCATGTCTTTCGTTGAAATATGCACGAAGTACACTTTTCGGATTTATATTACCTCTACCGCTTTTACTTGCCCTTAATGTCTTTTTAACATGTGCATGCATTGTGTATAACACTTGTAATTAAAATAAACTTTCCTTTTCAGTTGAACCTAATGAACAGTACTTTCGGGTGAAGCCCAAAGACACAGAAATAGTTGAAGGCCATTCCTCAGATCTTCAGTGCCACATTGGGAGCCAAGCGGGAATGGTTCAATGGAGTAAAGACGGTTTTGTTCTTGGTAAGTATCTCAGTAAATTAACAACGCACATAAAGCACCTTATCGTAATAAATTTTGTTGTTGTCACATATCTTCGATAGATCCAAAGTATTTCTGTAACCCTCATTTGCAAAAAAATTTAAACTTTCCGAACCACCAGGTAAATCCAATTTTTTCCTTTTTTCCGCCTTTCCTGTTAAGAACCCTTTACTACACATTACATTTGCTTCATAAAATTTAACAGACTGCAGTGTTGCTTTGTGAAAATGGGAGTTTATCGTTGACGCGTCCATTCGCTTCGGGAAGGGAGGGGAAGGGGGTAGTTGCTCCAAACTGACTAAGCTACACCGTTCTGCTATACACCACATTATTATAAAGCAGTTAGTATGAAATGTAAAAAAAGTAATCTACATTGAAGAGCAATTGAATAAGAGACAGCTGGCGTTATGCAAATGTGGCACTGTGGGCGGCCCTGTAAACGGAAACGACATGACGTACGCAGCGATCCGACAATCTAAGGAGTGATGCGACGAGAATCAGTAAGAGTCGGTCGAATTTGGGGTAATTCGAAGGATCTAAGCGCATTTGATCGTGGGCAAATTGTCGGGGCCCAACGAATGGGTCACTCCATCTCGGAAGTCGTGCAGGCACTGGGATTTTCACGAACCACTGTGTCACGGGTGCACCATGAGTACATCGAATCCGGTAAAACCATCCCTGCAAGGGTCAACTGCCGTGGACAACAGCGCGTGAATGAGCGGGATCATCGTCAGCTAGCTCGCATTGTAAAAACGGATAGACGGGCCATAGTGCAAGAAATCACTCGGCAATTTAACGCTGGTGCACAAAAATGTGCAAGCAGCCACACCATCCAGAACCATCTCCTCGCTATGGGGTACAGAAGCCATCGTCCCACGAGGGCACCGCTACTGACCGCACATCTCAGGGTGCAAAGATTAGCACGGGCGCGGGAACATCGCCACTGGACCCTAGACATGTGGGGAAATGTTGCCTGGACTGGTGAGCCGAGATACACGTTGGTACATGCGGATGGCAAGATACAAGTACGGCGCCAACCACACGAAGCTATGGATCCTTCTTGCCAGCAGGGTACTCTTCTAGATTGTGGGGGTGGCATTCTCGTCTGGGGACTGTTTACGTGGACTGAAATGAGACACCTGGTACGTGTGACATCGTCCCTCACAGGTCAACGTTACCGGGATATCCTGGATGACCATTTGCTCCCGTTTGTGCGTCTTCAACATCCTACTGGGGACCTCATCCTTCAACAAGACAATGCACCGTGCCATCGCTCCCGAATTGTATCCGAATGGTTGAATGAACACTCGACCGACGTGACCTCGCTTCCTTTGCCAGCTAGGTCACCTGACCGCAATCCCATCGAGCACATCTGGAATGCCATCGAGAGAGATGTTCGAGGCTTTGACCCCCTCCATCAAATTTTCGTGAACTGTGGAAGCTTGTTCAGGGGTCGTGGATCCGTATGGCTTCCCAACGGTTCCGGTGTCTTGTCGAGTCCATGCCGAGACGAATCGCTGCCGTCATCAAGACGAAAGGTGGTGCCACACGTTACTAGATAGGTATCTCTATTTCAATTGCTCTTCAGTGTATGTCTACATAAATAACTGCAAGTGGATGACATGGAGCCAGGGAAAAAGGTTTTAATGAAAAAGCCTGAAGAGCCCCTGATCCCAAAGAAGTTTGTGTCAGGCTAAGAACGCAGTGCTCAAAAAATCACAGTAAGACACAAATTACCGTAATAGTACAGGGAGTGAAGGATACATGAGTGTGAACAACTGTAATGCATACAACCAGTACAGTTACAGTATATGGGAATTTTTACACATGTCAACACAACCACTGATTAACATAGTATAAGAACAACAATGAAAGATTTAAATAGGCCATATATGTATATATACTAAATCAATGTAATCGAAAAATGCACATCACAAGATTATCTGTTCAGTACATAAAACGATCATGCAACAATAGACAAACCTAGATCAACAAGACAACGTTAATCATAAGTCACACTATACCACCAAGCACAGCGATGATATATGCAGAAAAATCCAAAGGACTACACCAATAGCCAATTGGTACAAAGTCACAAATATACAAAAAAATAATAATAATAAAGCACAGCACAAAACAGCAATACACATACCCAAGATGTACACTGAAAAATGACTGCAATTAAGTGAAACACATGAAAACGACATCCTATCCCAGACCATTTCATAACTTCAGGTTAAACACTTGTAAGCAATTACAGTATCAAGAGACTTAGTATAGATATATGTGCAGCGCATAATCACTGAAGATTTGTCGTCTTGCCTCTGTAGTACGTCAAATCATCTCCTTCTTAATTGTTTTTTATGCAAAGAAGGAACCTTTTCATTAACTCCAGACGATATGTCGAACTAACATCTTTCAATAGGTCTTTCATATTGAAAGATATAACTCTTTAGATATGTGGAACGAACATTTTTCGAAGAACCCAATAGCCAGTATGTTCATTTTCACGAAATTTGTCGGTTACGGAGATCGAAACTGCGCCTCCTCGCTCCAGAGTGAGTTACTCTAACCGACTAAGCTACACTGACAGAATGTCGTCATAACACGTTCTTCACCTCTGTAGTGCGTCAAACCGTCCAGCAAGTGAATGCATTTCTCCAGAATTTTTAATGTACTAAGAAATAAGTGCAAACCAGTAATATTGACTTTGGCCTCACGGCTAGAAATATTTATGCTTTAATCAAGAAGGATCGAGAATGGTGCCTCCACATACTAGATACGGCGTATACACCATACCTCTACAAGCCGTTGTTCCAGACATCAATGATACTGTATATATTGGTTCTACAAAAAGGAAACTGAGTACCAGAGGCAGGAAGCATAAATATGATGTTTGCAATGGCAAGTTAACAACCGTCATGTCTCGTCTGGTTGCGACCAGTTCCCGTATTCCAAAGTGGAATGAGGTATCCATTATAAACTCTCCAGGTAAGCTCTCACTGTTATTTTTTATGGAGAGCCTATATATTGCATCATTTGGATATCGTTGCTGTAATTCTTATGTTCCTAAAGTTATATCGAAACCATGAAATATTTTATTTGAATATTCTCAGGATTTATTTTAAATGCATTGTGTAAATCCCAGAAGGCGTTGCTATATTGCTGGTTTCTGACGATGGTATGTTAGATGTATATATCTTGGTCTTACTCGTGAATGTAACATCTGAAGATGGGGACTTTGTGATCCTCGGAAGATCACATGTGATGTGTGTTTTATCAGTAAAGCTTAATTACATGTAGTGTGTGTGTGTGCTACATATGTGTTTTATCGGGTTTAGTCGATATTTTAACTTTCAACGTTTTTAACGCGAATCATCCTTCATCAAGTGAAGGCAATTTTTTGATACATTAAACCGCTAAACCTTTTCCAGTGCCATGGATGTGTGGTAAGATAAAAGAAATACGCTTTTGAAACATTCAATTTCGTCTCTTTGTTTCTATCCCTAGCTGACAAATCGCTCAATTTTATATTGCAAATACTTGCCAATATCTAAACGTCTTCGACACTTTCTTTTGTTACTCTGCACTAACAAAATGTTTGTAGATTGTTTTAAAAACCTTTCATATAGCAAAATTATTATTCTGTATAAGATGTTTGTTGCAGCAAAGTTACCCTTTTGTATAATATTAAAAAAATTATTTCTTATATATTCAGTTATTATACAGTTTTTTGAAACATAAATATCGGCGACCTGCTATCGCACTATGTCCCTTCATTTTCAGTTGCTTTAGAACGAAGATAAAGCAACATTCAAGTTATAAGCATGCTAGCTTATGACATTTGCATAAAAAAGACCGTATTTTTCTTTGTATGGACCGTGAAAGTCAAGAAGAAAGAAAATTCGTTTGTATAATCCGCGGCTTCGAATAATGACCATGTGGTGAAATTCAAGGGGACAAAATAGTCGTATTATCCGTACCTACGATGTTGATCCCGAATCATAATTTGTCGAGATAAATCGCGTTTGACGAAATGAATCAGCAGTCCAGGATATAGAAATACAGTGATATTCTTGAGCTTTCCATAGCACATGATCATCCGCGAGAACAAATGATATCGCCTTCGTTGTAATTGCTTTCTGTCAAAAGGGCATACTGAGATTATTTGTGTTACATGTCAAAAAGCTACATTGCGATTATTTGTGTTATCTGTCAAAAGGTATACTGAGATTACTTGTGTTATCTGAAAAGGCTATATTGAGATTATCTGTGTTATCTGTCAAAAGGCTTTGTATTTCGTAAGTTTTACTGTTATTAGCGTACTTCTGCTAATTTTCCAAATGTATGACCTCTCCTGAAAAATTACGACGGAGACGTTTTAAAAATGAAAATGCCGCCAGAACGTTATTTTCTGTTTCTAAAGCAGCGTATTATTCGCATCGGTTTACAATATGAAGAACTTAAATTCATAATTTTTAACAGATAGTTCGCGGATTATATGCTGCAAAATACAGTACTTCCTTTTTTTTAAAGAATTATAGCCTACAATTGTATACGATGCAAAAGATTTTCCAAGTAAATTGCCTTTTCTTTTTACGACGAGTCTGTGTTTTAACATTGTGCACGTATCTGATGCTTCATGCTATTATTTCCTAACAGACATATTCGAGGAATCATCATTACCAAAATGTTTCCCGCGGACTACGCAGTTTGTAGCATCAAACAGGCAAAATTTCGAACATCCTATAACTTGTCGGCATTTAGTCCATGATTGTATGTTCGTTGTTTTGAAATTCCCGATTTCATCTCTCGCTAATTTGCATGGTTACTTCCCTTGCGATAGAGAGTTAGCTTGTGAAGCTACAGCGAAAATGCAGAATCAGCGATTATTAGACGTGTGATGGTGATTCGTTTGTGTTTCTAACAAATTTCGGCATGATCTCATAACACAGGGTTAGATTAGTTCACTACTCTGTGTCATGTTGACTATTTTTTCACATTTGTTTCGAAACACTGTTGTCAAAATTCGCTTTACAGATGACCGTATATCTCCATTTCCTCCCGTAATGTGCTTTGTCAAGTTCATCACTGTATCTACACACACAGACACACACATATTATTTCCCACAATTTCGAGATTAATTCTTGCTGATGTTTAAAACTGCGGTTTGTGATTTCCGTTAGAATAAGAGGAAGTTTAAAAAAAGGTGGCAGTTAGTGGAGATGTGCATAGGCGTTCGCACGAGGGGTTCAGAGGGTGCGGCTGCATCCCCCTTAGCCCTTACATTTGCCACGACAAATCTGCAAACTTGGGAGAAATTAATATTTTTGCCAATTATTTGCAAATTAAAAACATTAATATTATGACTTATCAACAGAAGAATATTGCGTTGTACGCAGCCCTTCGCTTTGCAGCTTGCGGTATCTTTATCCCTTTGCCAACATTAGATAAAAATACCGAGCAATCAGAAAGTTAGCTAGTTGATATTTTTGTTACTTTTTTACAGGGAATTATTGAGTTAAAATTTAAATAGTTTTTTTAACTTTCTGCTTTTACTAGTTTTTTTTTTAACTTTCTGCTTTTACTAGTTTTTTTTTAAATTTCTGCTTTGTGGAAGGTATGGAATGAATATGGTGTTACTGGGAATCTACTTAATAGTGTAAAAGCCATGTATGCTGGAAGTAAAGCTTGTGAACGAGTGAATTGTGTTTTATCAAAATGGTTTTCTATTGGTGCAGGAGTTAGACAAGGTTGAGTAATATCACCATGGCTGTTTAATATATTTATGGACGCACGCATGCGTGATACCAAATAGATAATATTATGTCTTGGTGATATCCGTGTGTTCAGATTGCTGTATGCTGATGACACTATCCTATTGGCAGAGAACAAAAGTGATTTGCAGAGTATGTTGTCTAGGATGCAGGAAGTTTGCATGAAATTCAAACTGAGTATAAATAAAGGAAAACCCAAAGTTATGGTGTTTGAGAGAGGAACGGGTAGCACTGAATGTAATGTAAGTATAAATGGAACTATGATCGACCAGATGAATGAGTTTATGTATTTAGGAAACATGTCCGACAGAGAGAACAAATTGGATGGTGAAATTAGTAGGCGAGTGAATTCTTCATTGAAAGTCATAGCTGCTCTGGTAGGTTTTCACAGGAATGATGGGATCTCTAGAGAGTCCCGCATGGCTGTGTATGAAACTGTAATTGTTCCTGCTCTGATGTATGGCAGTGAAACCTGGAAATGCGTTACTTACGTGGGGTTTGTGGCAAGACACGGTCTGATTGTGTGAGGAATGAAGATGTGTTGCAGTTGTGTGATGTGAAGCCAAATGTTGTTAGCATGGTGGAGACCAATATGCTTCGGTGGTTTGGGCATGTTGAAAAAATGAGTGATGAGATGCTTATTAAGAAAATATTTTTAGCCCAAGTGGCAGGAAGGAAAGGCAGAGGAAGGCCAAAGAAGACATGGGTGGATCAGATTCAGGAGTATCTGCATGAGGGAAAAATTATGTGCATGAAATATAAAAGATCTTGTGTACGGCGTGTAATGGATATCAGTGAAGCCCGAGTTGTATGTTAAAATCGCTGTAAATGGAGAAGTTTGATACGACAACAATAAGTAAAAATATCTGGTAGTTTGTATTTCCGTTTGGAGCTAAACCCTGAATCTCAGAGAACAGCTTAGTGATATGTATCTAATGTATGCTTTTACTAGATTTTTTTACTTTCTGCTTTTAGTAGTTTTTTTCAACTTTCTGCTTTTACTAGTTTTTTTAACTTTCTGCTTTTACTTGTTTTTTTTTTTACTTTCTGATTTTTCTAGTTTTTTAACTTTCTGCTTTTACCAGTTTCTTTAACTTTCTGTTTTTACTTGTTTTTAACTTTCTGCTTTTACTAGTTCTTTGTAACTTTCTGCTTTTACTAGTTTTTTTTTATTTTCTTCTTTTACTAGTTGTTGTTTTAACTTTCTGCTTTTACTGCTTTTATTTAATCCCAGTAACTAATTGCTCGTGTGAGAGGAGCTTAACAAAACTTGCACTCTGGAAGACAAAACTGCGTTCTACGATGACACGGAATAGGCTGAGCTCATTGATGGTACTGTGTATTGAGCAATCACTAAGCTATTTCCACACAGCTGGAAGATGTGATTGACGAATTCCGAAACATGGTTCCCTTTGACCAACGAATGTCTTGCAAATACAATGTGAATTCATTTTTTTCTTTTTCTTTGTGATTTCATATAACGTACAGAGAGTTTTTATAACCCCACCCGGTTTTATTTTTGACTGTGTCATTCGATTATATTTTAAAATGAAAGCTGCATATATTTAGTAATTTTTCATGTGAATTCTAATGAATTAGTTTTTTACGAACCACGGCGTTACGGTGCATACATACTTTAAAATTTTACATGAAAGGGATTACTGTGTAACATATCCCTAGACAGCTTATTTCGTTAGATATCCAAATCCAGCAACATTTCAATAATCCACCCAACAATTCAAAAGTTAGACAAATATGAAGAAGGGGTGTATAAAAACTCATTCCCTATAGGCACTGTGATTGTAATAATATAATTTAAATTTTGTGTTTTAATAGAACCAGATAGTAAGAACAACCTTAAGCTTTTAAAATACAGATCCTCTGTGCCCCCAAAATCCGAATTCCTCATCACTTCACCGATTTTTTTTTGTTTTATTGTTGACATGGTCTTTTTCAAACTTGAGTCATGCACCCCCACTGTTGCAACCCTGCGCACGTCTATGGAGATGAGTGCATATTCCCCAACCTCTCAAACTGATTTTATTTCGTGAGGTGCGAGTAAGAGAACCATTTATCTGAAGAGTAAAGCGAATTTCATGTCTGATTACACATAAAATCTTTTTAGAATTGGGCACAAATCTATCGATATTCCTTCCTACAGCTTCCACAAATTTCGAAATTTTGGTACTGTCGCGCTTCTAAAGTATGGTTAGTCTTCATGTGCGCTAAAAATACACTGCTGGACAATTGCTAAAGACGGATTATAAACGGATATATAGCGCATAAAAAAGTAAGTGTGGTTGGATGCCAAGTGAAATAAAATAATGTCAGAATGCCAGGACATTACAAGAAAGACAATTTATTGAGCTCTGAAATCCAGAAGGCTTTGGAACGTGTTCAAGGGACAAACAGGCCATTTTGTGCAGAATACGTAAACGTGAAAAAAATGGAATTACCTTCCGCAGGCGTTCCGACGTAAGATCACAATACGGGATATGGCCACCATGGAGGGCGATGCAAGATTCCACACGTCGTGTCATGCTTTGCACAACATTATCAAGCAGCTGTTGGGGTAATTTATCCCATTCCTTTGTCAGTGCACGGATGAGGGTGTCCTTGTTTATTGGAGGGCATTGGCGACCAGCAAGACTCCTCCCCAAAGCATCCCACACATTTTCAATGGGATTCAGATCTGGAGAACGTGCTGACCTTACGAGGCGTTGAAAATCCATCCTCTCAAGACACTCCTGGACAGCGACTGTTCGATGACATGTTGCGTTGTCGTCCATGAAAATGAATCTATCACCGACAGCACCACGAAGCATGCGAACTTGAGGTAGCAGAACATCATTAATGTATCGTTGGCCAGTCATAGTCCCAGTTGGAAGCACATAGAGGGACGTACGGCCATTGATCATGATGCCAGCCCATACCATGACACTACATGTTGGATATCGGTCCCTTTCCTGTATGTTTGTTGGACAATATGCAGTACCACTATCACGCCAGATCAGTTGTCGTCGACAATCAGACGATAGACTGTATCTACTCTCATCTGAGAAGAGGACAGCAGACCAGTCGTTATCAGTCGAATTGCAATGTTGATGGCACCATTGATAACGGGCGGGACGGTGACCTCTGGACAATGGGATGCACACAACAGGACGGCGGGCGTATAGTTCTCCTTCATGTAAACTTCTGGCGACAGTTTTTCGGGAGATCCGCTTGCCAGTAGCAGCCATAAACTGATTTGCTACCTCGCTAGCTGTGCTGCGCCGGTGTCTTTTTGTTGATAGCCCTATTTACCGATCTTCTGCAGGTGTCGTACTGCGAACACAACCTCCCCCGTGACGTTTGCTACACTCTGCATGTTTTTGAAATGATCTCCAAAGCCTTGAAACAACACTGTGGCTGACGTCGAACTCCCTGGCAACATCTGTTATTTTGCGCCATTCTTCAATCTTGCCAATAATACGGCCACGCGTAAAATAATCTAGGTGATGTCGGGAAGACATACTGAAAATTGCAAGTTCGTCAATTGATTCTTTCCCTTTCAACTTTGCGTTAGAAGAACCACGGTCAATACGCGTCAAATCCTTTATATCTCTTATCAGCGCTATGACGTCACGAACAAGTTCGGCAATCCGAAATTTGCATACGCACAACACGTCTTACTGTATCCCGCACTTATGCTAATTTCCACATTTTCCTGCCTTTCATTTTACGGTTGGTATCGCTGCTTTTGTCATCCGTCCTTAGCAATTGTCCGGCAGTGTATTTAGACGGATATTCTATGAAAATGCTTGCATTATTTTTAAAGCACGCAGCTTCCATTAATCCAAATAAGCAGCACTTGATTTTTAATCTTAGAAGCTGAGCAGAAACGCAATGAAAGATCAGATGAGAAAAGCGGCCCAACAAAAGGTAAAATGTCAAGTTAACAATTCTTCAGGACATCCTTTTCATGAAAGTTAATTGCAGTGTTGTTGTTAAGATTAAACTTCTCTAACGAGCACCTGAAGCTAGGAAGAGCCTACCATCTCAAATTTAAGGCGCTAATTCCATAGACAGGACGGAAACATAGGAAATAAGAATGATTTCAATATTTATGTCGTATCGGTGTTTCAATCCCAGTCTAAGCAATATAGCGAGAATCAGAGCCCAACCTACAGAATTGCACTTCCTTTGCGATGAAATTTGATTTCTCTGAATAAATATGTAATTTGTAATTTCACCTCGCTACACTGATTAAGTTATTCGATTTCTACGTTTAATTTCAAGTGTTATTTAAAACATAGCGAATTCGCCATATTCTATATTAAGAATCGAGACACAATGTTTTACGTTTCTCTTGAAAGTCAGAATCATTGGCGATGCTTATGAACCACGTCAAACAGAATTTAGAAACTTCGATAATTGATTGGTCACATATTTCTCTTAACTCTTCTTGTTATTTTAAACTGTGACAAACCGAAGGCCAAAAAACTCAGATTCTAACATGTATTAAATTTCGTAGGTTTATTCTAAGACATCTTGGCGTTCTTTTGAATTGCAAAAGCCTGAGTAGCTGCACAAACGTAGTTTATCTAATTCGTTCCAGTGGTTCAGTGGTCTAAGCGCTGTCTTTTGATAATTCGTCGGAGATGGTACGGTTTCAAAAGCCGGTTAGGAATGGATGTTGTGTTTGCCTTAAGGCACTACCCCTATCACGATTTTGGAGCCAGTGGTCATAAATAGGAACGGGAGATAGTTCATCTTGGTCGCTAAACCCCGAACCAAAAAAAAGGCGTAGTTTATCCAATCTGGATTCGATTAATTTGAGGATATATTTTTTTCTGAAAAGAGCATTCGCTTGAATTGTAAAAGCCTGAAGAACTGCACCGACGTAGTTTATCTAAGTCGTTCAAGTGGTTCAGTTGTATGAGAGCTGTCTTTTGATAATTCGTCTCAGATATGTACGGGTTCAAAACCCGGTTAAGCACGGATGTTGTGTTTGCTGAAGTCACTATCTCTCTCTCTCACTTTCCTGGAGACAGTGTAGGGGCGTGCTAATAGTCCCCGCAACCCCCGCAGGGAGGGTGAGATTCATGGTTAAAACAGCCTCCAGCCTGAACACAAAATAATTTCACAAAATGTTTTGCGGAAACTTCGTAGGAAACTGGTTAAAGAAATAACCAAGAATTAAGGCAGCGTTTAATGAAGTACACCGGTGTGCAAAACTTAAGGACTAAGAAGAGAAAATAGCATAACAGCGGAATGAACAGGCAGAACGGACCGAAAGAACACTCAGAAGATAGACTAGTGTCCGGTACGGTAGGGCATGCGCATATATGCAGCATGGCGTAGGGGGGGGAGTGTCGGAAGGGTATAAATCACAATGGCGGTGTACGCTCAGCAATTCGGTGAAAGCTATTACACGGTGTACATCGGTTTGAACGACGTTGAGTTGCTGCCACCGTGTGATATGGCCAACAGGCAATCCAGTAGATGACATCTGGATAACTTTACCCGAGGTCGCGTCATTGGGAAGTTGGAAGAAGGTCGAAGTGTGACTAGTGTAACCGAGGAGTTCGGGATCGCTCACAGCATCGTTTCACCAGCTTAGAGAGGATTTTAAACGACAGGAACAGCTGTCCAAGAGCTTAGCAGTGGTCGTTTACGAGCAACCACGGCGGCGGACGACTGGTATATTGCCCTACAGGCGAGAAACGACAGGCGGCAGACAGCGGAAGAAATCGCAAAGCACATGCAACAGACAACTGGACGTCCGTTATCGCGTTTCACCGTGGTCAGGAGGCTGCAAAAAGGTGGTCTATTTGCAGTACGGTGTGCCATTAACGACTGCTCATCGGAGACGGCGGTTTCTGTGGTGCCAGGAATGCAAGAACTGGACACTTCAGCAACGGGGTGGAGTTCTCTTTACGGATGAGAGCCGATTTAGTCTGACGAGTGATTCTGGACGTATACACATCTGGAGAGAGTAGGGAACACGCAATCACACCTCCAACATCATCGACAGGGTACGGTTTGGAGGTGGCGGAGTTCTCGTTTGGGGTGGTATCATGCTCGGTAGCCGTACTGACCTCCACATCTTCCAAGGAGGTTCAGTCACTGGTGTCAGCTATTACACCGAGGTTCTCCTGCCTCGCGTGCGTCTGTTTAGAGATGCTGTGGGTCCTGATTTCCTCTTCATGGACGACAACGCTACACCTCACAGTACAGTGGCTGTTGCAGAGCTGTTGGAGAGCTGTTGGAGAGTGAAGATAGTCAACACATGGATTAGCCCGCAAGGTCCTCGGACCTAAATCCAATTGAACACGTGTGGCACCTTCTCCGGAGAGGCTTGCAGCACGTCACCAGACGCCAGCAACGAGTCCACAGCTGCGATTGGCGCTACAAGAGGAATTGGCCGCGATGCCTCAACAGCTCCTTGACAACCTCGTCCTCAGCATGGACAGACGTTGTAAATCCTGCAACGCACTCAGGGGTGATCATATCCCTTACTGAAGACTGGATTTTTCTTGGTAGCCGCCTGTCACATGGACGTTTCTGTCTTCTGTCCAGTTGTGCTCGGAGCTACTTTTTCAATAAAGTGCCTTTGTATCCTTTGGATTTCTTGTTTGGACGGTTTTGCTCACTTTCCCCATATTCGTACATCTTGGGGATCTTATGGTATGATTTGAGTCGATGTGGAGCACTTCTGCAGAACGTTACATTCGAAAAACCGTCTCGTCTTCAATTTTTGCACGCCAGTGTATTAAGAAGAAAAGCATTTTTTCTCAGTACATACGAAAAATCTTTAGAAATCATTTTCGTTGCTTTAGTTCATAAAAACTGGATGACGGGAAAGTATATATATATATTCAAAAGAACTTAAGGCCCCTTGCAATCGCCCTTGTTATCTCAATGGGCCTCAAGTTCACCACCCTTGCAATAGTTTCTATGCAGGTTTGTTAACAAGAGAATGTTAAAGAAATATCAGTTCAAGGAGCGAAATTTTATTCCAATAAGAGTAAGGTGTTGTGTATTACAGTTGCTGCACATAATATACTTCCGAATGTAATGAACCAAACTCGCGGGGAGTGAAAATCAGAGACCTGTGTAATTGTTTTTCATAACAGAGTCAAAAGATTATTTTTCTGGGTGGGAAATATTGTAGCATTATGTTAAGCGTATTTCTTATATTTTAAAGTAAATAATTTAAATAGTTTTACGTTTCTTGTGCTACAGTTCTTAATCGTTGCTTACTTAAGTTGAGACATTTCGTACAAATCGTAGAAGTCATTAGACGGTGTCACACGGCATTTGTATTTTTTGTGTGTGCCATCGTTAAGCATTTCAAAAAGCAGCCACAGTTCTTTGAAATAATAATGTTTGTATCATATGATTAACTTTGACGTAGGCATTTTGTGTAGTAATTTGTATCGGTAACAAGGGCAATTACTTTAATTGTAACTTACACATTTGTGTTTCACGCAATAAAGTGAAATACTTTCAATTTTTACGAAATATATCAGTAGAAAAAAATCAAATAAACATATTTACGGATGCTTTAATAAATCTACGCTGCTGGTCATCTAAAATGCAACACCAAGAAGGGCACGAAATAGCAAAGCCAAATGTACTGGACACATAACAACAGATACAGAGATGAAACGATTGAGCTTACAGGCCCGTGCGGCTTGCGGAACACGCAGACATCAATAGTTCGTGTGGCCCCCATGGGTGGCTGTAACGGCGGCTGCACGCAGCGGTATCGAAAGAAAGAGGCTTTGGATGTGGGCTTGCGGTATGTCGATCCAGGCTGCTTCCACACGTTGCCACAGTTTATCAGGCGTAGACGCGGGTGGTGCTCACCGGGCCACTCGGTTGCCGATCAGCGACCAGACGTGTTCGATAAACGACATATCGGGAGAACAGGCGACCCACGACAGCAGTGACACCTAGTGGGCCGTGAAGAATTGTTGCACGATGCGTGCCACCTGCAGACGCGCATTGTCCTGGCAGCTCCTGCAGTTAAGAGAGGACTACAGGCTTCAAAACGCCGGAGATGTAGCGGTGGCTGTTGAGTGTACCGGCGATGCGTGCCAGATTGGTGCGGGTGTCATATCCAATTCCGCCGCAAACCATAACGCCAGGCAACGGAGCGGTACGGCGATTCATAATGCAGGCGCCATACAGTCTCTCGCAACAACACGATGGTCGGATCCGGTGCCGCCACACTCGGATCCGACCATCGTGGTGTTGTAGGCTGAAGCGGGATTCGTCAGAAAAGAAAATATCGTGCCATTCCGTAGTCCAGGTGCGGCGTTCAACGGCCCACTGCCGCCGCACTCGCCGATGGTGTAACGTCAATGGTAACCGGAGCAATCGGCGCCGTGCGACAAGTCCCCGCTCCTGCAGACGTGTCGAACGGTACGTGCTGACGCAGGTTGTTGCGCAACAGACATTAATTCCTGCGCATACGTTTGTAGTGTGGTGGTGGTGCGAGCCGTCAATGCTCGCCGCACAACATGCCAGTCATCTCGATCTGTGGTTTGCCGCGGCTGCGGCAATCGCTCACGTAGGTCCACCCGTACCTCCTGCACCCACCGAATCCATACTCGCTTCACTGTGGCTGGATATCGTCCCACACGGGCGCCGACGTCTCGGTACGATAAACCGATGTCGCGATAAGCCACTATTGGTCCTCTGTCGAACTCCGAAACGTGCAGGAATGACTGCCGTTTTCTGCGACGAGGCATCAGGAAGCTTCCCACGCACTGGTCAGGCAGCACAACACACTTCCACTACTTACATCCCGCCTTCTGTGCACCCTTCTTGTAGTGCTTCTTGGTGGTGTGCCGGGCGCAGATGATTTGTGCCCTGCAATGCTACTCGTTTGCATGTCCTCTCGCGGGTGACACATGCTGAGAATTTCAGGTCAATGGGATGCTTTCTTCTCGGTGTTGCATTTTGGGTGGCCCACAGTGTATGTGAAAGAAATAGATTTATTAAAGCACCCGTAAAGCCCTAGTAATAATATGGAATTTAAAATCTTGAGTAATTGAAAGATAATAAATTTTCGCAAAACGGTTTGGAAAACATTTTTTGCGGGGGTGGTGGGTGTGTGAGGTGGGTGTGGAGGGGGGGGGGTGCTCGAGCTTTTCCGTTACGCCACTTATTTCTCATCTTGGTAGATAAACCCTCAACCGAAAAAAGTCGTAGTTCCTCCAACCTTGATTCGATTTGTTTTATGACATATTTTGTCTGAAAAGATGTACGTAAATAACTTCATATGCTTTGCTCACAAAGTTGTCAAAATGGCGGTTTTCAGTCTAATCGTCTTAATTGGGCGCGCAGATTTTCTTCTGGGATGAATAGCGTTTTATAGCATTCCTCCTGTGGTCCTGACTTTGTGCTTTACTTAAAAGCAGTGGAACCTAATTAGGGAACGGGAATCTTTATGGCTTTAGCTGCTCGTAGAATTGCACCTTGAAGAAAGAAAAGCAAGAAAGACAAACTCCAAAAATTTGTTTCTGAAATAATGAATGGGTTAGCAAGGCGATTGGTGAGACATTTTTCAGATGGACATAGAAATCTATGTTGCGTAACCGTGCTACTTGCAGCGGAAAGGAATTTGCAGGAGAAGGAAGAGATTCACATATATCTTCAGAACCAGTTTGTAAAGTGAAGTGCTCTTTTCTCTGCGCAACGTCAAGAAACATACAGAAACACTCCACAAAG
Organism: Macrothele yani; assembly: GCA_039090855.1. NCBI lineage: Eukaryota > Metazoa > Arthropoda > Arachnida > Araneae > Macrothelidae > Macrothele > Macrothele yani. The sequence continues at coordinate 162,856,700 of CM077002.1, forward strand.
CTGTGTAAATTACTTTCATCGCAATTTAGGGCTTATCCCAAGGTAGAAACCGATGCATGCGAGAAATCGAAGAAATCCGAAATAACAATAATAAATCACATTATAACATTTTAAGCTTTCCTCGTTCGCAGTGCGGAAGCAGCCTACATTGAAAGTAATTAATATCCTGTCCTTGTAAGCAAACTACCAGGTATTGGTGCCAGTACCTTTCGATCTTTCCTTGCAAAAACGTAACTGAGTTTGACAGGTACTTCCGCAAAGCACTAACAGAAGGTGAGGAATAACGGTTTGCAGTACTGAAGGCACCCTCTCTGAAGAAGGTATAAACTCTCAAATTTCTGATAATAACGTCTTTGCTTTTAACCCTCTCGCTACCACAACGCCCGACGCGCCCGGACATGCAGACAACCACAAGGGCCCGAGTCACCCAGATAGTATGAGTAGGATTTCCTACTTCCCATTTCTTTGAATTTGTACGACGTCCGAGAGATTAGCAGAAGTCACCCTCATCCGTCATTGTTGTCGCTAAACAGAGAAGTGCTCAAGAGTTGGTTTGTCCCAAGGTTACGCCATTCAGGCTCTACACATTGCTTAGTAGACCTCTTGCTTTGTTGACACGTGCTTCGTTTGTCTATGATATTTTACATTGCTCCAAAGATGGAGTTTACGATTGTTCCAAAGGTGGAGTATACTTTCCACACTTCCAATCGTGGAGTTTGCTCAATCCAAATAAACAGATTGAGACCATGCTTTTTACAAGAAAGAACAAGAAAAGGGGAAAGTAATCAAAGTTTTCCGGCTGTTACCACTCCCATCTGTCTAAGGTTCTCAGTAGAAGAAAGCACTGATTGCCTCAGGAAAAAGTGCGAAGGTTGGTGCATAGCAAACTTAGAGATCGGAAGGTTTGAGTGGTGACGCAGCACTAATCTTTCTTTTGTTTACCTCACAAAGGAAGGGGGAATGAAATTCGAAAAGGAGAAGCAGACATTTTCAGGCGCTGTGCTATTTTGAGTGACAAAAGATTTCATTATCGTGGTCGCGAAAGGGTTAAAGATTTGTTTTCGATACATTTTGGTCAGGTCTTGCATAAAACACAATAGGCCCTCAGCAGTCTTTTGATTGAAAAATATCACAAAAAGAATAGCTTGAAATATTAACGGGCCCTCGCTTGAAGATTATAAATTTCATACTAGTATCTATAGATCTACCATCTCGTAGATTCAATCTCGGTATGTGTTTCAATATATTTGTCAGCTGAGAAGTCTCTCTTTGCTCAGCGCTGTTCTGATTATTCATCTTCACTCAACATGATATACAAATCTTTTGAAATATGTGTTATTATTTAAACCATTATTACAACTCCCGGACCTTCCGGACATCTAGTCTGCGGTTTTTCCGGAGTTTTCCGCAGGCGCCCTGTGGTTGAGACGCGAGTGCATAGATGGTTCCCTGTGAAGTCGGCCCATGACGCACTTTGTCCCTTCTCAATATGTAACAGAGGAATGACAAGCCCGATGCATTAATTTGCCAGTAACCCTCGCGGGCGCATAGCAGAGCTGAGTTCGGGCTCAATTTTCGGAGCCGGAGACCGTGGTATATCAGCCCGAGCCCGTGGTATATCAGCCCGAGCCCGTGGTATATCAGCCCGAGCCCGAATTTTATATTGCAAGATAGAGCCCGGGCCCGAACGAGCCCGAAAAGTGGCTAACCTGTTCAACCATTGATAAAAAACATCTCATTTTCCACACTTCCACTCTCTCCTCCTCCTTAAATTAACCAATGTATTTCTCAAATGGGGAGTGGAGATGGGACCTCTATCTATTTTACAGGGTGACCATAGCGTTTTCCTTGTCCGTTCGTTTACACCTGAAGCGCTTTGGGCTGCCCGGCATCCGAAATCATCGAGCGGTTTTATAATTGTATGTTGCTCAAAATATGCTAATATTATCGCGCCATAATGCGCTGCAATATGTACGTTACTAAATAGAATCAGCAGGGTGCTACTGCGTGGTGATAGGGGATAAATTATCGTCAGCATATTATCAAATATCCAATATCTATAGTTCTTGAAAAAGCTTTTTCTTCTCTGCAGAAACACACTAATGAGTGCCCTATGGCATTTTCTACCCGAGCCAGGAATAAATAGCCATCTCAAACGACCCGCTCCGCCCTCCCCTCAACCCCCAACCAGAACCAGTTGCAGAATAATTCCCTTTACCAACTATAAATTGTCACATTTATATATAACAAAAAAATTATCTCGCTCTCCCTCTCTCTAAGAGCCCGAGCCCGCCTGAGCCAAAACTGCAGTAAATATTTTACAGCCCAAGCCCGATTCGGGCACTGGCTCTGCTTCGGGATTTCGGGCTCCGCCCGTCTCAGTGCTTGCGGATAGTCGTCTTTGCGGGACTCAACCAGCCACGGGCGGACCAGATAGATGGACGGATGCATTACAGCTGCTATATCTGCCCAAAGATTTCTGTTATGATGTTTAGCTAGAAATACGTTTTGTCTTGATGATGAGGTACTGATTTTCTGATAGTAGATGGAATAAAAACTAATATTTTACAGTCCTCTTTATGAAAGGTTACGCTGTGTATTAAAGATTATATGACGAGAAGACAGTTCACATCATTTTATATTTCCTGCATTTAATTGAGGGATGTGATCTGCGGTATAAGTAAAAAGCGGGAAGTTAAATGATATCACGAAAGTCGGTACAAAGCCGAGTATCAATAATCTATTCATTGCCCGGTCTTCTATCTTTGTGTCGGATTTGAAATAGAGTCTTGATCTGATAGGTATCCGTCCTTTCCCTGAGTCTTACAGTGCGATAATGGAGGTGAGATGGAAAGTTCAGGAATAGGGAAGAAGAAATCTTAAGGCCTTGATTCTTCAGCTGGAGATAGTCCTAAGGCGGGATTAGGAGAGGACAGAAGTGATCGGGAGGAGGAGGAAGAGGAGGAGGCAAAGAAAGCGTTGGAGCCACGCCTCAGATGAAGATCCTTGTAGTGCTGCTTGTAAGCCACGGGAAGAAGGGGATGACAATCGACTGAGGACGACAGCATCGATCTGTTTCAATGATCAATATCTGGCAACCTTTCCTCTCCCGTAATAGATGAGAAGTGCATCTTCTGGGCGCAGTTTTGTTTCGGGGGGATCCTCGCACGCAATTTTCTTCCTGTTCTGAGAAAAATCGAGATTGCGAAGGCTTTCCGTGATGGGCAGTGACGTGATTGTGGTGAGCTTAGACTTTCTACCCCCTTCTTTACACATATCCCTTTCTCCATTAATGGATTCTTGTAAGTCGGAACGAAAATGACTTTACTAGAATAATGTATAAAGAACATCACATGGATATGTGTAGATGCATTTATATAGAAAGGCAGACAGATATTCATAACAATAGATTGACAAACATACCTTTGGGTAGACAAATAAGGAAAAAAACTGATTGAAATAGGCCAATGATAAATATCTAGGGAGATAGAGAGATACACATACAGATATATTGACATTTGTACTCTAACGCTTTTAGTTACGAGGAAAGACTAATAGGAGGAAGACATAGTGCAGTAAGTTAAGAAATAGGTTCAGCAGGTAAATGGATAGATATGCATATATGCGTCGGGCTGGCCGTCTGAAGAACGTTAGCAGCCTACCTCAAGAAACGTGAGTCCTCCGGAGCCAAACCTGTACAATTGTATGATCATACACATCGATGAGGCATTACATCATGACCACCTGCAGCCTAGACAAAATATGCGCGCCTGGAGACCAAACGGTGGCGCACGTGAAGTTCACAGAGCAGTATATATAAAACCCAAGGACCGGCTTTCAGTGAATAGAGTGTTCGGAGTCAGAATGCGAAAAGCTGCCGATTAATCGGAGTTTGATAAAGGACAAATGGTGATTTCACGGTGCCTCGGAACTACGATCTCGGAAACGGCGCGCCGTTTGTGTGTTCTTCATGTGACGCTGTAGTGAGTACGTGTCAAATGTGGTGCATAGATGGCCAAACGACGAATCGTCCTCCAGCTGTGTGTCGTCCGCAGATCATTGATGCCAAAAGGGAGCAAAGACTGTCGGGCATTGTTCAGAGCTACTACAAGGCCACAGTGTGACAAATCACCCGCACCTATAACAGTGGTGATCAAGGCAATGTGTCACAGCACACAGTTCATAGCAGCCTTCTGCGCGAGGGCCTGCGTAGCCGAAATCCCAGCCGGGAACCCATGTTCAATGCATGTCATCGCAAACTACGCATGAAATGGGCCCTACATCATCGAAATTGCACCGTGGATAACTGGAAGAAAGTAGCCTGATCGGACGAATCAAGGTCCCTGGTGCATCAGGTAGACGAGTGAACGCGGATACGCCGATTATCAAATAAGGCTATGGTACCTGGGTGCACTGTTGGGCGGAAACAGGCCTGCGGCAGCGGTGTTATGCTGTGGGCAATGTTTCTTGGAGCACATTAAGCCCCATTATCAGAATAGCACAATCCCCGACAGCAGTCACGTATCCGAACATCGTTGCGGACCTTGTTCACCCATTCATGTCGACTGTGTTCCCTGCTGGATTACCAACAGGATAATGCGCCATGCCACACTTCCAGAATTGTCAAGGAGTGGTTCGAGGAACATGCTGGTGACTTTCTGTTAATTCCATGGCCTCCAAATCCACCTGACTTGGACCCAATCGAACATATGTGGTTCTATTTGGAAAAGCGGGTTCGCTCTAAATGACCGCCAGACCGAAATGTACGGGATGTGGAGGACCTGCTGTAGTCATTATGGTACCAGATAACCCAGAATACCTATCGCCACCTCATCGAATCGTTGCCTTGCCGAGTGGCCGCTGTTTTGCGGGCTAAAAGGGGTCTTATAGCTTATTAGGTAGTGGTCATATTGTAGTGGCTCATCGTTGTATAGTTCCTTTGCATTATCAGGTTGCTGTAAGTGAGCAGTGTTTCGTCAGAAAATGTCTTCGGACGTCAAAATAGATCGAGCAGTTAAGCAGTTAAGCGATAGAACATTCTCAGTATCGCTGCAGCTCAGTTGCGGGATTTAGGATCCATGTCCCATACACTCGATATATATATGAACACTGGTGCTGGGAATGTGACAAAACAAGAGTCATTAAGCAAATATGCCACACATGCAACATATGATACTTGAACACTAGCTCATCTCTTACCAAAGGTCTGAAGCTAGAGCTTCAGACCATTCAGCCTCCGGGGTGGCTAGTTTGCATTGACATATTTCTGAAAGTTCATGCACTCACGTAAAAAGTAATTAAATCAACGTACCGCTCGGTTTTGACAGACGGATGATTACACTCCTAAAGGGTGATTCAAAAATCCTCGAACTCTGAATTCAAATATTTCTACCACGAATATAACGATGTATAACTATTTTTTACTTACTGTTGTATTGACACTCATACTTACAGGTAATGAAAACCACCTTACAATAGATGCTGGAATTGTCCACTATTCTCTTGAAGACACAAATTCACCCGACGACACATATTGGCGGACACTTTTTTCAGCGTTTTGGCTGGTATGTCCCTCTCTGCTGTAATGATGTTGTTTCGCAGGTCATGTACCGTCTTAGGGTTGTTGTGGTAAACTGTGTCTTTCAGATAGCCTCACAAATAACATTCTGGAGGGCTCAAGTCTGGTGGGTGAGGCGGCCAAATGTTTTTCGAGATTAATCGATCGAGGAAGAACTCACGGAGGATCTCCATTGTGTCGTTTCATGTGTGCCACGTTGCTTCACCTTGTTGAAACCAACAGTAACGTTCGTGTTCTTCCAGCATCACTACAAATTGATGCATGATGTTTGCATACACAGCAGAATTTACAGTTGTGTCGAAACAAATTGGCCCTACAATTCGCCGTCTAGACATGGTGCACCACACTCCAATTTTTTGACAGTGAAGTTGAACCTCATGCAATGCGTGTAGATTCTCCGCAGCCCATAAGCAAGTGTTTTGGCTATTGACATATCCATTCAAATGAAACTATGCCTCGTCACTGAAAAAGGTGTTGTTAAACTGGTTAGTCACATTGTTGCACGTGAAACTCTTAAACCATTGGCAGTAGGCAATGCGTTTCCCCGAGTTCAAAGGACGTAGCTCTTGCATTACTCGAATTCTGTACGGCCTTAGCTTTAGAAGTTCAGTAGCTCTCTGGCAGGAAGAATACGATGACCCTAACTCTTGAGACAGCCGCCGAAGTGACTTCCGGGAAGAGCGCTGCAGGGAAACGTGCTCGTCCCCACGGACGACCGGCAGCTTTTATGCTTATCCTGAACATTGCTTGTCTCGTGAAACCGGTTCACAAAGTCATATACAGTTGTTTTCCCTGGTATAGGAGCATCAGGAAACTTCCTTTGAAAGAGCTGGATGCAACGTTGGTAAGATTTTTCCGCAAAATAAACTTCTAACAAAGTGACTCTCTGTTCTTGCGGGAGATTCATGGCTGACTGAACGTTACTGGTTGCCAGCGCCCGCGTAAGCGTAGTGTCACGTGGTGCTATCACGTGGCGCAGCTTGTACCCCAAGGTCATTCGGGAAATATGCCCACAAGTAGCAATACTCAGATATATTTCATGGTTTTACAGCAAATACGTTTTAAAAATAAACTTTTGAATCACCCTGTACATGAAGCATTTTAACTACTTCACTAGCTCAGCTATAACGAGTAGTCCGCGGTGATGGATATTCAAAACATCAATAGGCAAGAGAACTGCGTAAAGTAGCGTAATGTTAAGCTGTTTAAAGGTAATAATTGTAAACATGAGTTCCTAGTTTTTTCAGTAATAGTTTTTACACAAATGTAAAAATTTTTATTATGGTCAGCAACTGCACAAGCCAAATAAGTTTTCTTGGAACGAGATATTTAATTACTTTTTCGGTTTTGATACTTCTCATAACACCATATTTCCTGAACATTAGCCCAAACAGATATCTAGCCTGAGCACAAAAGGGTCTTGTTCGAGCCTTGTCGTTGCCACCCGTGAAACACACTGAAGGAGAAAAGTATTAGACCTTCGAAACAGACTAGATTCAATGTGGAATGGCCTCAGCGAAGAGTTGCTATCGTTCTTCAGGATGTTGAGCCAATCAGATCTGATACTTTTCGGTTTTGATGCTTCTAAGAACAGAATATTTCCCGAACATTAGCCCAGACAGAAATCTAACCTGAGCACAAATGGGTCTTGCTCGAGCCATGTCGTTGCCACCCGTGAAACACACTGAAGTAGCAAAATATTAGACCTTCGAAACAGATTCGATTCGATGTGGCATGGATTCAGCGAAGAGTTGCTATTATTCTTCAGGAATGTTGAGCCAAGCGGATGTGATAACTTAGTCAATTCTCGAAGATTCGCTGGACTGGGGATCTCTGTTACGAATGGCTTTCTCATTCTCATCACACAGATGTTCAATTGAGTTAAGATCTGGGGACTTTGGAGGCCATTTTACTAATTCGAAGTGACTGTTGTGATTCTGGAACTACTGTCTGACAATCCGAGGTGTCTGGTAGAATGCATTATCCTACTGAATGTACATCAAACACTGGCAACGGTCTTCATGAGATGGAGTAGAGCGTCTGGTTGGGTTTGGCTGCTTCATCATGGTTCGTCTATTGCACCTAACGTCCGCAATTTTCATAGAGCATGCATTTCTCATTACGTATGACGAGTCGAGTCAAACTATCATTCATTTGATTGCAAATAAGCAGAGAAAAGAAAACATAAAATCTTCGTGTTTTGTCCTGTTCCATCAACTCATGTGGAACACATTTATCCGTCTTCTTTACTTTTTTAATTTACCCGCAGGTGGTGCCTGAGGGGTTGTTGAGGTTAGCTAGGTGCCCGAGATTCGAGTTCAGTCGTGGGGCTGGATTGCATTCGAAACTTTAGACACTTTTTGAGGGAAATTCGCTAATCTATGCTGCGCCTTTTCAGATGTTTAAGGGTTATTACATCAGTAAGCTTACTTTTCTTACAGTCAGTAAATATAGGCAAGTGGTTGCATAATAAATTAAAAACATTTTTTTCCAAGTTCTAGTGGAGTTTAAGGGGGATCGGGTTCTATTAAGACGGTCTTTGAGTGTAAGATAAATTATATCCTATACTTACAATGTAAATCCTTTTGTACACAGTTTCTCGCAGACTATTACTTTGTAGTTTTTGAAACTTTGAGCACAAATAAAAACGACCTATAGATAATATATCCCACCGTTATTATTCCGAAAAAATTGGTTGAATTAATTTTAGTTGAATTTATCTGATATGAAGATATGAAGAAATTGACTAGCGCGACAAAAGCTGTTAAATTGAAAACAATTGCTGTCTCCTGCACGCTAAACTTTAATGATAAAAAAACAGGTACAATTAAAATAAGTAATGTTTAAGACCTTTCAACACCACAACGGTGTCACCTTCAGAAACACTGCAGCAGTGGGTAAACGCATAGTTGGTGGGAGTGACCTGGCCCAAACGTATTCTCCAAGGAAGGGAGATAAACACGGGGTGTTCATCGTTGCAACATATTTCGCCATTGACGAATATGTGAATGCTTTCGGAGAAAAGTGTTGATCGACGATTCCTGGGAGAATACACGATAATGGTGTCATTCCAACATGGTAGGTAAGAACCATTTAAACAAAGTCTCGACAAAGAGATAACACCAGAATGCGCCCTGAGAGCATACTGATGTTTGTAAATGCAGTGCCCCAAATTACGAATGGTAGAGCCCACATAACATAAATCGGGCTCCCTGGGTTAGTGGATTTCAATGGAACCAAATATACACCGTAACGGTTCACACATTCAACACAGTCTCTGTCCTGTTTAACAGTGTTAAATAAAATACGAGACCTTACACCAAACTTGAGTTTGTACTTATGACATATGTTCTTTAAGATATTACATACGGGTGGTATATATGGAACTTAATGAAGTTATCAAATTTAATGAATTTGTCTGACTCGAAATTATTCCAATTTGGCGCTAGATGGCGCAATACGTTAGCTTAGCAGTGTTTCTGTCTGGAAGAAACAAAATCACTCATTTCTGTCTGATTTTTAAATTATCTTGGCCAAAGAGAATCACTGAATGGGACCAAAAGTGAAATTGGAATCTTGTTTTCCATAAATGATCTTAGATCCTACTGTAAGGTAATTTTTTGAAGAGAAAATGTGTTCATTAGCAGAGAGTTCCTGAATTTGAGCTATAGAAACGAAGCCCACTCACTGAGCTCCACATCCAAATAGCGTCATTGGTTGAAAAAATGTAACAGCGTCTACTTTGTCTTTTCATTGTGGAGCCAAGAAGAGACCACTTTCGTTCTGAATATGGCGAGGTCTGCAGTGATTCGCTGACGCCAACTTCAGGGACAGTCCCTCAAGACATAAAAGAAACGCTCAAGGAGTGGTTTTTGCGCCATCTTTTTTCGGGGGGGGAGTGTCAACCCCACCCCCCCGAAAAAATTGGAATCTTTCGACATATCAAAAACGCGTTTTTAAAAGGCAAAGTTTTGATAGCATTTGAAAATGTTTTTATGTCTTATGGCGACAATTGAACGTGTTTTCTCCATGAAGACTAAGAAACGGCAAAAATTCAAGGACCAGGATGTCCCATTGCAATTAAAAACCAATACATGGGTATACGAAAAGTTTCTGTTACAACGAGGCAATGCCAAATTTCAGTTCCATGACTTATTTCAGATTATTCTAAAGCAAGCTAGAGTTTTGATTAAAAATACAAAGAATCACATCAAAACAAAACCAACGCTATAACATAAGCACAGAAAACCCAGAAGACTATGGATTTCAATTTATGTATTATTTTTAGACATGCTTATTTTGCTTTGGAAAATAGATTTCCCGGACACAAAACGGTCTTATCAGAGTTCCAGTTGCTTTTCCGAACTGGTTTTTGTTTGCACAGGTAAATAACAAAATATAAGTGGCCACACAATAAGTGGTGATAAGAATAGTAATAATAATTTCAAGAAATATTTATTTGAATGTTACAGCGCGTATCTCGCAAATTTTTCAAAAATGCACTCATAACAGATTTAGTTTTATAAAAAATAAATTTCCTACCCCTCCCCCCCTGAAAATATTTTATGTGCACGCCACTGCACTAGCCATTCCCTCTCATAAAAAATCTCGGTTTAGTGTCCGGGATGTGCACACCTGGATTTCTACCAAATCAAAGATATACACATGACGCATAGAATCGAAACGTCAAGGTTAACGAATTTGTATAAAATCTGTTTTATGGTCAAAAAAACATTAAATCACTGTGCCATAAAAATTGTGTTTTGGAAGTTCTATTAATTCTTTAAAACATATCTCTATGAAGAATAATTTCACAAGTTTCACATTTAACAGACCAAAATTCATTTGGTAAACCTAAGCAGTTAGGACTCCTACGTATGACCAATGCAGAGATCTTGTTGTCAAAATGTTGCCCATCTGCATAAGACCTACTACAGGGCATCACATAAGACTTATTACAGAAGAATGAAAAACATACATGCTACTTTGATTAATTAAGCGTAGAATGATTAATTCATCCTGGAATAGGTAGTTGAGCTGTTCGCTATTTATTACACAATGATTAGTAGCGAGGTAACACAGTGCTGATGTAAATTTCGAAAGAAATCCGTTTCAGTCTTAGTAGCACAAACCTGACTTCCGACCACTCCAAGGAGCGAGCCCGTGTTCCAGACCCGAATGAGGCAAGAACAGTATCTTTGTCTTACAGAATGGATTGTTTCCTTCCCTGGAATCAGCGGCCCTAAATTGTGGGCAGGGCGACTGCTTATAGCCTATTGAATTGCTCGCCGTGGTCACTAAACCCGTAAACTAAAAAAAAAAAAAGGAATCCGTATATTTTGGTCTAAATTGTAAAAGGAATTTTAAACGTGTGTGTGAAACAACTCCGTAATATAACAGTACAAAAATGTAACGCAAGTTTCATCTGCCCCCGAAAGCAATTCGTATTTGATGTTATGCAAATGCAGTTCGAAATCCGTCCATGTGTACAAAATCAATTCGTGCATGCTCGGCGATTTCAAACTCATCTGTTCGTACAAAGACAAGTCTTCAGTTTTAGTGCCCAATGGTGACACGACATTCATTCTTATATGTTCAAAAGTACAAAATAAATTTTCCAAAGGACGTCTATCGCCCTTTGTGATTTACCTAACAGCAAATGATGTATATCAGGCTGGATTCAGTGTGGCGCCTGTATCTGAAACATAGGCTTTCTTTTCCAGATGCTAAATAATACTGTAGTAGTTACTGTAGAAGTAATCAAATGTTTTAGTGTCTTAAGGGTATGCGCTTCACTTTCCTGAAAGAAAAACTACTAAATATATTTCAAGCTGATGTAGAAAAAAAGCATCACCTTTATTTTTTTCAAGCAGAAAATACATCTGTATATATATGTTATTTTTTATGTGATAAATTTTTGTGTTTTAAAATGTTAATGTGATAAGTCATTTAAGGTGGAGTAGTGCTTTGGATATATCACAGCAATCATAATGAAAACAGGAAATCAAAAATAGTACAATTTATTCAACCGAACCATCCCTCCAATCTACCACTGCCAACAAACATATATGTATAAAGCGAAGTGCGAAAATGGGGGAACTGCGACTGTTTCCATCCGCGAATTGTTCGACCACTTCTGAATGACTTAGAGATCTGAAAATTGGTATGCTGATAGGTCTTAACGTCCGTATGCCTAAAAAAAGTCAAAACTCAAGACCGAAAAAATCAAAAACAAGAAATCAAAATAGCCGCTTTAGAACACCACTTTGGAACACTGCCGCGTAGAATTTTTTCGCGAATTTTTCAAACACTTCTAAAGGAATAAGGGATCTAAATATTGACATGCTTATATGTCTTAAACGTCCAAATACCTGGAAAATTCCGAAAACCAAAAATTCGAAATGGCGGCTTTGGAATATATTCTGCTTGAATCTTTCTACCATTTCTACACCCAGAAAAGTGTGAAAACCAAAAGATTCAAAAGCCTGGCTTAGCTTTCTGTTCAAAATGCTGATAGATTATAAGGTCGAGATACCTAGAAAAGCCCGAAAAAATTAAAATAGCGGCTCTGAAATATTGACTAATTGAATTTTTGTTAACCATTCTACACCTGGAAGAGTCTGAAAGCCAAAATATTCAAGAGGGTGACTTAGCTTTATATTTCAAATTGGTGATAGCTTTAAAGATAATTCTGCCAGGAACTTTGAAATGCTATAAAAATTCAATGAAATTTTGATTTAAAATTAAGGGGCGCCAAAGCGTGCTACTGTTCTACGTCATACTTTATGTATGGACGTCACAACCCTGTTCTAAATCGTAAAACAATTACGGATCTCAAATTACTTTTCTTTCCCTTAATTACTTTTCCCTTTCTTTAATTTTATGTTCAAATCAATGATTTTATAGATTCATCGTTTGGAGAACGGGCAGGAATCCTGGTAATTAAATAAGACTAAAAGACGAAGCATGATTGATTATTTTGGAATCTTTTATCACTACACTTTTTCAATTTTCGCCTCGATTCTACATTTTAGAAATGCACATTCATTGTCCATTTTTAAAAAATCTATTGTGCGTTTGACCATTAAATTAATAAAACATACGGTTTCCAGATCCAACTGAAAGAAAAGGGAGTGAAACCATTTCGCAAACGTTTTCTGTACATTTGGTCAAAACTATTGATACACAAATGGTAGTTGCAATCTGTTTATTTCTTTAGGGTTTATAATATACATAATGCCGAGCTTTTCTACTTCAACCTACAGCTTTATCAGGGCTACATCACTTACGTAGTTGTAAAAACAAACAAGAAAAAAACAGTGCAGAACAAGCTAAACAGAAAACTGTTTATATATTTACTTTGCAAAGTTTTCGTTTGATTCAAAGCATGTTCCACCGGGGTCTGGTACGATTCGTCCAACGACGATTGGTCCAATGCAGATTCGTCCAATGCCAATTCGTCCAATGGACAATTGGTCCAAAGGTACGATTCGTCCAATGGGACGATTGGTCGAATGCCGATTCGTCCAATGGATGATTGGTCCAATTCCGTCCTATCTGCCCGAAGTGCTACTCGTGCTATAAAAGTCTCATCTGTTCTGATTCTATCTCCGATGTTATACGAAAGTACCGGTAGTCCAAAGAATGTAAAATAATGTTACATTTCATGCGTAATATTGTGGTTAGAGACTTTTTTTTTATATCGCGTTTTCTTGTTATACTGTCCTGGCTGCCGTATGAAGTTACTGATGTACGAGCGGTTCTATCAACTTCAATGTTTCTCTTTTGTATGAAATAATATAAAATACTAGTGTTCCGTTTCTGTTTGTAGAATGCAGTGGGGTTTTCTGCCAACTGCTCAATGGAAACAACTGGTCGGGGTTTGGACAGAGGCATTTTCAACAGTTTTAATTCCAGCGATGTCATATTCATAACGTTTACATATTAAATCAAGTTAATAATATTGCCCTTTCACTTAAGCACGAAATATTAATTCATAGGCCCAAGGCCTAGGTGCCTAGCAAAGACCTCAGAAATGATACGATGAGTGCCTTTTATTAGGTTTTATAAAATATTTACAAATACCAAATATCTAGGTTGTAAATTAAAATCTTCTAAAAAGCCCCGGTGCCTCGGTGCCTCGTAAAGACCTGAGAAATGATAGGATGAGTGCCTTTTATTAGGTTTTATAACATATTTACAAATACCAAATATCTAATTTGTAAATAAAAATCTTCAACAAATGCCCGCGGCCTAGGTGCTTTGCAAACAGCTGAGAAATGCTCCATTGAGGGCTTTTTACCAGGTTTATGTAAAATTTTTACAATTACTAAATATACGGAAATTATCTTTCAAAAGGATATAAAGAGGAGAATAATTTAAATTATTATTCCTTTCTGGAAAATAAAAAAGTTTACCGTTGGTAAGATGAGAGCATTGGACGAATCGGCATCGAACCAATCGTACCATTGGACGAATCGGTATTGGACGAATCGGACATTGGACCAATCGGCATTGGACCAATCGTCCCTTTGGACGAATCGGCATTGGACCAATCGTCGTCGGACGAATCGTCCGGGACCGGTGCCACCGCGTTCAGTTAACTCTATTCCACATGCAGCGTATGTGCACAATGATGAAATACTACATTAAGAAATAATGTGCAACTAAAAACACACACCACCAAAAGCAGCTCGTTTGACACGCTTCCGTTACGAGCTCCTGGTGTTCTCAAGATTCCTATTTTGGCTTTGTGGATTATTATATCTGTTCCAGCATTTAGAATCACTCCACCAAAACGCATTTGCTTTAAACTCGCCCGTCTTTGCAAGATTAATATTAGTCTCTCTAGGAAGGTCGCGTTTAAACCAAATTCCCTCTGTTATGTTCCTACTGCGTTCCTTTATTCTGAACACGATTATCTTTTTGTCATAGAACCTATATCATAGGCTACGTCTGTCCCTAACACTCTAACTTCATTCAGTACTTGCAGCGCCATCTGCTTTTATTCGGTGGCCGAAGTAGGAACAGAGCTCACCGCTATCGCACGATGCGTAAAATCAAGGAGAAATACCGGAAAAAAAGATAAAGTTAGTAAGAAAACAGATTTTATCTGTGGTAACACGCACCTGCTCGAACTGACTACGACGTTTGTTCTGTTACGTAGGTTTTATATCGTGTTTTATTCATTTTCTTTGCATTGCAGCGTAATTTTAAAAAACGGAATCAGCGTTATTTTATTTCATAAAAAGGAACAAGTAAAATGGCATGAAAATAACTGGAGGCGTAGCTTTGATTCACTGTGATGGAAATTCAAAATATTATTGGTTCAGTAGAATTTTTTCTTTGTAGTACAAGATGTATGAAGATAAAGCTGAAAGAAAACGTCGCTTAAGTAGAGGACGACAGCGGCGATGGTGTGCAAACCAATCTTCTAATACGTTGTATAACTTGAACGAAGGTAGAGCTAATCGCAGACGAAATGAAACTTTTGAAAAAACGCAAGCCAGACATATTACTAATGTTTTTTCGTATGCTAAACGCTGAGAGCAAGATCCTGCTGAACAACTACAAGCTCGACGTAATGCAGCCGCTCTCTCAGACGCAATTTACCTTCAGCAAGAAACTCCAAAAGAATTTCAGACTCGACGTTCTGCAATTTGTCCATCACTTCAGACTCGACGTACTGCAAATGCTCAAAAGAACTTCAGACTCGACGTACTGCAATTGCTCAAAAGAACTTCAGACTCGACGTACTGCAAGAACTTCAGACTCGACGTTCTGCAAATGCTCAAAAGAACTTCAGACTCAACGTACTGCAAATGTTCAATCACAAGCAAATCATCTCCAGCAAACTGCAATTGAACAAGAATATTTTGGCCAAGTTATTAGAGAAAAGGCAGTTCAATTTGATGAACCCCAATTAGTTGAACATAGCTTTGGCCTACTAAGCATTTATCTCATAGAAATGCGTAGTTATGTATTAGGTGAAACATAATTATCGGCCCCTAACCGCAAGCGATCATAGAACGTCGGCAAATGCAAATAGCTGTTTGCGATAATGGCTGATTGCAGCGTCACCCAACAGCTTTCCAGGTAAACGTAACATCTCACAGCTGTAGTGACAGAAGAGACGAAAGTTGACGGTGAAAGCAATGTCGTTCGAGAAGCAACATTTGAGGCACTGCCTCCTGTTCGCGTTTCAGCTGACAACGAGGGCAGCGGAAGCCGAGCAAATGATCTGTGCTGCTTTGGGTGAGGCTGTTGTGTCCAGCAGTACGTGTAAGAAGTGGTTCCAGCGGTGTAAGCAGGGAAATGTCGATCTCCGTGATGCAGAACGTCCGGGACAGCCATAGAAAGTTGACGATGAGGAACTGGAACAACTGTTGGACGCGGATCTCTGTCGCACACAGTCAGAGCTCGCCCAGGAACTCGGAGTAACACGGCAAGCCATTGCAAAGCGCCTGCACAGGCTTGGACAGATTCACAAGGAGGGCCGTTGAGTGCCCCACAAACTCACAGCTGCGAACAAGTCTAGGCGCTACCATGTTGCTGCCTCCTTGCTCTCTAGATTCAAGAAGAAGAGTTTCCTCCACAAGATTTTGGCCTGTGATGAAAAGTTGGTCATCTACTATAATCCTAAGCGGTGCAAATCGTGGGGTTATCCAGGGCAGCCTACCACCTGTTCCGCCAAACCGAATATCCATGCCAGGACGTTGTTGCTGTGCATATGGTGGGATCAGCGCGGTGACGTACACTATGAGTTGCTCAAACCTGGTGAAATGGTCAATGCTGAGCGTTATTATCAGCAACTAATTCGTGTGAGGGAAACACTGGAGGCGAAAAGGCCATACACCGCCAAGGCCGGAAAGTAGGTCCAGTTGCTTCAGGGGATAACGCGCGTCCTCACACCGCGAAAACGATTTAACACTATCACCGATCTGGAATGGGAGATTTTGTCTTACCCGTCGTATTCTCCTGACTTCGCCCCGTCGGATTATCACCTCTTTTGCTCCCTGCAACATCACCTGAGTGATACGCACTTCACTTCTCTCGAGCAGGTTCACACAAGTATTGATGGCTTTGTCAACTCGAAACAGCCCTCTTTCTTCCTCAGTGCCATTCGGCTGCTCCCTGACTGGTGGCTCAAATGTATCCAACACGACGGGGATTATTTCCCTGATTAGGTACGTATTCGATTCGCTATAATTTGCTGTCAACGTGTCGTGGCTGTGACCGAGAATTAAGTTGCACATGTAATATATGTATTTTAAGATTCGTGTAATAAAAATTTCAGTCACAGCTTTTTTACGTGTGTATGACTCGGGCTCTGATCTAGTCCCTATGTAAAGCCTCATTCTCCCATTTTCATCATGTAGAGGAATTGCGTAGACCAACGCACAATCATAAATGTCAAACGGTTATACACTGCCGGACAATTGCTAAGGACGGATGACAATAGCAACGATAGCAACCATAAAATGGAAGGCAGGAAAATGTGGAAATTAGCATAAGTGCGGGATACAGTAAGACGTGCTGTGCGTATGCAAATTTTGGATTGCCGAACTTGTTCGTGACGTCATAGCGCTGATAAAAGATATAAAGGATTTGACGCGTATTAACCGTTGTTGTTCAAACGCAAAGTTGAAAGGGGAAGAATCAATTGACGAACTTGCAATTTTCAGTATGTCTTCCCGACATCACCTAGATGATTTTACGCGTGGCCGTATTATTGGCAAGATTGAAGAAGGGCGAAAAATAACAGATGTTGCCAGGGAGTACGACGTCAGCCACAGTGTTGTTTCAAGGCTTTGGAAATCATTTCAAACAAATGGAGAGTGTAGCAAACATCACGGCGGAGGTCGTGTTCGCAGTACGACACCTGCAGAAGATCGGTACATAGTGCTATCAACAAAAAGACACCGGCGCAGCACAGCTAGTGAGGTAGCAAATCAGTTTATAGCTGCTACTGGCAAGCGGATCTCCCGAAAAACTGTCGCCAGACGTTTGCATGAAGGAGGACTATACGCCCGCCGTCCTGTTGTGTTCATCCCATTGTCCAGACGTCACCGTACCGCCCGTTTGCAATGGTGCCATCAACATCGCAATTGGACTGATAACGACTGGTCTGCTGTCCTCTTTTCAGATGAGAGCAGATTCAGTCTATCGTCTGATTGTCGACGACAACTGATCTGGCGTGATAGTGGTACTGCATATTGTCCAGCAAACATACAGGAAAGGGACCGATATCCGACATGTAGTGTCATGGTATGGGCTGGCATCATGATCAATGGTCGTACGTCCCTCTATGTGCTTCCAACTGGGACTATGACTGGCCAACGATACATTAATGATGTTCTGCTACCTCATGTTTGCATGTTCCGTGGTGCTGTCGGTGATAGATTCATTTTCATGGACGACAACGCAACATGTCATCGAACAGTCGCTGTCCAGGAGTGTCTTGAGAGCAAGGATATTCAACGCCTCGTATGGCCAGCACGTTCTCCAGATCTGAATCCCATTGAAAATGTGTGGGATGCTTTGGGGAGGAGTCTTGCTGGTCGCCAATGCCCTCCAATAAACAAGGGCACCCTCATCCGTGCACTGACAGAGGAATGGGATAAATTACCCCAACAGCTGCTTGAAAATGTTGTTCAAAGCATGACACGACGTGTGGAATCCTGCATCGCCCTCCATGGTGGCCATATCCCCGTATTGGCATCTTACGCCGGAACGCCTGCGGACGGTAATTGCATTTTTTTCACGTTTACGTATTCTGCACAAAATGGCCTGTTTGTTCCTTGAACACGTTCCAAAGCCTTCTGGATTCCAGAGCACAATAAATTGTCTTTCTTGTAATGTCCTGGCATTCTGACATTATTTTATTTCACTTGGCATCCAACCACACTTACTTTTTTATGCGCTATGTAGCCGTTTATAATCCGTCCTTAGCAATTGTCCAGCAGTGTACAAGGTTCTTAGGAAAGTCCGTTTACCCCCCCCCTCCCTCTAACTTTTAAACCGCGTATCGTACCGCCACGGAAGTTACATGTCTCTATAGGAAAATGACCATGCGCAATCGATGATTGGAGGTGCTTTTAGCACCCCTTGTGACGAAATACGGAACTTAGTAGCACTAACTAACTAAACCAAGAGAGATACGCAAAAATGTCCAATTACAAAATGAAAGAGCGATTTCTAATTAGTACAAAACTACACTTGGTTTAACAGAAACACTTACAGAGAAGACAAGAAACGCGAACAAAGTGACAGATGCCCGGCTGCTAGCACGCGAGAACAACAGAAAAGTGGTTACGTGATATAACACGTAGTTATGCTAACTTCAAGTTTGATGTAAAATTACGTCAGACAGCCGAAGGGCTGTAAATGATGGGTGGGAATTGAGAGTGTATCAGAGCACGAGGTCGGCAAGTAGAAGGCTATCTTCACGAATGACGAGTGCTGAATATGGTCTTGCTGTACGGAGAATCTCAGCAGAATGCAAAAAAAAAAAAAAAAAAAAGGCTGTGAGGTTGTACACTGTACGGTTTTCCACTCATCAGCATCCAGCTGCACAGACAATTGCCAAAGTTGTCCGGCGCCTGCGAGAAACAGGAAGCGTTACTGAGCGTCATCGTTCCAGTCGTCCCATTGGTGTCGGTGTGCGAGTATATCCTGCGGATGTTTTGGGCTACGTTCTTGAAAATCTCCGACGTAGTACGACGGCAGTGAGCCATGCGCGTGGATTATCAGCATCACCAATGTAGCAAATCTTGAACGAACATGGTGCGCATCCCTACAGTGATGCTGTCGTGCAAAACCTGATGCCTGGAGACCTTCAAAAGTGGCATGACTTTTGTAGCTTCATCTTGAACACCTTACAAAAAAAGCCGTGGTTTGTGGACAGCATCCTATGAACTAACGAGTCAACGTTTACAAGGGACGGGATCATCAATCACTAGAACTCCCACAATTGGAATCTGAGAAATCTACACATGACGAAACAAGTACGCCATCAAGTACGCTGCTCACTTAATGTGTGGTTTGCCGTGTTACTCCGAGTTCCTGTGTTCATTGAGGGAAATTTAACAGGTCAGCGTTACTTGCAGCTGTTATGTGGTCCAGTAAGCGATTGGTTGAATGACGTTCCTTTGAATACTTTACCACTCATATGGTTTTAACATGACGGTGGCTGTCCTTCCCACAAAACATTTCCAGTTCGCTCGTTTTTATCTTGCACGTTCGGCAACAATATTATTGGGTATGGTGGCTGTACGAAATAGCCGCCACGGTCACCCGACCTAACACAGATTGACTTCTTCTTTGGTGGATACGTGAAAGATCAAGTGTACTCTACGGAACCTTCTAGCGTGGCAGATTTAAAGGAACGAATCCTCAGGGCCTGTAATTTTGTAACTCCTGCGATGCTGTATGCTGTTCGAGATGCATTTCTGTCCCGAGTGCAGATGTGCATCGTCGCTGATGGTGCACACTTTGAACAATATGTGCGGTAGACTACTCGCTAGGTTAGCTGCACCTGTACTACACGAACTGTGTGTTGCGTATTTGCTGTTTTGTGTGTAATTTAAAGATTACTACTTTAACATGTCTTGTCTTTTCTACAAGTGTTTCTGTTGAACCAAGTGTCGTTTTGTACTAATTAAACACCGCTCTTTCATTTTGTATATGGATTTTTTTGCGTGTCTCTCTTGGTTTCTGAGTTAGTTTTGCTAAGTTCCGGTTATTCAAAATTGGGGGCGCTACAAGCCCGTCCAATCGATTGAGCATGGTCACTTTCCTATAGGTACATGTTACTTCCGTGACGGTACGATACGCGGTTTAAAAGTTAGAGGCGGGTAAACGGACTTTCCTAAGAATCTGTATATAACACCTAATCCCAAAGTCATAATAAATACGACGGCCGTTCCATATAAACTGAGCGTAACATCACACAAAATGAAAAAAATATAGGTACATCAGAATGTATGTCAGTTTTCTCAAAGTATCTTCTCTCGGATTATATGCAACTGTCCCATCGTTCAGTCCACTTTTCAAAGTATGTAGCGAAGGCATTTTGTAGAAGCTGCTTAAACGATTCTTGTACATCTTGAATAACGTCCGCATTTGTGTTGAATATTTCGCCACGGAACCTCTTCTTCATTGTTGGAAACAACCTCAAATCGAATCAGGCGAATTCAGGATTGTAGGATGGCTGTTGCATGATTTCAATACTACATATCGTAAGAAACTGCTGACAAGCAGCCACATGTAGGCGAGAGTTATCACGGTGAAGGGTCTAATTACCAACCAGTTCCGGTCGCTTAATCGATTTAAGACTGAAATGTCTTGAAGCATTTACAGTAATTTCTGGAGGAACGGAATGCTGGTAGGCCTCACGTTTATTAACAACGAAAATTATCATCATCATCTTCCCAGCTGATTTAGTTTGGCTGATTTTTTCGGCAAAGGGGAGCCTGTGTGTTTCAAGACACACGTTGCACGCTTCGTGAGGAGGTCGAAAAAGTGGACCTATGTTTCTTCGGCAGTTATTACTGTGTTTTGAAAGTTTGGATCCTGGGCAATCATTTGTGTCCACTCATGAAACACTTGAACTCTGGCTAACAATTGTTCTCTCGTCAGGTTATGAGATACCCATCTGGAAGACACAGGATGATGCAGTAATTTGTCGCGTAGAATGCGGAATGACGACGTTTTTTGAAATTTTAGTTAACGCCTCTATGTCTTCACACGTCATTCGTCAACCTTCTTGCAGGATTGCTAAAACAGTGTTAATAGTACGCTCTGTAACACAATTTTCAACTCGACTAGGCTTAGGAGCGGGTTCTGTCGACAAACGCCATTTTTACGCTTTCCAACCGTAGGTTGAAGAAGCGTATATATTAAAGAAAAAATATTTAAAAAAAAGAAAAAATTGACTGTGACCTTTCCTTGATTTCCGTGACCGTTTTCTCATTCCGTGACCTGGTAGACACCCTGCATATGTGGTTCCTTGCTTGCCCGTTATCATGAATGTTCTCAGCAACACAAACATCTTTGTCCGTCTGTCTGTCTGTCCTTCGGCACGATAACGCGCGTAAAAATGGTTCACTTTCGATGAAAGTTTAGTATGAGGTAGGGGGCGACCTGTGAAGGAACCCTATTGAAAATGGACGAAATGGGGTCAAAGGTCAGGACATAGAAGCGGGATCCATTAAATCGGCCTTATACGTCATAACGTACTTAAAATGCATCGATTGCGACAAAACTTCATCATGCTGTTCCGAAGATATACTGAACGGTTTCTGTTTAATATAATCGAAATGGGATCAAAGGTCTGGGCACAGGAGCAAGATTTATTCCACAGCCATTATCCTCATAACTTGACTAAGAATGTTTCTTTTGCAATAAAACTTTAGTATGTTGTTCCTGATGTATACTGGACCAATCTGTGGAATATCATCGAAACGGAGTCAAATGTCAGGGCACATGAGCGAGATTTATTCCACAGGCATTATCCTCATAACTTGAGTTATGATTTCTGTTATGCTGGAAAGCGTATCATAATCAGTGCATTGTATGATTTTACTAACTTGTTTGAAAACGTAGTGCCATTTAAAAATCGTTGACTCATCCAAACATTTATCTTTGTAAGCTTTTTTCATTTAATCAACTGTTTCTGGAGCCGTTTTACCCAAACGATAACAACCTTTTCTCGCGCAACGCATTTCACTTCTTAACTCTGAATCACTCACTTCCATAGCTCTATGGCGAAATGCAGATGGACCTTAAACAACTGAACAAGAACAAAACCAAAATCATCTTCCATGGATAATAACTGTTGCCATAATTACTGGTCATAGATACTTCCTTAAGTCGTAGTTAGTCGTCTAACTGGTTATTTCCCCTTTCGTATTGTTGCCATCTCAAAGCAAAATTACTCTCAGTTTTTATGGAACGGCTTTTGTACATAGGAGCCAATTCTTGAAGTTTTAGAACTCAAATCTGCCATTGCATATGCTTTAAATTAAACGAATTATTTACAGAATGAATACATAAACTGTTTTCTGTTTTGTTTGTTATGTATTGCTGAACGTGCAATGTTTGTCGTCTTAATCCAGCAGTCCGGTACACTGGAGAAATTTCGGCGTCATGATACTTTAACACCTACATCAACAAATGGATGGAAGCTACCGGTTTCTTATAGACATTTGATTATTTGGTGCATTTATTCTTTTGAAGCTAGTCGTAAGCTTCTCGCAATAGGAACGGAAACTTTAACAAATGAAACCTTTTATTTCAAATAAAACCCATCAAAAATCTACCTTGTAGGATATGCCCAAACGACACTGTCCTTTTGCACTTTAAAATAATAAGTCAGTAAGCATTTTTCCTGACTTCCTATCAGCAGTTTAATCTATTCAGTTTAAAGTTTCAGTCCGGTAAACTTTTATTTTTACTCCGGATGGTCGTACAACTTCGGAGACTAAACTATGCAAACACTGCTACTCTCAAATAATCTTCACGGTGAATTCGTGGACTGCAGTTAATTGCGAGTGCGCCACTTAAACGACTCTATTCGCGAAACAAGTCATGAATGAAACAAGCAGCTGTAATGATGTTTAGGAAATTATTTTCTAACACATTCCCAAAACGCATATTCGCCTTTCTTTCCACTAACGTACGTATCTTCTTTATTTAGTAAATATCGTTCAGTTTCCTCATGGACTAAGTTCTCTCCCATTTCTCTTCAATTGTTTTTGCTGTTGAAATGGTTTCTGATATATGTTCCATTTCTTCACTTTAGTCTCATTCAACTAATAACTTCATAGATCTACCTCAGTTTTGGTGTTCCAGCTAAGAATTGCATATATTCATTCTACTAGACAGTTTCCTATGTTCCTTTGGCTCTATGTGATGTGCCCGGTTTCTTTATTTTTGTTTAAAATTCATTAATGGATTTTCTAATTTAGTTAATTGTTTTATTAGGTTCTTTCATTTGGTCTTTCAAAATTATGCCTAGAATTACTCTTTCAATATTCGGTCATGCATCTTGTACTTTTCTAATGCGCTATGTCTCCGCACGATAACATTAGAACTGAGCATTAATTGAAAGTCTTCCGTTCGGACAACATCGCAATTCTGTTCCTGAATATATATTCTAATTTTTAGTGCATCTCTTGTTCCACGTTTCCATTGCTTTCAGTTACACTGACGGAAAAAAATCCCAACACCACGAAAATATAGTTGCAGAGGAATGAAATGGCGACTATACATTCGCATAGGTAACATATTTAATCGATTAAGGTTTCAAGATCACAGCTTATTGTAAACGCGAGAAGAGCCATTTTAAATGTGAAATGCTGGTACATTAATAACCGGTGTAACCGCCAGAATGTTGAATGCAAGCACGCAAACGTTCATGCACTGTGTCGCACAGCTGCTGGATGTCAGTTTGTGGGATGGAGTTCCATGCCTGTTGCACTTGTTCGGTCAATACAGGGACTGTTAATGCTGGTTGGGGGTGACGCTGGAGTTGTTGTCCAATGATGTTCCATACGTGCTCGATTGGTGAAAGATCTGGTGATCAAGCAGGCCACGGAAACATGTCGACACTCTGTAGAACATGTTGGGTTACAACAGCGATATGCGGGCGAGCGTTATTCTGTTGGAAAACACCCCCTGGAATGCTGTTCATGAATGGCAGCACAACAGGTTGAATCACCAGACCGACGTACAACTGTGCCGTCAGGGTGCGTGGGATAACCACGAGAGTGCTCCTGCTGTCATAGGAAATTGCTCCCCAGACCATAACTCTAGGTGTAGGTCCAGTGTGTCTCGGCCGCAGACAGGTTAGTTGCAGGCGCTCACCTGGCCTCCTTCTAACCAACACACGGCCATCACTGGCACCCAGGCAGAACCGGCTTTCATCAAAAAACACAACAGATCTCTACTCCGTCCTCCAATGAGCTCTAGCTTGACACCACTGACGTCGCAAACGGCAGTGGTTTGGAGTAGGTGGAATGCATGCTACAGGGCGTCTGGCTCGGAGCTGTCCTTCAAGTAACCGATTTGTAACAGTTCGTTGTGTCACTGTGGTGGCAACTGCAGCTCGAATTGCTGCCGCAGATGCAGTACGATGCGCCACGGCCATACGCCGTACATGGCGGTCTTTCCTCTCAGTAGTGTCACGCGGCCGGCGGTAACCGGGTCTTCTTGCGGCAGTACCTTCCCTTGACCACCGCTGCCAACAATCATGCACAGTGGCTACATTCCTGCCAAGTCGTTCTGCAATATTGCGGAAAGAAAATCCACCTTCTCGTAGCCCTATTACACGAACTCGTTCAAACTCCGTGAGTTGTTGATAATGGCTTCTTCGTCTTCTTAAAGGCATTCTTGACTAACATCAACACCCTACGGCGAATCTCAACGATAACTAACGCTCACGAACGTTACAGCGCGTATTTACAGCAAACCTACTTTGCATGTTCCGAGGGGCGCTACTAGCGCCACACGTATGCGCCAGCGCGAAATTTGCATAGACGTCATCTTACAGATGTACTCTCACCGCCTAAAAACTGTCGTTTATCTAACACAACCCCTTCTTGGTGTTGGGATTTTTTTCCGTCAGTGTATTTGTCGCAAATGATTGAATGAAACTTACATCTCCCGCTGTTTTCTTCTTAAGGGTGATTTAAACAGTCGTAGTGTACATATATGCTTTTCATAATATATTTTCCCAGTTATCTATTTTCATACCTGCGTATCTATATCTCTGATTTAAGGCATTTTGCATTTCATTTGAAAAGAAAGCTAAGTAGTCAGCACTTCTCAAGCTTTTAATTCTGTTGCTTCATATTTTCGTTCATGTTTCGTTCCAGGGAAGAACTTGAAGTGCTAATTCAGATAATGTAGTTAAAGCTTTAGACGAGTCTTGATGTTATGATAAGTCATGACAACACGAATCATCTTTTATATAGCAATACGTGCCCTCAGTACCCAACCAACAGCTTTGGGAGATTTTATCTGAACGAGAGGTTCGTTCATGGATATGTTTTTACCAGACAAGCTTAGGTTTTTTTTATAGAATACTGATATCTGTTTCAGTTTCTTTTACAGCTCATGCCGTTCAATCTGCTTATAACGAGCCCGTATTAAGCGGGATCCCAGATTTAACGTGCAAAACAGGTTGTTTGGTATGATGATAATTCAGAGATAATTTAATATTTTTAACTAACACAGTATAATAAAATCCGTGGATTTAACGAGAGGGAAAAACTAAGTGACCAATTTTAACAAGAGAAGAAAGTTTGATGAAATTCCATATTTAACGAGGAAGAGAACCCTAACTGCGCACTGCCTTGGAACAGAATAACAGAAATGGTAGCGTACGCGAAGAAACAGCAAAGGCGCGTTGGAATCTTGGTATGCTAGTGGATGAATGTTGATGGGAAAGCAATAGGAACGGAGTACATCAAATTCTCAACAACCGAGTTGTGAAAGGGAATCTCCCCCACGCACTACGAGAGGCTATACCTTGAATGTGCCGTGCCAGTAGAGATGATAACAAGCGCCCTACTCTTAGGCAAAAAAGTGGATAGCTGAGGTTCACGCACATGTATTAAGTATATTTCTGGACGACGCTGACAGTGAGAGATAATGGAAAATTGAAATGGGGATGTGGCCTGAGGGGAAATAGGAGAAAACAATTTCTGGAATTGTATTCAATGCCCCCTTTCACCCTCCAAGCGAGCGTTGCATTAGGAAGATCGGTGCTGTTTTTACTTCATGTGTGGGTGTTTTGGTAAACAGAGGTCAATATCACGTAACCACCAAGTACAAAATCCTAAGCTTTTATAAATGACAAAATGTCTATGAGATAGTGTTATCCGTAAACGACAAAGTGACAAAATGTCTAAGTGTTATCCGTAAACGACAAGGTAGCCATCATTAGAGAACTAGAAGAAGGTGCAAGAATGTTGGCATATGTTATGATACACACCGAAGAGACCAAATATTATGACTTATGACCACCTGCCTAGTATCCTGTTGGTCCTCCACGTGCTGATAAAACAGCTCTTACTGGATAGGCATGGACACTACAAGATTTATAAAGGTGTTTTGTCGTACCAAAACGTTACAATAAGATCCTTTAATTCTTGTAAGTTACGTAGATGAGCAGCCGCCGATCGGATTTGCTACTTCAGTATAAACCACTGATGCCTGATTGGAATGATGTCTAAGAAAGTTGGAGGCCATGTAATACATGGAGGTCTTGCTGGTGTGCCGTGCACTATTCTCGAACAGTCTGAGAAATTTGGCATGACGCATTATTCTACTGAAAGAGAGCGTGAATAGAGTAGTGTACTGTTGCCATGAAATAACGTACCTGGTCTGCAGTGATATTTACGTAAGTGATACACGTCATCGTTCCCTGCAAATGAATTACTGGACTCAGGGTTTCTCATCAGAACATTGCGCAAAGCATTAAATTTCTTCCATCTTCTTGTTTTCATCCCACCGTGTATTTTGCTTCCAACAATTTCCCAGGCAAATGACGCACACATGCCCGAACGTTCACATGGTGGGAGAAAACCAGATTCATCAGACCAGACGTCATTATTTCAGTCATTCAAAGTCCAGTTTTTATGTTCGCTTGACAATTGTACGCGCTTTCATGAGTTTTTATGTTCGCTTGCCAGTTGTAGGCGCTTTTTTGAGTTTTTATGTTCGCTTGCCAAATGTAGGCGCTTTTATGAGTTTTTATGTTCGCTTGCCAATTGTAGGCGCTTTTCGTGAGTTTTTATGTTCTTTTGCCAATTGTAGGCACTTTTATGCTCTCTTGCCAATTGTAGGCGCTTTCATGAGTTTTTATGTTCTTTTGCCAATTGTAGGCACTTTTATGCTCTCTTGCCAATTGTAGGCGCTTTTATGAGTTTTTATGTTCTCTTGCCAATTGTAGGCGCTTTTATGAGTTTTTATGTTCGCTTGCCAATTGTAGGCGCTTTTATGAGATTTTATGTTCGCTTGCCAGTTGTAGGCGCTTTTATGAGTTTTTGTGTTCGCTTGCCAATTGTAGGCGCTTTTCGTGACTTTTTATGTTCTCTTGCCAATTGTAGGCACTTTTATGCTCTCTTGCCAATTGTAGGCACTTTTATGAGTTTTTATGCTCTTTTGCCAATTGTAGGCGCTTTCATGAGCTTTTATGTTCGCTTGCCAATTGTAGGCGATTTTATGAGTTTTTATGTTCTCTTGCCAATTGTATTGGCTTTCATGAGTTTTATGTTCGCTTGCCAATTGTAGGCGCTTCCATGAGGTTTTTATGTTCGCTTGCCAATTGTAGGCGCTTTCATGAGCTTTTAGGTTCGCTTGCCAATTATAGGTGAACCAAGGTTAGCATGGTCACTCGGAGTGGCCTGCTGCTACGCATCCGCATTTTCAGCAGCATTCGATGTGCTGTGTGTTGTGACACACTTCTTCCGTCACCTGCATTCAAATGTTCAGCGGACTGTGCCAGAGAATCCATTCTGTTGGCTTGAACCATACGGAATAGCCTTCGCTGAGCTCTGCCATCGATAAGTGGTGATCAGCCTACACATTGCCGTCTTTCCGTGATCTTTCCCACCTCGGACCACTTTTTGAAGGTACGAACCATGGTTCAACGTGAGCACCCTACAAGCCTTGCTGTCTCGGATATGCCCTGACTGAGTCGTCTGGCCATTGCAATTTGGATTTGTCAAATGTGCTTAAGTCAGCTGCCTTTCCCCATCTGTAGAACAAGAATAACACAGATTAACAGAACTCAGTATCATGTAATTAATCAATAGGAACTGTAACCCATCTCTGTTCCCAACCTGATGCTCCGCAGTTCGTTTTGCCCTGATTCTTTCAAGATAGCTTTATTCCGTTATCGAATTAGAAGAGCCTTTGCCGCCTCCTCGGTTTTTCATTCTAGACAATGACAACTAAAAAACATAATGAGTTGGCCACTGAGGCCGAATACACCTCAAACCATTAACCAAATTTTGTCGGAAAATCCAGATCCAGGCGTATTAATCCTTCGGTGCCGCAACTAAGCTAGCTGGGCTTTATTCCCTACTTGCTAAATGTTTCCTGTCAACTCAAGAACCCGCTCAGGAGGATGAACTTTGGTGTCGGCATAAGGTCTCCTGCATCTTTATGTACCATGCGTAGAAAAAATATTGATAGCCCCCATCTTTTCCAACGAGTCAGTTGTTTATGCCATCCCACTACAATATCCAAACGGAGGCAAGCGACACTACTTCGGAATGATCAAGCGTTCGTTCAGAATGAGACTCAACGAACATAAAAGAAGGCACAAGTGTCGGAAATGTAACCACTGCCCTGTCCAGAGAAGTAAAGTTCAAGTCCACTGATCCTATGTGGGATGATATAAAGAAATTAGCTTCTTACTCCACGCCTTAAATCTAATGGCATTCACGAAAGCTTAGAGATAATTGCCAACAGTGAGGCTTGCAATGACAGCGTCTATCTAGAATTGCCAAGAATTTGGAACCAGTTCGTGAAATAATGCTGAGTTTTCTCCCACGATTCTGTGTGCCCAACCAACATGACTCCTCGTTTCTTCGAATGAATAATCACATTTGCATCTATTCATTTATTGTCTACTCAAGTCACGACGTTCAAATTGTTGAAGTGTTCTATTATCTAGTTTGCAGTTTGCTGTCTACGTTCCTAGAGAAAGCCATCTGGTTAATGTACGAAAGCTTTGAAGCTTTGGTTTCCTATTCTACGCCAAGAAATTCGGATCATTAGTATATTCATGCTATTTTCAATATCAGGTGCTATTTATATAGTTTCATGGCCACCTTCACACAATCCGTCGTTTACATGCAGTTGCACCTGTGCAGCGTTATTTCATATAATAAACACTGTACGTGGCTGAAAAGAATATCATGGTTAACCCTTGTGTATTCCTATTTGTATGCTCAAGATCAATCCCCTAATATCCTCACTCCTTCTGGGTTTGCAATTTCTGTGTCCGGCAGTGCAACTACTACTGAAAAATATCAACTGTGATAATAATGAATAATCTACTTAAAATAATCAAATTTAAAGTTGCTTCTTTATTGTATTTCTAGATCATGGAAGCATAAATGTGCTAAATCGATTTCCTGGAGAAACGTACTATAAATTTTGAACTACTCGTCTCCTTACCGTGTGATAACTATCTGATTCTATGTTTAGTTACTTCAGATAGTATGCGAAGCGCCAAGCGTAAACTCTCCTCAAAACGTACCTTTTTACGAAATACATATTTAATATATTGCACAAATCGCTAATGATCTATTCAGTATACATTACGAAAATGTTCAGAGTATTGTGGCCCGCAATATACAGGGTTTAGGCAGAATAATTTGAACACCTAGGAAAAGAGGGTTTAACGTACTTAGTAGGGTATGAGACCAAATTCGGCATTCAAAAACCGCCTGAATCCTCCTTGCAATGGACTCATACAAATCCTGGATGGTGGTTAGTGGGATGCTACACCTTTCTTCATGCAGAAACTGCTCCAGGTCTATGAGAGATGCCGGAGGAGGATAAGGAAATTTTACTCTGTTTTCTAACACATACCACAGTAGCTGGATGATGTTTAGGTCTGGTGATTTAGAAGGCCAAGCAAAGGTGTAAAGGTTCGTTCTCATGTTCCTCAAACCATAATTGGACGTACCGAGCTGAGTGAATTGGCGCGTTATCATCTTGATAGATGGCATCACCTAAAAGAAGCAATGCCTGAGACACTGAATGGACTTGGTCGGCCATAATGGTTCCAGACGGCCTGCCAGTCATCCGTCCTTTCAAGGTGATCAGGGACCTTCTGAAAACCACGATATGACCGCCCAGAGCATGACAGAACCACCACCACCACGCTGCACTGTTGGGAGCAGACAATCTGGGTTGTACGCTTCTGACGGTGTTTTCCACTCGTAAACACGTCTTACGGTGGGGATTAGTGTGAATGTGGATTCATCCGACCACATTACACGCTTCCATGAATCGGCAATCCACGTTGTGTGCTCTTGGCACCATTGCCATTGCCGTTGTGCATTCACCCATGTCACCAGAGGTTTTGCAATAGCACCTCTGCCTTGAATATCTTGTTTATGCCGTTCCCTGCTCACTGTTTTCGTGGATAGTGGGATCTGGAGGTGCATATTGAGCTTCATACTAATTTTCGGCGCCGTGGTCTTCTTATTACGGGTAACAATCCTCTTTAAGGCTCTCCTGTCTCCATCAGTCAAAGACGTTTTCCGGTCGCTCTTGTGTTGCACAGACGAGGTTTTGCCACGGACACGGTATGCTGTCATGACGTTAGATACAGTAGCTCTGGATATCCCCACTACCCTGGAGACTCTTCTTACAGAGGCATCAGCCAGACTGCTGCCTCTGTGAGAAGAGTCGCCAACAATTAACCCTCTTTCGATGTCCGTTAAGTCATTTCGTCATCACCCTGAAAGAAATTTTGCACAATACACTTTAAATGCACGTAAACAGGACCTTGAGGTTCTAAGCAAAGCTATTACAACCAAAAAAACTGGTGGATGCCTTTGCGTATTTTGATGTACGTAGCTACATTAAAGGTCACGTCACTGAGCGTGGTGTTCATATCTGTCCAACCCGGGTATATGTAAATTTGGACAGATTAGTTGTTACTGATACGGCATATATTGGAATTTACTGATGTAAGCAAGAGAGCTCGAAAGGGTATTGATTCCAGAAATCTAACATTTACATATAAATTTATTTTTTTACCTATTTTGCGTCAAATATGAATCATTTTGCTTTATTTATGATGTGGTCGACTGACTTCTCTGAGGGCTATGTAGCCTTTTGTCGTGGGATGAGTTTTCTAAACTTCAATATAAGAGATATTAGAATAAACTTTGTGCTCCCAATATCTTATGTTTGCCCAAAGAGACAGATAAAGAAATTTTGCATTTTACTGAAACCTGCATTATTCAGACAGTATTAAATTACAAATTAGAAAATGTAAATTTAATGCACCTAGACACCACAAGAAAGCACCTTAATACTTTGATATCTATTCAAACCACACTCTGGAAAACTTTCTAGGTTGACTTTTTCACGCTTGGCTCCGCTTCCGACAGAAACGAACTTCAACTACGAGAGTCAAGGTTCCTAGGAAATCTTTAACCATATCTCATGCAAAACAGATGCCATCTTATTATGTCATCGCGGGAGATGCGTGCTTTTTCAAAGTTCCCTTGGACGTATGTGCCCGTGAGATAACTTTTTTCTCTGCAGAGGAAATTTTATTCACCGGGTTTTCTGCCTTACAAATTTCCTACTTGAGTTTATAATGTACGTCACAGAGGATGTTCCTTGCATTTCTTTTACAAAGCCAGCAAGGAAGTTCACGCCCGGAAAGCAGCACAGTGGGCTAAGTAAGTTTGGGAAAATGTATGCCTAAATTACCCCGATGAGATCAGTTTTAAAGGAAAGTTATCTTCCGAACTCAAAATGGATCACTATCGATCGGCAGTCATGAGAAGGAATGTCGGATATTCTTTCTTTCTCCCGATGCTCACTCACTTTGTATAGGTTAATAGGAGGGCTCGTAAAAGGTAATGAGGCTGAATTTACGTGCGTGATAATTGGATTTGTAGGGAGACTTGCCGACTGGAATGTATTCAGCCTACATTGAAATGCTACCGCATAGAAGCGTCAGATATAGATTGGTCTCAAAATTTTGTGACCAGCACCCATGTATTGCTTTCTCTGACCCTGACTAAATTCGATCTAACTAAAACATCCCCAACGAAAAATACAGGGTGTATATAAATGAAGTATACAACTTCAGTATGCTATCAAAAATACGATAGAAAAATGTCGAGACGTGGCAAGTGTTTAAGTTTGTTAAGTCAGATGATAGATGGCATATAAAGCGCAGTTAGTGCAAAAACTTCGACCAAATGATTACCCACATTGAAAAGCATTTGCGGTAGACACCCTTAGTTTCATTGACGAAGAGGTTATGTAACGATTGGTCGACAAACGGTTGGTCGGCATAACGACTGGTCGACATAACGATTGGCCGACACACGATTGGCCGACAGTAATGATTCGTCGACATAACGATTGGTCGACATAACGTTTGGCCGGCATAACGATTCGTCAACATAATGATTGGTCGGCATAACGATTGGTCGACAGAAATGATTAGTCGACATAACGATTGGTCGACAGTAAGGATTCGTCGACAGTAACGATTGGTCGACAGTAAGGATTCGTCGACAGTAACGATTGGTCGACAGTAAGGATTCGTCGACAGTAACGATTGGTCGACAGCACGTTTGATCAACATAACGATTGGTCGACATAAATTGGCCAACAGAACTTGGTAAAAAAACATAATTCGAATAAGTGCAGCCAGTTTTGCGATAAATTGCCCCACCGGACGATTGCCACACATCTTTCAACAACCCGGAAAATTGCCACACACAGTATGTGGAATTACTCAGTTGAGATTATTTGAACACACAAAGAAATATGGAATTTACCTAAAGTGCCCCAGGGCCCTTTCGGAAATAACATCGATTACAAGGCCCTATGTATAGATTTCACTTAGAGTACAAAAGATGACACAGGGGCCATTTTGGAAATAATATGTTATAATTCTGTGCGTTCTGCGGACTACATTCTAAAAGATATTATTTCCAAAAAGGAACGTTACGTTTTGAGAGGTACCGCTGCGAATGTAAATCATAATCCTATGAAGCAATGGTTCTCTCGACCAATCGTTGTGTCGACAAATCGTGCTGTCGACCAAACGTTACTGTCGACTAGTCGTTACGGTCGACCAATCCTGCTGCCGACCAATCGTTACTGTCGACCAATCGTTATGTCGACCAATCGTAATTCGACAAATCGCGAGACACCGGACGAAGACCCCACACTCCTTTCGCGGATCTGTTTCAGTCATGATTTGACATTCCATGTTTCTGGCAGAATGAATAAACATAACTGCCGAATCTGGGCCACGAAAAATTCCCATGTGGTCGTAGCAGACGAGAGAGACAGTCCGAAGGTTAATTTCTGGGCTGGTCTAATGGACGACAGAGTGATAGGTCGTAAAATGTGAGGCGGAAGTCCACTCATCTCAATTGTGTGCAAAAGTTCAATTCGATAGCGCACTCTTTCACTCTCATCTTGTCACAACTGTGTTTGTAAATGTTGTTGAAATGAGATTCGCGTTGCCAGTACTGTTCACCCGTCAGAATCAACGTTTTTTTTTTTTGTTGTTGTTTTTTGAAAAGAATAAACTCATATGAAACAGCAAATGTAAACTTTATTAGATTGACAAATTCGTTCAACCACTTCAGTAAAGACAATAGTCCAGGTTCGTGATTTTTTTTTTTTTGACGGAAAGTTTAACGACCACCGTGAGCAACTCAATAGGCTATAAGCTGTCGTCCGTAATATTTTCACTAACCATGGTCAACGGAATGTTTATTTACATCTTTACATAATGGGAAACGATTTACTTACGTGAATAAACTGGATCGAAAGAATATTAAATTGCATATATACATCACAGAGTCCAACGGCATAACGCAATCAGGTCTTCGAAAGTGTTCGCTGTTCCGATGAGAAAGACTTTGATACCAATGCATGTTAGCGTTGTTTTGCTCAGCGGTTGACTCAAAAAAGAGACTTTGGGCTATTTCAGTCCCTCCACGCCTCCGCCTTCAACAGCGCGTGAGTCAACCGCAGGCGATCGAATGTCAATCGCCCGCTTCTCCCATAGACTTTACATGGGAAATGTGCCGCCCTACAACGCCCGAACCATTGCCCCAATCTCCTTTTTCTCTTTGACTGGGACATCTACATGGTAAGATTTTTATTTTGATACCTCAACCATATCGTTACGTTCAGCCGTTCTCTCAAAATAGGACTCAAAGTGAAAAACCTTATGAAATTACAATTAACTATACGATATGGCCAAAAGAATACAATTATTTTGGCCATATCGCTCAGTTTACCTTTATGATCTGTTTGATATATTCGGGAAAGTTCTGCATCACCTCACCATACAAACTTACGTTCCCAAAATGTTATTTTCTATTTGACTTGTATCCATTATCTAGTTTCCATCTGTTCTTTTGTAATTAACGGCATCCGGAATTTTATCGCACTATGAAATTTAAAAACCAAATGATTTCTGATAAACTAATAAAACCTATATAATAGGCTACATTTGTCCCTAATGCTCTGACGTCATTCAGTACTTGCAGCGCCATCTTTTTTTATCCGGTGGCCGAAATCGGAACTAAGCTCACCGCTATCGCACGATACGTAAAATCAAAGAGAAATACCGGAAAATAAAATAAAGTTAGTAAGACAAACGACTTCGTCTGTGGCAACACACACCTGCTCGAACAACTGACTACGACGTTTGTTCTGTTACGTAGGCTTTATATCGTGTTGTATTTATTTTCTTCGCATTGCAGAGCAATTTCATAAAAAGGAAGAAAATTGCAGAGTAATTTCCTGAAAAAGGATCTGCGTTATATTATTTCATAAAAAGGAACAAGCAAAATTGTAAGAAAATAACTGCAGGCCTAGTCGTGGTTCACTGTGATGGAAATTTAAAAAAAAATCATTGGTTCCGTGAAATTTTTTCATTGTAGTACAAGATAGAATGATATAAAGCTGAAAGAAAACGTCGTTAAATAGAGAACGACAATATCTATGGCGTGCAAACCAATCTTCTAATACTGTACTTTGCATAACTTCAACGAAGGTAGAACTAACCACAGCTTTTTCAACCGTGCATGGGACGGCCTATGATCTAGTAATTACAATAATGTGATATGTTGAAAGCAGGTTTAAAAAATTTCCAATCCGTTGAACTGAGTCACACGCAAAAGGCGGAATGCATATGGGCGAAACATTGCAGCAGTACTGGCATAACCTGACCCATTGGATAAACTGAGATATGGTATTAACATCATGCTGCTTATAAATAATAACATCATGCCGCTTATAAATAACACAATTTTACCATTAAGCATCATAAATATTATTTTGTTTAGTTTCAACACCAGAATGAACATATGTTTAGGGTTGTGTGGTAGAACATCAAATACATTGTTGGTAAAGTCCGAATTGAGCGCCTACTGTAAAGGAAGAATTTCTCATCACATGCTGGCACACCATCCCCCAGAGGGATAACATAAAACGGTACCAAAGTTCCAGTATCTGTATTATAAACCACTTAAAAGATTATAGAACCACTTAGTTTCGTGTATGGCGACGTCAAAGCGAAGTTTAAGGCTTTTCGAAATAGACGTTTCGATGCCTTATGAGGCATGATGTGTTTTGAAGAGTACGGATTTTAAATTCTTTTTCGCAATGATCATAGGTTTTCTTCGAGTACAGTTACCTTTATCCGATTGAGCATCACTGATCTTAATCCGATTTAATTCGAGTTTACCTATGTGCATAAATTTTAGTTAGATCTCTATCTGGTTTTCGTTTATACACTGGTATCAAGAAATTAACGTGACAAACACAAAATCATGAATAACGCCAAATCCACGCGACAGAATTTGATAAAAGTTGGTACAGACATACATACATACGTATATTGATATAGTACCAATACAAAACAGTAATGGAATGCCGTAAGCGCAAAAAGAGGTAGCATGCACATGGTAGCATGGCACTTCATAAGTGAGCCAACAAGCTGCGCGAATTTCGAGAGCAAATAGGGAGTTTGGTTACCCTGAACAGCTATACAACGAGACCTCATGCTTTTTACAAGGATTTGAATGTGATTTCGAGGACGTAAGTGCCACTCCTCCACCAAGGCTCGCCGAAGTCCCGGGAGCTTTCTGCAAGCGGGCTGTTGGACTGCAATTGCTCTTCACAGGGCATCCTAGACATGTTCTACCGGGTTCAGGTCCTGAGATCTCGCAGACCATTCCATCCTGTGAATATCCTGGTTCTCAATGTATTCGTCGACTAGCCGAGCCATATGGGGACGGACGTTACCGTCCATAAAAAGGTTCTACATCCAACAGCTACCGTGAAAAGCCGTACATAGGTCTCCAGAATGTCATTTTTGCAGCGTGCAATAGTCATAGTGCCTCCTGAAAGAACGTGCAGTAGCGTACGTCCATCTAATATGATGGCAGCTTAAGTCCTTGAGAGTTGGGGCAATTTCAGATTTCGGCTTCCCGCCCCTTTCCAAATGTTCACACGTCGAGAATCCGTGTTTAGGCTGTACTGCGCCTCGTCAGTGAAAGGAATGCAGGCACACTGCTCAAAGGTTTGAGAGGTTGTGTTTTGGGCCCAATTCAGGTGTACCCTTGAGTGTTATACAGCGATGGGATATAAACCTTTGGTTTTCTTGGTTACAGACCTCTGATTCGATACGAATCGAGATACCGAATCTAGTGTTTCTCTCGATTTGGTGGTTCCCATAGCAGAGAACTCTTGCGAAAGTTGCAAGGATGTCGACTGACTGGGGCGGCAAATTAGAGACACACCCTAGTCGTCTTGACGTGTTGTGGCTAATGGGAGTTATTGTCCTGGGCTTCTGGTTATTGTTTCAGCTTCCTGGAACTAGTTCCAGAGATTGGAGACCACTTGCCCCACCACATTCACCCATCTTACTATCTTGCAATTGCCTTGCTTCCAATCTACTGATCGCTGTCCACCGTAAAGAGAATTCTAAGAGATGGTATGGAGATATTCTTCCACTAACAGCCCAACTCAAGACACATTCAGCTGTCTTGATACCTCAGCCTGCGATTGCCCTGCTTTCAATCTACCCCTGCTCTCCACCTTAAAGAGACTTCTAAGCGATGGTGCGTAGCCATTCTTTCACTAACAGTCCAACTCAAAACACATTCAGCCATCTTGATACCTCAGCTTGAGATTGCCCTGCTTCCAATCCTCCGATTGCTCTCCACCGTAAAGAGTTTTCTAAGCGATGGTGCGGAGCCATTCTTCCACTAAGAGTCCAATTCAAGATACATTCAGCCACCTTGATACCTCAGCTTGCGATTGCCCTGCTTCGAATCTACCGATCGCTGTCCACCGTAAAAATATTTCTAAGCGATGGTGCGGAGCCGTTCTTTCACTCACAATTCAACTCAAGCTTCAAACGCCGCATGTCTCCATGACGTACGGTCGTCATTTGCATATTTCAACAGGATCCAGCACTAGGTTGCTAGGGTAAGACGGCTTAGTATTTCCCCTTGCTCGTATCTCTGAAATATCTTTACAATCCATCGTCTCGTTTTGGACATATTCTCGAATGTGTGTTTTTCAAGTCCATTTCGGACACCAGTGTGTTTCTCCATTCAGTAAGTTTTCTGGCATACCGTTACTCGTACTTTACCTTCACATGTCGTTTCACAAACTGTGAAAAGTTATCCACCAGTTTAGTTATTTGGTTTTAAATCAGGCTTATCGTTTTCGTTTACTTCGTTTTTACATCATATAAGCTTAAGAGATTAGATTTCAATAAGCTCCTTTATTTCTACTTACATACTACGTACATCTTGTTTCGATCTATTTTTGTTTCTACATTTATCTAACTTTTCTCCATTCTTTTTTGTTTCACACACTAACCTAGAATTAATTTTCCCCTTTCACCTGATATTGGAATATAAGACGTCCCTTTCGTCTTTTGTTTCATCTCACACAATATCATGCCGATTTCATTTCATCTCATATATTTATCTGGCCCTTCTTAATTTTGCTTGATCTTATACCTTGCCACCCCAATTGCCGAGATGTCAGACGCTTGGAGTTCCGTATAACCGTCCGAGTTGGACGCGTGTTCAATTTCCAGCATGCGTTGTGTATATTTGTCTTACGGCGCGGTTGCTGTAGCTTTTCCGGAACCAGTGGCAGTAAAAGAGGGACAGGTGATTACTCATAGCCATTAGAGCTACTTATCATAGCCACTGAACCGCGAAGCAAAAGGAAATAGAACAGCGAACAATACAAAAGAGCGACTAGATTTTCGCCAATGTCGGTGGTAATATAAATTATAACTAAAGGGATGAAACATCATGATTCTAATCAGTTACTGAAAATTAAGAATATACATTTTTGAATATTAATATCTCGTGTGACCCCAAATGTTCCACTTTGGCCCTCAATTGGGAGAAGAATTAATGAATATGTAGATAAATCCTTGCAGCCATGTGCCAAACACGCTAGTAGACTGGAAAGAGCTCTGGTCATACAGAGTGACAGAGGACGACATACATTTCGTACAGATTCAGTCGGGTGAACACTGATGATATAACAACATGTATCATCTTACTGCAACTTTAAATTATTAATGTTTACCAAAAAAAAAAAGAAAGGCGAAACGTACTAAGTTCACGAGACTTTTAGTTTTATATTAGTTTGCCATACTTAGTGTGTTGTATAGAGTGTTATAACCACTGACAAAATG
The DNA here is from genome assembly GCA_039090855.1 of Macrothele yani. NCBI lineage: Eukaryota > Metazoa > Arthropoda > Arachnida > Araneae > Macrothelidae > Macrothele > Macrothele yani. Next base: position 162,895,759 of record CM077002.1, read on the forward strand.
CTTGGAGAAAAAGCAACGTGTTGTTGAAATAAAGACCCGGAACTGCATCTGTGGTGAAGGCCAAAGACCCTGAATTGAAAAATGAGAGGTTAAACACAACACCTAAATTTGTAGCGGATACAAAGGACTAAGAAGCAAGACTGCGACGGAAATTGTTAAGTCTTCAGAAAGAAGAGAAAATACGTGGAACGCAGAGTTATGGATAGGTCACTTCCTGGAAAGCGAGCTAGAGAAAGACCCAAGCTGAAATAGAGGGACTATATCACAATAATGAATTGATAATCGAATTATTACAAGAACGAAAAGAACGGAGAAAGAGGCCCCGCGACAGCATCTCATCTACACTGCTGGCCACCCAAAATGCAACACCAAGAAGGAAGCATCCGATTGGCCTGAAATTCGCAGCATGCGTCGCCTGCGAAAGGACATGCAAACGATTAGCATTGTAAGGCATATGCAAATCATGTGCGCCCGGCACGCCACCGAGAAGCCCTATAAGATGGGTGCACAGAAGGCGGGGTGTAAGTAGTGGAAGTGTGTTGTGCTGCCGGACCTGTGCGTGGGAAGCTTCCTGATGCCTCGTCGCAGAATACGGCAGTCATTCCAGCACGTTTCGGAGTTCGACAGATGACGAATAGTGGCTTATCGCGACAGCGGTTTATCGTACCGAAACATCGGCGCCCGTGTGGGACGACATCCAGCCACAGTGAGGTGAATATGGATTCGGTGGGTGCAGGAGGGACAGACAGACCGACGTGAGCGATTGCCGCAGCCGCGGCACACCCCCAAATGAGAGGACCGGCATATTCGGCGGCAGGCATTGACGACTCGCACCGCCACATAACGAACGTTTCCGCAGGAATTAGGGTGTGTTGCGCAACAACCTGTGTCAGCACATACCGTTCGGCGTTGTCTGCAGGAGCGGGGACTTGTCGTACGGCACCCATTGCTCCGATTACTATTGACGTTACACCACCAGCTAGTTCGGCGGCAGTGGGCCGTTGAACGCCGCACCTGTACTAGGGAATGGCACGACATTGGTTTCTCCGACAAATCCCGCTTCTGCCTGCAACACCACGATGGTCGGATCCGCGTGTGACGTCACCACGGCGAGAGAATGTATGACCCCTGCATTATGCATCGCCATACCGGTCCGCCGCCTGTCGTTATTGTTTGTGGTTCAATTGGATACGACACCCGCACTCCTCTGGTACGCATCGCCGGTACACTCAACAACCACCGTTACATATCGGATGTTTTGGAGCCTGTAGTCCTCCCTTACCTGCAGGACCTGCCAGTGGCCACGTTTCAACAAGACAATGCGCGCCCTCACGTGGCAAGCGTCATGCGACAATTCTTCACGCCCCACCAGGTGTCACTGTTGCCGTGGGCCGCCTGTTCCCCATATATGTCGCCCATTCAACACGTCTGGTCGCTGATCCGCAACCGAGTGGCCCGGCATGCACCACCCGCGGCTACGCCTGATGAACTGTGGCAAAGTGTGCAAGCAGCCTAAACCGGCATACCCCAAGCCAACATACAAAATCTCTTTCGTTCGATGCCGCGGCGTGTAGTGGCCGTTATTGCCAGCCATGTGGGCCACACGAACTATTGATGTCTGCGTGTTCCGGAAGTCGCACGGGCCTGTAAGCTGAATCGTTTCATATTTGTATCTATTGTTATGTGTCCAGTAAATCTGGCTTTGCTATGTCGTGTCCTTCTTGGTGTTGCATATTGGATGGTCAGCAGTGTAGTAGTGAGACTAAGCATGTTTCAGACGAAGAACAAAAGGTACATATTGGCCTCTTAAAACAAAATAATTTTGTTTTCTTTTCATATCCGTGATGAGTGTTCCTTCTTAAAAACAATAGGAAGACAGTTCATTAGGTACACCGAACCAAATATCGTATTTCGCTGCCCTTGAGCTGAAGAACAGCTCGAATTCATCGAAACATGGAACATAACACATACTGGTACAGGAATGCGGAAATGATTGACCAGTGCAGTTGCTACACGAAGGAATGTTTGCTGCACAAAAGGAATGTTTGCTGCACAAAAGGAATGTTTGCTGCAAGACTGCGGCACAGTCTTACAGCAAACATTCCTTTTCACCTCATACCAGAGATTTCCTTTAGGGTGTATATCCGGTGACTGTGATGGCAAATGAAAGAAAAAAGCTTCCGTCTGCTACTGTACCCATCTGGTGACGGTATCAGTCTTGTAAGCAGGTGCGTTATTCTTCTGGACGTGTCCATGGGTTTGGCGAAGCAGTCTTGCCGCAAGCATTCCTTTTCACCTCATACGAGAGATTTTCGATAGGGTTTATATCCGGTGACTGTAATGTCGAATGAACCCATCCGGTGACGGTACGAGTCTTGTGAGACAAGAGGAGGGTTATCCTTCTGAACATTTCCATGTGTTTGGGGACATACCGTAGCCACGAAGGGAAGAATTCTGTTGCCAACGATGTTGACATACGCCTCAGCGGTCCAACGTCCTTCAGTGGGCATTAGTTTGCTGAATACGTGAAAAGAAACCTTCCTCTCACCAGTCTGTGCTGTTGATATGCATGGCTCCATGACCTCATTTTTCTTGAGCGAAATTCAGATTATGCCATCGGAATGACACAAAAGAAATCTTGATCGTTCCGTCCAGACGAACGTTTTCGATGCATCAAGACCAAATGGTGGCGCACGTTCGCCCTTTGCACAGGAAATGTTGGCAACACGACTTGGCCCTCGGTTGGTTTAGCCTATTAGCGATATGGTTCGATACGTCGTAGGTTTGGGAATGACCCTCGGCACACCGAAGTTAAATTCCAACGTAATTTTCCGCTTTGTCGATCTGTTTCCTTGAACGACACTTACCACTCCGCTTTCACTCCGGTGTTCCACTAACTGTTTTCATCTACAGTGCCACCTATTGCTGTTAGTTCTTTGCGTGTAACACCATTCATGGAAAACCTTTCCTGCAGGTTTGCGCGAAAAATCCAGGTGGACGGTCCCTTTGAGAAGATGCTTGAACATGCATGCCTAATGTCCAACATAATTCCACTTTGAAGTCGCTGATATCAATAGTTTGGCCATTCGGACCCTCACTCGAACGGTAACCAACACTCGACGATCTGGTCTGCCATATTTATACCACACAGCGTGATCGCGTGCTCTCGGACATGTTGGAGTGAGCCATTTATGTGACGACGAAAGGCTTAGCTAATAAAATGGAATCTCCGTGATATTCATCCGTGTTTCTCCTCGGCTTCTCCTGGTTCTTCACTTGTCCATCATTCTGACACCGAAATATAAACGGCTCTCATCCCAAAATTTTCTGAAGCAGCATTAATGCTTTCAACGAACTCTTGCACTACACCATTGAGGAGATTCAGGATGAGTGGAACCTGTGATCTCAGTCGAGCTTGAGAAGGGTGGCATATGGTATTATAACGCTCCTTACCTTGAAAGAAATGGATAATCTTTCCTTAAAAACATTCTTCCGATATTAGATACTTTCATAATCAGTCTTAGAAGTACTGTAACTCATCTTCAAACGCATAAAGCTTCTTTCTTTTTTTCATTTCGTCCAGAACCAATGCACAGCACAAACTTTTCGGCTAATTGTTTACCCAGTACCGTACAGCACGGTTTTGTTCTTGCTTAGGCAGAGGGTCCGCCATTCTGAAAGTTGGTGAATCAAATATACCAGCAAACATGTATACTTTTGACATCAGTCTGCAAATTTAATGAATGTCAGTAAAATAATTTCAAAACTTTTACACGCAGTAATTTCAGCACTTGAATTCGTTTACATAAAACGATGTGTCTCTTACAAAATTGCATCATATTTCCTCAAAATCTAACGATATGTTCCCACATCTCAACTTCATCTATTTAATGGTGCTGCGGTTTCCATTAGTGCAATTTGTTTTATCTGACATGCTTATCTGGACTTCATCCATGTTATTCGCTTCCAGCAGACTTGTTCTACCTTGCACAAACATACCGAAAGGCCTTCAAAATTTTATTTCACATTCATTGAATGCATTTCTTCATATATACTGCATCGCATAAATATAGAGGTAGAACAAATTCTCGAATAAAAAAGAAAGAACAACGAGCTGAAATGTACACCTCATATTTATAGCAAAAGTAGCATAGGACACGCAGCTGCACAATAGTTTGACGCAAACATAACAATTCCAACGTCAAGTATAAGAAATAGACAGAAATACGATGTCTCAAAAATATAAAGATTTATTAGTTATGTGCACCTCCGGTACGAATAGTGGAGCACTTGTTTCGAATAACACTGAAAACCGTATTGGACATGCTGTCCACCAAGTGATGTAAGTGTTCTGGACGGAGTGCGTACCAGCTTAGTTCAATCTGCTCTTTCAATGCTACCACACTTGAGAACTGCCGTCCATTCGCATACACATCACGAGCTAGGACACCCCAAAGGTTCTCGATAGGGTTGAGATCAGGACTGAGTGCTGGCCAATCAATTAAGGTTACATGATGAGTGTTAAACCAGCTTTTTGCTGATGCAGATCGATGGATAGAGGCATTGTCTTGCTGGAACAGATAATCAACACCCGCTAGAGTTTCGGCAAACGGTAGAAGGTGGCTGCTGAGTATGTCCTGATGCGTTTCGGATCCCTTGTCACGTTGAAAGCAAAAGCTCACCTGACCATCACAGATTCGCCTCCTTTCTGTCTACTGAAGAACGTGCGTGGCTCGCGTCGTAAATCATGCCAATAGCAGTTCCAACTGTTAGGGCTGTCCAGGTTTAACTTTTTCTCATCGGAGAAAATAGTTGCGATCCACTCGTCCGTCCAGTGCATGTGTCTGCTTGCTCATAACAATTTAGCACCCTTGTGGCGCTTCCTGAGGTGTGGTAGACGGCGCATTTTACGGAGCACAATTCTGAGACTTTCCTAAATTCGTCGATGAACTGTGTCCTTTGTGACGGGGACACCAACAGTCCGAGAAACTTGACGTTGTGATAACCTTTGGGATGAAACCAAACTCATGATGGCACGATCATCTCGTTTGGTTGTTATTTCGAGGTCTTCCAGGCCGTTTTCTGGCAGTTAACGCGTCGCGTTTCGCTAAAGTCTTATAAATGATTGCCCTACTCCTTCCCATGGCTTTACAAATTTTCGCTACAGGCAATCCATTTGCTCTCATTCTCCAAATCTTCTGCACATCCTCACCAGAAGGTTGACTGTTGCGGGGCATTTCGGCAAATGATTGTCTAACGGCAGGCCTGCTGTATTCTGTAGGCTGGACCGAATTACGGCCCATGCGCGTGCGTACAACATGCTAATTTTTACATCTCATTTGCATGTGGCTACTTTACATAGTTGTCTTTATATTTATGAGACACCTAAAATTACACTATTTCACTTTGTGGTGTTCTTTTCACACAATCCGTCATCTCGACGGGTCGAAACGTTTGTTCGTAGATTTATGTCTAATTAGGTACCACTTCATATTCCTGCCTATATTCGTATTGCGTTCACGGCGCAAATTCGAATGGCTCTATATTTACGCGGCGCACTTTATTACCTATCATGCCATATATTTTGTGTAGCCTTCATTTTTTCATCTATCTCGAAATGTTCCTTATCCATTTTGTTTTATCATGCATTTCTGTTGTTTAGAGATTACCTATTTTGCACCATCTATATACTTATCTGGGGATGTAAGGTCAGGTGATGCGTAACATCACAGCCTCTCCTTGACAAATGTCAACCCCGCCTTCTCGTGGTGCATCCTGTTCCCACTAAAGGGGCTCTGACGACCGCCAATAGCGGTATAACTATACCATCGGGATCAGAGGAAATGCTATCCCACACTCACCAACCCGCTTGGCCAGCGTGGTGAGTTATGGCCAAACACCTCCAAAATGACTCTACAACTTAAATCTTGGCCCTCAGTCTCCGGCAGCTGGAATGTACCTGGCCAAGGCAGCGGCCAGTGCGACATGAAGGCAGAGGGTGCTAAGAATCCCCGGAGGACCGGACTAGGCTGCCATTTGATGCTGACCTTGGCTACCTATAACGGACGCTCCCTATCTTCTGATTCAAGGCTTCTTGAATTGGAAGAGGAACTACAAAGGATCAAGTGGGACATCGTCGGGCTAAGTGAGGTAAGGAGAAAAGGAGAAGATCTCATTGAACTGAAAAGTGGACACCTCTTCTATTATCGTGGGACAGATACTGGCAGAACTAGTGGTGTTGGATTTATAATAAACAAGAAACTGAAGGATAAAGTGGTAGAAGTTGAAAGTTCCTCTGACAGAGCTGCACGACTCGTTATCCAACTATCGAGAAGATACCAGGCTCAGATTATTCAAACTTATGCACCCACCACAAGTCATCCTGAAGAAGAAATTGAAGAATTTTATGAGGAAATTCGTCATCTAAATAATAAAGGTAAGCAGCACTTGATGTTATGGGAGATTTCAATGCAAAAATAGGGCACCGGCAACAGAATGAAACTTCAGTAGGTAAATTCGGTCACGGCAACAGAAACCAGCTTGGAAATACTCTCGTTGAGTTTGCAGAGGCAGAAGGATTTTCATCTTGAACTCCTTTTTCAAGAAAAAGCCACACAGGAAATGGACATGGAGACATCCAAATGGGAAGACAAGTGAAATTGATTTTATTATGTGTAACAAAAAATTCGTCATCGAAGACTGCAGTGTGCTGAACAAGTTCAACACAGGTAGTGACCATAGATTGGTGAGATGTAAGATGCACCTCAACACTAAACTGGAACGTGGCAAGCTCATAAGACAAACAAAATGTATTGACATAACCAACCTTAAAAAACACCATAATACTTTGAAGTTGGAACTGAAGAACAGATTCTCTGCTTTAGAAGGCCTAACATCGGAAGAAGTGGATATTTCGGAAGTTAACAGAAAAGTAACCAAAGCTCTTATGGAAACAGCAACAAAATTAGCTGGGTCTAAGAACAAGTTCCATGTGAACAAATTATCAGGAAAAACCAAAATGTTGATGCAAAAGAAGAGAGATGAGGACAACTAAAGAAGATGTGACTTCCAAAGTGGAATATATAGAGCTATGCAAGACAGCACGAAAAAGTATCACTGAAGACGTAAGGAAATTCAACTGTGAGCTAGTGAGGAAAGCAATTGAAAACAACCAAAGCCTTAAGATAGCAAAGGGACATCTCAGTAAGGGAAGAAAACAGATTATGGCTCTGAGAAAAGAAGATGGTTCTATAACAAGAAATAGAGGCGAAATTTTGACAAGAGTGAAAGATTTCTACTCCAAATTATATGAAAGGGATGATACATGTACTCCAGACATCATGAAAGGTACCAGAGTTCTTCCAGTCCTCCCAGCAGAAGTTGCTCATGCAATCAAGATCATGAAGCAGGGGGAAAGCTCCAGGAGAAGATGGAATTACTATAGACATCATACAAGAAGCAAGTGGAGAAATTGAAACAGTACTCTCCCAAATTTTCACTCGATGCCTTAATGAAGGGAAGATTCCTGAGGATTGGAACAATGCTACAATGATCCTGCTACATAAAAAAAGGTGACATTGAGGATCTCAGGAACTACAGACCTATCAGCCTCCTATCAGTGGTTTATAAAATCTTCACTAAAGTTCTTTCACACCGCTTGAAGGTAACACTGGACATGGCTCAACCGAGAGAACAAGCTGGATTCAGGAGTGGCTACAGCACAATAGATCATATCCACGTACTGAGAGAACTAATTGAAAGAGCGAGGGAATATGAACTTCCATTGTGCATGGCTTTTATCGATTACGAAAAAGCCTTTGATTCGGTGAAACCATCAGCAGTTACCACGGCTCTGAAATCCTGTGGTATTGAAGATGCATACATTAATATTATTAATAACATCTATGAAAATGCAAGTGCAAAGATTCGGCTGTTTGAAAATACAACACACATAAAAATTGGAAAAGAGTGAGACAAGGTGACACCATATCTCCGAAGCTCTTTAATGCCACATTGGAAAATGTCTTTCAATCACTGAACTGGGAAAACAAAGGGATAAAGATTAATGGAGATTATCTAACCCACCTTCGTTTTGCTGATGACGTAGTCATTTTGCAACTACCCCATCAGAGCTGCAGAGTATGATCCAGGAACTTGCTGACAAGAGTAAAGAAGTGGGGATTAAAAATGAACTTTCAGAAGACAAAAGTGATGTTCAATGCTTTTACAAGAAATGAAGATTTATCGATTGATGGAGAAAAACTGGAGATAACAGATACGTATGTTTATCTTGGACAGCAGATATCAAGTGAGGGTCACATTGATGAAGAAATTAATCGGCGTACAAAACTTGCCTGGAGAGCTTTTGGAAGAAACAGCATAATTTTCAAGAGCAATATGCCATTATGTCTTAAAAGAAAAGTGTTTGATCAATGCATCCTTCCAGTGCTTACGTATGGTGCAGAGACGTGGACCTTAACTAAAAGAGACATACAAAGGCTGCAGACAACTCAAAGTAGCATGGAGACGTACATGCTTTGTGTAACCAGGAGAGATAAGAAAAGGAACACGTTAATCCAAAAAAAGACAAGAGTGGAAGACATCATGATCAGAGTTAAATCCCTGAAATGGCAATGGGCTGGACATACTGCCAGAAGGACAGACCATCGATGGACAGCTGAAAGTTTAGATTGGATTCCAAGGGACAGGAAAAGACCCAGAAAAAGACCACATGGGAGATGGGTGGATGAAATTCGTAAATATGCAGGAGTGACATGGAAGAGACTGGCACAAGACAGACCGTTTTTAGGAAACTTGGGGAGACCTTCGTCCAGCAGTGGATTGATAATGGTTGATGATGATGATGATGATATACTTATCTGACATATTTTTTTATTGCGTATGAGTTGGTCTCATTGAATTTGTCTGATTTCACAAAAGCGTATGATGTGACCCTAACATATTTTTCTACTTCTCATACATTTATTTGATCTAATATTTCATTTTGTTTTTGCCGCTAGATCTTTATCATATTTGCCCTGTTCTGGCATTTATTTGCCTTGTTCGATCCAGTTCAACATATAAAAGACTTTTCAGTAATTTTATTTCATCTCATACGCGTCAGTCCTGGGGATATCTTGCGAAAAGCAAATAAAATATAAGTGAAGAAGAGAAATATCAAGAAAAATGCGCTTACTGGAGAACAGCAAAGTTAACATATGAAGATACAAAACGAAATGCTTATTGCATACCAAGAAATTGTGACTTAAGTTGCCAGCTCTTAAGGAGACGTGTTCTGAAAATAAATTTACTACAGAAAGAAAACAAAAAGAAGTCATTAAAATTACATCGTAAAATATAACTGATAATAGCTTGGAAAACCTGGGAAATACAGGAACTAGACCAACAATTTTATCGATTTAAAACATTTCAGTGGAAAAACGAACAATAACCGTAAAAAATTCTCACCTCGCCGGACCACTGCGATCTTTTGTTCACGAAGAGAAATACCAGGCAATTATAGAAAAATCAATGCCGATATAATTACGCATCACGATGTCAACACCTTTCGACAAAAATTCAGGATGGTTGCATTACACCATCCCAGAGATTTTTTAACCAGATCTACCTACTCATTAATTGCTAATGGCACAAAAACCGAAACCAATTAACTCTGCTGCAATATAGGTTTTAATTAGGCTGCTCTTCAAAAATGAGATTCACTCTATGTGAAAGAATGAATTTATTCTTATTTCTTTATCTACGGTTTACCGCTCACACAGTTCCTCAAAAGTATAAAAAGCAAAATGTCATAGTACTGTTTTATGTTTTTTCTTCCAAGCAAAACATTTTTGATACATTCTGGATAGGGAAATAGAAACTTAAATTTTCGGAAAAGACCTTCAGCAAAAATTTATTAGTTAAGTCAGTAAAGTACGGATTGTTTATTATCGTTATCTTACACTTGTCAAATCCATCTTAAAAATAAGGTGCGAAAACGATACATATATGCTATAGTGAATATATTCTGTTCACCATACTTTAAATATCTTCTTCAGGGCGATATCTGCGAGCTAAAGAATTCTACTAATGCAGGGATGCATTTGCTGCTGAAAATTAAGCAGACAAATGGAAATTAAAGCAAGAACACGAAAAACGTACACGGATTTATCAAAATAATGGAAACACTTGCTTTTCGTAGAGAATGTTTTTTAAATAATCTGTAAGCCGGCCTCGAGCTTTTATAACAGAAGCAATTTTACTTGGAATTAAGTTATAAAAGTCATGCCGTACGATAGTGGTATTTACGAATATTCATACGATAGTGGTATTTACGTCTCAACTATACCAGTGATGTTGAAGGTGTAGAGTGTGATCTGACGTTTCACCCTAGATATTCTACAAATCTTCAATAACGTTGGGGTCTGGTGATTCAGGTGGCCACGGTAGCTGTTGTGTCTCATCCTCATGCTCTGCAAAGTGCAACTGGACACGTTTAGCACTATTAGGGAACAACGTCTGCAACACTGGGTGCAGGTGGTTCCTAAAATGAATCAGCAACGACCATAATAACTTATGGTCGTTGCAGATGTGGCACGACCAGATGTGACACCACCATATTGGTTATTATGGTCGTTCTAGATGTGGGACGACCAGATGTGACACGACCATATTGGTTATTATGGTCGTTGCAGATGTGACACGATCATAATAATCAATAGGCCGAAGAAAAACCATTTGCCTAACCAATGAGTCTTCGGAAAACCAATGCCTAACCAATGGGCCTTAGGAATGCCGAAATATTGGCATCCCAAACCATCACCAATCCACTTCCATTCTTGCCGCCCCGGTGGCGCAGTGGTCTAAGGCGTTGGCCTCTGATCATTCGTCCGTAAGGGGTCCGGGTTCGAATCCCGGTCAGGCATGGATGTTGTGTTTGTCTTACGGCACTGGCTCTCTCCCTTCCCTGGAACCAGTGACCCTAAATTAGGGACGGGCGACTGCTTATAGCCCATTGAGTTGCTCACGGTGGTCGTTAAACCTCCAATCACAAAAAAACAAAAAACAAAAAAACTTCCATTCTTCACAGTGGGAACGATAAAGTCAAGGTATTACGCTTCTTCAGGTATTCTCCAGAAGTACACTCAGCTTGTGGTGGATGACAATGTGCAGCAAAATTTATCAGCCCCAGACCCTGATGAATCTTGTGGTAGTCCTCGGGTATGGACCCCTTCCTCGTTGAGGGTGGTTTGAGTAGAATTTAAAGAAATATAAACGTACACTATATTGCCAAAAGTCAACGGACACCCCTTCAAAAGCAAATGAACATTCCGCCGCGTTCTTAAGATTCGCCGTACAGCTGCAAACATTATAAAAACAAACTTGCAGCTGACCGCGATCATATCTCACTCTGAGGTTGAGTGAAAATGTCGCAGCGGGAGAGAACTGGCTTTGAGAAAGGAAAGATTGCTGGGTGTTATATTAATGGACTGTCCATAAGAGAAACTAAGAGGCGTTTAAACATACCCAAGTCAACTGTTTCGAATGTACTGAATAAGTGGAAGACACAAGGCGTGCCTGAAGCAGCAAAACGTGCAGGCACACCAAAGAAAATCAGTGATAAAGGACGTCGAAGCCTCAGCAGTGTCGTTACAGATAATAGACGGAGTACTACACAAGACCTCCGTGTACAGGTGAGTAAAAATGCTAAAACCTCGGTATGTACACGTACCATTCGCATAGAACTTCATTCCATGGGTTATCATGCTTGTCCGTCTGCTCATATACCTTTCGTCTCCATTCGGAATGCTATTCGTCTTTTAGCATGATCTAAAGAACATTTATCGTGGACCGTAGATCAATGGAAACGGGTCCTATGGACTGATGAATCCAGATACACAATGCATCAGTCTGACGGCAGTGTGTGGGTATGGTGGCAGCAGGGGGAATGCTATTTACCACAGTGTACTGTTCCTACGGCCAAGTTTGAAGCAGGCATTGTGCCCGTATGGGACCGTTTTTCGTAGTATGTTTCCGGCCCATTGGTTATCGTGAACAAACCTGTTAACCAGCACGTCTACCTCGATATTCTGGACAATTATGCCCTACCATTCCTGTGGCAATATTAGGGAAACGAGCCTTGTTGGTATTAGCAGGAAAATGCGCCGAGCCATAAAGCAAGGACTGTTACGGCGTGGTTTGACGATAATTCCGTATCGTGTGGTGACTGGCCAGCACAACGCCCTGATCGTAATCCCATAGAGCACCTATGGGTTGAATTAGAGTGCCGTATAAGTAGTTTGGAACCAATGCCTACTACTAAGCATCAGTTAACGGCAGCATTATGTACTGAATGGAAACGCATACCTATCGCTGTGTTCCAAATCCTTGTCGAAAGCATGTCTCGAAGTGCTAGTGCATGCATTAAGGCCAAAGGTGAATCGACAACGTATTAATGTATATCAATAAATGCTGTGTTGTGTTTCTTTTCTAGGTGACTGGTGACTTTTGTCAATATACTGTATATCGAGTCTTACAGAAATATGAGATTGTATTTAGGTAAATAGATATAGATCATTTAATTCATTAAATAATTAATGGTGTTCTAGAATACATTTCCCTAAACTTGCCGATATGATTTCACAAATTATATTTTCAGATAATAAATACTTAAATATTTTGAATGCATAGACAGAACAGCAAGGAAAGTCTGACATTCTGTTAAATTAAGGACACGAGAGGACTAGAACGACAAATTTTGTGATGGACACGACGAGGATAAATAAAATTTTCTTCTCATTTCCCTATCGCTTTCAGATAACAAAGCTATATTATTCATACAGCTATGTCAAGTGTTCTGCAGATAGGCATCTTGACACTCATATATAATACATATAAATCATTTCCTCATCGAAAATCACGAGAAATCTATTGTTGTCACGGACATATGCAGTTACTTCCTCGGCCGAAAGGCTTTTCAATATAAGGGACATTAGAATGGACGGCAAAATGTCAATAGTTCCGGACTCGACGGCGACGAAGACAATGCAGCTATGAAAGTTTTATCCATGCCGATTACAAGATCATTAGACGTCTAGTCGGTGATGTTTGATTAAACTATCTGCGTCTGTGAGTTGGATATCTTCGCTCTTTTTCTTGATGTCTGGAAAGAGGGTTCCAGACATCTGTACGGCCGGAAGATCTCGTTAGTATGCTAATATGTCAGGGATAAGAACAAATAAACGCATAAGTGGATGACAAAGACTTCTGGGAATAAAGCATTTCGCTTTGTGAGAAAAGGAAATAAGGCGTTCAGTTTTCATACGAATAAACCCGACTTAGCGCCTAAGGAGAATATCCCAGAAGTTACTAATGCCGTAATGGGAATATATAAATACATGGAGCAAATACAAGACGTTCGTTACACTTTTATATACATAAACTCGTGCATACGCCCATAAAGTTTCGTGATAATAAGAACGATATCATTAGTCATGGTTGACATGAGCACATTATACCGATTCATGCTACTCCATATTAAGAATATTAAAAGAGATGTCACGTTAATGGACATGTATTATCTCTCACGTAAGATTTTATGCTATATTGTATGCTCATGTTAATATCCTCTGACAATATTCAAAACATTGTTCACAAACGCCATTATGCGATACAAAACGAATTTCCAGATGTTTTCTGGGAAACTAAATATACCACGTTAGGTACAAATGTAAGGGGTTTTTTTTTGTTGTTGTTTTTTTATTGGAGGTTTAACGACCACCGTGAGCAACTCAATGGGCTATAAGTAGGCGCCCGTCCCTAATTTAGGGTCACTGGTTCCAGGGAAGGGAGAGAGCCAGTGCCGTAAGACAAAAACAACATCCATGCCTGACCGGGATTCGAACCCGGAGCCCTTACGGACGAATGATCAGAGGGCAGCGCCTTAGACCACCGCCCCACCGGGGCGGCTAAATGAAATTTTGGATAGCAAGAACCACGCAAAAAGGGGCGCTGTCCGGATAGTAGGTTGACTGTCATGTATTCGTTTTCTCTTTGGTCCTTCTGTGGAACTGGTGTGCCTATTTTTTTTTTTTTTTTTTTTTGACGTAGATCTACAATACAGATTAGCGGTGGACGCGACATAATTGTCTGTCGATTTTTCCGGCGTTATTTGGGTTGTGGCACCGGCGCTAATATCGTTTGATAGCGCATAGATGACATTTAGTGATAATTATAAGAGGTGTATAACATTATCAACTTGCCTGGAGAGCTTTTGGAAGAAACAGCATAATTTTCAAGAGCAATATGCCATTATGTCTTAAAAGAAAAGTGTTTGATCAATGCATCCTTCCAGTGCTTACGTATGGTGCAGAGACGTGGACCTTAACTAAAAGAGACATACAAAGGCTGCAGACAACTCAAAAAGCATGGAGAGGTGCATGCTTGGTATAACCAGGAGAGATAAGAAGAGGAACTCGTGGATCCGAAAAATGACAAGAGTGGAAGACATCATGATCAGAGTTAAATCCCTGAAATGGCAATGGGCTGGACATACTGCCAGAAGGACAGACCATAGATGGACAGCCGAAATTTTAGATTGGATTCCAAGGGACAGGAAAAGACCCAGAAAAAGACCACATGGGAGATGGGTGGATGAAATTCGTAAATATGCGGGAGTGACATGGAGGAGACTGGCACAAGACAGACCGTTGTGGAGGAAACTTGGGGAGACCTTCGTCCAGCAGTGGATTGATAATGGTTGACAATGATGATGATGATGATAAGAGGTGGGAGCCGGCGGATCAATGGCAGTTCGTGACAGCGCGCCGAAATGGATGGTCGTTTTTGTGGTCTGTGCTGCGAGTATATTTTTGCTTTCGTTTTCAATACTTCTCTGAACTAAAGGGGACTGAACCAAATAAATAAACAACATTATCACCAATCACTCAATATTTTATTCACGATCTTATCATAGACACAAGACAGAGCATGCGCAATTCTACGTTTAAACACGGAGAGCGAATCTATTTCGGCCCCATAGTTTTTGTTTTCTTTTTTACGCTTTCCAACCGTAGGTTCAAAAAGTGTACATGCACCAGCTTTTTCCGTCCGTCTGTCTGTCTGTCGGCACGATAACTCCTGTAAAAATGGTTCGATTTCGATGAAATTTTAGTATGTGCTAGGGGACCACCAGGGGACGAACCCTATTGAAAATGGGTGAAGTGGGGTCAAAGGTCAGGCAGGACATAAGAGCGGGATCCATTCAATTGTCCTTATGCGTCATAACTTGCGTAAATATGGTTTGATTTCGATGAAATTTTAGTATGTGGTAGGGCACCACCAGAGGACGAACCCTATTAAAAATGGGTGAAGTGGGGTCAAAGGTCACGCCATAAAAGCAGGATCCATTCAATTGTCCTTATGCGCCTAAACTTGCGTAAATACGGTTCGATTTCGATGAAATTTTAGTATGTGGTAGGGCACCACCAGGGGACGAACACTATTGAAAATGGGTGAAGTGGAGTCAAAGGTCACACCATGAGAGCGGGATCGATTTCAATGCCTTTATGCGTCATAACATGCGTAAATATGGTTCGATTTCGATGAAATTTCAGTATGTGGTACGAAACTACCTGGGCACGAACCCTATTGAAAATTGGCAAATTGGGGTTAAAGGTCAGGCAGGGCATAAGAGCGGGATTTATTCCATTGCCCTTATTATGCGTCATAACTTGCGTAAAAATGGTATGATTTCGATGAAATTTTGGTATGTGGTAAGGAACCACCTGGGAACGAAACCTATTGAGGGTGGAATGGGGTCAAAGGTCAGGACATAAAAACGGGATCCATTTCATTGCCTTTATGCGTCATAACATGCGTAAATATGGTTCGAGTTCGATGAAATTTTAGTATTTGGTAAGTAACCACCTGGGGACGAACCCTATTGAAAATGGGCGAAATGGGGTCAAAGGTCAGCGCATAAAGGTGGAATCCATTCCATTGCCTTTATGCGTCATAACATGCGTAAATATAGTTCGATTTCGAAAAAATTTATTATGTGGTAGAAAACCACCTGGGCACGAACTGGAGTGGGATCAATTCCATTGCCCTTGTTCATCATAACTTACCAAAAAATGTTTCGATTGCAACAAAACGTTATCGTGTTGTTCCGGAGGTATAGTGAACAGGTTCTGTTGAATATCAACGAAATGGGGTCAAAAGTCATTGCACAAAAGAAAGATTTATTCCACAGCCATTATTCTCATAACTTGCGTAAAACTGCATCTATTGCGACAAAACTTTAGTATGTTATTCTTGAGGTGTACTGAACCGGTTCTGAGGAATGTCATCGAAATGGGGTCAAAGGTCAGGACACAGGAGCGAGATTTATTCCCCAGCTATTATCCTCATAACTTGAGTAAAAATTTCTGATATGTTGGAAAGCGTATCATAATCAATGCATTGCATGATTTTACTAAATTATTCGATTAGGAGTTTAACGAACACCGTGAGAAACTCAGTGGGATATAAGCAGTCATTCCGTACCTAATTTAGGGCCCCTGGTTCCAGGGAATGTAGGGACCCAGTGCTGTAAGACAAACACAACACCCATGCCTCTCCGGGGTTGGAACCCGTACCCATCTCGAACGATTGCCTCCCCACCGCTCTTCTAAATTAGGGACCGGGCAATTGCTTATACCCATTGATGTCAGAGGTGAACGTGGGCTCCGACGGTGCGTGTAGGCCGATCGACACACTACAGTGGAGCAAATCACTTGCCGAATGAACCAGGGGGCTACCGTAAGTGTGTCTAAAACGACAGTTCAGCTAACCCTGCTGCGTATGGAGCTCCGGTGTAGACGGGTGGCCACTGCACTTATGCTAACGAAGGTGCATTGGTAGAAAAGGTTTACATTTGAACGGCAGTATCGGGATTGGGCCTCCGCTGATTGGCAAAGGATTTCCTTCTCCGACGAGTCACGTTTTCTGCTCCATCGAACGGATAGACTTTGGCGTGTAAGGTGAGAAACATTGGAGGACAAACATTCTTCAGCCATTGCTGCCAGAACACAAGCTGGTTGGGGCAGCGTTATGGTTTGCGGAGTGTTTTGTAGAGGCATTCCCTGGTTCGACTCATACCTGTGCAAGGCACTATGGAACAAATTCGGTATGAATCCATCCTTGCAGACCACGGACAACCACACATACTAATTGTCTCTCCCGCAGCGGATGGGATTTTGAAGCACGAAAATGCGACGTGTCACACAGCTAGAAACGTCAGAGAGTGGTTGAAGGAGCACGATGGAAACTTCAAAGTACTTCCCTGGCTCCCTAATTCCCCTGAGCATCGATGGGACCACCTCGATCGTGCTGTTCGCTCTATGGATCCTCCATCCCGCACCATCCTGCAGCTGTCATATGTACTGCTGTCAGTATGGCTCCACATATCTGTAAACCCATTCCAGCACCTCATTGAGTCACTCCCATCCCATCCAGCTGCTGCTCACGCTGCATACGGAGGTTACTCTGGATATTAGCTGGTGGTCACAATAATGTTACTCGAGAGTGTATATAACTATGTCAACATTGAATGTAAGAGAGAGTTGTGAGAGAGGAAGTTGAGCGATATAGTTGACATGGCGTTGTCGACAAAATTATTGGGTTGTCGGAAAAGTCATGACGTATTTTGGCACCCGATGGCAGTTGGGCGATTTTGGAAGTACTAGAGGCATGTGCAGCTCTGTTATCGCTATGGCATTCGACAGGTGCCAGTTCTAGCTGCAGTCTAAAAGGAATAGTGAGCGACTTGGTTGATTTGTAGAGATTTGACATCAGGGTGAAGGTGGAAGACCAAACTGTGCATTTTCGCCATGTTTTACCTCTTTACCTCGGTAAAGGGAAGATCGCGCGTCACTCTTGTGAAAAGTTGCGTAAAGTGTACGGTGATAATGCTCTACAAGAATGTCAGCGTCAGTGGTGGTTCGCAAACTTCCGTGCCAGTGATTTTGACCTCAACGGTGCTCCTCGGTCGGTGAGGCCCACCGAAGTTGATGACAACCGAATCAAGGCATTGATCGAGTCAACCCCACGTTACACGACACGAGAGATTGCAGACACATTGCACATTCATCATTAAAGCGTTTGCGACCACCTGAAGAAGATGGGATACGTAAGCAAGCTTGATGTGTGGGTTCCTCATGAACTCAAAGAAGCTCAATTGACGGTGCGTATAAACATCTGCGATATGATCATTAAACGTGAGGAAAACGATTCTTTTTTGAAGTAACTGATAACTGGTGACGAAAAGTGGATTGTGTACAACAATGTGCTGCGCAAACGGTCTTGGTCCCGACGTGCTGCTTCGCCACAAATGGCATTCAAAGCAGACATTCATCAGCGGAAGGTTCTGGTCTCAGTGTGGTGGGATTTTAAAGGTGTCGTGTTTTTCGAGCTCCTACCACGAAACCAAACAATCAATTCGAATGTGTACGATCGGCAATTAGACAGCTTGAACGAATCCATCATTCAGAAACGTTCAGAGATCGTCATCGTAAAGGTGTTGTGTTCCATCACGACAACGCGAGACCACCCACAAGTTCGATCACCCGCCAAAAATTATTGAAGCTTGTGTGGTATGTGTTTCCCCACCCAGCATACTCGCCTAACCGTGCGCCGTCAGACCTTTACTTGTTTAGCTCTCTGCAATAATCCTTGCGTGGTATAACGTTCAATTCATATGAGGCTGTAAATCAACACCTTGTACAGTTTTTCGCCACGAAAGATAGGTCCTATGAACGAGGCATTCTATAGCTCACTGAAAGATGGCAAAAGGTTATCGAACAAAACACGCATTATATCATTGATTGATCTTCATTTTCTCCATCAATAAATGACCTTTACAAAACATGGCTAAAATACGTCATGACTTTTCCGACAGCCCAATATATACGTTAGAGATATAACAATTTATGTGTCGAGATTTATGTAGCAGAGTAGATATTTTCCAGAAAAGCCATTTAAATCGAAGTGATATAATAACAATAAACTGTAGTGTTTTTGTGTTAGAGATACCTGCTAAGAAAGGTGTTTAGCCACATCTTGTCCTAATAAGGTCTGTCACACGACGAAGCATGGATTTCAGAAGCTTACGAAAATATTCAGCAGATATCGACAGCCATGCCTCCTCTAAAGCTACCCGCAATTCGCTCATGTTCGTAACCTATGGAGCGCGTGCGCGAAAATCCTGTTAGAAGATATCCCTAAGATGTTGGATGTGGTTTAAATACGGTCTTCTAGGTGGCCACTGAGGCGTTTCAAATTCATTAGAATGTTTTGGTGCAGCAACCTATTGGGACGCGTGGAATGGACATTTATCTTTTTGGGAAACGCCGTTACCATGGGGATGCATGCTGAACATGAATGGGTGGAAATTGTCCTGTAGAATGCCCACATATCAGATGGCACTCAAAGTCGACTGCACGCGCACCAAAGGTCTTAAAGCATTCCAGCTGAAGATACTACAGACCATTACTGAGCTATGACCAGCCTGTACGGCTCCAACTTGAAAAGCAGGGCCCATGGCTTCAATAGGTTAACGACAGATCCGCACTCTCCGATCGGTTCAATGCAGTCTGCATCTACACGCTTCCAATCTTCTGTGGTCCTGTGCTTTTGCTCAGGTAAGAAGGTGAACCTGGTGTCTTGCCGTTAACATAGGTCTATTGTAGGCCAGCGGATTCGGAATCCCAGATGTTTGTATCTTTTGTACTTTTCTTGCACTGATAGGGCGACCTTGGTCCACTTTTGAAATCGGTAATGATTTGTGATATTGTCTTCCGCTTAAACGTTTGAACAATGCAGTACAAACGGTGTACACCATGTGTTGCCAAAGTTGTTACGCGTCTGCAGTTCATTCTTCTTTTGCCAAAATTTTTACATTCCTGAAACACACAGGACACTGTATCACGAGAAAACCTCAGTGTTTTAACGACTTCCGTGGTGGAGTCAGAGTTGGAAATGGGTCACCCGGTCCACAATTTTTAGCGAGTGAAACGGGTCAAGTCAAGGTGTTCTTGGCCCGATTTCGACCCGGTTTGACTTCCGTTTTAATTTTGAAAAGAAAAAATAAATATTTTAAAGAACCATTCAGAGGTCCTTGAAATAATACTTAAGAGTTACAGAGTATGAACCAGAAACTTGCTGACAAGGGTAGAGAAATGGGATTAAAAATGAACTTTCAGAAGAAAAACTGACGTACAATGTTTTTACAAAAGTGAGAATTTATCGATTGATGGAAAAAAGGTGGAGATAACCGATAAATACATTTATTTACATTGGGTAGCAGATATCAAGCAAAGGTGACATTGATGAAATTAATCGACGTATACAATCTGGTTGAGAGCTTTTGGAAGAAACAATACAATTTTTAAGAACAATATGCCATTATGCCTTAAAAGAAAAGTGTTTCATGAATGCATCTTTCCAGTGTTTACATACGGAGCAGAGATGTGGCTCTTAACAGAAAAAAAAGATATATACATCTGAAAGAATCATGGAGACATGTATGCTTGCTGTAAACGAGAAAGATAGAAAGAAGAACTCGTTGATAAGGAAAATGGCAAGATTGGTAGACATCTTGATGAGAGTAAAATCCCTGAATAGGCAACAGGCTGGACATAATGCCGCATGAACTGACCACCAACGAAAAACCGGAATTTTAGACTGGATTCTAAGGGACAGGAAAAGACACAGAAGACCGCGTGGGAGATTGGTTAGTTGAGATTGTCCCAAGACAGTCATTTGTTGAAGAATCTTGGGAAGACCTTCATCCAGAAGTGGATTGACAATGATGATAATATATTCGAATTTAAAGTAGACTGCAGATTTGTCCGTGTGAGGTCCGGGTCAAGTCCAATTGTGTGACAGGCTGGTCCGGGTCCAAAATGTTTGACCCGTTTCCAACTCTGGATAGAGTGACCTTTTCTGTGGGCATCAACAATCTGTCCTCTGTCAAAAGCATCCAAATAACGCATGTAATCATTAACTATTGGGGACGCTGTCGGCGATGGCTGTATTTATCCTATGACGAAGTAAATTTCTCCATCTCTTCTGCGCCACGGTGAGGATTCGAACCTGCAACTTTCGGCTCCGGAGCTCCGAGTGATACCCACTATACTACACTGACATGTGTTCTCACTGCTACCTGCCGGGCAGGCACGTCACATCTGACCCCCGGAAAGAGGGCCGGGGGAATGACCAACTAGTCATCCGGGACCACGTGTCGCTGTAGACGGTCACCCTATGAAGAACGTCTATTACAGGAATCCCAGACCATTTGGTGTGTAGAACGTAACATCACACTGATTTATTTTTCGAAGCACTGACGAAGGGGTTCGCATTTTTCCTGTCTCGCGGTGTGGAAAGAACTTCAGACCATTGCGAGGAACCTATCAGCTAAGTCAGCCTTGAAGTTCGGGCGCCAATATGACCAAGTAAATTTCTCTATCACTTCGATGCTAGGGGCAGGATTCGAACCTGCAACTCTCGGCTCCGGAACTCCGAGTGATATCCAATATACTACACTGGCATCTGCTCTCCCTGCTATCTGCCTTTATCTCATGTGCATCCTGTGGGGCAGGCACGCCACAATCCACAGTTTCGGCAGGGTATGCGTGGTACTGCCGGAGTAGCAACGAAGTATTTCCGTAACTTCTACTATCTCTGATTCAATGGCTCGTCAGTGTATAATCATGAATGAATATAAAGTATCATTAACCTGACTTTCCGCTGGTGGAAGAACAAAAGACATGAAACTTTTCGTAAGTAATCATATTTATTCTTCCTCTGCCTTCTGTTTATTATTTTCACAAAATGTCATTTGCTACCGCGAGCCCGTTTGCAGCTAAAACATTTATCCTTTTAACGATCAGGACCACGAAATGTTGTATCGCTCAGAATACAATAACTGTTTGTTGCCCCATTTCATAGTTTCTCCCCTCCGCTGTACAAGATAGCAAAAGAAGGATTAGTGCTTGGTCACCACACGAAACTTCTGATCTGTAGCCTTGATATGCATTCACCTTCTGAGGTTTCCCCGGGACGATCTTTTTATTCTTCCGTGGTAAAGTCATGGATGTCATGAGAGTAAATGATCTCGTTCCTGAATATACCAACGCCTGCTTTACTTATTTGTGTAACGACAACATTGGTGACTGAGTGTGACTTGACTGATCTTATAGAGAAAGTGCAAATTCAACGATCAGGTTGGGTATAGGAAATCCTTCTTACTCTAGACGGGAGTTTTCGGGCGCGGTAGTTTAGATGGAAGAACCTTTCAGGCGTTATGGTTGTTAAAGGGGTTAATGATCCTAGAAAGCCATTCCAGACCACCTTCTGAAAAGTACACAAGAAGTTCCCACACCCCCTATTCAAGCGAAATGCTGGTCATTTAGTCTATGCAGCGAATCGGGTGATAGCTTGGTGGAGCTACTTCACTAATTTCGTACAGGTCGAGCAGATTCAAAGATAAGGTGATAGGGTAGGATATCCTACTTACTCTAGACGGGAGGCACTGGGCAGTCGTGGTAGTTCAGATGTAAAATCCTTTTGGGTGTTACGATCGCGAAACAGTTAATGATTCAAGAAATCAATTCAGGCACAATTTCTTCTACAAAGTACAAAGGCAGTTGGTTTTTCTGGGTTTTTTTTCAAACACACCAAAAAAGCCGCGATCCCACGACGGTAGCACTCAGCAGGTTTCGAAGTTCTTTTCAATAGGGTAGGACTTCAAACCCTTCCATTTTGTTCGACCAACCATTCCGGATGTTTGACTTGGGGCTGTATACCAGGTCAAACCTCCACAGATTTCATTCATACTTGTAATTGTACTTGCGATCAACTTTGCAATTGTTCCTTGCAATCAATTCTCGTGTTTCTTTGTTCGTCCATCTATTCGTAGTAATCAGCAGAAATTTCATAAAATCTACCGTTAACGTTTGTAACTGCAGTTGAAAAACATATCACATATTTTTTCACAATTCGTGTAGAGTTTGTAAAAACAAGGGAATAGCTGTTCTTGAAGTACTGGAGATTTAAAGTTCAGCTTATTTTAAAAAAGCAGATAGATGTAACTTATGAATTTAAAAAAAGGATGTTTGTGTTCCATACATCAAGCTGTTCTTTTTGCCTGAGAACGAGTGGAAGTGGAATGTATTATATTTTGGGTTTCCAATTGCACATCTAAAGTCCACCAAATTCATAAAGAAAATAGTCCCAAGGTAAGAAAAGAATTTAAGAATTAGGAAATAGTGAGTGAGTAGATAGTCTTTTGAGCAGAAGATCGCATAGACTTAGAAGCAAAACATATATCAATATTTTGCCAAACGGGAGAATAATTTATGTTATACTATTTGTGGTATAATTCTCAAGATCAATATAGTTACTTATTATTTTCTGCAATGCTCGTAGTTAAAATTTCAGAATCCCTAGATTCACAGTTTGTTTTAAAGGTTATTCAATTCCTTTTTAGTGAGTAAGGTTTAGTTACATAATCCATTAAATCACATTTCCAAATACAAGTTATAGGATTTTTTTAAACTCTGAAAGTAATATCAAGTCAATACGATAAGTTTGTTTCTTGATGCATGTGTAAAATCTTCTCTTTGGGAAATCTGTTTATCATAACGGATATGCACCAATCAGTAAAAGCTCAGCGGTAGCCAAGTGGTGAATGGCTTAAGTTTTTAGCTGGTCTGCAGATCCGGGCCTGGGTTCGAGTCCCGAATTACACATGGGTGCTGCGTTTCTGTAATGGCGCAGGCTCAGTTCCTTCCATAAAACCAGTATCCTCAAATTAAGGACAGGCGGCGGTTTAAAACCCTTTAGATTTCTTCAGTTTGGTTTGTAAACACTGATTCATGAAAGAAAACACATACACATATTTATAACGATATTTTATTTAGAAGTGTTTTTCCAATCGATCGCAGTTTCTTAAACGTAACATAAAACTCACTATTGTTTTAAAAACATTCATGAAAGTTCAAAATTTCGAGTTTTTTTCTGCACTTCCAATAAATTATCTACCCTAGTAGTTATCAAAATAATTATATGTCCACAACTGGGTTGTTTACAACGCAAGTTCTATTCCCATGTTGGGATGCAACATTATTTAATGAAAATTCGAAACAATCACTATATTTCTCGTTGATCCAAAGCTGCTGTAAGAAAAGAAAAACAACCTGTGCTGATGGTTTCACTGGGCTCCAGAACTCCCAAAGAAGTAGAGAACATATCACAAAAAAGAGGAGAGACCTGGTTACTTTCCGTGAAAATGAACGATATATCCTCGGTAGCCGCAGTGGATTTCGTAAAAACGCTTCGTGCTAGTAGTATTGCAATTTTTTATATACCCAATTAGTTGAAGCTGAGACGTAAGAAGCAATTACTACATGATTAGGTATCAAAACAGGCTTTTTCTTTGCTTCTTTTTCTCCAATAAATGTTGCAGCATTTAAATAACGAGTATTTTAAAGACCTGCGTTTAAAGTATTCAAAGTTTAAATAATATTTCAGTTTACAGTTAAAGATTAAAAATGAATTCAAAGATATTTTTCAACCACATACACTCTTCACAAGAAAAAAACGAATCACGTGAAAGGAATCATCCAATCGAGATGCAAATTTGTATGTAAAAGGCCGTTCCATAAGAACTGAGAGTAATTAGTTTTTGAGTTCGCAGCAGTGAAACAAAACCAAGCAGACAACTAACTGAATTAAGGAAGTATTTATGGCAATAGTTATTACCCGTGGCAGAGGATTCTGGTTTTGTTATTGCGCACTAGTTTAAAGTGAGTGCGCATTTCGCTATACAGCTATGGGGGTGAGTGATTCAGACTATAGAAGTGAAATCCGTTGAGCGATAAATTTTGCTATCGTTTGGGTAAAACGGCTCCAGAAACAGTTGAGTTAATGAAGAAAAGCTTACAAAGAAAACCGTTTGGGTGAGTCAACAATTTTTAGACGGCATCATGATTTCAAAAAGGGCTTTTGTCGACAGAACTCGCTCCTAGGTCTGGTCGACCTGAAAGTGATGTATTGTTAACATTGTTTGGGAAGTCTTGCAAGAAGATCGACGAATGACGTGTGACGACATAGCGGCGTCAACTAATATTTCAAAAACGTCGGCATTCCGCATTCTCCGAGGCAAATTACCGCTGCATCGTGTGTGTTCCAGATGGGTTCCTCGTCACCTGACGAGAGAACAATTGTTAGCCAGAGTTCAGGTGTGTCATGAGTGGAAACAAATGATTGCAAAGGATCGAAACTTTCTAAACCCAATAATAACTGCCGATGAAACATGGGTTCACTATTTCGATCCTCTCACGAAGAGCGCAACGAGTGTCTGGAAACACACAGGCCCGCCTCCTCCGAAAAACGTCCGCAAAACCAAATCTGCTGGGAAGGTGATGATGATGATTTTCTTTGATCATAAAGGTGTAGTCTACTAACATGCCGTTCCTTCACAAATTACTCTGAATGATGAGTATTGCATTTCAGTCTTGAAACGTGTGCGACGACATATATCGATTAAGCGACTGGAACTGGTGGGAAAGTGAACCCTACACCATGATAAAACCTGCCCACATGTGGATGCTTGTGTTCAACGGTTTCTTACGAAATACAGTATTGAAATCCCGGCACAGCCTGCCTACAATCCTCATCTCGCCCAGTGCGATTTCTGGTTGTTTCCAACAATGAAGGAGAGGTTCCGTGGCGCAACATTCAACACAGATGCTGACGTTATTCAAGCTGTACAGGGGTCGCTAAAGCAGCTTCCACAAAATGCCTTTGCCACATGCTTTAAAAAGTGCATTGAACGATGGGACAATTGCATATCATCTGAGGGAAGATATTTTGAGAAAGAATAACATATATTTTGCTGTACTTAAATATCTTCATTTTGTGTGATTTTACTCTCAGATTTTTTTATAGAACGGCCATTGTACATGTATAGGAAAAGAAAATGTTTGCAAGTGTAGAGCAGTTGGGCCATTTATTCCGATAAAGCAGCTGCACGGGTGGAACCGTAGCGCCACCTGTGGCTCGGATACAAGCTGTTACCTAGCGGGACATTGACGCATACAGTACACGGATCTTCTCCAGGGTGCTTGACAGATGATGTCTAGGCCGCTTCGCCGACATCTGGAAACGGGCGTAGGTGACTTCCCATCACATATCAAACATGTTCGATCGGTAAGAGATCAGGCTGACGAGCTGGACAAGGAAGGGTATTGACTTTACGGAAGCAGACCTGGGAGAGCCCCGCCGTGTGTGCCCTGGCATTATCCTTTGGAAAATTTTCTCGGTGGTGCTGCGATAGGACATTACAGGTCAGGGTCAGAATTTCCGAATACACAATTTGTTGAACATGTCTTAAAGAAGACGTTTGGAGAACTCAGAAGCTGGGCAAATAGTCGCCAAAGCGGCCAGACTATTTAATGTCCACCATTCCATCATCTCAAGGCTATTGAGACGATTTCAAATGCGGCCCCAGTAGCGCCGTGGTCTAAGCGATGGCTTCTGATTATTCGTTCAAGATGGGTCCGGGGTCGAATCCCTGTGAGGCATGGATGTTGTGTTTGTCTTACGCTGGCGCTGGCTATTTCCCTTCCCTGGAACCAGTGGCCCTAAATTAGGGACGGGCGACTGCTTATACCCCACTAAATTGCTCACGGTGGTCGTCAAACCTCCAATAAAGAAAAATTACAAATAAGTGAAACCGTTGGATGACCGCTATATCGAAATCTTAGCCGAAAGGAGCCATAGAGCATCTGCATGATCCCTGCATTTTGACCTCATGGCATCCACAGGCATGTATCGTTCTCAACTGTTTCCTGGCAGCTCCACAAGGCCGGGTTCTAAAGCAGGTAGCCAGCCGTATGTGTACCGTTAACCTCCAGACATAGACAGGGTCGCCTGAGGTGGTGTAAAGAGCTTATAGGCTGGACCAGAGAACAATGGGCACATGTCCTTTTCACAGATGAATACAGGTTTTCTCTTGAATCTGACAGCATATAGGCTGAACCCGAGAACAATGGGCCCATGTCCTTTTCACAGGTGAATCCGGGTTTTCTCTTAAATCTGACCGCAGGCGTGTATTGATCTGGATATAAGTGCGCACCGGTTACTAGCCACAAAACATGATCGAAAACCGTGCTTGCCGTGGTGGTGAAAAAACTGTGGGGCCTGGATTTTTATTAGGTGAGCGCACCGACCTACATGTGTTTCCTGGAGGTACCATTACTGCTTAAAGGTATCAGGGTGAGATCCTGGACCAATACGTCAAGCCTTACGCTGGTGCCATTGGTCAATATTTAATTTTAATGGACATTAACGCTCATGCACGCAGAGCTATACTGGTCAACCAATACCTTGGTGGCGAAGGAATTCAACGAATGGAGCGGCCTGCATATTCTTTGGAACTGAATCCCGTAGATCATTTATGGGATACTCTCGGGAGACGTGTTTCAACCCTCATACCTCTCTCTAAACCTTCAGTGGCTTTCAAACTGCTCTTGTGCGTGAATGGTAATTGCCGCCGTCTTACACTTTGGGTTTTCTTATTGAGGGTATGAATTGACGCTGCCAGGCTTGCATTCATGCAAGAGGTGGCCACATTCCACATTAACACGATTATGTATTCATACCACGATTTTTTGGGGGTTTTTTGGTACCTTCTTTCATCAGGGTGTTTGTGCGGGTCATACGAGTATGAAATCAAGTTTCCGAATTTGTATTATATCTACCTAAGACTTGCATTTCTAACCGTGTTAAATTTAAATAAATTTATTCCCGTCCGAAGTTTTGGAGTTCTGATGATTTGTGTGATTCGTGCTTAACTTTAGACGGGCAGTGTATATAAATGTCTCTTTAGAACAAATTTTAGCCAAAATGATTTCTACGATAACAAAAATAGAATGTGACAAATAAAACGTAAGGGAACATTCATGCTGAGGATAGAATACTTCTTCTGGTGTAACACCCAGCCAATATGTATTACAAACAGCCAATATGCAGAATCTTTAACTATGTACTTGTACTGTATACGCTAATACAGTGTTTCTCAAAGTGTGGTCCGCGGGAAATTTCAGAAGAAAAATTAATGAAGAATGTGAGAATCCCTCCTCTTAAATTTTGACGGCATGCTCGACATGAATATACAGAGTAATCAGATAAAGCCATTAAACATCTTCCGTTCCCGACTACTTACAACTGTGAGTTTGAATTTTCGAATTTAGTTTAAATTATGAGCAAGAAAAGAAATTGATTAGATGTGGAAGCTACTCTACTACTATACCCGGTCATACAACCGGATATACACTATATTGACAAACGTAACCGGACACCCCTTCAAAAGCAAATGAACGAATCCGCTGCGTTGTTAAGATGCTCGATACAGCTGCAAACGGTATAAAAACAAGCGTGCAGCTGACCGCGATCATATCACACTGTGAGGTTCAGTGAAAAGGCCGCGGCGGGAGAGAACTGACTTTGAGAAAGGAAAGATTGTTGGGTGTTATATTAGTAGGTTGACCAGAAGAGAACCTGAGAGGAGTTTAAACATACTCAAGTCCACTGTTTTGGATGTGGTGAATAAGTGGAAGACACATGGCGTACCTGAAGCAACAAAACGTACCGACTGACCTAAGAAAATCATTGATATAGGACGTCGAAGCCTCAGGAGAGTCGTCACAGTTAATCGACGGAGTACTGCACAAAACCTCAGTGTACAGGTGAGTAAAAATGCTGGAACGTCCTTATCTACACGTACCATTCGCAGAGAACTTCATTCCATGGGTTACCGGGGTCGTGCGGCTGCTTATAAGACTTTTATCTCCACTCGGAATGCTAGCATGGTGTAAATAACATTTATCGTGGGCAGTAGATCGATGGAAACTGGTCCTATGGACTGACTGATCCAGATACACGATCCGTCAGTCTGATGGCCGTGTGTGGGTATGGCGGCCGCCGAAGGAACGCTATTTATCACATTGTACTGTTCGTAGGGTCAATTTTGGAGCTGGCAGTTTACTCGTGAGAGGATGGTTTTCGTGATATGGTCCCGGCCTATTCATTATCGTGGACAAACCTGTTAGACAGCACGTCTACCTCGACGTTCTGGACAATTTTGACCTACCAACTCTGTGGCAATCGAACCGAGCCTTGTTGGTACCAGCAGGATAATGCACCGAGCAAGGACTGTTACGGCGTGGTTGGAGATACTTCTGTACGGTGTGTGGACTGGCCAGCACAGAGCCCTGTCCCTAATCGCATAGAACACCTATGGGGTGAATTAGAGCGCCGCATAAGCAGTTTGCAACCAAGGGCTACTACTGAGCAACAGTTAGCGGCAGCGTTATGTATTGAATAGAAGCGCATACGTATCGCTGTGTTCCAAAACGTTGTCGAAAGCATGTCTCGAAAAATCAGTGCATGCATTAAGGCCAAAGGTGGTTTCAGAATCGCTTTAATGTAACAAAAGTGAGGAAACGAGCAACATGGAGTCGTCTGAAAAAAAAAAAAAAGAACAGAAATGATACAAACTGATAAAAGCGATGATATGTACATTGAATGAGTAATGACAAATTTACAACGTGATTCAAACAGAGCAATGCTTGTGGAAGAACAAAATGATCACAGGCGGGGTACCTCAGTGCGAAAGAATTTCAAAAAAGTTAATGCAGAGTCTAAACTCACCGTGAGATATAACGGACTTCATCTCACGGTGAGTTTAGACTCTGATGTAAAAGCGAACCACGGTGTCACTGGCGACCACGTATAATTGATGGAGCTTTCACGGCATGCGGTGATGGCAGACAGATAGTTCTGCTGTACCACCGTGCACAGAGTAACGGAAAGCATGGTGAAAATTGAAGTCCCAAGTGTGCCATCTATGAAACAGTGTCGAGGAGTGGCAGTTCATCTCTTGTAGAAGGAATAAGTCGGCCCCAAAGGGCGAGAGATCTTCCAGAACGAGAGCGTTAGCGAGGGGTTTAGCACACCCCTACAATTCAGAGTGACGACCTTGAATGGGCAAGTCCGACGTCGGATGAAGGGCAGCTATGGCAGCTGTCTGGAATGTGTCGAGGCGATTGATGATACCACGACGCCACAAGACGTAGTCGGCTTGCTTGTCATTATGCCGGAAGAATTTGAGGATGGAGGTTGCTTGGTCGAAGACCTCGGGAAGAACTGCTTCATACTTCTGTAAAAAGATGAGAGAAGCCTCCCGATTTGTTTTATGAGTGAGAAACTCGTAAAGATCTTCAAAGAAGACAGGTTCTGAAGGCAGAGAGGCATTGGTAAGCAGAGTCGAGAAATCTTCAAACGTCGGCCAAGGACACTTGGACTTTGAAGAGAAAGAGCTAGAACGTTACAGGGAAGACTTGGAGCGTGATAGACTGGTGGAACGATGTGGGCCTCCAGTCGGAGAAGATGATTTCCTCTTTTTCCTTCGGGCCTCGGTCCTGGTAGTAGAGCAACGTTTGCCGTGGATCGATGACACACGAGATGTGGAATCAGAGGAAAGGACCATCTCATCGCCGGGAGCAAAAGTGCCGACGGTGAATGAAGCTTTAAGATCAGCCGTGATGTCCTCTGATGGAGGAAGAACACGGGAAGGCAAGGAGGAGTAAAGCGGAGGAAAATCCGACAGAGTGGAGAATTGGGTCCAGGAGGTGCAGACGCCGGAGGAGGCATGGCAGCAGAAACGGAGGAAGAGGTAGAATGCTGCCTTGGAGATGTAGGAGTCAGTGGCTCTACATGGGGGCAATGAGCCTGCTGATGGCCGTAAGTCTTGCAGCGTGAGCAATGAGGAGAAGTGAGTAGCTCAATCTGGCGGCGCTCGTTACCGCAACGAACATCGAGGAACCGTGGAAACTTTTTGAGATGCTCTTCCGACGGGAAGATGATGCGAGCAGTTCTACGGAAGCCTAAGATATGTTTATCATCTGGGTCAGAGGTGGAGGAGAGAGTCTTCACTGGGCCGACTACTCTGCCGCATCGACTAAGTGCAGCACCCAGCATATCATCAGAGATCTCTGGGGGTACCGGATGTAGAGAGACCAGATGTGAGATGGATTCGGCTAAGAGGTGGCGATCGCCAATTGATAGCCCTCGAGACAAGACAAGCTCGGCATATTCGTTCTTCGAAAAATAAACAATCACAGTTTGTGGCTTTCGGGTGAGGTGGGTGATGGCACCAGAAGGAAGCATTTTCTTGAGAGAGGAGCTGTACTGTTTCAAAGGCGTGTTGGGCAGCGCATCAAAATAAACCCCCAACTCGAGGGTCGAATGAAGACGTTGACCAGCAGGAGAGTTTTTGGGAATGTCGAATGTCTAATAAAACGGTGTCACCGTTGAGAGTAACGTAAGAATCCATAGGGGGCAGACGAGACGAGGAGAAAGCTGGTGGAATACCAGAGGCAGCCTCAGAATACGTGCGTGCAGAAGCGCCTCCTCTGGAAGGCATTGACGCAGCGTAAGACAATGTACTGGAAGCAGAGGCAGTAGAAACTGTAGAGGGTAGATTAGCAACGCCATCAGAGATGTCCATGAATTCATCATCGCCAGCAGAGACCAGGGACGTCACATCCACGTTCTCAATGGCAGCGTCGGAGACCTGAGCAGGAGAAGACGTGCAAATGACAGGAGGAAAATTAAGAGACTCTGCACTAGCAAGCGAAGATGATTGATCGGCTGCGTCTGTCGTTAAAGAGGCGACGCGAGAAGCTGCAGCGATGCGGGAGGAAACAGCGCCCTCATTGGCAGATGCCATATACAATGGCAGGGTTAACGAATAAAAAGGGGAGCTCGGTGTGGAAATTAAAACACTGATAATGATACAAAATGAGCACTCACCAACTCGTGAGGGATCTTAAACGAACCTTTATCTTCGGCATACACACACATGAACAATGATGGGACACACAAAACACGTACGTGAAGCATTCAAACACGGAGATCTTGAAGACACGTGTAGGCCAAAGGTGGGCAGACACTGTACTAATGTCAATAAATGCGATGTTGTGTTTCTGTTCTACGTGCCCGGTGACCTTTGTCAATATAGTGTAGATGGCTTCGTAAAAGATCGCAAGCAGCAGCTTCCTTTTCACAGATGCTATGATTATTATTGTAGTTGTTAATTTTGTTCTTAATTACTGAATCTTTATACGTGGACTTTCAGAAATGTATTAAAATCACAAGAGAAAATCAAAGTATAATTGTCCATATAACATGTTGCATATGATATAACTTGAAATGTATGGAGAAATCTTTTGTCGTGGCTCATAGGCCTAGCTAGAATTTCGGTTGGGGAGGGGCGATTTTCGGAGAAGGTTTAAGTAATTGGACGTTTCGAGGAGGGCTTAAACTCCCAAATCCCTCTCCCCTGACTACACCCAGGCTGTGACTCCATTGTCAATTATTTAATTAAGCGAAAGATCACTTTTTCGTTATATAACTCACAAAATAAAATCACAACTCACCAAACTCTTTCTTTCTTTCTTTATCAAATAAAGGTACTATAAAAATTATTTTGTTTCAGATAGGGTTGGCAGCCGACCGGTATTTTAAGCACCTGGTCGGAATTGTTGGCAATTTTCTGTCTAAGCCCGGTGGCAACTGCTTATGACGATGTTATTTTCCAGCAAAAACCAGCTGAAAATTTGCTGAAAAAAACCCACTTAAAGTTTGCCAAAAGAACCTAAATTTAACTAAAAATTACGTTTCAAGGGGGTAAATCAAGCGGGAGCTCATATCTATAAGCCGGCCTATAAATCACATAAATCTGGTAATCGTGTGGTTGTGTCTTTCCTTGGAGTGGGGAGAAGGAGTCATCACTTACCGGCAGATGAGGGTGGCCAGTAGGTCCTAATATTATTAACCATACCAGGGCTGGAAACCTTAGTTTCACATAGACAATATATTTTTCAATTTCAAATTTCTCCCAGGGAGGTTCCCCAGACTCCCCCTCCCTCTTCCCGCCTGGTGGTCCGCGATAAGTAAAAAAATGCTTAAAATGGTCAAAATGTGAGAAACACTGCGCTAATGGGTAGCACAATGATCTCGTAAAAAAAAAATTGCCACAGCGCTTAACCCACATGTGTAAGTAATGAAATAAAAAATCACTACCGACTTTTCGACAATAGTCGAGTGTTCGGAGGAGTGGTATTTTACCAAATCGACCGACCATGGCTCGGGCTCGAAGCCTGGATAAGCCACGTGTGGTGAACTTGCCCTGCTATGCTGCTATCTACCTAGAAACGGTGGCTATAAATTAAAGACGTACGACTGCCTGCAGCCTAAGTTGAGTATGGTGGCCGTTAAATCCGACATCTCAACCAAATTGTTTTATGTTTTGGGGTTTAAACAGTCACCTGACCTTAATTTTGGGAAGTGGGTTTCGTAAATCGAAAAGATTCAGGGATGCAAGATATACATAATGCTCGTGCGTTATCCTGGACTCGAACCTAACCCGGAATACTCGACAGAAACCAAATCCTCAGTGACTTCGCCACTTGATCGCCGATCACGTGATTTATCTTAATAAAACTTTCACGCGTTCATGGAATCCCCTAAATTAATTTCTTGGGTTTGCTGACAGAAAAGTGTTAGAAAATATTAAAGAAAATTATCGATTATCAACAATTCTGAAATTTTAGGAAAGTGTTATGGACCATTTTCTCTAGAACTGTTCTTTATTCTTTAGGTATTTTATTTTGTCTAAAGGTTTTGCATTGTCATTCAGCAATTCTGTCTTACCCCTGATCCATAGGTAAATTTATAACCAATACTAATCAACCATAGAACTGAAGCATATTCTTATGAAATAGCCAGATATTCTAAGACGAATCTAGAAAGGTATGCATGTAAAACGAACAAGACATCGTTTATACGTAGCTGGAGTCAAAGCGCACAAGAGGTTTCTCAGGGAAGGAAGAGCCACGACATTTCTATCCATAGAAGTAACAGGAAACTAAGCTATACCAATGTAATCTGATATAAAAAGCCTTATCCATGGACAGTGCTTTTCACAGCAGTTAGAAAGACTGTTGAGGTACTAACTCACGGCCACCATTGCAATGAAAGGTTTTTCCTTGAATATATCTTAATCTCTTGAAAAACATGACATACCGAACCTGGCAGCGCATGTAAAAGAAGTGACAGAGTTGTTGCTACGAGATCCTATTCCGTTCTGTTTACCGCATGTATTCTTAACTTGAGTAGGAACTTTGTCGAATGATCTTTTAAATGTTATTTTAGTCATTGCGCTCTTGCATTTCCAGCCTTGACAAAACCTCCTAGTGGAGCTAAAATCTTGATGTTTGTAATACTCGTATATATAAATTTTACACTGTTAAAAAGCGCATTTAGAACTGCCATCGTCTGAGTTTACTTTCGTATTGTTTGGTTTTTGGAGTTTTGTAGCATAGTATCGCAAGACAACATAAAGTTCACGATTGTCACAATACAAACAAATACAATGCTTCAAAATAAATTACCAGATTGCTATTGAAATTGTACAACACAGTGCAACCGTTCATTGTCCAAAACGCTACCAGTAGCACTATTATGCTACACGTCACACTGCACGTTGTGAACTAGGATGTTTTGTGGAGAACTTTGAAATGTTGGATAAGCCATATCCAAGTTATCCCAGCAGAACATGTTTGAGATGTATTGGCATATTGAATTAATTCACGACCTTCCTCCAACTGATCTTTGGGCAATAGATTTGCAGGAATATTCTAGTCAAGGCTTATCGTGATTTTATAAAAATCATGCTGAAATGTGTTGCTGCTGTCATTTCAAGCCAGAGGTGGCCCTTCGATATACTAAGAATTTGCAGTTAAATTATTTATTTTAATTACAACTAAGTGCCCGAATAATTTGGAAGACACCATGTACCATTCACTGTTATGTGAAATAAAAGACTTTTCATATAAAAAAATGTAAAACCGTTTCTTTTGAGCCATCTGAAAAAAAGATACAGAGATATAGATACTTTAGAGTTACTTCTATCCGTCAGAAATCTCTCTAGAGCAAAACATTGAGGAAAGAAGGAATCTTTTTTTTTCTGTAGCTCGAGTCTTAACTGGTAAATACCTGACATACCTCTGAACAACATGTTTGCACGAGAGGACGATAACGAAATTCAGACGAGCTTGCATTATCTTTTACTTACTAAGAGAGGTGTGAAGATTAAAGAGAAACTGAGTGTATCCCATATGTTAAGCTACGTGGAATTAATCCATGATGAGTGGAATGACTCTAAACTTTGTTCAAAGAAACAGATAAAAGAAAGAAAGCAAACGAGAAATGAAATGCTTTTCCTTAAACTTTGTTGAATGGAATCTCTTGATGTGCGAACTAAGTCTCTGTGCATCCCGTGGTCTACTTGAATGACTGAGAGCTATCATTAATAAGAGCAGCAATTATACTGAAAGGATATAATTTCACTCATTAAAGCGAAATTTTGTGTGCAGGACTTATCAGATTTAGTTATTAAAATGACGCTTGAGGTTCATTGTAATTAAAAATTAAGGTAAATGAAAGTCTTCTTCTATCAGAAGTCATGCTGTCAGATGCATTGATCACAAAAGAAATGATATAAAAGGCGAGTTACTTTTTCGTTTTGACATTTAATGAAATCTTTATGCGTCAAGATCATGCTTTTCTCTTGAAACTGCTGTCTTTATTTAAGCATACAACCGCTTTTTTTAAGCGCATCAGGTTCTCTATTCAGCCTACTACTCTTTTAGAAAGCAGTTTTAATTGGATATATTCAAAGCTAAAGGAAAATATAATTTCTGAAATCTAAAGTTATTGATACTCTAAACTAGGGTTCCCACAGTCTCAAACCTCTCTTTTTACTTACAACATTTTTCAGCAGCCTCCGTAATATCATTTTAGAATACCGTTTAAAAATATTTTGTTTATGAAACAGAGAAATACTTAAATATGCTAATTTTGTACACATATATTACTAATTATGAACATTTATGATGGATAGATACAGAAATAGAGACATAGATACCAGAATAATAAGAACCGTTAAATAACGATGTAAATATTTGCAGATGTTAATGATTTTAAATAATATTTTTCGCACAAAAAAGAACATTTGTGATTTCAGTCTCTTAGTGAGATTGTTCTTCACGTTTGGTTTTACATAATATGTCAAAGCGTGGAAGCATTTTGGATACAGCATAACACTCATTCCTTCTTCCACATTTATTTTGAGCAACACTTCTGCTTGCTTAGTGCTGCTGCTGAAAAGCCTGCTTTACAAACGTAGGCCGTGGCGAATGATATTAAAATCATCAAGGCATTGCTTCTGATGTGTGGACACTCCCTGTTCTCACAGTTCCAAAATCCGGATAACAAAGTATTATGGTCTGCGAAATAGAATCTGAATACATATCAGGTAATTCTTTCTCTTCGTGAGCTGTGAAGCTCAATCACGAATGCGCTTTAAATGGGTGTTTGATCCAGATGTGTTGATTAAATTCCTGTAGAAGGTATCTTTGAAAGGGTGCTTTCATAACTGTTAAACGATCACTAAACAAACATTACAGATTAAATATTACATGTGGCTCATTTTCGTCCAAATCTTTTTACAGCACCGGGAAGCTTTCAGTTCTTCCATTCTCTCCCTGTAACTTTCTCTTCTACAGATCCATTTCCTCTTTTGAACGGATCAACGTTAAAAACCAATTGTAATACACCGATGAATCATTCCATTATGACCACCCCCAGCCTAGAGAAATAAGCGCACCTGGAGACCGAACGGTGGAGCACGTGGTTTACAGAGCAGTGTGTATACAACCCGAGGACCGGCTTTCGGTTAGTAGAGAGTTCGGAGTGAGAATGATAAAAGCTGTCGATTTATCGGAGTTTAATAAAGGAAACATTTCGATAGCACGGCGCCTCGGAACTTCAATGTCGAAAATGGTGCGGCTTGTGGGTTGTTCACGTGCCGCTGTAGTGAGTACGTATCAAAGGGGGTGCACAGAAGGCCAAACGACGAACCGTTATCAAGCCGTGTATCGTCCGCAGCTCACTGATGCCATAGGAGAGCGGAGACTTTTGCGAATTTGTCACACAGACCGCAGGGCCACAGTGCGACAAATCACCCGCAGCTACAATAGTTGTGATCAAGGCAATGTGTCACAGAGCACAGTTCATCGCAGGCTTCTGCGCATGGACCTGCGTAGTCGAAGACCCAGCCGGGTCTCCATGCTCCCTGCACGTCATTGCCAACAACGCATGAAATGGGTCCAAGACCATTGATATCGGACCATGGATGATTCGAAGAAAGTAGACTGGTCTGACGAATCAAGATTCCTGGTACATCACGTAGACTGCCTAGCGCGGATACACCGATTACCAACGGAGGCTATGGCACCTGGATGCACTGTTGGGCGGAAACAGGCCAACGACGGTGGTGTTATGTTGTGGGCGATGTTTTCTTGGGACATTTTAGGCCCCGTTATCCCAATAGCACAATCCTTGACAGCTGTCAGGTATCTGAACATCATTGCTGACCAAGTTCACTTATTCATGGTAACTTGTTCCTTGCTGGTAATTGCCATTACCAACATGATAATGCGACACGCCACACTGCCAGATTCGTCAAGGATTGGTTCGAGAAACATGCTGGTGACTTTCTGTTAATTCCCTGGTCTCCAAATTTAACTGGCATGAACCCAATCAAACTTTTGTGATTCGACTTGGAAAAGTGGGTTCGCGCTAATTCACCACCACCCCGAAATGTGCGGGAACTGAAGGACCTGCTGTTGACATTAAGGTACCAGATACCCCAGGTTACCTATCTCCACTTCATCGAAACGATGCCTCACCGAGTGGGCGCGGTTGTGCTGGCTAAATGGGGTCCTACAGCTTATTACGTAGATGGTCATAATGTAACGTCTCATCGGCGTATATGGCTCTCTTTACCCTGCAATGTTGTACAAAGCAAGTCTAATTTCTTTAAAATGTCACCAAGGTGTACCATTTTAACAAGGAAATCGCTGCTAATGGACCGTTTAGCATCAGTGTGTTTTTTTCTAATAGATGAGCACAGAGACTTCTTCTCGATTCATATTCACAAGAAAGCACATTATCTCAGGTCAGCCATCAAGTTTCAGTAGTGCAACAGAGCAGTATTCTCAGCTTCCATAGCGATTCAAAGTAGGTGACAAATTCTTGCTTTGACGGGTTTGTGTTTAACAAATTTGACTATTTTTATGACAAATTTAAGCACCTCATTTAAAGGACTCAAATATCAGGAGGCAAGAGCTTTCCTGCGTGCCACACAATTGATTCACAGTGCATGAAGAGCTTTGCTGAGAATTAAATATTCCACCATAACGGTCAGCCATTGAACGGGATCCATCTGAACACACACCTACACATTTTTTAATCTTATTTTCATCCTTAAAGAAGTCAGATTTCCATCAGGATACTATATACTTTTTTAAGTATATAGTATCACCTTATCTTCATTTATCAAACGCACATATCAAAACAGACTTCATTACTGTTTGTTATTTCATCAGTTTGTAAAGCGAGATTTTCTGGGCCTGACCTTTCAATTTTTCATCGTGTTACGGCACACTCAAGACTGTTTTGCAGTAGTTTCATCAAATATATTTGAACTCGGATATCCAGTTGGGGGCAAAATAAGTTTTGCAATCGTGTACGGTTTTTACATTTTGCAGCGTGATGGGCTACTTTGTATGCCGCAAGAAGATCGTTAGCAAGGATGGAAGTTAGCATTGAAAACGTTGCCATTTGTTCTTTTAGTTTTATCCATTTGCGTGAGAACACACGCAGTTTATTTATTAAGTTGGAGTGGGCAGCTTTTGAGTGGTGTTTCAACTACATTTGGATAGCATACTTCAGCTGCCAACATTTTGAAACATACACTGAAGAGCAATTGAATTAGAGATCAGTATTAAAAGAAATCCGTCTTGTTGCACGATTATATTTATTCAGCTAAAAAATGAAATCTATATACAGTTTAAAAACACATGAGCACTTTCGGTGTCACATTGACACCTTCATCAGATGTAATTTCACCATGTGGCTACATGCTGGTCTTAAGTACGTGGAGTAGATGCATCATGGGAAAGGTAATGTCAATGTCACATGATATACCAGATAACAAGACAATCAAAAAAGGCATAGTTAGCCAATGATCACTTAACAGAAGCAATTGCTATTGTGCTGTCCTTCCCAACAAGATTGCTCCAAGGTTCAGGTAAAACATAAGGATAATAGTCATTACAGCAACTTGTATTATAAGCCGAAATATAGAGGCTTTCTGCAAATAACAAGGAATGAACAGAGTTAGGTGTGTTTAGATTTTAGCGTTGTCCCAGTCTGGGATGGAATTTCAGCACTTATGGTTCTTGCAAAAGAGGTGCTTTGGTGATTCATTTTTAGATCATATCTGTGTTCATTTAATCTCAAATCCAAATTTCTTTTGGTAGAGCACATAATGATTGTTTAGTTCACCAGAGATAGTGTCAAGCATAGGAATAACATACACACCCCATTTTTCCCTTTGTCAATTTTGTCACGATCATTGCGGATAATGGTATATAGATTGCATGATCGTATTCCAAATTGTATTTTATGACGAGAACATATGTTGGTAAGGAGGTTTACAATATGTGGATTAAAATCAACAGATCCAACATACTTTTTAGTACTTGCTCACTAATTAAAGCAGTTGACATAGAAAACCGTACTTTATTGTGCACTCTAACAACGTTGTCCGGGTAACCATGGTTTTTAGCGAGGGATGATATCCATTGTAGTTCTTGAGCGTGGCTAGAAGAATGTGAATATGCTCTTCTAAATAGGAAGTGCAGAGCAGAAATTTTATGCTGAAAAATGTGAGCAGAATTGTACGGAATTAGAGTGGGTGTGGAAGTAGGTTTTCGATAAACGGCAAAAGACGGGAATTGTCAGAAGGGGTACGAGTAATTTGAAAGTCAAGATAAGGTAAGACGAAATTATTTTCAAGTTATATCGTGAGTTTGATGGAGGGTATTGAGCAGACATAGCGTTGACAAACTGCTGTAACTGATTTATGGTATATGGCCAAATTACCAAGATGTCATCAACGTAACGGATATAGAGACTAGGTTTTTGTGGGAATTCTTGTATGACTTTATTTTCAATATGCTGTAGAAGAATTTCTGCTAAGACTGCGGATAAAGGTGAACCCATGGCTGTCCCGTCGGTTTGTTGGTAAAATATGTTCTGAAATTTGAAAAATGAACGCTTTTTAATGAGATGAAGAGCATTCATTATGAAAGCAATATCATTGGCAGGAATGTCAGAATCAATCAGCAAGGCCTGAATCAACTGAAATGTAGCTTCCATGGGTACATTCGTGTATAACGAAACTACATCTAGGGACGCCAAAAAATAGAATTTAGTAGTGGCTGAATTAACTTTAACCTATCAATAGGTTAAAGTTAATTCAGCCACTACCAAATTCCTATTTTTTGGCGTCCCTAGATGTAGTTTCGTTATACACGAGATGTACCTATGGAAGCTACATTTCAGTTGATTCAGGCCTTGCTGATTGATTCTGACATTCCTGCCAATGATATTGCTTTCATAATGAATGCTCTTCATCTCATTAAAAAAAGCGTTCATTTTTCAAATTTCAGAACATATTTTACCAACAAACCGACGGGACAGCCATGGGTTCACCTTTATCCGCAGTCTTAGCAGAAATTCTTCTACAGCATATTGAAAATAAAGTCATACAAGAATTCCCACAAAAACCTAGTCTCTATATCCGTTACGTTGATGACATCTTGGTAATTTGGCCATATACCATAAATCAGTTACAGCAGTTTGTCAACGCTATGTCTGCTCAATACCCTCCATCAAACTCACGATAGAACTTGAAAATAATTTCGTCTTACCTTATCTTGACTTTCAAATTACTCGTACCCCCTTCTGACAATTCCCTGTCTTTTGCCGTTTATCGAAAACCTACTTCCACACCCACTCTAATTCCGTACAATTCTGCTCACATTTTTCAGCATAAAATTTCTGCTCTGCACTTCCTATTTAGAAGAGCATATTCACATTCTTCTAGCCATTTCGCCAGAGCTCAAGAACTACAATGGATATCATCCCTCGCTAAAAACCATGGTAACCCGGACAACGTTGTTAGGGAGTGCACAATAAAGTACGGTTTTCTATGTCAACTGCTTTAATTAGTGAGCAAGTGCCTAAAAAGTATGTTGGATCTGTTGATTTTAATCCACATATTGTAAAACCTCCTTACCAACATATGTTCTCGTCATAAAATGCAATTTGGAATACGATCATGCAATCTATATACCATTATCCGCAATGATCGTGACAAAATTGACAAAGGGAAAAAATGGGGTGTGTATGTTATTCCTATGCTTGACACTATCTCTGGTGAACTAAACAATCATTATGTGGGTTCTACCAAAAAGAAATTTGGATTTGAGATTAAATGAACACAGATATGATCTAAAAATGAATCACCAAAGCACCTCTTTTGCAAGAACCATAAGTGCTGGAAATTCCATCCCAGACTGGGACAACGCTAAAATCATAAACACACCTAACTCTGTTCATTCCTTGTTATTTGCAGAAAGCCTCTATATTTCGGCTTATAATACAAGTTGCTGTAATGACTATTATCCTTATGTTTTACCTGAACCTTGGAGCAATCTTGTTGGGAAGGACAGCACAATAGCAATTGCTTCTGTTAAGTGATCATTGGCTAACTATGCCTTTTTTTGATTGTCTTGTTATCTGGTATATCATGTGACATTGACATTACCTTTCCCATGATGCATCTACTCCACGTACTTAAGACCAGCATGTAGCCACATGGTGAAATTACATCTGATGAAGGTGTCAATGTGACACCGAAAGTGCTCATGTGTTTTTAAACTGTATATAGATTTCATTTTTAGCTGAATAAATATAATCGTGCAACAAGACGGATTTCTTTTAATACTGGTATTTATGCACGAATTATAGTGTCAACTGAATTAGAGATACCTGTCTACTAACGTGTAACACCACCTTTGGCCCTAATGATGGCGGCGATTCGTCTCGGCATGGATCCGACAAGGCACTGGAAGTATTGGGAAGCCATACGGATCCACGACCCCTGAACAAACTCCCTCAGTTCACGAAGATTTGATGGAGGGGGTCAGAGCCTCGAACATCTCTCTCGATGGCATCCCAGATGTGCTCGATGGGATTGAGCTGGCCAAGTAAGCGAGGTCACGTCGGTGGAATGTTCATCCATTCATTCTGAAATAATTCGGGAGCGATGGCACGGTGCATTGTCTTGTTGCAGGATGAGGTCCCCTGTGGGATATTAAAGACGCACAAACGGGAGCAAATGGTGGTCCAGAATACCTCGGTAACGTTGACCTGTGAGAGACGATGTCACACGTACCCGGGGTCCCATTTCAGTCCACGTAAACAATCACCAGACGAGAATGCAACTTCCACCAGCTTGAAGAGTACCCTGCTGGCAAGAAGGATTAAGCGTTTCATGTGGTTTGCACCGTACTCGTATCCTGCCATCGGCATGTAGCAACGTAAATCTCGACTCATCAGTCCAGGCAACATTTTTCCACATGTCTAGGGTCCAGTGGCGATATTCCCGCGCCCATGCTAATCTATGCACCCTGTGATGTGCGGTCAGCAGCGGTACCCTCGTGGGACGGTGGCTTCTGTACCCCATAGCGAGGAGATGGTTCTTGATGGTGTGGCTGCTTACACGTTTTTGTGCACCAGCGTTAAATTGTCGAGTGATTTCTTGCACTGTGGCCCGTCTATCCGCTGTTACAATGCGAGCTAGCCGACGATGACACCGCTCATCCACACGCTATTCTCCACGGCAGTTGGCCCTTGCAGTGACGGTTTTACCGGATTCGATGTACTCACGGTGCACCTGTGACACAGTGGCTCATGAAAATCTTAGTGCCTGCACGACGTCCGAGATGGAGTGACCCATTCGTCGGGCCAAAACAATTTGCCCAGGATCAAATGCGCTTAGATCCTTCGTCTTACCCATACTACGTCCGACTCTTACTGAGTCCTGTCGCATCTCTCCTTATATTGTCGGATCGCTGCATACGTCCGGTCGTTTCCGTTTACAGGGCCGGCCACAGCGCCACATTTGCATAACGCCAGCTGTCTCAAATTAAATTGCTCTTCAGTGTACAATATAGCGGGGACGTTCTTTACCGGGCTTATTATTACATGTGCAAACGAAGTCCAAATATTAATCTCATGCTTTCTGAGTTTACGCTTCCTCTGCTCTTTATTATAGTGTCCCGTTTATTATTCATGTTAAGAAATCTGTCCATAATAACCATTCGCAAACAATAACAATATTTCAGTTAAAATTATAGCAATG
The DNA here is from genome assembly GCA_039090855.1 of Macrothele yani. NCBI lineage: Eukaryota > Metazoa > Arthropoda > Arachnida > Araneae > Macrothelidae > Macrothele > Macrothele yani. Next base: position 162,939,266 of record CM077002.1, read on the forward strand.
CTTGAAAGAAAATGTACAGCTTCTTCGTAAAGCAGTGATAACTGTTATGTCGAAACTGTACTTTATTTGACTCTCAATTTACTGACACTGGGGCAGCACTGCTGTCTGCAGTCATGGTACTGGGACACTAGCTGATAATGGCTTCCAATGCCCTCTGGTGGCAAGGCGGAAACTATAAATTCTGCAAAAATATCATTGATACCGTTTTTTCGTGTTCATCACAGAATCGGAATTAAAATTTGTTTTTCAATAAAAATCAGCGCTTGTAATCAGGTAGTGCCACGACTAACTAGTTCGTAGCAACTTACAGTTCAGGATTCCCTGCCCTAAATCATTAGTTCTGAAGATTTCTCCTTACAAATCTTTTATCTTGCGTTCTGAGAGAAAAATACAAAACAAAGCAATGTACGTTGTCCTTCGCAAATCATATTTCTATCTCTGTTAGTTTGATTTGAAATGTTCATTTTGCCTTGGGAAGCCTGTACTGCGGCAACGATCATGCTTACCATTTGGTATTTTTCTGCTGCTTAAACTCTCCCCTAGGGATCATAAATTATGATCCTACTGAGCTCAATGTATTTTATGTCTTATACACTGATTGACCACTTTATTATGACCACCTGACAGTTTTAAGCAAATGAGATATGGCTGCAACCTGTTGCCGCCAGAGGGCTAGGCTAGTATAAAAATGGGAAAGCTCAGTGCTTGCGATAGCAGTAGAAGTCATCTTTGGGGGACCAGATGGGTAAAAAAATGCGCTTTAACGGACTTTCAACGTGCGATGATTGTAGGAGCTCCGAGCTATAGAGTGAGTATCACCGAAACCGCCGCATTCGTGAAATGTTCCAGAGCAGCTGTTGTTAAAGTGTTTAAAGACTGGACTGTCAGCCAAAAAACTGGGTCTCTACGTGCAACGTGTGGTCGTCAGCGACTAGTGACTGCTCGGGCGGAATGGAGAGTGCCCAGACTGGTAACAGACAACAGAAGGGCAACTGTGCAGCGAATTACAGACCATCTTAATCAAGGATCCCCTCAAATGATCTCTGCACGCGCTGTTCGGCGTACACTGCATCGGACGGGATATGGCAGCAGAAGGCCTGTTCGAACGCCTTTGTTGTCTGCAGTCAACAAGATAAAACGTCTCCAGTTCGCACAGGAGCACAAGGATTGGACAGTCGATAATTAGAAGCATATTATGTGGTCCAATGAAACACGTTTTCAGTTGCACCATGCCGATGGCCGAGTGAGAATTTGGCGGAAACCCCACAAAAGCATGGACCCCAAATGCATTGCTACAACCCTTCAAGCTGGTGAAGGCCACGTTATAGTTTGGGTAATGTTTTCCTGGCATGCTTTGGGCTCTTTAATTCGTGTTGATCAACGTCTAACTGGCACATCATATCTAAACTTCGTTGCGGACCAAGTGCATCCTGTCATGTGGATGGTTTATCCGAATGGCGATGGCTACTTTCAACAAGATAATGAGTCCAGCCATAGTGCTTGTATTATACAGGATTGGTTTCAAGAACATGCCGGTGAGTTTACTTTGCTTAGGTGGTCCCTACAATTTCCAGATCTCAACCCCATTGAGAATTTGTGGGATGAAGTTGAACGAGCCATCAGACAGCTGGATCCACAACCCTGCAATCTCACACTCCTGGAAAGTGCTATTCATCAAGCATGGTCTCATATTCCACAAACCACCTATCAATATCTCGTGGAGTCCATGCCACGAAGAATCGACAAAAGGTGGGCCAACGAAGTACTGAGGGGGTGGTCATAATAAAGTGGCCACTCAGTGTATCTCTCTATATATAAAAGTGAAAGTTTGTATGTTTGTCCCTCACACGTTTCTAAACGGGTTTTGCACCAAAATTGGCTTACATACTCTTCATCACCCAGATTAAAATACAGGCGGGACGATTTTTAGAAATTCCATCCCTAAGGGGATCAAATGTGTTTTTACGGGGCCCTCTATAGACTGGGTGCAAGTCGGCTGCTGCGGTATTACTCCGCGTGCCAGAGCAACGGTCGTCAGGTAACGTCTCCCTCCTCGCAATCTTCGGCGGTTCAGGCATACGGAGAAGAGTCCGATTTTTGAAAATACAGGGCACCGGCGGAACATATTGTCATAAGTATTTTATTCTTTATGTTGCCATGGCGTTTTCTTTGTAAGGATAGGTTTCATTAGATTCCCAATAATTGGCGCAGGAGTTTCAAATATGTAGCTACAGATTCCCACCAATAGGCGTGGTCCTCTCAAATAGGATCAAGGTTAAGTTGAAGTTAAAACAGGCGGTCTTCTTCATACATAAAATTTAAATACAAGATTAGTATTGGTATTAGTATAGATAAAAGAAATAGCCCATGTCCACCGGAAGGAAGTAAGATTCCCAACGGTGAAAAAATTATCCGAATAGGTTTAGTTTTCGAGATTAGTAAAAACAATTCCGTATATTATCATGAACTACTTTTTGTCACGTTGGGTGTGATCAGGTTGTATATGTAAACAAAGCGGAACGATACATGGGAAAATGGGAAATTGGAAACCACTTGAAAGCGATGTTATTCGGTAGTACAGCCAAAAATAAAAAAAAATATTAAAAAATAATAAAAAAATAATAATAAATAAACGAAATAGCCTATGTCTTCCGGAAAGCTTCCCAACGGTGAAAGAATTATCCGAATCGGTTTAGTTTTTGAGATTAGTAAAAAAAAATCCCTATTTTATCAAGAATTACTTTCTTTCACGTTGGGTGTGATCAGGTTGTATATCTACACTTTAGAAAGCTGAATGCGGAGTGCAGGAAGTGCAGTATTGTGCATGTTTGCTATTTCGAGTTTTTAGGGCTCAGAACGGCCATTATAAATTGTGATTTGTATAATAAAATGTTCATCAAGTGTAGTGAAATGCTTCCGAAAAAACGCAAACCCATTGGGCAAGTTCAGCCGAATACAAAGAAAGTAAAATTACTTCGAGAGAGTGAGACAACCGAACAACGTGACCGAAGACTTATGAATCAGCGGAAAGAGCCAGTGTATCTAGGCGGCAGAAATCTTGGAACAGCGTGAAGCCCGACTTGAGCGTTGTTCATCATGGTAGGATTTTTTTATGGTGCTATTTACATTGTTACTTGGAAACAAACTTTATGCCTATCCCGGGCAACGCCGGGCATCTCCACCAGTTACTTCTAAAAATCCGAATGAGGAATTCTTTTCCCGAGATATCTTTTAACACGAAATGCCTTTCGCGAAGTATCTACTAGGAATAATGCATATTTTTCCCTCTGCATCTAATGGTCCGATTTGAGATATTTTTTATGCGTCGCCAGGGTTCATTGTGAAGAACAGCTGGCGTTAAAACTCTAATATTTCATTATGTGTGATTCTAACTTATTGTTAGAATCTACATACTTACGGGCTTATTGTAAGTATGTAGTTCTGTTAGCTGTGTATTTGTAGCCGTACCAAAGCCTATAAAAGTCGGACAGCAAAACGTTTTTCTTTGGTCAAATAGTACTAAAATATTTGTGAATGTAATAGTACTAAAGAATTTTCTGATATACTGAAAATAATATAATAGTTTTCTGCAAGGGACCGCAAATTGGCATATCATAGTAGGGTTTTTTTCGATATCTCGGCTTTCAAAAGTTGAACTTCAGTTTTTTTCCTTTGCATTTGGTAGCCTGTGTGGTAGTTCTAGTTGTTAGTGGCCCTACAGGGTCACCAGTGCCGGAAGTGACCTCATGCATCTTTTTACAAAAGATTTCCCATTGTACCTTGCGATCGAAAACCCCCAGTTGATATTTTTTTTGTTAGACACAGCTCATTACAGGAAGCACTTTGCTCATACTTTTTGCTGAAAATAATACTCAGTGTTACCATTAAGACCATAAATGCATATTTCAGTTTTCTAGATGTCTCTCGTTCTAAAATTCTGATTGAAAGATTCTTATTACGCAAGATAGCATTCACTATACGGAGAAAATATGTTTTTATATTTTCAAATTGTTTATAATGAACAGTTCCGTCGCTACGTGGTGTAAGTGTGTATAACACTTTGCTATTGTATCTCTGTTTTTAAATTTCCTTCTGAAAAAATTCATTTTGCATTATATGCCGTTCATATGATATAGTTTGCAGTCCGTTTAGTGATGTCGTGTAATCTATGTTTTTAATTTAAAATATTATTGCCCCATTGTGTACCTGCCTATGTGGATAATATTTCCTTAGTATTTTCTATTTTTTTATATTGACCAGCTCTACAGGTAGGAGGATCAGTGCATAATCCTATTTGAAAGCAATTCTTCTCCTAGAAAATTCCGTTTGAAAAAATTATTTGTTGGTGTGATACCCTTCGCTATGAACAATTTATTTTTCTGTTATTTTTTCAAATAACTCCCAGATTTCTTGCTAGGAAGTTTAAAGTCATACTGTGTTTTCCTCGGTGCTTGCAGTTGTCAGTTTTGAATTTCATCGCTCGAAATACTATCTACTCTAAGAAGCATTTTATTTTTTCATTTATTGATTTTTCGTAAATAATATTTCTACCACTGGTGAATGTCAATAGCTATTCCAAAAATCGAAATGTTTTGCAATTCTAAAAATCCAATTGATTTTTTTTTGTAACGGGCCGTTCGCCACTAAGAACGCTGAGCACATTGTGCTTTTGAAATACGTACTTTACCGCAAGGGACGCAAATGCATTGTCTTATTCGATTATTTATCCCTTTGTTGAAAAATCCAATTCGAAGAATAATTAAACGAATAAAATTATTTTTGTGTTTGAAAGCTTCTGAAAAATGTGCTCATTACACGGGAGAGTTAGGTTTCATCTTTGGGGCTACTCAACAATACGGCATAACCTGTAAGTTGTTGAAAAAGGGAAAAAGCTCCGAGGAAATTCTGCAGTCTCATCTTTTTTCTTGGATATTTTTATTTCAACAAATATAAAAACGTGATTATTCTCGTTTGCATTTGATGAAGTTTTCGTGTATTACAATATATCCGGAAGGACTCCTACCTCGAGTAAACTAAATTCAGTAAACACTGGGAAGTAATTTACAGATATTACTGATATGAATAGGACATGTTTGTTGACAATGAAGAGGTGCAAAAATAAAAATAAAGAAACGGTTGATTAGTAAATTGGAGTAACCAGATATGCAATTGGCTATTGTAGATACTGTATACGAACTGAATAACTTCAAAAATTCTGCTCTTCTTGAGCACAAACGACAGACACGCTGTTCACAAGTTTTGGGATATATTCGATGAAAATTTGCACATTTGGTTGTAACGTACCAGGAGATGTGACGTACCTGTCCGAAGGACGCACACGACATAAAGGCAGATAGGAGGCAGAACAAACGTCCGCGTAGCTCGATTGGTAGAGTGACTTATTCCGGAGTGAGGGGATCCGGATTCGAATCCTGGCGTGGACAGAAATGACGGAGAAATTCACTTCGTTATAATGGCGCCCGAACTATCCGGATGACCCGACCGTTCAAAATCTCGCATTGGTGTGATGTTATTTCCACACCGCGAGATAGGAAAAATAAGAGAATCCTTTCTCCAGCACTTCGAAAAAAAAAATAAGGGGGAGATGATGTAACGTACCAGGAGATGTGACGTACCTGCCAGAAGGACGCACAGGACATAAAGGCAGATAGGAGTCAGAACAAACGTCCGCGTAGCTAAATTGGTAGAGTGACTTATTCCGGAGTGAAAGGATCCGGGTTCGAATCCTGGCGTGGACAGAAATGACGGAGAAATTCACTTCGTTATATGGTGTCCAAGGTCACTGTCAAATTTCGCCCTCAAATTTAAAATTTCTCATGAAAAAAATGAGCACAAACGTTAATGTTGGTGGCACTTTACAGCACAAACGACAGAGGTTCCTTATGCAAGTTTTGGCCGAAATCGATCAAACTTCGGGGGCTGGCGTCAACGTAGCACCCGGTCTTAAAAATTGATTTCTTGGGACTGGAATGGCACGAACGAATTTTTTGATACCACACGGAAGCACAAACGACATTAATTCATTGTGCAAGTTTTGGAGCTTATCTAGAACAATTCGGAGGCTAGCGTGAACCTGGCCCCAGATTGTTTGAGCAGCTCTAGCAAAAAAAATATGCAAGCACAAACATCAAATTAAACGGCACAAAACAGCACAAACGAAGATTTTTCGGAATCTACCTGAACTGTCGTTTGTGCCGAAACTTCGGGGACCAAGTTCACGGACATGATATTGCTGTAGCCTGGCCTTGTAATTTGAGAGCGGGGGTTTTAGACATGACATATCACGCATATATTTAAAATATAAGTGATGTCAGATTCTAGGATCAAAATTATTTTCTCATGTCGGTATTTAGAATCACTGGTGAAGGTTCTTAAAACGTGCACAGGAAAACGGAGTATTTTCGATGCAATGATAGACTAATTCCGCATATTAATGCCTATTTTTCAAGTTAGCCATATATTCGTGAAGTCGATGTTTTAGGGGATTCTTCGTGCTATCGATGCAAGATGTACAGTTTTCGTTATGATTGAGGAGCCTAGTTGCTGTGATGTATACTCCTGGTTTATGTTAGATGTTGTTAGGTATCATACGTAGGTCCTTCAAAACCAAAGAGACTGACGTCATAGAACGAAAGCAAACTCACATCGAAAGATGCAGCTGCCTGTGTCGGGACACCTGTAAAGTCAGTCATGTGACCACGCGTTGTTACAACTCCTCTAGTTCAATCTTGTAGTAGACAGCGAAGATTTCAGACGTGTTTCTGATGTAACCCAGTATGGATTTAAACCTGAAGCAAAGATAAGCTATAAAATTTTGCGTGCGTTTGAATAAAACCGACACAGAAATAATTAGGACTAGAACGCCCGCCGGCGTCATTTCGACTCCGCGGCCTACGAAAAGCCACGTATCTGCTGTACATTTTGAATTCATTTACTGTCCTTCCATGACTTTCTTTAAATTAGTAATATCTGTAACTTCAGAAAAGTAGAATCGTGGAATTTAATTTCCAAAGCATTATTGCGCACATTTACTTAAAACGCTCAACGGAGTCGTATATCGACTCCAAACAATGAAACAAAATTGCCTCGTTTCCCCACGGCGTCGTGACTTTGAGCCATACTTTTTTCGAAGGAAGTGTCTCATCACTCATAGTTCCCCGCCCCCTCCACAGGTTGGCAAATTGGTTAGTTCCGTGCACCTGCAGATCACGTGCATGTCTCTTTTTTGACTCAGTGGAGTGTTTAGGTTGTTACTGTTGTCGTCTCTGAATCTTTGCTATTGACTTATTTAGTTTAGTGAAAACATATTGGTGAAATGGCGCGCAAAAGAGGGCTGACACCAGAAGAAATAGAAGCTCATTTACCAGAACTGACGTAAAATGAATCCGAAGGTGGAAAGTTGTCAGAACTTGTCGAGGATTCTGAAGAAGTCAATTATGAATCTCAAAGCAATCATTCCTCTCATTCAGACGTAAGTAAGGATGAAGTGACTATAAATACACTGAAGAGCATTTGATTTAGAGATACCTGTCTAGTAACGTGTAGCACCACCTTTCGCCCTGATGACGGCGGCGATTTGTCTCGGCATGGACTCAACAAGACACCGGAAGCGTTGGGAAGCCATACGGATCCACACCTGAACAGCTCCCACAGTTCACAAAGATTTGATGGAGGGGATCAGAGCCTCGAACATCTCTCTCGATGGTATACCAGATGTGCTCGATGGGATTGAGGTCAGGTGACCTAGGTGGCCAAGGAAGCAAGGTCACGTCGGTGGAGTGTTCATCCAACCTTTCAGATACAATTCGGGAGCGATGGCACGGTGTATTGTCTTGTTGCAGGATGAGGTTCCCAGTGGATGTTGAAGAAGCACAATCGGGAGCAAACGGTCTTCCGGGATTTCCCGGTAACGATGACCTGTGCGGGACGATGTCACACTTACCAGGGGTCCCATTTTAGTCCACGTAAACAGTCCCCAGACGAGAATGCCACCCCCACCAATTTGAAGAGTACCCTGCTGGCAAGAAGGATCCATCGCTTCATGTGGTTTGCGCCGTACTCGTATCCTGCCATCCGCATGTACCAACGTGAATCTCGACTCATCAGTCCAGGCAACATTTTCTCACATGTCTAGGGTCCCAGTGGCGATGTTCCCGCGCCCATGCTAATCTTTACACCCTGTGATGTGCGGTCAGCAGCGGTACCCACGTGGGACGATGGCTTCTGTACCCCATAGCTAGGAGATGTTTCTGGATGGTGTGGCTGCTTACACGTTTTTGTGCACCAGCGTTAAATTGCCGAGTGATTTCTTGCACTGTGACCCGTCTATCCGCTGTTACAATGCGAGCTAGTCTACGATAACCCCGCCAATGACCCCGCTCATCCACACGCTGTTGTCCACGGAAGTTAGCCCCTGCAGGGATGGTTTTATCGGATTCGATGTACTCACGGTGCACCCGTGACACAGTGGCTCGTGAAATTCCCAGTGCCTGCACGACTTCCAAGATGAAGTGACCCATTCGTCGGGCCCTGACAATTTCCCCATGATCAAATTCGCTTAGATCCTTCGTCTTACCCGACTCTTACCGATTCCCGTCGCATCACTCCTTATATTGTCGGATCGCTGCATACGTCATCTCGTTACCGTTTACATTTCCGCCAACAGCGCCACATTTGCATAACGCCAGCTGTCTCTAATTTAATTGCTCTTCAGTGTGCTTCCTCCAGTAATACGGAAATGTTCATTGCTCGGGACGGTACAAAATGGAAAATGTGCCGAAATAAAAAAATGACTGGGAGATGCCCCAATCCAAATATCCTACGGCAGGATTCTGGACCGACAAATCATGCAAAGAGAAATGTGAAAGATGATAGCGCTTTGAGCGCATGGCTTCTATTTATCTACAACAAGATTTAACATCATGTAAAAAATGCACAGAAAATGAGGCGCGTCGTGTTATGAAGAATGACCTTTGGTTCCTTTCTGTGGATAAACTACGTGCATGTATAGGAAAACTGTACACTCGTGGTGTAAGTGGAGTGAAAGGAATTGGCCTTCATTCCTTGTGGTCTAATTCTTGGGGCCTGAATTTCTGCAATGAATCTATGGGTAGAAACAGATTTTGTGACATTCTGCCATTTTTGAGATTTGACTTGAAATCTACACGCTCCACTCGACTGCAGTTCGACAAATTCGAAATGGTGTCTGAAATTTGCAATTGCTTCATCGAAAACTGCATCAGTTCACCAGACACAATATAACAATAGACGAACAGTTATTCCCAAGCAAAACACGTTGCCCTTTTACTCAGATTATACCATCTAAACCTGATAAATACGGACAAGAGTTTTAGCATGCTGTAGACTTACGAACTAAATATCTTCTCAACGCCTTCCCTTATTTAGGCAAAAATGAAGAACGGACTCACAACCAGAGTCTATCCAAATATGTTGTTATGCGACTGATGGAGCCATTTGCAAAGAAAGGTACAAGTGTCACAGTAGACAACTACTTCATATCACTTTATTATAGTTAAACAATTACAAAAGGATGGAGCAAGCTTCGTAGGGACTACAAGCAAGGCCAGAAGAGGAATTCCGCAATCTATGAAACATTTGCGGGATACACTGCACAAAACAAAAATTCTAAACCATGAAGAAACAGGTGCTACTCTTAGAGTATAGCAAGGAAAGAGAAGGAAAAATGTGATGGTTCTTCGTACTCTTTACCGAAGTGTCGATATTGCAAACAATGGAAATAAGACTCCTGAGACTTTTCTATAACGAAACCAAATGTGGTGTAGACGTTATTGATCAAATGGCTAGAAAGTATTCCGTGAAGGCACCATCAAGAAGATGTCCTGTTCATACATTTTATAATATGTTAGATTTGGCAGCTGTAAGTGCATGGATTATTTACAAAGAAGTTACCGGGAACCGCATTGCAAGACGAACCTTTATTCAATTTTTAGCTGATGAGATGCGTCAAAATTACATAAGCGTCAGAAATGAGTCATGGAAAAATGTATGCACAGGAGATTTCTCAGATAGGTCAGCACTAAAGAGAAGAAAATGTGAAATAAAATTTTAAAAAGGGAACATGACTACTAAGAATTGCATGTCGTGCTAGAAAATGGTGTGTGGTAAATATGTAGCTAAGATGGTTTACACATGCAAACATAGTATGTCGGATAATTAACTTCTAAAGTTCATGTAAGTATATGTATTTCATGGATTACTGTAACAATTTCCCCATACTGATTTAAACTGTAACTTTAAAAAATCTACCATCTGTAGTAAAAAGTATCATGTGCCATTCATAAATATAAAATATACAGGGTGATCGTCGCATTCCGGAGATATACGTGCCGAAAGTTTCGTGACGTCACATCCGGTACCGCACATGCTCGTTGAAGAGGAACGTGGATAGTGATACAGACGCACGTATCACAAGGCAATCAAGCCGCCCCGGTAGCGCAGACGATAGTTTCTGATCATTTGTCCGAAAGGGATCCGGGTTCGAATTGTGTTTGTCCTGCGGTACCTGACTCTCTCCCTTCCCTGGAGCCAGTGGTCCTACATTTAGGGCGGGAAACCACTTACAGCCCACTGAGTTGCTCACTGTGGTCCTTAAACCTCCAATTTAAAAAGACTAAGGAAAAAGAAAAGGCAATCAACATTTTAAAATGTAGCACGGGGTGGGTATGCAAGTTCGAAGAAAGTGGTGGCATGAAACCATCTGTTGTACGCCTGCGCGATACGGAGGTAGGGATAAAAAGGGTTGGCGCCGATAGCAGGTAAGCTCATACTGCGTTGGTACATTTGACAGTAGTGTGGGTAGCGATATGTCGTACAGTTTGAGAGAGTATTGCGACATGTATCTCCTATTGGGGGAATGCCATGGTTCAGCACTGCGTGCAGTAAAGGCCGACAGCGAGCGATACACAGCACGACGGCACCCGGACGCCCAGGTTATACGGTGGCTTGACGTTCGAATGCGCGACACGGGCAATGTCGCACCACCTCCAAGTATAGACAGTGACGCTGGACCGTCTGTGAGGACACCATTTCTCCAGGGACGCCATACTAGAGTTCATAGAGGAGGAGAAAACGACCAGCAGCCGTGCGATTGCGCGACAGTTTGGTGTGCACCAAAGTACTGTACTTGCCGTTCTACAAGACGAAGACCTACATCCATATCCCATCACACGGGTGGAAGGCCTATTGCCACAGGATTATCCTCGAAGATAAGCATACTGTGAGTGGCTGCTACAGCAACATGCTACCGATAATAGTTTCATCCGCGGGATCTTGTGGACTGATGAAGCAAGGTTTACACGGCAGGGTATCTACAGTACTTATAATAGTCATGTTTGGGCATTGGACAATCCGCACGCAACACGTGAACACGCTCACCAGGTCCAGTGGAATGTTAATATCTGGTGTGATATTGTGGGCGATATCTTAGTGGGACCATATCTTCTTCCCCGAACGTGTCACAGCTGCCAACTACATGGTGTTCCTGCGTGATGTTCTGCCGGACTTACTGGAAAACGTACCATTGGTTGTTCTCAGAAATATATGGTTCCAGCATGATGGAGCACCGACGCATTACGCTGCAATGTTTGTCAGTGACTGGATACGAAATATCCCGGTCGATGGCTTTGCCGTGGTGGTCTTGTCGCATGGCCCGCTAGATCACCGGATCTTAAACCATTGGACTTCTTCCTGTGGGGTCATCTAAAGGAACTGGTATATGGACGGCGTGTCAACAGCCTGCGCGGCCTAGTGTCCACCTTACACTGCGCGGCCCTAACAACTGTAACCCCTGCTATGCTGGAACACGTGCAGATGATTATTCCTCGGCGGGCTGCCGCCTGTTCCGCACTACAAGGTGGTCATTTTGAACACATATTGTATTCTGACACGAATCCACGTGTTTTATCATTTGTGTTGTATTGATACACATCAATAAATTATATGTTTTCTGTCAAAGTGATTGGGTAAGTTATTTCTAATGTCTGTATTCTTACCGGATGTGACGTCACAAACTTTCGGCGCGTATATCTCCGGAATGCGACGTCCGATCAAACAACGGTTTTCGTCTTCTCTCACCACGAGGAATCTTCTGGTAGGTTTATTGTGCGGTCGATTCTGATCACCCTGTAGATATACACTGAGAAAAATGTTTTGTTAATTCGGCCAAAAAATTGTTTGTTGAATCAACCAAAAATTTTGTCGGTAGGTAGTCAACAAAGTTGTTTGTTGAATTTACAAATGTATTTTGCTGAAAATTATTGTTGATTCAACAAAATGTGTTGTTATCATGACAAAGCGTTTTGCTCATTTAACAGAACGCCTAGGTCGATTTTTGGGAGTTTGTTTGATCCAACAATATGTACTGTTATCGTGATAAAGCGTTTAGTTGAACTAACAAAATATAGCCAACAAAACAATTCCGATGTAGTTCAACTACAGCAGCAAAATAAATCGAAAAAACAGCTCAACGAAACCATTTTGTTGTTTCAAACAAACTTTTTTTCTGAGTGTAAAAGTTTAAGAATATAGCACAAAAATTACGGAATGCTGTCATCCGGAGGAACACTTGGAAACTGGTCAGGCAGAGAAAAATGCGTGTATATAATGGAATGGAAAGTATTGTATGTTACTTTTTCAGCCTTGTAAGACGTGCATGCCTAATAATTTTTATTGCTGCTTACAGGTAGTACAATGTGTAGAAAAGGTGACGTAACAGAGTGGCAAAAGGGAACTATCGTCTTTGGTGGTGAACATGGTCATTCGCTGAGGGAGGTGGCGGAGTTCATTGGCGTGTCCAAGTCCACAGTCAGTAGCGTTCATTTAGCGTGGAAGGAGTCGACCAGAGACAATTTCCGTCGGAGCAGCTGCGGGAGAAGAACCATCATGAACAACCGTGATCGTCGAAGTCTGCGGCGAATATTAACCGTAAAACGGATCCAAACCAGGTAGGAATTGCTGCAAGAGTACAATGCGGGACACAGTCAGCCTGTTTCCGAACAAATGCTTCGACGAGAACTGCATAGTGTAGTAATATTCAGCCGTGTAGCAAGGGTACGCTCCAAGCTGTCTGCCATACACAAGAAAAAGCGGCTGGAATGGGAGAGGGAATACCGACACTGGACCACAGAACAGTGGCGACGCATCATCTGGTCGGACGAATCCAGGTTCTGCCTGTATTCCAATGATGGTCGATCCAGGGTCACGCAGAAGGCAGGAGAAGCCTTCAACGCAGAGTATGTGCAAAGGACAGTACAGAAGGGGGTGATGGTGGAAGTGTCATGTTTTGGAGGTGTATATCCAGTGCTGGGTTGGGTCCTTTAATTCACGTGTCTAATGGCATGAAAGCGGTGGACTACGTGAAACAGTTGGATAACGAGGTGTTGCCATATGTCCAGTTCTTCCAAGATGCCCCCATTCTAGATCCACGTTATCAAGACGACAACTGCACTGTCCACCGAGCTGCCATTGGGCAGGAATAGCTTGTAGAACATGAGGTCTACGTCCCACATCTCACCTGACCTGCCAATTCGCCTGATCTCAATGTTATAGAGAAAATTTGGGACATGCTCGTACGGGCAGTTAAGAAGAGGCAACAACACCCTCCCAATTTGACTGCTCTTCTGGACCAGTTGTTCACGGCTTGGAGCAAACTGGACATTAATGCCCTCCGCTCCCATATTTACAGCATGCCAAAGAAAATAAAGGCTGTGCTTCGAGCTAGTGGTGATGTAACCCCATATTAACCAATAAAATGAGCATTCTGTAAATGTTTGTCCGTGGTGCTATGTATAATCTGTATGTCTTTCCCCTTTAACAGAGCAGGTGTCAAAATGACTCCGACCGGCGTTCGGGGATAACGACCTTAGCGGGCATTCTAGTGTTAAAATAGGCTATAAGGAAGAAGCTTTGTCCCGTGCAAGAGTTTATGAGTGGCACAAGAAATTGAATGGGGAAGAGTGTATGGCATATGCTTCACGCTCCAGTAGGCCTTCGACATCGACTACGGAAGTTAATGTCAGTACCATCTAGGACTCCTTCCTGAAGACCGCCGAATGACCTTTGAGGAAGTTGCCAATATGATGCAGATGCCCGTTGGTTCCGTTGATAATATTGTGAGAAACCTACTCAGATGCTGAAAAGTAACAACCAAGTGGATTTCCCATTTGCTCAAGGATGAACACAAGGCAAATCATGTTATCATTTGACACCAATGGAAGTACCGGCTATGACGCAAGAGTGTACCCTCCGTATTACCGGATCTGGCGCCGTGTGATCCACCTATTCTCTGAAGTGAAAAAAACAACATCTTCGTGGGCGTCGGTTGGTTTCAAATACTGAACTGAATAATGCTGTGATGGGTATCCTGAGCCACATGTTGAAAAGAGGCTTGTAACACACCTACTGGAAGTGGGTAGAAATGTGGGACCGGTGCATTCAGGTAGATAGAGAGATTTGGAAAGTGTAAGTATATTTATTGCATGGCACTTCCGCCCTATGTAAAATCAGTCCCGTTTTTTTTAACGAAATTCGTACATGCTGCTGAAACCAGGAGTATATATGATAATAGCTGGACACATTCTGCTTCATTGTGTGACGTACTACATAGGTGAAAACTTGTTCCAAGACGGCAAATCTACAGCGAGACATTCTGTCTGCGTAGCACAGTCGGGAGAGCGACTTACTCCGGAGTGAGGGGACACGGCATCGAATACCGTTGCGGAAAAAACATGAGTTCTAACAATTGTTTCTTTTAAATGTTCGTAGATAAATGCTGCAAGTCTGGGAAAATATTCAGAACATACCGTACATCTGTTGTGATCGTATTAGTGAATCGATTATGAGTTCTAAGATTTCTGACCAGCCACTTTCTCTACGTTACGGCAGCACGTGCGGTTCAAAGGATTCTGATAAAGAGACTTCTAATACTCGAAGACCATAACTGTAATATTCAGAACGCCTCTTCGGAATTTTTCAAGGCGACGTTCTTTTAGCAGAAAAAGTAAAACAAGTAATAATTCCAGTTTCAGTGCTTAAGATGTTTGCCTCTTTCTTATATTTTTATTAATTTGATTTTTTAAATCATTTTCGATAATGTCTTATTGAACTCTGCTTTTTCTGTATTTAAATTAGGCTTTGATCCCGACATTCCCGGATATCCTAGGTACAGTATGATTGTGGATGAACGACGTGGTGTGTACAACCTTCGTTTACGTGCCGTACAGCTAGACGACGAAGGAGAATATCAGTGCCAGGTACAATACTTATTTGGATTGCATATCTCTGAAAAATATTTTTTTCGTGGAAGCGTTATGGACACATATGGCTGCAAATAGAGATTCCCCATAATTCCATCAACAAATTGTGAATAATAATTTGTAGAGTACACATATATTTACCTTATTTTATAGAAACGTCTTTACTCTGACACGATGCCGCTCAGAGGTTAAAGACTTCAACCATCTTCTACTTTTGCAACAAGTTAGTAAAATCATGCAATATATTGATTATGATACGCTTTTCAACATACCAGAAATCGTGCACAGACAAACCCTCCTCCCTGCCCTGACTATTGATTCGTTCAGTATACCTCAGGAACAACATACTAAAGTTTTGTCGCAACAGAAGCATTTTTAATCAAGTTAAGAGGATAATGGCTGTGGAATAAATCTCGCTCCTGTGCCCTGACCTTTGACCCCATTTCGATGATATTCAGCAGAACCGGTTCAGTATACCTCCGATAAAGTTTTGTCGCAGTCGAAGCATTTTACGTAAACTCTGACTCATAAGGGCGATGGAATGGATCCCGCTCCTATGTCTTGACCTTTGATCCCCATTTCGTCCATTTTCAATAATATTCGTCCCCAGGTTGTCCCCTACCACAAACTATAATTTCATCGAAATCGAATCATTTTTACGCGAGTTATCGTGCAGACAGACAGACCGACAAAGCTGGAGCTTGTCCGCTTCTTTAACCTATGGTTGGAAAGCGTAAAAAAGTGTAAATTACTCTAGAAAGCCAGATTCTTATATCAGCAACACTTTATACGATTTGTATTTTTTTTATCTTTCGTGCACAAATGCCCTTTTGAGTAGATTTGAATATGAAGCAAAACAAAAATATGTTTCCCACAATTTTTAGTTTCACATTGTTTACTATATTGCCCATTTTAAAACGTGCGATTTAAAAACCTTCGTTCATTTTTTATCCAATTTATTTTTGGAAGCAGCACTGAGTTTGTTTTAATCGCATTTTAAACATTTTATTTTTTTCTATCTGTGTCCAAACCAGATACATAATATCGTGTTGGTGTGTTTATATGGTCCTGACGAAAACAAAAAAAATGTGACTTTTATTGGCATATAACTCCTGACAATAAATATTCTCGGCTGAAATTTTATACGAAAGAAATATAACGATTTATTTACTACCAAAATCTATTTGCTTGTTCAATAGCAACGTCCTGGAATGAAAGTCTTGCAAGAGTGAGTGAAATCTATTGTCAGCTTTAACGGAAATAATATTTCTTACGGAGGTCTGAAAAGAATAAATAACACACATTGTCATCCGTGGAGGAAGTAATGCTTTAGACTTGAGACCTGGGGAGGACGAATAAAAGCCCCCCTAGCAGCTTGTGCACGGTGAGATGGTTTAACGAAATTTGTTAACGTCTGGTAAAAACACCAAATATGCAAGTTATGAGAAATTCCATGTGGCTGTGAGGATTAGGCATGGATATTCGTGATTAATTAGTCACGTTACCATTAAAGTATTATTAATCTTTTGCATCCTGTGTTTAAGTTAATTACATACTGTTAATGATATGCAGCAATTTCTGTTAGTTTACTGATTCATGGGATAAACGTTTTCCTGCAAAACTACATCCTTTTGCACAGCTTGAAATTTGTTTTCTTATCCCTTACAGTATTGATAAAACAAGGGTATCAAAGTGCTAATCCTATTAATCCCATAAATGTAGTGAATTATGAAATTCGACATTTAAATTCTTATTAATGTACTACAATTTGTGAAAGGGTTTCAGAGGAGGTTTTCAAAATCCTTTATAACTTATGAAATTGATTTTTAGCACTTTTTCCATCAACAGTAGGATTTGTAAATTCTTTCGCATCAGACAAAATAAAACGTAATCCCAATGTTTTCATATAATCTTTGGATTATATTCAGACGAAAGACAATCAGAGATACAACAGCTTTCATTAGTACTAATACCTTAAGTTTTGAAATATTTCTTCTCAGGCATGTAACTTTTTCACATATATATATTTTTTTAATTGTTTTGGCAAATTTTCCTACCAAGTTGGGTTGAGTTTGCGGATAATTGTTTTCTGCATTGAGAAAGATAGTTATGTTATAATCACTCTGATTTTGTGCAATTCTGTTTACTGCACATGTTTAATCCAATGAAATCCCTTAGAAAAAAACGTCCAACTGAAGAAACATTACTTTGCTCTTTCGAAAGAAAGATATTTCCCTTGCCTTCGAGCTTTAAAACACCTTTTTCAAAGTTCATAAATATTGCGAAGAAAACTAAAAAAATCGACATAAGTTTCATACTGAAACGCTAAAAATTATTTCTCTAAATTCATTAATGCTTCCGCAAAACTGTGAAACATTGTAAATATTTTGATAAAATTTCCCATGTGTTTGTTAAATATTTTGCTTCTTCGATTTTTATTTATTCTTTTATCTTGTCACGTTCTGTCGGAAATGCTCAAATACTTCTGTGTAACCCTTTCGCTCTTGTGAAAAACTTTAAAATTTTATAATGACCTTAAAATAATGACTCTTATCTTAAGAATATTATTTTTAAGTAATTCTACATGCTTTTGAAAATCTGTAAAACACGAAACAGAATCGTATATAAAGTTTCCTTTGTTTGCGAAAACTTATAGATAATTTCATACTTTGATTGTATAGTCCTGTTTAGGATAGCGTTCATATACACAGAAATATTTTTTTAAATCTCGGATAATATATTTTTTTCTGATGAGACATTGTTTATTATACAACAGTTTTCTTTGATTCCTATTATACAGCAGATAATTGAAGGTAATTTTTCTCATTTCGCATTAACTTTCTTCAATATACACAACAGCAATGCTACTTGTGGGTTTTACATATTTTGGTATGAAATGAAGGAATGACTCATACAGACAATATTTTATGAAGCTAAAAATATTACATAAAAATTAACAATATGTATAATCCAGCTCTTCAATACCCCATTACAAAACATTTTCAGTCATTGAACTAGATATTAAGGAAGGATCATGTCTCAGTTAATGGGGAATTCTTTAGATTCTTCAAAGCAATCAGAGTTTTGTGCTGAATTACCTGTCGTTTACCGGACTTCATGTCGCATCTCTTCACAAAATTTGAAAATTACATACCCCTGGATTGGGAATCAAACCTGGATCTCCTGATTTCCGTTCGATCATGTTCTGCAGTACATCACCCAGGACATTAAGGTTCCAAGTAACTAAGGCTAAGCATTTACAGCTTCCTAAGCTGTTAATTTAGTTGCCTGAAACTTCTTTTTAAGCTATAAAGATAATTTACAGCTTCCTAAGCTATAATACACATTTACAGCTTCCTAAGCTGTAAATGCTTAGCCTTAGTTATTTGGAACTTTTTTCCTAAGCTGTAATTAGCATTTACAGCTTGGTAGTACTTAGCATTATGCTTGAAGCTTCTTCCTAAGCTGTAATACACATTTACAGCTTCTTAAGCTGTAAATGCTTAGCTTTAGTTGCTTGAGACTTCTTCCTAAGCTGTGATACGCATTTACATCTTCCTAAGCTGTAATGCACATTTACAGCTTCTTAAGCTGTAAATTCTTAGCTTTAGTTGCTTGAGATTTCTTCCTAAGCTGTAAATACTTAGCCTTAGTTCCTTAGAACGTTTTCCAAAGCTGTAAATGCTTACATTTAGTTGCTTGAAACTTCTTCCTAAGTGGTACATTCTTAGCCTTAGTTGCATGAAACGTCTTCCTAAGCTGTAATAAGCATTTACGGCTTCTTAAGTGGTAAATATTTGGCGTTAGTTCCTTGAAACTTCTTCTTAAGCACTGATAAGCATTTACAGTTTTCTAAGCAGTAAATGTTTAGTCTTAGTTGCTTGAAACTTCTCCTTAATATGTAATAAGCATTTACAGCTTCCTAAGCTATCAATGTTTAGCCTTAATTGCTTGAAACTTCTCCCTAAGGTTTAATAAGCATTTACAGCTTCCTACGCTGAAATGCCGCTTCCTAAGCTGTAACTTCTTCTTTCTAAGCTGTAAATAAGCATTTACAGTTTCCTAATATGTAAATACTTAGCCTTAGTTGCATAATGCTCACCCTCAGTTGCCTGAAATTTCTTCATTTGTTGTAAATGCTTAGAGTTAGTTGCTTGGAATTTCTTCCTAATCTGTAATAAGCATTTAAA
Source organism: Macrothele yani (assembly GCA_039090855.1). Classification (NCBI taxonomy): domain Eukaryota; kingdom Metazoa; phylum Arthropoda; class Arachnida; order Araneae; family Macrothelidae; genus Macrothele; species Macrothele yani. The sequence continues at coordinate 162,958,770 of CM077002.1, forward strand.
GCTTCCTAAGCTGTAAATGCTTAGCCTCAGTTACTTGAAACGTCTTCGTAAGCTGTAATGAGCATTTACAGCTTCATAAGTCGTAAATGTTTAGCCTTAGTTCCCTGGAACGTCTTCCTAAGCTCTGATAAGCCTATTTGCTTTAGACGTCTTCCTAACAGGTACTAAGCATGTACAGCTTCTTTAAGATGTAAATGTTTAGCTTTAGTTGCTTGAAACTTCTCCCTAAGCTACAATAAGCATTTACAGCTTCCTAATATGTAAATGCCTAGCCTTAGTGACTTGGAACTTCTTTCTAAGCTGTAAATGCTCAGCCTAGTTGCCTGAAACTTCTTCATTAGCTGTAAATGTTTAGAGTTAGTTGCTTGGAAGTTCTTTCTAAAATGTAATAAGCATTTACAGCTTCCTAAGATGTAAATGCTTAGCCTTAGTTGTTTGAAACTTCTTCCTAAGCTGCAAATAAGCATTTGCAACTTCCTAAGCTGTAAATGCTTAGCCTTAGTTGCTTGGAACTTCATTGTCTTGGGTGGTATAATGGATAGCATGCTGCAACGGAAGTTAGGAGATGCGAGTTCGATTCCTGCTCCCGTGCAATGTAATTTTGAAGTTTACAGAGGAGTTGTTATCAGAGAGCATTAAACTACAGGATTCAGTACACAATTCTGATTGATTTGAATAATCAGTTGAACTAGGAAGCGAAAAGCGTATGCAGATTAATGGTGATTATTTAACATACCTCTGTTTTGCTGGCGACATAGACATTTTTTCGTGTATCACATCAGAATTACGGATTATGGTCTAGAAACTTGCAACATGAGTAAGGAAGCAGATTTGAAAATAAACTTGCCGAAAACAAAACTGATGTATAGTGATTTTACAAAAACTCAATATTTAGAGATATATAGATCAAGATTAGAAAACACCAGTTACCTTGAACAACAGATACCAAAAGATGGTGATATACAAATAGAAATTAATAGGCGTATAAAACTTGATTGAAGAACATTTAGAAAAAGCATTAAATTTTTCTATAATTTTCAGGAGCAATTCATCATTATGTCTTAAAAGAAAAGTCTAACTCGAAACACAAATCGTAACTTTGAAGAAGATAGATGAAACTGTTTCTTCGTAATAGGAGAATTATTTATGTCTCAATCATGTCTTAAGTATCTTAAAACATTCTGCAATTTTGAAGATAAAAGTACATCGTCCTCAGTTTTTTAAGCTTTTTTTCCTATTCAGCGAGAATAGTTTTCAAAGCTTCTGGAAAAACGACGGCCGTATATATAAATTTCCGCGAGCAACTGAACTATTTACAAAAAACTGATTAGCATGTTTGTCGCTCTAATACGCAGCGTCTCGTCTTAACTCTAGAGTCTTTCGAGGACGTAAAGAGTCAAAAATATCCTTTAGATGAAGACAGATCGTGACTGCACATTTCTTTAATGCTGTTATTCGGAATACATAGGAAATGTGGAATCTACTACTGTGCCAACTCTTTGTCTGAGAAACACTCCGCAAATTCCTCGTTTTTCATTTCTTCAGGGACAACCATTTCCTTAAAAATGCAAGCTAGAATTTCAACAATAGTCTATAATTTAAAAGGATTACTCAGACTTTTAAACATTCGACTATTTTTTTTATCAAGAAGAAACAGATCGCTTTCCAGAAATTCTTTGTGACTAATATAATGTTTTGAAAAAACTTATTTTACCCATCTCCCTTATGTCGAAATTATATTTGACGAAGACGTACGCTAATGCATTTATGAAAATCTCCCAGAAACGTTAGCTATCTTCTTCTTCCCTTCTGTGAAAGCAAATTTTTAAAGCCATTTGAGCTTACATTATGTCACTGTCTATTGTTTGGTATATTGTCACATAATCACAAACAATGGTGCAAATTATAATATAAATAAACACCCAGATCTATATGTCTGTCTCTCTGGAACGCTTGACGTCAAGGCAACGTCTGCTTTGTGGCGCCGTCACTTATCGATCAATTCGTGTGTGCTCTCGCGATGTCAAAATGATTGCCTGCTATATAAATGCATGCGATCACTTTTAGATGTCAAAGTGTTTGCGTTCTAATTTAAAAACATTGGATCAATAACTCGAGTTCTATTTATCCGATCTACAAAATTCGAATTAAAGTCTTAATATCATGGAAAGTTGCGTTTGTATATTAATTTAATTTAGCAGAATAGAATTCGAATATTAATGCGTACGCTTTAATTATTTATTACCTTTTTAAATTTAGTAACTTTCCGAGTTTAGTGCTGATTGTATGTATAATAAAGTTTGCAAAATATCGATCTATCTAAAAGCGTTGAACTACAATAAAAACAGAAATCCTGAGACGTCAAAGTGAGCAAAATTGCATCTAAAAGTAAATGTCCCAATAGCAGACTGTCAAGAATTTACATGGTTTCGATTTGTAATACCATATGTCGCATTACTTTGTAGAAAAAGCTTTGGTATGAAGTTTCAAACTAACCGTCGAATAGGACAATCTAAAACAAGCCGTGAAAGGAATAACAAGTGTGTCGGAGAAAAAGTAATTTAACGCGAAAAATCAAAGTAAAAGTTATTAAGGTAAGTTTACACGAAAACAACTTTCCGAGTTTAGTGGTGATTATAGGTGTTACATATTCTGTAAAATATCGATTTATCTAGACGCTTTAATCTGCAATGATAAACAACAAATATTTTACACAGAATGTTTTTTATCGCGAAGTCTTTTAAAAAACGGAATTAAAAAGCATATAATTTTTAGTTCTGACATGAATGACTTCATACTGTATAAGTTTTTACTATATTTCCTTAAAAAAAGCCGTTTCATTTGATTTCAATCTGCTTCAATTAAACATTTTACTCCGTCACAGGACGGGCAACATCCCCTATATATGTACAATATTTATTCAAAGCTTAAAAGCAACTTTTCTAGGATTGGGCCATACGCTAGTAAGTAAATAGTTAATTAACCAAAGTAAACAGAGATTTCAGCAATGAAATGAAAATTTTATCCTCATGCTCAGATATGAGAATGAAATTGTGCAACTAATATTATATTTATATAAAAAAAGAAGCGTTCATAAATCCAAAAGCACAAGCATGAGATACACATTTTAAGGTTCTGTTTTTAACTATTCCCTTGAAAACATCGCTGTGGACATAAAGTACCTCTTTTCTTGCGTATGGACACGATATTTCGAGATGTATAAGATGGTCTTTGAAACTCATTTTGCATCTGATTACTGCAACTACGAACAAAGTTCATGCAGACTTTTCTGCTGTAAAGTTTCTCACCTAAACGTATTTTTTGTTTCAGAGGTATTTCTGTTTCCAATTATGAAATCGGCAAAAAAGTCTTGCATCATGGTTTATATTTACCTGTGACCCCAGAATAATCGATATTCATCTCATTTTTTAGACTAATTGTTTTCTCTCTAGTAGTGGCGTAATATATTTGCACATATCAGTTTAGAACATGGATGGCGAAACAATTGTATGGCACGCATGCCACTTGGTGGCCCGCGAACACGATTTGCGTGGCATACCGGTATGAAAGCATTCACATTAAATAAAAATTTAGGTTTTCGAAAACAGTAATTTTTCGACAGCATGTCTATGGTGGGTACTTGCTGATAATCAAGCTCTGAGAAGAAAATTAATAGCAAAGAAATGTCATTTAAAGAGGTAGTAAATGAACCCTCACTTTATTTAATCGCCTTATGCATTACTTTCCAAAAGCAAGATGCACTTAAGTCTGATCCGTCTTGGTTCACACTTAAATGCATCTTGCGTGATGTTAAAGGTAACAGGTTATAAACTCAACATAAATGCCTTGGCTAACAGCATTCAGCAACAAGTTTTACACTAATGTAATTATGTAAGTGTGATTTTTGAATTATCTTCTTGCGAATTAAATCAGGTTCAAATTATAATTATATTAGTCTTAAAACTCACTTACCTACTTATTTCTTTAATGTCATTTTACGGTATCCGCAAAAAAAGACAAAATGTTAATTTAAAAAGCGCAAACAAGAGATGGCACACTAGACACTTTTGAGCAGTAAAGTAAAGTTTAAGTAGCATTTCTGAGCTCCTGAGTTCCTGAAGCTTCTCTCATCTTCTTACTTTTCGTTATCGTCTCTGATCTTTTGAGTTTCAGAAGTTTCTCCGACTTTCTGACGTTTTGGTATCGGTTCTGATCTCCTGAGTTTCTGGAGCCTCTCTCATCTTACTACTTTTCGGTATCGTCTCTGATCTCTTCAGTTTCAGAAGTTTCTCCGACTTTCTGACGTTTTGGTATCGGTTCTGATCTCCTGAGCTTCTCTCATCTTATTACTTTTCGGTATCGTCTCTGATCTTTTCAGTTTCAGAAGTTTCTCTGACTTTCTGACATTTTGGTATCGGTTCTGATCTCCTGAGTTTCTGGAGCTTCTTCTAATCTTCTTACATTTTGCTTCATCTCTGATCTCTTCAGTTTCAAAAACTTCCTTTGATGTTCCAAATTTTCTGCACCTGTTCTGATCTTTTGACTATCTGGAGGTTCTTCGTATCTTCTGAATTTTCGGTATCTTTCCTGATCTTCTGACTTTCAGGAGCTTCTTCTAATCTTCTGACTTATTGGGCCATCTCTGATGTCTTCAGTTTCAAGAACTGCCTCTGATTTTCTGACTTTTCGGTATCGTCCCTGATCTTTTGAGCTTCTGGAACGTATTTTTATCATCTGACTTTCCGGCATTGGCTCTGATCTCCCGAGTTTCTGAAGGAAACTCTCATCTTCTAACTATTCTTTACCGATTCTAATCTCCTGGATTTCTGCTGCTTCTTCTGATTTTCTGAGATTCTAACTGTTCGGTATCGATTCTGATCTCCTAAGTTTCCGTAGATGCCTCTGCACTTTTGTGTTTCCGAACAACTGAGTTCTTGTGTTTCTGGTATCCTTAGCATGCAAAACTGTTGCTAAGCTTCTTTTGGAAAAACCTGTTCGCTTATCGTAGCATTGTACTGCACTGACGACACGCGATTTTCCTTTGAACGGTATTTCTTCTAATCAAAATTTGATTGCTTGCGCCTTTCCAATGTTCGCTAACTTCATAAACACACTGTAGTTTCTTTTATGTGGCACACAGAAAAACGTGATGACACGAGATCCATCTAGATGACAGCAAAACTTCCTTTATATTTTGCTTATTACAAGGCATCATTATAGCTCTTTGCTTCTGATTTAAGCAAGTGAAATGCTAATCATTTGCATGACACAGGAGCTAAATAATAATTATATGGTTATCCAAATATATAAATTTCATTGATTTATTAAAATGCGAAAAAAGTGAATAATTTATTCGTTGCAGTTGCAATGATGTTCCGTCCATTGGTTGGGCTAGACAGGAGGTTACAGTGTTAGTTTATTTAAAAAATTCGTGCATAGCTAAAAGAATCACGAACCTCGGACTTTCGACGATATGCTACTCCTAAAGAATGCAGAAAATTCTAGACATTGAAGTTGTTCTCGAACACCAATCCAGAAAAAAAAAGGAAAACAAGGAAAGTGAAATCAGTAAATCGGAAAACAATATCGATTTTCTAATGTAGGGCGACGTCCGAGCAGCTTTGTTCAATGAGAAAAGTGATCCACTTCTGCTAGACTCCATAGAAAAGCAATCACGTTTGTAGCCAGTTGTACGATAGGTAGTGCCACAAAACAGGAATATAACACTCAATATCAGAACGATAAATCATACAATAATATATGGCTTGCTGCATCGATGTGATGCTATACTGAAGATTGTTCAAAGGCATAGATGAAGGGTATACATTCCTTGAAATATTTTCCTTTAGTCTGAAACGACAGATTTTTATCTCTCCATCTGGCGGATTTTTCTACCTTTATTTGGTATGGCATTAGTATTTTCTGATCCGCGTAAGTGCAGTGAAAGAGATACTGAAAAAAAATTGACATCGCTTTACCTCTGAGAAATCAAGGAGAGCTGTAAAATACTGCAGATACTGAATTCATATCTACTTTGTGCCGCACGACTTAGGAATAAAAGTTTTCATGGTCATTATATTACGCTATTTGAGTGGTTCGGCATCCATTAATAAATTCATACAGATTTTTCTTTCCGCTGTGAAACATAGATGAACAAATTGCCGTTCCTAATATTTTAGAACGAAGCAAAAGCGTCTATCGACAGACATCGGCTAATATAAATTTCATTTCGCTATGAAAGTTATTTATATTTTTCGTACATCAGTTTAGGAATGATTCCGTCGTTCTCAAAAGGTAGCAATGCCTTTCTTGTACTTTTGACCTGCGAACATTCAGAGATACGAACTTTACGCAATCACCAACACTAATTCCAAGCTCAGTGTCAACAAATAATGTTCATTGCGTGGAAATATCTTCTAACGACTTGGTCTCTGCAGTCCCGTCCCAGCTGTTGATATGGTTGGCTTTAACTTTTTTCTTCCAATGATTTTCGTTACTTTGAGACTGCATCACCTCTAAATCATATTTCAGAAGCACATGGTTTTGGATGGAGTTGGAAAGAAGAGGCAAAGCGTAGTGCTGGAGATCGCACAAAATGACGGTGCTGGAGAGAAAATCGCGAACGTGGCACGCGCATACGGCATGAATAAATTGGCAACTCAACCAGCTTTGAGGCAAACAGCGAACTATGGACTTGATGATCTGTACCTATGAAGTCAATACTTTATTAGCAAGAAAGAACAATACCATTCATTTTGTACATTTTCATCTACTTGTATTGATTTTTTGCTACAATTTCTACTTGCATTCATCGTTCACCAGTAATTTTTGCACAACTGGAAGTCGTTTCGATTTGTTGAACCTGATTCACTTCTAAGTACGGTACGTGCTGTGTTTCTCAAAACGGAAATCGCGAAGGACGCCAGGACGTCTTTGAAGGCACTTGCAGAAAAGGCGCAAAAACTGCATCGTTAGTGAAACTTCCGAAACGGTTTAAGGCTCGTATTATCTTAAACTCAAGAGGTTTAGAAGAAACGCGTGTCACTCAATTTCATTGAAAATCACATTCCCGCGCATGCTGCCATTCATTTATTGTAAAGTGCAAAAACAGAATGGACGCTATTAAAATTTTGTCGGAAATGGGGATGAATATCTAAGCGTAATTGTCTGCGTTCAAGCTGTACACAATTACGATACTGAAATATCTCGTACAATGGATCTTTTTTGAAGCAAACAAACTGAAATTAATTCACACATACATTTAGAATATTAGAAAATATCGCAGAGGAGATTCACAAACGACAGGACACTATTTCATCACATGAGAAATAGAGTAGAAATTTGGTAAAAACTTTAACATTATTTTTGCTTCGCATGCATGTAAGCTACAGCTGTGGTATCCATATTAATGTGTGTATTATGTGCTCAAGTTTCTTTTGGCGTTACTTCTTCATTTGCAGACCACTGGGTGGCAGTACATTAGTCGAGAAAACAAATTGGCTGATTTCAGTAGGGCGGAGAGGGCACTGTGCGTGTTGTGGTCTAACAAAACAAAGTCGGTGACTGGAGAGTCCTATGTCATACCCACCAAGGTCAGTAGACTTGCCACCTTTGTATTGCGCTTTAGTGGGCTATGTTAATGATATTGTCCACGATATGGTACTGTTCAGTATCCCTGCTGCTGCTTAAGTGAAAACCGAGATTTCAGAAGCCATATTGCAAGTGGACATGGCAACAGTGGGCAGGATCTGGCTGCAAGTGCATTTTCGCCTGGATACTTACCGTGTTATCACATTTTTAACACATGTGAAAAAAATTAGTTACATGCTTCAGTATGTTGTATGAGTTTCTGTTTCATTTATGAAGTTCAACGCGGCAGGTAAATTTCTGAAAATGGTTTTCAAGGTTTGAAATTGCCCGGTATTAAGGAATTTCTCTTTCGAATGTATTAAAGAGTTTCACTTTCAAATGTATTAAATTAAGAAGCTTCCCTTTCAAATGTATTAAATTAAGGAGCTTCCCTTTCAAATGTATTAAAATAAGGAGCTTTCCTTTCAAACGTAATAAATTAAGGAGCTTCCCTTTCAAATGTATTAAATTAAAGAGCTTCCCTTTCAAATGTCTTAAATTAAGGAGCTCCCTTTCAAATGGATTAGGGAGCTTCACTTTCAAATGTATTAAAGAGCTTCACTTTCAAATGTATTAAAGAGCTTCACTTTCAAATGTATTAAAGAGCTTCACTTTCAAATGTAATAAAGAGCTTCACTTTCAAATGTATTAAGGAGTTTCACTTTCAAATGTATCAATTAGCTTCCCATTCAAATGTATTAAGGAGCGTCACTTTCACATGTATTGAGCTTCCCTTTGAAATGCATTAAGGAGCGTCACTTTCACATGTATTGAGCTTCCCTTTGAAATGCATTAAGGAGCTTCCCTTTCAAATTTATTAAGGATCTTCCCTTTCAAATGCATTAAATTTAGTATTTAGGAGCTTACCATTCAAATATATTAAAGAGCTTCCCTTTCAAATGAATTAAGGATCTTCTCTTTCAAATTCATGAAATTAAGGAGCTTCCCTTTCAAATGCGTTAAAGAGCTTCCCATTCAAATGTATTGAGAAGCTTCCCTTTAAAATGTATTGATTAGCCTGCTTTTCAAATGTATTGAGGAGCTTCCCTTTCATTCAAATGTATTAAGGAGCTTCTCTTTCAAATGTATTAAGAGCTTCTCTTTCAAACTTATTAAGGAGCTTCCCTTTCAAATGAACTGTACGGAATTATGATTAAGGCGTATTTTACTAACCCCCCCCCCCACACACACACACACACGCGCGCGCGCATAAAATAACGCATCTCTTCAGCACGCAAACAACTTCTATGTGTTTTCTGCAAAACCCAGGTTTCACTGTCGCACATCGGAGTAAAATTAATTGGGACTGTTTTTAGAACCCATGCTTCTGTTAAACCCTCCTAAAGCAGTTATTACTTTCAAAGATGAATTCAGTCGCCTAGCAAACTCATCATGTAATTTGTTTTCGCTAATTTGTTATTTGTGAGGTTTCATGTTTCATAATATCAGTCTTTCTTAGAATAATACCATTAAATTACATATCCTTAGAAAGATAATTTAATGCAGCACACTATTAAAAATTGCATTTCCAAAGAATTATTACATAAAAAATCATGATAAAGCGTATTTCGTAACTTCTCAACATTTTTGTTAGTCCGGAAAATTTTTGCCGCTACGTTTCATGGAGTAAACCAAGCGTTCTACTTCATCAGGTGTTATAATACAAAACCAAGACTGAATGACTGCTTCTATTGATTGTGTTTTATTCATTGGTTGCTTCTGACTAACAAGTTTCTGTAATCGGCTGCACATATTTTCTATTGGATTCAGGTCAGGGCTATTAACTGGCCATTTTAGCATTGCAATGTAATTTTTCTGAAACCATTTTCTGAACTCAGCAGCAATATGACAAGGAGCTGAATCCTGTTGAAATACATAGGTTTCATTATCCAAGGAAAGATCATGTGCTGAAGGTCTCAGTTTAGGCTCGAGTATATTAATGATGTATTTTTAATATTTAAAGTACTATTAATCATACAAAGTCTGCCCACACCTGTTACTGTCACACAACCCCAGATCACAAGATAACTGGATGATTTACTGTAGCTGTAATGTATTCAGACAGCAAATAGGCTAAATTTCTTCTTCTTATATACTTTAGTCCATCACTACTAAATATGGATAATCTGGTCTCGTCATTCCAGATAATTCTTTCCCATTGTTCCTCAGATGAATTAGCATAGTCTTTGGCTCAGTTTAATCTATTCCTTTGTTTGGGAGAGAAAAATGGCTCTTTTCTTTGATTCTGGTTCTAACAGTCCTAGCCCTCACTTTCAAACTGTATTGAGACAATTCACTTTTATTGATTCAGATAATTTTCTTCTGTCACTCAAATACAGTCTTTTAATTCATCTATCATCACATGCTGCTGTTGTGCACCTTTTCTTGCGTTTACCAGTTAGGTTTTAAATTAATTGAGTCTGCTCGTACCTCGTGCACAGTTTAGAAATATCTCCTTTCGTTAGATTTCCACCTACATTTCTTATTATTTCCTCATAAGCGTAGCCTTCTTCAGGAAAAGTTAGTATTTTACATCGCTTTCTAAGTGACTAGTCAACTGATCTTACTAAGTTACACAGCTTACTGAGTTATCTAGGAATAGTAAAATCCGCGAAAAACTTAGTGGTCAACTTGATGATACTCACACAACTTAATAGGAGTTCCATTATTAAATCCAATACCTGGAAATGAGAGCTGAATGATACTAACACCATAGGAATTCCATTATTAACTCTAATACCTGGAAATGAGAGCTGAATGTTACTAACACCATAGGAATTCCATGCTATGTCATAATAACACCTGATTGGATCTCAAAAAAATCAGTCTCATTGGTCACTTCTGAGTTAAGGAAATCCACTTCTTGTTACATATGCCAGTTGCGCTTTCTTTTCCTGGTTATTTGGCTATAACTTTTGATATAATAAAAATAATTTAACACAGATTGTTGCATTTCATTCTGCATTATATTATTTTTCGAATGATGGATAATTTTACCATATTATTCTAAAAAAGACTGATGTTATGAGACTTCCAAACTTGAGAACACACATTTTCCTAAAGGTTTCCACACTCTAAGCCACTAGTGTATACGAATTCATTTACCTGGTATATCTCTGTGCCATTTAGACCGATCTTGCTCTCAATAATAACAGTTTCTCGTTGAAAAACCATGATTTTGGGTTTTCCTTATTTATGCTCAATGTGATTTTCATAAAGGGAAAACATTCCTTGCAACTCACTTTTGCTCTGTGCCTACAGGACTGTGTCATTAGCATACAGCAATCTGCAGCAATGGATGTTATCAAGATAAACCAGTATTGTCCATTTGGAATCATGCATGCGCACATCCATTAGTATATTAAACAGCCATGATGACATTTCACAACCTTGTCTGACTTCTTCACCAATAGAAAACCATTTTAATGTAAACACCACTCTCTACTGCCAGCATACGTAGCTTACACTACTTATCAGATTCGCAGTCGGACCATATTTATTCAAGATCTTCCAGAGAAGTATCCTGTTTACTCTGTCACAAGCTTTCTCTCAATCAATGAAGACAGCAAAAACTTTCTTAGCAACAGACAGATACTTTTCGATCAGCATACGTAATACAAATATTTGGTTATTGCAGCCCTTACCAATAATAAAACCACTCTGCACATCCTACACCTTCCCTGGTGTAAGAAGTTGTATCTTACAGTAATGACCCTTCTAGTCACTTTTTTCTAGCACACTCACTCAACAGGATGATAAAATGATAGTTCTTGCATTCAGTCTCATCATCGTTTTCCTCATTCATGGACACAAGGATAGCATCCCTCCAGTTCTGAGGGACAATTTGAAACTCCTAGCTGAACTGGAAAATTCTATAATTTCGAATTTTCCATAATAAATTAATACAAAGATAAATAAACAAAGAGGAGAAGCCATTGATTTGGGGTGTTTCAAATTACTTCAAGGAACACAATTTTGGAGGAAGAAGGTTGGTAAGTTATGCGTTCAAAATAATATCATTAGAACGAATGCAACGTAATTCTGCGTTTTTATTTCACACAAGCACCGCTGTCTAGAAAGTATAAAGGAAACGAATAGAAACACCCCTTTCAGTTACATTTAGATGCATTTATTTGTTTTAGAGAGCTTATTCATTATAATTGAAAGCTAAAAACTAAAGAACCATGACGTCACATTTTCCATTCAGTGTTAAAAGGACGTACTTTTGTATTCCAGGAAAATATTGCTATGAAAGTTAACGTTACATAACCATTATGATACGTACGTTTAAGACTAAACAAACCGTTTCGTTGCTATGATAACAGCGTTTATGTACGCAACCGAGTTTGATAAGTTTGGAATACCCAACGCCGTCAGTAAGCTCTCAGACGAAAGTGACAAAACAGTAACTTTGTCTCAAAACGCACCTGGGGTTTTCAAAGGATAGTTTGCGCACTTAAATGTTTAATAAGATGTCCCCTCACACGAAATTTGTAATTGATTCATATGTCATTTCCAAACTATGTAATTGCAGAATTTCTGTGCTTCACATTATCATAACTCAGCAAATTGAGATATGTTTAAGCATATACACATAATGACAGCAACTCGTCAAAAAAAAACTTGCGATCAAAGAGACAATTTTTTTGTCCAAAAAAAGGTGCTAAAATTGGTTACGTTTTTCGGTCAAAATATCCCCAATTTTAAAATGTTTAACTTTTTCCGTGTAAATAACCATGATTTTACAATTTAAGGAATGTATTACCTTCGGTAAAGCTAGTTTTATTAAACTAGTTGCTGTCCGAAATATGCCACACACACAAAAAAAAAAAAAGATGATGATGATGATAGAAAAACAAAATACGAAAATATATTTCTGGTGTCATCTGTAATTTTAGCACATCATTTTCGTCTTATTTTTCAAAATATACCAAACTACGGTTTCGACATCATTCAGAACTGGTATTTTGAACTGACTAACTTTTCTGGTTGTAAAATTACACTGTATTTCTTTCGTGTCATTCATAATTTGCAACTAGATTTCATTTCTGTTTCCGTTTGGTTTTACTTCCGTGAAATAAGATGTTGTTTCTGGTGACATCAACAGTTATTATTGTAATTGGACTTCGTGTCCACCACATTCGAAAGTTCTGGTTTTAATATGTTTTCCCTAATTCCCATCGTTATTCAATTTTTATTTTGTGCAAAGTAGATATGATCACTATTTTCAGCATGTCTTTCATAAAAAGAGTACGAGCTTATGGTATTAGTTTATACGTCCGTCTGTGGGCACGGTATCTTTGCAGCTATTATATTGATTTGAAATATTATTTTTGCACTCGGATGCCTGAAATGCGAGAACGATGATTCTTGCTTTCCATTTTTTTCCAATGCATAATTTCGGCGCGTGAGGCTGTAATTGTAGATACTATCGAACTGAAAATGAGTTTTACTCCATGTAATTACTTATAAATACCTGTTTCAAAAAATTAATTTCTTCCCTTTGATGCATTTACAACAAAGACTGTTTCGTGTATTGTTTTAAGTAATGCCCAGTTTTTCCGCTAGGGGTTAAATTGCCTTCTTCCCGATATCTCCGCTTCTAAAATTCGGATTTGAAAAATTATTTTTGCATCGGGTACAGCTCCTCGTGGGAAGAAAAATGAAAATAATTTCTAATTTTTGGTAATGAACAGTTTTGCCGGTGGGGGCGCAAGTGTTTTCTATTTCTAATGTATTTGTGCGCTTCTGAAATCGCAATTAAATGAAATTTCTTTTGATCATATACTACTCGTAACACCTATCCAGAATACCTTCTACTTAAATAAATGCATAGTCTTTCCTGCTGAGGATGTAGATATGTATCTTTTTTGTTAAATACACGGCCGAGTCACATTACTGTGACCACCAGATAATATCCAGAATAACCGCGGCATGCAGCGCGGACAGCAGCTAGACGGGTTAGAAGTGACTCAATAAGGTACTGGAAAGTGTTAACAGGTATGTGGAGCCATGCTGACTCCAGTGCGTCTGACAGCTGCTGGAGGGTGCGTGTTGGAGGATCCATAGAGCGAACAACACGATCGAGGTGCTCCCACGGATGCACAATTGGGTTTAAGCCTGGGGAATTAGGGCCCCAGTGAAGTACTTAGAAGTCTTCATCGTGCTTTTCCAACCACTCTCGGACATTTCTAGCTATGTGACGCGTCACATTGTTGTGCTGGAAGATCCCATCCACCTGAGGGAAGACAATCAGCAAGTATGAGCGTACGTAGTCTGTAAGGGTATATTAATAACGAATTCGGTCCATAGTGCCTTTCACATGTTTGAATGGACCCAGGAAATACCACGAAAACATTCCTCGGACCATAACGCTGCCCCCAACAGCTTGTGTTCTTCCAGCAACGGGTGAAGAGTGTTTGCTCCGACATTTATCGCCTTATACGCCAACGTCCATCAGTTCGATGAAGCAAAAAACGTGACTCATCGAAGAAGGAAATCTTTCGCTAATCAACGGAGGTGCAATTCCGATACTGCCGTGCAAATGTAAGCCTTTTCTGCTGATGCACCTTCGTTAGCATAGGTGCAGTAACCATCCGCCTTCATCGCAGCCCCATATGCAGCAGGGTTTGCTGAACTGTTGTTTTAAACACACTTCTGGTGGCCCCCTGGTTCAATCGGCCAATGCATTGTTTCACTGTAGCGTGTCGATCGGCCCTCACTCACCTTTGCAGCCAACGTTCCCCTCTCACATTAATGACGTGTGGTGCTCCGCAGTTTCCACTTTGCTTATTCGCAATGGTACCATTTATTCAATCACGATACACTTTTACAACACCAGCACGTGAGCAGTTCACAAAATGCGCCGTTTCAGAAATACTGCCAACCTTGGCCCGAAAGCCGATAATCATCCCTTTTTGAAATCTGACAAATATCTCCTTTTATCCATGACAATAACGCGTGATATGCTTTCAGAATTCCTATAGCACACCTTATATACCCTCCGTGGCTTCTTTCATTGGCTACGCGCTGTGGACTTCAAAAGTAGGGGGTGGTCACAATAATGTGATTCGACTGTGCATTTCTGCTTCCTATTGTCAAATTTGAGAAATTCCTTCTTTATCGGAGAGCGTTTTTGGTACGAAATATTTTTCGTACAATTTCCAAGTTTCCGTAACGCACCATTTTGTCAGTTGGGGGCATATGTTCACGTTTCTGTTTATACTATATTTACAGCAATATCTGCACGTCTAAACACCGACTTTACGATGTCCTCTTTAGGTCGGATACCATTTTCTGCCCAAAACAATGCACAATTGTCCTGCTTGGTTGCGTAAATGTTTAATTTGCTTTTCTTGATAACTCTTCTAAATATCCGATTAATGAAAATTAACAGGGAACACCATTCACCATGTGAAACAGTTTCCCTGCAGTTGCGGAGTTTTTTAGTTCACAGTTCTGGCGCAAGCCGGAGTTAGTGTGTATTTATGTTTGCCACCAAATATCCGCTTATAAAAATCGTTTTAAAAAGATTCCTTTTTTTACTCGATACTATAAAGGCTGTGATCATTATCACTTTTAAATAACGGACAGTTTTTCCTCCAGGGATCCAAACATTTTTCTTGGTTTCTCTGCTTCCAAGAGAAGTATTTCAAAAATCATTTTTCCTTAGTGTAGCTTTTGTTATGAATATTACTTTTAACATGTGTTCTACTTTTCCATTAATGAAAATTCTTCCGCCAGAGGGCGTCAGGGTATTTTTCTTCGAATAGCCGTTTCGATTCTGAAATCTCTTAGGAAAATTCTGTTTTGTTAGGGTGCTATTTCTTGCGAAGAGTATTTTCAATTCATTATCTTCTTTAAGTATTTCATACCATTCTCTTCCTTTGTTTTCAACCTACTTTTTTCACGAAAATTTTCACGCCAGGGGTTTAAAATTGTGTATCATGTTTTCTTCTATATCACTTTTTTCTAACTGCTCGATTTGAAAACCGCTCTGTCTCCAATAGCTTCCTTCGCTGGGAAAAACGTTTTATGCATAATTTGGGTAACATACTTTTGAACTGCTAGTGGGTGTACGAGGCAAGTAGATATGTTACCTGCAAAGTCTGAAATTAGGCATTGTACAAAATGCCTAGGAAATCTGTAGAATGCCGAAAATGGGACGTCAAAATATGAAACGCTTAACAATTCACACATTTCATAGGCATTCTATTCAATGCCAAAAGGCAAATCGGAAAAGTATAAAATACTCCCGCCAGTGATTTTTTTTTTTTCATGTGGCGAGGCATGTGACTCAAAATGCTCTCAAAATTGAATCTGGATTGAATCTGGAAATGCAGGCCCAAAATAAAAAAAAAAAGTGGAAAATGGACTCTGACAAAAAAAATTCCCCTCCTGCATCTTTGGAAGCCACTGTCCGAGTTCCTACTCTTGACGTCGATAAGGGACGGGGTAACGCGCGCAATCTGTTGGTAATTATTATGAGTGTGACAGAAGACGGTTTTTACTGACTTGGAACTACTGGAAGAATTTTGGACCAACTTTATGCCAGGTTACAATTCACTTTATGTCCAAAGCGCTTATCCAGAGTTGAAGACGTTCCCTACCACGAAATTCCTTTTAAATCAGCTACTATCGCTCAGTCCACAGCAAGTGGTCAATGATTCGTGAGGTTGTAGCGCAAAAGTTTTTACGAATTCTACGCTGTTTTAACACATCAATATACTAAGAAATAGTTCCTAAATGAAAGATAACCTTAACGGCCAGACGAAACAACAGAAGTCAACTTACGGAAAAGCTTTATTCAGGCTGTAGAAAACACATCGTAATAGGGCATACTGCAGTAAACGCTCCACACACCACACATTATCACAACACTCCTATCAATAATCAGTCTACAACCCAACGCTCGTAATAATCGCTCTCTTACAACGCTATCTTGCAATAGATCAGTCGTCATTTTTATCTCTTGCTCTTATCAAGATCAGGCATACGTCACGTGCATTCAACCTTAATTGTGTTGCCAAACGTATTCGTTTGAGGAAAAGGTATTTCGTTAAGCGTGGAGAATACTGAGAATAAACTCAAGATTTACATAGGGAAAGAAACTAAAAAAGGAAAGTTAATCTGGAATATACATCACAAGGTGTATGTGCAATACCTAGTGCCAACATTTTCCTTTCATTTATTTCATTTTAGTTGTCACATACAAATTACATAGACCAAGTGAAAATGATTGTAGAGCAGATGACCGACAACAGGGATGAAAAGAGGGAAAAGACCAGATGGGCCTAACTAGCCCTCTTCTCCCAAAACAATAATCCTGGAAACAAATATCAAGTCAACCAGACATACTAGTAATTGGCAGCCCTGAGAGACAGTCACCATTACAATTTCAAATTAACTGCCGAAACGGCTCCATCCAATATCATTTTATTTATATTAACGATATAAATTAAAACATTACCACTTAAGGTTTTACCAGATTAGTAAAAAGTCCGAATAGATATGTTCAGCATTAGGATTGCCATTAATATCAAACATTAATTTGTTTAGTGATTCAAGAGTTATAATCATTATCATTGATATATAATTTGAAATTTAAGAAACTTGTAAGCACAGAGACTGTTCCAGTTTATTTATGAAATATCTGCTACCTATGTAGATAAAGGAATAGGAAATTTCAATGAGGCTTATCGTAATAATAATTGTTTAAGTTTTTCTTAAATAAACAAATATTATGTAGTGTTGTTAAGTCATCAGGCAAAGTACTCCAAAAGGTTGGTCCGGCATAATTAATATGTGCTCTGGAACGTTCTGTTTGTGGAAATAAGCACTGGTTTAGTTTTGTTTCAAGTAGAATGTCGATGTGTGTGAAAATTTAGTGAAATTAAATCCCGATAAAGATTACTTTTTATTCTCTTAAACATTAATATTCTTAAGTTATAATTATATAATTGTTCAACAGTTAGGAGATTAAAATCATTAGGATGTAGGCCTAATCGGATTGTCAAACTTCAGGAATAACTGAAAAAAATATGAAGTGCTCGTGTACGAAAAAGACATGTGACGTATATTCTAAATTAACTCTCATTTTTAGTTCCTTTTCGTATGTTAATTTGAGTTTATTTACAGTATACTTCCAGACTTAACGTTATATCTTTTCCCTCAAACGAAAATGAGGTTGGGAACATTTGAGGTCAGAGTAAACGTGACGTATGAATGTATGAGATAAGAACGATAGATAAAAGGACAAGATAACAGTTGCTGGTGTGGTGGATGTGTGTGGTAAACATCGATTGTAAAAATAAAATGTGATATTTTTTTTTTGGAGGTCTGACGACCACCGTGAGCAACTCAATGGGCTATAAGCAGTCGCCCGTCCCTAAGTCCCTAATTTAGGGTCACTGGCTCCAGGGAAGGGAGAGAGCCAGTGCCGCAAGACAAACACAACATCCATGCCTGACCGGGATTCGAACCCGGACCATTTACGGACGAATGATTAGACGCCAGCGCCTTACGCAACTGCGCCACCGGGGCAGCAAATGTTATATCAACAATTTTAGTACCATGTGTGATGTTCTACTGAATTAGTGTTGAAATAAAGAAAGCATTCCCGTAAGCTGACTTCTGTTTATGATTCGTCTGGCCATTAAAGTTTAATTAGGAACTATTGCATCGTATTCTTATCTAATGGTTTAGACATAACGTAAAACCAATATCTCTCACGAAAAAGACAATTACGTTATAGGCAATTAAATGTAATTCAAAATGCCTTTCTAGGCTTCCTTGTTGGAACAAGTAGGTCATTGCTCGTCTTTTTCTTTTGTTCTTTCAGTAAGAAAGTGGTATACTTGACTTCTTATTTCTTCCTTGATTTTCATATGTCTTTTCAATAAAGACCTTTTCATGATTCTATTTTCATATTTTGCCTAAATAGTCCTTGTTGTTTTATATAATGCCTAGGAAAAGTATATACAATATTAAAATAACATAAGTGCTTTCTGCTTTGCCTAAAAAAGTCACGCATTCTTTAGATTTCCTAGGCTTTTTGTACAATGCCTGTTTTTCACACATTGCCTATGGTATAACAGATATATTCCTTCTGGGTGAATTTTTTGGTTTTCCAAAAAGCTGCTTTTATATAAGTTTTTCGTGTCTGACAGAATTTAAAGGAACTGCACTTTACAACCGAAAATTCGGTGTCCTATTTCTTGTTTCAGATCTAGTTGGCATGGCAATTTCAAATGTCGTACACATTGAATTCTTTTCTTTGCATCCGTTGCTTGTAACGGACTTTTCGTTGCATATTTTTTAACCAAAATTTTAAGAAACACCTGCTAAGAAATACTATTTGTTCCAATATTCTTGTCTGTGAAAGTAGCTCTACGGAATGAGTTTGATACATGGGATCATAACGTAGTCCTAGAAATAAAAGCGGAATCGCGTCAACACAATGTTTCTGATAACACGAAAACAGGGCAATCCGGTCTGATGCATTTCGCATTGATTTGACACATGCAGTGTGACAACAGGAAGTTCGCATGATCACTTAAATCGATATTTCATCTTCCTGAAATATCGATTCAAGTCTTCATCCCGAAGTTTCTCAACTGCATATATAGCATCGAAAAAGGGGTTGAAAGATTTCTTACCCTTTATTTCCTTCTGGGTGTCTATTTTTTAAATTTGGAACTACAAATAGTTTATAATCAGCAGTTCTCCCATTATTATGTTTCGTAAACCCATATAATTTGCTTGTTCTTTGGTTCTTAACTGATTCTAATTTGTAAACTTTCCTTTACGATTTACCAGCAATTTAGTCTACAAGTAATTTAAAATTAAATGTCTTGCATCCACACACGGGCACAAAATTAACAAGAAAGATGACACCGAATTTTTGGGTGTAATAAGCACGTCTTTTAAATCCGTTCTGACGCAAATTAAATTTATCAAAGCTATTCAAAACCAATGGAACTGGTATGGAAAACAATAGATCTGACGAAAGAAAGAAGATTTTCAATCGGGTTTTTAATCCATCAGATATTGCTGTAAACGGAATCGTGAGCTTACTAACTCTTAGAAACAGAGATATCGAAAAAAATAAATTGTGACTTTACGTCCACTAGTGGGAAAACCATGCATTATTTTAGGAAGAAAGTATTCTCAAAACGTTTATCCATATAAGCGGTATCGGTCCAAGAAAAAAAAATTAGTCGAGTTTTCAGGAGCCCAGATTTTGAAACAAATACTTCAGAAGCAGAAAGTAACACCTATAACCCCTGGTGGCTAAACCATTCTTTACAAAACATTTGAAATTATGTAAAAAAATATTTTCCATTAGGTCTTGTATGCGATACAGGAAGCATTTTTCAAATCAGATCTTTAGAAGTAGAAATAACGAAGAAAACATAATTTACCTTTGTGCCCATTAGCGGAAAGTCTATGATTTACTTGAAAACTTTGAATTTATACGAAAAACATTTCGCATCGGAAACACTATCCAACAAAGAAGTAATTTTTCAAATCGTACTCTTAGAAGTAGAGATACTGACAAAAATAAGATATACATCTACGCCCCCTAGCGTAGAAACCATGCATTTTTTCAAGAAGAAATTTTCCTAAAAGGTTTGTCGACAGGAGTAGTATCGGTCAACAAACGACTTTTTATCAATCGAGATTTTAGAAGCTCATATTTTGCTGCAAATACAACAGAAGCAAAAATTAAGACTTACGCCACCTGGTGCCCAAACCATTTCTTACAAAAATTAGAAATTATGTGCAAAAGATTTCCCATTAGGAGCTGTATGCGGTGCAGAAAGAATGTTTCAAATCGGAGATTTAGAAGCAGAGATATAGGGGGAAACGCAATTTACATTTACACCCCCTAGCAAAAAGTCTATGAATTACTTGAAAATTTTGAAATTATATGAACCACATGTCACACTAGAAACACGATCCAACAAAGAATGATTTTTACAAATCAGGCTCCTAGAATTAGAGATATTGACAAAAATAAGATATACATCTACGCCCCTGGCGTAGAAACCATGCACTATTTTAAGAAGAAAATGTTTCTAAAAGGTTTGTCGACATGAGTAGTATCGGTCCACAAAAGTCTTTTTTTCAATCGAGATTTTAGGAGCTCATATTTTGCCGCAAATACATCAGAAGCGGAAATTAAGATTTACGCGACCTGGTGGCCAAACAATTTTTTACAAAAATTTGAAAATACGTGCACACGATTTCCCATCAGGAAGTGCAAACGGTGCAGAAAGAATGTTTCAAGTCGGAGATTTAGAAGCAGAGATATAGGGGGAAACTCAATTTACCTTTACGCCCCCTAGCGAAAAGTCTTTGAAAAACTTGAAAATTTTGAATTTATAGGAAAACCATGTCACACTAGAAACACTATCCAACAAAGAAAGAGTTTTTTTAAATCGGACTCTTAGAAGTCGAGATATTGAAAAAATATATATATACATCTACGCCCCCTGGCGTAGAAACCGTGCACTATTTTAAGAAGAAAGTGTTTCTAAAAGGTTTGTCGACATGAGTAGTATCGGTCTACAAACGATGTTATTTTCAATCGAGAATTTAGAAGCTCATATTTTGCTGCCAATACATCAGAAGCGAAAATGAAGGTTTACGCCCCCTGATAGCCAAACCATTTTTTCAAAAACTAGAAATTATGTGCAAACGATTTCCCATCAGAAGCTGTATCTGGTGCAGAAAGAATTTTTCAGATCGGAGATACAGAAGCAGAGATATAGGGGGAAACTCAATTTACCGTTACGCCCCTAGCGGAAAGTCTAAGAATTACGTGAACATTTTTAAATTATATGAAAAATATTCGACACGGAAAACACTATCCAACAAAGAAGGAACTTTTCCAATCGGACTCCTAGAAGTCGAGATATTGACAAAAATAAGATATACATTTACGCCCCCTGGCGTAGAAACCGTGCACTATTATAAGAAGAAAATGTTTCTAAAACGTTTGTCGGCATGAGTAGTATCGGTCTAAAAATGACGTTATTTTCAATCCAGAATTTAGAAGCTCATATTTTGCTGCAAATACATCAGAAGCGAAAATTAAGGTTTACGCCCTCTGGTGGTCAAACCATTCTTTTACAAAATTTGAAATTATGTGCAAACGATTTCCGATCAGGAGCTGTATCTGGTGCAGAAAGAATTTTTCAGATCGGAGATTTAGAAGCAGAGATATATGGGAAAACGCAGTTTACCTGTACGCCCCTAGCAGAAAGTCTATGAATTACTTGAAAATTTTAAAACTATATGAAAAATATGTCACACGAAAACACTATCCAACAAAGATTGAATTTTTCAAAGCGGACTCCTAGAAGCAGAGATCTTGACAAAAATAAGATTACATCTACGCCCCCTGACGGAGAAACTGTGGAATATTTTAGGAAGACAATATTCCGCAAAGGTTTATCGATGTGAGTGGCATCAGTCCACGAAACAATTTTTTCAATCGATATTTTAGAAGCTCAGATTTTAGGGCAAATACGTCAAAAGCAAAAATTAACGCTTACGCCCCTTGGTGGCCAGAGTATTCTTTACCAAAAATTCGAAATTATATGCAAAAGATTGTGTATCAGGAGATGTATCCGCTGCAATTTTTTTTTTAAATCGGAGTTTTAGAAGAAGAGTTATCGGAAAAAAATGCAATTTATTTTTGCGCCCCCTAGCGGAAAATTTATGCGTAATTTGAAAAAGAAGCTATATCCAAAATACTCTTCGACATAAGTGGTATCGACAGATAAGAGATTTTTTTCAATCGGATGTTTAGAAGCAAATGTGTGGAATAAAACGTATTTTTGAATTCGACGTCATCTGCATTTACGTCCTCTTGCGGCGAAATTGTACATCGTAAAAAAAAACGAAATAAAGGATCCTCATTCGCATATTTCAAGCTTTCGAATCCAAAAAGAATTTTCCAAATCGGACTAATAATTGCAGAGGTTCCGTGGGTACAAACGGACGGACGGACGGACAAACCGATAACATAAGCACGATCTTTTTTTACAAAAGACGTGCTAAAAACCATTTAGGATGGACAGAAGTTAGTATAAGCTAGATTTTAAACTTCACCTAATTGTTCTGTCCGTTCATTCGTACCTCTGCCTTCTACGCTTATAAACATTGAAAAGCTTTTTACTAATGAATATTCAAATATTATGGAGATTTGTCGCCACGTTTCTTTGCATGTGAACAGCATATCTGCTATTCAAAACGGTTTAATCAATTTATTTTCTTATCAGTTGCAGAAAAGATGCCGAAATTCCTTGGTTTCCTTCTACAGAAATTTTATTTGGTGAAATTAGAATGTGTTGTTTGACATAACAACTCCAATTATTTTCAAAACTTCTTTTTTATTTTTTTGAGTGTTTAACACCACCGTGAGCAACTTAATGTGCTGTAAACAAGCTCCCGTCCCTAATTTAGGGCCACTAATTTCAAGGAAGGGAGAAAACTAGAGCCGTATGACAACGACAACATTCTATCTCACAGGGATTCCAACCAGAGATGGAAACGGGTCACCGAGACGACAATTTCATGCGGGTCAAACGCGTCAGGTCAAAGTGTTTCTGACCCGATTTCGATCCGGTTTCATTTCCGTTTTATTTAAGAAAAAATCAAAAATACCCTTCAGAGGTCTTTGAAATAATACTTCAGAGCTGCAGACTACAATTCAGGAACTTGGAGAGAAGGGTAAAGAAATGAGATTAAGAAAGTACTTTCAGAAGACGAAACTGATGTACAAAGCTTTTAAAAGGAATGAAGATTTTTAAAAAGAAAAAAAAATCAAAAATACCCTTCAGAGGTCTTTGAAATAATACTTCAGAGCTGCAGACTAAAATTCAGGAACTTGGAGAGAAGGGTAAAGAAATGAGATTAAGAAAGTACTTTCAGAAGACGAAACTGATGTACAAAGCTTTTAAAAGGAATGAAGATGTTTAAAAAGAAAAAAATCAAAAATACCTTTCAGAGGTCTTTGAAATAATACTTCAGAGCTGCAGACTACAATTCAGGAACTTGGAGAGAAGGGTAAAGAAATGAGATTAAGAAAGTACTTTCAGAAGACGAAACTGATGTACAAAGCTTTTAAAAGGAATGAAGATTTTTAAAAAGAAAAAAATCAAAAATACCCTTCAGAGGTCTTTGAAATAATACTTCAGAGCTGCAGACTAAAATTCAGGAACTTGGAGAGAAGGGTAAAGAAATGAGATTAAGAAAGTACTTTCAGAAGACGAAACTGATGTACAAAGCTTTTAAAAGGAATGAAGATTTTTAAAAAGAAAAAAATCAAAAATACCCTTCAGAGGTCTTTGAAATAATACTTCAGAGCTGCAGACTACAATTCAGGAACTTGGAGAGAAATGTAAAGAAATGAGATTAAGAAAGTACTTTCAGAAGACGAAACTGATGTACAAAGCTTTTAAAAGGAATGAAGATTTTTAAAAAGAAAAAAAAACAAAAATACCCCTCAGAGGTCTTTGAAATAGTACTTCAGAGCTGCAGACGACTACAATTCAGGAACTTGGAGAGAAGGGTAAAGAAATGAGACTAAGAAAGTACTTTCAGAAGACGAAACTGATGTACAAAGCTTTTAAAAGGAATGAAGATTTTTAAAAAGAAAAAAAAAACAAAAATACCCCTCAGAGGTCTTTGAAATAGTACTTCAGAGCTGCAGACTACAATTCAGGAACTTGGAGAGAAGGGTAAAGAAATGAGATTAAGAAAGTACTTTCAGAAGACGAAACTGATGTACAAAGCTTTTAAAAGGAATGAAGATTTACCAATTGATGGGGAAAAGCTGGAGATAACCCAATTCCTACACTTACTTTGGGCAGCAGATATCAAACGAGGGTCACTTTGATGAAGAAATTAATTGTCGTATAAAACTTGTTTGGAGAGCTTTCGGAAGAAACAGTGCAATTTTCAAGAGCAATGTGCCAATACATATGTCTTAAAATAAAAGTGTTTAATCAATGCATCCGTCCAGTTCTTACGTACGGAGCAGACTTGGATTTTACCTAAACAAGTTAGTAAAATCATTTAAAGCATTGATTATGATACGCCTTCCAACATACCAGAAATCGTTACAGAAGTTATCACTAAAGTTATGAGGATAATGGCTGTGGAATAAATATCGGTCCTGTGCGCAGACAACCAACACCCTGACACGCTTGTTGGTCAAGTACAGGTCGGCGGTGGTAGTGTGCACGTCTGTGAGATGTTTTACTGGTATGACCTGGGACCGCTGGTACCACTGCACGGGTCACTGAACGCCAATAGCTACCTGCCCATCCTCGCTGACCACATGCATCCCTTCATTTTGGACGTCTACCTTGGTGGTTATGGTGTCTACCAGCAGAACAATGAGCCTTGTCATGTCGCTAAGGGTAGCGTGACAGGTTCCAGGAGCACAGTAGTAATGTATATATTCTCCTTTGGCAGGCGAAATAGCCTGACCTCAATCCCATAAAGCTCTTGTGGGACTATTTGGATCGACAGGCTCGACGTGCCGACCAGCAAACACGTCGTCTCTGGGACCTAAGTGCTCTGCTGCAGTCCCAATGGGCACATGTGCCTCGGGGAAACCTTCAAAGGCCTGATTGCGTCCATCCCACGCCATCTCGCCGCTGTCATCCGGGCCAAGAGTGGTTATTCCCATTATTAGGTATGTGGTTATATTATTTTGATACGACTGTGTACGTTGCGTTCTTTCAACAAGAACAAACATTTGTTAGAGGAGGGTCTCGTCCCTATCAATGTCCACTTTACCACGCTTATTGAAATGCTATCAATATCTATTACTTTTTCAAGCCACTTAATACACACTTCAGACTTTTACACGAACACAGTGAAACCTGTCATGTCCCCGTCAACACTCGTATTAAAATTATTTCAATATCTACGGCTTTGTCAAACACCTTATGTATGTCCGAACACAGTGAAGTCTATTATCAAATATGTTATGTCGCCGTCAACACTACTAACGAAACGCTATCAAAATCTATGACTTTGGCAAGCCACTTAAGTATGTCCGAACGCAGTGAAGTCTGCTAAGTGGGTATTGCAAAAGAAGAGCGATTTAGGCTCAATCACAAACTTTATGAACAAATGTCTTGCGTCCGAAAACTCCTTTGACATGCTTCACGCTGCTCGACGACAGTTTCCTTTCACGCTATGTGAAAGGGAGAGGAGTGTTTCTGCAACATGTCCTTCGGTATATTTAATTAAACCGATGTAGACCACGGTTGTACGGGTTTACTTTGCAAAGCCACAAAACACGATCCACTTTGGGTTTTAAATTTTCTTTATGGATAAAACAAAATGAAGTGGACTCTCGGTTATGTTTCTTTCTAGGAGGTGTCCTTAAAAAATATAAAGAAAATTTCAAAATGATAATTACCATTCCACAATGTACATTATAATGAAGTACATGACATTCCTTAGTAACGATTTAATTAATGTCGAATGAATTAGCGGCTAAAGAAACAAAAAGCATCACCAAATACAATATATTTTAACGCATTTCAAAAAGCATAAAGCTTGTAAAAATCAAACCTTTCATTCTTTAGCTCTATCTGCATACAAAACTCGTGATCCAAGATTAAGTGAAATCCTCTCAACTAACAATCCGAGCACAGTATTTCAATGTGCAACACATGCATTAACAGGGCTTTTTCTGTGGATCTTGTGTGCATCAATTTTAATCTAGGATTCTGTTCTGCCACAGCACGAAGTGGTGGAGATACAAAGCTATCTTCTAGAGATTTGTCAATTTTTAATTAGTGCATATCTGCGTGAGTCGTGAAATCCGAAACTAATTTTTCCATCCAAACTAAAAGTAAACAACATAACACTTTCTGATGAGATTAAAGCTTAACTTTT